>OX243975.1:5000-1505000 GCA_945859745.1 Synanthedon formicaeformis
CCTAACCTAACCTAACCTAACCTAACCTAACCTAACCTAACCTAACCTAACCTAACCTAACCTAACCTAACCTAACCTAACCTAACCTAACCTAACCTAACCTAACCTAACCTAACCTAACCTAACCTAACCTAACCTAACCTAACCTAACCTAACCTAACCTAACCTAACCTAACCTAACCTAACCTAACCTAACCTAACCTAACCTAACCTAACCTAACCTAACCTAACCTAACCTAACCTAACCTAACCTAACCTAACCTAACCTAACCTAACCTAACCTAACCTAACCTAACCTAACCTAACCTAACCTAACCTAACCTAACCTAACCTAACCTAACCTAACCTAACCTAACCTAACCTAACCTAACCTAACCTAACCTAACCTAACCTAACCTAACCTAACCTAACCTAACCTAACCTAACCTAACCTAACCTAACCTAACCTAACCTAACCTAACCTAACCTAACCTAACCTAACCTAACCTAACCTAACCTAACCTAACCTAACCTAACCTAACCTAACCTAACCTAACCTAACCTAACCTAACCTAACCTAACCTAACCTAACCTAACCTAACCTAACCTAACCTAACCTAACCTAACCTAACCTAACCTAACCTAACCTAACCTAACCTAACCTAACCTAACCTAACCTAACCTAACCTAACCTAACCTAACCTAACCTAACCTAACCTAACCTAACCTAACCTAACCTAACCTAACCTAACCTAACCTAACCTAACCTAACCTAACCTAACCTAACCTAACCTAACCTAACCTAACCTAACCTAACCTAACCTAACCTAACCTAACCTAACCTAACCTAACCTAACCTAACCTAACCTAACCTAACCTAACCTAACCTAACCTAACCTAACCTAACCTAACCTAACCTAACCTAACCTAACCTAACCTAACCTAACCTAACCTAACCTAACCTAACCTAACCTAACCTAACCTAACCTAACCTAACCTAACCTAACCTAACCTAACCTAACCTAACCTAACCTAACCTAACCTAACCTAACCTAACCTAACCTAACCTAACCTAACCTAACCTAACCTAACCTAACCTAACCTAACCTAACCTAACCTAACCTAACCTAACCTAACCTAACCTAACCTAACCTAACCTAACCTAACCTAACCTAACCTAACCTAACCTAACCTAACCTAACCTAACCTAACCTAACCTAACCTAACCTAACCTAACCTAACCTAACCTAACCTAACCTAACCTAACCTAACCTAACCTAACCTAACCTAACCTAACCTAACCTAACCTAACCTAACCTAACCTAACCTAACCTAACCTAACCTAACCTAACCTAACCTAACCTAACCTAACCTAACCTAACCTAACCTAACCTAACCTAACCTAACCTAACCTAACCTAACCTAACCTAACCTAACCTAACCTAACCTAACCTAACCTAACCTAACCTAACCTAACCTAACCTAACCTAACCTAACCTAACCTAACCTAACCTAACCTAACCTAACCTAACCTAACCTAACCTAACCTAACCTAACCTAACCTAACCTAACCTAACCTAACCTAACCTAACCTAACCTAACCTAACCTAACCTAACCTAACCTAACCTAACCTAACCTAACCTAACCTAACCTAACCTAACCTAACCTAACCTAACCTAACCTCCTAACCTAACCTAACCTAACCTTTTTTTTTTTTTTTTTTTTTTTTTTTTTTTTTTTTTTGACGAGGAGAAATCCATTTACAGATTCCCTACCGCTGGCTAGACGGTAGGGGTATGTGGGGGTCGGCCGGCGCAACCCGCTATGCTAGTCATAGCGGTCCCGGCCACTACCCACTAAAACTCCCCGGTGCCTCCTTGCCCTTTGTGCGGGGTGGACCGGGCTCTGCCGTGGCAACAACTCCGATCCACCCCTGGGCAGCCTAGCCGGTGTCGGCTAGGCTAACGCCGAAGGAGGATTGCCCGGAGACACCGGAGCAATCCCCAGACGGGGGGACCTTTGCAGGCGCACACAGCTGGCCAGCTGTGTGCGCAGGTCCCCTAGGGCATTTGAAGACGGGCTTGGTATGCCCGCCTTCTCCTGCCCTGTCGTCTACGTCTGAGGGAAGCGAGATCTGCCTCTTCCTCTCGCTCCCTCTCGGCTGCCTCCTTCTGCGACATTACAAATTCGCAGAAGGCGACAGCCGCTTTCCAGATGGCCGCACTGCCAAGCATGGCCTCGACCATTCTTGGCAGTGTGACTTCACCACCACCCAGCGCCGCGCTTAGCTCGCGGCGCTGGGGATTCCAGGCCGAGCAAACCTGGAGGGTATGCTCGGCCGTGTCGTCTGGGTCGCCGCAGTGGTGGCACTGCGGCGACTCCTCTCGCTTGATAAGGTGCAGATAATGACCGAAGCACCCATGCCCGGTCATTATCTGCACCATATGGTAGGTGAGGCCCCCTTTACGGCGCCTCACCCACTCCTCTAGCACCGGACGAATTGCAGAAATCGTCCGGTGACCGGCGGTTGGCTCGCGGAGTGCCTCACTCCAGTCGAGCAGGGCCCTCTCCTGTGCCTCAGCCCTGACCCGCTGCACGTCCTCGGCAGCGGGTCTTTCTCCAAGGGCCCTAGCGGCGACCCGATGTCGATGCACCTGGGCCAGAACCAGGGCATCGACATGCCACGGGGTAGTGCCTGCTAAGACACAGGCAGCCCCGTGGCTGACCGTGCGATAAGCCCGCACGGCCCGGATCGCCATGGCCCTTTGCGGCCTACGCAAGAGGGCCCGGGAGAGGGGAGTGAGACACTCCGCCCAGAGCGGGGCTCCGTAGAGTGCCATCGACCTTACCACCCCGTGGTAAAGCCGACGACACGCCGAACTTGGTCCTCCCTGGTTAGGGAGGAGCCGTCCGAGTGCGGCTGCAGCTGCGGTCAGCCGTGGAGTGAGGAGCTTAAAGTGCTCCTCAAAACTCCAGCGGGGGTCCAGGGTCAGGCCGAGATACTTGAAATGATTCTCGACCGGAGTCCGGACCCCCTCCACTCGGACGCGGAGCCCCGACTGGATTCTGCGGCGTGGGGGGTGGAAGCCCATGGCCCTAGTCTTGTCTAGGGCCACCTCCAACCCAAGCAGTCGGATGCGCCGGACGACCAACGAGGTGCCGACCGACGCTAACCAAGTTGCCTGCTCCCACGTCTACGCTCTTGCCGCGACTAAAGTGTCGTCGGCAAAGCAGGCAATCTCCATTTTGGGAAGGAGATTGCCTCGCAGAACCCAGTTGTACCCCAGGTTCCAGAGTAGGGGGCCGAGAACGGCCCCCTGGGGTACGCCAACCGCCATTGGACGAGCCATAATCGTCCCGTCCGCGCCCTCGTAGAGAACTACCCGCCCATCGAGGTAGTCGTCAACGAGAGCGCAGAGGTAGGGCGGCACTCGATGGAACCGGAGTGCCGCCCTGATGCATTCGTGGGGGAGGCTGTTGAAGGCGTTGCGGATGTCAAGTGACACCGCAACAACAACCTCCCCTCTGGCGAAGGCCTCCTCCGTCCAAGACTTGAGGAGGCCCACCGCATCCATTGTGGACCGACCGGTTCGGAAGCCGAACTGGCGATCATGCAAGTTCGGCCCCTCGGTCTCCAGGTGCTCGACGATCCGACGAGCCATGACCCTCTCCATGGCTTTGCCGGAGTCGTCGAGCAAGACCACCGGTCGGTACCCCGCCGGCGAGTCGGCAGGGCGGCCCTCCTTGCGTAGAAGGCAGAGGCGCCCCACCTTCCACCTCGCCGGGAACTTGCCCCGGGCGATACATGCATCCAGTACCGCCCGGAACCTTGCCTCCAACGGCCCCAGCGCAATTGCTAGGGCCTTGGCCGGAACTCCATCCGGCCCCGGGGCCGTCCTCTTCCTCCCGATGCGCTCCCTCACCGCCTCGAACTCTGCGTCGGAGACGGGAGGGCCCTGCAGTATGGCCTCCGGCTGAGGTTCCGGAGGCTCCATACGTGGGGGCTCGAAGGGGCCAGGGTTCGGGAATAGAGATCCCACGACCCTATCGAGCAGCGCCGGGTCTAGGTCGGCTGTGGAGGGTAAGCTCGAAGCGAACTTCCCCCTCACAGCCCTGTACGGACGACCCCACGGGTCGGCGTCCAGGAGGGCCAGGAACCGCTCATGGGCTTCTTCTTTGGCCCTGCAGATGCCTTTCTGCAGGGCGTTGTGAGCGTCCCTGTATGCCTGACGAAGGAGGACCTCTTCGTCAGGCGTCCTCCTGGAGCGTCTCCTCCGGCAACGGAGGAGGGCGCGCCTGGCAGCCAGGCAGGTGGAGCGCAGGGAGGCGATCTCCTGTGACCACCAATACACCCTCCTCCAGCGAGGGGGAGGACGCCACAGCGGCATGGAGGCATTGCAGACTTCCCGCAGGTCGTCTGCAAAATGCTCAGCCATGCCGTCGGGATCCCCTGCGAGATGAGGGGGCGGAGACGACCACTCCCTCACCATCGCAGCCTCCTCCGCCACATCCGGACGGAGCTTGGCGAGTGCCCACCTGGGGAAGGCGGCACCCGCCGTAGGATCCCGGCGCTGTGACGCGCTGGGGGCCAAAGTGGAGACCTCATATCGGACATAGAGGTGGTCCGACATGGTCTCCACATCCTCCTCGACCCACCAGCTTCGGGTTCGGGCAGCAAGAGCGGCGGTGGCAAATGATACGTCCACTATGGACGTACCTTGCCGCCGTACGCACGTGGGGGAGGAACCCCGATTGAGTACCTGGAGCCCCAGGCTGAGCGCCCAGGTCTCCAGAATCCTCCCCCTCACGTCAGTACAGGGGGACCCCCACGCCGTGGATTTGGCGTTTAGGTCCCCCGCCACTAAGACTGGGAGTGGGGCCGCGCGCCTCACCACACCCTCGACCGCAGCCAGGAAGAACTCGAAGTCCGCCCGACTGCGGTTAGGGGAGAAGTAGGTCGACACGACCACCATTCTCCCCCAGTTCGCTGCCACGAAACCCGAACCTCTCTCCCGCAAGGAAAGGGGGGGCACCGCGCCACCAGCTCTCACCACCACCGCAGCAGAGTCGTCCAGGTCCCCCAGCCAATTGGGGCTTTGAGGGACCATGTAAGGCTCCGCCACTACCGCCAGGTGAATCTCCCACCCCGCCATGGACTGGCACAGGAGATCCTGTGCCCCGGCGGAGTGGTTTATGTTCGCCTGTAGGAACCTAGTGACGGACTTACTGGGCATTGGAGATGTCCATGGTCTCCTCCACTGCGGCGGGGGTTGCCCTCGCACTGGCTACGGGTTTGGTCACCGTGAGGCGACCCTTGGTGGCAGGGGGGGAGCAACTCATCCCCCCCATGCGGTGCCCAGAAGGTAGGCCAGCGTCTGCACACACGGCGCAGCGATACGCCGCCTCACACGCAACGGCGGAATGCCCTTCCAGTCCGCATCGGAAGCACAGTCCGCTGCGGTCCTTTTTGGACGGGCATCTGACCACCGGGTGGCCGAGCCCCATGCACCTGAAGCAGCGCATGGGGCGCTGCTCGATCAGTTGGATAGAGGCAGAACTCCATCCAACTGTTAGACGGCCCCCGGTGACCAGCTTCCTGACGGCGTCAATAGGGCACGAGACGAAAGCCGAGCCTACTCCCCTGATCCCGGAGTGGATTTTCCCCACCCTGATGTGTTCAGGGGGGCATTTCGCACTCAGGGCCAGGGCAGTCCTGAGTTCATCAGCCGACACCGAGTCATCGAGTCCGTTGACCCGGATGTCGGCCGTCTTCACTGGGCGCGTGACTTTCGCCTCGTCACCCAGTGCCTCACTCATTTGAGCCGCCAGTCGGTCCGCCTGTGCGGTTGTCGTCCCTTTAGGGAGCTCCAATATACGTGCCCCCGTGACGCCCGTACGGAATTGCGCGGGACCAATTCCTAGGGCGTCCAGGGACACTGTCGCCTTTGTTTTTGCGATGGCCGCACTGTAGGTGGCGCCCTTTTTAACCGCTTCCGGCTTAAGGGCCACCACCACGGCCAGCTTCCTCGGCTCCTTGGGGAGCTTTGGTTCTCCTTGTGTTTTGGTTGCTGCAGGTTTAGCCGGGGTGGCGGAAGCGCGCTTTTTGCGCCGCACCACCTCCGACCATGACCCAGCAGCACCGCCGAGCGCATCTGGCGCAGTCGACGGTCCAGCCAGAGGCTCAGGAGCCTTAGGGGCCTTAGGGGCCTTAGCCGTCTTGACGGGTCTCGCCTTTTTGGGCAGGATGGCCGGAGGGGCCAGGGTCGTCACCAATTCCGGATGCGAGGCCGCAGCGCGTGCCGCAGCTCGGCGGTCCGGCATTATTGACGGTCGGGTCTGTTGAGATGGGAGCAACCTCCCGTCCACCTCCAGGCCATCCAGGCGAGCACTCACAAGGCCGCCCACATGGCTTAGTATTTCCCCTTGGAGAGAGGCCATGGCCTCCAAAAATTCCGCCCGCGACAGCGGCTGTGATTCAGCCGCCGTCATGGGCGTCTCCCTTCCCAGGTCCAGAGGCGCCAAGGCCTCGGGTTGGGGCCGGGGCCTCACTGAGAAATCCCGCCTGAGGGCCGCCAATTCGGATTCGATGGCGGCCAGCTTTCCTTTGAGGCGCTTGTTCTCCGCCTTTGTTTGGCGGAGCTCCTCGGAAGTCTTCTTATTGACTACCTTCTTGAGGATGTCAATGAGTCCGGTAGTACCCTTCTTTATATCTCGAACAGCCGTGCCCTTAAGGTTGCCCGACTTCCGGACAACCTCAAGGATCATAGTGGCCATTGCCTCGGCCTCAACCGTCAGATTCGAAACGGAGTTCGACGGAGATGACGAATCCATCGAGAGGAACTCGTCCCCCGATGAGTCGGACTCCATGTCGCGAAGTTCTCGGCGGGCCTGCGATAGACCAACGTCATGTCCGAGGGGGTTAGCTCGGCTCTTTCTTCCCTTCGGAATCTTGGGGGGGACCGACGGTCCCTCAGAAGACTCCGATGCATCGGAGTGACGGGAGGAATAAAATTTACTCCTTCCGCTCGTCACCGAAGAGTGCCGGGAGGACCCAGCGGCACTCTCCTCCCTCATTGCAGCGCGCTTTCGCGTCTGCGACCGCGTACTGATCACCGGAGTAGGAAAAAGTGACTCCTCTTCGTCTTGCGGGTTGGACCGATGGGCCCCCGTGGAGTCCGACATGGCCGAAATGGCCCTGCCGGCCTCCAAGGGGTAGTAAACGTCCACCCCTACAAGAGGGGGGACAGAAAAGCCCTAAGGCACCAAATCAACAACACGTAAGATGAGTTTTCCTAAAAATAGGAAAACAATAATCTTAATAAAAATTTAACCGAAAAAGCTAGGCACACCAAATTTGGACTGACTGAAAGAGCTCCCGAAGGCGCGTCTTCCGAGTCAGCCCGCAATGTGGTTGGCCCAACAACAACAATACAAATAACAAAAGTTAACAAAAACCTTAAAAAACTAACAACAAAAACAGCGATAACAACAAAACAACAAGAGTTACCCAAGAAAGAATTAGGCAGGACGAAAGCGGCCCCGAAGGAGCTTCTTTCGTCCTTAATCGGCGATAAAATCCGTTCACGGGAACGAAAGTTATCGCCGATTTTAACCTTTTTCAATCTTGGTAAAAAACAACAAAATCAACAATATCTTTAACAACAACAACAATCACGAACAACGGTTTCGGCAATCTGAAAGAGCCTTGAAAAAGGCTTCAAACAAGATGCGTTGCACCGCAGAGCGCAGAAAGGCATCGGAGATAAACGACTTCAAAATTTGTGAATTTCGAGCGAAATCGGTCACCAACCCGTAGCTAATAACCTAACCTAACCTAACCTAACCTAACCTAACCTAACCTAACCTAACCTAACCTAACCTAACCTAACCTAACCTAACCTAACCTAACCTAACCTAACCTAACCTAACCTAACCTAACCTAACCTAACCTAACCTAACCTAACCTAACCTAACCTAACCTAACCTAACCTAACCTAACCTAACCTAACCTAACCTAACCTAACCTAACCTAACCTAACCTAACCTAACCTAACCTAACCTAACCTAACCTAACCTAACCTAACCTAACCTAACCTAACCTAACCTAACCTAACCTAACCTAACCTAACCTAACCTAACCTAACCTAACCTAACCTAACCTAACCTAACCTAACCTAACCTAACCTAACCTAACCTAACCTAACCTAACCTAACCTAACCTAACCTAACCTAACCTAACCTAACCTAACCTAACCTAACCTAACCTAACCTAACCTAACCTAACCTAACCTAACCTAACCTAACCTAACCTAACCTAACCTAACCTAACCTAACCTAACCTAACCTAACCTAACCTAACCTAACCTAACCTAACCTAACCTAACCTAACCTAACCTAACCTAACCTAACCTAACCTAACCTAACCTAACCTAACCTAACCTAACCTAACCTAACCTAACCTAACCTAACCTAACCTAACCTAACCTAACCTAACCTAACCTAACCTAACCTAACCTAACCTAACCTAACCTAACCTAACCTAACCTAACCTAACCTAACCTAACCTAACCTAACCTAACCTAACCTAACCTAACCTAACCTAACCTAACCTAACCTAACCTAACCTAACCTAACCTAACCTAACCTAACCTAACCTAACCTAACCTAACCTAACCTAACCTAACCTAACCTAACCTAACCTAACCTAACCTAACCTAACCTAACCTAACCTAACCTAACCTAACCTAACCTAACCTAACCTAACCTAACCTAACCTAACCTAACCTAACCTAACCTAACCTAACCTAACCTAACCTAACCTAACCTAACCTAACCTAACCTAACCTAACCTAACCTAACCTAACCTAACCTAACCTAACCTAACCTAACCTAACCTAACCTAACCTAACCTAACCTAACCTAACCTAACCTAACCTAACCTAACCTAACCTAACCTAACCTAACCTAACCTAACCTAACCTAACCTAACCTAACCTAACCTAACCTAACCTAACCTAACCTAACCTAACCTAACCTAACCTAACCTAACCTAACCTAACCTAACCTAACCTAACCTAACCTAACCTAACCTAACCTAACCTAACCTAACCTAACCTAACCTAACCTAACCTAACCTAACCTAACCTAACCTAACCTAACCTAACCTAACCTAACCTAACCTAACCTAACCTAACCTAACCTAACCTAACCTAACCTAACCTAACCTAACCTAACCTAACCTAACCTAACCTAACCTAACCTAACCTAACCTAACCTAACCTAACCTAACCTAACCTAACCTAACCTAACCTAACCTAACCTAACCTAACCTAACCTAACCTAACCTAACCTAACCTAACCTAACCTAACCTAACCTAACCTAACCTAACCTAACCTAACCTAACCTAACCTTTTTTTTTTTTTTTTTTTTTGACGAGGAGAAATCATTTTATTGATCCCCTACCGCTGGCTAGGCGGTAGGGGTATGTGGGACTCGACCAGCATACTCCGCCGCATGCAGGTTGCAGGCGGAACTGGCCCCTACCCACTAAAACTCCCCGGTGCCTCCTTGCCCATAATGTGGAGGGTGGACGGGTTCTGCCGAGGCACTTGCTCCGACCCACCCCCCTCGAGCGGCTTAGCCATTTCTGGCTAAGCTGTCGCCAACGGAGGATTGCTCGGAGGCACCCGAGCAATCCCCAGACGGTGAGGACCCGTGCAGGCACACACAGCTGGCCAGCTGTGTGCGCAGGTCCCCAGGGACATTTGAAGACGGGCTAAGCCCGCCTTCTCCTGCCCCACCATCTGCTCTGTCGAGAGGAAGGACTCAATGGACACCATGAGTGTCCATTGGCTCCTCCCTTGCAGCGCTGGCAGCTCTAGTGGCTGCCGGTCGCGCCTCACCGAGGCGGCCCCTTACTACTGGGGGGGAGCAATTGCTGCCCCCCATACGGTGGCTGGCCTTAAGCCCAGCGTCGGCACAGACACCACATCTGTACTCCGCCTCGCACTCGAAGGCAGAGTGACCCTCCAATCCACAGCGGAAACACTGTCCGCTGCGGTCCTTCCTTGATGGGCATCTGACCATCGGGTGGCCGAGCCCCATGCAGCGATAGCAACGCATGGGCTTCTGTTCCAGAACTTGGATAGAGGCTGAACACCATCCTACAGTGACGCGGCCATCAGTCACCAGCTTTCTAGCGGCTGCAACTGGGCACGACACAAAGGCCGAACCCAGTCCTCCAGCACCAGGATGCACCTTACCCACCCTGAAGTGTTCAGGGGGGCAGGAAGTGCTTGACGCCAGAGCTGTCCTCAGCTCATCGGCCGTCACCGAGTCATCTAGACCGATGACCCGGATGTCGGCCGATTTGATGGGGCGCGTCACCTTCGCCTCCGTACCCAATGCTGCACCGATTTGCGCCGCTAGGGTGTCCGCCTGGGTTATAGTAGTCTCCTTTGGGAGCTCTAAGATACGAGCTCCCGTGAAGCTCTCACGGAAGCGGGCTGGACCAATTCCGAGGGCCTCAAGGGAAACAGCAGCTTTCGTCTTTTCGATTGCCTTCTTGTAGGTGACACCTTTCGCCACCGCCTCTGGCGTCAGGGCCACCACTACGGCCAACTTCTTGATCTCCCTAGGGAGTTTTCCGACAGCAGATTTGGCCACGGTCGGGGCCGGAGCGACAGGGGCGCGTTTCTTACGCCTGACAACCTCTGTCCAGGTAGGAGCGGGTCCACCCGGTTGAGTGGATGGCCCGGACAAAGGTTCAACCGCACGACCTGGGGCAGGCTTGGCTGCCTTAACAGCCCTCGCTTTTCTCGGCAAGTTGGCCGGGGGCGTAAGCGTGGTCACCGCATCCGCGGTCGCCACGCTATCCGGTGCTCTACTATCCGCACTAAGGGGCGGCCGGTTCTTCTGAGCGGACAGAAGCCTCCCATCAATCTCAAGGCCCTCGAGACGGGCACTGACCATACCTCCCAGATACTCCAAGAGCTCATTCTGCAGCGAGTCAAAGGCCTCCAAGAACTCGCCTCTCGACAAGAATTGGCCATCAGCCACTGTTCTGGGCCTCTCCATTTCAGGTTGAGGCTCAACCGCCGGCCCAGGGCGGAGCCCTTCAGCAATCGTCTTTCTCATCTCCTCAACTTCTGACTGGAGATTCTGCAGTTTCCCGCAGACGCGCCTGTAGTCGCATTCCAATCGTCGGATCTCCTTCGATGATTTTTCCGCAATTTCCTTCACCGTTTCAACGATCGCGTTGGTCTCATTCTTGATATGTTTCTGCGTAGTACCTTTCAGATTGGTTGACTTCCGAACCGCATCAAGAATTATCGCTGCGCTGTTTTCCACCTTTCTAGTTAGCCCACTGAGCGGGTCAGAGGGGGATGCCGATCGCGACGATAAGTACTCATCAGCCGTGGAGCGGAACTCATCCAGATCCGAGTCGTCCTCGTAGTCCCGCAGCTCTCGACGGGCTTGGGAGAGACCAACATCATGACTATATGGTTTTCCGCGTTTCCCCTTGGTTCCTTTCAGAACTTTGGGTGGGATCACTGGCTCCTGCGAACCCTGCTCCTCTTGATCAATGATCTCTTCGAAGGACCGAGCAAGTGATTTGCTCGGTTTATGAACTCCTGATGATAGTGAGACCCTAGAGGACCTCAAAGATTCATCATCCGCCAAGGCAGTGCGCTTGCGCGTCTGCGATCGCGTTTTGCCCGAAGGGCGATGGGTCTCCTTAGAGTCCGACATGGGCCAATTAATGGCCCTGTCGACCTCTGACACGTTTGGAGAGTCCACCCCTGCAGGAAACCCTACAAGGGGGGACAGGGAACGGTATCTAACCGCAGAGAATGGAGGGATTAACACCCCTCCGAAAACAACAAAAACAATGAAATTCTCTAAAAATTGGAACTTTGAACGCCAATAAAAACTAAACCAAAAAAGATATCGAGAAACGGTTTAAGCCGGCCGGAAGCGCCTCAGGAGAGGCGTCTTTCAACCAAACTGCACCGCAATCCGATGAAAAACAACAAAAATATCCAAAGAAAATCAACAACTTTAGAAAACAGAAAAACTTAAACGACTATAAAAACCAAACTAAGGAAGCCAGCAACTGTGGGTTTGGACTGGCTGGAAGCGCTTCCGAAGAGGCGTCTTCCAAGCCAGCCCGGTGCGAAAAAGGTCTAACTGCAAAAAAGAAAATTACAAAAAACTACAAAAACTCTAAAAATTAAACAACAAAAACGAAGATAAAAACTTAACAACAACAGTGAGCTAAGAGAAGTTTAGGCAGGCCGAAAGCGCCCCCAGAGGAGCCTCTTTCGTCCTCAATCGACGACAAGATCCGTTCAGGCGAACGAAAGTTATCGCCGATTTTAACCTTTTCCAATCTTAGCAGAAAAACAGTAAATCAACAATATTTTCAACAATAACAACAAAATTGACAAATCGATAGGGCAGTCTGATAGTGCCTTTAAAAAGGCATCTAACGACATGCGCCACACCAAAATGCACCAGAAAACAACAAAGATATCAGCCCTCAAAAATATCGAAATCCGACCAAAATCGGGCACCAACCCAACCTAACCTAACCTAACCTAACCTAACCTAACCTAACCTAACCTAACCTAACCTAACCTAACCTAACCTAACCTAACCTAACCTAACCTAACCTAACCTAACCTAACCTAACCTAACCTAACCTAACCTAACCTAACCTAACCTAACCTAACCTAACCTAACCTAACCTAACCTAACCTAACCTAACCTAACCTAACCTAACCTAACCTAACCTAACCTAACCTAACCTAACCTAACCTAACCTAACCTAACCTAACCTAACCTAACCTAACCTAACCTAACCTAACCTAACCTAACCTAACCTAACCTAACCTAACCTAACCTAACCTAACCTAACCTAACCTAACCTAACCTAACCTAACCTAACCTAACCTAACCTAACCTAACCTAACCTAACCTAACCTAACCTAACCTAACCTAACCTAACCTAACCTAACCTAACCTAACCTAACCTAACCTAACCTAACCTTTTTTTTTTTTTTTTTTTTTTGACGAGGAGAAATCATTTTATTGATCCCCTACCGCTGGCTAGGCGGTAGGGGTATGTGGGACTCGACCAGCATACTCCGCCGCATGCAGGTTGCAGGCGGAACTGGCCCCTACCCACTAAAACTCCCCGGTGCCTCCTTGCCCATAATGTGGAGGGTGGACGGGTTCTGCCGAGGCACTTGCTCCGACCCACCCCCCTCGAGCGGCTTAGCCATTTCTGGCTAAGCTGTCGCCAACGGAGGATTGCTCGGAGGCACCCGAGCAATCCCCAGACGGTGAGGACCCGTGCAGGCACACACAGCTGGCCAGCTGTGTGCGCAGGTCCCCAGGGACATTTGAAGACGGGCTAAGCCCGCCTTCTCCTGCCCCACCATCTGCTCTGTCGAGAGGAAGGACTCAATGGACACCATGAGTGTCCATTGGCTCCTCCCTTGCAGCGCTGGCAGCTCTAGTGGCTGCCGGTCGCGCCTCACCGAGGCGGCCCCTTACTACTGGGGGGGAGCAATTGCTGCCCCCCATACGGTGACTGGCCTTAAGCCCAGCGTCGGCACAGACACCACATCTATACTCCGCCTCGCACTCGAAGGCAGAGTGACCCTCCAATCCACAGCGGAAACACTGTCCGCTGCGGTCCTTCCTTGATGGGCATCTGACCATCGGGTGGCCGAGCCCCATGCAGCGATAGCATCGCATGGGCTTCTGTTCCAGGACTTGGATAGAGGCTGAGCACCAACCTACAGTGATGCGGCCATCAGTAGCCAGCTTTCTAGCGGCTGCAACTGGGCACGACACAAAGGCCGAACCCAGTCCTCCAGCACCAGGATGCACCTTACCCACCCTGAAGTGTTCAGGGGGGCAGGCAGTGCTTGACGCCAGGGCTGTCCTCAGCTCGTCGGCCGTCACCGAGTCATCCAGACCGATGACCCGGATGTCGGCCGATTTGATGGGGCGCGTCACCTTCGCCTCCGCACCTAATGCTGCACCGATTTGCGCCGCTAGGGTGTCCGCCTGGGTTATAGTTGTCTCCTTTGGAAGCTCTAAGATACGAGCTCCCGTGAAGCTCTCACGGAATCGAGCTGGACCGATTCCGAGGGCCTCAAGGGAAACAGCAGCCTTTGTCTTTTCAATTGCCTTCTTGTAGGTGACACCTTTCGCCACCGCCTCTGGCGTCAGGGCCACCACTACGGCCAACTTCTTAATCTCCCTAGGGAGTTTTCCAACAGCAGATTTGGTCACGGTCGGGGCCGGAGCGACAGGGGCGCGTTTCTTACGCTTAACAACCTCTGTCCAGGTGGAGGCGGCTCCACCCGGTTGGGTAGATGGCCCGGACAGGGGCTCAGCCGCGCAAGCAGGGGCAGACTTGGCTGCCTTGACAGCCCTAGCTTTTTTCGGCAAGTTGGCCGGGGGAGTAAGCGTGGTCACCGCACCCGCGGTCGCCACGCTATCCGGTGCTCTACTGTCCGCACTAAGGGGCGGCCGAGTCTTCTGAGCAGACAGAAGCCTCCCATCAATCTCTAGGCCCTCGAGTCGGGCACTGATCATTCCACCCAGGTACTCCACGAGCTCCGTCTGCAGCGAGTCAAAGGCCTCCAAGAACTCGCCTCTTGACAAGACTTGGCCATCAGCCGCTATTCTGGGCCTCTCCATTTGGGGTTGAGGCTCCGTCGCCGGCTCAGGGCGGATCCCCTCAGCGATCGACTTTCTCAACTCCTCCACCTCTGACCGCAGAGTCTGCAACTTTGCACAGACACGCCTGTTGTCTCCTTCCAGCCGGCGAATCTCCTTGGACGACTTGAGCGCAATCGCCTTCACCGCTTCGACGATCGCGTTGGTCTCGCTCTTGATCTGCTTTTGCGTGGTACCTTTCAGATTGGTAGACTTCCGAACTGCATCTAGTATAATAGCAGCGCTATCTTCCACCTTTCTGGTTAACCCACTGAGCGGGTCAGTGGGAGATGCCGAGCGCGACGAGTAGTACTCGTCAGCCGTGGAGCGAAACTCGTCCAGGTCTGAGTCGTCCTCGTAGTCCCGTAGCTCTCGACGAGCTTGGGACAGGCCAACATCATGACTATATCGCGGTCTGCCGCGATTGCCCTTTACACCCTTCAATACCTTGGGAGGGATCGCTGGCTCCAGCGATCCATGCTCTTCCAGGTCAATGACCTCTTCCGAAGATCGAGCAAGTGATTTGCTCGGCTTCTCAGCTCTTGATGAGAGAGACACCCGGGATGATCCCAAGGATCCCTCATCCAGCAAGGCAGTACGCTTGCGCGTCTGCGACCGAGTTTTGCCCGAAGGGCGTTGGGTCTCCTTAGAGTCCGACATGGACCAATTAATGGCCCTGTCGACCTCTGACACGTTGGGAGAGTCCACCCCTGCAGGGAACCCCTACAAGGGGGGACAGGGAACAGTATCTATCGACCAAGAATGAAGAGATTAGCACTCATCCGAAAACAACAAAATTCTCTAAAAACAAGAGTTTTAAACAGCGATAACTTCTGAACCAGAAGAGATAGCGAATAGCAGTTTAGACCGTTAAAACCAACAAACAAAAATATTCAAGAAAAATCGACCAAATTGGAATTTTTCTAAAAACAGAAAAACTTAAACAACTCTAAAAACTAAACAAAGAAAGCCAGCGACGAGGGGTTTGGACTAGCTGGAAGCGCTTCCGAAGAGGCTGCTTCCAAGCCAGTCCACAACGAAATCGGCCTGACAACAAAAAAGTTTTTTAAGAAAAACCACGATCACCTTAAAAAACTGACAACAAAAACCGCTACAAAAACTAAACAACAACAAGGAGCTAAGAATGGATTAGGCAGGCCGATTACACAGTCGCGTCCATTTCGGCCAGGATGTCAAAAGGAGGGGAACGTGCCAGGACTGTCGCCGCCTCAAAAGATACCGTACGGTATGCGCGTACGATCCTGATGGCCATCAACCGCTGCAGGCTGTTGAGTAGAGCTCTGCAGCGGGAGGAGCCCGCCAGGTCGTTAGACCAGACGGGCGCCCCGTAGAGGGCCATGGATCGCACGACGCCCATGTAGAGGCGGCGAACTTCCTCCTTTGGTCCCCCGAGATTGGGCAGCAGCCGGTGCAACGCACCAGCTGTTCCTCTGATTCGGGGGACTAGGCGCTCGAAGTGTCCCTCGAAGCTCCACCTCCCGTCCAGGATGAGGCCCAGGTACCTCATGTACCGCCCCACCTGGACTTCTGCGTTACCTACCCTAATCACCGGGATGGGAGGCTCCACTCCTCTGCGTAGGGAGTGGAACCACAGCGCCTCAGTTTTTTGAGGCGCTACCCTGAGACCGATCCCGGTGATTTTACGGACGACCAATGCCACCCCCAGTTCGGCGAGCCCGGCTACCTCTCGGAAGCCGACCCCCCTGGCCAATACTAGAGTGTCGTCTGCATAGCAGACGACGTCCAGTCCAGGGGGGAGGCTGGTGCGAAGGACCGCATCGTAGGCGATGTTCCACAGCAGTGGTCCTAAGACGGACCCCTGGGGAACACCGCACCTGACCTCCCTCTCGAATCTTTCTCCGTCCCGGCCAACATAGTGAATGCTCCTGTCGTGCAGGTAGGCCCCGATGATCTTCTGAAGATAGGGAGGCGCCTCATGAAAAACGAGTGCCTCCCGTATCGCCTTCCAGGGGAGGGTGCCGAATGCGTTGACGATGTCAAGGCTAACCGCCAGCGCCACCCCCCCCGCTCGGACTGCCGACTCCGACAGGGCGCGGACGCGTTTTAACGCATCCAGCGTCGAACGCCCCTGTCGGAAGCCAAATTGGCAGTCCGAGAGATCGGGGCCCGTGCACGACAGGTGTCTGCTGAGACGAGCGGCGATCACTCTCTCAAAGAGCTTCGCCACCTCGTCCAGCAGACATATTGGCCGGAACGCAGAGGGAGAGTCTGCGGCCCTTCCTTCCTTTTTCAGGAGCACCAGCCTGGCTTTTTTCCAGCCGAGGGGGAACACTCCCAGGCGCAGGCAGCTGGTGAACAGCCGCCTGAGTCTGTCCCCCAGAACGCCCAGAGCCAGCACCAACACGCGGCCCGGAACCCCGTCGGGGCCTGGCGCGGCGCTGCGAGAGGCGAGCCGCCTCACGGCTCGGTCCAGCTCACCCTCCGTCACCTCGTATTCTTCCAACCAGGTGGAGGACGGAGGGTCAGAGGGACTGTCCTGGACCACCGGGAAGAGCGTGTCGACCACTCTTCCCAGGAACTCGGGGTCCAGGGTTTCCGTCATCGGAGGGACCCATGGGCGGAGCTTGCCCAAGACCATCTTGTATGGGCGCCCCCATGGGTCCCTATCCAGTCCCTCTATGAGCTCTCTCCAGGACCGAGCCTTGGCCTCCGCGATAGCGACGCAGAGGGCCTTCGTGGCGGCTCCGTACACCTCTCGTGCTCTGGCCGTTTCCTCGGCTGTGGCTCGCCGTCTTCTTCGGGCGCGTAAGTACTGGCGGCGCGCCCTCCCGACTGCGACACGCAATCGGGAGATCTCCACCGACCACCAGTACGCAGCGCCCTTTCTGGGGGGCCTGACCCGGGGCATCGAGGCGTCGCAGATCGACGCCATGATGTCCCCGAACCGGGCCGCTTGCGCCTCCGGATCGGGCGGAATCTGTCCTTCCGACCAGTCGGCGACGTGGGCAGCGGCGACGACCATGTCTCGGTCGAGCCGCTTGAGGGACCAACGTCGCGGACGGAGACCGTCCTGTCGTGGGCGACGGTGGTTGCCGAGCGAGACATCCATGAAAATGTATCGGTGGTCAGACATGGTGACCACCTCCTCGGCAACCCTCCATCCCGTCACCATGCGTGCCGCAGGGGGAGACGCCCATGACAAGTCAATGATGGACTCCCCCTGCCAACGCACGCAGGTGCTGGTTGACCCCCGGTTTAGAAGCCGGAGGTCCAGCTGTGCCGCCCACTCGAGGAGGGTCTCTCCTCTCTGATCGTCCCGGGCGTCGCCCCACTCTTTCGAGTGGGCGTTAAAATCGCCCAGGACGATCACTGGACGGGCCGCATATCCGCGGATCCGGACAGCCAGCCCGTCCAGGTAGGCCTCAAACGCCTACGCTAAACCTAACCTACGCTAAACCTAACCTACGCTAAACCTAACCTACGCTAAACCTAACCTACGCTAAACCTAACCTACGCTAAACCTAACCTACGCTAAACCTAACCTACGCTAAACCTAACCTACGCTAAACCTAACCTACGCTAAACCTAACCTACGCTAAACCTAACCTACACTACGCTAAACCTAACCTACGCTAAACCTAACCTACGCTAAACCTAACCTACGCTAAACCTAACCTACGCTAAACCTAACCTACGCTAAACCTAACCTACGCTAAACCTAACCTACGCTAAACCTAACCTACGCTACACCTACGCTACACCTACGCTACACCTACGCTAAACTGTCGTTAAACCTACGCTACACTTACGTTACACCTACGCTACACCTACGCTAAACTGACGCTACACCTACGCTGCACCTACGCTAAACTGTCGTTAAACCTACGCTACACCTACGCTACACCTACGCTACACCTACGCTACACCTACGCTACACCTACGCTAAACTGTCGTTAAACCTACGCTACACTTACGTTACACCTACGCTACACCTACGCTAAACTGACGCTACACCTACGCTGCACCTACGCTAAACTGACGCTACACCTACCTACGCGAATCATACACGAATTCTAACTAGTCGAACTACGCTTTAATTTTTTTTTTATTTTTTTTTTATTTTTTTCTTTCGCGCGGGTTATGTTAATTTTTCTGAACTAAATCCTCGAGAACTTTCCCTCACGGTACTTGTTCACTAATCAGTCTCGTGAACAATATTATTATTATTTTTTTTTTTTTTTTTTTTTTTTTATTTTTTTTTTAATTTTTTTTTTATTGCCTGCCTGTTCGCTCAACTACTAAGGAACTTTTTGCTCTCAATTTCAGAGCACATTCTGCTAAATGCTCTTGCCTCAATGTACTCGTTTAGGTTATTTGGACTTGCGGCTATATTTTAATGCCTTTGTTTGCTCTACGCGAAGTTTCTGTCCTCGCTGAGCTGGGCCTTAGCTGCGTTATTCTTTGATAGATGTACCGCCCCCGTCAAACTCCTCGTTGTCTTCGAACTGGTCGACTCGGCACAAAGAGTCCCCTTCGATCCACTTTGTTACAACTTTTATTCCTCTAAATGATCAAGTTTTGTCAACTTCCCAACGACGCCGCTACACATCACTGCATCACAGACCTGTTTATTGCTCAATATCGTGCGCCTGTTATAGTCTCGTTGGAGAAATGGCCATGCACTTGCCCATCGAATCAAGAAAGAGCTGTATATCTCTCAATCCTTCCGGTGTCCGGGCCTGGTGAGAATTTCCGTGTTAATTTAAACCGCAGGCTCCATCCCTGATAGTCAATTTCGTTAAGTTTCAGCTTTACAACCATACTCCCCGGAGTCAAAAATCTTTGGCTTCCCGGAAGCTGCCCGCCGAGCCACTGTAGCAAGCGTCGGCGGATCGCTAGATAGACATAATTATTTATGGTTAGAACTAGGGCGGTATCTAATCACCTTCGAATCTCTAACTTTCGTTCTTGTTTGATGAAAACACCCTTGGCAAATGCACAATCGCTCTCGGTACGAACGTTCGCAACGGACAGTTTTCTTTCACACCACAGGGCCACAGATAAGATTGTAAAACCCAGATTTTGTAAAACTGGTCTCGAATTCGGTATTTATATGACAAACGAACGAAACACGCCCGGGGACAGAGAGTATCAAAAGATACCTCTGTTAAATAGATACACCACACAACGAGTGCGGAAATCTCCGAAAAACTCAAAAGTTAAATACTTTTGAGCGTTTGCGCTCTGTTAATACAGTAACAGAAGTGGCAAACATCAATCGGACAAGCGATACCATGGTGTTTTCGAAAGAGGAAACATTCTCTGCGTGGCGCAGCTGCGCATGCGCAGAGGCACACGATAATTTTTCAAAAATAACAACATCGAATATGACGGCTACTTAGCTCTGAAACAAACGACGCACGAAGAGAGTCGGTCGTCGTTTTTTCGGAACAGTGTTTTGGGTTTTTTCTTTGTGAACCAAGCTTCGATTCAATTTTTAAACGCCAGAAGTAAATGAGTGCATATTCAAACTAATAAGAACTGGTTCACATTGACCCATGTTACTTGTAAATAAATATTCTGAATTTGAAAAAAGAATTAATTTGAGCGATTTCGATTTCGGCTCTCGAAAACATATATACGATTTCAGCATAATGAGAATATAACTTTTCAGTTCCACAAAATATCTAGGGCAGATTTAATAGCTCGCAAGTTTGCCGCCCTGTTTTTTTTGTATGAGTCAAATTCGTATTTTCCAAACGCGAACATTAAATAACAAATCCTGTCTGTAATTAATAACAGGATATTTTAACTTCGCCAACCACGATCTTCTGAGCCCCGCCATCGCCTACTGAGCCCCGAATCAAACTACACACGCGTATCACCTTTAACGGTAAACAGATTAGTATGGTTTCTTTCTATGCAGGTCTCATCGCTTTGAAGTGTAATGTTAATAAAATAAATCTAAGAAATTTAAAAAAAAAAAAAAAAAAAAAAAAAAAAAAAAAGACTGCGTTTGTTGTACTCTAATCTTGGAAACGGCTAAGCCGATTTGTAATACGGTTTTTACCTATGTATATTGTAGCAAGCTTTGTATTTTTTCCTCAGGATAGTTTACAAAATAAAAAAGATACATTATTAATATAAATAATACCGTATACTAGGCGACCGAAGTCGCGAACACTTCTACTAAGTTTTACTATAGAACCTGTAAGCAAGCTACCTTTACTTGATACTTTTATTTTGAGCAATAAATTATATTTTTTATTTATTGAGAGCTCACTTTTACTGGCGTCTTCTTCCGCGCCACTTGAATGTTAAAGTGTTCTACTTATCCATGAAAAATAACGAACGCCTTAAATGATCTTTCCGCTACTATAGTGTCAGCGTATACTGGCAGTCGCCAAAACCATCTGGGTCGTAAAATATTTATTAACGTGGTGTGTATGTCTCGACACAGACACGTTGATGATCTTTTCGCAGATTTCCCTACGGATACTTGGTTACGACTTTTACTTCCTCTAAATTCGCAACTTCGTCAACGGTCGTCAACTTCCCAACGACGTCGACGACCGTGAAGACACCGCGTGAAGGTCCGAAGAGCTGACTAAATCATTCAATCGGTTAATAGCGACGGTGCCGGCGGTGCAGACGGTGCCCGTCGCTATTAACCTTCGTGCCATGGGTTTCGTCTTTTGAAACATGTGTATTTTTTAAAAATATACTTATTAAAGAAGTTCCATACATTTTGTAGATGTTTCTCAAAAATGTGAATAGAAATGTAGTTAACACATTTCTCCGAAACGCATCCCATTTTCGTATCCGATTCGGATCCCGAAACACGAAAACGTGGACAATGACAACTTCGCCCATTCAAAACGCGAACCACCACTTATAATCCACCACTACTTATATAGTCAGCTCTAACTTTTTTCTTCTTCATGATATTAGGTAGCGTTAAAGATAACTGATATAAAATTCAGTTGCAAGAACCCGGGTGGAAACCCGGACAAATAATATACATTACAAGTTAATAAAAAGCTTGTAATATGACACATTTTCAATCTTAAAAATAGTTCAGATAAAATGTTTATACCAATTATTTATGTTTGATTTTAAAGCCTTGATCATAAAATGTGTGAGCGTAACTCTGTTCTGTTATTTCGGTTAGTACTCGTAAGTAAGTAAAGTCAACGTCTCTTCCCTTGTATCTCACCACCTAATTATTTATGAGGTTGATAGAATAGAAAAGATAGTTAAATATGGTAACTTCGCCTTTTTCCCCTTAGACAACGACATAGGGTTAGTTCACGTTTTGTATTTTTTTACAGGAAGCAGCTGATCCTGATTGGGGGTCGTCAACTGGTCCTGGTCTAATAATTTTCTTATGAATATGTATTAGTTGTGTTTACAAACGACATAAGCTCTGTTCACGTTTTGCTCCTTTTTATATTTTCTCACAAATTGGGGGGCTCGCGTTAGGTTTAAGAGAGAATGAGGTAAATTCTGCGATTGTTTGCCCAATACAATTATTCAATAAATAGATACTCCTCTCAGATATAATCTTGATAGATACTGAACTTTTTTAAATACTGGGCAATTAGTGTCGTGTGACGGTATTTAGTGGTTTCCCCCTTCTGTTGGAACTCTCTCTCTTTAATAGTTATTTATTATAAACAAAAAAGTTTAAAATGGAAAAAAGAAAGAAAGGTGAGGGCTTTTACCAATCATCTGTCTTGAAATTAACGTAATGTGTCTCCGGTTAATCACACGGTTTATGTTTGTGCGGCCCGCGACTTGTTTTTTATCTACCATTGGTAGATAAAACATTTACACCTATTTGGTAAATTATTTCGCTTTTGTGGTATCCCAAATAAATGAAAATGTGTTTTCTATTATGAATTTTACAAAATCTAAATAGGTAAATCTTCATTGACACATTTACACCTATTTGGTAAATTATTTCGCTTTTGTGGTATCCCAAATAAATGAAAATGTGTTTTCTATTATGAATTTTACAAAATCTAAATAGGTAAATCTTCATTGACACATAATTTTTCACTCACACATAAATTTATTTTTTCTTAAAAAAGTTTATAGTTTTTAAGTAGTATCTGCGGGGCCCTCCATTTAGTACTTCGAATTGGCCCGGGGTCGTATCCTGTTTGGAGAGCCCTGCTCTATTGTTCACATTCGGTCAACTTCCCAACACCGAAACTGGAATCACCGCCCTCCAAAAAGCACAAGCATTCGTACACGGCTCTGTCAACAGACGACAATGTCTCTGTGCGTCGGGCCTGCCTGGACGCGTTATAAACGCATGCGAGATTCGTAATTTACTGACCACGGTCGATACAACGGTCTTCCATCGAATCTCCGTTCAGCGGCCGGAGCGTGCCGCGTGATACAATTTATACTAGGAGAAAAGTGCACGCCATCCGCGAGCGTCGACGCGGGCGCAAGCGCGTCATCGTCCGTTGATTAATCCATCGGGTGCGACACCGCGAAACGCCCCTCGTTCTTACTCCGCGCAACAACGACAAATCTCTCCGACCATTGATTCAGGTTTCGTAGGTTTACCCCTTATCGGTTTTACACTTGGTTCACTTCCTTAAATAAAGTATTCCGTTTCGAGGTCAACGAGCCATGTGATCCCACCGTCCAGGGTAATGTTTGTCTAAGACAATAGCAAAAAAATAATTATTAAAAATTACTGCTCTATGAATGGAAGACTCGAATGGTGCGGATTTTCACCAATTTCGACGTTTTAAAGATAAACGTGGTGTGTAACGCTTCGGTTAAAAAGACCACACACGTTTCTGATCATTCCGCAGATTCCCCAATACGGATGTTACGACTTTTACTTCCATTAAATGATCAAAAGTTCGGTCAGCATCCAAACAACGCCGACGGCCGTGAGAGGCCACCCGCGTATCGGTCCGAAGACCTCACTAAATCATTCAATCTGCGGTTAATGCACACACAAGTGCGCATAAACCCAAACATTGGTTCGCGCTCTATTGTTTTTACAGTAACAAAGACGTAAACTTCGAATAAGCAAATACCAGTGTATTTGAAAGAGGTTGGTGGTGTGTATTGAGCGCAAACCCACTACAAAACACGAACATCGCCAACGACGCACAGAGCGCGCCGTTACAATGTTTGTTTAGTTTTTGTCTTTCGATACGTATACGGTTGCAGTGTACTTAGAATATAACTTTTTACTTTCACGAGCAGTGCATAAAAATGTCATAAAAGTATTTATATTAGATATGAAAGGGATATCCGCTAACTATTCGGTATCCTATGCATTATCCGGATAGGAATCCAGATGGATAGGAAATGCGAATAATTTAAAAATAAATTAACATGTACATTACATGTACCTAGACCTCATAATCAATCTTGATATTTAGTAGTTAATGTATAATATATAAATCTTTAATATAAATTAATAGGTGCTGTATGTACTCTGCCGACTATAGGTATTCATTAGGATTAAAGATAAGGGTTTCCAAAGTTGACCCTAACAAGAATCGAACCAACTTTTTAATAAATAATAACTTTTTTTGTTGGTAATGATAAGTACTATAAACATTATAATACATAAACATATAATACAAGAACATGCCAAATATGAAGTATTTTTGATACAGTTGGCTTTTTTCAAAGATTTCAATCGAGAGATGCGGCATTACTAGCGAAAGTGTGTTACAAAATACAACATACATTATACTAAAGACAAAAGCATAAAATACATATACTTCTTACTTCAAGCGCCTGCGCTACACCCATTGTTAAATTTTCGGTGTGTTTTTAGTATGGCGCGAGGAGATTACGCCGCATGTTCGATTAAATCTTTGGCTTTTTTAATAGAATACAGCCTATGTTTATTATAAAGTAATTATTTTGTCAAATCAAATTTTCCCAATTGTAAAGTGGATTTTTTATGTTAAGGCCACTTGATGGTAGGTGGCTACCGTCGCCTATAACACAAGCAACCGAGAGAAACTCAGGATATATCCTTTTTGTCATCTTTAAAATATAAAATTACAAACAATTACACCTAATTTAGCAAAATTAAAGTATATATACAATTATAGTTTTTTAATACTACACATAGTATGAGCTCAAAATCGCTTAAATCCAGGCTTCATTGTCGCTTAAATATACAGTGATTTTATAATAGCCTTTCGAGAGGAGTTTAGTTTTAATGTCACTTTTAAATTTATTTATAGATAAGGCTTTGATTATTTGAGGTAGTTTATTATAAAACCGTACACTTTGACCCATAAAAGAATTACTTATCTTGTGGAGTCGCGTTTTATGAAAATTTTAATCACTTTTTAACCTGGTATTGATATTGTGTACATCACATTTTTTTATTAAATTGATTAATATTTTTATGCACATAAATTAAAATTTCATAAATGTACTGACACGCAACAGTCAAAATCTTTATTTCTTTGAACTTTTCTCTGGGGGGAAGACTGCGCGGATCTAGTAGATAGATGGCTCTAATGGCCCTTTTTTGTAAAATGAAAATAGTATTTATGTCCGCAGCGCTACCCCAAAGTGGAATCCCATAACACATTATACTGTGGAAGTAACTAAAATAGACAATCCTAGCTGTATCGACATCTGTTAGGAGCCTAATCTGCTTAACTTCCGGATATTTTTATCCGTATCCCCGGATATCCGAAGAAGAAAAAAGGTCTGTACTCGTGTTACCTTTTGTCGGATCTTTAGCATTATTAAGTTACATTAAATATTTACCTATACGTAAAGGTAGTAATGAAATGCAATGAAATCCGGTTAAAACAGTTTTTATATTAATAAAAACACAATCATTTTTTGAACATTTGTTTGTAAAAATTATTTTTATTGTATGAGTTTAATTGTAGTGAGTTAAGTGATAAGTATATCTCGATATTTTTTGGAAAATGGTCACCCGTCCGTAGAGTACGTTTCTTCTTGCAGCGTCTTTTGTAGGCTAATATAGCGTACGTATTGTATTTTGTATGGGAGTGACGAATCTGTTACGATACTAACTTATTTAATCTGAGCCGTGGGTTTGTTGTTGTGGTGAGTAGACGGAGAGTATAAAAGGCGTCGCTGCGTTCGGGGAAGGATAGTGGCAAAGTCGTTGCAGAGGGGAAATGTCGCGGACGCTGTTACTGGTCTGCGTGGTTGCGTTCGCTGTCACTTGTGCTTTGCGAGTGCAAGCCCATTCAAACACAGGTAACATTTCATTTCTCATCTTACCGCAATTATTGTTATTAATGAAAATTGTATCTTACTCCAGTTTTATTATTATAAACGAAAATTTGCACATTTTACCTACCGGCTAATTTATTCTTAGTAGATAAACAAAAAACCAGTGTGTTTAAATTCTTTTAGAATACATTTAATTATGTCTTGTGTGTGGCTACAATCAAAATTCTCAACTGCATCCAAAAACGAATATCATACTAATATTATAAATGCGAAAGTTTGTGAGAATGGATAGATGGATGTTTGTTACTCTTTTAAGTAAAAACGGCTCAACAGATTTGGATAAAATTTTGCACAGATAATTTATTGCCACATGATACTGAAACAAAATTAACGATTTTTAGAATTTTTTACTATATGTATGTAAGTATTGTATGTATGTTCCTAACTGATTTTCATGAAACTTGGTTGATAAACATTTAGACGTACAGGACACAGGATAGGCTACTTTTGCTTTTTCAACGCGGACGAAGTCGCGGGCGCCAGCTAAGTATTACTCTAAAATTTTATTTTTCAACGCAGACGAAATCATGGGCGCCAACTAGTAAAACTAGTATCAAAAATCTGAAAATGATTTAAATCATCTGCTATATCTATTTGCATACATTATGAATTTAAAACATATTTTTATATGGGGTTGGAGCTCGTTATATTTAGTGATTTTAATTTCAGTTTCATATACACAAGTATTTTAAATTAATGAAACAAATGGCATGTCTAAAATTTACAATAAGTTAAATTGATACGATTTTTTACTTTAGAGGCAACACATTTCACAAGTTGCGATGCTTAAGTACGGAAGCAGAGTATTTGAAGTAACATAATAAAGATAACTCGTAATCGTAATGGTCAACAGTGATTCCATCTTTCGGTCATTAAAATAATTACCTAAACTGTTTGAGTCTGTAACCGATATACTCTTTCCAGGGGATGATTTAGAGACGGTGTCTCCTTCGGGAGTGTTCCGAGGCTCGTGGATGGAGACCCGGCGCGGGCGTCGATTCCGGGCGTACAGGGGCATCCGCTATGCGGAACCTCCGGTCGGCGAGCTCAGGTTCAAGGTAAGGCAAAGGGGCCTCGCGTCCAAAGAAAAAAAAAATTAACATAATTTTAAGTAAAAAATAAATTTTAAGATCTGTACCTTTAGTGACAATATTAAGTATACCCTGGTTTTTTTTTTTTCAATACATTACTTCTTCATACTTCGGCATACATTTGAAATTATTTTACCATGATGATTGTAACGTATTCTAAAGAATGAAGAAGATGTCTTTAAATTGGGTAGAAGCTTCTTGCGTAGTTTAGTATAAACAAAATCAGTTATGTAGTACAAAGACGTGGTTTATCTAACCGTGGGTAAGAGTGTATTGTTGAGTGTTACTGTTGATAGCCCCCCGTCGCCGTGCACAAGTACGAGGGCGTTGTGGACGCGAGCGAGGAGGGCCCGGCGTGCCCTTTGCCCGCCGGCCCCGAATACTATGTGGATGAAGACTGCCTTCGCATCAATGTCTACACGCCAGCACTGGATCCCAGGTTGTTAATTACAATTCATTTATTTTTTTGTAATTGTTTTGCTGAATATATTTTTATAAAAAAAGAAACAGTAGCCTATCTTGTGTCCCGTACGTCTAAATGTTTATATACCAAGTTTCATCAAAATCAGTTAATTCGTTTAAGAGTTATGGAGGAACATACATACATAGTTACATACATACAGAAAAAAATTGTAAAAATGGTCAATTTAGTTTAATATCATGTATAGAGCCTATAAACACGATATCTCTAAAAACAAAGTAAATTACTCCATGACCGACCCTTACAGATTTATTATTAATATTGATAACATTTATTAAATAACCAACTGTCTGTGTCCGCGACTTAGTAAGCGCTGTAATCAGTCATTTTAATTCAAATCGGGTAAGCCGTTTTCGAAATTAGCGTGCACAAACGCACAGACAAACAGACAAAAAATTCTAAAAAGTATTTTAATGTAAAGGTCACAATAGTTACGATTTTATTATAATAAGTATAGACGAGTATACTTTTACGTGGCCGTCGATTGAGGAAAAATAATGATTAATGAGGAAATTCCCAAAGACAGTTTTATATTTGTCACTTAAAGCGATCAGTCTAAGGCCGATCGAACATTGCAAGAAAATTTTCCTGGAGAAAATACCTGAAGCTCTCCGGACATAATATGTTTTGTTGTATAAACCCCGCATAAAATCATTTGTCTGATGTCCTTGGATGTACGCTGGTCGGACGTTAGAAACTTGTCTGATCAGAACATTATCAGAAGGCGTTCTATACATTTTCTACTAGAGCCTATCTTATAAATTCTGACAGACATTCGATAGACTTTCGAAAAATTATCAGTTTTATCATTTTCGCGTTTTCATGTTAAATTGGTTGTCTTGTAATCTTATGCATTTTACATAAATAAACCATGTATCCTTTTTTTTCTTTGATGATAAAATTATGCTAATAATGAATAGTCATGATTTTTGCTTTGTTTTCCCATTTTTTAAGAGTAGATACCCAAGAGCATACCAAAAATGTTGACGACCATTGTTAGTAACCAATTCTTATAATATGCGGCCGGTTTTAAGATGCTAATTTAGGTATTAAAACAAAATACCTAAGTATATGAGATACCTATTAAAACAGACTTATTGATTTATAGCAAGAAGCCCATGCCGGTGATATTTTTCATTCATCCTGGAGGATTCTATGCCATGACGGGGCGCAGCGACCTCGCCGGCCCCCACTACCTTCTAGACCGGGACGTAGTGCTGGTGACCATCAACTACCGGTTGGGCTCGCTAGGCTTCCTGAGCACGGGTGACGCCTTGTCGCCTGGCAACAATGGGATGAAAGACCAAGTGGTCGCCTTGCGGTGGGTGCAGCGCAACATCGCAGCCTTCGGGGGAGACCCTCACTCCGTCACAATCGCGGGATGTAGTGCCGGATCCATCAGCGTCTTAATGCACATGATATCGCCCATGTCCAAAGGTACGAGCCTCGCCTACAAAACTTACTTTAAGGAAAACGCATGCATACCTAATATTTTATCTCTTTTTCCTTATACTCACATTGAAATGCAAATAAGGATAAATGGTTGTTGTTAACGGTTTAAGCAATTAAATGTTATAGTTCGTGTCAGTTTATTTGTAATATTTATATTAGTATCAAAACAAACTTTTAAAATTGATCTGGTGAGTTTTTTGTCAAAATTTAACATATCAAATCAATTATATTAAATTTAATAGTTATAATAATTATTTTAAACATGGTCTTGTAAATGGTTGTGCCAAAAATGCCAGACTAAAATGTTTATTTTATGCTGATCATAAAGCTATAAAATAAAAACAATGTTTTCACAAAAAAAAATTAAATTTTGATCAAGTTACAAATCGCCAGACCGGCGAATATCTAGAAAAAAGATAAATATTTTACTACTTATACCTAATACAGCTACGTTTTTCAGTGACCAGTAATAGAGAGGGATAGGTACAGAAAGTGATAGTATGTAGGGTAATATATATAGAGTGTTTTATAGGATTATTCCACCGTGGAATAGGACTGAGCGGCGCACCCCAGTCGAAGGAGCCTTCTCCGCGACACCTGAAAGCGCTCGCCGTCAAGCAGGCTGAGCTGGTGAAATGTCCCACGGACAACATGACAGCCATCTACGAATGCTTGAAGAGCAAGCCGTGGAGAGAGCTCGGCAATTCGCTGCCTGGCTTCTTCGTAAGAAACATTTATTCATACCTACTTACAGCTTAGTAAATTCTATCGCTAACCTCTGCTCTGTGAAAAAAGAAAAATTTATGAAGATCTGTTCCGTCTTTTAGAAGACTATCAGCACATTTACTAGTTGATGAAAGGATTTCACTTACTTCCACGGGTTCGTTTTGTATTTTGTACTTACTTCGGTGGTATTACCATAACACGGTAACCTTGTTAATGCTATTAAGCTTATACCTACAGCAGATATAGCGCGTTTGGGCTCAATAGAAAGTCGGAGGGCTAGTTTGTAATTTTTATTATTGGTGTATTGGACAGTTAATTTCCAAAGTAAGAATCGGGAATTGGTATATTTGTACAGGAATATGGGTACGACCCCGTCGGCCTTTGGCAGCCGGTTGTCGAATTGGACTTCGGTCAAGAGCGATTCTTGCCAATCGAACCGCTGGACGCCATAAGGGAAGGCAAGATGCATGCGGTTCCCTTCATCATCAGCCAAACGCAAGAAGAGTTCTTCTGGTTTTCCTTCTGTGAGTGCCAGTCCTCTTTATTAGTTTCCAAGTTCATAGAGTAGCTGGATCACTGACTGATGTGTATAAAATTACAGCAATTTTGAAAAACGAGACCCTGCTGAAAGCGATGAACGCCGATTGGCAACGAATGGCAACCATCTCTTTCTTGCTGCCGAAGGAGAACTCTTCTTTGATAACGAACCGCCTGAAGGAAGTCTACCTCAAGGGAAAGCCTCTGGCCGACGACCGAGTCGGTGCCGATGGACTCGGGAGGCTTTACACCGATTCTATTGTTGGATTTTCGGCGCACAGGTGAGTCGTTTACCTGACCTTCTTACCCGCAGAAAGTACTCTTTGCGTTACTCAAATAACCTAACGCCAACGGCACTTTTTCAGAATGGCCAACCTGATGTGTCGACACTCGCCGCAAAGGGTTTGGTATTCCGATTTCGGTTACGTCGGCAACCACAGCCACTACGAGGACCCTGTCACAGGGAAACCAATAGGTAAGAGGTGTTATATTTTAAAAGTTTTCTATCACTGTAATTTCTTCGTCCTAATGTTCTTTCACCTTTTCATATAAAGCGCTCCTTCAAGTAGACACACTTAACAAATATTTTTAGGTTCCAAAATAAAGGCATAAAATAAAATAAGACAGTAGGTATTATAATATAATCTATACTTCTATACTTACTAGAGAACGTGGACGAAGTTGCGGGCACCAGCTAGTATTATTATAAATTTGTTTAAAAAGTATTGTACTAAAATACAAGAGGATAGTGCCTGCTAGTAGCTTCATAGCAAAATGTTACATTTACGTTTTCCTTCAGGCGCTGCTCACCACGATGACTTGATCTACTTGTTTACGCTGAGCTATCGCTTCCCGACGATCCCGGTCTCTTCGCCCGACTCCCGCATCGTGGACAGGATGACCGCCCTCTGGTACAACTTCGCCAGATACGGTGATCCCAATCCCCGCGGCGATACTCCGGAACTAGGCTCCTTGTGTTGGCCTCCTATGACGCCTACAAACAGGACCTACCTTCGGATCGACAAGGAGTTCTCCATTGGAAATAATCTTCGTGAAGACAGATACAAGCTGTGGGAGGAGCTGTATCCTATTCAATATTGACTCTAATAATATGGCAAAATGGGCCAAGCACCAGTTTTGACCATGCCTGTAATAACCACTTCCAAAATAAGTATAAGCAATATTTTTTCAGAATTTATTGCGATGTGTCCATTATTAGATGTAAATTTTTGGTTTTTAATAATATGACCTTCAGTAATGCATGGCTTACTGATTTACTTTTATATTTTTTATAACTTTATCACAAAGAATCACAGCTTCCCTTTTAATTTAATGACAAATTTATAATTAGATTGACAAATTTTAATGCTGTAATATTTTTATAAAATTAAAATAATTATACTCGTGTTAATGTTTTTTTTAACTGCTGACATTAGCTCCATTGTGATCGGATTACATTCACACTTGCGACTGGATTTCCTGAAATTTATTTTATAATAAAATTTATCATTTTGTAGCATTATCTTATAAATATTCGCACAGCAATTCAATAGAAAAGATACTTTTTTAAAAACTGGACATCCTTACACATTGTTATTCTTAACCATCCTTTTCTCATAGGAGCCAGATTCAGCCAGCTCAAGTTAGATTTTTTAATAAACAAATATGCCTAGTCACATACTCGAACATGTTAGAAGCACGTAGGTATTTATCTAAGTCTAAATAATTATGTAAATATTTTCATATTCTTTTATTTCTCATTAATGGAGATTATTTCGCCGACCTTTGCATAGTGGAAAATAAAGTAGCTTCCTGGCGTCTGTGCCTCTGTATAGATCTTTTATAGTACCTGTAGATCTTCTCGCTTAGATCTTTTAAACTACCCAACGGATTTTAGTGCGGGAGCGGGTCGCTAGTTTGCTATAACGTCTATTATCCTTGTGATAAAAGAAAGAAGGCATTCGGAAGTAGGTGTTATTTTCCGTACATAAGTGGAGTATAAGCAAGAATGCGATCCTTTCACCGAATCGGTGTAGATGTACCGTTCGCTGGTCGCCTCTTGTTCGTAGGCCTCAGTTCTGTTGACGCAGCCGACGCACTAAGCGGCGCCAAGCGATGTCCCCTCTCGCGTGAGCCTCGCACTCGTACTTTACATTACATCGTGTACTTACCTTACATGTGTCATATTTGAAATATTCTGCCTGTGGAAATGGCTCGGTGCTTCATCATTTGCGCGGTGAGTGACTATTTTCAAATCGCCTTCCTCTCAGTTGACTCCTTCTAGTCATTCTCGATCCAGGTGTATGGTCGTAATGCCCAAATGAAAAGAAATCAAGCAAATGAAAATGTAGGTCATTTACTGTTGTCTATTTTTTTTCTACATATATAATTCAATTGATGAAACACACACATAATGTAGGTGTCTAATTAAATTTATGATGAGTAGGTTTTTCGGAAACAAATCAAATAGTGTTTACATGTCTTACGTTGGCTTAACTTAGACATTGCCGGTGAAATGCGTTCCTGTTCTGTGGAATAGTTTTAATAAAGAGAGAACTCGCCTCAATGGACATTTGACAAAAACAATAGCCCTGCCAATGAACATGATGCAATATTCATGATAACGGAGTGCGGAGTGACGCCGTTACTTCCATGACCACATTCCTGCCAATTCTAACAGAGCAGCTTAGGTCCAATGCTAAATCTATGATAATTTCGAAGAATTGATAGTAAACATATATATATAATACAGTATGATCCCGTTACACTTTCTCCGTTCGGCGGGCGTTTTGGTCTCTTTATTGTGTTTCTTGTTTTAAAAACGAATTAAGGCCAACAAATAAGTAAACGCTTCAAAACCGAATGTCGAACAAAATAAAAATATGTTTACGTTTGCGGGTGACACTTCAAATGTTTTTGTGTTCTAAATTTAACTAAATCTAGATTTTTTTTTAATCAGATGTAAATAGTAAGAAAAATATTAGTTAATGAACAGTTTAATGACCACAGATAAATCAATTGTAGGAGTTTAGATATACCTATAAGTTTCTTTACACGTAAAGATTTCTAATGTGAGTTGCTGCTATTTGCAATTGTAACGAGAAAATCCAGTGTGCCCTGCTAGTTGACATTTTAAAATTACTTATACTAAGTACATATATCTCATTTTACGAGCATTAGGTAGGTATTTTGATACATGTAATTTATTTGAAATCAAAATACATTGCAATGCAAACCAAGTAGGAAGAAAATATTGCTAAAATATCTCATTTAATAATGTAAGCATGATAAATGCGTTTGTTCTGACTTGACTATCAACGCACAACCAATGGAAAGCTGAAATTCGGAAAATTTAGCTTAGGAAGTCTCCCTTGTAATTTTCGTAGCGATCTTTAATTTCTTTTTTAATAAAATACCGCCTAAGTTACTCGCGCTGATAATGTATCTTTCTATAAGTGAAACAATTTTTAAAATGGCGTGAGTAGTTTTTGAGTTTATCGATTACAAACAATATTCATAAAATTCATCGAATTATATATAATTCTATGATAAAATTAAATCTGCGTAAAAATTAAAAATACGTCTGCGTAACTTTATAAAACATAGCTAACATATGTTACTCCCTGATAACGGTTTTCCCTTTTCATCCCTTTTCAAAACGGTCCACTATAGTCTCAGAGCCTATTCAATTCAAACAAACAATCAAATCTTTCCTCTTTATAATTATAATGTTGTTTGTATGTGCTTTCTTCCTCTTTATAATATGAGTGTAGCGTATGGTGTATGGTGTGTGACGTGAGAGGGTCCCGTTGCCGGAGGTGAGGCGTGACCTTGACCCAGTTGTGAGGTCGGCGACCGCCTCGCCCGTTGCATTCCTACCCATAGGAGCCGCTCTACCCGTTTGCCACCTGTTGCAGACTTGGCCAGACCCCAAACCAGACCCACACCTCTATTCTACCTCTACTCTATGTCTCTGCTCTGTGGGATATATTGTGTGTGCTATGCGATGCGTCCAACGGTCGGTCACGCTCTGAATGTCCGCAGATCGATGCTCCATCACATCATTATTACGTCTTAAGTCTCTATTCAACGACCAACATCTTCCTCAACTTGGCTGTTCCTGTTCACGCTTATTAAGCTAAAAGGTTTCTTTCCCGTTGATCCTCATGGAACTTGCATTCCGAAGAGTTTTATCTAATACCTAAGCAATCTAATCTAATCTAGCAATCTAAACAATACTAAGTATAAATAAAGAGAAAAGATTTGTATTTTTGTTTGTGAGGAATAAATTAAAAAACCAGTAGACCGATTTTAAAATTTTATCAGCAAGGAACATAGGCTATGTTTTATAAAGTGACGAGGACGAAGTGGCGTGCAACCAGTGCCGTAAATAGGGCGGTGCCACCGGTGCCCAGGCACAGGGCGCGTAGACTGGGGGGCGCAAGAATGGCCACACCAGGCAGGACTATTATTTTTTCGGTTTGCTCCTGATAAGTTTCCGATGCTCCCCTAGTGCTCGATTCCAGCACATACGCCAGTATCACCAAAAATTGAATCTTAAGCATCAGGGTGGGCAACGCATTTGCACTAGTGAACTTGCGTTTGAGTTTTAGTGAGCGAGACACAGTCGGTGGTATAATAGGCGAAGGGTCGATTTAACATCAGATGGCTCGTCTGCTTGTTTGCCCACACCCAAAATAGATTTTTCTTCCAAAATATTAGATTGGTCCACCAACACCAAGTTCCTTTGTGCTTTATTTTATCACCCTGAATGAAATAAAGTAGGCCTATACATAGCATTGCTCTAGGGTACCTATAATATCTAAAAAAAAAACAAGGGCGCAGTTATAGAAGCTCGCACAGGGCGCAGAAAAGGCTATTTACGGCACTGCGTGCAACAGCCAGTTTATAATATAGACTGTTTTTATGTTATACCTACTAACTGTGGTGTCCTAGCTAGTAACTAACTTATTGTTTTTAAACCGATCGTAATGAAACAAAGCTAAATGTTACGTAACGCTTATACAGTGTAAACCTCATTGAAATCAGTTAAACCTTTTCTGGGATAACTTAGAATAGAATAGAATAGAAAACATTTATTTACATACACATGACACACACGAATAAATCTAAAGATAACAAATAATATACATACATTTTTTTTACATATAAATGAGAATATAATTATGCTTAAATAAAATCTCTATGAGTGTGCGTCATGGCATCAAAAAGGTAACTTCACACATACAAACAAGAAAATAACGCTTTTTCTTCTGATTTCGTTTACAAATAATGTTCTGTAATTTTGATTAAATTACTTGTACCAAAATTAAATACCTAACCTAATATTATACTCGTATCGTAACATGAGTCTATATATAATTTTATAACGGCAACTAGCAGGGCATAGTGGATTTTCTCGTAGCGACGCACATTAGGAATCTTTACGTGCAACGAAACAGAATAATCGGAGTGAAATCGACTCATTTATAATATCCGTTGACATGGCTTCAGCTAATGGCTGCAAATAATACGTCGCCTTCTCCTGCCCACGTCACTTTAAAACATTTTCTTAATTTGTAGTGTTCAAACAAAACTCATGTCAAGCGGAGTTGTATTCCTATGTCGAACTCGAGGACAGTTATGTTGCATGTGTGAATTATTAACAGTTCGGCTAATGTGACAATGTTACATTTATTTTTATAAGGTCGATGATAATTTTAGAACCGCACTGCTCCATAGTATACTCCTGGCGTTTTCACTTACCATCAAATGGCTGTCAAATGTTCCCATAAAATGTTTTCATGCCTACAATCGGATACTTCTCACGGCCGCAGAGAATTTAGTTCACCGCACTCGTTCACGATCGCCACTTGCCACTTACCATCTATTATTATGGAAGCTACGTGACACTTGTTATCTGGTTTCTTTAGTACGGAACGGTAGGTATGTAGGTGCCATAACAAATTTGCGCTGCGTCATAAGGTATTTGCTCGCATATTTTATACGCATATTCCCAATGGAATAAAGTCAACGTTTGGATCTCCAATGGACACTAATATATATATTTTTTATTTGACCCCTGGTCCAATAACTTGTACCTACTATTATATATTCTACTAACGACCACCCGCTCCCGGCTTTGTACAGGAAAAACTTAATTGGGTTTTATTAGATACACTTATAAAAATTCCGTGAAAATTTATCAAACTGATAATGGTGTTTTCTGCATTAAGAGAGGCAAGTCTTAGGTTTTAATAAAATAAATAAATTAAAGTTAAGTCTGTGTTTGTGTTACATAACTTTTATTGTACTAACTATAGGTCCAAGTAACCCGAATAAAGAACTTTATTATTATTATTATTAAAATCCGTTGGTTTAGGAGTGAGCGGCCATCCTTCAGGCCGATAACGCCCGCCTCAGGGTTAGGGTAGAGACGCTGGAGAAGGAGATGCGTGAGCTGCGCGCCACCATCCCGAAGGAGCCAGCCCCAGCTCCGGCGGCCAGCGCCTCGGCTTCGGTCGAGGAGACGGTGCGTAAGGCGCTGGAGGCCTTTGCGTTCCGCATTGACGCCCGCTTCGCCGGTCTCGAGGACCGTCTCCTCCCGGAGAAAAGAGTGAGGACTCCGCTTGCAGCGGATAGGGGGAGAGCGGAGTCGTCGACGACGACGACAGCATCCGCGAGGGCACCGCCTGCGAAGGCACCGTCCGCCAGGGCACCGCCTACCAAGGCACCGTCAGCCGGGGCGCCACTCGTCAAGGCACCGCCCGCCAAGGCACCGCCCGCCTCAAAGCCGAGGGCTAAAAAAGCCCAAATGCCAAAGGCGCAGCCCGCCCCAGCTCCCACGGAGGAACCGTGGTCCCTGGTGGTGGGGCGGAAGGCGAAAGCGAAGGCCAAGAAGGCGGCCGTCGCTCCCAAGCCTGCGGCCAAGGCCAGCAAATCTGCTGCCAAGGCTAAGGCCAGCGACGACGCAAGGAGGAAGCTCCGCCCTCCGCGCTCTGCGGCCGTGGTCCTCACCCTGGGGCCCGAGGCCGACAGCAAGGGCGCCACTTACAATAGCCTAATCACCGAGGCGAGGAGGAGGCTCGACCTCTCCTCCATTGGTATTGGCTTTATACAAGTGAGATCCTCGAAGGCCGGAGCCCGGGTGTTCGAGATCCCGGGCAAGGACCAGGGTGACGCAGCCGACAAACTCGCGGGGAAACTCCGTGAGTTCTTCGAGCCGGGCGTCGTCAAGGTGACGCGACCCCAGAAGTGCGCCGAACTGCGCATCTCTGGGCTTGACGATTCCGTCTCGGCGGAGGAGGTCGCGGAGGCTGTGTCTCGAGTGGGCGGTTGCCCGCGAGACCAAATTAAAACCGGGGAGATACGCGCCGGCCCCCTCGGGATGGGCTCGTTGTGGGTCTCGTGTCCGGTGGAGAGCGCCAAAAAAGTCGCCGACGGCAGACGGCTTTTGGTTGGCTGGGTGTCGGCACAAGTTAAAGTGCTGCCCCAGCGCCAACTTAGGTGCTTCCGGTGTCTCCAGACCGGGCACGTTGCCCCTAAGTGTCAAGCGGAGGAAGATCGCAGCGGAACATGCTTCCGCTGTGGCAAGGAAGGCCACAAAGCCTTCCAATGCTCCAACCCTCCCCACTGCGGTCCCTGCGCCGCAGCAAAAAAGCGGGCGGATCACCCTGTTGGCAGTCGGGGCTGCAAGGCTCCCAAGGCCAACAAGGGCAAGAAAAAGGCCAAGGTGGACGGTACACCCGCCGCCGCGGATAACGCGCAATCCACGCGCGAGGAGGAAATGGAAACGGCTACGTAATGGACAACGTCCCTTACGTCCGTCTCCTTCAAGCGAACATCAACCACTGCGCCGGGGCTCAGGATCTCCTCCTCCAGTCCATGGCGCAGTGGTCGATTGACGTCGCGGTGGCGGCGGAGCCGTACTATGTACCGCCCCGCCCCAATTGGGCATCGGATTCGACATCCACGGTCGCGATCGTGGGTGCCGCCGGCTCTGCCCCTCTCCGGGTGGCCGAGAGAGGCCAAGGATTTGTTGCCGTTGAGTGGGGCGCGGTTTTGCTCGCCGGAGTTTACTTCTCCCCCAACCGCACCCTCGCCGAGTTCGAGGTCTTTCTCGGCAACTTGGAGAGAGCGATCCTGCGTTCGCGACTCCCTGTTCTGGTCCTGGGGGATCTCAACGCGAAGTCCACGGCGTGGGGCTGTCCCGTTTCGGGCGCACGAGGCGACGTCGTTGTGGATTTTCTAGCCTCCGCAGGGCTAGTGCTCCTCAATCGCGGCACGGTTAATACCTGCGTTCGGCACAACGGTGGCTCGATAGTGGATATATCGTTCGCTAGTCGGGCCATCGCCGATCGTGTCCGTGATTGGGGCGTGCTGGAGGGCGTTGAGACCCTCTCGGACCATCGTTATGTCCGATTCGGCATAGTCGGCTCCTCGGGCGCGGACGATCTGTCTCCGCGGCGTCGGGGTGGACGGTCCCAGCGATTCCCACGCTGGGCTCTGGCGAGACTCGACAAGGACCTCCTTGTCGAAGCGGCGATCGTCCAAGGCTGGGTCTCACAAGAGCCCAGCGAGGACCTGCCGGTTGAAGACCTTGCACTCGGCATGCGCACCGCCATGACCGCTGTGTGCGACGCCGCCATGCCGCGTGCCGGGCCACGTCCACGCCGGAAGCAGGTACACTGGTGGTGCAAAGAGGTGGCAGATCTTCGTGCCACGTGCGTAGCCGCCCGCCGCAAGTACGCCAGATGCCGTAGGCGCCGGACCAAGGACCCTGAGCTGGAGGCGCGACTGTACGATGAGTACAGAGGGGCCAGGAAGTCGCTCCATGTCGCCATCCGGGAGGCGAAATCACGGTCTCGCAAGCAGATGCTCGAGACACTGGACCGAGACCCGTGGGGCCGCCCCTACATTGCAGCCAGGGCCAAGCTCGGCCCGCACGGTCCACCCGTTGCCGAGACGCTGGACCCAGAGTTCCTCCGGGATGTGCTCTCCACACTGTTCCCTGAACGGGGAGAGCACACTCCACCGCCCATGGGCGGTCGAGTGATCACCAGAACCGTAGACGAAGACGGAGCTCCGCCTATCTCCAGCGGAGAATTCGAGGAGGCCATAACCCGTCTTCGCGGCAAGAGTACTGCCCCCGGGCCGGACGGGATACCCGGTCGTGTCTGGGTCCTGGCGTCGGGCGAGTTGGGAGACCGCTGGCGGGCCGTCTTCGACTCTGCCCTGCGCGCGGGGTCCTTTCCCAGGATTTGGAAGGAGGGCAAGTTGGTCCTGTTAAGGAAGGAGGGACGTCCTGCGGACTCTCCTTCGGGATACAGGCCAATTGTGCTGCTCGACGAGGCGGGCAAGATATTCGAAAGAATAATTGCCCGCCGCATCACCGGACATTTAAACTCGGCGGGGCCAGGTCTCTCCGACAATCAGTTCGGTTTCCGTGCGGGTCGATCGACGATCGACGCCATCCTGCGCCTTAAGGTCATCGCGCAGGAGACCGTAGAAAGGGGAGGAGTGGCATTGGCTGTGTCTTTAGATATCTCCAATGCTTTTAACACCCTCCCCTTCAGCTGCATTACGGAGGCGCTCCGGTTTCACCGGTTGCCCGCGTATCTCCAGCTGATTGTCGGAGATTACCTGAGGGATCGGAGGATCCTGTGTCCCAGCCGAAACGGGACGGTCCTGGAGAGGACCATGTCCTGTGGCGTTCCGCAGGGGTCGGTCTTAGGACCGCTCCTGTGGAACCTTGGCTTTGACTGGGCGCTGAGAGGCGCCCTCCCTGATAATGTACATGTTGTCTGCTACGCCGACGACACACTGGTCGTCGCGTGTGCAGACAACTTCAAGGACGTGTCCAGCTTGGCCACGGTGAGCGTCGCTCTCGTGGCCAAGCGTATTGAGCTGTTGGGCCTGCGGGTGGCACCCGAAAAATCCGAGGCCATGCTTTTCCATGGCCCTCGGAAGGGTCCACCGCAACAAGCCCACATTAAAGTGGGAAATGTGGACGTCGCCGTCGGAGTGCACATGCGCTACCTGGGGCTCACCTTGGACTCCAGGTGGCGATTCCATGAGCACTTCCGGCGGTTGAGCCCAAAGTTGATCAGGGCAGCCTCGGCGTTGGGTAGCCTCCTCCCAAATCTGGGCGGACCGAGTGTCGGCTGCCGCCGTCTTTATACGGGGGTGGTGCGCTCCATGGCGCTCTACGGTGCGCCTGTGTGGGCGGACGCCCTGGATCGCCACAACGTCACGCTCCTGAAAAGATCTCAGCGCGTGATGGCGACCAGGGTGATACGCGGATACCGCACCATATCGTGCGATGCCGCGTGCGTTATGGCGGGTACCCCCCCGTGGGACCTGGAGGCCGAGGTCCTATCCTCGGTGTACGAGAGTCGAGCGGCAGCTCACACTCGGGGCGTTGCTGGTCCCCTGCCGGAGGAAGTGCGCCGCACGGCGCAACGAGTTGCACTGGCGCGGTGGGCCGACAGGCTCGCGGAGCCTACCGCCGGCGTTCACACAATCCGGGCCATTAGTCCGGTCCTGGAGCAGTGGTGCCGACGCAAGAAGGGTGTGATCACCTTCAGGCTTGCACGGATTCTGTCGGGGCATGGTTGCTTCGGCAGATATCTGTGCAACGTCGCAAAACGAGAGGCGACACCCTCTTGCCACCACTGCGGTGGCCCGGAGGATACCGCCCAGCACACGCTGGCAGAATGCCCGGCATGGGACCAGCAGAGGAGGCTTTTAGTCTCCACTGTCGGAGGAGACCTCTCGCTGCCGGCCGTGGTTCTGTCCATGGTCGGCAGCAAAGAGGCTTTTCAGGCTGTGATCTCCTTCAGCGAGGATGTCCTCTCGCTGAAGGAGGCGGCGGAGCGAGCGAGGGAGGATGCCGCCCTCGCTGACGACATCCGCCGAAAACGACCGGGGAGGCGGAGAAGGCTCTACGGCCGACTCCTAGCGCCCCCGTGATCGGCCGGAGGGTGAGCGGATATGGGGATCCGCTCACCTACCAACCCGGCCTTGGTGAAAGACGTGCTCGTGTTCCGGCACGTCTTCCCACATATTTGAGACCCGGGGAGGAGGGAGCCTACCATCCCTCCTCCTACCGATGACCTTTTTGAGGTGCCCAAGTTGGGCTAACGCAGGCGGGAGAGCAGGACGAAATGCTCGCGCTGACACCTCTCTCCCGCCCCATGTGCGTGCGTGGCCAAGGAACACCGTGGGGTTTTAGCGGGTAGAAATCCCGCATATTCTGCCAGCGCCCCATTGCTGGCAGTGAATCAGGATCGCTGATTTCCCCACGTAAAAAAAAAAAAAAAAAAAAAAAAAAAAAAAAAGGAGTGAGCGGCCATACTGACGCGGAAAGCGAATCTAATTATAATGATGAATGATGCTCACATTTAAACCTTGAAAACTTTCTTTGAGACACATCGAGTGTTAGCTTATTCTGGAAAGTAATCGATTTTAAATAATAGCCTAGTCACCCGCCTTATTTATATGTAGAAATCGACGAGGAAGGAAAATATCGTTAGTAGCAATGTTCGAAGAGGTCTCTGCCCCGCAGTGAGATGCATCATAACAGGTTTCTAACAAGAAGGGATCGAATGTGAAATTCTCCCTTTATAATGTTAGCATACTTCTCCATCCACTTATTTATTTACTTTAGAAATAACGATAACTGATGGAGCAAATTGTGAACCTAGGTGTTGTTGGCGAATGGCGTGTTTAGTGCAATGGCGCAAAGTTCGCCGCCGACGGAGGGCACCACTGAAAGCAGCGCTGAGGAACCTCCCGAGGGGTACTATGCGTTCGTCGAGTCGCCGAATGCGACGCCTCCGAGAGTGCGACCGCCTCCCTACAACCAGATCCCCTCCGAGTGCCCTGACGCCGGTGAGACGAGGCCGCACGTGTCGGCCGCAAACCTCTGCGGGGACTTGAACCGCGGCCTCATCCCTCGCAACCCCATGGGCCACAACCCCGGCGGGGAGCCGTACCCCTTCGAGCTGATCCGCAACCACACGCTGCGCTTCCTGTCGCGGACGCTGCCCGTGTTGAGAGCGGACGACACGTTGCCGCGTGTCGCGCACTATGCCACGCCCCAACAACCACAACAACATGACGACAACAGGTAAGCCTTATACCGAAACGCACATTGGCTCAATAGTAGTCTACATTCGGTTGCTGAAACAACTATTCACACACACACACACACACACACACGCTCCTCTCGTAAACCCCCAAAAGTCTGCCTCTCATGGACGCTGCATAAACATTAAACACTGTTTTATTTCCCCTTTTAAAATGCAGCTGCGAAGTTGTCGCAAGAAGCCGAACATTTATTCAACCTTTATTGCTTATATATGTTTGTCAGGAGTTGATTTATTTTTAGATGATCTCTCGAGAACAATAGTTTTTTTATGGGTGAAAGGTACCCAATGTCCTTTTCTGTATCCCTGACAACGTGTATGCGAAATTTTATAATGATCTATTCAGTAGTTAAGACAAACAAACTCACTTTCGTATTTATATAAGCGCTTTTTTCACAAACGTCAAGTAGGCCAAACTGTCATTTAAAGTCACCGGTAACCGGGGATAATGGAGCTGATACCTTTGTTTGTACGGTAAACGTCCCAAACATTAAATAGAAAATAATAATAAAAATTCGGCAATCAAATGTGTAATGTATGTGGGTAGACCTAACACATGTGGGTAAATCGATGTATGTTATAGGAAATAAAATCAGTTCTGAGCCAACCGCCATTGTGTATTATTCGTACATCTCAGTGGCGACGAGGATTTAGTGGATATTAACAAAATTAGTCGTTGCGGTAAAAATCATGCCTTTTGGAAAATTACACGAGTTCGATTTAAATGATCGTCATAATTGGGACGCATACGTACGACTTGTGAAACAGTTCATTTTCTTAAATGAAATAAAAGATGAGCTGCGAGTAGCTACTTTAGTGACACACGTCGGAGCGCCTACCTACGAACTTATGTGCGATTTGTGTGCACCGTACCACCCCGAAAACAAAACGTTCGACGAGTTGATAAAACTCGTAAGTGATCATCTGGAACCGAAAAGGTCAGAAATTGCCGAACGACACATATTTCGACAGAGACGACAAAATGAGACCGAAACGATCGGCGCCTTTCTACAAAATTTAAAACATTTGGCGAAACACTGCAATTTCGGCGCAACTCTGGAGGAGAACATCAGAGATCAATTCGTGTCGGGTCTCCAGAACGAAGAGATGCGTTCTCGTCTCTTCGCAGAACCCACTTTAAACTACAAAAGGGCGGTTGAGCTGGCGCTTGCATTGGAAGCCGCAGAACGGCACGCGGAGGCGGCAGGTGGCGGCGCGCGCGCAGGCTGGGCGCCGGACAGCGGCGCTGGCGGCGCACGAGAAGGCGGGGCGCCGAGCAGCTCAGGACTCGGGCAGGGCGCGGTCGGCCTGCATCGAGTGGGCGCGAGGCCCACTCCGAAGCGGCGACCCGCTTGCTGGCGCTGTGGCAAGGGTTGCCACACGCCGAATATGTGCTGGTGTAAATCGTTAGTGTGTAATATGTGTGGTGATTGTGGGCATTTGACCCATATGTGCGCGAATAAAGGCAGTAAGAGTGTTAACGTTAATAAGAAATGTTACCAAAATTACATAGAGGACAGTGATTCGGACAGTGACGGTTTATTTCATATCTTATCTGTAAATAGCAATATAAGAGATGGTCCCTATCATTGTACATTAAATGTAGAAAATATAGATATTATGTTCGAAATTGATACGGGAAGCAGAATCTCGGCGATTTCAAAAAAGTTTTATGATAATTGTTTTTCGCACATACCAATAACAAAAGATAATATTAAACTGCAGTCGTACACGGGCGACGCGATCGTACCGCACGGTCGCATCGCGGTGCGAGTGAGAGGCGCGAGCGAGATAGTCGAGTTGCCTTTGTTTGTTATCTTTAACGGTGGCCCTCCGCTGTTGGGACGCATTTGGCTTCGTAAATTAAAATTAAATGAAATCAATAATAACAAAATTTACCTATGTAATAATAATCTAGTGTCTAATTTAGAAAAAGAATTTCCCACAGTATTTGGAGAGGGCATAGATACATTCAAAACAGCAATAAAACTATTTTTAAAATATGAATCGCCGATATTTTGCAAAGCCCGTCCATTGTCATTAGCGTTACGCTTACACGTAGAGCGCGAGTTACTAAGGTTGCAATCAGAAGGCGTCATTGACAAAGTAGAAAGATCAGACTATGGAACACCTATCGTCCCAATAATTAAACGAGACGGCACCATAAGAATATGCGGCGATTACAAAATTACTGTAAACCCTTTATTAAAAGACTTTTATTATCCATTGCCGCGAATCGAGCAGCTATTCCCCGCCTTAAGTGAAGGCGAACAATTCACTAAGCTAGACCTCAAAAATGCGTACTTGCAATTAATTTTGTATGAGGCTTCGCAGCCGCTCACAGCGATCACAACCCACGTCGGTATCTATGTATATCGTCGCGCACCTTTTAGACTTAAATGTTTAACAGACATTTTTCAAAAATTAATAGAAGAAACACTATGTGGATTGGATTATGTTGTATGTTTCATAGACGACATCTGTGTGAGCGGCCGCAATAAAAGCGATCACATACAAAATTTAAAAATAGTTCTTAACAGATTAAATGAAGCAGGGTTACGTATAAAGTTCGAAAAATGTGAATTCTTTAAAAGTGAAATATGTTATCTCGGTTATCGCATAAATAAGCATGGTGTATATATACAGACGAAAGTAAAATCACTGCTATCGCCAAATTGCCGGTATCACAGAACGTGTCTCAATTTAGGCCAGCCTTAGGATTGATAAATTATTATTCACGATTTATACTGAATATCAGCACAGTGCTGAACCCGTTATATAGATTATTAGCAAAAGGTACGCAATGGATAGGGAGTGAGGAATGCGATAGTAAATTTAATGTGATTAAAGAAAAATTGGTCAGCGGGCCCGCTCTCGTGCACTACTCGCCGGAACTGCCACTGGTGTTGGCGGTGGACAGCAGCGCGTATGTAATAGGTGCTGTACTCGCGCACACCTATCCCGATGGCAGCGAGCGTATCGTATGCTGTGCGTCGCGCACCCTCAACGAAACGGAATGTTGCTACAGTCAAATCATCGAGGAGGTGCATGGCGGGCATGTGGGCATAGTTAGGATGAAGGAGATCACGCGAAACTACGTTTGGTGGCAACATCTAGACGCGGAGCTAGAGGAGCGCGCTCGCACATGCGCTACCTGCCGCGACCAGCGAGACGTGCCACCGCGGGCTCCCCCAGTGCCGTACGTCTGGCCGAACGAGCCTTGGACACGTCTTCATGCTGATTTTCTACAACACAACAATGGGAAATATTATTTCGTAATCTTGGATGCCCACTCGAAGTGGATCGAGGCATTCCGCATGACCACTGATACGTCTGCCTCCTCGGTAGCTGCTAAACGGAGGGAACTGTTTGCGAGATTCGGAATACCAAAGCAAATGGTAACAGATGGCGGACCTCCATTCACGTCGGCTGAACTAGATCAATTTTTTAAGAAAAATGGAATAGAATACCTTCTTATCGCGCCTTACCATCCATCGAGTAATGGTGCTGCGGAGAACGCAGTAAAGACTGTAAAAAAGGTTATTAAGAAAGCGGTAATTGAAGGCGAAGATATCGATCGCGCCTTAAGTAAATTCTTACTTCAATACCGCAATAGTACGCATTGTAGTACTGAACGAGAACCCGCCGTGGCCATGTTGGGGCGGCGCTTACGTTCTAGATTGGACATATGCTGCGGCCGGCAAGCGCTGCCCATTGTGTTCAGAGGGCGCAAAGCAAACAGGTCGACAACGCGGGAGGCAGAGCACGCGAGGTCGCCGTCGGCGACACGGTGCTGGTAAAAAATATATATTCGAAATACGGTCAATCTGTGACACCGGTCGGGTTACCTAACCTGCGACCGCGAAAGAACCGACCGACTTATAAAGAATTATTTATAAATCTTTATTATTTTATAAATATACACTAGCTATTTTTACCAATTCTCCTTGTTAAAGTAAATAAAAAAAAATAAAAATAATAATAAAAAAATAACAAATAATAATAAATAAAAAAATAAAAAAAATCTCTATTATCATAGTATTCTACGTATACGTATTCATACACCATGCTTATTAGCGATACGAAGTTCTTATTCTTGGTATCTATCTATTCAAAATTTATTTATTTTTTAGTTTTCTTTTTTTTTTATTTTTGTTTTTTTTTAGTTGTAATTTTCTTTATAAGTTACCTTATTTAAATTTAATATATATATATATATAATGCCGTGTATAACTTGCATAATTTTCGGGGGAGGAATGTGTGTAATGTATGTGGGTAGACCTAACACATGTGGGTAAATCGATGTATGTTATAGGAAATAAAATCAGTTCTGAGCCAACCGCCATTGTGTATTATTCGTACATCTCAAAATGATGCAGTAAACCGAGTGCATAATTCAATATAACAGAAAATGATTTCTAAAAGTAACTAATCAACACTTTACATGTAGTTTGTGAAAGAGGCCCTTAGGATAATAACTTAGTGAATGACTTATTTTAACTCTACTGACACTTGTCATTTATTTTGATAAGTATTCTTAATTTATTGCTAATGTGTTATTTTTGGAGTTATAAAAAAAGTTGTGGATGTTAATTTAGTAAGTAGGTTTAGTTAAGTGCCTCTTTAAGTGTACGGTAACGTCTTTATTCGAAACATTTGCTTGTGGTGTTAAATTACATAGTGTACTTTCCTTCACCGAAATAATTTCTTTTTAGGCGCTGTTAACTTACACCACTATCAAAGATAACTAACAGTATAATACACTGAATTTTTAATTTATTTACTCTTACTATTATACTATTTTTGGACAGCCTTTAATTTAAAAAAGTCGAAATTGTGGTGTTCCCGGATTTATGGGTATTATTTTATGATTATTTCTCGTGGCACGAAATTTCACTGAGAAATTACAAGTTTTACGATGTCCCTTCTCATAACCTCCGCCGTCTGCCTTACCATTGACTTAGGTATAAGACAAAATCTCCTATAACATAACTTGGCAGTGAAAAAGAACGTTTTGTTGCAGATTGGACGAGCGAATCAAACGTTCAGCGGACGCGAAGGACGCGGTCGAGTCGAAGACCTCGTGGCTGGAGGCGGAACATCGCACGGACGAGTCGCCCAGGGAGAGCCGCAAGTTCTGCGACGGAGGTGGAGTGTGAGTGTCTTTTTCTATACTTACTCTATGAGTATCTACTCTTTATAAAGCTCTTTATTCACGAGATATTTCTGCAGCTGCGTATGGGTGCAATAGACTATGCCTACATTGAAGTGTAAGAATCATCATTTCTGCCTTTACAGAGGCAAAAAACGACCGACGCCATATACCCTTGAAGTTGGGTTCGTATCAAATAGGTCCTGTTCATGATCAATCTTCGAGTACTAAATAGGACAGTAAGAAATCAGATCACAGACATTTTGTCTCTGTCTGTCTATCAAGACAACACAAACAAAAAAAAAAACGGTGCATTCCAAGTGTTGTATGGGTTCCTGACAGGTTTCTAATACTTTCTTATCTAATTAATTTCGTCATTTATTTAACTAGTTGTGTCCTGCGGTTTCACCCGCCTCGGCTTTTAAGGATCATAGAGAAATGATAAAGTCTTCATCAAAAATTGGGCTAAGAAATGTAAACAGAATTGTTAAAATCGCAATGGTAGTTCCAGTTCGTTGGCTGTACACTAATCGTCAGTCAAGATAAACGATTTTTTAATATACTGTATTATTTTTCAATTACTTTTAAAAAATCTTTTACTCTATTACCATCAATCGAAACTTTAGGACTTAAAATTAAAGGAACAGTCAAAAACACACACATATATACGCAATCTTTATTATACATAAAATAAAATAAATCTATTGTTGATTACACACTATCATCCTACACCGGTTTCACTCCGAACCTTTTCAGGTCTTGAAGCATCCTTTCGAATAGTTTTGGGGCCGTACCGTCCAATAGGACAATGCGTGGGTCCGACTCTGCTTGGGCCCTATGCTTTAAATGCTCGGGCCAAACGCATTGCTCAAAGTACCCGGGTACGTCCGGGGGCTCGTACAGCCTTAAGGCACGTCTCGCAAAACACTCCCCAAATTCTAGTACCAAAAAGTATCTTAAATCACACAATTTGTTCACCGGCTCGTAATTCAAGGCTGTGAATCCATCGATTATTATAAAACTCGTGTTCGGGGCTGAATGCGTTCCGCCTTCCAAGTTCACTTGATGAGCCAGATTTTTGTCTCCACGCATTGTTTTTTCCAAATCTTGTTTCATCCGTTCCATGTCGAGTGCAGATAGCACATCATAATTATTATGCTCTAGACCTTGACACCGTATGTGTTTTGGACTATCGTCTGGATAGAAGTAGTAGTCCTGATGGAACACGTAACTCGGGGACAGAGCTTTGAGTAGTCGGTTCGCAAGAGTGGTTTTCCCTCCGCAAGTGACTCCGGAGATGCCTATGACAACCCAACCTGGAGTGTTTGTGAGCTCCATGAGTAGACCGGTGTATGCTCTCACAAATGAGGGTATAAATGGTAAAGGGTGAAAGACATGAGCCCCCCGATGAAGAAAAGTCCCCAAACGGCGCACGAAAGTAAGAACCACTGTGGATCCGGGATAGCGGAGTACACGGATGAATCTGGAAGAGCAACAAAAACGCTTTTGTGAGCATAATTAAATCCGCGTAACTTTATCAAATACTAGCTGGTGCCCGCGACGTGTGTGACGATGTTGGAGCAATTTCAGCGCAATGTGCCTGCGAAAGCAGCGCGGTCAAGACGTGTCGGCGACATTTTAATAGACAAGCGCTTTGTTGCACAATCGGATTCACACTAAGTGGCAGGCTGGCAGAGACGTGTGTGGAGTAGTGGCCGATTTTACCCCCACTACCACCGTCTCAATATTGCCCCTGCGTGCAGGGACGTGTATGGCCACCTTTATACAAGGATAAGATAGGATAGTAGGATAGGAAAATGTAGAAAAGTAAAATAAAGACACCAACCTGTATCTAGAAAGGGATATGTGTTTATCCACAAGACGAGTACCGCGAACGCAACAACCGTGGTCACCAGCAACAGTTTCCCCAAGACGGCATCGGACACGTCCATAGACAAACACACACAGAGACACACACTAACTGCAGAACAGGTTCCTCTCAAACTCCTCGAAGGAAGCCTCCTCCTCGTCGGCAAACAGTATGGACTTGTACTCTTCTTTCTTGACAGTTACTTTCTCCAGCAAAGGTTTTCCTTTCACCGCTCGCTCCACAATCTGTCAACAAAACAATAATACGACTATTTTATATGAAACTAGTGGCCCGCTCCTGGCTGCGCCCGGGTTCAGAATAAAAACTATCCCATCTTTTCAGTTAGACCAAATTACACACAGTTACGAAGTTTTATCAAAATCGGTTCAGTAGTTTAGTTAGGAGTTCATCGGCGACAAACAACGTGACACAAAATTTTTATACATATACTCGTATATAGAGATAATGTTACTTTTGGGTTAAACCATTCTAATATTATAAATGTGAATATAACTCTGTCTGTCTGTGACCGATTATCCTGAAATTTTTTCATACACATTGTCAGTAGTTGGCTACGTATGTACAAATTTTTTATTTAAGATTTATCATTAACTATCATATTATGAAATTTAGCCTATGTTGCTCTCTGATAATGGAGCTATCTATAGGTGAAAGAATTTTTAAAATCGGCCCAGTAGTTTTTGAATTTGTTCATTACAAACATACAGAAATACAAATCTTCTCTCTATATAATCTTATAGCATATAAAATACTCGTGTTACAGTGTTAGTTGACATACTCCTCCTCCTCCGAAACGACTTAAACGATTTTGATGAAATTATATATGTACACTTGGTAGGTCTGAGAATAGGTTTTTATCTATTTTTTATACGCGGGCGAAGTAGCGGGCAGCAGCTAGTATTAGTATAGATAATACCTATGTTAATTTGCCATTGAACAAAGGCAGAATATGTAGCAGACAATAATTAGGTATACATTTACAACTCTAATTGAAACATACATACTAAATCGTGACAATGAATGAATGAACTTCAAAACAATCCATCATTGTTTAAGTCACTTATATTAAACACAATGTCACATAAAACACTAATCCGTACTTAATATTATAAATGCGAATGTTTGTATGGATGTTTGTTACTCTTTCACGCAAAAACTAGTGGGACACCAGAAAGAGTATATTTTATAAAGTTACGCGGGCGAAGTCGCGTGCAGCAGCTAGTAAACAATATATCTATATCTATAGAACTGACATGGACTCTAATGAAAAAAAAACATTCCTTATTAAAAGTTAAATTAGTTAAAAACTTTGGTAATAAGTGCATTATAAATAACAGTCAATAATGCCTCTTGAGAAGTTTTAATTTGGGTTCAGGCATTTCTATACACATCTTTAGTTGATTTATTATCATTCTTCATATATATTAAAAAAGTGTGTTTAATTTTCAAAAAGAAGTGTACAACATTATTAAAATAATCCCTGCAATGATAAAACAACTAAATGCATAATTATGAGGAAGGTAATGATATATCCTTACATATTATAAAACAAAGTCCTCCGCCGCGTCTGTCTGTCTGTTCGCGATAAACTCAAAAACTACTGCACAAATTTTCATGCTGTTTTCACCAATGGATAGAGTGGTTCTCGAGGAAAGCGGGCGAAGTCGCGGGCAGCAGCTAATTTTGTATAAATTCCTCATAATTGTGCATTTGGTTGGTATCAGTTAAAAATTCTCCTTTAATGGTTAGAACAAAGTTATTTTTACTACAAAAATTTCAATGTGAAATATGAGCATTTATGAGTAACACCAATCCATCGTAAAGCCTTATGTTACTTCCAACTATGTAACAAATATAGGTAATATATTATCTATATCCTTATCTTATCAAATTGCTTAGATTAAGTGACTGAAAAGTATGCCAAATAGCCCCAACTTTATCATAACTTATTATGAACAATAACTTATTAATTAGATACAAAAATTATAATTAACTAGCTGCTGTCCGCGACTTCGCTCGCGTAACTATGTAAATTATATACTAAAACCTTCCTCGAGAACCACTCTGTCCATTGGTGAAAACAGCATGAAAATTGGTGCAATAGTTTTTGAGTTTATCGCGAACAGACAGACAGACAGGCGCAGTGGAGGATTTTGTTTTATAATATGTAGTAACAAGTTATTGGTGAAAATTACTCACCTTTTGAGCAAAGTCAACATCCACTGTAGGTTTAGACAAATTCAAAAGTTTTTCAATATTTTCTTTAGTGATTGTTTCTGTAGATTTCTCCTCTTTCACCTTCTTACTTTTCTGTTTTTTTAGATGCCTGTAACCTGTATGTTAATAAAAAAAAAATATTAAAATAATAACTGACATTTACCACCTCAGTTAAAAAATCCATTATACTGGGCGCCATTATAAGGGCGGAGACAAATCCAACAAATCAAAGATCTAGCTGGTGCCTGCGACTTCGTCCGCGTTCTCTATAGCCTATAGCCTTCCTCGATAAATGGACTATCCAACACAAAAAGAATTTTTCAATTCGAACCAGTAGCTCCTGAGATTAGCGCGTACAACCAAACAAACAAACAAACTCTTCAGCTTTATATATTAGTAAGTATAGATTAGGAACCGCGTTACTTTTATCGCACATTTAAAACAGGTACCTACTTCTGCAAATGATTGACGAGTTACTCGTTAAAATACTGGGACTCGTAAAATTTAAAAAATAAGCGATTAAAATGAATAAAAACTATGTTAATTTTTAATGGGAAGGAACACGACGATTAGGTAAGAGCAATCGCACTAGTAACGGTGACCGTTGATGGTGACGCAACGTGAAACTAAATTGATCAATTGTCACGAACCTTGACCCGTCGTCTGTCGCTTGTTCCTTCGGTGACGCGCCTTGTCTCCACCGCTTTGGCTTTGGGTTTCTGGCAAACATGTAAACAAGCACTCCATAAGAATGACAACGACTTCAGATTAATTAAATACCCAGTAATAAAACAACGTACCTTGTTGATCTACGAACTCGAGCGCTTGCCGCAATAAGGCTGAAGACATTTTAGCACAATAATCTCATTAATAAAATCATTTATATTATACAAATTGCACGGTGTTACAAAAATCCTAACCTATAATAAATAAATAATCAAATCAAAGTTGTAAACGAGTTCAATCAACGTGACATTGACAATAACATGACATCAAACAAATGTCAACGTCACAAATAGAAACGTTTCGTTTTACGCAAACTTTTAAGTCATATCTTGTGAATTCCGAAATATTTAAAAAAAGATACTTGAATTTATGATATAATAAGCAATGATAATAAGGTTTCACTTTGTAAAGGATCCCAACCACAAAAATAGTTATTTATACAGGCGTTTACCGATAATGCGTGCGACATCTATACTCTATAGCATCAGTTCAAATAAAAATTTCAACATACACCTAGCGCCATCTTGATTTGACGTCGAACGATGGTGAGCAAAAAGTAGAAGAGATATTAAGCTATAGATTAAATTTTGATTATAACTGGCCAGTATTTTATTCAAATACCAATAGGTTTAATACAATTAGTCAATTTCAGACCCCAATGTCAGCACATTGAGATTTTACTATTAATGTTGCATTTATGTTCATCGCAATGTCAAAGCTCCTGAGAAATGTTTTTCATTCACTGTTTTGATTTTCAGTTGATGATTTGATTTTCAATATTTTGATTTTCATTATTTTTGTCCAACCTTTTTGAATTTACAGCTGGATCCTCGGAACTGAATACCGGTGCTTACAGGCTCCAATGTGGCTTTTGTATTCATATTTTTCCACTATTTTTTCAAATGTTTTAGGCCCTCAGTGTCTTTCAGTGTTGAAGCTTACTGTTACTGTTCCAACAGACTATAGGCGCTGTCGTGAGGATAGGATTTTTAGCCTAAATTCATTATAGTATTTTACTTTTTATAATTTTTATTTACCGTGTATTTTTTTATTTTCTGGCATCCTCCACTCACTTACCGAAGCAGTGTGCCCTGCAACTACTAATAGTAACGATATATTGATTTCAGTTTCTGTATGCTATACCGAGCGATAAACGGCGAGAGCACACCGACTGCTGGCGTCGAGCGACGAGAAGACCCGGGCCATCCGAGCCATCCGGGATTGCCGTCCGGCCATCCGCATCCCCATCCGGCGCCGCGCTACGAGGGCCCGCCGACGCCGTGTCCCGCCCGCGTGGAATACGCGACGCCGGTCTTCGCCCGCAACTACCAGGGCGTCTGGCGATATGTGGTTCAGATTCCCTACGAGGGATACTTCACGCAGACCGTCGAAGTCACAAGGTATATCTCGGGAGCTCCCGTAGCCTGGTTTTTTTCATGTGAATTTATGACGAACCGTGTGAGCCGGATTCACTGAAGACTCGTACTACTGGGTTAAACTTACTTTCTTGGGTTCACCAAGCAACCTAACCAGATAACAGAATATTACACTCTGTACACGCGCGTTTTTTTCAATAACTATTTCTTTTTATACAAAAGTTCCAGCAGAAAGTGTGAGAGCTAAATTTATTTCAAATGTATTTTTAATTTTCTATTACATGAACGGTATTCATAACAGCTGAATACGAGTACTAGAGTGCATATACTTACAGACAATATATTTCAATATTATTTCAATAAATAGGTCGCAGTGCCATCCATCACGCAAAACAGTTCTACTCGTAGGGAGGAGATGAAAGACTTTTAAAATGGTTGCGATAATTCCAGATGTATGCAGTCGCGATGCCACTACTTGGACGGAGGCTGCCTGAGTTCGCCCCGCTGGGTGTCTCTGCTCGTGGCAGAAATGCATTATCCGGCGGCCCCATCCTCTCCATCAGCGCCATCCGCCTCGCATCAGGCTCAGCATTCGCCGGCCACACCGCAACTTAACGACTTCCAGGTAATCTCATCATCATCTATAAGACCACAGACTTACTGCAGAGTCAGTATTGCATTGAACTGTCATTGCATCAAAGATTGTTCAAATCCTATGATATGTATACGCAAAGTTTGTAAGGTCGTGTATGTTTGTTACTCATTCACGTAAAAGCTACTGAACGGATTTAGATGAGATTTGACACATAATATAGTTTATTACCTGGACTGACTATTGACATAAACACAATAATGACGATGTTACAATGTGAGATTTTTGGTGGTGCAGGAATACCACCAGTACCTGCAGAAGCGCGCAGGCCTGAGCGGAGGAGGGGCAGCGGGAGCTGGGCAGGAGGGGGGCGGCCAAGTCTCCCCCTCCCCCTCGCACAACCCTCCCCCCGCCGCACACTGCGACGGACACGACGAGCTCGGCTGCTATCAGGTATACTTTGTCCACACCACCCGTCCAGATTCAAATATCAAGTCCAACGCCTTAGCTACTCGACCACTACTCAACCGATCTAACCTGTTGAAGTGGGTATTGGCAAGGTATACTGCGTTTCGCGGTCATTTTTGAGCAAGCCATCTAGCGGCAGTGACCATTCCCTTACAGAAAACCACTGAGAAATAACAGCACATGTGCTGTGTGGGTTTTGGTGAGTGGCAACGCATTAGGAGCTCATGCGATAATGCTTGTTAAGTGTTAACTTACGTTGTTAACCTACGATTAAGTGGACCGTCCGCCTGTCTGCCGACTTTAACATAAAAAGTGATTTAAAATGTTGTCGTATGCAGGTGCGTCTCTACTACGACTGGTTCCTGGTGCCAGGCTCCTGCAAGTGCTGGCGACCGGACTACTTCGCGAGATACGTTCGCCGCAGGAACAACAACGAACTCTAGAACTTATCACCAACAACCCATTTGCTTAGAATATTAATTATTGGTGCTAGTAGTCAATAAACGCACATTATCTTAGTCTTGCTCTCCTCAATATTTCTGTAAATAACTCATTGTGATTCTAAGGCATCCAACTTGGAGACGAACATCGTGTCAATTCTGTGACTCAAAACCAAATTATATATTTTTTAAAATAATTTTCATTAAGAGAGAATATTGTGTTTTAGGATTAATTTTTAGCTATTATTTATTAGATGTGTAGTTTCGTCATCTAAGAAACAGCGATGTCTATATCTCTTTCAGCAATCACTAAGATTACAAAAACGCAAAAAAAAATTATTTATGGCGAATGATTTCAATAAATTTGATTGATAAATTATGCTTCTGTCGTCTCCTCTAGTACAGTAATAAATTATAATTATACGTGTAAGTAGGTACTTAACTAGGATTTAACAAATAATTTAAATTATCTGACTGAGGGTAGATTTAAGACCGCAACGGACGCCTACATTATGCATTTATTACTTTGTAATTATTTATTCATTATTATTATTAGTTACACAGTGAATTACTGCCTTGTAATTACATAGCTCTTGTTTAAAATAAATTTTCTCATATGTAAACTGTTTTTGTTTTTTAAGATCTAATTAATAAAATTAATTAAGTCGTAAATATGAAAGGTCAGACAGATTGGCGATCCACAATTATCCTTACATATTATAAAACAAAATCCTCCGCCGCGTCTGTCTGTCTGTCTGTTTGTTCGCGATAAACTCAAAAACTACTGCACTGATTTTCATGCTGTTTTCACCATTGGATAGAGTGGTTCTCGAGGAAGGTTTTAGTATATAACTTACAAAGTTACGCGTGCGTAGCTAGCTACAAAGTTAGCTAGTGCTAGATAAGTAGGTACCGTCGCCTTGGAATTCAAGGAACAACAAGATAAAGATAAAAAATAAAATTTACTATCAGAAAAAGATGGGATAAGAAAGTGGAATCACATCACGCAACAGCACGTGCGCTTTTCTGTAAAGGGCTGAAACAAAAACGGGCATTTGAGCAGACTATGTGGTGGTAGTAACCACTCCCTAACAGAAGATGACCGTGAAATAACAGCATATGTGCTATTGTGTTTCAGTGAGTAAGTAAGGGATGTCAGACCCCATTTTCCTATACCTTCTTATTCATGCTAAAGGCTAAACCTGAGGCGTTGCTCGTGTTAATGTTATAGGGGACGGTAGCCACCTACCATCAAGTGACCTTAACATTGAAAGCGACCGACGAACATAGAACGCTATGCCAAATTGCCAATACACAACATTAAAACAATTTAAAACTATTGAAATAAAAACTTTATTAATAAGTATTTACATAAATGGTAGTTTCACAAAATGTAGTTATTCTGTGGTACCTATTTAACCGAAAACACAACATTAAAATACAAAATGTACTAGAAAATTATTGCAAATTCTTAAGTCGCATGTCAAAAATGCGAATCTATCAAAAATTCCTACGTGTAATGTAAGTATATCAAATATTTTTAATTTTGCCACATTTTTTTTCTTAATTTAATGATCGTTTATAAAGCGTTTTCACTACTTGCAAACCGATTTTATTAAAACCCGACGGCCGACGCAAACGAGGCGTGTTATAAGTTTGACCTATGTGTGCGTCTGTCTGTGGTATCGTAACTCCCAAACGGATGGACCGATTTCGATGCAGTTTTTTGGTTTGAAAGCTGACGTTATCGGGATGGTTCTCAGCTATATTTTAAAAAGATCTGTTCATGCGTTTGAAGATAATTAATTACTACCAGTAACTTGGGTGGTATTTCCATGACATTGTATCCTTGACCTGCTGCAGTATAGAGTAATCTGCGGGACATCAAACTCCTCAATAACTTATAATATATCGCGTTTGGGCTCAATGGAATGTCGTTTTTAGTTTTTAATTTGTGTCCAGTGTCGTATGGTTTGACATTTTAAATTTCTATACATCGCTCGCTAATCCTCGCTCGCGGCCGAGTAGTAAAACAAACCGAGTAGTAATACAATAAATAGTAAGCAATAGTCTACATTCTAGTGCCTCAGTGTATGTTCTACTAGCAGCTAGCATATAGCTACAATTATTGCCGGCCCAGACTATCTTATAAACCTACACGTGTGAGAAATATAAAAATATATAATGTGCCGTTACTACATTAGTTTTTATATTTACACAAATATAATTCTGTGTTGAGGAGACGTTTGTACAGTTTGTTGGTGTTGTTCGCTGTCGAAGGCTGGCGAAGATTCGGCTTCGGTCGTGTGAGCGGTGTCGCCCTCTGTCGGCGTGTTGCAGAAGTGCACGGAGGGCTCTCCGAGCTTTGGGTCGAAGGAGACGTAGCAAGCGGAGTAAGGGGGCGGAGGCTCCTCGCTGGGCGCGATCCGCTTGCAGCCTTCCACCTCCACCACCAGATGGCTCCCGGAGCCGGTGGCGGCGCACTCGGAGTAAGGCGGGGGTAAGTCGACGCTCAGGTTACCTTCGGACGTGTCTCGCAGGTCCGAAGTCAGCTCGTCGATGGTGTGCTGCTCTAGAATGGCAAAATAATTCTTTTAGAAACGAGATACCTACTAATAATGGTCAGTGATGACATAAAATGGAAATGGCGTAAGTATCATCAATACTAATAATAATTCTGTAAGGGTTGGTCATGGAGTAAGTTACTTTGTTTTCAGAGATATCGAGTTTATAGGCTCTATACATGATACTGAATCTAAATTGACCATTTTTAGAATTTTTTTCTGTATGTATGTATGTAAGTAATGTATGTTCTCTTAAACGAATTAACTGATTTTCATGAAACTTGGTAGATAAACATTTAGACGTACGGGACACAGGATAGGCTACTTTTTTCTTTTTCAACGCGGACGAAATCGCGGGCTGGCAACTAGTAATAAAATATGTTTGTAAGTACCAAAGTTGGTAAGTATTTGAAAATATTTTAGCCATTTGATAAAAAGTGTTTTGTAAGTATCAAGGCGTCTACGCCTATGTATCCCTAGATAGCAGTACTTTAGATATAAAACTAATAAAAAAAACATGGTTTAATTACTTCGTTCATTACAACATCCAGAGATGGCGCATTTTGTTATCCATAATTACACAATTAATTTTAAAGTAGATGTTACTGTTTTTTTTTTTTAATTCACTTAGAAATTAACTTGTGAAAATGTAAAGCAATGAAAATATCTTATCGAATAAAAAAGTGTGTTTTAGGATGAGCACTCACGGCTAGTCGCGAGGACTACTGGAGTAGGCCATTCTTCTGACCGCCGTCTTCTCACTGAAACGACAAACAAATTCATTAGGGCTGTACGATGGAGGAGAAAGTTTCACCGAATAATATAAAGAGTTTATTAATTAAATTAATTAATGCAGTACTGACATTTGAAGAACTTCTTGTCGAGGCACTTCTCGGCGATCCTAACGAGCAGCACGAAGACCGCCAGCAGCACTGCGCCGACCGCCCAGCCGCGCGCAGCCGACTCCCAGCGGGACCAGCGCACGGGCGTCGCCGATAGAGGCGGCGGTGGCGCAGCCGACGGCCGACTCAAGTGCAACTGTGGCGTTCAACATTCACTTAGTCAGTACTTGAACTATTGATGCATGGTCGATGACGTCAAGTAATTTTACGTTAAAAATTTACCATTTACCACCACTATTCTGTCGATGGCAAGATTTATGATACGGTCGAAACCGGGGGATATCAATATTGGCCTGATTAGAAGGCTTAACGTATGCTATGGAAAAATCTATGATCGAGATTTCTTCAGGAGGTATACTTACGTAGGAAAACTCATGAAATTTTATCATAAATCGCGCAATTAAGTAGAACTCCACTTAGTAGTCGGAAAATACTCGGGAAAGCAGTAATGGAAAATATGGCTTGGTCGATTTATTAATTTGCTCGCATATAGACACCGCTATATAAGAGTTACATAATTTCAAGGTGCCCCAAACCCTAAATATCTTGTAGTGTAAGCGAGGATGGACATTGGAAAGTAATTAATATTTATTACCCTTATATCTGGCAAGGTCCACAACTGCGCGTCGTTTGGATAGCGTTCCCTAAGCCAAGCGGTCGGCAGAGTGGGCAGTACCAGATGTCCATTTCTGTCCAATCTGAAAAAAACCGAACGCTCAGTTAACCATCATAAGTGATTAAGAGTATTCAAGTGGAATAAAGAATGACCTTATGAGGTGCCTTAGCTCGTCCGGCTTGAAGACGGGGACCTTAGGCCTGGCGAAGCGCGCCCAGTCCAGTTCCAGCTGAAGTTCTCTGAGGCGACGTCTGCTGACTCTGTCCAAGATTTGTCGGCGCACGTCTGCCCATCCTGGCCAAGCGCCCACCTCCGGCACAGCCCAGCCCCTGCCAGGGCTAGGAACGCTCGTCTCCACCGCTTGCATTTGCGCTGAAACATCAGCAAAGCTGGACTAAATCACTTTTGCGATAACTTGAACTTCATTAGGAAAACTTGATCGTTAGATGTAACTGTACCAAGTCTTGGATCATCTCTTGTGTAGCTTAATACCGAACCCAACCTTGAGAGCACTGAATTTAAGACATTTCAACAACAACATTAGCACCGCAGGTATTAAATCACGCATGTTGCATGGTAGCCTCAGTCCAAGGCTCATAGCGGGGAATACCCCGCGGTACGAGAAACAAGAAACAGCAACGTCAGAGAATGCGGTAAAGTATCTTAGCACACTGTAGGTATTTAATATTTGAAAGATTTTTCATATTTCAAAGAACAGTCCGTGTGCTGTTGTAGTATTTTGTTGGGTATGTAAGAAAAACTAAGCAGCAGCCTCGGTTCTTCTAGATTCAAATTATGCTGGCATTTCTCTAAAGCACTTTCAGTAGTATTTTTGTATAAGAAAATTTCGACAGGTAGGTGGTTATCATATTGCCCATAAATTGCTTGTAACGTCACTTGGTTGACAGTACGCTGCTAACTTTGTGGGCGAGGAAAATGTTCCTAACAATTTGAAAATAGAACTTTAAAAAATACGCCATCTAGTGTCGACTTCCCAAAGCATGTTGCATAAAGAAGTGAATCAATTATTTACGCTGTGTGATTTATTATGTCAGGGTACTCATTATTGGCATTTCCACCTTCATTTGTTTTATTATTTGTGGACGCGTGTAATTGTTTATGCGATAACGTAACATTCTGATGCTCTTTTATTCAAATTTACTAGATACTAGTTATAAATCAATTAGAAGTCGTAACGAGAGACTTAATTTTTTAGGTTTCCTTAAATTATTAATTCTTATAGAGGTCAATACCTACGATACTACTTTCTATAAATTACAAAACTATGCCTATAACTAAATTCGTTTCACTTATTTTCAAGGCTACTATTCAAGGATGTAAGTCGTAAATTATGTCGCTGATAACAATTTCTTATATAAAAATTGTTAACTTATTTAAAACTTACTTGAAAAGAACAACTACTTAGTGAGGTAGGCAAGTATTTAGCAGATTTGTTCCCCGAAGTAACAGTTTTCCCAATCGGTGGTAAATTTAATTTATTCTTTTTGACGATCTATTTAAATATGTATTTGTAAAGATGTGTAATTAATAGGTACATAGGTAGGTATATACTTTAGTTAGGTAATATTAATTACCTACTGTATCAGTCTTTATTATAAGTGACATGGTTGATATATCATAGTATATAGAAATAGTATGACTACATGTAGAAGTCTTCTTATACAACTTCCTGCGGGATGCAGATTTCCTCATGATGAAAATTAAAGCGATAAAATTCCAATGCCATGAACGCTCAACTCGTCACTCCTAAATATAGGTTCATTAGGCACTAATAAAATCTAAACTTTGTTTAGTTAGAGGTAATATTTTGACTTAGCAGCCATTATATTTTTTTTAAATATAATGACAACAAAAGACATGATTTGTTTGGTATGTAGGTTATACTATTTTTGAAAGAAATATTGTGTGAGTCAACAATGAATAAAAGTACTTACCGTATGGCTAATTGGCCACCGCCAAACACGAATGAAAATGTAATGAACGCGTTCGCCCAGTCGGGAGTCAGTTCGCAGCACAGCTGATCTGGAACGAATCGATATTTCGTTCGCAGAACCTACGCCTCAGACCACACATTGGTTCAACTTAAACTCAATTTATGAAAGAAGTCCCTTTTGTGCGAAGGAATAAATAAAGTAATGTAAACAAATGTGGAAGACGCAGCGTCGCCAAGTAGCGAGACGCCTGTGGCACTGTGGACGCCAGTGAGCTCAGTGCGCATGCGTCCGTCGAGTGTCGAGCGAAGCGCATTGATTTACGCAATTGCACGCATAACAATCAACAAACACGATCCAACATTCGTAAAATTAATTATAATTTACAATTGACTCGTCTTCGAATAGATTTTATTCATATGAGCCCTAAAAAAATGCGAGGCAAAGGAAAAAGGAACCCTTGGCTTCGCGGATGCAATTTTCCGAACAATTTTTCCATTTATCTACATTTAGTTTAAAAGTATGTCAAAACAGAATGGAGAGGAGTATGTTAAACATAAAATTAAAAGACAGAATTAGACTTTCAATTATAAGAGAAAAGACAAAAGTAACGGATATCACATATACAGTAAAAATCACATATACATATACAGTAGGACATACACTGAGGAGTAAGAAAAACAAATGGTCGAAAGATGTGACTACATGGTACCCTCGTGATGGAAAGAGAAGAAAAGGAAGACAAAGAAAAAGATGGGAAGACGATATCAGGGAAACGGCAAGTCCACTATGGAGAAGGAAGGCTATGGACAAGGGATAGTGGCGAATTCTAGGGGAGGCCTTTGCCAAAAGGCAAGCTGACACTGAAAAGGAAAACCAAATATAGTTCCTAAGAAGAAAAATGAATAATAATAAAATAAAATAAAAAAATTATCTTTATAATATTTATCTTTATAAATTATCTTTATAATATTACTAATCTATACTAATATTATAAAGAGAGAAGATTTGTATGTTTGTAACGAATAAACTCAAAAACTAGTAGGCTGATTTTAAAAATTCTTTCTGACCCTCGGACTTAAACAGACACTAAACTTGAAAAAAAAATGCTGAATTGGTCCAGCCGTTCTTGTTTTGCGTTTATTTTGCGTTTAGCAATTCATTTTATGTATTATGTATGCATCTGATTAGATTTTATTTTAGAACCTAGCTGTTTTTGTTCTTAACTTTAAGCCCCATAATTTTTTGTAGTTTTTTAATGAAAATAATATTAGGTACCTACTTCTAAGAATAAAATTAGAAAAAAACAAAGATTAAAATACACAAAACAGTAAAATTTCCGTTTCATGAACTTTTCCAAAACGTGCCTCCCCGTGGTTGGGGACGAAACAATTATAACGGATATATTACAAGGTCAGGCAATTAAATCGAAAAGAGAGTGTCAAATTGTTGTCGATTTATTGGCTGCTGTTGCCGCATTGAAGGATCAGGGTAGGCAAAGCAGCAAGCAGTGCACGTTGTGCCAACCGATAGAGATGTTGAAGGAGAGAGAGTAAGAGAGAGCTACTTGGCGGAGAATCGATGGCAGCGCGACACTCAGGCGCCTCCTTTAAGGGCAGGGGCACACCGACACCATATTCTTATGTATCTTTTTAACATATCAATGTACCATAGCTATGGATTTCGCACGCCATACAAAACACTACGAAATTTATGGAACATTTAAAAGTGACATATGCGTAGAGCGTCAGCTCTGTCATCTGTCATTTAAAACCAACCAAACATTTGTCATTTGAAGAATTGTGACATTACATCAACACATTGGAGTAAAATCAATAGTTAAACTTGGTCGTTACTACCTTTTACCACATTGACGAGCGAAGGCAAGACTCCGCCATGATTCCGTTTTAGGCGTACTTTTTATGTACCCCTATGGCATTTGTGACGCAAATTCCATAGTTGTAGTTGTAATACTTCGATGGTTTAACCGCTCAAGCTAGATTTTACTTATTTTATTTTGCAGAAATAAGTTCCATTTCTCCATTAAAACGTGGTATCGTAAAGATAAACATCAATATGTATTTTTATATAGTTTTACTTAATTGTAATTAGGAGTTTATTTTGTTTCAGGGTTTAAAAAGCGTAACATTAAAGCAAAGGTTTTATAAAATATTGCATATGTTTTACATTACAACGAGGGAAATAGAATATCATCAAATCACTATCACTATATAGTATAAAACAAAGTCGCTTCCCGTCTGTCTGTCCCTATGTATGCTTAGATCTTAAAAACTACGGATTTGGGTGCGATTTTTATTATTCAATAAATAGAGTGATTCAAGAGGAAGGTTTTAGTATATAATTTTCAACGCGGGCGAAGTCGCGGGCTCCAGCTAAGATACAACCGCTGAAAATTTTATAACAACAAAGATGTCAGGCGTTATATTGCTTTACACATTTAGTCAGGCGCTACACATGCCTTACTTTTAACGCGGGCGTAGTCGCGGGCACCAGCTAGTAGAATAGAATAAATTTTATTTGCAACAAAACATACATAGATACATATAACGGAACGGTAGTAATACTACATCTATGGATAAATTTAAAAAGACAAATAAGTGTTGAGCCGGTTTGTGGCAGGGGTGCCACAAACCGGCTCCAACTGAACATAATGCAGGTTGTAAAAATCTGCGCTGGTCTAGTGAGGTCACGTATTAAAATCTAGTTTTTCTAATATATATTTGTAGTTTCCATGTTTACAATACTAAACTTAAAGTCCGTTAGTATATAATAGCGATCCAGTGTGTCGCCGCCTTAATGATGTCCCTGTAACACTCTCTATTTGAGAACATCTCACCCAAACTTTCAGTCTTACTTCGGTCCCATCGGGGTCGCCACATTAAACACTCATCGCCACATGTCCAACTACTCTACTATGAAAGAAATGAAAATACCGTTAAACACCCTTTCTACCAAAATGTCATCGAAATAAATCAAAGGATACTTAAGGTAAGTGACTACGTAAATTGTTTTTCTTTTTCTAAAATCAGCTTAAATTTTGGTATTCAGACCTCAAGGCTGGCCATCATCTCGCTTGTCAGATCAGAGCATTACAATATAGAAAATCCATCCTTACTAATATTATAAATGTGAAAGTAACTCTGTCTGTCTGTTACCTTTTCACGCCTTAACTACTCAACCAATCATCTCACGGATACGGATAAGGATATAGGGTATCTTTCATCTAGAAAAAAATTACTGTTCCCATACTAAAAATAAAAATCCAACGCCTGGCAATACTATAGCAGCAAAAAGATTGAATAAATTATTGCTCGTGCATTTTGTCAGGCGTTATATTTTTTGTTTTTGAAAGCGGACAAAGAGGAGGGCAAAGGCTAGTTTTACGTGTCAAAAATAAATGAAGTGTACAACCGCATTTTAAATTTATTTAGATATTGGAATCATTCTGGTGCTCTACCATATAATATAATTTTATCTGAAAGTTAATTAATCGCAGTTAATACCTATTTATTTTGTTATAATAATAAGTTATTTTTACTTGGCTGATTGTCAAAGCAGAAGCGATGGGCCTGGGCCTAGGAGTAGGAAGTGGACTTGCCGGCGGTATCGTCGCGACGGAGATCTGCGCTCCATTGCTACTGCTCTGCTGGCTTTGTTGTTGGCCTGACGACTCCAAATCTGGTAACTGTCAAGGGCAATCAAGGCAACCTGATGATAAAGGTCAAGGGCAAACAGACTGGCTGTTTGCCCTTGACCTTTATCATCAGGTTTTCAAATTTTAAATCAAATTGTACAATAAATTCCAGACTCGTCGAGTACCGGTAAGCATCCAAGAAGGCCTGTTATAGCCCAAGGCAGTGGAGATTCGGCTGGTCGGTCGCGTCCACGTCGCAAATCCAGCGAGTTGTTCGGTAGAAGATTCGGAAGCAGTGCTGTCTCCTTGCATCTGCCTGGCACTTCCGGTATGTAATACCTGTAACGCATGGCTCGCTTCAATCACAGTACCTTTGCCATAATGAAAAAAAATTACTTCTGAATAGATGCTTTCAATATCAGACTAGAGAGGTGAATTTTTAAGGAAATGGGCCATCGCCTATTTTTTTGGCAACTGAGAACTTTAAAACTAGCCGCACCCTCACCCAGGGCATTAGTGAGTCCTTCAGCGTGCGGGGTAGATAATTTTAATTTAACGGGCGTAACGAGGTAACTAATTCTAGGTTAAAATTGTACAACTAAGTTTGGTGGTGTATTTTCAGGGCACAAGAAACTACCTCTATCGGCGCACAGGAGCCATGAAGAAATTAGAGGCCGACGCAAGTCACATGTCGAAGACAGAGAGGACGAAACCCGTTACCATTCAGCGCCGAGCGTCATCGACGAAGTGTTACACAGGCGGGACTGGGAGAGATCCTCTAAACAACTTTACATTCCATTGAACCCACAGCCGCAACCGGAACCAGGATACGATTCAGACGCCAGTAACAGTTCGAACCGAATAGCTGAATCGAGCATTTCTGAAGACGAAACCAAAAACGACGCACACGCCTCGGGATCTAAACGTATTTGCAAAAAGCATTACACAAACATTAAATCTTCTCGAAATAAAATTGACAAAGAATCTAACAAAGATGATATCAAGGACCAGGACGTGACAGAACTCGGGTCTAGCTTCTACATTGGCGACCCGAAGCAAGAGTGTCCAGAGTTGACTGTAACGGAAACGAGGCCAGACAACGATGAAATGCGGTCGCGTCATAATGTAACGAGAGATAATGTTAAGTCAGTGTGCAAGGAAGCGAAACAATCCTTAAACGAGTCAATAAAATGTAAGGAACGCCCAAAGCTTCTGAAACCGGTAGAGGAAAACCAAATATCGAAGGCTTACGATGTCGAAGTGGATGAAATAGACGCAATCGATAGGTCTGGAGCGATGCATCACGGTGTAAGCTCTCGTTCCAGTCTCCTCACTTGCGTCTCTAGATTGGCGTATCCGCCGCTCTCCGTAGGTTTGTGCTGTTTTCTTCTCTTGTACCTAATAGTTAAATGAGAAACCAATAGACAGAGCATACTATGACCCTCAGAAGATCATCTTACAGCAGAAGCATCATCAACAATCAATCAGTCAACAACCCACTGATCCTCGGTGTTGATTGTATTTGTATCAGGGTGTTGCGACGGTAACCACCGACCATAAAGTATATGACAGCCCGTTTGGTGCTCTTTGTAATAAAAAGTAATACAATTTTGTCGGTTTTCTCGCAGAACCTGTTGGGTACGACGGAGGGGCGTGTTATTTAGCCGAAGAAGGCACCGTGTCGTCGCTGCGAGCGTCACGTAACGCCGCTGGCGCGGGGTCCAGTGTGACGTCACAGTGTGGGGATGGAGCTAGTGAGGGCGGAGAAGAGTGGCGGGGGCTGAGGGGAAGACATGCGAGTGACGGTGACATACTTGCCCCAGCGCCAAGGCCTGAGTCTGGAGCGTTTTCAGGTACTCTATAAATCTCAATCCCGCCCAAAATCCTGGAGGTGTGTTACCTGTATCTCAATCCTAGACAGTTTTGGCTTGTACTTTGGTTGTTATAGTACCTTTTTCGTATATTCACTATATCAGGTATAACAGGCGTTTAAGACACGCAGTACAATCGCTGTGTAGGAAACAAATGGAATACAGCACTCCATTGCATTTTATAATTTTAATGAACTCCACAATTGTTATATCCTACTGTTTCAGAAAGTGACTTGGACTTGGAGCTGTCTGGATGCGAGGAAAAGCCGCCTTGCTACAGCGAGATTTCTGCTCGCGCCGACCGAAAGGAGACAGCCATATGAAAAAAATACCTAGTTTCATTCAAGTAGGCTTTCTCTCATAAAAGGAAATGTATCGCAAGACAAAGTGATTTATGTTATCTATAACGCAGATTATATACTCTTCTAAGAGAATGTTAATCTGTTTGGCGTCATCCTCAACTTCTTGAATAGGTACTTATGTACCTTTTTGAAATTAATAATTAGATAAGAAGTTTTATTAGATATCTATTCGTTGTTTAACAAAAAGACTTGTCTATATATATAAAAAAATCAATTTTAATTATGTAATTTTCTTAAAATATTTTTTTAAATCAAAAAATAAATACTAGAATAAATATTTACTTAGGCTATATGAATCATTCAATTACGGCTTTACCTCATTATACTCGTACTTGTTTATTGTCAATTATTTCTAATAAATTACATGATCATGAATTTGTTTTCTGAATTCAGTCGTTTGTCGCCATGGCGATATCGTGTAGGATTTTCTGTGTACTGTTAATATGTGAAATAAAATTTATTCCTGTTTGATGGTTGTGTTAAAGTTGTCTCAGCACCCACTTCGAACAAACCCCACAAGCTTGCCTTAAAATGGCCTACGAGTAATAATAAATCTGTAAGGGTTGGTGATGGAGTAAGTTACTTTGTTTTCAGAGATATCGTGTTTATAGGCTCTATACATGATACTGAAACTAAATTGATCAAAAGGTAAAATGTTAACACATAAATATTTGTCTCTAGCGGGATTCGAACCGGCGACCGTTTGGTTAACAGCTAGGTTTACTAGCCACTAGATCAAACGTGTCGTCTATTATGTGGAGGGGCCCTTCTAGCTAACTGTGGCAGTGGCAAAGATTCAATGGAGATTTTTTATACTTAATTATTTACTCAGTGTTTTATTTTTTAATCGTCCTAAACAAGGTGGGATTTTTGCAAAGATCCTAGGATTTTTGCTAAAATTCGTTCTTTTCGATGATACTGCGACATAATATACTCGTACCTACGTCGAGACCCCTATAGCTATAGCCCTGGGCTCTTTGATGAACAATTATCCTGAGCCTCATATAGTTGATCCAGCTTAATCATGTTCGGATGTTTAAAAAAAATCAATACACTTTTGAAAAATTTAATAAGCTCCTTTTACAACACAATGTAGCCATTTATATATATATATATATATATATATATATATATATATATATATATATATATATATATATATATATATATATATATATATAACACCTTAATATTAAAATACTTCGGCAGTTGCTGATCATTTAAATAGGTAGTAGATAGGTATTCCTACTATAAGTAGGTACCTAATGAATGTTGCAAACTCCACTTATAATATTATAATAAATGTATAATTAAATATATAAATCAATTAAGAGAAAAATGGACAGAATGAGCTATCATTTGAAAATCGACTTTTCTTTAGCTGAAGCTTCACCGAGCGCCGCTCAACTTGCCCCGCTGCGTTTGCCGACGCGAGAGTATTTTTTATTATTATACCACTTTCCAAAGTCTAAGTTCTAAAGTAACTAAAGTCGATTTTCAAATGATAGCTCATTAGTCTCTTCGCCGCCACTGCGTCCATCGGCGCTGACCCTAAGCACCTAATACTAAATATGGTTTTTAAGTTACCATATACATATAACCAGTATATAACTAATACACATTTTTCACACCCTTAATTTTAATGGTTAACTATATATAATAACAAATATAAACTAGCTGATGTGGTGAAGTTTGATATTATATTGACGGAATTATATTGGGTAACCAGGGTTGTAATATATATAGATATTCATTATATATAGGTATATAGATAATTGGAATCAAATTTAGCCATTAGTGGTCCGATATTACCAATTTTAAAATTGTATTATAATAATTATTCTATGGTAAATAATAATATAATTTTCAAAAAGACAAATTTTCAACTTTAATATGTTTATTTCATTAGTCTAACGATAGATGGCGATAGAATTCATAAACTTATAAAAAGATCTATTATATGGCGTCCACGACACCACAGGCTTCAGAAGCTGATCAAGTCTTTTTTTTATAATAAGATCGACAGACAGGCTGACAGTCCACTTGATGGTGGTAGATGGTCTACTTGATGATAAGTCATCACAGAAGAGTATTCAAAGAGTATAAAAGCTATATATTTTTTTAAATCGAATTCTAGCTATAAATTTCCTATATTGTCTTATTTTATAAAAAACCTTATGTTTTATAATTATTGAAAAAAAAATCTTACAAAATACATAATACATATTAAAATTAAAATATATTTTAGATAAATAAAATAGATTATTTACTATTGGAATCATTATGATATACCTACTTGAAGGTTGGAGATTTATTTTGATTTGCTTCCCTGATTCCTTATTAATTCGCTCAGAACCAATACATTATAAAGACAGAAATGTTTTAAAAAAGCTACTGAATTATAAAAATTTTAAATATTATTTTTCTGTTATTATTAGGTATAACAAACCCCTACAATAATCCAGTAGACATAACAACCTTCTCGCTAAAACCCGACAATAGATAAACTCTATATTATTTGCGTTTAACATTGATAACAAAAATATTTATGCAATTTTTTCAAAATATTTTAGATTGGCAGTGCATAGTGCATATTTTCAATGTTTCGAATACGTTAAGTTAAGACTAAGTAGCTCTTTATTTTGGTAAATTATGTATTGTTTTGATCCATTTGTTGTGTTAAAACATTAATCACAATAGCTAATCTATTTTCAGACTAGTGCATTTTTGGAAGAGAAACTTCATAATGGACGAAATACACGATCAGTCCATCGCGTCAAAAACTGTATTTAAAATCGCGCCGTTGCCTCACGTCATTTTGTCATCACGCCAAACAACTTGATCGTGTATTTCGTCCATAAGTCGAACATTGTGTGACGCTTCGGCGTAACGATCACGCGACGCTTCTTGTAACGTTTCCTGACATCTACCGTTTTTTTTTCTAAAACTTAATAGCCAATGACGTGTCACTTCTGACACGGGCATATCTTCTTTAAATATAAAATTAATAAAATAATATGTTTTCAGTGAAATTATTGTTATATCTGGTGGTGTTTGGTGTGGTTGAAGATCATAAATGTTGAGCATTTTGACTCCTGGGCCCAGTAGCTCCACTCGGCCACCAACTAAGAGTCTCCAGACGTCTTCTGTGCTTCCGGTGATGAGGAGGTGGGAAAGACGGTGTCTCCCTTGACCACACTTTGACTCTGCTGCGGTATTTGCTTGCAGATCTTCGCCATGGCCGTTGCTGTGTCTCGCACACCTGTCGTTGACACACATGGAAATGAGATAATAATAATAATAATAAATATAACAAATACCTATAATAAATAAATAAATATCTTCACACATTCCACACAGCACCATCTAGTTCCAAAGTAAGCAAATAATATTTGTATTATGGATACCAGACAGTTGATATACCACATAGATTTTTTGTAATTATAAATACAAAACATCCATGACTCAAGTACAAAGATAAAATGTTAACACATAAGGACTAATATGCTAGCTCGTAGATTTGCGCGATGTACAACAAATGTAAAGCTAACATTATTTAAAGCATATTGTACATCGCTGTATACGTGTGCTTTGTGGGCGAATTACACACAAAAAAGTTACAGCTCCCTTCGTGTCCAATTTAACAATACATTTAGGGCGTTGTTAGGGCTACCCCGCTTCTGTAGTGCTTCAGGGATGTTTGCAATAATGAGCACTGATTGTTTCTATGCTAATATGCGTAAAAACTGTGCATCACTTGTTAGGCGAGTGCGGGATAGCTCTAACAAAGTCATATCAATGATAGCTAATAGGCTAGACTGTATATATATTCGAAATTGTTGTGATAGACATGTTGGTTGTAGTTTTTAGGTATTTTCTTATTATTATTTTTTTTTTCTATTATTATTTTCTTTTCCTTATTATTATTTTCTTTTCCTTTCTTTCATGTTATATATCTTATTACTGTTAGTTATAGTTATATATATATATTATAATTAAATGTATAAATAAAAATGTAAAAATATGGGTCTAGTTGCCTGTAAATAAATGAATTTGAATTTGAATTTGAATTGAATAAACATTTGCCCCTAGCGGGATTCGAACCCGCGACCGTTTAGTTAACAGTTAGTGTTACTAACCACTAGACCAAACGTGTCGTCAAATTTCAGCTTTAGATTTCAGTATAACCAAAAAGGCAGAACACACCAAACTACAGATACTATAGATACAGTCCACACCTTAAAGCGGGGTGGGTCCATTTATTAGCCATTTGTTTCAGTGTTTTTCTAGAAAACACATCATCATCAGCCTGTGTCTCTCCACTGTTGGATTTGGATATCTCTCCAAAGGCTCGCCACCACACACGGTCCTCTGTCCTTCGCATACAATCGAAAAACACATACTAGGTACATGATAAATCTGTCTGCTTGAGAACCTGGCATTTTGCTCACGAACCAAAAATACGATTTCTTTTTCAACAAAATCAAAATCATATTAATAGCACATTTTCAAATCCACTTCTTTCTATTCATCATATAAATTGGTGATAAGAAAGAAAATACCTGGCTGAACTGGATATGGGATTGAGGTTGGCTTCGCCTTTGCTTGTGGCGTTGAAGACACGTATGGGGACAGCGTCTCTTTGGAAGATAATTCTGAAAATACGAAGCATATGGAAAGTTATGGGTACCTATTATATTATTTAATGGTTAGGCTGTAGCACGGCGGTGATTATGGGCTATTGTCGCCTATAAATCGTCTTCAGAAATCTTACAATGTCAAATTTTTCTCGGCACTATAGTTCTGTTCGTCATCACGTTCTTGCTTTGGGTTGGGATTATACTATATAGGTACTAGTTATAATTTTTTCCTCTTGAGGCAATAAACATACTGGCAGTTCTATTTTAATTTGTATAAGATGTCATTAAATATGTGTAAAAGTAATTGTCTATTATCTAGTTATTTTTTGTCTATAAATTGAACATAAGGCTGTGAATTTTGGGTGAATGCCATGCAGTTTACAAGCAAACCTGGTGTTGCTCACCTATGACCTTGGAGATGAAGTAGTAGAGGAAGTAGCAACACAGCAAAAGCAGCAGAAACACGACTCCGGCCAAAGCCACGTAGTAAGCCGCCTGGGACGGAGGCCGAGCACCCACAACTCGCGACCCCATGGCACACGTCCGCCGCTTGAACAAGCAACTTATAAAAAAGCTTTCTTCGCTGTCTAGACACAGTGTCGTACAGTGTACACACATCGAATTGAGTCTACGTCATCCGCTCTGCTACACTAGTTCGGTGATCCTGCTTCTCTTCCGCTAGAAGGAGGAGTCTCATGTAAATCCTACTACAAGCTTAACCTACCATTGCTCATCAATACTAATAATAAATCTGTAAGGATCGGTCATGGAGTAATTTATTTGTTTTCAGAGATATCGTGTTTATAGGCTCTATACATGATACTGAATCTAAATTGACGATTTTTAGAATTTTTTTCTGAATGTATGTACGTTCCTCCATAACTCTTAAACGAATCAACTGATTTTCATGAAACTTGGTAGATAAACATTTAGACGTATGGGACACAGGATAGGCTACTTTTTCTTTTTCAACGCGGACGAAGTCGCAGGCACCAGCTAGTCTATAATATTCTATTATATTTTAATTTTACACATATTATGGAGTATGAAATATGTGTCTAAAATTTTTTATTTATAGAATGCACTAAAAAATAATCCAAAGAAGACTAAATTGGACAGGAATTTAAAATACATCAATACTAATAATTAATCTAACAAAACTAAAGAGTTGGTTTGTTTGGTCGAACACGTTAAAGTCTAGAACTATCAGTAGGACTTTAAAAAATATTGATAATATTAATATTGATTTAGAATAAAATTAAGTGAGAAATTTGTAAAGTGTAACGCACAGACAAGAGCAAATGATGTGTTTGGTAAATGTGACACGCTAGTCCTGCGCGGTGATGTTGGAAAGCGGGAAGTCCTGCGAAGGAGAGCTTCTGGGGCAACAAGTGTCGCGACACTTGGGCGCCATCCAAGTGGTGCCAGGGGTGTCCTTACGATTAAGTGAAATTGTCTCGTTCATGCCAACACTTTGTTCATTGAGTTTGCCAACTAAATACATTATGTAGGTACCTACATACCTATACCTACTTATATGTAAAAACTTTTGATTTCTTTCAAACCGAATTCAATGCAATGTTGCCAACTTGTTGCATTAAAGTTTGAAATTTTAGGAGCTTTTTACGGTTACACGTTACTTGTATTACCTAATCTTCTTAATATATAAAAAGCAATGTGTGTATGTAAGAATGTCACCTATATGACTCTAAAACCGCTGAACCGATTTTGATGAAACTTTCAGACAATCTTCAGATTAGATCAGCGGGTGTTCCTGTGAAGTTTGGTAGCGATCGGACGCGGACGAAGTCACGGGCAAACACTATAATATAATTTAATACAGAACGTGTGGGTATTTATTATATTTAGCTAAGTTTTCATTCAATTTTTTGATTCGACAAGATTACCTACTATTCTGTTTGCTTATTCGTCATACATTAACATAAAAACCGTGTAGTTAGTTGTACCTACATAATAATATAAATTTTTAGGTAGATTTATCTAACTCTAAAGCTCCTCAAAAATGTTGAAATTATACAAAACCATATATTTAAGAATTAAATTTTTAACCATTGTGGAACTTTAAAAGAATATGGAAATAATTTATAGATGATAATAAATAATAGCTGAAATTACCTATTCTTCAGACAAAATTGTATTAATAAAAATTTAGGAAGATAACTCTTCGGTGGACAGCCCTGAGAGCTTCCATACAATATTGGTCTCGTCTCGACGTCACGGCGCCACAAGACGACTCACTGAGCTCCGAGATGATGGGTGAACCAGAGATCAAATCACCTATAGAGGCGCTAAATACATATTTTAAAATAATATTTCGTAACATGTAATTTTAAAATATATTATACTAGCTGCTGCCCGCGACTTCGCTCGCTTAACTTTGTAAATTATATACTAAAACCTTCCTCGAGAACCACTCTATCCATTGGTGAAAACAGCATGAAAATCAGTGCAGTAGTTTTTGAGTTTATCGCGAACAAACAGAATTTGAATCTAAATGATTTTATACTTATAAAATATTAAAATAGTCTCACATAAAATTCACGGTATTGAAACCGGCCTAAAGTGATCCTTTGCTTCATAAGAGTAAGTAGCTTGGAGACTTATTTAAAAATTTTTCGAAGGTAGTAGTAATTTAAAACTTTAATAATGAAAGTTGTATTTTGCAAAAAAAAATACCCTCCATTTAGGTAGGTTTCATCCCTGTCAGGTAGAATTGCCCCTAGAAAAAATTTTATATTTGGGGCAAGTTACGCCATTGGCGAGAATGTCAGAGTTGTGGTAGACAGTGTGGTGGCTTAAAAAGGCCCATTGTGTCAGTATAAATGGCCCACCAAAGCCCATTTATACTGACTAGCTGGTGCCTACGGCTTCGTCCGAGTTGACAAAAAAAAAAGTAGCCTATCCTGTGTCCTGTACGTCTAAATGTTTACCTACCAAGTTTCATGAAAATCAGTTGATTCGTTTAAGAGTTATGGAGGAACATACATTCATACAATACCTACACTAAGCGCCTATTTCACGAACGTCAATTAGGCTAAACCGTCAATTAAAGTCACCGGTAACCGGGGATAATGGAGCTGATATACCTTTGTTTGTACGGTAAACGTCCCAAACATTAAATAGAAAATAATAATAAAAATTCGGCTATCGAATGATGCAGTAAACCGAGTGCATAATTCAATATAACAGAAAATTATTTCTAAAAGTAACTAATCAACACTTTACTTTTACTTACAAATTTATTATTAGTATTGATGATCTCTTGGAAACAGTACTTTTTGTGGATGAAAGGTACCCTATGTCCTTTTTTTTATCCCTGACAACGTGTATGCAAATTTAATGATCGGTTGAGTAGTTAATGCGTGAAAAGGTGACAGACAGATAGTTACTTTCGCATTTTATAATATTAAGTACCTATGGATGATAAGAATTAAATAAAACACCATATGAATACTTTTAAACAATTTTTATTTGGTACAAAACAGACATAAGATAGGTACATAAGATACTTATACAGATTTCATAAGATGTACTTAGTTCAACAAACATTACATTTTTTTAGACAGAAATATAATTTATAGTCCAAATATGAAATCTGATCAAACTGATTTTGACTAGATTTTAATTAATCTGTGGTTGAACTACTAATTACAAGGTGAAATAATCCTTCACATGATAGGAATAAAGTTTAAATTGACAAAAACAGTGAAAATATTTTTAAATCATTTGGTCAAGTATATTTAAAAAAAATCTTAATTAACTTATCAATTATACATTAGGAATGAAATTAAAAGGTTTTATTGAGCTATTTTGATAATAAGATAGAATTGTAAATAGACTTTTTAATGCAAGCAAAATAATTATTCACTTGGAAGTACAGAATATGAGGCATAGAAATTTCTTATTAATGGCACCATATATAGGTATTACTAATACATTATAATTAAAATAATCACTACATATTATAAAACAAACTCCTCCGCCGCTTCTGTCTGTCTGTTCGCGATAAACTCAAAAACTACTGCACCGATTTTCATGCTGTTTTCACCAATGGATAGAGTGGTTCTCGAGGAAGGTTTTAGTATATCATTTACAAAGTTACGCGGGCGAAGTCGCGGGCAGCAGCTAGCTAGACAACAGACAGATTGACGGTCCATTTTTTTTTATTGTATTACTTCTTGCATAACAAGGGACCTTGTCTATCTATTCTATTTATATAATACTGGCAATATCCATACTAATTATCCACTTGATGGTATGTGGCTACCGTCGCCAATAACACAAGCAACGCCACCGGTGCCACGGATAGTTAATTATCCATTGTATTTTGGATTAGACAAAATAGAAACTTCTTTTTTGTTGATATAATCAAGTTGGATGACGTAATTTTATAATTTGGATTCGAGATTATGTGGACGACTGTACACGATATACATAGGAAACCGGATATAACGATTTCACTTATAACAAATAACCATATTTAATGATGAAAAGTTAGTTTTCATATAGACTTACTATAAAAACATGTCCGCATTGTACGACTCCGGAATAAAATAAACCAACAAATGCTTATAGCGACCTTTTTCACAAAAAATTGTCCTGTTAGAACGACGCTAAATGTTTTGTTACAATATCTAGAACAAATATTATATTTTAATCGGGTATTGGTTGTGGGCCACCTGCTTTGTCCACCTGGGTAAACTACGGCCACTTTTCTTGCCAGTATATAGTCCACTTATTTCCACCCAGATGGACTACTGACATTTTTTCTTACCCGTAGTCCACTTATTTTCACCCAGATGGACTACGGGCAATTTTTCTTGTCCGTACGTAGTCCACTTATTTCTACCTAGGTGTACTACGGGCAATTTTTTGCTTGTAGTCCACTTATTTTCACCCAGGTTGTCTACTGACATTTTTTTTCTTACCCGTAGTCCACTTATTTTCACCCAGATGGACTACGGGCAATTTTTCTTGTCCGTACGTAGTCCAATTATTTTCACCCAGGCGGACTACGGGAAGTGATTTTTTTTTTTCACTTTTCCCTACCAAGGGTACCCTACTTAGTAGTAGGGATAAATGGAACGGGCTACCCGTCCAATGAGGGTCGTTATATCCGGATTCTATTGAATATTGATTAGGGGACGTTTAAGTATAACTTAACGCAATTTGTCTTGTAAAACGTTACGATACGTTACAGGGGCGGGAGGGGAATCCCTCGAGTGTATGTCAAAAAAGAGATGAAATTAAAAAGTGGCAATACTGTAGTGTTGTCCCGTTCTAAACATTTGGTTGATAAGAAAGAGACAACACTATAGTATTGCCACTTTTTAATTTCAACTCTTTTTTGACAGACTGTACTACGTCACTTTTATTTTTATTCTCCCAAGTTGGCAACCCTTTTCGTTGGCAAAAATGGTCACTTGATTGTTACGTAACGTTTAGGGAGGGGGAGGGGATGTAAAAATATTCAAAAATTGCGTTACGTAACACTTGAACGCCCCCTTACCTATTCCCTATTTAAAAATTAAAAAAAAAAATTTTTTTTTTATAAAAAACCTAATTTAAAAAAAAAACAACGGTTATATATACTTTTTTATTTATTCATATTTTCCTCTTATTACAAATAAATGGGAGACTATTTAGTAATCACAATAATTATTATAATCTCAGTTCTGTATTAATACGAATTAATTAAACAATTATCTATTTATTTATTTTATTTATAATAAACGCATCACTAGGAAAAAATGAGCCACATTCATTTCTATTGTTATTATAATATTTAGAATAAACTTTGTATAATTAATTAGTTTTAAATATGCAACGTATCACATTAATTATTAATAATTTCGACTAACGGGGGACATTTTGATTAAATCCAAGATTATACTCGTAGACTAATTCTTTCTGATAGAAAGTAAGAAAGGCTTTTATTTGTTTCTTTCTTTCAATATAAACTAATTCTCCTTTCAGACCATTCACTTAGATACACTTAGTCTAAACTTCTAATCTAATAAAACTAATCACATTTGAGATATATATAGTTATTATAATCAAGACCTGCGAATGTACTAGGTATTATTTTTGAGCTAATATATTATATATTTTTTTTTTAATTTGAAAGACAAGTCTCAACTAAGTTCTTAGATCTTTATATTTCTAATATTTTTTTGGAAAAAAATTATTGTTTATATAAAAATTTAATTTGGGCGCGAAATATGAATAAAAAAATTATTAAAATTTTTTTGATACCTTGACACACAATGAAGTAATATTATATATTTTAATTAAAGAAAGTAAATTTTCAATAAAATGTAACTAAAGCGATATTTTTATGTGTTTTGTGTCACAGACAAGCAAACATTTCTATCTTCTGAGCGAGGTTTAAAAGCTATATAATAATAATTTGTTTATATACTATATTGCATAAAATTCTGAATATTATATAATGTTTCTGATTACTATTGTTATAGTTGGCGATAGGAAATTATATATTTATGTAGGTATAGTTTTTTTTTTTACACTTTTTCAAATAAAATACACTTAATTAAAATATTTATATAAATAATTATATTTCGTCTTGAAAACTACAGAATTTAAATACAATTTATTGAGAGACAGTCCAAGCGATAAGCTTAAGCGATTTCTTTTCATAAAATATATACCTTTTTTAGGTCAATTTCAACAATTTCCCAAGCATTTTCAACATTTTTGCTATTTCAATAGTTTCCTAAGCATTTTTAAATTTTCCTCAGGAATTTGCTTAGAAAAATGTTGAAATTTCTTAGGAAAATGTTGAATTTGCTTAGGAAGATGTTGAATTTGCTTTGGAAAATGTTGAATTTGCTTTAGAAAATGTTGAAATTGCTTAGAAAAATTTTAAATTTTCTTAGCAAAATGTTGAATTTGGTTTGGAAGTTGTTGAAATTGCTTAGGAAAATGTTGAAATTGCTTAGGAAAATGTTGAAATTGCTTTGGAAATGTTTGAAATTGGTTCGGAATATGTTGAATTTGCTTAGGAAAACGTTGATATTGCTTAGGACAATGTTTAATTTGCTTTGGAAAATGTTGAAATTGACCGAAAAATGGTGTATAATATGTAGTATTCATTCTAAAAATTGTGCTAAGGAACGAAAACACTTCAAAAAACCCTGTACAGTCACAATCAAAAATACATTTTCATCTTATTTCACTAAACACGAAAACATTTCATTTTTCACAACTTCATACAAAATAAAGCGAAACTATGCTTCATTGTACTTGACAATAGATGACGCTCGATCATTTATATAATACGTTTTTGAGAAATAGAAACAGTCAATAAGACATTGCGTCTAATTTGGCAGTACAGCATTTGTAACGTAACACTTTTTGTTCGAAGGATCGACTTACGATTAATTTCCAAGGGACAGTGAAGTCTCAAAGTCTCGTAGTTGAAGGCTCCGGCAAAGGTTAATGGTTGGGATTGTACGGCGGAGTCTTCGAAATCGCTTGATCGTACGAAGGCGGCATCACTGAGGATAAAGTAAAAAAAAAATCACTCATGTGAAAAGTACATAAACGCAAAAGTATTCAATTACATAACAGTTTTTTTTTAAATTAATAAGCTACAGGCCTTTTGAGGCGGATTGATTCCGCTTCGCTGGTAAATCTTGTACTCAAAAAAAAAAAAAAAACAGTCGCGTCTACTACTCTTATCTAAATCATTAGTTTAACACGTTAATTGCCACATAACGCGACGTCGCGAGAAGCGGCCTATTGTGAAGTAGCCGATAACGCGACGTCGCGTGGAGCTGTCTATTATGACGTGGCCGATAACGCGACGTCGCGTGGAGCTGCCTATTATGACGTGGCCGATAACGCGACGTCGCGTGGAGCTGTCTATTATGACGTGTATATTATAGCAGCCGCAGCGTATTGACTTCTGGTATTTGTTTTGACCACTACGGAAACACATTCGGTCATTTTATTATTTCGGCCATCTATGTATATTGTATTCTTTTTTCATTGATCAAAAAGGTAAACAAACAATTCACGATATAGAAATAAACAAACAATACGAACAAATTCTAAATGAGTTAATCACTGAGTCAACTCTCTTTGATAATGTCTAATGTACAAATCCCATCTTTAAAACAGTCCAGTGACCATGGCGACGCTATATTTGTTTACGTTTTTGATCAATAGAAAAAGAATAGACATAATATGTAAGTGCAGCATTTCAACTCGGCAATTAACGTGTTAATAAACTCACAGATTGAAATATTAATTCGTATTATTCCAACAGGAACAGCCCACAATCACTAGACTTCTGAGGTGAACATTTGTTTCTTCATTAGACAAATATTTTTTACATTTTTTAATAAATTTGTGTGCTTTTACTTCATTAAAAATATGCTATATTAATATCGCCCCCATAAGTTTCACTTTTGTGGGGTACTGTACTTTTATTTCACGTTTCCTAAGTAAAATTAATAATTGTTGCACGCAATTAAATATGTGTGCGAGATCACTACTAAAAATATATTTAAATTTAAAGTTGCCTCTTTGCACATTTCGTACGCAATAAAATAGTGCGAGGTGACTTAGTAGTCCTTAATATGAAATCTAAAAAATCTACAAAATCTCAAACGTGTAGGTAACTCGATTGGGATTTAAAATTGCATTTTCAAAAGCAATTTTTTTTTAATTTCGCAATAATTTATAATGAGTCAAAGGCTCGGTCGTTTAATAATGGTTTTTTTTTAAAGATACCAAAGCCTAAGTGCATAATTGAAATTAATAAGGGTCGCCACACACAAAAGGTAATAAAATTCATAGGCGATAAAAACAATGTCAATTGGCTTTCTGCGAATGTGATGATGATAATAAATTTATCAACACTCGGTACAATTTACAACAATTATTATTATTGTGCAATTATCACTTATTCCGACTATATTTTATTTAAATATCATTGCTGTGTCCGTTTCTGACGATAGTAAAAATATAATAAATATACTAATATTATAAGGATAGAAGATTTTTTAAATGTTTGTTATGAATAAACTCAAAAACCAGTGGACCGATTTTGAAAATTCTTTCCACCTATAGAAAGCTAGACTAGATGTAGCTTATGATGATCATCATAAGCTATGATGATGATCGCTGATGATGATAAGCGATTAACATCTGAGGCTATATTTTATGAAATTACGCGGGCGAAGTCGCGTGCAGCGACTAGTATAACATGCAAAGAACTATACAAAAACTATAAGGTTTATTCTTAGGGTTTGTCTGTGCAATTTTATTAAACAAAAAATAATTATTGTGATTTTTAATTATTACTCTTATTCATTCAAATAAGAACTAATATCTACTTTATAAAATCTAGACTACACTAAAAACTAGTGATTACTATGTTGAACTTATTTTATCAATAAAATATTTATATTTGATCGATTTTATCAACAAATATAATCTACAAATAAAAATGATAAATTGCTACATTTATCTAACCTTGAGAGTTCCAACCGGGAGGCGGCAATCCAAAGAAAACTAACAAACGTACAAGCAAACATTACAATATTTATATAGTACATACTACTTTTCAACCGACTTCCAAAAAAGGAGGAGGTTCTCAATTCGACTGTATTTTTTTTTCGACTGGGTGAAACGATTTTGATGATTCCTTTTTTATTTGAAAGCTGGTGCTTCCCGTGTGGTCCCATTTCAATTTTGGTCCAGTTCTGACAATGGCATCCATGAGAAAACGGTTTGAAGTATGTTTTTATTTTGTTAAAAAGAGTTATTATTTATGATAAGGTAGACAGACAGACAGGCTGACGGTCCACTCGACGGTAGGTGGCTACCGTCGCCAATTGTGTTGCAAGTGATATGTGTTAAGGGATATGGGATGATGGGCTTTGGCTTTCATTACTTACTCACCGAAACACGACAGCACATGTGCTGTTATTTCTCGGTGGTTTGAAGAATGGATGGCTAACTTTTATAGAACCACTAGCTATTCGCCCCCGACATCGCACGTGGTTGAAATTTTCAAAAACCTTTTCACTAAACGTATGTATGTTCTAAATTTGAGCTTTCTATTATACAGTTGGTAGTTTTTGTGTATGTTTTTATTTTACAATATTAGTTAAGATTTTTTCCATTAAATCACTACATAATTATAAGACAAAGTCCTCCGCCACGTCTGTCTGTCTGTTCGCGATAACTTGAAAAACTACTGCACCGATTTTCATGCTGTTCTCACCAATGGACAGAGTGGTTCTCGGGAAAGGTTTTAGTATATAATTTACAAAGTTACGCGGGCGAAGTCGCGGACAGAAGCTAGTGTATAATAAGAGTGAATATAGAAAACATAAATTTTAAGTAATAGATATTAAAAATCGAGTCGAGATAAACAACTTTTCAATTTGTGCCATAAAATAATTGAAATGGTTAAAAAAAAGGGTGACGCGAAGGCCTGATTGGATCCTGGGAATCCGTATATGGGGATAGCATAAAATAGGATGGAGGAGGGGGAGATGGAGGAGGGAGAGATGGAGGAGGGCGAGATGGAGGAGGGCGAGATGGAGGAGGGCGAGTTGGGGGGAGACCGAGGAGGAATCTTCTTCGATTAAAACATGAATAAATATAAACAAAATTAGAAGGAATAAAAATATTAAAGTCTCCGATTATGTTAGAGGTCTCAATGCCTCAATGAAAATTGATATCAGTGTCACTCATCAATTATTGAATATTTTAAAACATTTTAATTGAACGTTTGCATCGGCTGACAGGAAATCAAATAAGATCCGATGACTAATTGCAAACAATCGCGTAACATGTACGAGCAATAAAGCTAGGTACGCACTAGTGCTTATATCAATAAACCGTAATCAGATAAGTGCGAGGCGATATTTATTTAGTGCGTTGCGTCATCAAATAAATAAACATTTCTAATCGCTTCGAGAATATAATTATACTTGATACAAGTTTTAGAGAAATATTGTCACTTCCACAATTTATAAACTTCCAAACTGATTAATAAAGAGAGAAAATTTGTATGTTTGTAATGAATAAACTGAAAAACTAGTGGACCGATTTTAAAAATTCAATAACCTATAGAAAGCTACATTATCATAGAGTAACATAGGCTATATTTTATAAAGTTGCGCGGGCCAAGTAGCGTGCAAAACCTAGTACATATATTATGAACGCGAAAGGTCTTGAAGATGACATATTTATAATATTTCATGCGAAAAAGGTTGAAGGGATTTGGATGAAATTTGACATCTAGATAGTTTATCACTTGGATTAAAATATAGGACACTTTTTATTCTGGATTTTTTTTTTTGAAAAATCTAAAAGATGTCGGCCGTTATAATAATAAAAAAAAAACGCTATCCTCAGTCTCTGGATTGTCATCATTTTGATTATTATCTAACCAGGGGGAGAGGGGGGTCAAAAAAATCGCCAAAATCACCTCACGTAATTAACGGACATCCCCTAATGTATAGTAAATTAGAGTATGATAAGTTTACATACCGTGGGCTTCCGGTGCTGTGGGCGCAGTCGGGTAGTGAAGCGGCGCCGGCTGCGGCATCTCGTGGGGGTACGGGCTGCCGGTGGGGTAGGGCGCGCCCGTCGGATAGGGCGTGCCCGTGGGGTAGGGCGCGCCCGTCGGATAGGGCGTGCCCGTCGGGTAGGGCGCGCCCGTCGCGTAATGGGCGGGCACGCCCGTCGGGTACGGCGACGCCGTCGGGTACGCGCTCACCACTGAAACGAAACAAAGCAACGTTTGCAAATGACGGACTTTGTGTCTCTATAGTTGCACGTGCACGTTGATGGGACGGACAAAGGGCCAAATGTTATGTATGTGTCGGTATGATTGTGTTTTATTTGAGGTGCAACACGTGCATTTGAGGGTTGTGCGTGTAACGAAACGTCTGGCATCGGTTCGGGGGTGTGTGGGGAGTGCTGCGCGGGCGGTGGCACTCAGCAGTCTGGAGCACGCTCCAATGGGAATCGCATGGCCTAGAGGGATCGTGGCACTTCATTCCTTCGGCTTTTAGTTAACTACTGTTATTTCGATCGTAGTAATGATAGACTGTCGATTACAATAAGATTTGATGTCAGTGATACTCCCGATGTCGTCCTCATATTCAAAATAATAGATATAGACTCTCACGCCGGCCATTCGGACGACATCAGAAGTGGGATGCTGCCCACCATGATGGATGAAAAGATGGAAAACAAGATCCGCAACCGGGATGGCAACCGGAACTATAGCACGAACATTGCACTGAAAATAAACTACGCATGTCGACTCAACACATACAATGCGTATGGCAAGACAAGATGGCTGCCGAGTGCCTATATACAAAGAGAACAAAGAAAGCGGCGAAGTGACAAAAAAAATGTATACCGTGCTAGCTAACGTTCGACGCAATTCGACAATAAGTGAAGTTGTTGTGGAAGTGATATTCGTTTTAATAATTTCAAAAAGAAAATATTACGCTTCACGGTAGCTATGTTAGTGTTGTTATACGATACGAGTGAAACAAAAACGTGACAAGTTTCAAGTAAAGTTAAATGCATCTAAGAGTGACAAAGGCATCAAAGAAGATTGTTCGCTGCCACTGTGAAGAGCGGGGCCATGTGGAAGCCTCACTGCCCTGCTGCTTTTATAGCGGCACTGGGCAGGGGCCCTGTATATGTATTGTAACATAAAGGAGGTAAAAAACTGTGCAAAGCGCACAGTTACGCAAGTAAGGTCTTTTTATTATTTCTACTTGGGGTTGCAATATTTCGTGTAAGACGAAGCGTTTGTCTATTAATAAGAGAAGAGAGTTTAATCAGTGAATGAATAGTGAGTTGTAGTCAGTAACGTAACTCTATGGTTGTAGTGTAGAAGTACCTAGTTGAATTGTAGTAGTGAATCGTTATTGGTGATGGTAAAATGATTTTATTAGATGATGGTAATATTAAAAAGAAAAAAATCATTGAGGTAAAGTCGCGGTATAACAAGGTTAATTGATAGTTAACATTTGCTTTCTTTCACTGGGGCAGTTGTTAGTAATATTCAAAGATTTTATTACAATGTAGTGTACCAACATTCAATTTCAAACAAGGCAGAGTATTGTACTGTGGCGTTCGCCGTGGGCTGGTTGACTGACGGATCAAATAGATTGACGTAGATCAACTTTTATAATTTTGGACTGTAATTGAGTGAGGTGTCACTGTCATCTGTCTGAGCGATTTTTCAATTCAATTATGTTGTTTATGTTGTTATTGTCAGTATGTCAGTAGTGAAAATATAACAATAATAACGAATTTCTATGTTAAATAACATTAAAATTTACAGTTTTGGGCTAGATAAGTGGTTGAGAATTTGAGATAAACAATTTTAGTGAATTAACAGTGTGTGTGTAACAATTCAGAGCATTTTTGTTAGAAGAAAAACATTAATAATCTACAGACTTATTAATCGAAATAGGACTTGGATGCCGTCTGATTCCGATAACTCGAAGCTATTAAAACAAGAGCCCGTGGACAATGTATGATGTGATTGTCTTGTATGATACCTATTGACTTTATCACATTATCTTTTTGTCGCTAGGAGAGTGACTGTTGTGTAGCTGGATGCTGTAGCAATTGTGATGTCGCTGGTGAAGGTGGCAGTCACAGTGTGTTTAAGTGGTAGTCACAGAGAGCGCTATGTAATGTGGTATAGACAATAGTGAACCGGTATGTAGAAACTAAAAATAAGTGTTTGTGTTGGTTTGATAATAATTACTTTACTCGAGTTATTGTGATTCAAGACCGGTTTCTATTGTGATAGGCTTTTGTAAAATAAAACAGTAATTGTAATAATTGTAATACAAATTACAAAATATAAGACTTGTTCGTACTAGAGATAAAAGGGTTCAGGAATCTTTATGAAATAAAATGCAAGCGAAATGCATTGGACCGAGAGCCTACTCCAAAATTTAAGATTTACCTCAAATTCAAATTTAAATCATTTAGCTTTCAATATCAACTTGATTTATGGATATAGTACGATTCAGTAGGAATACAGCCGTGTAATTCTATGTTTGGTGATAATCATTGTGTTTTTGAGATTTTAGTGAACGCAATAAAAACATTTAGATTGTAAACTTATTTAAAGTAGGTATTAGAAATAGACCGTTATGAACTTCAAAACGTTAATAGCTTCTAAGGATCGGGCTTTGTTAAAGGAAGTGGCAGGAAGCATGCATTAATGAGACTTTATTAGCGAGAGATTACATAGAGCAAGGTTGCTAGTCAAGAGTTTAAGAATTTAGTCGGGGGTGAAGTGTCGGACAAAAGAGGGGATTGGTCATCAGAGAATCAGAGAGGGAGAAGGAAGGTGTGCAGTGGTAGCCCTCGGGGCTAGCCGTGCGGTGGGCAACTTGTGAGGAAACGGTGGCGGTGCGCGCTGGTAACTCGCGTAGTTAGCCAGGCGGCACGCGTTACGCGTTGAGTTTTGAGAGCTGTGTTGGTGTTGTGACGCTGAATGCTGTACTCCCGTCACTGGCCGCAAGCCCCTGGCCTGCCGCACTCTATATGGGTGTTGGTCCCCAGGTGGTGGTGCGGAGCTGTGGTGGGTGCAGTAAGGAGCGACATTGAGAGTTGAGAGATTTACGGGGTGATGTTGAGTTGAGAGGCTTAAGGGGCGATACGAAATTGAGAAATAGATGCTGGGTTAAGGGGCGGTGTGACATTGAGAGATAGTAGATTATGACATTACGAGATACATATTGAGTTTGTGGATTTCTGAAGCTCTGGAAAAGTGAACTTTGCTCTATGTAGGCTCTTACACGTTGGTGATGAGTAATATGGGGTGTATTGAGCGTGGAGTAACGTTATGTTTTCTTTTAGATTAACGCACGAGGGCGTGCGTATGTCAGGAAGGCCGTGTCGGTATGATTGTGTTTTATTTGAGGTGCAACACGTGCATTTGAGGGTTGTGCGTGTAACGAAACGTCTGGCATCGGTTCGGGGGTGTGTGGGGAGTGCTGCGCGGGCGGTGGCACTCAGCAGTCTGGAGCACGCTCCAATGGGAATCGCATGGCCTAGAGGGATCGTGGCACTTCATTCCTTCGGCTTTTAGTTAACTACTGTTATTTCGATCGTAGTAATGATAGACTGTCGATTACAATAAGATTTGATGTCAGTGATACTCCCGATGTCGTCCTCATATTCAAAATAATAGATATAGACTCTCACGCCGGCCATTCGGACGACATATGCATTTGTGCTAATGACCCAGCTATTAGGATATAAGTAGCAAGCTATCCATTAGTCTATTTGTAATTGATATCCATTGTAATTGATATACCGTAGGTGGTTGTTGGTGCCTATAATCTACCATCAAGTGGACCGTCCGCCTGTCTGCCGAACTTAACATTAAAAAAAAATCACTTTGAAATTCTTTCAATCACCATCATAGAAAATGACTGTATATTATATAATTTGTTATTCTTATCTGATTTGAATTAATTTGAATTGAAATTATTTGATGAAAATTTTAATTGTTTTTTCTACAAATTTTTAAAAGTTGTTTGTAAGTTTGCTTTGTTTAAATAAATATTTCACCATCAAAAACATAACTAAGAAAAATTCGAGATAACTAAAATATAAGTAAAAATAATATAGATTTTTCCAAATAACTACATAATGTTCCTACACATTTGCTAAAGCAAACGACGCGTTGGACCGAAAAAGACTTTTAGTCCGACTGTCTGCCGGTCTTCTTATAATCATTATTATAAAGAGACCAGTCTTCTTTAATATCATGTGTTCCTCTTATTGATGTTATGAGTACAAACCTGGATAAGGCTGATGAGGGGGCTGAGGAACGTACTGCTGCTGCGGGTAGACCGCTGGGGCCGGGGGCGGAGCACTAGTAGTCGGAGGGGCTGCAACAACCATTTCATACCTCTTTTAACTAAACTTTTATGAGCCCATTGATCGAATTGTTAAGAGTAAAGTCATATTTGGCAGAATTTATTATTTCAACTTGCTATATACAAATCAATACTAATAATAATAATACTATTATTACAATAAAGATATAAGATTTTTATAAGATTTATTATAATAATAATAATACTCATGAAGTAAGTTACTTTGTTTTCAGAGATATCGTGTTTATAGGCTCTATACATGATACTCAAATTAAATTGACCATTTTTACAATTTTTTTCTGTATGTATGTATGTGTTGTGTGTATGTTCCTCCATAACTCTTAAATGAATTAACTGATTTTCATAAAACTTGGTAGATGAACATTTAGACATAGAGGACACAGGATAGGCTACTTTTTTCTTTTTCAACGTGGTCGAAGTCACAGGCACCACCTAGTAAACAATAAATTACAACAGATAATTTGATAAGAGTAGATGTTTGTATACTCACGCGAAAGGACACGTCCCCTGTACTTCTTGCGCGAGCAGCAACAGCCGATGACTAGCACCGTCAGCACCACTCCTGCCACTATGTAGACCACCGTCATCACGTCCATGGTGCGCTTGTGCTGCAACCACACACACACATATTTATTTTCGCATTAACCCATCAGTTGCCAGAGTCGGATTTATCCGACAATTATTTTCGTGTCCATTCCGCCAGAACAGGATATATACGAGAAGTTCCTCTATTTGTATTATGTTTATTTTTAAAGCATTGCTTTCTCTTAAAAAAACTACGAGTCAGGCGCTAGGGGCACGACCACTCCTACAAAACCAAGCCGTTAAAGGGTTTACCCTTAAACACTGGTTGATTAGAAATAGGTTGACTGAATAATATTCTTGCTTTAAACAGGTCAAAGGTGACAATCCTATTCTATCGCAAGAATATTAATCTTTTGTTTGAGTAGTTAATGTTTATTTTAGACACAATGTTACGTGATTTTGATTTTAATTGTATTATAAGAAATTATGGTTACATTTCTCTCACAAGAATATAATCTTTTGTTAGAGTAAGTAGTTACTGTTGATTTTAGACATAATGTTACGTGATTTGATAAGCATTGTATTGTCTAAGAATAAGCCGATTCAGTGGTCTCTTAATACATCACTAACTAAATCAGTGAAACGTGCAATAAGCAAAAAGCAAACACAGTTTTAACCCTGAATTTTGTAGGTATAGGCTAAAAAAATAACCTTTGTTTTCAGGTAGGTATTCAAATAATGAATCATTCAATCGCTACGTGATACTTATAATAACATCGCGAACGCACTATACGAAATAATTGTGCCTACAATAAACAATAGCCTACTAAATACTTACCTCAAACAAATGGTTGTTTATCCCTTTGAAGAAATCGTCATCGTCGAAGTCAAATTCGCTAGAATCGTGCCTCATATTTTACTTAGATTATAAGAGCACACAAAGTTGAAAAATTGAGCGGTTAAATGAGAAAATCGAGAGATACCCCTGACTCATATCTAGAGGATTTCCCGCAGCAGATAAATAAGGCAATGTCAAAAAGTGTACTAACCACAAGATTTATAAATCGCAAGCACAAGCACTGACGGAAAACATCAACTCGTTTTGTTATTAGACTGTTGTCATTGTCACATACGAATTACTAATTAAAAGAGATCATTTAAGTTAAATTGTATCACAAATATACAACAAAAACATAACTTGAATAAACTTGAAATTATAATTAGGAAACGAAACGATCTTCGCAACTCGCAAGTCAACAAACAAAATACAATACAAATACAAATTAATGTTGATTTGATTGTCGATTGAAATTGAAATGATAAATCGAGAGGGAGGAAGGGAAGCTGACGACACGAATGACGGATGGCCGACGTTTGACAAATGACAAGAATACAAACTGTCACTGTCATTTATTATTTTGACAAATATACATTTTTTTGTATTTTATAGCCTAGTAAATTAGTAAATAGACCTTTACGCCAAGCCAAATAAAACTAATATGAAAACAGACTATACGAATATTAGCAAATGGTACTGCAATAGCAATCTGTCCCTTGACAGAATATTTGAAAATTCATGCTCACTTTGCTAATATAACTCAATTACGATAATTTAATTTAATAAAATATAGACAATTCGATTTTGGCAAGGTCTACAATTAAACTATACTATCTAAATACAAAGACGGCAAAATATATTACCAGTGTCCATGACACTACTAGTAGTGCAACCGGTAGTTTCACGAGTTTATCAAAGGATTTTGAATGCGTTTTACTTAGTGTTTATATCACAAATGTAAGAGAACATAATATGAGATCTTCCCCATAGAATCTGATCTGCATTCAGATTTAGAGGTAATTTCAATCAATAAATACTTTGCAATAAAGAAACACATTTCTTTGTAAGATTTTATTACTTACTTTAATTTAACTATGTAGGTATTTGATAACATGAAGCATCGATGAGTATACAGTTTATAAAAATTCTTTTAGAATTATGGACTTAATGCAGCTGATTATAAAGACGCGAATCGCGTAGCAATGTCAACTCGTTCCCCTCGCCTTCGGTATCTTGATCTCGATCTTCTTCGGGAGTATTAGCGCCCCACTGTAGGCAACAATAAAAAATAAAGCCTTTTGTAAAATAACGATAGGGTAGGTAGAGAGTAACTTTTTGTAGAGGTCCAAATTTGGAAATGAACTTTTCAAAATTGACTGGTCTGGTTCTGAAATGTAGCAGTAAAGTAACCGCCCCCTTACAGAAGACTCTTACAGAATGTGTGCTGTTGTGTGCCCGTATTACCCCATCCCTTGCAACATTATCACTTGCAACACCTGTCTCTGCTTGTGTTATAGCGACGGTTCCACCTACCATCAAATGAACCGTCAGCCTGTCTATCGAATTTAACATGAGAAATTTGAATAGAGGCACTAGTGCATGTACTATTGCCAATACGATATTAAAATTGTGCCGAATATACTTGTATCTTATGCATTTTGTGTACGTTCTCAATAAAATTACTTTCCTTAAAAAAAATGTGTACTTAAGTATATTAAAAATAAAAATAAAAATGTTTTCAATAGTTTACAGTAACCATGTTTAAAGGAAGCCTGTGCCAGGAGCCTTCGCTCTTCCATAAAAAGCTAGTAACAAAATATATATATTTTTTTAAACAAGAAAAAAGAACGAACGCGCGCGTTTGTGTGTGTGAGTGTGTGTGTGTGTGTGAGAGAGAGAGAGAGAGGGGGGGGGAGAGTGCGTGTGTGTGCGTGTGGGTGTAGTTACCTGTTCTGATAATGGGTACTTTGCGAGGGTATTGTAGAGAGCAGCCGCGTAAAGCAAGTTGAGTACGCCGAGCGTCCGTAGGGCTGTCTCGAAGCCGCACCACCAAGACAGCAATCCTCCCACTATTGGACCCAAGCCGTAAGCAGCTGAAGAAGCTGCTTGCAGTAGCGCAGCCAACTGGGGCACTCGATGCGGCTGTCGAGCTAACAGCGCCGGTACTAGCGCCGCGTCTGCGCCTCCTAGACCGCATCCTAGTACTAGGTGTGGTAACGCTAGACCCCCCACCTGAAAACATTAATCGAACGTTTGACAGGGAATAAGCAGACCAGTACATAAGTTAATAAGTCATAAACTAACCCCCAACATTTTATTGAGACCATTCTAATGAACCCAAACATGCTTTATCTGCTGTAAGTTTCTGAGGAGATGGGTGTCCTGCAGACTATTTGATGCTGCTGCATTAGGTCAAGGTCATAGAAATTCCACCGAAGTAACAGTGCATCAAATTAAAGAACACCGTCGTGTGCTGTTGTGTTTCGGTAAGTGAGTAAGGGATGCCAGAGTCCATTTCTTTATCTTTTCCCAATACCTTACGAATCAATTGAATCCGTGGAAGTTAATGAAGGTCCCACGCTCAACTAGTAAATGAGTTGATGATCTTTAAACGTTTGATCAGATCTTTATAAGTTATAGCTAAGAACCATCTCGACCACTTCAGCTTTCAACAAAAAAAAGCCCTCTTTCGCGTCGGGCGCCGGGGGGTAAAAATGGAATGAGCTTACCGAAGTGGCATGCGGTACTGCGAGTGCCGCGAGTCCGACGGCTACTTGTCCGGCCAAAGCAACCCTTTCGGCGCCGAGTCTCTTCGCTGCTCCGCCCAAAGTGCTCGTGGCTATCAAGTAGCCCGCACTGTCCGGAACGAACACGGCGCCCGTCTGCCAACGCTGTATTTCGGAGCAGGCTTATCATTCATTTCGTAATTCGTAACAAACTAAGTCAAAACTCGTTTTTACTCGTATTTTTTAGCATCCAGAACCACTGATATGTTGACATCCAGCAGGGACGAGAAGATGACCATTCAACTTAAGTGTTCTTTCACACAGAGCGGCACGGAGACAAGTGCAAAAATACCTAAATATTATTTCGATGTATTAACCTACGACTTTCATTCTAAATCTGCGTTTCTCTCCGCTCCGCTCTGTGCGAAAGAACACTACTGGAAAAAAAACATGATAAGGAAACTTGCGTAGTCTATAATCGCGGATTTCCTCATTCCTTAATTGGATCTCTTGATGTAACCCCAAGCATAGATAATATTGCCCTCTCCATAGCTTGCTGAGACACGTTGATATTTCTTACGAGTTCCATAGTTAGAGAGCACGTTTCAGCACTGGTAGCACATATTGGCCTAAAACTTTTTGTTTTGAGGCACTGAAATTTTTTAACGAGCTGTATCCGAGCTGGATTCGACGAATGAACGCTTAATTGGACTGTTTGTTGTCTGTTGTAATTGCAGATAATACCATATAAAGGAAGAAGAAAGACTTTTGGCACCTGCGGGTGGAATTTCTCCATGAGCCAAAGCGGTAGACATGGCTCCAGAGCAGCCATCACGCTCGTAGTCAGTAAAACTGCGCCCGCGCAGGCTGCGGTGGCTTCGTGGCGCGCTGTGCGCCATATCTCTTCTCCCTGCCCACTGCTGGGCCACCACGCACCCTCAGTCGCACACAGACTCACCTGTGTATATACACATGTCCCGTGATTAGCAAAATAAAAGTTATCACACAACACAACATTGCTTCATGTATTGAATTTTTACTTGCCCGATTAAACTCTTCCTTATTTAAGAACATGCACTGCATCGCTATAATTGAGAGAAAAATAATATATATTTTTTATTTAAATATTTAAGTGTAAAAATTCATGTATAAAATTACTTTTATTACTTACCTGGCAATTAAAGTGGTATGTATTTTAATTACTTACCAAGATTAGCAAGTAAAGCGGCAGCGAGAAGCAGAAATGGCGCTCCTCTACTCCACAAGGCGTAAGAGGCTCCTCCGAATGGATAGCCAACGAGGACTCCTATTGAAAAGATAAATGACACAATTAAACCTTCCTTTATCCCTAACCTTTACTAATCCTTTATCCTTTAACCTCGTAAGGTAGGCAGCTCACTTGCACTTGCAAATGTGGCGTTGCTTGTGTAAATAGGTAAAGGTAACAACCTTTACCAATTTATACATCAGCCTGTCTAACGATCTTTACAAAAAAAAATTGGTGTGTGCATAAGATCTCACGATAAAAGGAAAAACTTCTAATTTTAAAATTCAGTGCTTCACCAATTTAAGGTCGCTAACCCAATTCAGCGTCACCGACTTCGAGCGTGACGGTTCACTTACGTTCACTCCTCGTCAAAAAACAAACCAGGTAAAACAGGCGAAATACCTAAAGCGACAGCGCCGAGCAAAGCTCCGATAGCTGTGTCTCGTTTGTGATCTGGGAACGCGTTGGCTGCCAGAGCCAAGCCAGAAACTCCGGCGAGAGCTGTCCCCGCGCCTTGAGCCGCTCGCCCCGCCCCCACACTCCACGCGGCTGCGGCGCCGAGGCTGTTGCTACACGACCAGAACACTGAAGCACAATAGCTTCAGTCAATCATTCATACCATTTATTCCCAAGATTTCGATTTCAGGTGGTGAGCTTAGCCACCTTTTGCCAGCCATAAACGATCAAGCCTATCATCCAATCGGCATGATTCCATTGGCTTGATCCAGCTAACTGGACGGGGTGTGACTCTCATAGCCATACTCTTTATGCAAAATGATACCCACACACACAGCATCAATTTGGCTTAACCAAGCCAATCGTATCATGGCGATAGGACGATAGGCTTGATCATTCATGGCTATCATTAATGTTATAACAGACCGTTTTCGATTTACTCTCTTGAAAAGGGAAAAAGAAAACGTCCTTCGACAATTCGACACTTATTTTGTTTAGACATAGGTAGCTTCTATCAACAGCGTACAGCACTCAACGACTAACATTCTATACAAGTCGCACTTGCAACTTGCCGACAAAGAGTTGAAAACGACCTACAGCGCTGAACTTAGAATGATAAAGCACACTTGATCTGGAAAGCTGAACAGACGCATTTCGATACGAAAGCTGAATTGAGCTGAACAAATATTTACTCCCTAATAGTATACCGATAGCGGCAAGTGCCAGTAGGCTGGTAGCCGCGTGTAGTACTTTTGCAGGCCCATATTTGCAAACTGCTGCTGCTGCGATTGGAGCCGTCACAAGTTGAACCGCCGCTTTGGTACCAAGTACCACACCCACTATGGCCTGTGATCCACCGACACCACCTGTATACAAATACTACCATCAAATATCTACTTAAGTGAAAACTCATATACTCAGAACTTTGAAAATAAGTGGCAGGGCACACCTCTTACAGAAGACTACTGTGAAATAACAGCATGTATGCTGTTGTGTTTCGGTAAGTGAGTAAGGAATATCAGATTCTTTTTACCAATTGCTAATATGGTCAGCAGAGAACTTGCATAGGTGACGGTAGTAAATTGCCAGCCTGTCTGTCGACCTTTACATTAAAAAAATCTCATTATTCAGTTTTTTAAGTGCAGATAGAATAAAAGGCAAAGGCTCCAAGAATGAGGTTGGGCCACCGCAAAAAATCATAGAAGTTTAGAATTTTTTAAAATATTTTTTTAGGATTTTCACCCATGTACCTTAGGATATTTTTAAGATATTATCTTTAGGATTTTTTAAATTACCTTCCTGGTGATACTCTGTAGTAATTTTGTGTACGGTGCTGTTGAGAAACTTGGCCAGCGGCGCGTCACGAGTCGCCCACAGCGCCAGAGATTCGCCGCGAATCCAATCCGGTATTATTGGTACTGAAACAATATGAAATCGTTACATACTCGGTCACTGAAACAATTCTATCTACATATTTCTCTATATTCACACCTAACACGGTGAGCAGTACGTTATCTAAAAAGAACGTCAAGTATATGAGTGCAAAAGCTATTGCTCCATTCGTTTCTTTCTTCATGTTTCATAATCGAACGTCATTAATTATAAGAAAATATTTAAATGTAACTAAAAGTGGCCTTGTGATTAGTGAGACATCTTCTCTCGTCGGCAAAAGGACAGCGAATGTGTCGCCTTGGTCGTTTCGAACGAGTGTCTCCTGGTGATAACAGAAGCCATCCATTTTCAATCAGGGTCCGTTCATGCGTGTACACTCCGAGTTAATATGTAATTTTACGCCACTGGATGCAGACCCAGCTGGTTCCGACAAAACTTTCATGGGTGGAATTAACTTTGTGACAAAATCTATCAGATCGCCGCAAAATATAAACCCCACTAGCTGTTACCCGCGGCTTTGTACGCGTGATGTCGTATTTTTAACAGTCATCCATTTATGCACAGTAGCTGTAGGTGGGTAATTCAAATTTTCAAATTTCTAACTGAAAAAAAAAGACCACTCCCACCACCCCATCCCCCTTTATGTTGAAATTTAATTAAATCCTTTAGTTTACCTATAACGTAAGCATCAACGTTATAAAAAAATGAGCTTTTTATAACTTTGCTTATCGATATTATAAGTATAGATTTGTCCTGACTAAAAAGCAGTTTGGAACATAGGCTTATTTTATAATGTACCTAAGCATGCATTTTTTGAAAATTTCAATTCGATCACTAGCGACCGCCCCTGGCTGCGCACGGACAGTAGTTTTAGCTATTTATTGATCGTCAATAAGGACAAACGACTTTATTAGTAAGTATAGACCTCAGAGGGTGGTTAAAAACAAAAATCTAGCTAGTCTCATTACTCACACTCATAGATCACTATTTATCTATCGATTTTCCTTACAAACGGTTGAGTCGATAAGTCGTAAAAGGTTTTAATGCTAGCCTAAACCTTGCTTATGTTTAAAAATAAAATGATTAATGGTAAAAATAAATATATTTAATAATAAGTTTATTTCAGACACTTGTTCATATTAGTGGTAATACAAGAAAAACTTAAAAACTATGTTGATGGTTAGTAATGATATTTACAACATGAAATTGTGGTTTGTGCCCACATCTTTCTTAAGTGACAGTTCACACACATAGATATTGTATTCAGAAGGCTGTTAGAGCTGCCCCGTGACCGCTCCATCAATGAGGCAATCCTCTTCCTCACTATAGCGTGAAAACTGTCAATATTTAACTACGATAACAATTTTAACAATGGGTAAAAATGTAGTAAATTTGTAATCTATCTATCTATCTATCTATAAAAGGCGATGTGTGTATGTATGTTTGTTCCCTATGGACTCCGAAACCGCTAAACCGATTTTGATGAAATTTTCAGTCAACCTTCAGATTAGTCCAGCGGGTAATCCTGTGAAGTTTGGCAGTGATCAGACGTATTTTAAGTAAGACCGCCATACCGCCTCCCTCCAGGGATACTCTATCTATGTATCACGAAATAGGTATACAACAAAAAACATAATAAGCAGTGTTGAACAATTATAACTAAACAGTCTATAAACAATAGAAATTTAAAAGTACAACAATAGATAAAAATTAAAATAAACACAAAATCTCACAAAATGAGAAATAATTAAAAATGTCAATATTACTTTTGCACATCTTTTGCATTAACAAAACGCGAAGAACAAAATGAATAATAGATGTCACTGTTCAGTCAGCTGTCAATGTCATGCACTCGCATGGCGGATGTCTATTGTCATTATCAGTCATTATTGTCAAACACGTCAATGACGATTGACGTCAAACTCTCGCTCAAAGAAAGAAAACCAAACCAAATTAATTTTATCATCACTATCATGTGAAGTGAATACGCGCTGCTGTATGCTGCCTCGCTTTGTGAACTTGTCTCTGAAGGGGGGAGTAGATAGTGTACATGTGCAGTTAGTTGGAAATATTCACCTATGGAACGAGGAACACGTCACGGCTTCCACCTCCACGACGTGTATTATGTAGACACGAGACGAGAGTCTGCTCAGTGAGAGAACAGCGAACAAGAGGGCTGCATACTTATTGGGATCTCACTGCGACGCCTGACGAGTGTATCTCCTCTCTAGGGACTGTGCCTCAGTTGTGATGGTGAGAATTCGTTTAGTAATACCATTTATTATACAGTCTCTTGCCACCGCCCTTATTCATTTATCTGGCTGTATTTTTGCCTAATAAAACGTATTTCATATTTTATATCACTAGCTGTTGCACGCGACTTCGCTTCGTTCGCTTAAATTTATATAAATTTATAATATAATAATTTATACTAAAACCTTCCTCGAGAACCACTCTATCTATTGGTGAAACAGCATGAAAATCGTTGCAGTAGTTTTTGAGTTTATCGCTAACAGACAGACAGACGCGGCGGAGGACTTTATTGTTTTGTAATATGTAAGGATAAGGATAATATAGCTTCCCAACAGTGAAAAATTTTTTCAAATCGATCCTGTAGTTTTGGAGCCTATTCAATTCAAACAAACAAACAAACAAATCTTTCCTCTTTATAATATTTGTATAGACATACAAAACCCATCCTCTCTCTTTATTATAGGTATTAGTATAATTATTATACCTAACTATGCTGAATTCCAATTTTTTTTTTTTGTTTTAATATTCTCAAAAATATCCTCAAACATGCCTCCTTACAACAACAATCTTTTATTATGTTATACTTCTGTCAAATGCCTGCTATAAATTAAGATATCTTAAAAAAAGGTTATCTCAGGTTAAGTTTTGTGCTCAAACATACTTTAAATATTTTATTTGAACCAATTATGTGGAGAAATAACAAATAAAGATTTTCAATATGTAGGTATACAAAAAATATTAATTGGAAAAAGTGCCATTTTCTATGATTAGAGATTCTGTAGAGTAAACAAATAAAAAACTAATTTAACAAACAGAAAATTAAGTTTAATCTTAAAGGACATCGAAATAGCATTACTTGGTACAGAGTTTCCCAAACTTTTTCATAGATGAGACTCCTTAGATAGCAACCTAACTGTAACTCTAGGGCCTCTAAAGCTGAAATAAGAAAAACTGCTTTAATATTTTTATTTGCTATATTTACTTACTAGCTGGTGCCCGCGACTTTGTCCGTGTTCAAAATAGCCTAAAGCCTTTGATTATCGTGCCCTCTCACGGTGAGTAGCCAACTTGTTCAGACAAAGCTGTTTGTCTTAATAGTTCTGCCACTGAACGATAGATGGCGTTAATCTAAATAAGGATAATATATATTTTTTTATTTTTTTAGCCTTTTATGTCACACTAAATAGCCTAAAGCCTTCCTCGATATATGAACTATCCAACACAAAAAGAATTTTTCAATTCGCACCAGTAGTTCCTGAGATTAGCGTGTTTAACCTAACAAACAAACAAACTCTTCAGCTTTATATTGGTATAGATTTACTCATGTCTATTTTATTCACATTTGTGTTTCTATAATATTTTTATTAAATTTTCTATTAATAGATATTTGCCACAGTGCCTGACTGTTGGGAAGCTATATTATCAGCGCATAAAATAGGCTATATTTTATAAAGTTACGCGGACATAGTCGCGTGCAACAGCAAGTGCTTTATAATTTTTATTTTCACTCATCCATGGACCCTCTAGGGTAGGTATGTGGACCACAATGGACAATTAGGGGTCCGCAGACCCCCAGTTTGGGAAACACTGACTTAGTGTTTGAAAACAATGAGTGTAGTTTAGCCAATTTAACAATTACAATTAACAAGCAACGATCCGGTATGACAATAGGCATTGCTTATTTAACTAATTTAATTACATTCTATTAGGAGTGCTCGAATTAGTTTTGCTTCTAATGATAAAGAACAATTTTTTTTGAAGTGAAAAAACTTCTTTGGACATTTTTTGATAAGGGAAAAATAATGGAACTCGCGACACTGTCATGTAATGTAATGTAACCGTAAATGACATCTCTGTATATCACTACATATTATAAAAAAAGTTCTCCGCCGCGTCTGTCTGTCTTCGCGATAAACTCAAAAACTACTGCTCCGATTTTCATGCTGTTTTCACCAATGGATAGAGTGGTTCTCGAAGAAGGTTTTGGTATATAATTAGCATCCGTGCGAAGCCGGGAACAGGCCGCTAGTTTTCTGATATAGCGCTGATATTAATTTAAAAAAGAACAATTCTTGAGATGGGTAATCCTGATAAGGGTGAAAGCCTTTGGGGGCGTCCATAAATCACGTGAGACGATCTCCCTGGTGAGATGTCGTGAGATTTGCCCCCTAATCTCACGTGAGATTTTTCAAAATGCGTATTTTTAGTTAATCTGTGCTTGATTGATTGTAATGTTAATTCTTAAATTGGTTGTTTTATTAAATTAAGTACTTACTCGAACTATTACGATATTATTGTGTAGGATTTACCTAGCCATAATATGTTAGTGGAGAAACATGTTTTACTTAATTTAACCCAGTTTTCTCGCAATTTTATAGTTACTGTTTCTTGCGGAAAAAAAATTACGTGAGATTTGCAGAGACCTACCCTCTCCCCCTAAACACCTCACGTAATTTATGGACGCCCCTTTTTAAATTTAGTTATTAAAGACCAGCATTCTAAAATTATTAACAAATGCTGTAACTATTTAGTGAATTCTTAACATAATGCGGGTTTTAATAAATGCATTGTAACTGGGGCAAGAGTTAACAAGGCCTTCCATGCGTGACAGGGGCCATCAGAATTACTTATTGCAAATCTAATATGCAGTGCATTTTTACTAGTTATATTTTTATATATATAAAGGATGGCAGACAGGCTAACGGTTCACTTGACAAAGGGAGGCTTAGGCCATTCCAATCTTTGTTGTGTGAGAATTCGACAATTCAAAAAAAAAATGCACAAACAATTTAGAAAAAAGAGATCTGAAGTTTTCGTTGCACTTTATTATCTATACTTCTATACTAATATTATAAAGAGGAAAGATTTGATTGTTTGTTGGTTTGAATTGGGACCGATTTGAAAAAATCTTTCACTGTTGGAAAGCTAACTATATTATCAGCGAGTAACATAGGCTACATTTTATAAAGTTACGCGGACGAATTCGCGTGCAATAGCTAGTTTACTATAATATATTGTAAAACCAATTTATACTTAGCCAGTCGCTCACTAGCCAGTCAGCTGTAACATTTTGCTAATTTCATTTCACGCCGTTTTATCCTTGGTCACGCTACGGCTAAACGTTTGAAATCATTACTTGGTGACTTAAAGGCACCAAAGAAATCCGAATTTAAAAGGGGGCGAAGCCGCAGGGCACTGCTAGTGGAATTGTAAATATGATACCTACCATGCTATGCTCCAACGGAAAAGCGAATTAATATTGTTAATGTTATCTATAACTCGGGCGAATTAACTTGACACCTGGCTTGAAACTCGGCAAACGCTCGGCTCGAACAAACGTAGTCGAACCACGTGTCAAGTTAATTCGCCCGAGTTATACGCTTAGATAGGTAATTGATACGTTAGGATGTAGTTATTCATTTTTGAACACACCATCCGTTGTTATGCAATTTGTTTTGAATTTTATATGTACAGTATTACGTTGGCTATCCATAATATAAAAAAAAATTGAATAAGCGCCTGTTTCTCAAACGTCAAGTAGGCCAAAATGTCATTTAAAGTCACCGGTAACCGGGGAAAATGGAGCTGATATACCTTCGTTTGTACGGTAAACGTCTCAAACATTAAATCAAAAATAATAAAAAAAAATCGGCTATCGAATGATGCAGTAATACGAGTGCATAATTCAATATAACAATAAATGATTTCTAAAAGTAGCTAATCAACACTTTACTTTTAGTTCGTGAAAGAGGCCCTAAAATAAATTGTTGTTACTCGAAACATGTATGGTGCTATAACTCCAACGAGCCAGATGTAGGTAACACTACAAAACTAGTGAGCATACGCTCATTAGGTGAACTCATTTTCAAACCCGACGCAAAAGAGGGGTGTTATAAGTTTGATCTGTATGTTTATCTGTGGCATCGTAGTTAGCTCCCAAACGGATGGGCCGATTTTGATACAGTCTTTTTTTGTTTGAATGCTGACGTAATCGAAATAATTCTTAGCTATAATTTATGAAGATCTCTTTAGGCGTTTGCCCTAGTTGACGAATTCCATAGGTTCGATTGATTTGAAGTTTGGTGTACTCTTACTTTAGTAGTATTTCTATGATATTATGATCATTTTGAGGTGATGCTGCAGCATCAAGTAGTTTGCACGATACTCAACTCGATATAGGAAGTCTGGGGGGGTTAGTTTATAATTTTTAATTTTAGCTTGTTATATTGTATTTCTTTTCAATAAATAATCATCATCAATCATCATCAATACTAATAATAAATCTGTAAGTGTAGGTATTGTATGTATGTATGTTCCTCCATATCTTTTAAACGAATTAACTGATTTTTCATGAAACTTGGTAGATAAACATTTAGTCGTACAGGACACAGGATAGGCTTCTTTTTTCTTTTTCAACGCGGACGAAGTCGCGGGCGCCAGTTAATAAATTAAGTTCCAAAGTAAGCAACTAACTAATGCTTGTATTATGGATATCATACATATTACTCGTACATGTAATACGTATTATAAATACAAACATCCATGACTCAGGTACAAAGGTAAAAATTTAACACATAAAAATTTGCCCCTAGCGGGATCTGAACCCGCGACCGGTTGGTTACCAGCTAGGGTTACTAGCCACTAGACCAAAGGTGTCAGATCGGAAGGCTTAATATCCTAGTTGCCTAATGTAAAGTCGTCTTCAGACGAGAGGACACTTGCTCCTCAAGTTATTGATATGTGTGTGCCTTTGCCAATATTACTTGTTGCGCAAGACCTTTGTTAGCGCTCAATTAGTGCATCACCAAATATTGGATGGCCACGATATCGCAAACGCATACAATATTAGTTACTCGTATTCGTACGAATTCCTTGGCAATGACGCGCATATTATATGGGTTTCGACACCTCTTGCCGTACGTCGTGACAGTGTAAGCAAACAATCTTGATTGCATTGAAAAAAAAAAAACTCCAAACTTATTTAGTTATGAATAAGTGATAAGTAATTTATGTATTTTGAATTTCAAGTTCCGAATATTGAAGATTATTTTTGATAATAATTTTAAAATATGTAATTGAAAAATAAACTAGAAAATAAAGAATGAAAAAATATTTTTAACAATAAATGAATACGTCATAGTTATTGTTGATGGCAAATGTTCATAATGTTGTCTAGACATTTTATGCTCAGTACTTTTATTTTTTAATGTAAAAACCTTCCTCGTTTAACGCTTTTTCCATTAGTGAAAACCGCATTAAAATCTGTTGCGTAGTTTAAAAGATCGTACAGACAGACGGTAGGAAGTTACATTGTCGGGGATCGAACCCGGAACCCATGAGTCAGTGTTGAGGTGAGCATCTTAATTGCTCGATTAATGGGCTCGTCAAGATGCCTACTATTTATAAATACACGAAAAAGTATCGGAATTGAATACTTCTTAAGGTCATTGTGCGTGTAGCATTGATAAATTTTGTTTATAAATAATTAAAAAAAACATATATCAATGTAACGAAGGTCGAGGGCGCAACGATCACGGCGCTTCATTAATTAGGGTTAGCTCACACCGAGACGCGACGCCGTTGCGCACATTTCAAGGCAGAAATTCACTATAGAAATAACTAGCTGTTGCACGCGGCTTCGCCCGCGTAACTTTATAAAATATAGTCTATAATTCTATAGGTAAATGAATTTTACGTCAAAGTAAAAGAAAGTCCAGTAGTTTTTGAGTTTATTCATAACAAACAAAAATATAAATCTTTTCTCTTTATAATGTTAGTATAGAAGGCATACAGGCATACACCCAATGCCCTGCTTTCGTCCCTTTATTAGCGATTGTAACGAAACAAACGCATACATACGCATGCTACAATACGCGCAGAAAAAGCACTAATCAAAAACGCGAATCGTCAGCTCGGCGTAAAATACGCCGTGTGAATAGGCCCTTAGGCGCATGTCCTCGCGTCTTCTCTGCGTGTTATTTAAGGAATTGAGTATTCTATGTATTTACTAACAGGAAAACGATCTCTCCTTGTTTCCAGAAGCAGGTCGGTGCGCGCTGCAACTGCATGGCGAGGTGAGCGCGTCGTAATGGGCGCGTTGCGGCGGTCGCACGCGGCCGCGTTCACGATCCTCGCTGCGCTGCTTCTGCTGCTGCTGGCGCGGCTGCCGCCCGGACAGTACGCACCCCCGCGCGCTCCCCGCCCCGCCTCCCTCCCCCTACGCACCTCCCCTCCCCCCGAACGCAACCGCACCGTCGCCTCCCCGCAAACGGCCCCCCCACCGCCCCCCTCTAAAGCACAACTTCCCCCCGCTCCCGCACCCGCGCCCTCACCCCGCGATCCAAACGTCGTATACACGCGCGACGTGTACGTGTCCGGCCACGAGCGCCCTCATCCGGAGCTATGCCCGTCGCTGGGCGCCCATCTGAGGCTACTGGTGCTGGTGACGTCTGCCCCATCCCATGCTAGCGCCCGCGACGCTGTCCGCCTCACGTGGGGCCACTACGCGGCGCGTTCGGACGTCGCGTTGGCGTTCGTGCTGGGTTCGCCGCCGGCGTCTTTGCGTCCGGCCCTCGACGCCGAAGACGCTTTATACGGTGACGTGATCGTTGGGCGCTCGATCGACTCTTATTCGAATCTGACTTTAAAAACTCTATCGATGCTCGAATGGGTGGACACGTACTGTCCGCGCGCGCCGCGACTGCTCAAAACGGACGACGACATGTTCATAAACGTGCCCCGCTTGCTGGGCTTCGCGTCGGCGCCGGGCCGCGTCAATGCGACGAAAACTATCTGGGGCAAAGTGGTGAAGAAGTCGCTGCCGAAACGCACGACGAAGTCAAAGTACTACCTGTCACCGGCTCAGTTCCCGGCGCGCCGGTTGCCGGATTTCGCGACCGGTCCGGCGTACCTTTTGACGGCGGACGCGGTGCGTGCGTTATTAGCGGAAGCGCCGAGCGAACGCTACGTGCGTTTGGAGGACGTTTTTGTGACTGGCGTTTTGGCGACGCGCGCTGGCGTCCGTCGCGTGCACGCACCGGAGTTCTACAACAAGAAAGTGTCGGCGCACCCTTGCGCGATCCAACGCGGGATCGCAGTACACATGGTGCGTTACCACGAACAGTTCGACATGTGGCGCAAGCTTCTCGACGGACGCACCAAGTGTGCGTGATACCTTATTTTTACTATAATTTTTTTTTTACAATTTTATTTTATTGTATACACTTTTTTTATAAATATTGCTAGTTTATTTGATTAAATCGAATCTCGTCATATCTCGAATTATGTTAATTAATAAATGTGTATGTGTAAATGTAATGTAAAAGCCTCGATCATAAATACTTATTACTTAATAACACAAAGGTTGTTGTGAAAAATGTGTACTAAACGTCTAAACTTTTTAATACTCAGACTTTATTGCTCTCTTGTTGTTTAAGCGGGCTTAAGCAATTGTTTGTATAAAGTGTTTGGTTGGGACTTGGGAGTAAAACATTAAATTCGGACCAACATGGACTAATCAACAGGCGACATGTTCAGTGCACATTTCACCCAGACTGTAATCTTGTATGCAATGTGTAGTTTGGTTGAGGAACGAAACGATAGCGCGTTACAACGATACGCGTATTTACGAAACGATAGAAAATAAAGCCCGGTGATTGGTTGTTGTAACGCCCATATAATTTTGACCAATCACTGGGCTTTATTTTCTATCGTTTCGTTAAAACGCAACGCTCCCGTTTGCATTGGTTTGCTCTTGGCTAGGGCCCCTGCCAACGCAGCGACATCTGTCGTCAAAAAAATAAACTGAAAATAGAAATCTCGTTTGAAAAGTGTAGTTCGTGTTGAGGAACGAAACGATAAAGCGTTATAACCTGCCGGCATAACGACATCTGTCGTCGAAAAAATGTACTATTGAAACTTTTTTGTGAAGCTAAGTTTTTACGTCTGACATGCATTTGACATGTTTTTTATGGGATTTTTATACAAAAAAAAAGTCAATTAAGCAGTCCATATACACAAGTGCATGGGCATCCTATTTTAATGTTATGGCGTCCGTCGCCAAGCTCATGGTGTATTTATGATCCAGGCTATGAAGTGATATTATATTGTGTAACCTCCAAAAGCGAAGAAAACTTCCCACAAGCCGTACAAAAGTACAAAGAGAATCTCATTTTTTTAAATATTTTTTTACTGCTCCAAGTAGTTTTCTTTTATTAAGGGCCTTTTTCACCAACTACAAGTAAAATGTTGATTAGTTTCTTTTAGAAATAATTTTATGTTTTATTAAATTATGCACTCGGTTTAGTGCATCCTTCGATAGGCTTTTTTTTTATTTTTTATTTTTTAATGTTTGGAACTTACCGTACAAACAAAGCTATATCAGCACCATCACCCCCGGTGACCGGTGACTTTAAATGACGGTTAGCCTACTTGACAGATGGTGAAAGAGGCCCTTAATGTTAATTATTGCTGCCATTAATTTTGTCGTTAAACCTGATTTGACAATTGGGCATTTATGTGCCCAAAAGTGCTGAAATATGTCGAACAAGGGTTAGCATTTTTTTGAAAAGTAGATGTAATTATTTTTTTATAATATTTTTGATATTGTACATTCCTTTGGAAGCTGAATCTCGGAGTTGTAGTCGATCAATGTATTGTATTGTATATTATCAAATGACTATTGTAAATATTATTATTAATATATACATAATAATATAATAATATACAGGTTCACCTGAATTTTTGTTTTATTTTCCTTCGTCACCTTTAAGTTTTACTAGAAGTCACCTATTCTGGTAAACTGAAGGTTTTAGTTTTATCGATGTAAAGGCTGTCAAAGTTATCAAGAACCTATACTAATATTATAAATGCGAAAGACTGTGTGTCTGCTGCCTTTCCACGCTTTAACTACTCAACCGGTCATTATGAAATGTTGCATACACGTTGTAAAGGATACAAGAAACGATACCTTTCATTGAAAAAAGTACTGTTCCCGAGTGAACGACAAAAATTATAAAGTTGGGCGCCACTGTCGCGTGGCGGCGCCACCGTCGTCACAGCCATAACCATAAAGGTATAATTCCAACATACCTACTTGTTGGAATTATACCTCTATGGCCATAACGATGTCAGGTGTTATTACTCATATATTTTCTTTTTCAACGCGGACGAAGTCGCGGGCACCGGCTAGCCCTTACATATTATAAAAGAAAAAGTCCTGTCTGTCTTTTCGCGATAAACTCAAAAACTACTGCACCGATTTTGACGCTGGTTTCACCAATGGATAGAGTGGTTCCCGAGGAAGGTTTTAGTATATAATTTATAAAGTTACGCGGGCATCAGCTAGTCAATACTAATAAGAAATCTTTAAGGGTTGGTCATGGAGTAAATTACTTTGTTTTCAGAGATATCGTGGTTATAGGTTATATAAAAATACACCAGTTTCCTCTAGGATCCACATCAATCCTCACAAAATAGCAATACGATATTTCGTAGCGAGTCATGAATTTCTGCAAACTGCAAACTAACGGTCCATTCACCTGATGGTAGGTGGCTACCGACATGTTTAGAAACACAAAGGAAGACACAAGTGCTCCTTTAGCGCCATCTATTATAGTTCGCGAGCTCATCTTTACCATTCTTAAGTGTTGAAGATTTAAATAGGAATACTGGTTGATTAGAAATATAGTAGATATTAAATAAAGAAATGAAGAGATTAAATTGATAATATAAAGATATAGAAAGTTTTATTATTTATCAACTAAATGGGTCCTTTGGAAGAAAGTAAGAAGTAAAGCATAGAAAAATTTCCACAAGATTTAAGAGCGCATGAAAATTTATTACTTTAAAATATGTAGTGACCAAACGAGTGACTTTCCTCAATGCCTTCCTGTCCTCAATTGATAGTTAAAACCAAGATGCTTTTTCCTCAATAATGTCAGAGTCTTAGCGCTCTGGCTGCCGACTTATTTATCAACTAGCCGTTGCACGCGACTTCGTCCGCGTAACTTTATAATATATATGTTTATGTTACTCGCTTATAATGTAGCTTCCCAACAGCGAAAGAATTTTTCAAATCGGTCCAGTAGTTTCGAAGCCTAGTTAATGCAAACAAACAAACGAACTAGCAAATCTTTACTCCTTAGTATAGATGGAGTCCATTTAAAAATTCTCCTTACTGCCAGGAAGCCAGGTTCTGCCTTAAAGCCGCGAGAAACATAAAATAAAACAAAACTTTAATAGGAAAAACTGTATTATATAAATATATTCACTAAATAAGTAGGTATGTTAGTGTTGTAAGTATATAAATCAGTAATGCGTCTCCGTAGAGGCGACACTCCCGACGCATTCGCAGAGGGAAAATGTTGTTGTTGACGACACTAGCGTGCTTTGTTGTTGTCGGCGGGGACCATGTGGGCCCACGCGACAACGTTCCTATCAACCACCATGAAGGTTCTCCACTTACGCAAGGTTAGTCTGCTTTTTTGTAGTCATATACTGAAATGAGACAAACCTTAGAATAAAAGGTTTTAATAAACAATATGTAACTATGTAGTAAAATTATAACAGACATTTATTATATGACATACATGAAAGAAATTTAATATTTACATAGAATGAGGTTTAGCTAAGAAGGTTATATATCACACATACCTAAGTTTTTGTTACTTTTTAGGTACGATTATAAAATAAATAATTAATCCCTTACTATAGGTATATATTTGTGCAAGTAAAACACGTTTCTCTTTAATTTGGTGACTTTATGTTAATGATCTTTTATTACAAAAGTAGGTATTACCTATAGAGGCAGTCATTGGAACGAACTTCGTAGCCAGTTTTCGAGGAAACAGTAGATACCTACTATCTTTATCACCATTTATTGTCAAGAAATTCGTTAAATGATACATTAATTTAACCACGACAGAACAATTCTTTTGTCACTTTGACAAGGACTAAGAAAAGGGCTACAAACTCCAGGATGATATGTTTTTTTTTGCTGACTAAAATTGTAGTCAGTGTTTAGGTACGACCACCAGTGTGGAATTCAAGATATATTGATATAACCTATTAGGAACTTTTTTATGTTAAGGTTTACAATCAAGTGAATCGTCAGCCTGTCAGACTTGATGGTAGGTGGCTACCGCCGAATATATCTAACACAAGCAACGCCACAGGTACTGCAAGTGCGCTGCCCGACCATAGACACCATAATAGGTTTATTTTATTTTATTGGGATTGGGAGGGAATATTGAAACTGATAAAAATTTCAGCAACACACAAAGATGGTCCCGTGACAGTGTCTCCTTCGGGAGTGTTCCGAGGCTCGTGGATGGAGACCCGGCGCGGGCGTCGATTCCGGGCGTACAGGGGCATCCGCTATGCGGAACCTCCGGTCGGCGAGCTCAGGTTCAAGGTATGGTGAAAGTCACAACCTATTATTTTCCTAGGGGTATGTACCTACTTCACACTCTTTCCAGTGATTAGCGACATTCGTGGTTGTCTTTTCTTTTAAAGACAACTTAAACGTTGAATAATGGTTGCAACATTAATAAGGTAATAGGTTACAATAAGGTATGGTAATACTGGACACTTGGTAGTAGGTACCTACCTACTATTCGCCATTCATGCAAGAAATTAATTTTACTCATAATTATAAAATATAAATAATTGTAATCATCGAGTCGTGTTATATGTGCTATCAGCCTCCAATACTCATCGAGCAATACAATGGAGAGGTGGACGCAAGCCAGGAGGGTCCTGCATGCCCGATGCCCGTCAGTAGGAAATACTATCTCGACGAGGATTGCCTCACCGTCAACGTATATACTCCTAACAAGAACAGGTACATATTATGTGTTTTTCTCAAGAAGGTACAATAAATACGGGAATCTTTAAAAAAGTGCATTATTAAATTATAACACCCGGAGTTGTTTCTTGGTTATAGTTCAAAACCTTTACCTGTGATCTTCTACATACATTCGGGCGGATTTTACTCTATGTCGGGGCGTAGCGACCTCGCCGGCCCTCAATACCTACTGGATCGTGACATAGTGCTGGTGACCATCAACTACCGCTTGGGCTCGCTGGGTTTCCTGAGTACGGGCGACGCCTTGTCACCTGGCAACAACGGGCTCAAAGACCAAGTAGTCGCCTTGCGGTGGGTGCAGCGTAACATCGCCGCCTTCGGGGGAGACCCTCACTCCGTCACAATTTCAGGATGTAGTGCTGGTTCTCGAAGCGTTATGTTGCACATGATTTCACCTATGTCTAAAGGTAAAAGGTATTCTCAAATACAATAATATCCGTTCACAGTATTATTTTTATTAATGTTGAAGACAGGCCGACGATATATAATAGGTGATTAAAAGCACTTAGTTATGGGAGTCCATTGGCGTCCTTTATATACACAGTCCTTTATGGGAAAAGAACATATATAGAATTGTGGAATAGCTCTGGATTCACACACTAAAAGTCAAGTCACTAAAGTCATACGTGTTGATACGAGTATTATCAGTCGTCCCTTGTTCATTTTTTTATTCAACTTTTTCGCTTTTAGGTCTGTTCCATCGCGCGATATCAATGAGTGGTTCACCTACGTCAAAGGAATTGAATCCTCGTCACATGAGACACCTCGCCGTTAAGCAAGCGGAGTTGCTCAAGTGTCCCACGGACAATATGACTGTTATCTACAACTGCCTGAAGGAAAAACCATGGAAACAATTCGCTGACTCACTTTCTGGGTTCTATGTAAGAACAGTTGTTTTGTTAAATTAATAGCGGTTTAGCCACTGAACCAAATGATTCGGCAAGAAGACGGCTTGAGTTCCGGGGACGGTCATCGACTAATTTTCATGCTCGTAGACCGAGATATAGGGTTATGTAGTACGACTAGATAATCTGTAATAGACCTTTGGCAAGCACTACCACAAAATACGAATTTGGTGTTATTTTTTAAACTTTCTTTTGTTTTTTTATTTCCCACTTTAAAGGATAACATTACTTATTTTAGGAATCAACGTCAGTAAAGGGTATATTATTGGTATAATTAGATATTAAACATCTCAGGAATTCGGTTACGACCCTGTGGCTATCTGGATACCGGTAGTGGAACTGGACTTCGGCCAGGAGCGGTTCCTGCCGATAGAGCCGATGGATGCCATAAGAGAGGGCAAGATGCACGCGGTGCCCTTCATCATCAGCCAAACGCAAGATGAGTTCTTTTGGAAAGCATTCAGTAAGTAAACAAATTATTTGACGTAAACTTTTCTTTCCGAATCCGAATATCTCAATGTTTTAATAAACGAATATTCACACTTCTGATAGTATTGGCCTCGATTTCAACTAGACTGATGTTTCTTTAGCTATTCTGAAGAATGAAACCTTGCTGAACACAATGAACTCGGAATGGGATAAAATCGCTCCGATTTCGTTTATGCTGCCGAAGGAAAACTCCAAACCGGCCACGGACAGGTTGAACCAGGAATATCTTCAAGGAAAACCTTTGTCCAACGATGAAACAAGCGCAAAGGCTCTCGGAAAACTCTACGGAGACTCTGTCACTGGATTTTCCGTACACAGGTGAGGCAACACAAATAAAATTTATCGTAACGAATGAAATTTCATACTATAATAATGTTTATTAATTCATAAAAGGAACATTCACTACTATATTATTAGTTTTATCAATGAATGTAAAAGACACCATAGTCTCTGGGGGTATTAATGATAGGGCTTTCTCTACAACGCCACAACTGCTCATATTTCACGATGGACGGTTGTCTTCTGTAAATGTCTTTTATACCTAAGTACAGTCTTGAAATGAAATGAAGTAAATATGTACTGCACTTAATTAGTTACAAATTGCTGTACCTAACTTTCCACCAGGATGGCTAATCTGATGTGCCGCCATTCACCGCAGAACGTTTGGTATTACAAGCTCAGCTACATCGGCCAACATAGCCACTACGAAGATCCCGTCACTAAAAAACCCATAGGTCTGTACATTATTTCATATACCACCTTCATGACGACATTGCAAAAATCTACCATAGTTCTGATTTCCAATTATTTCTTTATCAGCGAATAGTTTGTTTTACGATTAAGTTCGACTCTCGCCTACAAATATAAGAGGAGATTCAATGGCCAATATAATGATAGAAGAATATCTCTTGCTAACGCACCGAAACGTCAATAGCATAAGTGTTGCAATTTCAAGGTGAAATACCTAATAATAATTCAATAAAAGGGTGAAATACCCAAGTGGGCGATATTGCGCACTTTGTTGGGTTAATTAATTACGCTTGGTTAAATTTGAATTTGTCGCATTTTATTCTCATTAGGTATGGGCATTACTTCGTATCATTCTTTGTAATTTAAAATGTCTGTATTATAATTAAATTTATTTCAAACTGTTCGTGTTACGATGAATTTTAGTATGAGGTTCACACGAATTCAGTTACCTAACGTAGATACAGATTTATTTGATTAGTCTACTTAAACTATCATATAAAAAAATCATAAAGATGTTGATATATCTTCGCTTTCACAAATAGCTGATAATATACAGAATAAACATTACTATGTTTATGCCCTACTTACAAATAGACTCATCGTTTAATTTTCAGTAATGTTCCATCTAGCAATTTGCGAAATATGTTTATTACAGGCGTTGCTCATCACGATGACTTGATATATTTGTTCTCTTTGCACCGATTCCCGGACATATCACTCGCGTCTTCCGATTCTCACATGGTGGACAAGATGACTGCCCTCTGGTACAACTTCGCCAGATACGGTGATCCCAATCCTCGCGGCGACACTCCAGAACTAGGCTCCTTGTGTTGGCCTCGTATGACGCCCACAAACAGGACCTACCTTCGGATCGACAAGGAGTTTTCAATTGAAAATAATCTTCATGAAGACAGATTTAAAATTTGGGATGAACTTTATCCGATTAATTATTAAAACATGCGTTTTGTAAAATGTTAATTGTATATTAAAAAAAAAATTAAATGAAATGCATTTTTGTTTTAATTTTCTAGAATAGTTAGCTCAGGTCAGAAAGAAGAGGTAAGATACTTTTTCTACTACTATACGACATACGACGAACAGCGAGAGATTACTGAGTAGATACATTAATGATAATACTGAATATGACTATTTTGTTTATATGACGAGGCAAAATAAATTTAACAACATGAGTAAAAGAGTGAGGGGTTTTCCTCAATGCAAGATTTATTAAACAGAACTTTTCCTGTTAAATAGTAGGTAATAATAATAAAGCGTCTGTATAATACCGTTATGTTGATACGTCATCGCGACTGGCTCGACTCGGGCGTGTGTTTGTAAACACATTATTCATATGACTAATTGTTTATGTATAAAAATAAATATAAAATTACAAACCAATATAAAAATTGTAATTGTCTCCTTTGTTTTAATAATTATTAATAATAATAAATATGAAAGAAAACTTATTACAACAATGGAATCAACTACAAACATTACAGGTAATTAATATGTTTTCATTCTTTATCTATACTAATCTATACTGATATTATAAGTTTGTATATTTGTTTGTGGGAGGTAATTTTACATACATTACATTCCATATATTGCTTTACATATTTTTTCACTTTATTTTCAACGTAGACGAAGTCACCAGCTAAATAGTTAGTCAATATCATTGAACAGCGAGCAAAACCGTAGGGGCAACAAACCTAGTGTTGAAATATACCTATAGGAAGGAAAACATTTGTAAAAATGGTGTATACTTAGGTATAAAACTATTGAAATACTTGTATAAAACAGTAATGCGTCTCTGTAGTGGCGACACTCCCGACGCATTCGCAGAGGGAGAATGTTGTTGTTGACGACGCTAGCGTGCTTTGTTGTTGTCGGCGGGGACCATGTGGGCCCACGCGACAACGTTCCTATCAACCACCATGAAGGTTCTCCACTTACGCAAGGTTAGTCCGCTTTTTCTTTGGAATTTATTTATTTATTTTTGAGACGCCAACAGCATGTAGGTATAATATTTAAATAACACAATAATATCGTTAACAAATTATGAATGCTGGTACATAAGTATTTTATATTTTTGGCTCTCATTTCACCTTTTTTAAAAATAAGATTCAAGTTATAAAGATTCAGCGCTAAAGTATAAGTAATTACTAAGTATACATTTGTTGAAAATTTTAGAGAAAATAAATATTTAAAAGGTTTTGTTTAAATATGGCTTTTTCTAGTCTACTGTTAAGTACTAATTAAATTTCCTAATCACAATAAAGCAAGCTTTAACGAATAAATATTGAATAAGTTTTGAATAGGTAATTGAATAATTGAATATTCAATATTTATTCGTTTGTGATTTGTGGAATGAGATCTGCCATTCTTTGCCTAGCAATAAAACTCGGCAGCACAAGTGCTGTTATTTCACGACAGTCAATTGTTAGAATATGGTGCGCATTGTGTCGATTATGACGGTGAGTTTAATATTCAGCACCAAATGGAACTGGTCCTGTGACGGCTACACCTTCGGGTGCGTTTCGAGGCTCCTGGATGGAGACCCGTCGTGGGCGTCGCTTCGCCGCGTACAGGGGCATCCGCTATGCAGAACCTCCGGTCGGCGAACTCAGGTTCCAGGCAAGTGCAGCTATTGTCTTATTGAATCCTTTATAATGCGCACAGCCAACGTTTGGAACTCCCTACTAAAAATTAAGATACAACCACTGAAAATTTTATAACAGCAAAGATATCAGGCGTTATATTGTTTTACACGTTTAGTCAGGCGCTACACATCCCTTACTTTTAACGCGGGCGAAGTCGCGGGCACAAGCTATAGTACGAAAAAAAAAAGCTAGTAATACTACGAAACCTAAGGGGCACAGCTAGGAAATACTAAACCACAAATGTAACCATAGGTAAAGTAGTTTAGAAATCATTTTCTGACGCTTATCACAGGTATGCAAAATTGACCTTTTTGAAAATTGATTGTTTGAAAGGTGTCTGTCTATATTAAGTAAATTTGGGGCGCTGAATTCGAATATGCTATTGATTTTTTTTATCACGTAAGGTTTTTTAGATAAATGAGGTATAGAAAAAAATATTTTTTTATGCTTCAAGTCGATGTTTTATTAAAATAAAAATAAAAACATACAAAGCTTACTCATACATTTAGATTCTCATGACGTTAGTAAAAAAGTAACTTACAAAATTAACTGCTATAAATCCTTGTAATACCTCTTCCGCTTGTCACTTCTTGAGGTATGGGCCGTATTGCGGACTGAACTACGGGACATTGAATTTCTTTCTTATTTTTTCGATTGAATCTTTTTATATTTGTGCAGCAAAAGTAACAGTCATCATAGTGATCTTATGGTTCCATCCAAATCATCGGAGTGCTGAATCGAAAGTTTTTTTTTCTCCCTTAAACCACTGACGCAATTCTTCTAAGCAAATCGAACACACTTGGTAAGGGGTCCATGACTTGGCCTGGGGCCCTAGACAAAGTGCCATTTTTAAAAACGATAACGAAGTTCGATAGAATAAATGTATGGGAAGTATCACGTGATTTAGCGAAGGCATATGTCAATCCCATACATTTTTATTTAGCGAATCGAATCGAATGCGAATCGAATGCACTTTGTCTAGGGCCCCTGATTCGTAATAGTAGTACCAAAGTAAGGGGTTGGCTTTAGAATCCATGGCCAAACTTTTAGAGTATTTATAGGCTTCATCAGTTAGGAATGGATGTTAGTTTTTTAGAAATATAGTTTTAATGGCGAGAAAATTCATTCACAATTATCTTTATAAACATTTTAAAACATTCTAAAATTTTCCCAAACTTTACAATAAACGTCTTTCACAAATCTTGTTATATTCCACCGTTGTTTCTTCGTGACGAATTCCCCACAAATATAACAAGTGTTGTGGTGAATTACTTAATTGCACTTTCTCGAACTTGAAGCCATATTGCAAATTATCTATTTCTCACTACCAAACAAGCTCACGTTATTTTATCACGTTCAAGTACTAAATGATATTTATAACGACATTCAATCACATTTTACTGAATATTTTTAATAACTACCCACAAGTAAAATAATATCGAAAATAAGAATTGTGATTATAGCATATTTGTACTAGGGTAGCATTTATTAGGATTTCTAAAAAACCTTACGTGATGGAATTTTCTCATTATTTTTCAGCACATCGAAATCTATAAGAAACCATTATTCGATTTCAGTCAATTTTACCCATGCATACCTGAATTCGTCATTGTTTTGGAACAAAAGTTAAAAATTTTCCAGACGTGACAAAGAATTCATTACATTATTTTTCGCCTCATTTCAACGATGACTAATTACTGAAGAATATCAATAATATTTGTTAAGGTGTGCCTATACGTACATATATCTAGTATATATCTAGCACATGAATAGATACGACGAATATGTTGTAGGTATTTTTTTCACAAGACACTATTCCTCTCTGACTACCTGCGTTACAGGCTACAGGCTGCCCTATGTATATCCTTAGCAAAGGGTTTACAGTATACCTAAACCACTTCGGGCCTGCAAAGGTTGGCGACCATCATGGCTATCTTGACCTTGGAAGTTGCTGCGCGAAAGAGGGAGCCAGTGCTTGATCCGAACCATTCTCTTAAATTCTTAAGCCAGGATGTCTTTCTTCTGCCTCTGCTTCGCTTTCCCTGTATTTTCCCTTGCATCACTAGCTGAAGAATACGGTATCTTTCGGCCTTCATAACGTGCCCTAAATACTGCAGCTTTTTCTGCTTTTAGTCGCCTCAAAAGACAAGCAGAGGATACGGGTCTACCTTCTAATTGTACCCCCAAATCACAGGGTCCTATGACAGTAGCTACCATCGCGTCGCCACGGTGTACCGTCTCACTGAAGAGAGTATCTAGACTCTAGATTCAACGTAGTCTAGATCATACCATACCAGATTCAAAGTCGATCGAAAGTGTCATCCTTATTACCTTTTTTTAAAGTTATTCCTATTGGTATTAGCCTCCGGTTCCAATCACGCACTACAAGGGGACGGTGGACGCAAGCCAAGAAGGCCCGGCTTGTCCGCAGCCCGTCGACATAGACTACTACTTGGATGAGGACTGCCTCACCATCAATGTATACACTCCTGTCAAGAGAAGGTAAGAAATCCGTCTATTAAATAAGTAGCAAACTGCGGTATCTAATCAAAAGTCCGCAAACTTTGTAATGTGCTCAAAATTGAAGTGGGGTTTTAACGTCTTTCAGACAGGTAGATGACAATAAAAATATGTCTCTCAAAACTCTATACGACACCATACCGATTGTCCTCGAAATGGAGTGAAATTGTTGACTTCTTTACTCAAACACCAAAACAGAACAACGCATGGCCACCTATTTAGATACCCTATATGAGGATGAAACGCAGAGCGAACTACTGAAAAATATTTATTATGAAAAGTAAAAGTTTGTCCCAGAGCTAATTTTTACAATAATTTATTGTATTATTCATTTACAACAGTTCAAAACCATTGCCGGTGATCTTCTACATACACTCGGGTGGGTTTTACTCCATGACGGGGCGCAGCGACCTCGCCGGCCCCCACTACCTTCTAGACCGGGACGTAGTGCTGGTGACCATCAACTACCGGTTAGGCTCGCTGGGCTTCCTGAGCACGGGCGACGCCTTGTCGCCTGGCAACAATGGGATGAAAGACCAAGTGGTCGCCTTGCGGTGGGTGCAGCGCAACATTGCCGCCTTCGGGGGAGACCCGCACTCCGTCACCATCGCGGGATGTAGTGCAGGATCTATCAGCGCCATGCTGCACATGATATCGCCCATGTCCAAAGGTAGGTACCCTGCCCGGCTTTCCATTGCTTACTAGCTGTTTCACGCTACTTCACCCTCGTATTTTTTTTATTACAACAGCTTTACAATAAACGCGTATCTATATCGAACGCTCTTTGCGTTCGCTACAAGGTATTATCTGTCGAGTTTAATTTAACTGAGCATCTAATGGATTATACTTATTAACAGATATATAAAGGAGAGAATAGGTTTTGAAAGAAATCTCTCCTCGTTCCCAGGATTGTTTCACCGAGCGATCTCAATGAGCGGTTCACCAACTTCGAAGGTGCCGTCTCTGAGACACATGAGGGACTTGGCCGTCAAGCAAGCGGAGCTGCTGAACTGCTCCACGGACAACACCACTGTCATCTTCAACTGCTTGAAGACGAAGCCTTGGAAGGAACTCGGGGATTCCCTGCTAGGCTTTTTCGTGAGAATTCTTTGTGCAATGCTTATCGGACGTACCTAGGCCCATAGCCAAGATGCAAACGTTTCGTTGCGTACTTCGGAAACGAAGAGAGAACGCTAAGAAAAAGCTTGGTGATTGGTTATTGTAACGCCCATATAAAATTTTGACCAATCACATAGTTTTCTCTTAGCGTTCTCTCTTCGTTTCCGAAGTACGCAACGAAGCGTTTGCATCATGGGTAGGGCCCCTAGTCACAACCAGTAATAAATATAAGCAAAATAATAACTCTTAACAAAAAAAACCGATTTCAAACCGTCTCGTGGTCTTTTCTCATGGATGCCATTGTCAGAACAGGACCAAATTGAAATGGGACCCACACAGGAAGCTTCACACAGCTTTCAAATAAAAAAAGAATCATTAAAATAGTTTCACCCAGTCGAAAGTTCTGAGGTAACAAACATAAAAAAAAATACAGTGGAATTGAGAACCTCCTCCTTTTTTGGAAGTCGGTTGAAAATCTCGGATTATCCGGAAAGTAACAGTAATGTGTGTCTGTTTGTCAGGAATTCGGCTACGATCCAATCGGCATTTGGCTGCCGGTGGTGGAACTGGACTTCGGCCAGGAGCGGTTCCTGCCGATAGAGCCGATGGATGCCATAAGAGAGGGCAAGATGCACGCGGTGCCCTTCATCATCAGCCAAACGCAAGACGAGTTCTTTTGGAAAGCGTTCAGTTAGTACTTACTTAACCATATTATTTGACACTAACTTTTCTGGACATTACTGACTGTTGGACATACGGTATTGGAGATTAGGCAACTAACCCCTATAACTCAAAGTTATTTCCACTTTTGATGTGATTTTACAGCTTCTAAAAATAGAAAGAATAACTACAAATCGACATAGCAATGCATTAAAAAACCAATAAGTGATTCATTATATCCAATTCCAATTACGGTTCCAGAAGGATAATCTAAAAATAATAATGCAATGTCTGGTAAACGTACATATCAATGAAGAATTCAAATGTTATATATTTTGTCAGGATTCATTTATTTTTATTTTTCAAAACGTATTTTATTTTTCGTAGGCACGAGCTAGTTACTTATAATCTTTGTATTATTTCAGCAATATTAAATAACGAAACCCTACTAAACACAATGAATTCGGAATGGGACAAAATCGCTCCGATTTCGTTCATGCTGCCGAGGGAAAACTCCAAACCGGCCACGGACAGGTTGAAGCAGGAATATCTTCAAGGGAAACCGTTGTCCAAGGACGAAACAAGCGCAAAGGCTCTTGGGAAACTCTATGGAGACTCCGTCGTCGGCTTTCCTGTCCACAGGTGAGACTAGCAATGCAATGACACGTTTGGTCTAGCTATAGTGGCTAGTAATCCTAGCTGTTAACCAAACGGTCTCGGGTTCGAATCCCGCTAGGGGCAAATATTTATGTGTTAACATTTTACTTTTGTACCTGAGTCATGGATGTTTTGTATTTATAATATGTATTTCGAAAAAAAAGTAATCTATATTATATCAACTGTCTGGTATCCATAATACAAACTTTAGTTGCTTAGTGTGGAACTAGATGGTGCTGTGTGGAATGTGTGAAGATATTTATTTATTTATTTAATGACTAGCTGGCGCCCGCGACTTCGTCCGCGTTGAAAAAGAAAAAAGTAGCCTATCCTGTGTCCCGTACGTCTAAATGTTTATCTACAAAGTTTCATTTAAATCAGTTAATTCGTTTAAGAGCTATGGAGGAACATAGGTACATACATACAGAAAAAAAATCTAAAATGGTCAATTTAGTTTTAGTATCATGTATAGAGCCTATAAGCACGATATCTCTGAAAACAAAGTAACTTACTCCATGACCAACCCTTACAGATTTATTATTAGTATTGATTGATTTAATGATACAGTAAAATTGGTAATTATGCTAAACTCTTAGGAAATACTTTTTAAACTATCCAGTTATTAGTGGGACTGTACGATTTTCACACTTGATGCTGAAGAATTTCGCACAAAATATCGCATGTCACAGTTTGACTCCTACGCCCATTAAATTACTACAACATGGAACACGCGTGCCATACAAAACACAACGAATTTTATGGAACATTTAAAAGTGACATATGCGTAGAGCATGAACTGTCATTTATAACAAAACAAACAATAATAAGTACGTAATTTAAAGAAAATGTGACTTTACATCAACCCATTAGAGTTTAAAATGAAATAGTAGAAGTTGATCGTTACTACCTTTTACCATTGACGCGTGAAGGCAAGAGTCCGCCATGATTCTGTCAAAGGCTTTCTTTTTATGTTCCCCTTTGGCACTTGTGACGCTAATTCTATTGTAGTATTTCGATGCCTACGCCGAAGTATCTATCTACCTATGGTAGGATATCTATACCTATGTGAGTGCCTATTTGACAGGATGGCCAACCTGATGTGCCGCCACTCGCCGCAAAAGGTTTGGTATTACGAGTTGGGCTACGTTGGGAACCACAGCCACTACGAGGACCCTGTCACTGGAAAACCGAAAGGTAAAATTTTGCTTTACCAAATTTGATGTCACTATATTCTGTGTTACTATTCCATTTCCAATCCAGATTTTCTATCTAAAGTTTTCTCTGTAGGTATAAACATATTTTGCTAATTCGTGGAAAATGTTGTTGATTGCACTGAGGTTTATTTATGTACTTATGTTTCTCATTTTTCAAATTTACTATACGAGTATATAGTGTAATTGTTTGTTTTCCCAAATAATATAAAATAAAAACCCCTAGAAGGAACTTCTTCTGTTTACACGTCTTCAAAACAAGTCTGTTAGAAATGTACAGAAGTTTTGTTTTGAGTTTATAATTCCACAAAGTTAAATTTATTAAAGCTCTAAGTAAATAGTTTAATAATTAAACTCATTCGAATTTAATGCCGATGCTATAATCACAGCTATAAGAGATCTATAAGAGATCTTAATACATTGGCTTTAGTTAATTTAATTTCGAAGAATTACAAAATTTACACTACCATTACGAAGACAATACCTAAATTAGAAGATTGAATAAATCTTTGCTCAGGGCAACTCAGGCTCAAAGCAAATATAATTTGTGTATTTTCTAACAAATATACTCTTATGAGTGTAATCTTATGATATTTTTCATCGTCAAACCTCTAATCATTTATAAGCTACCAAGGATTCAAACTAGACACAGTAGCAATCTAGGGTTCTTTCGCAATGTCTAACTGTTGTATCTGGTTTGTCACAGGCGTAGCTCATCACGATGACTTGATCTACTTGTTTACGCTGAGCTATCGCTTCCCGACGATCCCGGTCTCTTCGCCCGACTCCCGTATCGTGGACAGGATGACCGCCCTCTGGTACAACTTCGCCAGATACGGGTATGTAGCCGTATACTTATATTATACTCCGACAATGGCGAAATATACCTTATATGGGCTTTTTTTATGAAAGTATACACTTTATATAGGCTAAGCCACATTAACTAAATTGCCCAAAAATACTCCTTAAGTGGGATATACAAGTTAGTGGTCTGGGATGATATCTAAACGAGGCTTTTGCCTTATTGTCACGATGCCACTCACTGTCACGTTTACATTTTCCAAAAAAAAAATTGAATAACTACTATTTAATTGGCCAATAACTCTTTCATTAAGTTTTGTTTAAGTAAATCAACAATCACATAACTTTTTATAGGTTTATAACTATATTTTTATACTCGTATATATAAGGTTATATTGTTAAAAAATGTTCATCTTTTGATAGGTGCTGTAAAACATTTATTTTTTAGTTCTTTAACGTTTTGAGAGCTGACGTCACTAGTCTATTTTTGGCCATATTGGATATCATTTTATTATTATTATTTTATTAATTGGTCAATCCGTCTACAATTACTTTTCAATTTTTTCATTTTTTCTTATAGGTAATTAGGAAATAATTTGGCTGTGAAATTTTTTATCGATTTTTTGTGTTTTTAATAATTGTTAACCAATAGTTCTTTGTTACAGTGATCCCAATCCCCGAGGCGATACTCCAGAACTAGGCTCCTTGTGTTGGCCTCCTATGACACCTACGAATAGGACCTATCTTCGGATCGACAAGGAACTCTCGATCAAACGCAACCTATTCGAAGACAGATTCAAAGTGTGGGACCAAATTTATCCCATACAATATTAAAAGCGACATTTAACCACATTATTTAACTTGTTATATTATATTGCTACTTAATATTAATAAATGTTTTTCTAGTTTTATATTCATTTATTTATTCTCTTTCACATACCAATATTACACATTACAATCTATATTTTAACAAACAAATTAGAGCTCAGACAGAGAGACTTTTTTTAATACCACAGACAATAATATAGACCCAACTCAGAAACACTACCATGAACATTGCCATAGATCTCATGTGATGTGGACATTGCATTTCAACACTCTCCCTCAATGTTCACATCTCTAATTAACATTTACATAAATTAAGCAAATTACACAATTTTACAAATCTCTCTCCCGATAAGGGCTTTGTTAAAATATCAGCTATCTGATCTATAGTAGATACATATTTAACAGTAATAAGTCCCTCCTCTACTTTCTGTTTAATAAAATTAAATTTAACATCGACATGCTTTAAACGTTTCTGATCTGGATTTTTTACAACCTTCATAGTACTTTGATTATCCTCGAAAATAACAACATTATCTATTTTAATATTAAAATCAAATAACAGTTTCACTAACCAACAAGCTACAACAGATGCCTCACACAATGCAATCAATTCAGACTCTGTTGTGCTCAATGCTACAGTATTCTGCTTTTTGGTTTTCCACACTATGGTATTATCAAATAGTTTAAATAAATATCCACTTGTGGATTTTCTGTCATGATCCCTAGCAAAATCTGCATCCGCATAACCCACTAAAATATCACAATTACATTTGCAATATTTAAGACTAAAGTATAGAGTTTGTTTTACATATCTAAGCACACGCTTCAATGCTTGCCATAATTTCAATGTCGGTTGTGATTGGAATCTACTCAAATATGATACAGCTGTAGCTACGTCAGGCCTTGTTCCCACCATGGCATACATCAAAGAACCAATAAGCGATCTACACTGATGTTCTAAACTCATGTCAATCTCAGTCATGTCAAAGTCTAGCTTATAATTAATGTCCATAGGTGAATTAGTTCCTCTACAGTCAGTCATTCCGTAAGATTCAAGAACTCTTTGCAAATATTTATATTGATTAAGATAAATGCCGTCCGGTTTCTTTTGAATATTAATACCAAGATACATGAGATTATTTTGACCTAAGTCTTTCATACTAAATTTTGTTTTTAAGAAATTCTTGACATACTCAATATCAGTACCACTAGGCCCCACTATTAATAAATCATCAACATATAAAATCAAATAGATATCCCCTTTAGTATATAAACAATAGTCATTTTGAGAACGCATAAAACCACATTCAGTAATTACTTCAGTAAACTTTTCATACCAATATTTTGGACTTTTCTTCAAACCATATAAAGATTTCCTCAATTTTAAAACATGACCTTCTGGAACTCTCAATCCTTGTGGTGGTTTTAAGTACACTACTTCATCAATACGTCCATACAAAAATGCACCTTTTACATCCATCTGGTGGATTTTATAGTCTTTCTGAACTGCAACGCATAAAAGAACTCTTAATGTTTGCAATTTCAGAACAGGTGAGTAAACATCTTCTAATTTATCTTTCTGTTGATATCCTCTCACTACCAATCTTCCCTTACTAATTTCCTGCTCTCCTATGCTTTTCTTTGCGAAAATCCATTTAGTATCCAGTAGTTTTTCATTCTCCGGTTCAGGTACTAGTTCCCATGTCTCATTTTCTTTTAAAACCTTTAATTCTTCTTGTATTGCCTTATTCCATTCTGTTTCATCCTTTCTTCCTACAACGTCATCAAAATTTCTTGGTACATCCTGATAACTTGATAGCAATGCATATAATGCCGTCTCATCCTTATCTAAGTTAATTTCATAATCTTTATGCCATACTGGTTTTCTCATCTCTCTTTTTCCTCTCCCTCTTTCTAAGCTTTCTGTCTTCTCTGTTATATTTTCTATTTCTTTTGTCTCTTTTACTTCTCTATGTTTCTTACTTCTATCACTCAGTTTCTTTCCCGATTTAATTTCTGTGATGTCATTTGACATATTTTCATCATCTTTTTCTTCATCACTTTCCTCTAATTCCTCACTTACTTCATCCTTCTTCGCTTCCATTCTATCCAGTCTGAATTCCATATCTTTGCAGTTGTCACCTTTTGGTTGCGTCTCATCAAATATTACATTTCGTGCCAATATTATTTTTCTTGTTTCAATATCATATAGTTTATATCCCGAATTAGCATATCCGATAAAAATCATTTTCTTTCCTGAATTATCCATTTTTTTTCTTAACTCTTTTGGTATATGATTATATGCCGTGCATCCAAACACTCTCATATTTGACACATTGGGCTTTCTACCTTCCCATAGTTCTGATGGTGTTTGATATTTTCCTTCAGTTGGGCTTCTATTAGTTACATATGCTGAAAACAACACAGCATGTCCCCAAAATTCTTTGTTCAGTTGTGAGTCTAATAAAACTGTTCTTGCCTTTTCTACTAATGTTCGGTTCATCCTTTCAGCAACACCATTCATCTCGGGATTGTATGGTACAGTAAATTGCATCTGTATTCCTTTGCTATAGCAAAAATCCTGAAATTCTTTTGACACATATTCTCCTCCATTATCTGACCTAAACTTTAATATATTTGCATTGAAATGATTAGTTACATAACAATAGTACTGTTTGAATCTGTCAAAAACTTCATTTTTATTATAAAGTAGATACACCCAAACAAAGTGAGTATAGTCGTCAATAAATGTTACAAAATATCTATATCCTTCTTCAGTTGTCGGGGTGATAGGCCCGCAAACATCACTATGTACTAACTCAAGTGGTCTAGTTGCCCTACGTCCCGGTCTGTTAAAAGGTTGTCTTGTCATTTTCCCTAATAAGCATGGCTCACATACTGATTCATTATTATTACATTTCAAATTATTAATTCCAATTACCATATTATTCTTTGAAAGTAAATTTAAATTTTTCATACTAAGATGAGCAAATCTCCTATGCCATAATTGTTGACTGTCATTGTTTTTAATATAATTACATTCATCTTTTAATATTTGCATTACAATAGTATACAAAGATCCATCATTGTTTCCAATCATTGTTAACTGATCATATTTATAAACTCTAACTTTACCATTCAAAAATTCAACTTTATAACCATTACTTTCAATTTTAGAAACTGACATTAAATTTTTTCTTAGTTCTGGCACATAAAATACATCTTTAATAGTACAATCAATATATCTTTTACCTATAAAACACCTAGCCTCAATATTTCCTACAGCAATGGCCATTAAATTAATCCCATTCTTGGCCGACGCAATAATTCTTGGTTTACTTAATTTAACATACTCTGTAAAAGCACTAATGTCATTTATCAGGTGATCTGACGAGCCCGAGTCCATACACCACACTAAGCTATTGCACTTTTCACTATTACCCGCACTATTTTCATTTTTAGTAAAAAACACACACTCTTTGACCTTTTCCGCTGCATATGACTGATGACCTTTCTCTGAATAGCTCTGTCCTTGAACTTGTCCATAACCTCCTCTCCAGTTTCCTCTGATATGTTGTCCACCTTCATTTGTGAAACCTCTTCCTCTGCTCGGTGCAAAGCTTCTATTATTAAATCCTGAATTTTGTGGTGCTCGCATACCTCTTCCTTGATTGACCGGTCTTATTCCTCCTCGTTCTGGGTATCTCATTCTACATTGGCTCTTTTTGTGTCCTTCCTTTCCGCATTGGTAACACAAGAAACTATTCCGATGGTTCTCCGTTGTGTGTGCTACATTTTTAAGCCTTTTTTCTTCTTCTCCAAGCAGTCTATCCTTGACTATATCTGCTGTTAGGTTAGGTAGGGATTCCAAAGCAGTTACTACCATTTCATATGACTCTGGCATTGACAATAACATTATATTCACCTTTTCTTCTTCAGATAGTGTGCTCCCAGCATCTCGAAGTTGACCAAAAATTTTCGACATAGTTGAAAAATGCTCTGCCAATGAAGTTTGACCGTTAAATTTCATATCACTCAATTGACGTCTGAGGAATAATTTGCTCCTTGTTCCTTTTTTCATAAATTGTTGTTCTAATTTTTTCATCATGTTAAAAGCTGTATTTTCCTCCTGAATGTAATCAATATGGCTATCAGCGACTCCACTTATTAAAATGCTTTGTGCTCGTGCTTCTAATTTTTTATTTTCCGGGTTGCTCGCGAACCCACTGTTTTCTATTGCCATTAAGCACTCATTCTCCCTGAGTATACTGCTTATCCTGAATTTCCAAATTGCGAAATCATCGCCTGCAAATTGCTTTAGTTTTATTATTTCCGCCATCTTCTTAATACATGTATGTCACTTTCAATTTTTATTTATTGTTATCTCGTGAATCGCGTAAACTTTTAAACGATCGTAACCACGCTCTGCTACCACTAATAAATGTTTTTCTAGTTTTATATTCATTTATTTATTCTCTTTCACATACCAATATTACACATTACAATCTATATTTTAACAAACAAATTAGAGCTCAGACAGAGAGACTTTTTTTAATACCACAGACAATAATATAGACCCAACTCAGAAACACTACCATGAACATTGCCATAGATCTCATGTGATGTGGACATTGCATTTCAACAAATATTATCAAACTATGTGTTTCCTTTGGTATTCCCGTATGAGGGTACAGTCGGAGTAAGAAAAGGTTCGTCACCTTAAAGTTTGACATTTGCTTGCACATGGACCGTTATCAATCATGCCAAAATTGCATTTTAAACGCCTGTCAGTCATCTAATTTAGTTTCAAAAGGTACTAAGAGTCTACGACTTCATATTGGAAAGAATTTCAAAATTGACCAAGATTTTTGTACCCTGACTGTACCAGTCTGCTTAGTGCTTTAATTTCAAAAGGTGCTAAAAGACTACTTGATAAAGGAAAGAACTTCAAAACTGACTAAGATTTTTGTACCCCGACTGTACCTAACTTAATTTTTCAAGTGAAACTTCTATGTACGCGGTGTGAGAGCAAAATTTCAAGGTATGTAGATTATTGTGTGACGCTTCTTTGTAACGTTTCTACCTATAGCGCCAAAGAATGATATATCTCTACTAGCTGCTGCCCGCGACTTCGTCCGCATATAAAAAATAGATAAAAAACCTATTCTCAGACCTACCAAGTGAACATATAAAATTTCATCAAAATCAAGACACGAGAATTTTATATATTAGAAGATATATATAAAAATTTCGTGTCACGTTGTTTGACGCCAATGAACTAAACTACTGAACCGATATTGATAAAACTTCGTACTTGATGGCTACAGTCGCCTATAACACAAGTAACACCACCAGATTGTAAGTGCACTGTCGACCAAACAAGGACTAAGGACAAGGGATAAGGAAGGGATGAGGCGCAACAGCACTTATGCTTTTATTTCACAGTGGCCTTTTGTTCTGGATTGATTACTGCCCCAGACAGGCTGATTGAAAATTGTTTCAAGGTATAAAAGAAAATCAAATTAACAATAATTTTTTTATTATCATATTTTACACAATACTTATACAGAGATCTAGCCAAAAAACTTTCAATGATCAATCAATAAATATACGTGCACACTTTATCCATAAAAAAAAATATACTTAAGCAAGTTATGGATAAGTACTTATTTAAGTTAGCCTTTATTTCAATGAGATCATAATCTAAGCATTAACTTTTTCTTTCTTAAATTCAATAATAAGCATACTTGCTAATAAATCTAAGGACCGTCCGAGTATTAATAATCTTTTTTGTAACTTGGGACAATTACTTAAGCCGCGTATACACTGGAATGATGAAACTTTTATTCTTTCATAAGTTAAATAACTATTGATAAGTCAAGTGTTAGATTTTATTCAAAGCAAATCTATACAAATTAAAATTAATATCAATAAATCGTCAATGTCAATTCTATGTTAAAAATATTTCATAAAAAGTTATTTCAACACTGATTCTATCTAATAAATACTTCAACATAAAAGTTGACGATTCAACATAAAAATTGACAATGCAACATAAAAAGTGACAATGCACATAAAAAGTGACAATTCAACAAAAAATTATTTAAACACGAAAAAATATTAAAATCTAAACCACCCACTCGAATATACATTAAATTTTATTAAAATAAAAAATACAAACTTGCCCTTTAGAAGGAGTTCTGTGACATACACACGTATGGAATAATTATCTATGTAAACTAATATTAAAACTTTCAAAGTGAATTTGTTTGTTTGTTACGACGCCTTAACTTATACAGAAAAAGACACAATTGAAATAAAAGAAAAAGAAGAGAGAGATCATTTAATAAATATAAAATGTTCAACGTCTTACAAAATTCAATACGAGCAATAAATAAAGATTGAGTAAATTTACTAACACCTAAAAAAAAGGGTCGCACGGAAGAAGTCGCGGGCAAAAGCTTGTACACGATTAAGAAGATTAATTATATAACTTGTGTATGTATGTATATTGGAGCGAAAGCTTTCTGATTGACAAAGAACAGACAAAATCATGCTAGCATAATTTGGCTACATTTAATTCACTATTTGAGTCAGAATATTTCATTAAAAAACTATGAGATCGATTGCGTCAAAGGAAATAAAAGAAAAATTTTGAGATTAGAGCTTCGAGGAATCACCTTCGTTCAATCCGAGAGACGTGAGACCTGAAAAAGATTCATTTGAAACTATTAGCATAGCATAAATTATGCTTTGCTTTATTAGCAATATGCTTCGGAGACAGGTTAACAAGTGACAGCATCTAAATATCGCATAGGTTTAGTAGGTAATGTTATATCACCCAGACTGAGTGATGTTCACCCAGAATGAGTTGTGGAGGAATATTTCACCCGGACTGAGTTATGGAGCAATATTTCACTCAGACTGAGTGATGTTCACCCAGAATGAGATGTGAGAAATATTACACCCAGACTGATAAATGAAGCAATATATCACCCAGATTGAGTTATGCAGCAAATTACACCCAGACTGAGTGATGGAGCAATGTTTCACCCAGACAGAATTATGGAGCAATATTTCACTCAGACTGAGTGATGTTCACCCAGAATGAGATGTGAGAAATATTATACCCAGACTGATAAATGAAGCAATATATCACCCAGATTAAGTTATGCAGCAATATTACACTCAGACTGAGTGATGGAGCAATGTTTCACCCAGACAGAGTTATGGAGCAATATTTCAGCCAGACTGAGTTATGGAGCAATATTTCAGCCAGACTGAGTTATGGAGCAATATTTCAGCCAGACTGAGTTATGGAGCAATATTTCACCCAGACTGAGTTATGTTCACCCAGACTTAGCGACGGAGCAAAACTCACCTGAGCTGAGACTAGCTTTTGCCTCCGGGTCGAGGTGGGTTATGCTAGTGGTCGTTGCCGGTGTCCGCGAGGAGATGTTCCCTGAGGGTGCAGATTTCCCTGTCGATGTTCTCCCTGGCCGCGGACTCGAAGCATTCGAACTCCGGCGTGTGGTATAGCTTCGGGATCTGCGCGAACTGATTCAACACCTGGAATACATTCAAACCTCAATTAATAAATACTAATTATTTTTCGTCTAACAAAAGAGTGATTCCTGAGGTATACACCTATAATTCGTTGAGGTTTTTGTGTAAATTCGTTGAAACGTGACGCCAATTGTTGAAAATGACGGAAAAAAATCAAGCCGTCTAAGAGCTTTCATCGAAAACGGTGCCTCCCTGCCATTACTTATCAGAGCCAACTTTGAAAAGTTAACTTCCAAAGTTTACGCCGGGAATTAAATCCTGAGACAGAATGTTAAATTGTTAAGAGATTCACAAGCCTATCGGAACAATGGTTGCTTTCTAGACATCCAAAATTTCAATGAACACCTGTGAATCAAAACTAGACACAACAATACTCCGCCATGATTCCGTTTTAGGCGTAGTCTTTATGTGCCGCTTTGGCATTTGTCACGCTAAATCCATAGATTGATGGAATAGATGGACCATCCGCTTGCCTGCCACCTGTTGGGGACTTTGCGTTCTCACCTTGACCCTGAGCTGGACGTAGTTACGGTTGTCGAGTTTGGAGTACTCTGCGCGAACCAGCTTGGCGTGGGCGTCGTACTCTTCGCGGCTGGCCGCCAGGATCGCTAGTTCCGCATCTCCAAAGAGCTGCAGGTCCCTGAGGGGCGCGGGGCCGGGGGGCGCAGTGGGGGAGGGGGAGGCGCCGGCCCCGCAACTCCCGCACCACTGAGCCTCGTCGTCCGTGAGCAACGCGAGCACGTAGGACGTGAGGTCCTGCGACTGCGGATGCAGGTGCAGAAGCTCCGCTAGCAGTTTCACTGTGAGCTCGGTGGGCGTGTGCCTCAGTACGATGGCCAACTTGAAGGCGGCCGGTTGGATCACGTCCACTATTCCCTTCTGGAGGAGGTTCGCCCAAACGCCAGCCTCGAAACGGGGAAACGAAAAAATTGAATTGACTATTTTAAAAGGCTATTATCTTTTAAAATAGTCAATTTGACTATTATCTGACTTTTTGAGAATTTTTAGTTAACGTAAAAAGAGGGTAAAACGTAAAACGTAAAATTTCCTTTCAATTCCTCGAACAGAATATCAGATTTGATCCCAACTTTAGATTTTAATGTGTATTTTGTATGACAATTTCCAGTTTTGTTACGTAATGAATGAATATGTAAAATGTTTTTATTCATATTTATCTGTTTTGTTATACTAATAACTCATTTTGGACGAAAAGCACCTTTGAAACTAATCAATTCAATTATCAGTGACTGCTATTTATGTCAACTGAAGTTGATTGAAGAGTGCCCATTCATTCATTCATTGAATGTGTTTAATAATTCAGATTCATTCGGTGGTATGATATTGAAAGGGTATCAGTGATATGAACGAATGTGTTCATGAAGAGAGGTCGATGCCATATGTCCTTATATGTAGTTGGAATTGTAGTACTGATGTATAAGTCGCTCAATAAAAGTATCCTTATCCCATACATATTAGGTCTATAAAACAAAGTCCTCCCCCGCGTCTGTCTGTCTGTTCGCGATACACTGAAAAACTACTGCACCGATTTTCATGCTGTTTTCCCCAATGGATAGAGTGATTCTCGAGGAAGGTTTTAGTATATAATTTACAAAGTTACGCGCGCCAAGTCGCGGGCACCAACTAGTTCAACCATAAAGGGACTCAACATAAAGTGGCTTAATTAATGTAAGAAATTTCATGTGTGAATTAGAAATACTGATCATGTGAAGTAGTCATAAAACCTTAAAGAATAGAAAAAGGGGGCAGGTGGGGGGAAGATGGCTACCTGGTAAGCGACACAGTTTCTAAGCGAATGCCACACGCTGTCTGGCGGGGAGGTGTCCACAATCTGCTGCCAGGCATCGTCAGCACCCGGAGCCACTAGGGTGCTGCACGCCATCCTCCACATGCGAGCGGCGGAGCACCCTTCCCGCTCGCCGATGGGCACTCGTGTCAAATAAAAAAATGCCACTTAACTACACATCAAAATTAGTTACAGTAAAATGGTCCTACTTTGCTCCAAAAAAAGGGAATTGTGAATATTGTTCACACTATTAATTATGAAATATAATATGTTAAAGAATAATATGTTATCTAACATATTTTTAAAGTTAAATCAACATAATGAAGTTGCACCGATTTGGACATATTAGTTAAGTGAAAACATTTAAAAGAATTGGAGCATAATTAACCCTATAGGAGCAAAGTAGGAACATTTTACCGGTACCTACTTTGTAAGATCAGCCAAATTAACTATCATCTAACTTGTCCATACTTTTTTTTTGTTGTATTTTTGCATCATGCGATCAGTCTGTAGACTATGAGATTTCTCATTGGTCAAACACATTGCATCTCTTTAGACATCGTCTAGTTCTAGGCACAGACAATTCTACTTCCAGTTCGTTGGGATGGCTGAGGAGCCTTTTGTGATATATTTGGCATTGAAATACTTTATTTAATCCTTCACAGTTTTAACCTTAAACTGTGAAACTTGTCCATACTAATTATTATAAAGAGAGAAGATTTGTATGTTTGTAATGAATAAACTCAAAAACTACTGGACCTGGATTTTGAAAATTATTTCTACCTATATAAAGTTACATTATGTTGATAATGTAGCTTTATATAGGTAGAAATAATTTTTATAAGTAAGTTTTAAAAAGATAATATTATGATAAATTCTCTTTATAAATAACTAGCTGTTGCACGGGACGAAGTCGCATGCAACAGCCAGTATTTCATAAGTACCTACCTCCCATATCCGGTTCTTTCCACCAATTTATCGCCAGTTTGTTGAAAATACGGCTGCGAAGCCGTGCTTGGTGTAAGCTGTAAATTTATCAAGTAAAATTAATTTGTCATCGCGTTAAGACCTTGTCATTACTTACCTAATGAAAACGCTGCACAAATAATCACACATTATTAAATAGTTAGAGGTAAACATATAAGGTTAAGGGGTCAATCGACTTATATTAAAACAAGGGAAGCAAAAATTATAATAGCTTATAATAATATTATTAGGTAAGTAAGTATTGAATACTTACGTGATAAATTCAGAATTTTATTATTGTGTAGTCAAGTTATAAGTAATTCTAAGTAACAATTTCTATATTGCTTATTTATTATAATTATTTATTTATAATAATATTATCTTATCATTTTATATTATTTAGAATTTTAGAAATTTAGTTTATATTCAGTTGGTGTTGGATTGAAAATTATATAGAATAGAATAGAATAATGTACTTGACTTTGACGTTGACAGTTAGTGAATAGAATATAGGATTTTATGGCTTATTTTTTGTATTTTCAAAGCTTTTATGAAAAAGTAACAATTTTGTGATTACATAGTTACAAAGTAGGTAACTAACCATTATTCAATGGTTCATAATATATCATTATATTATTTTTATTTTATTAAAAAAAATGCTACCTTCAGTGGAGTTTTGTCTGGTTCTTTTACACAATACACTTGGATTCAGGTATATTCACTAATTTGGACAAGAGGTACCCATTTCTTTAACTAAAATCGATTTTGGGATTTGTTGATATCGAAATTCTTTCCTTGATATGTACTCTGAACTAAAGCCAAAATTACTTGTTCTGTGATCCAAATTAAAAAAAATTTAAAATTAATAATCAAAATGGCTGGCAACAAAATTGCTATTAGAATTTGTGAATTGTGATTTTGTGAAGTTATTTGTTTTTTTTATATCTTTCAGGTTGAAAATCAAAGTAAAGTGATTGTTCTGATTTCGGTTAACATACGACTTATCGCAATTATACAACTTGACCAATTGCGTGTTGGGAAAAAGGAATAGAAACGCCAGGTAAAATAACCTAGAGGAAAAAGTCATTTTGTTCATCTTTTTAGGACTATCTTTAGGATTACGTCAAGAGCCGGACTGGATTGGATGACGACTTCGCGACGAGTCAATGTAAAATTAGTTTATGTTTACGGATGATTTTCGCAGGCAGCTATGTCGTGGCGTGGAAGAGACGACCGCGGGGCTTCCCGTTGGGCGGAGCAAGACAAGAAGTGGACCGAAAATCGGACACGCTCGCCCGTGTGGGAACTGCGACGCAGCCCTACGCCCTCTAGAGACTGCAGGTCTCCACAAAGGGACCGTTACCGTAACCGCCACGACCGCGAGCGTTACGAAAGAGACCGCGACATCGACCGGGATAGACGCGACCGTTACGACCGGGATTCTGACCGATATCGCAGCTCCGAGCGTTACCGCGACCGATATGACAGAAACCGGGATCGCGACCGTGACCGCGAACGGCGAAGGTCTCCGAGAGGCCACGACGATAGGGACATCCCTATGCCTCCCTCGCCTCCTAACATAAGCGTGGAAAGTAACGATAAATTTGTATCTCGCTCGAGAAGTCGCTCGGATAGCCGCGACCGTTACGATAGCGACAGTCGCGACTCTAGGGACAGAAATGAGGATCCATCTGCACTGAACGCCTTTCCGGGTGACTGGATATGCAAATGTGGATCATACAATTTTAAGAGACGTCAAACATGTTTCCGTCACAACTGCAACGGAAAGAAATCTGAGGGTGTAACTTACAGTGTTGAAGCAGAACGAGCCGGTGTAGTGGAACCAACGTCGGGTATCACAAAGCGTTTACTCTTTAGAAGATTAGACGCTCTTACCACCGAAGAGAGAATCCTAGACACACTCAAAGAGCGGTGCTCCAAGTCGTTAATTGATTCTATAGCTGGTATAGTTGTCGGTAGGGAAACTTTGACTAGTGCATCCAAATGTCTAGCTTACATTAATTTTAACTCGGTTGCCGACTCTATGGCCGCTCACTCGGAGTTATTAAAATTGAATCCTCCATTAGAGATTGACAACCGTGATGTATTAATATCGTTTTATAATGAGCCCCAAAAACCACAGAAGCCTTCAGTCAAAAACACAGACTATTCCTCTTATTATGGTCATCCTCAAAATTATTCCAATTCTCAATGTCTATCTGAGGCCGATAGAGTTAACGCAGCAGCCGCCGTAGCTCAGTCTGCTATTTCTGCTGCTCACGCTCGTCAAATGTCTTGGACTCCTGTTTCAGCCCCCACTTTTTCCAGTTCCTCCTCACAAAACAATTCCACATCCAAATTGCCAACCGGTGATGGCAAAACAACTTATACTGCCCCCGATACCCGAACTTTTATGTACGATGAGTCTTCCGGTTATTACTATGACCCTGCCACCGGGTTGTACTACGATGGCAACACTCAGTATTTTTACAACAACCAAACAAACCAATACATGTACTGGGATGCCAGTTCTTCCACATACATCCTTGCATCTCAGTCACAACAGAATACGGACCAGCCCAAACTACCGAATCCACCGCAGGCCACAGTAGAGAATACAATCACAAAAGAGCCACCCGAGGAGAAAAAAAAGAAAGACAAAGAAGACAAGGTCAAAGTTGCCAAAAAAATTGCTAAAGATATGGAACGATGGGCGAGAACTCTAAATCAGAAGAAGGAGAACGCTCGCAGCAATATTGTCATGGAGCAGCCTTTGGACACGGGAGCGAGTAAAGGTTCCGCAGATATTGGATTTTCGGTTTTAGGTGCCGGCCCGTCTCTAAATCACGTCAAAGAGTTGTCTCCACCTCCGACCACGTCGGCTGATAATTTCCTCTTGAAAAACAGTGCTCCGGAGACAGAGTTTGAAAGTGATGAAGGTATCATCGATTGGGTCAAGTTAACCTGCCTTCTGTGTAAGAGAAAGTTCCCTTCGGCGGACGTGTTGACAAAACACAAATCTATGTCTGATTTACATATAAAAAACTTGACAGAGTATCGCAAGAAGAATGAAATGATGCCTCAAACTAATTGCTACAGAGATAGGGCTGCAGAGAGACGTATGAAGTTTGGTGAAGACGAAATACCTGTGGTCAGAAGACGTTACGAGTCTGATGTACACTCGTCGTCTGTTCAATCGCATCCACCTCCGTCCGTTGTAGACACTATTGGGGGTAAAATGTTGCAAAAAATGGGCTGGTCTGAGGGTAGGGGGTTAGGTAAGGAAGGGCAGGGACGTATAGCTCCAATAGAGGCGGAACAGAGGCCAGGACTGGCAGGTTTAGGGCAGAAGAGGGGAATCTACACACCAACACCTGGCGAGACATACAGAGATACTGTCAAGAAGTTGATGATTGCAAGATATAAGGAAGTCATAGGCCAAGAAGAGACAACTGACTAGGTGAGTTGGTTATCTTTCTGCATCTTGTCTTATGATTAATTGAATTTGTTTCAGGTGGATTTTTTCAGGTTAGTAGCAATATATTATATATATGGATTGAATTTTGAGTTTACCCTTGACAATATGTCTACACTTAAAAATATCTTTGTTTCAAACCAAAGGTCTCTGTAAATATTTGAAGTAAGTTATTATTATGTAATATATAAAAATGTTTGAGGCCTATTTTAAATGAATCTCTAAAAATGAACTCAGGTGCCATACTTATTAACTGGTTAAAACTATTTATTTTGGTGTAAAGTACATTTCACATTTCGACCAAATGTAACGACCAATAGTGCCCTTAATAGTTAATGTGTGTAAATTTAGATATTAGCAGGATTGTGAAGAAGGGTCTAACTAAAGGGTATGGGCATTGGGCATGTGTGTAATCAAAATTGCACATTTGGGCCAAATTTAACAACTGATAATGATATTAGCTGGATTGTGGAAAAGGGTTTAACTAAAGTCTAAAGGGTATGGGCACGTGTGTAATCAAAATTTCACATTTGTGCCAAATGCAAAGACCATAAGTGCCTTTAATAATGTGTGCATATTTAGATATTAGCAGGATTGTGAAGAAGGGTCTAAAGTCTAAAGGGTACGGGCATGTGTGTAATCAGGTTGCTAATTGTTTGATTCTTATCCCACTGAATAGATGAGTGAGGCAGCCATCTTGTGCCGCAGCTATACGTGTTGTAGGGCATGCTACACTCTCTTGGTAAGTATGATTGCATAAACACATAATAAAATTGTCTATAAAACAAATTATATACCTATATGTGGGGGATTCGGGTCTAAATTGTACGTGTAACATTCTTTCAGGTTGCCAAAACAAACTTTGTTGGACTCAGTCTCACATAAGTTATGCTAAATTTTCAAGACCTTGATAATGTACAATTTTTATTGCCAATTGCTATAATATTTGGTAGAGATTCATAAAAATATAAAGGCTACATCACAGTTGTGTAGTAAATGAAATATATGTGCCAAAAATTTTTTTAAAATTTATTTACAGACTATCACAACGGTAATAGGGTCCTTAATAAAGTAAATAAAGCCCTAAATAAAATTCGCATTTCTTAAGATTTAGTCCAAGGAAGTTTGTTTCTTGTACAAAATTCACAGCTTATTTGCAGCACATTAAATTTAATCTGCCCATGTCACTAAAAAAAATATCCAAATATTTATTTATCAATTATGATTCCTAAGTAGAACGCCTTTTCTTAAAGCAGATAGCAGAAATTATAATTCTGCTTTCTGTGTTAGGAAAAGTATAACCAGGCTTAACAAAGTATTTATTTATTGATTACATATTATGTCTTTTTGTTATATTAATAATACCGATATCACTATATTGGGAAATATTGTCCAAAAGGGGGTTGGAAATAAATACATAATATTATGTTACCTCCGTGTCACTAAAGGCTTTGTCACACAAAAAGCGTAACCTATGATTGATTTGTGAGGATGTTTCGTGAGCTCGTAATCGCTTTTTACATAATGACAATTATTCTTCAATTAATATTTATTTTTTATTTTATTTTATAATAAAATAGTTATAGCATAAAAAGCGTGCAAAAAAAAGCCAATATTACACATCCAACACACACAGCGCGTTGGTGCGGTTCCGAACGTGTGCGGCGGGGTACATAGCAAATGTATGGATATGCTGCGTTCCGCATGACGTCATTAGGTTTTTCCGAATGCTGATTCCGAACGTACGGGCCCACATTCGAAACGCACGTACGGAATATATTTCGTACGAAAAAAAACGAACGTGTTCGGCAGTCAATGTATTTTCTATAGATTTGATGCATTCGGCTCTCCGAACGCGGAAAACGTATTCGGAAAACATACGTATGCGGCGGGGCTTAATTGACAATATCAAACAAAATGTTATTCAAATCATTCATCAACTATTTGTCACATTGAAAGATTACTTTCAATTTCAAAGAATTTGAGATCCTAACTAAATCGGAGTCATGGGAGTGCAATAAAAAAATCTTACATATAAAATATTTTTTTAAATTTTCTAGTAAATATAAGAAAAGAAGAACTATAGCAAAGCCAATGACAAGTGATATGAATAGTTTTCCCTTTAATAACCACTTCATTGAGGTTTTTTTTTATTCAAAAACTTCTATTAACGCTGGGAATTATGTAGACATTTTTTTTTGTTTGCGAGTAAAAAGGTTGTTAGGAAAAATGTGAATCCCGAAGGAAGCGATGAAATTTACAACTCTGGTTACTTATGAAGTGAACTGTCCTTCCATATTTTGTTTTTTTTTTTTGGTTACTTTTTCAGCATTTTCCCATCATTTTAAAAGTTACTAGGGGATGGGGTGATTGATTATTATTTTAGCTCAAGAAACACGTATACCGAGAGTATTATGGACACGTTTAACAGACATTTTCACAATGAAATGAATCGAACTGTGCTATATAAATGTGGGCAAAACGAAGAAAAAAGTGTTCGGGTTGGTGTTTGTGATACGTTATACTGATGTTTGTGTGACTATTTGCATTGCAGAACGTCCCGGACGACGCCCGTACGACGCTCAACCAAAACACGTTCTTTTTTTTCTAAAAAATTCAAACCGCACGAGTTAATTTGAGATTTCGCTCCGGTTTACGCAAGCTAACTGCAAAAATTTGTCGTTTTTTTGAAAGTGATATGTTTTTTTATGGTCGCTTCGAGTAGGTGTTGAATAAAATAGAAAAATGTATTAATTTCTTTTTTATTGTACTTATTAAAAAAAATGACTCGAGCGCTCAATATTGGTCTCAAGTTAACTTTTGCTCGTAGTTCATCATTGTTCATATAAATAAGTATATATTTTTTATTTTTCCTTTTCAAATGTGTTTTTCAAATTGTTTCTAAATTAACTTTGGTCATAGCGCTATGTTATTTTATCGCTGTCTGCTCGCTGTGGTTGGCGAACCTTATGTTTTGTTTTTACTTTTTTTTTTAAATTTCTGATCGTATTTGTCTTAAGCAAAACACTTGTAATATTTATTTATTACACGTTCTTAATGAAATTTGTTTAAAGAAAATGTTTTTAAAATTTGTAACTTTCTTTTTCTATAGGTACGAATTATAGGTAATAATTCTTAAAGTATAAATTTATATAAATACTAGATCTAAAATTCAAAAAATTACAAGACTCCCTCCATAATAATAGTTTACAATCGTTATTTTTTTTTTAAATAAAAAACTAAAATATTATAAAACATCAGTTTCCAAAAACCCACTTAGCTAATTAGGTATAAATGTTGTTCATATAATTTCTAGAAATAAAAAATCCGTGTGAAGCCGGGGGCGGCCCCCTAGTTTATTTATTTATAAATGTTTAAAACAATTGGTGTCACTGAAATGTAAATTATCCTTTTTTTTCCTTTTTTGAAAATTGATTCTGCATTTTGAACATATTATAATACCTACTTTTAATTTTTTTTTGCTATAAAGACTAAATTAAAGAATATTTTAATGTGCTTAAATAAAAATAAAATTTATTTAGTTTAGCTTCAATTTAGTCTTTATTTCATAAAGCTAGGTCAGGTAGTTTTGAAGGTATTAAAGATTTTCTAACCGACCCTTTTTCTTTGCACTCCAATGTAGTTATAAATATGTATTAAGATATTGTTGATTTAATTGCTCATTCGAACAAAATGACAAAGAATAAAGCTAAAGCAATTTCCAAATAGATTTATTTAGATTAAAATGCATTCAAAGAATTAATTTGGCAAAATGTTGCCACATTAAAAAAAAACATGAATTTATTCTTAAAGATCGCAACGCAATAATAAATATTAAAGATATTTCTTTAGGTTTTCACTTGTTAAGATTAATTTAAAATATTTTTGTTTATTTAACTTTTTATATAATGTATAATTTAAAAATTGTGAAAATAGTTTTTTTCCCGTTGTTTCTGTATTTCAGATTAATTAGACAACTTCTTAGGTAGATATACTATAATAGGTAGATTATAGCATATAGTATAGTATAAAATGTAAATAGTATAGTATGTTCATTAACTCTATTATTATTATTATTATTATTTAAGTTAATAAAAAGACAGTTTTTAAATATTGAATTTTTATTTAAACAAACCGGAATTTATTTAAAAAAAAATATAAAGAGAAAAGTTTTGTATTTCTGTTTGTAATGCATAAACTCAAAAACTAGTGGACCAATTTTAAAAATTATTTCCCTATAGAATGCTACGTTATCAGCGAGTAACATAGGCTATAGTCCATAAAGTTACGCAGACAGAGTCAAGTGCAACAACTAGTAAGTTATGTCTATCACAATCACAACACCATCTAGTTCCACACTAAGCAAATAATGCAATAAGCACTAAGCAAATATTAGGGATATATATAGGTACATTACTTTTTTTTGTAAACACACGTATGTATTATAAATAGAAACATCCATGACTCAGGACAAAGGTAAATGTTAACACAAACATTTGCCCCTAGCGGGATTCGAAGCCGCGACCGTTTGGTTAATAGCTAGGGTTACTAACCGCTAGACCAGTGGTTCCCAAACTTATTTTGTCTACTGCCCACTTTGAGAGTAAATTATTTTTTAGCGCCCCCATTTTTTCACCTACTTAAAAACCACTATAACTTCAAATTGACATGATTTTTATTTTATATATTCAATAAAACAGGACAGATATATGAACTAAGCGGAGAGAAATATCGAACCGAGTTTAAGCAATCTCTTAATCAACTAATATTAGTTGATGTTCACAAGTTGTAGTTGAGAGTCGAGAGCTCATGCAGTCGGTGTCTAAGAGGCATCCTAGCTAAATGAAATTACAAATCACCCCCCAAGCCTCTACACGTTTTTTTTCTGGGTCTCTTACCGCCCCCTTTAGGCCTGCAGCGCCCATAAGGGGGCGTTATCGCCCACTTTGGGAAAGACTGCACTAGACCAAACGTGTCGTGAAACTACTGTTACTTTGGTGGTATTTCTATGACGTGGTAATCTTGACCTGATGATGCAGCATCAAGTAGTCTACGAACTCTTCAGCGGATAGCGTGCTTAGGATCAATAGAAAGTAAAGTTAGTTTATAATTTTAATTACATCTTGTTCACCAATAGTATGAAGTGACTCCATACATTCGGGCATTTAATTACAAGCTAATTTATTAATTATTATTTAATTCAACTAAAATAAATCTTTATGTAAATAAAATGTTAAAAAATTACACTTTAATTAAAGTATTTACTTATTTTAACTTAACCATAAGTATCAGATGATGGCACTAAACAAAATATTTCCATTCATAAGTTGGAATAGATAAACTACTACTAAATATTACGCCAAAAAATATTTTACAATAACATGTCTATTGGTAAATCAGCTTCCCCTGTAAGTGGAGTATCCGTAAGGGCCCAGGATCAACGGGATGTGGTAATGACCCCCTTCCACAGTCTTGAATACAATCTGTAACAAAATGTTTCTGTTACCTAAATTGCTTCATAGATGGCGCTATTTCTTGGAGAAATATTTCGGCTTTTACTTCTATCATGATTATTCAAGACATTAGCAATAGGTAACTCATGAGATATCACTTTTTTAATACTGGCAGAACAGTTTTTAATACTGTGTTTCGGTGAGTGAGTAGGTAAAGGATGCCAAAGGTCATTTCCCTATGCCCTATCCCATCCTAATTTAATACTATTAAATCTTATTATAATATGGTCGGCAGCACTTTCAACACCTTTTGCGTTTCTTGTCTTATAGGCGACGGTAGCCACTTACCTTCAAATGGGCCGTCAGCCTGTCTGTCTATCATGTCTGCAGCTTTTGTCTGCAGCTTAGTAAACATTTGTATAATAAAATGACCGCATAGTCCTACAAATTGAGTGGTACGTTTTCTCAGTCCTACGCATGCAAGTTTTTTTTACGGCTGCTAACTCCTTTAGCTACCTCTATCGAGAATTTTCGCAAAGGAAAAAGTTGTTCGTCTCGGCAAACTGAAGCAACTCACGAAGATTAGCCTTTTAGTAATCAGAAATAAATTCCTTTGAGGGATCCTGGACTATATATATCTAGCTCTGGCGAAATGGACACGATGGATAAATCCGACTGGCGGCTAAAGGGCTAAAAATGGTGAAATTAGTAGGTATAAGTACCTCAACATAAGGATAAATCGTCTCCTTGTTCTGACTCTTGAAATATTCTTCCACATTGAATTTGAGCTTATACGTGCCCGCTGTCATGGCGTCTTTCGAGAAAGGGAACTGAATTCTTCCATCGGTGGTTGTGACGGTGCTGTGCCATTGTACCCAAGTGTCTTCTCGTCTTTTGTACAAATCCACAAAAAGACCAGAAGCTGGTAGACCGTTGGAAGTGTCCAAGACGTGTGTAGTTAAGACTGGCCGCGTCATGTCACTCGTAAACTATCTTAAATGCGACTGATTGTTCGCTCATATGTTATTACAGCATACTTAATGGGGTCAACTCTAGATTACATTATCAATGTTTTGAGATAAATTGTACTGTCACTTGTATAATAATCATTTTATGTTGCAGCGTGTGTTAGGCCTAAAATTTAGATAATAACACAACACACGTAGTTACCTACTAGGATGTGCCGGATAACCGGATATCCGTATATGTATCCGCGGATATCCGAGGGAGAAGAAAGATCCGTATCCGTATATTACCTATTATACCTTACATATTATAAAACAAAGTCTGTCTTTTCGCGATAAACTCAAAAATTACTGCACCGATTTTCACGCTGTTTTCACCAATGGATAGAGTGGTTCTCGAGGAAGGTTTTATAAACCTTCCTCCTTAATATTTAGGCAGGCAACCTTTTTTTTTAAATAAAAATGTTAAGTTTGTGTATGCTTCAAAAACTCGAGTATGGCTAGACCGTTTTAGATTCGGTTTACACTTATGAAAAGAGGGATAAACTGGGAAGGTTTGTAAAAACTTCAACCCTGCAATTGTAAAAATGGCTAGTAGGTTTATAAATTTAAATACCTATATTTTTTATGTACTTAATTAAATATGTAATGCTGTTAGATTTGCTAAAATAAATAAGTAAATCAATACTTAATTTTAACGCATTGTGTAGGGAGGGACTAATTAACTTATGTAATGTGAAACTCTAAAATATCTAATAATATTATTTTTTAAAAACATGTGACGATCTTAAGTCCACGACGGCAAAAAAAACTACTTTAAGTTTACCTACGAAAAAAAAAACATCTACTTATCTGCTTCTTAAGATTTCTGATGTTGAACTGGCTTACCTACCTATTTAGTCTTTATGTTAAATAAACTATGTTTTTGCCTTAAGTATATGTCTCTAATGAAAAAAAAAAAACTGGATTTTATGAAAAATATTTTTACAATTTTTTTTTTTTTTTTTTTTTTTTTTTTTTTTTTTTTTTTTTTAAATAAGAAACACCAACAGCACACAGAATCATCCAGGTCATATTCATAAGTTACAAATTACATGTTTACATCTGTGCGCCAATTACTGGTATCTACAGCTATATCTACACAATAATGTCTCTGTTAAAAAATAATAATTTAGAACAAAAAAAAAAATAACAATAATTAAATCAAAACAATAAAATTAATGCACAATAACATATAAGGACAAGAAGCAGAGCATCCACTCAATATTAAATTAATTACACAAGTCAAAGAACAATAAAAATCAATATAAAAAGTCACATAATTACAATTCAGTCAACCACCATTTACATCAACATTATCTTATACTTATTATACTTTGCGCCTCTTTCTCAAACGTCAAGTAGGCCAAACTGTCATTTAAAGTCACCGGTAACCGGGGTAAATGGAGCTGATATACCTTTGTTTATACGGTAAACGTCCCAAACATTAAGGCGATACTAAGAGCCAAAACGGGATATTCAGAGGCTAACTCCTCTTTCATAAATCAACATAAATTTCCGAAAAAAATATATGCTTTTTATTGATATTTTATCTATATAAGGTACAAATAATACTGGTCAAACTGTTTAACTACTATGTGAAAAAAAAATCTAAATGGAAGTCGTTTTTGGCTGTAAACTTGTATCTTCTTTTAAACGACAAGGAATATTTACATGATTCTTTTTTTAAAATTTTGGTATGGATTAGACCTATATACTGTACAATTAATGACCTAATATAATAGTTTTTCAAGTCATTATCCATATTTATCTTATTTTACCTAAACAAAGATTTAGCGGGTCCGTGCGCGGGCGACGGGCGGCAGTGTAGCGCTGAACGTCGTACGGGGAGGTTGTGCGTCTCGTCGCAGCGCCGGCTTCGAATAGTTTTTATCATTGAGCAGGTGATAAACAGATACGACACTGTTTTGAAGTGAAGTTAATAGTTTGTTGTGCAGACATTTTTAATAATTTGGACAGCTTTATTATAATATTGTACACATTTTTATATTGTAAATCAATATTTACATATATACAATATAAACAAATTTACGTTTTAAATAAAATCTTTATAAAATTATTTGTAAATGGATTTCCTCACCATAAAAACTATATTTTTATAAAACTTACACATTCCTAACGAATTTAGTCTTCAAATACCCTAAAAGCTTTCCAAATGATTCTAAAGATTTCCCCACAACACACATAGTTTTTCAGGTCTGTCACAATAGATCGTGGAATAGGCCTACCGGGGAAACCACGTAAAAAAAACGCGCTAAATACACACTACCTCACTGGTGGCGTGGAAACATGTGCATATTATGAATATAGATGAACAAAAACTTTATAAGCAAAGATCACAATAAATGAATTTCAATTTCTAATTTCTGTTTTCATATTTAGTATTAAAATAAGCTTTTTTGATAAATTTATTACATACCTATATATTTTTTATATTTTACGCTATATCCCCGCTGATTAAGAACCGATTTTAATCATTCATTTTGTTAAAATGTTAATCTCGACAACTCCCTTAAAAAGAACTCCCTGAGAATTATTCAATTTTACTTATAATTTTTAATATCCAATATAAAATTAACATGGAATCCATAATTATGTTTTTTGATAAAACCGGTCATTACTATCTGCTAAATATGTCATGGTTGGTTTCAGTAAATACTAGCTGTCTATTTACACGCCATATGATATAAAACTAGAATTGTAAATAAAATATACTATTAAAATATATAAATAAATAAAAGAACCATTTTTTTGCTGACGCACCTCAAAAATGCTTTGTGAAATTAGGCATAATATGTTCAATATCAAATGTTACCACTCTACTTTATTTAGTCTTTGACTCGTTTCACGCGATCTCTAAGTACGGGTGGTGCGGGGGCTACATCTTAGCTCCGCCTACTCGCGCAAAATCCATCGGCTCTTAGAATCACCTTAAATAGAAAATAATTAAAAAAAAATCGGCTATCGAATGATGCAGTAAACCGAGTGCATAATTCAATATAACAGAAAATTATTTTTAAAAGTAACTAATCAACACATTAGTTGTAGTATGAGAAAGAGGCCCTTTAACTTTTAAGGTGTCTGTTAGGTATTTTATACAATTATTTCTTATGAATAGGTACCTAATTATATTCAACTCCGTCCGAAGCGTAGTTCACGGTGTGTTTCTTGAGATTTTTCTTTATGTAAATGTCCGGATGTAAAATGTCCCTTCTAACAGCCTGCGCCATGTAGCCTCCTGGACGAATCAATTTGGATTTGGACGGATCGTTACCGTATTGCCCGAATCTAGTTATGCTAGGTTCTCCGTGTTTCATATAGTCTATTCTCCACACTGCATCGTCTGTGTCCATCTTGCTAAATGACATTATAGGTTTTTTACCTTTACTCGGAGACTCCATGGAAATTGATAAGTTTTCCTCTGAGTTTCCAAACTCTTTACCTCCTTTCTTATTCTTCCTATACTTAACTTTGTGCGGATAGAATTTGCGCAGTTTCCGTCTACCGTTCACGGCAGTCATCTGATCTTTCTTGTTGCGATTTTTCCTCGCAAATTTCTCTTTTGGCCAACGTTTCTTCGTCTTCAGTTCCGTTTTCTTCTTCTGCTTCAGTTTCTTTTCCAAAATTTTATCTTTGACGTTGACATTCTTCATTTCTCTGGCGTATTCCAAAGGTTGCACTCTGAGGAAGTTGGACAGTTCCTCGCTATTGACGACCGGGAACAGCGTCAAAGAATAACCGCCGGGCGTTGTAGTCGTCTCGTCCAGAGATAACTTCTTGTAATTGATCTGTTGTATTGATTTTTCTATTAGCTTCTTCAGTGTGTTATCTGTCGTGATTATTTCACACGGGATAGTTGGAAAATTTCGGCATAGAACGTTCTGCATCAAAACCATAACCTTCTCAGGCTTTTGTTGCGACGTACCTTCGGACAAACTGTTGTCCTTTTGAAAGTCTGATACCATTTTGTTGATGAGTACACTATTCCGCAGGATCTTCGCGTTTGCTTTAGAATAGAGTAAGTATAATGCTATTAAAACGCTTTTCATAACTGTCCTTCTATTCGTCATCTTAAAGGTTCTTTATAAGAAAACTTATAAGAAGATCCGTGGAGTATCCCACCGGTACATTTATCTGTAACAAGATTTTTAAAAGAAATAATGCGGGTTTTTTTTTTGTTGGGTAGATAAGGGACACCGGAGCCAATTATTCTGTTAGCACCTTATTTTTCTATCAAGTGTGGGTATCCTATCAATACTAATATTATAAATTCGAAAGTAATTGTGTTTGTCTGTATGTCAGCTACCATTTCACGCCTTAACTACTCAACCGATCATAGGGTACCTTTCATTACAGTCATAGGGTACATAGGGTACCTTTCATTAAGAAGAAAGTACTGTTCCCGAGTGATGTCTAAAAATATAAAGAATTGAGCGTCACATAAACGATGTCAGGCGTTATTACTCATATATTTTCTTTTTCAACGCGGACGAAGTCGCGGGCTCCAGCTAGTATTGTAATAATTGATATAATATTGATTTTAAAAATAAAAAAACCTAAAAGAAATAAGAATATACCTACCTATAAAATAAGATTTTCAAAACACATCGCTCACTAAATTTGATTGCGGTACATATATTACTTTGTTTAAACAGATATATATACCTATCTATGTTATAAATAGGTAACTAAATTAAAATTACCTTTAAATAGCCATTTGGTATTTGTCTTCAGGCCTATTGCGAAGTGTGTCTAGACTTCTAGAGTAACGTACTATTCGCCAGTAGGTTTACAACTGAAGGATGTATTCTCAAAGTAATACTTAGTTTGAAAACATTTCAAGTTTGTAAATATCTTTGCTTGTTTTTAACAAACGTCCGGTGTTTTGTGAGTGCTACTGTTTTGTGACTGGATAAGGGCCTCTTTCACCAACTACAAGTGTTGATTAGTTACTTTTCAAGTGAAGCTTATTGGCAAGTAAATGGTACTAGTATCTTGTGTCAATTTCATTGAAATTATTACCCTTGTGAGTAATGTTACTCGAATATGGTGAAACTCGTAGGTACCTACGCTTTCTTACCGATGACTTTAAATGGCGGTTAGCCTACTTGACACTTTACTCAGAGATGGTGAAAGAGGCCCTTAGCGCCTCTTTCACGAACGTCAACTAGGCCAAACTGTCATTTAAAGTCACCGGTAACCGGGGATAATGGAGCTGATATATACCTTTGTTTGTACGGTAAACGTCCCAAACATTAAATAGAAAATGATGAAAAAAATTCGGCTATCGAATGATGCAGTAAACCGAATGCATAATTCAATATAACAGAAAATGATTTTTAAAAGTAAGTAATCAACACATTACTTGTATTTTGTGAAAGAGGCCCTAATAATACTTATTATGGCAAGGTGACGTACATTTTCATTCATTGATTCCCATCTATAGATGTAGGTAATACTCTCATAATAATTTATTATATTGTAGGTGTTACATGCTAGTGCCCGCGACTTCGTCCGCGTTAAAAAATAAAAATAAGTACTAAAGTACTAATGTCAATACTAATAATAAATCTGTAAGGGTTGGTCATGACCAATGGTTACTCCATGGAGTAAGTTACTTTGTTTTCAGAGATATCGTGTTTAATAGGCTCTGTACATGATACTGAAACTAAATTGACCATTTTCTGTATGTATGTATGTTCCTCCATAACTTTTAAACGAATCAACCGATTTTCATGAAACTTGATAGATAAACATTTAGACGTACAGGACACAGGATAGGCTACTTTTTTCTTTTTCAATGCGGACGAAGTCGCGGGCGCCAGCTAGTTATAAATGTGAATGTATTTGTTTGTTATGCTATCACGCAAAAATTACCATGAAATTTTGCATACACGTTGTCTGAAACACCAGAAAGGACATAGCTAGGGAACCTTTCATTGTTCAACGCGGACGAAGTCGCTATATATTGCTATATTCTAGTAAGCAATATACTTAACGCCTGATATCTTTATTGCTTTCACACTTGCCAGGCGTTAGTTTTTTTTAATTTTAAATGCGCGGAAACAGTAGGTACCTTAGTAGGTCGGGAACCTTTTTCTGGATAAAAGGTAGATACCCTAGATGTCTTTTCCTATATCAATGACAACGTGTATGCAAAATTTCATGTTGATCGGTTGAGTAGTTAAGACGTGAAAAGGTAACGGACAGTTTTTTTCACGTTTATAATATTAGTATGGATTAAACTACTGCAATAATTACCTACAAACCGATAAGGTATTCCTTTTAATTTTACTGTTCCTATTTGCTACTTTTTGGCACTTTTTTTTATTATAAAGGTTATTCTTTTTTTAATAAGAAAATGATAAAACATTAATATTTTCTAAATTACTTTCATTACTTTAGATATGTGGATATAACGAGTCATTCGACGAATATTTTAGAAGCAAGTCATTCAGCCGTTTCTTGTTAGGAAGAGCCCAAGCTTGGTGTGTTTTGAAATATATTTTTTACGAAACAACTGGCTGAAATGTAATTGTGTGGTTATATTTCTGGAATCAGTTCATTGAGACCTTTCATTTGATTCCACACTCGAGATTTCTGATTTTTTTTTCATACAAACAATTACTGTCATAACTGGAAAATGTACTGTACCAGATGGCGGATATCCACTCAAGTCTATTCTACTCTAAAAAATTAAATTTCTATGTCGCTGTGTCAAATTGGAACCAATCATTGAACGAAATTTTCTAGAATAATTAATATTGTTTGCTTATATCTTATGTTTAATTTAATTTGTTGACTGAAAACTTAAAATTATCTTGTCTTAAGGGCCTCTTTCACGAACTAAAAGTAAAGTCTTGATTAGTTACTTTTAGAAATCATTTTCTGTTTTATTGAATTATAGTCCGGGAGGTGGCAACGTCGGGAAAAAAAGCATTTTAGGTCAGCTGATTTTTTGATATGTCGTCTCTCTTGCCCTTTCGGTTAGGATCTGGGCAGTCTGGCTAGCGGTAGCGGTTGCGTTTACTTGTGCGCATCCTATTTGTGCAGGTAATATACTGACTTTTAAAATCATTTTATGAAGGTTCAATTTGCATATTTTAGCTTAAGATAAGTTTAACAAACATCAATCTCTTATTGCCAGACATTTTTATCGTTGCTAATAATGAGCCAGACGCGAATTTTGATTTCATTTTTATTAAAAAATTAAGTTATTTCAGAATGTCTGTCATTTTAATATTATGTTGTTTAAGTATGAACAGACCTAAAAATAATTTGCCAGACATCAATTCAGTTGCTAAACCATGAATCAGAACGATTAAAGTCCTGAAAACTCTTACAGTATGATTCTACTCTTACAGTATGAATTGGACTTATGTAAACTGTATATCTATATATACATACAATAGATATACAATTGCGTAAGTTCAATATTTTTTAAATTAGGGATATTATTTTTTATTAGCATTTAGCAAATTTTAACATAAAAAAAAATTGAAATGAGATAGAATTAGATAGCAGGAAATCAAACAACATTATTGAAAATTTAAAAGTTTTTTTTTTATTTGAAATACTCTTGTCGCTATGATACACTGAGAAAATTTTACTTTAACATTTTGGCTCGTTTAAATGCAGATTATTTAAAATTAACTAAAACTCGTTTAAGAATATATAAGCGCAGTTGGTTATAATCTAACACGTCAACATTGTTATGGATACTTGGTTATTTTTAACATTGCACTTAATAATTTTTAAACAAAATTGTTAGCATTCTGAACCAATTCAGACTTGTTTAAATTTTAATACTTAATATTGTTAAATCTAACCAAGTTATGTATGTAATTTTAAATATGTTTAAAAAGGGTTAAAATTAACCCTTTTTTGGTTAAAATTAACCAATATATCTCTGTTACCACCTACAACGTAATCGGTTACAAATAGCCATTGATATTTTGTTGTTATTAAATAAGTGCGATTGTAAATTTTACCATGACACATTTGCTAATCTTTACAAACAGCTTACTAAATATTAACCAAGTAAAAATACTTAGCAAAGCAAAATGGGTTACCTATAAGTGAAAACGAATCATTCATTTCGTCTAAATCTTTCTAGCGTGATAGTCATTGCGTCTCGTATTTAATAAACTCGTATTGCCTAAAAAAATTTTATAATTTACAAATATTCCTAATGGATGACGATGTCAACAACCTTTTAATTGCATGGAAATTAGAAGAATACATAGAAGTATGTAAAGATGAGTGAAAAACCTACATTTTTATCTACCTAGATATAGTTACAACTAAGTTAACTCTACACCATATTATTATAATTTACTAGTTATGTTATTATTGCAGTGAATTTTGCGTTTATCTTAATTTAAAATTCTTAATTTTCTCACAAGAAAAGATTATTAACCAAATAAGAAATACCTATAATATAAAAAATAAAAAAAAGAATTATGTTAAATGTCACCTGTTTGACATCATATAAGTAATTACTAAATTCTTATTTTAGATATTTTTTGACTTTATTAATTATATTGTAAAAATTAATAGTCAATTTATTAAAATTAAAATTAAAAATAAATTAAAATTAAAATTAAATTATAAATTGTTAAAAGCCAATTTTATACTCACATGCCGAGACCGCCCATCGGCGGCATAGCAGAGGTTACAAACCTTATAGTAAATTAACGGATATTAGAATAACAACTATTTCACATAGTACTACTATGATAACTTTGATAAACAAGACAACTAGATAGAAGGTCTCGGAACATTTTTTATTGCTTTTGTTCAAACATTAAAACTAAAACAGAAATGAGTCATACGGATACAAGAGATTTTTTTTTCATCAAAACAATTATCATTTATGGATGATACCTACAAGTAGATACAAAAGATTGCCGACGCACCTGCATTTTGTTTTGTTGAATTTTTATATATACTAATATTATAAAGAGGAAAGATTTGTTTGTTTGTATTGAATAGGCTCCGAAACTACTGGACCGATTTGAAAAATTCTTTCACTGGTGGGAAGCTATATTATCAGCGAGTGTTATAGGCTATATTTTATAAAGTTACGCGGACGAAGTCGCGTGCAACAGCTAGTGTTCTATTAAAAAACTATAATTAGGAAATATAAAACGGTATTAATTTTCATTTATAAAATATCAATATCGACGTCGATATATCGAGGAAAAATGTCAATATATCTAATTAAAAATATCGATACTTTTTCAACAAACCTACGGGCTCGTAGATCGTGGCCAACGCGATGCCTAGCCCGACAGCCTGAGATTAGCACGTACAACCAAACAAACAAACTCTTCAGCTTTACACATTAGTATAGATAATTTAAACATTGTACCTAACAATTTTATATAATAATAATTATCATCACGCGTTAATCCTTCATTTAATGAATGAATCGTGGTAATGAACGATAGCCATAGCTCATTAAGTTTTCGTAGTAATACAGAGTATAAAGTAAAAAAAAAAAAAGTACTTAAATAGTTTTTACTGAGTATTTACTCTGGCTTGAGTAATACTACAGTGCTTACCCATCTATAGCTGAGAGCACTCAACTGTCTCTCTCTGACCAGTAGAATCATACTATAAGAGTTTTCAGGACTTTAATCGTTCTGATTCATGGTTTAGCAACTGAATTAATGTCTGGCAAATTATTTTTAGGTCTGTTCATTCTTAAACAACATAATATTAAAATGACAGACATTCTGAAATAACTTAATTTTTTAATAAAAATGAAATCAAAATTCTCGTCTGGCTCATTATTAGCAACGATAAAAATGTCTGGCAATAAGAGATTGATGTTTGTTAAACTTATCTTAAGCTAAAATATGCAAATTGAACCTTCATAAAATGATTTTACTGTATGAATTTTCAGGACTTTAATCGTTCTGATTCATGGTTTAGCAACTGAATTAATGTCTGGCAAATTATTTTTAGGTCTGTTCATACTTAAACAACATAATATTAAAATGACAGACATTCTGAAATAACTTAATTTTTTAATAAAAATGAAATCAAAATTCGCGTCTGGCTCATTATTAGCAACCATAAAAATGTCTGGCAATAAGAGATTGATGTTTGTTAAACTTATCTTAAGCTAAAATATGCAAATTGAACCTTCATAAAATGATTTTAAAAGTCAGTATATTACCCGCACAAATAGGATGCGCACAGGCAAACGCAACCGCTACCGCTAGCCAGACTGCCCAGATCCTAACCGAAAGGGCAAGAGAGACGACATATCAAAAAACCAGCTGACCTGAAATTCTCTTTCGAAAACGTTGCCACCTCTTATACTATTATGCACTCGGTTTACTGCATCATTCGATAGCCGATTTTTTTTAATTATTTTCTATTTAATGTTTGGGACGTTTACCGTACAAACAAAGGTATATCAGCTAAATTATTCCCGGTGACAGGTGACTTTAAATGACGGTTTAGCCTACTTGACGTTCGTGAAATAGGCGCTTAGACGTATAAAGCTGTCTATAAACTAAATAAGCGCCATCTACAGTCAAGTAGCGAATGTTTCTAGCACCATTTTAGTCTAATTTTCATATGTTGCAGCTATTTGCCGATAGATGGCAGGAGCAGGTTTAAATTTCTGTTTTCTCATTGACTAATGAATATTAGTGGTTATGATAATTGGACCTCTGTTTCAATAGTTTCGGTTAAGGTTCCTGACAAAATAAAGAAATGGCTTTCGCTTCCAATCTGATGTAAGTAAACATTTGGGATCCCTTTTAATTCTTAACTTAACTTTAAAAATTTTATAAAATAAAGCTTATGTTACTCGCTGATATAGCTTTCTATAGGTGATAGATTTTCAAAATCGGTCAATAGTTTTTGAGTTAATTTATTACAAACATACAAATCTTTTCTACAAGCTAGTTCCTACATAGGTACTAGCTGACTCGGCAAGCTGTTAGTTTTACTTAATTTTTAAGTAGGCCACGAAGGGGGCAGCCAGACTCTGCCGATATATAATGTACTAGCTGCTGCCCGCGACTTCGCCCGCGTAACTTTGTAAATTATATACTTAAACCTTCCTCGAGAACCACTCTATCCATTGGTGAAAATAGCATCATAATCAGGGGCCCTAGTCAAAGTAGGTAACAATTGAAAACTATAACGAAGTTCGAAAACAATAAAATGTATGGGATTGACATATACCGTCGCTAAATCACGTGATACTTCCCACACATTTATTCTTTCGAACTTCGTTATCGTTTTAAAAATATTACTTTGACTAAGGCCCCAGTGCAGTAGTTTTTGAGTTTATCACAGACAGATGCGGCGGAGGACTTTGTTTTATAATATCTTAAAAGGCAAAGATTTAAATCGAAAGATGCGGCGTCATCTCCTCGCGCCATACTAAAGACACCGAAAATTCTTAACAATGGCTTAGGCGCAGGCGCTCAACCCAACTACAGTTGCACGCCAGCTACAGTGAGTGACGGTCGCTTGTTGAGAGCGTCGCTATCGTCACAGTCACGTTTGAAGTAAGGAATGTGTTGTCTGTGTTTAAAAGTGTGTTTAGACAAAGGTATATGTATTTTATACTTTTGTCTTTAGTATAATGTATGTTGTATTTTGTAACACACTTTCGCTAGTAATGCCGCATCTCTCGATTTAAATCTTTGTTAAAAGGTACCGCTAAACCATTCACAGTTCACACTCGATTTAATGGTTTCCAATCAAGTAACCGCGTGCCCTGACGACATTTTAATTATCGGCCAAATATAAATCCGAGACACGCGACCTGCCCGCCCTCAATTCCTAGACAATGGCGAATTATCTAATTCAATACATTTTTAATTTGTGCCTACTTCTGTCTGTGACACCGAAAAATATTTCGGTGAAGGGGTGTCAAAGATTATTCTCTTTTTAAAGGGTGCGATAAACGCTACGCTAATCCACTGGTTAATAATATCTTTGATTAAGTGCCTCTTTCATCAACTACAAGTAAAATGTTGATGAGTTACTTTGAGAAATAATTTTATGTTTTATTAAATTATGCAATCGGTTTACTGCATCATTCGATAGGCGATTTTTTATTATTATTTTCTATTTAATGTTTGGGAAGTTTACCGTACAAACAAAGGTATATCAGCTAAATTATTCCCAGTGACAGGTGACTTTAATAAGTGACGGTTTAGCCTACTTGACGTTGGTGAAAGAGGCGCTAAGGGTCTCTTTCACCAACTACAAGTAAAATGTTGATTAGTTACTTTTAGAAATATATTTATGTTTTATTAAATTATGCACTCAGCTTAACGTATCCTTCGATAGGCGATTTTTTTATTATTATTATCGGGATTTTTAACCGTGCAAAGGTATATCAGCTCCATTATGCCCACTTTACTTGTACTTCCATAATCAACACTTTACTTGTAGTTGGTGAAATAGGCCCTTAGACGACGCAATTAAAGCCGTCGGCAAAAGGGAGGTATGTAGGTAACTTCTTCATATATAAATATGGCTAAACAAATAAAATTGTACAATAATTTTTAACTTTAAAACCAAATCAGAATAATTGGTTAGATAAACTTAGAATTAGTTTTCGAGTTTTTGACGTAACAATGTCATCTACTTGTCAAAATAACTAACGAAATGCACCTTGTTTCGATGTTAAGAAAGTTGTACATAGTTACCTATATAAGCTTCCTCCATCTTTTTTTTATATTATATCCAAGTATTTCTTTCATTCCTTTTATTCTTTCGTTGCATTTCCCTCATTTTTATTATAATGTAGGCATAATAATTAAGGGCCTCAATGTAAGACGAATTACAGTACAGTCTAACTCGACTGTATAAATATAAATATATAAATATAATTGGTCCACGATGCATACAGACACAGATACGTTATCAATCCCTAAAACAATTACTATTCCCACCGCCTCACATAGAAACTTGATAAAATCAAAAAACAACCGAACGAGAGTTCAACTTATAATGGTTTAAAATAATACTTTGACAAAACCTTGTTTAACGCTCGACATACGCTTGCCAAGTCTCTAAACGAAGCTTAAATACATTTGCCTAAAGCCCATGAAAACACAAACGATTTTCGACCTTAAATGTATCCTGTTAAGTTTCAAATGGCCGGGAGTTGGGGTGCAAATAGTTTTGTAAGAAGGTCCTCAGGCAAAACACTCGTAGATAGAAATCTTGTTAAAGGAAACGTCTTTTTCAGCTTTCATTGTCTACAATAACTTGGCTTTGTGTTCTGAAACATATGTGCGTCCCTCTCTAACGCACGCACAAAACAAATAGCTCCGTCTCTCTCTAAAACTCCACTTTTCAAATCCAATTTGAGATTTCCGCTCCGAGTGCGTTTGTATTTCTCTTTCGTTTGGTGGTTTGTACTTTGTTTAAAGCAAAGTTTCGAGTGTTTTTATTACGGCCGTTGTTGAATCAGTCTGCCCACGCCCGTTTTCTAGATTTATGTCTAGGTATCTAAATATCTTAATCTTAATATGTTTTTTGGACGAAGCGCTTTAAAACAGCGTTTTATAATTATACTGCACATTGCCAAGGTTTCATATAATTGATTCTATGAAGAAATCAATATTGTTGATGATTTATTTAAAAAAAAAGCACGGAGGTTATTCCCCGTAGAAACAGTTTCGGATTGCAAAAGATTTTTTTAAATAAAAGGGGAAGTTTTGATGTGATATTTAAGATGCTAATATTCCCCAACAAAAGTAACTTTCGGCAAGTGTGAATGGCGTCTGAATCCACCCCAAGTATTATCAATAACTGACCCACCCCGTGCTCTGTTAAAAAGATATAAAAAAGTAATAAAACGCAAGGCACCATAAAAACCACAATAAGGCAAGGGTTTCCGCGAGCGATGCCGGCCCTTGCGCCACTACCACGAGTTTACATCCCTATACTAATATTATAAAGAGAGTAGAGTTCTGTAATGTTGTATGTTTGTAATGAAAAAACTACTAGGCCCATTTTAAAAATTCTTTCACCTATAGAATGCTACGTTTTTAGCGAGTAGGTATAATACAAATCTCTCTTTATAATGTTAGACTAGATTTATACTATAAGTAAGCATTGTAATCAATATCATCAATCATCAATACTAATAAAATAAATCTGTAAGGGTCGAACATGGAGTAATTTACTTTGTTTTCAGATATATCGTGTTTATAGGCTCTATACATCATACTGAAACTAAATTGACCATTTTTACATTTTTTTTCTGTATGTATGTATGTATGTATGTATGTATGTATGTATGTATGTATGTATGTATGTATGTATGTATGTATGTATGTATGTATGTATGTATGTATGTATGTATGTATGTATGTATGTATGTATGTATGTATGTATGTATGTATGTATGTATGTATGTATGTATGTATGTATGTATGTATGTATGTATGTATGTATGTATGTATGTATGTATGTATGTATGTATGTATGTATGTATGTATGTATGTATGTATGTATGTATGTATGTATGTATGTATGTATGTATGTATGTATGTATGTATGTATGTATGTATGTATGTATGTATGTATGTATGTATGTATGTATGTATGTATGTATGTATGTATGTATGTATGTATGTATGTATGTATGTATGTATGTATGTATGTATGTATGTCTTTTGGATTAAAATATGTTTATTATTATTATTAGAGATGGGTTTTCTCTTGGCCAACATCCAGCGAAGCTATTCTATCCCGATATTACATAGTCTGTATGATTTATATATACTTATATTAATTCCAAAAATTATTTGAAGTTTAATTTAATAATCTTTTGAAGAAAGATTATTAAAAAAAAAATATTATTTTTTATTCCCTAAATCTCATGTACTAAATCCGTTGAAACAAACTTTTTGTGGATATTGGTACCCAGAATCTTAAACGTCTTCTGTTATAAAATCTTCCACAAATACTAATATATAAAGCTGAAGAGTTTGTTTGTTTGTTTGTACGCGCTAATCTCAGGAGCTACTGGTTCGAATTGAAAAATTCTTTTTGTGTTGGATAGTTCATTTATCGAGGAAGGCTATAGGCTATAGAGAACGCGGACGAAGTCGCGGGCACAGGCTAGTCATTCCATAAATTAAAATTTTGACTAGTTTGAGCATCGAAATACTACAATGGAATTTGCGTCACAAATGCCAAAGCGGCACATAAAAAGGAACGCCTTTGACAAAATCATGGCGGACTCTTGCATTCACGCGTCAATGGTAAAAGGTAGTAACGATCAACTTCTACTATTTCATTTTAAACTCTAATGGGTTGACGTAAAGTCACATTTTCTTTAAATTACGTACTTATTATTATGTTTGTTTTGTTTCAAATGACAGTTCATGCTCTACGTATATGTCACTTTTAAATGTTTCATAAAATTCGTAGTGTTTTGTATGGCACGCGGGTTCCATGTTGTAGTAGTTTGATGAGTTTGAGTCCTAATTTCGAGAAGTATATAGAGACCAATGGTAGTGGCTACACCTACATCTGCTCGTATTACGAGCATATCCTTCTAAATGCGACTACATTTCGTTCTAATTTTAAATGTTTTCGCTGCACAATATTGCTTCGACTCGATTTGCATTTTTATTTTGTTTCTTGCATCGTCTTTAAAAAAGATCTTTCTTTTTGTCATATTTGCATTTTAAAATAATAAGACATATTTAAGTAGTTTTGGTCTTCTGTAACAGGGTGGGTTTTTTAAAAAGGTTTATACTGCGAAACGTAGAGTTTTTATGGTAATACTATTTAGTATAAAGAAACTAAGTTGACAAACCTACAAATATTTATATTTCTATAAAACATTTTTGTATTCACAGATGTAGCTAAGTAAAGTTTACAACTGTAAGTTAAGTAAGTTCAAGCTAAGTTAAGCTTTGGAAAACATATAAAAAAATATATGTATCACATTTATTTCTTAGTTATGATTTGATAAACAGCTGTCTATACCTACACCTAACGAGGCTTAAGTAATAAAATCAGTAATTTTTATACTGTCTTAACAATACTACCTAATTTAAAAAAAAATCTTTCTGATGTAAGTCTTGTATAATACTTTATATCTGTGGTGAAGTTTCATGGGATTTGCTTTTTTTTTGTAATTAAAAAAAAGAGCTCCTACGAGAGACATATAACTGAAGCAATATGCAATGTTTTTAATGATTGAAAATTGAATATAGGTAATGACCGTCGGCCGAAGCAGGAGCGAGTTCAGACGATCGCCTCAAGCACGACATGTTCATATAACCGTTGTCAAGTGGCCACTTTGTGCACAGAGACGCACTGCCTTCGTTTCCCCAATCAATTTACTTTTTTCTAGACCTTAACATAACAGCATACCTTTTTTTAACTGGGAAATCTTCTTGGATACCCGACACTGCGTGGTTATGTCGGATTCGTACCGGCTAAAACCCAACAACTTTGTAGCGCGACTTTTTAGGCGACGTTATGACTCCAAGGCTATCTAGCGCAGGGAGGGTTACGCTCCCTGTCGGAAACTCGGCGTACCCGAAAGTGGAGGTACGCCGGCCGTCTCGGGGGAAGTTAAGAGTGCGTATAAAGCAAACATAATTTGTAATTTCACCCGCGTGGCCCCTTGGACAAGATAGTGACACAGAATACGTAGAACTACGCACAACATGCGACGGAAGATAGCGCAACTCGCTCAATGAAGATGTCATAAGTGCCAAAAGTACTAAATATTAATTATTCGTAAACGTATTAATTATGTCAAATGAAAAATTGATACATATAGAGCATTAGATAATCTGTGAAGTGAGATTACTGATACACTTGTAGCTTTGTAAAGTGTGTCATTTTGAAAATAAAATTAAAATCGATGGAAATGAGAGCTCACTTGGTGATTTTTTTCTATCGAGAAAATTTCATTATATTATGTTTTCTGTCCGAGTCTTCACTTTCATTTATAATGTTTTATCTATTTTGAAAAAGTTTAAATTGGACTTTGTTTACTTAGATAAAATTCAAATCTAGGATTGGCTATTTCTCTTTATACGCGCCCTTAACTATTAAGAATATCGTTGCATACTTTGAAGGAACATAACCAAAAATGCAGTTCTATAGGTATACTGGTACTCCGCAGACATACACGGGTATTATTAACATAGCATATCAGTCCATTAGCATAGCGCAATTGTTTTCATATTTTCTAGTAAGTATTAGTAATGTTGTTCATATTTTCTGAACACTATAATTACCACTAGCTATTGGACGCGTAACTTTTAAGTATTAAATATATTCTTGTTACTCGCTATAGGTACTTTCTATGGTTGAAAAAAATTTTAAAATCAGTCCAGTAGTTTTTGAGTTTATTCATTACAAACAAAAATAAAAATCTTTTCTATTTATGACATTAATATAGATAAGTAAGTACCTACCTATATGAAAATTCCGTAAAAATTCAACTAACTGATGGACTGATGGTGTAAACCGCATCAAATTTGACAGACGCGGAAAGCGACTTCGATTTATACTATATAAAGAAAAAGAGAGCAGACTATATGAAATTCCCGCGACTTAGCCCGCGTAACTGTAAATTATATACTAAAACATTCTTCGGGAACCACTCTATCCATTGGTGAAAACAGCTTGAAAATTTATGCAGTAGTTTTTAAGTTTATCGCGAACATAGAGACAGACGCGGCGGAGGACTTTGTTTTATAAATGTAAGGATAGGAGTGCCCCACCCTACACCTTTTTTGTACCTAGTTTTAAGTTAGTAAATTATTTTGTACTAGCTGGTGCCCGCGACTTCGACCGCGTTGAAAAAAATAGCCTATCCTGTGTCCCGGACGTCTTAATGTTTATTTACCAAGTTTTATGAAAATCAGTTAATTCGTTTAAGCGTTATGGTGGAACATACATACATACATACATACATACATACAGAAAAAAATTTAAAAAATCGTCAATTTAGTTTCAGTATCATTTATAGAGCCTATAAACTCGATATCTCTGAAAACAAAGTAACTTACTCCATGACCAACCCTTACACATTTATTATTAGTATTGATTGATTTGTATTAGCCATCGAATTATATGTTAGAATAATTCTATGGTATATGGTATAGAAGAGTAGTTGTATAATTCGTCCCTGCATTGCCACCATGCTAGTATTTTGTTAGTCGGCAGCTTTGTTGCGAGTCGCGAGTCGCCCGCCATCAAACACCGCTCGCCTTGCGCTTCGACAATATTGAATCACTTATTGGTTACAATGAGCGGAGAGGCAAACTCAAAAAATGTATTTGCTCTCTTCAAATTGGTCACCACTCTGTTTACATACAGTTCCAGTCTTCGGTCTCTCCTTTTTTCTGATCATTTTGTTGCGAGGTCAGCGACGTCATTGCATGCTAGCATATTTTTGAAATTTTATAAAAATTATATTGACACTGAGACATGGTCCAAAATACGTTGGTGTTTCAAAACGAAAAATTTTCAACCAATCTTCGAAATTTGCCTTAAACAAATTACTGCAATGTTGACAACGCACCTGCACCTATGGTAAGTCCGCTGTTGGCCACGTCTTGTGTCCGTAAGCGACGGTGACCATCTACCATCAAGAGGACGGTAGATTTGCTTGCTATAAAATTCTTTTAAACCCTTATAAAATTCTTAATTTAAAAAATTACTAGCTCAATAGACAGTAGCTCTTTTAATTTAACATGTGAAGACAGAACGAGTGTATTGTATAAGTATAAGGCAATCGCACCGATTGTGTTGGTTAATAACGAGTCAATTTCTGTTTATGCAATTAAAGCTAAACCAATGAAGCACGAATGCATATTCCATGTTCAAATAATAGCACTCTACTTACCTAGTTGGCTAATTTTTGTACAAAAATATCGCCAAGGAACTATTACGCAAACATATAACAAGTACCTACGCATGACTTCTGCCTTTATATTATATCGATAAATGGTGAATTTAGGATGGCAGCATACTTGACGTAGGTGTCTAGGTCATCTAGCGCTACCGATCTAGGAACACGATGAGGACTCTGGGATCCAATTCTCATGTAAAGTATGTGTAATTTCACTGTGTTCAGCTGTATACATAGGTTAAGCTGTCTAGGTACATAAAGGTTCCAATATTGAAGACTGAAACTATTGCGCAGGACATCTGACAAAAAGCGTAGCGAACTTATTTTATACTAGCAGGTGCCCGCGACTTCGCCCGCGTTCTCAGTCTATAGCCTTCCTCGGTAAATGGACTATCCAACACAAAAATAATTTTTCAATTCGAACCAGTAGTTCCTGAGATTAGCGCGTACAACCAAACAAACAAAGTCTTCAGCTTTTATATTAGTACTAGCTGGCGCCCGCGACTTCGTCCGCGTTGAAAAAGAAAAAGTAGCCTATCCTGTGTTCCGTACGTCTAAATGTTTATCTACCAAGTTTCATGAAAATCAGTTAGGTCGTTTAAGAGTTATAGAGGAACATAAATACATACAGAAAAAAATTCTAAAAATGGCCAATTTAGTTTGAGTATCATGTATAGAGCCTATAAACACGATATCTCTGAAAACAAAGTAACTTACTCCATGACCAACTCTTACAGATTTATTATTAGTATTAAGTATTGATATAGATGTCTAAGCTGTTGCACAATCAATTAAAAGCATAACGAACTCATGTATCTTAAGTACAGGAGTCATTTTAAAAATTGCAAATCGAATGACTGATTCTATAGATACCTACGAGCACATAAACGGACTGACAAGAAGTTAGGTTTTTATAATAAGTAACTTAGGTATAGATGCGAGTACAGTAGGTAAGTATAAAACCGGTGACGCAACAAATAATCGATTGTTTGCTTAATTCCAACGTTTGTTCAATTAGCCCGTTTCAAAGACACCAATTTTGTAAGTACGCTCACGTGGACAAGTGTTCAGGATTTTTATTAAATAAAAATAATCTAATATATAAAATTCTGGTGTCACAGTGTTAGTTGCCAAACTCCTCCGAAACGGCTTAACCGATTTTGATGAAATTTTATATGTATATTCGGTAGGTCTGTGAATAGGTTTATATCTATTTTTTATAATTGAAAAAAATTAACGATAAAAATAAATACAAAATAAACAGAAAATTACTATAGAAAGAAATTGTACTTTCAAATTGTCAGAAAGAGGCCTGTCATACACATAATCTAGCACCTAGCAACCGTTGTTAATAACTTTTTCACTGTCATTAGAAAATACAAATTTATATACATAGAAACTGTCAAATCGATTGGTCTCATATTGTTGTGAAACAATGCCGCGACCCAGAAGATCTAATCTTTCCCTACAAAGCTGTAATGCAATTAGGCTTTGGAACAACATTTGGAATCAATCCTTTGGAATTTGGAATCACTCGAGCTTTTGTGCTCGAGTGTACACGAGATGGAAACATGATCATGTTCTCCGCACGATCACCTCAAAACGCTGGCCTCCGCCACAAGACATCTGCACTCCACAAGAAACAATATTTGGACATTTTTAGAAACTTGAATTTCCATTTATACCGCTCACGTTTACCCAAATCTATTTACAAAGCTCTATTTGCCAATGCCAGACCAGAAAGCGTCTTAAACACAAAAGCGTTAAGGCTCACATTCGTGCGGTAACAGACGAATACAAATTTGCTTGAGTTGAAAAAATTATATGTATTGATTTAATCCAAAATGATCCTTGTTAATTGATATTAAGGTGCAGTTTGATTTGGCGTAATCAAACACTCATTATCCGATAGTTATTGGGTTTCTTATTTGAGTTTGTTAAAGTCGCCTACTTTAATAAAATTTGTTAAATTCCTTTTGTTGGATCTGTAAAATAATAATTATAATGCTTTTCTCTTTTGAAAACAAGCACAGTGGCTCTCTTATCGGATTTATTTTAAATAGCTTAGTGCCAGACTTAATGTCTAAGAAATCTGATTAATGTGACCTAGATCATGCTAGATTTAGACAATCGTCTAAGACAAAAGAATAGGTTTCGTTCTGAATAGCTTTCATTTTAAATTACTTTTTATAAAGTAAGTAAGTACTAACTTATATAATAATTAAGTAGAAATTATTTTTACAGCTCAAGCATTTCAAGCATGTCTAAAGAAATGTTATATACGATTATCTATTTTTTGTATAAAAAAAAAAACATCAAAACCACGATAATGGTTTTTTGTCTAAATAAAGATTTTTTTGTTTTGTTTCGCATTCAATGGTCGATTGAAACCTTTTATATTTTTTTAACAATAAGTACAATTACTTAATAGAGGCACAGAGGGAGGTTGTAATTTAATATTTTTGTATGTAATCGCTTGTAAAACGATATTATTTGTTAGAATTTTATTATTGTGAGCGGTTGAGTGACGCGCGCGGAAGCGTTGGACGTATTTTGTGGAATATTTTGGCAAATAAGAGGCAACAGACCGTGAAGCCGATACAAATCTTTGTTCAGTTCACGCGTTACGAATAATGCGATTAACATTGCCTCATAAAACGTTGTAAAATGTAAATAAATAAACACAAGATCAATTGAGAAAGAACATTATTGATAGGCATGAAAAGGAACACAGTCACAAATGGCACAAAATCGTTGCACAATTTATTAAGAAATAGATCACTAAGATACAGATCTATCTTACAATATTATACCTAATTAAAAATATGAAACTACGAAATATGGACCACTATACATACAGTCAGATTTTGGTCAATTTATTAAAGGCTGACAAAAATATATGAACATAATGATGAAATAAATTAATGGCATTTTTTTTTAAAAAAACAAGCTTTTTAATTAAGTGCCCTAAAAAGAAGAAAATAATGTTTAAATTAAATATAAAAGCTTGTCACGAGATTTACTTGTGTACTAACTGGTCTTGCCTAATTCTATGAAAGAAATGTTTCCTATAAAATATGCAAATTTCGCTACAAGCTTTTATATTTAAGTTAAAGATTATTTTCTTCATTTTAGGGCACTTAATTAAAAGCTTGTTTTTAAAGTTTTCCCAAAATCCCCTCTTGGGCTCCCTTACCATAAAGCTGCGCTGGATTCGTCCATTTACCTCCATCTCGAAGTTGGCTCTACCTAATTGGACTATTATCTTTTTAAAGCTATCTAGGTAGAAGGTACAAGAAAAGGTAGAAGTTTACTGTCCACTTTGCACTTACTGTAGGCAAGACTGCCTAATTTATGTTTGTAGATCTAAATGCGTCTTCCACTACATATTTACCCCAAAATCGATTATGACCACTTTATAATCAAATGCCACAGATGCGAATATTAAAATAACCGTTATTTTCCAATTATTACTTCAAAAGGCATTAGATGAACCTAAAAAGTGAAGTTAATATTAACTCATTCTACCGTCTCTTTACAATCGCTAGTTAAACACCGCTTAACGAACAAAGAGTTCGCCACACGATACCCATTGACTTCATTGACTGTTCAAGAACATTTTCACTAATTGTTTTATTCATTCTTTATTTCAATGTTATAGAGGTACCCTTGAATAATTGTTATTCAATAGTACCCCACTCCTTTTCGTTTGCTTCTCGACCTTGTGCTCTTTGAAATTAGGTTCAAAATGAAACGGTGTCTGCAGCTTATAATTATATAGGTTTCATGATTGGTGGGAATAATGGAGGTTGTGTTAAAAATATTTAGCAGTTCAGTTCTTTTGTGAGTATTGTTCGAGGCGTGGCTACACTAATATTACTGGTAGGCACAGCAAATAGGGGAGAAGCTATTGTGTTAGTAATTTCGTTATATTGATTATTAAATTCACTGCATATACTAACATATAGTCCTGATCTTAAGCGCATATGTTTCGTCACTGTATACAAAAGTTGTCATTGACTTTTGGTCAATAATGATTGATTGATTGGTGCCAAAACTAAAGTCTGGACACTTGGAATATTCGATAGCTTTGCTGATAGCCTGATTCAGGACTTCGTGGTCCTAGTATGTCGACAACGAACAAGGTTGCCTAACCTATCCTATGAAACTATCGTCTAGGTGTTGTAAAATGTAATAAAAACACTAGATTGGGAAACACTCGGTTTAGGCAGTACCTAAGTACTTATGCTGACTTCACATTTGCCTACAAGTTGTCGTCACAAAAAGAATTTAACTTTCTTTACAGCTGCTATTTTGTAGAAAGTGCTTTTTTCACTTACAATACTTTACCTGTCACAAACAAAAGTTTATTTTTTTGTAATTTCCTTTACTTTCAAAGCATTACACAATCACATGGAAATCCAATAAAATTCCTTACAATCAACAATTATAAAAGAAATATTTGTTGTAACTGAGGCTACAAGTACAAAATAGGGTTCCTTTAACCAGTAAGGTACAAAATTTATATTTTTTTGTTTATTTGAATATTCACTTAATAAATAACTACACTCTTAATAAATAGACTTTAGTAGATACAATTAATTGATAGCAACAACACAGTTCTTCTGTATAGGATGGATACCGTCGCCAAATGATCTGTTCATTTTATATAGAGTTCTTAAAGTAGTTTTCCCTATTACTAATATTTAATGTTGTATTGAAGACAAGAATATAAAATTTTAAACTAATTTAAAATTCAATAAAAGTATAATTTTTATACGGAACCTTCAAATACAAATGGAAATTTACCCTGGATTTTTTAAGTTTAACAAAACAAGGATACTGTCATCCAATACTCGAGAAGTTCAGCTGTGGTTGTGCAGACCGCAATATCATTTTAATTGTACAAAAAAAAAACTCAAAAACCACTCGATGAAATCGAACACAAAGGCACAGGTAAGTCTCTAGCGAAATGTCCAAATTACCCTGAGCCATCGCACTTACAGAATTACCCCCATTTCGTTACCGTAACAGGCGAAAAGAGGGCGGGAGTAGTTCAACACAAATTGGCCAACAGTATCGAAGGCATATCAATTACTCATTGTTCGAAAATCATTGCAGAATAGACCGAATAAAAACCTTTTTATTATAACCTTTGTACAACATTGAATACTCTTTTCTGTAACACAATTTTCTATTTACATCCAATATGAACTCTATTGCCTCCGCATAAGGGTTGTTATTGGTTGAGATTTGTTTAATAATTTTGTATTTTTTTGCGTGGGAGATGCCTAAAGGATTTCTGAGCGAGTTGTTTGTTATTATAATGTCTTTATTGTTGATTTGACATGTGACTGGTAATTTGTTTTCGATGTTGTTTGAATAGTGAAAGAGTTGAAATCTTTTGTGTTGTTGTAGGAAAATCAAGTAGCAGGATATTAGAGGTAAGTACCTACATTTGTAGGTACAAATATTTAATTAGCACAGACAAACTTAAATGTTGTAGGTATCATTAGGTACAGTCAACTCAGATGATACAATAAAATTGAAGATAAAATAAATACTATAAATGGTAATTAAAAATATTTTTATGTACCTAATTGTATTTTTGTAATTGCATATAAAAATATTTATGTAACTTATAAAAGTTATCATTTATTATAACTTTTTACAAATTTAAAGAATCCCTTAGTAGGCAGTATATTCCTATTTTTAATACCTACACAGTAATAATATTTCACTTAGGTATATTTATAGCTATTATATTTTTTATCTCGTATTTGGATTAGTTCAAAATTATTTGAAAATTATGGAGGTCTATGTCCAGCAGTGGAAGTCTTGAGGATTAGAGAAATCTATTTTACTTTACTAATATTACAAACCTGAAGAGTTTGTTTGTTTGTTTTGGGTTGAACGCGTTAATCTCAGGTACTACTTGGGTTCGAATTGAATTTTTTTTTGTGTTTGATAGTCCATTTATCGAGGAAGGCTATATAAAATTTTGAACGCGGACAAAGTCGCGGGTAACAGCTATAGTAATCTATATATTTTTTCATATAATAGATTTATTTAATTTATCTTCATTTCAGACTATAACGCAAACTCTAAAAGGTTATTTGTAAGTGAATAAAAAGTTTGAATTGATACTTGTGTGCTTTATAAGTAAAACGGTTTCAATATAATTGAAGCAGAGGCGAGGTGTCCACTCGGCGATGGCAGTAACAAATCAGAAAGCTCCCGATGCGTGTCAAACGAAGCTTTACAAGCTCAACCGCCTATTAAATCGATAATTGTTGTTTCTTACTCCGACTCGACCTGCAGCTTTGATGGGTTTACGATTACGAGTGTTACATTTTTTACATTCGTGTGTTTATTTTTACACACACACACACACACACATTGCAAGAAATTTAATTTTAGAATTATCAATTGTTATTATACCTATTTGTATTAAAGTTGACCGTTAACATCGAATTGCCAAATCTTTATATAAACTTTATATAACATAGCCTATGTGCTTCGCTGATAACCTAACTTTTTATAGGTGAAAGAATTATCAAAATCAGCTTATAATACTATACTTAGCTTTCACAAACTACATGTAAAGTGTTGATTAGTTACTTTTAGAAATAATTTTCTGTTATATTGAATTATGCACTCGGTTTACTGCATCATTCGATAGCCGATTTTTTTTTTATTTTCTATTTAATGTTTGGGACGTTTACCGTACAAACAAAGGTATATCAGCTAAATTATCCCCGGTTACCGGTGAGTGGTGACCTTAAATGACAGTTTGGCCTACTTGACGTTTGTGAAAGAGGCGCTTATACTAGTTTTTGGTTTAGTTTAGAAGATCACACGGGAACAGTACTTTTTTCTGGATGAAAGGTACCCTATGTCCTTTCTTGTATCCCTGACGTGTATGCAAAATTTCGCGATGACCGGTTGAGTAGTTAAGGCGTGAAAAGGTAGCAGAAACAGATACAGACAGAGTTACTTTCGCATTTATAATATTACTATTGATTCCGGATTCTCTCTGAAATAAATAAGGTTTATTCAACTAGCTAGGCGAAGGTTAAGGATGACGCAGTGTCGTAGCGTGGGAACATTTTAAAAATACGTCTTTCAAGTGTATCCCTTTCTCGGGACAAAATGCAAGATGTATATCTTTCAAACACCGCCTACAGCAAATGTTACTAAACAAATGTTGACGCACTTTTTTGTGCATTTGTGCGGTTTGTGAGGTGCACGCCGAATGGCACAATGCTGTTTATCTGTAATCTCGACTTGTGACGGAGTGGTCGGTGTGATCACCTGTTGTGTAACAAAATGGATTATTTGAACAACCTTGCGCAAATTCAAGTCTCTTGCAGAAGATATTCGATAAATAAATAGGTAAGCATTTGCTATTGTTTTAGTTAGTAGATAAAGAATGTCAGGATCAACATATTACTATATTAGTTACCAAATATACCTACTGAATATAAATTTTCCCTAAGCACCTTAAATATTTATAATTTTTGAAATTATACTCGTAGTTTCTCACCAAGTGTACCGTGAGGTTTAAAAGTCTGACCATTTGAAACTCTCATTACGAAACTCTGACGTTATGGGGCCAGACCAATTTACCAATCAACATCCGGTTCCTTTTTTACATTATAAAAGGTGGCAGGCAGTCCGATGATCCACATGCTGGTAGACTGTCGCCCAAGGACAGAAGAGATATATACATATTGTGGTTGTGTCTAATATTAATGTGCTTCTATACAATTAAAAAGAATTTTGAAACTAAATTTAGTTGTTTTATTTTTATATATTTATTTAATTATAATTATGTAGTTTTATATTTAATTTTATATGTCAATATTTTGTATTAAATGTTTGGATTAGACATCCGCAACCTTATCAGGTTGTCCGAAGACATAGGCCTCCTCCAGACAATGCCACCTGCTGCGGTCAAGTGCCAGCTGTCTCTTGATCTTTTGATTTCCATCTTTTGGGCATATCGTCATCCCACCTTCTTAGCTGCCTTCCCTTTTTCCTCTTTCCTTCTCTTGGATACCATTCCACCACTCTCTTGGTCCACTTATTCACTCTTTCTCTCATTATATGACCTGTCCAGCGCCATTTTAGCTGCCTTATTTTTACTATTATGTTGGGGATCTGCGTTTTCTTTTGGATATCCGTTAGTCTGCATTTATCTTTTAATTTTATGTTCAACATGCTTCTTTGCATAGAATTTTGACAAACCATCAGTTTCTATTCCAGTTTTTTGTAAGGCTCCATGTTTGGCATCCATATGTTAAATAATGAATTATTAAAAGGAACAATGGAGATAATTAATTGTAATTATTATAGAATTAACAAGAAGGTTGAGGGTTTGAAAACAATAAAAGTCAGAAAACTGATATACTTTGAACATACGAGTATCATGCGCGACGAGAAGTATAATCTCCTGCAGCTGATCAATCTGATCATGCAGGGGAATATAAGGTATAGACACAAGCCGAGCAAACGACGTATACTTCTTGGCTTAAGAATCTCTGCGAATGGTATGGCCAATGTACACCAGGTCGCTGTTTTGAGGTTAGGATAGCCACGATGATAGCCAACCTCCGACAGGAGATGGCACTACGAGAAGAGAGATTAATTGTGGCTCAGCAGAAATGATTCAGAATAGTACCTACAAGTAGAGAGATTGCTCCAAAGTTCTCGCGTCCGGGGGATAAAGTTTCTACGCTCGGGATAAAGTCCGATAGATAAGTTCTACGCGTGTATCTTACTTATCCAAGTAATAAGGAAGAATTCCACGTCTATGGCACGGTTGAGTGGTATAAATTAAAGGTCATCAGAGCACTCACCGATATAAAGACGTTAGAACACATAAGACATAAGGCTACATACATTTCTTCTTAAATTAAGGAATTCTGAGCAATCGATAGTTGACAATTCAAACAATGGGTCTGACCGATGGGTTTGAAAATGACTATAAAACACATATAATATCAGAGCTATGGTTATGTACATGTGAAAAGTTTTTGTTTCATCAAAATCGATGCAGTATTTCCGAAGTTATTGACACCGAAACTTCGGTCGCTATTCAAATTTTCAAGTTCGCCCGTGCTAAGTGGATGACGTCACAAGGGCCGATGCTAGACGTAAGTTCATAGTAAAAATATAGATTTGTATTTTGTAATTAATTAACTCAAAAACTACTGGACCGATTTTAAAAATTCTTTCACCTATAGAAAGCTACGTTATCAGCGAATAATATAGGCCATATTTTATAAAGTTACGCGGGCGAAGTCGCGTGCAACAGCTGGTAACATTATAGAAAGTAGATTTCTATTTTTGTTTACGAGTATAATGATTAAACTTAAAAACTACTAGACCGATTTTAAAAATTATTTCTCCTATAGAAAGCTACGTTATCAGCGAGTAACTCAAGCCATATTTTATAAAGTTGCGCAGACGAAGTCGCGTGAAAACAGCAAGTTGATTATAAATTATAAAAATATTCTTAAAATGATTCTTGAGCGGGACTATCTTAAGTTATCGGGTTCGGAAAATCTTAATGAAGAGGTATCTTGCGGGTCAGTTCTTTTTGTCTACGTTTCTGTACTACAGATCATTCATTTGTTTTAACTGTCTCTCGATGACACAAAATGTAAATGTACGTTTTGTTGTATCAGCTAGGTTGCGGTTTGCAACTTTACTTGCAACTTTGCTTTGCAAGCATATACTTGGTTGTAAGTCATCCTCATATCATAAAGAGTGTAATAGGTATTTTTGTTAGTATACTAGGCAGGTAAGTATATTTTTTAAAGGGAGAAAATTGACGATGTCTTACACACACTAAAATAAAATACGTGTGTGACGGACTTCATGGTCATCCACTTTTTACGTCTTTTCGTATCCATTGGCACTTGGAAAAATAATTTAGAAGGTGTGTGGATGGTTGAATTTTACATAATATATAGGCACTATATATTATGTACAAATTATTAGTATTTTTTATTATTATATGGCAAAAGTAACGGTCATTATTTAAATTTTCAAATGCTCCGGCGCCACTGACCTATAATAAGCACTGGACTTTTTGTACCATTTTGAAATTTTTGAAAATTTTGACGTATTTTTATTCCGAACCTGATAACTTCAGAAAGTATTGAGGAAGTCTTTGTCCTAAGTCCCGCTCAAGAATCATTTTAAGAATATTTTTATAATTTATAATCAACTTGCTGTTTTCACGCGACCCGTCCCCGTAATTTTATAGTCTATGTTAATAGCCTATGTTACTCGCTGATAACGTAGCTTTTTATAGGTGAAAGAATTTTTAAAATCGGTCCAGTAGTTTTTGACTTAATTAATTACAAACAAAAATAGAAATCTACTCTATGATATTACCAGCTGTTGCACGCGACTTCGCCCGCGTAACTTTATAAAATATACCCAATGTTATTCGCTGATAACGTAGCTTTTTATAGGTGAAAGAATTTTTAAAATCGGTCCAGTAGTTTTTGAGTTAATTAATTACAAACATACAAATCTCTCTTTCTTGCATCTAGAATCGGCCCTTGTGACGTCATCAACGTTCGCGAGTAGTATTAAAAAATTTGGGTGGCGCGCGTACTTTGAACGCTTATAACTCGGTCATTTTTTAAGATATCAAAAAAATAAAAACACTGCCGTATTTGTCTAGTGAGCTATATTTGGGGGATATCATTAACTAAAATCGATGGTCAGACTCATTGGACGCTACAATGTTTACCTACGTAACAAAATTTCATGTCAAGGCGTAAAAAGGTAACAGACAAACATTTACTTTAACATTTATAATATTAGTATTTATGTAATCTATATACTTCACATTTGGAATCTGGTTGCTTCAGTGAATCAGACCGGGAGCAGTGTCGCTACAAAGGTGTGAGGCAAGGGTGTAGGTGTTGTCGTGTTTCGATTAATTCGCAATACTTGTGACGTGCCAGAGCCCGTTTACATTTTATATTTGCTATTCAACGGCTTACTAAGTATGGAAACGGCTTCGGAGATAAATTTAGACTGCACTGCCTTAGCAAAGGACATTTCATTTGTAATTGCTAGATTGCATTTCACCATGTAGCTGGACAAAATTCATGCATACATGGTGAAATACTGGCAAAGCGTATTTTCATGGGTTTTATTGTAGTCCAACGCCCCGTAGATTATTTTGGTGAATAATCTACTTTTACTACTATTCTGTGTTACTACTACTTATTCTTTTTTTTTGGTAATACTATATTACCACAGAATAATATAATAGTTTACTTATTTATAAAACTACACCATGTAGTTTTCGCATTGCTTTTCAAATGTCATTTGGTAGAGTATACATGGCTCAACTGTTATAATAGAAGTTTTTGGTTTACTTACTGGCCGATTGTCTTGAAATTGAACTGTTTGTAATTTATTGTATGTGAAAACATCCTCTACTCAAATCGCAATTAAAAAGAAGTTGTATAATAATTGAAGGGTTTTAATTAAAGCCGACTCCATAGTATGAGAGCTTCTCCGCTGTCACAGACACTCTGCCCGGTAATTATTTTTATTATTGACCCTCTCACCCCGCGGCGCCCTTCACACCGCCAATTTGTTTTTGTTTTTTTTTTATTTTGTGTAAATTGTACTTATCTGTGACCGAACTCACTCTTGTAAACTAATTGAGGTTTTCCATTAATTAAAGTCGGACATAGCTCGACTGGGCAAATAGTAGAAGTTGAATCAGACTAGACTAGGCTCAGAACAGTTGAAGTGTGGCCTATGTCTCCCAGAATTCGAGATATTTCTGGGAAATCCTACGAATATTACTTACTGGCTGTTGCACGTGGCTTCGCCCGCGTAACTTTATAAAACACTAGCTGCTACCCGCGACTTCGCCCGCGTAACTTTGTAAATTATATACTAAAACCTTAAACCTTCCTCGAGAACCACTCTATCCATTGGTGAATAATTGCGTATATAATTTACAGTTACGCGGGCGAAGTCACGGGCAGCAGCTAGTTATATATAAAGATGTTTGAAATATTTGCACAGCTTATGTGTCCGTAATTGACTAGTTCTAGTAATTGATTCGATAGCCTACATTCTCAGTTTTCCTATAGATTTTTTACGTCCTAGGAGCCCACCTAGGTCAACATAGAAATGAAATAGATTTAAAAAAAATTCAATGAACAAAATATGAAAGAACAAATGAAAATCAATGAACAAATGAAAAAACTAATGAAGATTAAAAAAAATCTCTTTAGGTACCTAAATAATTGCAAAGAACGACAAGCATACACTGTTTATCCTTGTCGATGTCAAAAATAAAATGTTCTACAAATCTTTGTAAAAGTGCAATACAGCATAAGTGCTATTTGATTTAATAGTTTTTCGTCTTCTGTCCTCATCCACCTCCCCCCTTCCCCTCTTATTGGGGGAGAACAATCCCACGTTTAAATTATATCTTGGATCGCAAGTTCGTTGAAAATTCTAACAAATTTCCATCGGTTTCCACTCCAGGCGTAAAACTTAGTACAAAGGCGTCTTGCGTCTCCCTCGCACTTATTGACCTTGTAATGTTGCCGTCTCGCTCTTTGAAACTTATTGTAATAGTGGTAGCCAAGTCAGAAGAAAGTATTGAATTATGGCGGTATAAAGCTGCGAACACATTTGATTTAAGTTAAGAATAAGTAAAATAATTTAAAGGTTAATTTTAAAGTTATTTGTGGCCGGGTATATATTAATTGATAAACATAGGTTATTTATGAAATGTTCCCTTAGTTTTACCTTACCTTTTCTCGTGGTGTCTTGATACTTAGGCATTTTTTCATTTGAAAATGCCTGAATACTGAAATTTTTGAAAAATAAGTCGAAACTAACGGAAAATATTTTGAGAAACAATAAATTCATTTTTGACCACCAATAGTAACTTTTTCTTATCTCTTCCGGAAAAATATTAGTGCATTACATTAATACATTAATTAATACATACCCACGATTACATTAATTAGATATTAGTATTTAGATATTCAGTAAGTAATTTAGACATTCAGTAAGTATCGATTGGCACCCAAATCGACCAGCTGGTCAACCATAAACGGCTACCCAACTCCCAAATAATTTGTCAACATCTCGTGCGCATGCGACATGTCTTTATCAACGCGGAATATTTGCGCATACGCTTTTCAATTAGTTCCATTTCGTTCGGAAAGGATTACATCGGGAAACTTGAATTGTTACATCAGATTAAAAAACAACGTTTGACAGCACATCCGCAAACGCGTGCGATGGTCGCGTGCGCCCGCGCACACATGCGTGAGAATAGGGTTGCCACTCGACATTAAAAGTTTTCAAGGTTTCACATCACTCTTTGAATGCTAATTTTAATAAAAATAAAGGTTTAAAATGAAACAAAAACAAAAAAGTACAATATTATATGACAACAATGTTTAGTCTTTGTAACAAAATGGTTAGTGCAGTTTGAAATTAGATGTTTCACACATAAAATGGTTAAAATATAAAATGGTTAAAAAATAATTTTCAAAAATAGAAAATACTTACGAGTCTTTTTATACTGTGTAATAATATTAGTTAGTGCCACCAAGCTGGCCTCATATATAAATAATAATAAATATGATATGCTATCCAGCAGCCTATAGGGAGTATAGCCACGTCAACATAATTATGTCATATCGTCACTGCAGCAGCACAATAATATGAAGAATATTTTTTTAAATCTATTATTAATTTTGTTGATAATCTCCGTCGGCAATTGATTTTTTTTAAGACTTTTCGTTCAACGCTTGACAACCCTATGACGACCACAATGCACACACACATACACGATGACCACTAACCATCCGTTATTTCAATTTAAACCTCTTTTATTTCATTGTTTGTTGAATTATAAATACTTACTCTGAAATTGAAGGGGAGTGCATTTTATAATGTGTTTTGGGCATTAAATAGTGTACGATTTGCGTGGGAATCGCTTTCCTTGTTATATGAATAAAAAATAATTATTTTTGGGCATCCATATTCTGCCAGCCAGTGTTTATATTTCTGTCCCATAAAAACAAATTTTGAGCTTATTTTCTTAGTTTAAAAATGTAGCAAAATAATTTTTTTTTGGGTATCCATATTGTGCCAACAAGTGCTTATATTTCTGTCTCATAAAAACAAATTTAGAGCTTCGTTTCTTAGTTTAAAAATGTAGCAAAATAATTTTTTTTTTGGTATCCATATTGTGCCAACAAGTGCTTATATTTCTGTCTCATAAAAACAAATTTAGAGCTTCTTTTCTTATTTTAAAAAGTAGCAAAATTATTAGCGAGTAGTCAGTATATGTATACAATATAGACAGGTACAGTGGGGGTACTAATACCATCGTCAGTTTTCAAATTCATTCCTTTAGTAAGCAGTAGTAGACTCTAGTACCATTTGAAACTAAAGCACTAAGCCGACAACTGCATATAAAACTTAAATACCTAATAATATAATTTCATATCAACATCAAACCTTTTTAATGGTCTGTTTAAAAAAATATATAATATATTGTACTCTAGGAGTTCTAATATTTAGAATTTTTTTTACAGATAATAGGTATCGACATTTCAATTTTAAATTTACACTATAGCATAGCTCGTCCCTTATCATCATTTGGAGACAAAGGATTTGGTGTCCTTTGTTTTATCTATCGACTGTCTGTTGCACTGGCCTAGAGAGAATGCAGATGCACTAAGAGAGGACCGGACTAGGTCCAGTATTTTCTTATTTAATTTGAATGAAGTCGAGTTTTTTTGGAACTAGTTAAGGAGAATCAATGGCATATGGAAGACTAAGGGCCTCTTTCACAAACTACATGTAAAGTTTTGATTAGTTACTTTTAGAAATCATTTTCTGTTATATTGAATTATGTACTTGGTTTACTGCATCATTCGATAGCCTAATTTTTTTTATTATTTTATATTTAATGTTTGAGATGTTTACCGTACAAGCAAAGGTATATCAGCTTCATTATTCCCGGTTACCGGTGACTTTAAATGACAGTTTGGCCTACTTGACGTTTGTGAAAGAGGCGTTAATTTACCTTGTTCTAAAATATTTCCTTATTATAGTTTTACAACGAGGAAATGTGGTCAGAGTACTAAAACCTTGATAAAATAAATAAAATTGATACTTAAATAAAAATATTCTCATTTCAAAAACAGTCATATCTATCTCCAAATATGTAATATACAAAAATTAATGATAAAAAAAAATTAAAATTGAAAATCTATAATTTCCCAATTCATACATATTATAATATTTATAAATTGTGTAATATTTATGTTCACATCAGACGAATTCACATTAGACCAGGACCGATTGTATAAATTGTATTATTGTGTTGTATTGTTGTGTCTTCTGTTGGTGTACCTTAATAAATAAATAAAATAAATAATTAATTATTAAGTACATACTAGCTTTTACCCTTGACTTCATCCGCGTTGAAAAATAAAAAAATAGGTATATAACGCCTGACATCTTTAATGCTGTCATACTTTTGCCAGGCGTTGGAATTTTGTTTTTATATGTTTTTAGAACAGAAATGATGTGTATAATATAGAAATACTTGTAACGAAATTGTATATAGGTAGATAAATAAATATCCCATTAAGTGAAACAATATACTTATATGGAGATGATTGGGTTAGGGCATTGTGTTAGACGAATCGCTGCATGCCATCTGCTGTGTGGCCGTCAATCGATTCGTGCTTGAATGGCCGTCCAATTTGTCCGAGACAAAGCGCGCACAATCAACGTCTCTCTCGGCTCTAGTGTGCACTGTCCCACCGTCCATTGCCGTCCATCGCCATCTACGTTGCTGTCAATGCTCCACCTTTGTTGCTACTGATATCGAGTTGACAAACGATCATGTTTCGAGGGTTTTCTTGTCCGTTTGTGCTCACTCGTCAAACGCGAATTTATCTATACCACGTTTTCAATACACGTAGGTATGATCTATTCTTTTTCTATTGATCAAAAACGTAAACAAATATGGCGTCGCCATGGTCACTGGACCGTTTTAAAGATGGTATTTGACATTATCAAAGAGAGTTGACTCAGTCATTAACTCATTTAGAATTTGTTCGTATTGTTTGTTTAGTTCTATATCGTGAATTGTTTGTTTACCTTTTTGATCAATGAAAAAAAGAATACAATATAGGCCTCTAAAGTAATGACTGTCTAGAAAGGTATAATCAGCTCCATTATCCCCGGTTACTGGTTACTTTAAATGACAGTTTGGCCTACTTGACGTTTGTGAAAGAGGCGCTGAGTGTCTTAGGGCCTTTTTCACCAACTACAAGTAAAGTTTTGATTAGTTACTTTTAGAAATAATTTTATGTTTTATTAAATGATGCACTCGGTTTAGTGAATCCTTCGATAGACGATTTTTTTTTATTATTTTCTTTTTAATGTTTAGGACTTTTACCGTACAAACAAAGGTATATCAGCTCCATTAACCCCGGTTACCGGTGACTTTAAATGACAATTAGCTTACTTGACAGATGGTGATAGAGGCCCTATATGTAATTTTTCGTTTGGTTAATATTCAACAATATTAGCTGTGATATTTTTTTAGGTAAATTATTTATTTACTTGTTTATATCAATATATCAATAAATAGAAAAACTAGCTGTTGTTACTTTCTGATAAAAGTAGCTTTTTAAAGTAAAAAAAATTTTAAAATCAATCCACTAGTTTTTGAGTTTATTCATTACAAACAAAAATACAAATCTTTTATCTTTATATTAATTTAGTTAATACCTAAGTATTTTTATTTATTTATTTAAACAATGAATATAAATTTTAAAATAAATTAAATATAATTTTTAACAAAACAAATGAAACAATTTTATTTAATGGTTAATTTTGATTTATTTGATTATTTAACCTAATATGTGCTACCTATATATAAGAATATTCAATAGATATATTATCATTATCATGAATATCTTCAATGTGTAGATTTTTTAAATTTGATTTCTTTTAAAAAATTAGGATTGAATAGAAAAAAAAATTGGCAGTAATTTTAACTTGATTTATTGAGCACGTTTAGATAATATTATTATGTTCATTACATAATTATTTTACAAACTTTATGAACCAATGAAACGATTACATATGATTATTATTATTATTATTATATTTACATTATTTTATAAATTGTTATTTTTTTTATAATCACTATATAATTAACTAACTATTGAACACTAGATAATAAATCTCTGCTTAAATTCAAAAGTACCACGAATTAAAATTACACTTTATTACAGAAGAGCTAATCGATAAAAATATAGTTTTGTCTATTTTTCTTATTAGATTAAGGGCCTCTTTCACCAACTACAAGTAAAGTGTTGATTAGTTACTTTTAGAAATCATTTTCTGTTATTTTGAATTATGCACTCGGTTTACTGCATCATTCGATAGCCGATTTTTTTTATTATTTTCTATTTAATGTTTGGGACGTTTACCGTACAAACAAATGTATATCAGCTCCATTATCCCCGGTTACCGGTGACTTTAAATGACAGTTAGCCTACTTGACAGATGGTGAAAGAGGTGCTTTATATATCAAATTATTATTATTGCTTTAAAACAATTATAAAACATTATAAAGCAACCAAAAGTCTTTTATGCAACAAACAGTATGAAGGATTGTGATTGTTTTTTTGCAATAAAAACATTATTGCAATTTTTTGATTTCTAGTACTTTTGTATTTAAGCAGCGAAATGTTTTTTTTAATTTGCAAAAAAATGGCTAATATTGTATATTGATGTATGACTTAGTTTATTGAAGTAAATAACTCACTTAAATATAATATCTGTATTTAAGAGTATTTAATTTAAGGGCATTTCAAAATATATTTTAAACATCATTAAGTATTTTTTGAAAAAATCATAAACAAAAACATTTCCTAATAGTTAATTTATACGCATTTATACAAACATCACACCTTTTAATTTTTTATTGGAGGTTTTTTTAGTTAAGGTAATATATAGTTAAGTATACATAATTATATACCAAGTGAAACTAAGTAAGTATAAGTTATATTTCTACAAAGTGACAAAACATTACGTAACTTTGAAGGTAAGTATTATATATATCAAGTAATTATTTACAATTTTTTTATTCTCGGATTTTTCTTAAAGTTAATTAAGTAGATAAAAAAAGACACTTAAATAAATAGGTTTTTGCTTAGAGCCTTAACAGAAAATACAATAGATCACCTGGACTACAAAGATTTATATTTTAGGTCGAACTGTTATTCAAAAAATATTTAAAAAAAAACCATAATTCATAGTTGCTTTTAATTTTTAAAACGTTTGGTCATTTTATCTTAAAATGTCAAAACAAAATGTACAGAGCAACAAAAAATTTTTTTTTAGTTTTTTACAAAAAATATTGAAATGAAACATTTTAGTATAAAATGTATTACTCTTATACAATGAATATTATTTATTTATTTATTTACAAATCTTCTTAGTAGATACTTACTTAAATTAAATTGATAAAATGTATCTTATAAGAAGTGCTACTATTTTCCTTAAAACTAACTTGTAAATGAAGAAAAGTTTTTTCAAATATACAAATAGATCTATAATCTATTTTATTTTTATAACAACCTATTGAAACCTATTGAAATCTACGATCAACAATCGAGTTGCAAGGAATACCACGATTATAGGTACACTAGCTGTTGCCCGCGACTTCGTCCGCGTTTAAAATTTTTCTGAAAAAAATGGATTATCCATCATAAAATATTTTTTCAATTCGAACCAGTACTTCCTGAGATTATCGCGTTCAACCAAATAAATAGTCTTATAATTTAGTATAGATTACTGGCTGAAAAAATTCGTGCCCATTTTTGTCCTTTTCCGTTAAAACATCGGAATAAAAAGTACATAGAAACACTCTTTTATAAAAGTGCAATGTTGTGTACAAATTTCAAGTCAATCTATAGACTTACTATTTTATAATTTCATCGCCAAAGAAGTTTCACTTCTAATTTTTTTTTATTTTATTTTATTTTTGTACGGGCTAACATTGGTAACATTGTAGTTATCAACTAAACAAGGAAGAATCTAAGAATGAAGTACAGAAGAATTTCGACGTTGATATTTATCTAGAATAAGTTCTTCAAGTACCTATTTCCAATTTTGCGTTTAATAAAAAACCACAAAATTATATTTCAAAAAACTTTAAACAACAGTTCCCGGAAATTGCGTTGCACTATTTAACCAGCATATACTGATCTTTAGCATAAGTAACTGACAACAGTAACTGATCATAATCAGCATAAACTGACAAAGTTTTATTTGTAATCTGTTTATAAAACAGTCCAAAATTTGGGATACCCCTAATCAGAAAAACCTTCGGGATTTGTGTTGTCGGATCGCGGTGAGGTACCTGGGGAGGGTACCTGCATCTGTCTTCCGTACATCAGCTCTGAAGGTGGCAAGAACGATGACAGATACTCAGGAGGAGGTCTGATGACCGTTGGAAGGTACCCGGTGCCGCTGTAAGGTGGAGTCAAGAATCTCCGTGACGGAGAGAATTTGAAACTTTGATTGGAGAGGGGAGAGAACGCAGATTTTGATTGGTAATTCTGCATATACGGCGGGGATTCCCGAGGAATATTGTTGTAAGCCGGGTTTTCCCCGTTAACCATCGTTTCCATGGCGGCGACCACGTCTCCTTTGCATCTGGCCAGTATTGCCTCGATTTCTTGGCGACTTCGTCTAGGAAATACTTTTATGAGCACGTCGACTGGAGATTTCTGAAATGTAGGTGTGTTTTCTTCGGCGACAGTTTCTGTCATGGCTTCCGGGGGTTTCCTTTCTCGCCTGAACATTTTGTATTTGAAGTCGGGACTCTCCCATTTGTCATCTTCCTCCTTTTTGACAGGTGGCGGATCGTCGCGAGGCTCTTTCATGGATAGATTTTCTGGAGTAAGGGATGTTTCCGATTGTTCCTCTAATTCCTCTTCGACGTTGAGCTCGTGGTCTGAAGGCGACCGAGGGGGTGGGGTGTGAAGGGGCTGCGGGGAAGAGACGGGAGTCTTCGTCTCTTGCGACTGATCTCTGGGCGGAGACGGACTCGAGCAGACTTCAGTGATGCGAGCTCGCTTTTGAACTGTGGACAATGATGTTATGGTTATTATTTTGTTAGTTTTTTTAAATATATTTATAACAAATCAAATATTAAGCAATATGTATATTCAAAAATCGCGTAGATTTTATCTGTTTAAGAAACATTAAAAAGATTATAAATGATTTAAAACACAGTAAATTCGTGGAGTCTCTGATTTATTCATTAAATTTGATAAGCCACTAACAATCACACTCCGTCTCAAATTTTTAAAATTTTATTTGTAGAGGATCCTTTTATTTAAAAATAAACCTATGTTCCGAATTTCAGGTTTCTACTTTCATGTAGGTTCTAGTTTTGGATGTGCGTTGTTATTCAGATAGGACTTATAATTTTATAACTATAAATTTTAATTTTCAACACAACTAAAAATCTCACGCACAATATGTGACCTTTTTGGGGAAAAATATTTGTTGGCATCAAATGAACTCAAGTTAACAATGCTCAGTCAGTTAAGTATACTACGAACAAACACACTGTTTAAAATTTCCCACTCGAATTCTCATGATGTATAGCGAAATAGGGATTGTGGTAGAGCTAGTACAGTCGCATACAGAAGTCATTGTGTTCCATGCAATTAGAAAGCAAGTCGTCTCCAGTGGCGTGTGCGAATTTAATGGTCGATGTTATTGTTTTTTAAAGAGGGGCCAGGGGAGAGGGCAGGGGAGGCAGGGGAGGGAGGTGTCGAGTGTTCGATGACGGCTCGATAACGTGTTAACACGCGTTGTTTAAATTACGGTTAATTTTTGTGTTTACCGTTGCGTGGCATCGGAAGGCATCGAAGGAAAATATTTTCAGGATACAACGCGTTTAGAGGGTGTGTATTTCGGTCTTTCGATTTCAGCTCAAGCGAGTCTGTTTGCAGCGAGAATAGAAATGTCTGGCGCGACTATAATGATAATGTGATATTGATAAATAATTTATTTTAGATTTTAGATGAGTATTATGAAATATCTATATTACTTAAAAATGTATTTATCTATTTCTGAGTACATGTATCCATAAAACTGTTATATTTAAGGTACAATAACTGATTTAATGAGTCAAAAAATATTATAGCAATTAAACATTGTCTGTTGAAGACATTAGCAATATAAAATCATTGTCAAAATATATTAAATTAAGTATTCTATCGTCACGATTGTTAAATGAAGATAAAATTAGGCACTATATTTCGGAATAATAAAATTGTAAGGAATACATTAATTATAGTAGAACTGCAAAAATGTCAGTACTGCAATATGTTAAAAGTATTAGGTAATTCAATCAATAATATTATGTGGATAAGACCTAAGTTGTTAGGTAAGTAGTAACTACAGATTAAGATATATCATGTAATTAGTAATGAGTGTAACCACTTTAGCTAAAAACCAAATTAACTTCTTAACTAACTTCTTAACGTTCTTTGGACCTTAGAATTTATAATCATGTTTTTGCAAAAAAACATATTAATAATTTAGGTTGCTATTGAATTAACATTTGTCCCATAAATGTTATTTAAAATAATAAATAAGCTTGTATATAAACAATATCGCTAAACTGTAACACCGTTTGAAGAAGACTTGTCAATTTCAAGGCGAGAAAACCCACGAGGCATAGCTTGTTTGTAATAAGTGTATACGAGCGATAAGTCGCTTACCGAATAAGAAAATAAGATGACATTTATTGCGTTTGTTTCTTTATATCAGAGCACAGTTTGAATGCGAACCAATTCATTCATTCATTCATTCAATCAGCACAATGTTCAATGTGAAGCGGTTTCGGTAAAAAAACTCATTTAAAAAGGAGTTTTTAAATTCTCTTTCAATTCGAACAAAGTACGCCCTCTACACAAAACTTAAAAGATTTCATTAAAATAATGTACGCCATATTTTTGTTATACAAACACACTTTTTATTTATTTTTAATTACAAAGAAAGCGATAACACCTACTGGCCATTTTGAATATCATTATGCGGGTTAGAGCGAGAAAGAAATATAAATTTGTAAGCGAGTGAAAGAGAGGGATATATGTGCATTCAATGGCATTTGCAGACATCTGCTTGAAAGCGGTTTTTATGCTTTTTGTGTTTCATTGTACTTCGTCTATTTGTATGTTGCACATATTGTAATTATATTAAATTGTTTGTATTTTTCAACGCCCATTGTTATAGGTATACATATTATTATTGACTATTACATGTGTACAAATAAATACAATTAAAATATCCATTTCTAATTTCGAAATGATTACTTTAACTAAGGCTCATATGTTGTTATTTATTCACCTTTTGATTATTTTTTATCTGTCTGTCTGACGGGCAGGCGTGCTTTTGAGATTAGATAGAGAAGAATTTTTACGTTATTATTATTAAAAAAAACATTTTTAATATTAAAACTTGTTTCTTAGGTTTAAACAAGGTTTAAACATTTTATTGCTCATATACTTATGTAGGAGTTTGATATTTTATTTTTACTTTTAGATGTTTTCTCGGGAACAGATATGAGATAATGACCGCATTCGCTAGCGAGAGCGTAAAACACATGTAAACTATCAACTGTCAATGTCAAATTGACAATTTTTCATATACTTACAACAGATTAGTCTATTTTACTAATCTGAAATACTTACCTAAATATTTTACGCTCTCGTTAGCGAGTGCGGTCATTGTAAACTTTTGGTAAAGGTACATTTCTTTTTTTCTAGGTGAAAGTATGCAAAATTTCATCAAACCTCAAAGTTTCTTGCCTTCAAGCTACGGTAGCCATCTCCCATCAAGTGGATCCTAACCTTGATGATTTCTACCTGAGTCCTTAACTCTGAATGAATTGTTTCATATAAATTGTTTTCACACAAGAGAAGGTTGTGCAGGCTACATTAAAGTGTTAAAACAGTGCGCTCCGGTGGCCATAAATCGTTTGAACACAATGAACACACAATCAGGGTTGGCACGCCGCCACGCCGTAGAGGGCTACCCGCGCGCCGACGTATGTATTGTCGTCGGCGATTTATAGCCGGATGAATTTGACTCCGGCTGTGTAACTGTACACACACACATTATTAGTGTGTGTGTCTATTATTTGCTATTACAAACATAATGGACATTAATTATGTTCTACTTTATGGCACTTAAAAAAATATTTTTTGAATTTATTTGACATTAGTTCTATGAAATTAGTGTCCAATGAGATTTTACTATATTTATAAGTTACTAGCTGTTGCCCGCGACTTCGACCGCGTTCAAAATGTCATATAGCCTTTCTCGATAAATGGACTATCCCAAAGATTTAAATCGAAAGATGCGGCGTAATCTTCTCGCGCCATACTAAAACACACCGAAAATTCTTAACAATGGGTTTAGCCAAAGATTTAAATCGAAAGATGCGGCGTAATCTCCTAGCGCCATACTAAAAACACACCGAAATTTCTTAACAATGGGTTGGGCGCAGGCGCTCAACCCAACTACAGTTGCACGCCAGCTACAGTGAGTGACGGTCGCTTGTTCAGAGCGTCGCTATCGTCAGTCACGTTTGAAGTAAGGAATGTGTTGTCTGTGTTTAGACAAAAGTATATGTATTTTATACTTTGGTCTTTAGTTTAATGTATGTTGTATTTTTAAACACATTTTCGCTAGTAATGCCGCATCTCTCGATTTAAATCTTTGAACTATCCAACACATTCAGTAGTTGCTGAGATTAACGCGTTCAACCAAACAAACTCTTCAGCTTCATAATTTAGTAAAAGTATATATTCATTAACATTTATGTATATCTAAATGTAGTGTAACATGTCACTATCATAATATAAATATCAAAATCGGTAAAATTTTAGGTTAGGTAATTATATTTATTCAAATCAAAAATGTACCTATAGATAGATTCTAAAATCCTAATCTTAATTCTAATAATATGATGACTATTCTATATTTTTGTTTTTATTTCTATTTTGTGTAAGTACCAAAAATTAATAAAATAAAAAAATAAAATCCCGTTTTTTTTTTCAATGTTATACAAAAAAAGTTATGTATTAAAATGTTATCTAATTTGGACGCACATTTACGTTTAATTCCCAAGTCAATTACTTTAAAAAACAAAAATAAAATAAAAATAAATACTAATAAAACTCCATTAAGGAATGTTGAGTAAATCGCCCTTTAAGTATTATGAAATAGCTCTGTTTGATGTAAAACAAAGGAGAAGTCTGACGTGCAACCGTCGGCCACAAAAAAGTATAAAACAAAACAAAAAGTAAGTATACCTAGGTAATTAAGTTATAATAACTGAATTGAGAGAGAGGGCGTTTTATAGCTAATTAGGGGCCATTTTGATTTATTTCTTTTCAACTGTAGTTACAAACAGAACTCATAATTTTCAACTAACTGAAATATTTTTAAAAAAGTTCGCCTTTTGAGGGTAATACTTTCACTCGACCAAAAGTAATACTTCAATTAAGAAGGTTTAGTACCTAGGCGTAATAATTATGATCCTTATCCTTACATATTATAAAACAATGTACTCCACCGCGTCTGTCTGTCTGTTCGCGATAAACTCAAAACTACTGCACCAATTTTCATGCCGTTTTCACCAATGGATAGAGTACTTCTCGAGGAAAGAAAGGCGAAGTCGCGGGCAGCAGCTAGTTTTGTAAACTCTACTCGATTGTAAATACAACATTTTCGCGGGACATTTTTCGAATAGAAAATTATTATTCAAAATTTCATAAATACGCTTTATGAAAACCGCAATATTCCAAATTCAATTAGAAATAATGAAACGACTGGGTGGATATATTAAAACGGGTCCCGAACTCAAAATTGATGTAACCCCTAATTTTCCAGGTCCATTCTCAAGTGATTAGCGATACGGAACCCTCCGGCGCTCTTGTTTACGACACCTACAATTTACTATGCACAGTCACTGCGAACAAATTAAACTCTAAAGTCTTAGGGTTAAAGTTTAAAATGCAATAGTTTGTAGTTCGGGAGTCGTGATCCGAACGGAGTAACTTTGAATCGGCGGGTGGTAACAATAAAACCAATTGTTAAGCGAATCTATTATTTAGGCGAGCCATTGAAATTGGATCCTTATTACAAATGGTTAAGGTCGGTTTTGAAATGTGCAGACAGTGGTAGGGTGGTTGCATTCGATTGAGGAATTAGTATTCTATTGCAATGCAATCATTCGGCACCTTGTTACTAGGGTTGTCGCTTTTATATTATTAAAAATATTTTTATTTCTTTGGATTTCTTTAAAGAATGAAATTTCTTTTCTTATTATAATAAGAATTTATTAAAAATATATATTATTAAAAAATTAAAGTAATAACTTCAATTAACCGAAGCATCCAAAGGAAGACACAATATTTTTTCCAATTTTTCCCTCAAAAGTTTCACGAGAGAATGTGCAAGATGTTCTTGTATCTTAATGATTAAAATCCTAGTAAGCGCTTTATGATCAAAAAGGAAATAAACTTAACAAACAAAATTTGTCTTCAAAATCTGATTAGTTTATTTTGTGACGAAACAAAACTAAATTAAAAGGTTTTCAATTAAGAACAATAAATAAAATATACACTATACTGTACTGTAACGCCTAATTCTCTCAACAAAATGTATATATAATATTTGTAAACAATACACATAAAGATTTTGTATTATGATATATTAGAGTAACGCTTATTAAGTATATTTAATTTCAACGAAAAACCCTACATGTCCTTTTTAAAAAAAGTACAAAATATAAAAGTATAAAATTTTATACAAAATTTTCCTGAAATTTCGACTGTCAAGCCTAACACAAATATCACTAAAGTAGTAAGAAAACGTAAAAAAAATTACAGTACTGACATTTTTGACATTTTTGTGAAATTCATCTTAAAATGCGAACGTCGACAACCCTAGAAGACAGGGGTGCACGTCACGTAAAGCCAGCAAATGAAATTACGCGACTGTATTTTAATATTGGATCTGCGAACGATCCCATTGTTGTCGGATTACAAATAATAAATATCAACCACTCCACTTATAAACATACTTTATTACTTTTCTGGTGAGCGGTGTGTCAATTTATGACATATTAGCTGGTGCCCGCGACTTCGTCCGCGTTGAAAAAGAAAATATGAGTAAATAACACCTGACATCGTTATCGCTGTGACGACGGTGGCGCCACCACGCGACAGTGGCGCCCAATTTTTTATATTTTTAGACGATCACTCGGAAACAGTATCAATTTTTTTCTGGATGGCATTATGTTTGTTCAATTTTAAACTCTATTTATATAACCATAATATTAAAAATCGAGTGAAACGTGACAGACGAGGCGCTTGACGCAGATCTGTGTCAATAACAGACGAGAGATCTCTGATAACGTGCATGCAAATTTTTATGACGATCGGTTGAGTAGTAAGGCGTGAGAAGGTAGCAGACAGACACAGTTACTTTCGCATTTATATCCATACTATACTAATGTCCATACTATACGGAATTTTTATATCCATACTAATGTATGGATATAAAAATTCCGTGAAAACTAATCTAACTGATAATGTTTTCTGCATCAAAATACGTTGCGTGATTGAGGAGGAGTTAGCGGCCATACAGACAAAGAGTAATACATAAAAAGATAAAGAGAAAATGTTATGAACCCCTGACTACATCTTCTGTCCCTTTCTCTCTCGACGATGACCTATTGTTGACATAGTACAACTAATTACAGTTCTATCGGTTCAAGTGGCGGCTGTTTGTGTCGGCATCGACTATCGCGACATCAAACATTGTGGGGTTCACTATACATATTTTAACAATAGATAAGCCTCTCCAATTACCGACAAACACTGATAGTCTATAGCTATAAGAACAACGCTCCATAGTCGACAGGTTCAAATCCCGGTTGAGATTGTTCTATTGAGCAGTACTTACCTACCTATAGTACGTTTTTAAAATAGTTTTATGTAATGTAGCTATAGGTCCACTTGATAATACAATATGGCTACCATTGCCTTTTACGCTTCAGCCGCCGACGAAACCAATGCTACGTAACCGGTTACGTGTGAAGGATTTCTTCTTCATTTTCAGGATTCAGTATTTCAGGATTTTTCTTCCTACGAAACTAGTTACGTACGATCGCCTACGAAACCATTTTCTGACACATTTTTGCATTTATGGGAAACGGACAAAACACATTTTTTATTTTGTAAACATAGGCATCGCTATTGGCTATTTCGTAGAAAGAAAAAATTCTCTGTACGTAACTGGTTTCGTAGCAAGAAAACTGCTGACTTTGGGATTAAAGATAAGGCCTTAACATGGATTAGGGAAATTCCTGTAAATCCGCAGTGGTTTGATTAATTTAAAATTTAATAAAATAAAAAATAAGAACAAGTTTAAAAAAGAGTGTGTGTCAGCTCCAACGCACGACTGGAGTTTATACGAACGATAAATAAATAATTCAGACAATTTTTGTCTGAATTGAAGCGCTGAAGACGAATTTATAATAGACAGCGGAGCCCTTCGCGTTACAAATTTGGTTGTTTCTTAAAAAAAGTAATAAGAATCCCCGAAAAGAAGTTGTAAGTGCTCGGTGGGGGATGAGAATTGCGTTCGCAACACAACACCGCCTCTGCAATGATACCAATCAAAACTTGCATCTGAGGAAACCAAGCGTCGTTCAACAGTTAATAAAAATCCACTCGGAAGCCTGATACACGAACGTATTGCGTTACCTCGAGCCAAACAATGCTAACACAAAAGATAAAAGAAAAGATACAAAGATCGCACGAACCTAACACTCATATGAAAAAGACAATATACTTACGTAATCCTAACCAATAATAATAATAAAGTAACTGTCTGTCTGTCTGTCACGCCTTAACAACTCAATAGATATCATGAAATTTTGCATACACATTGTCAGGGATACAGAAAAGGACATAGGGTACCTTTCATCCAGAAAAAAAGTACTGTTGCCGAGTGATCGTCTAAAAATATAAAGAATTGGGCGCCACGCTACAGTGGCGCCCAATTCAGGAGATGTCAGGCGTTAGATATCAATCAATCAATCAATCAATATACTAATAATAAATCTGTAAGGGTCGGTCATTGAGTAAGTTACTTTGTTTTCAGAGATATCATGTTTATAGGCTCTATACATGATACTGAAACTAAATTGACCATTTTTAATTTTTTTTTCTGTATGTATGTATGTTCCTCCATAACTCTTAAACGAATCAACTGATTTTCATGATACTTGGTAGATAAACATTTAGACGTACGGGACACAGGATAGGCTATTTTTTTTCTTTTTCAACGCGGACGAAGTCGCGGGCGCCAGCTAGTTATTCATATATTTTCTTTTTCAACGCGGACGAAGTCTCGAGCACCAGCTAAGTAGTAAATATTATAAATTCAAAAGTGATTTTGTTTGTCACGCTTTAGCAAAAGGAAATTGGGTACCTATCATACAGAAAAAAGTACTGTTCCCGAGGGACGTGAACGAAGTTATAATTCCATGAAAAATATTTATTATGGTCATATTTCGGCTAAAATAATATTTAAAAAGATAAGTAAAATCTCCACGAACCCCGAACCGTGTGGCTGGAAGGTAACCTTCTAAGCAGCAGTATATTTATTATTATGTTGTTGTAGGTAGGCTATAACTATTCCATTGATGGTAAGTGGCTACAGCTACCGAAAAACTCATGACATGGAAATCTTGAAAAAACAACAGTAACATAATATATCTTCGGTACGAATGTAATCGCAGACGCCGGACTGCCTAATTATGTCCCAGACATTCATTTGTTAAAGACAATGCTATAAAAATCATATAAGCTAATCGTAGGTTATAGCGATTTGTTTGAACTGAATAAACTACATGTGATCCTAAGTTGTAAGAGAAAGGTTTGTTTGTTTGTGAACTACACCATAATATCGAAGGGTGCAAGGGGTGGACGAGAGTAAATCAATCGTTCTAATAGTGTTTCACCAACAAATAAAAAGAGGAATCGCATATCATGAATATAGCAGTACTAGAAGTGGCCATCGTAAGTCATTATTATTATTACTTGCTATTATTTATTTGCTTAATTTTGGTTGGGCTGAAGTGTAAGGAACCTCTTGACAATATGTGCAGTTTCAAGACCATGCCGTGTCAAGTTCAAGACAGAAGTCAAGACTTCTGTGTCTGTAGTTTGATACAGCCATTTAGGCATCCAAATTTTACCTTTACTCGTCACTACCTTCAAAATAAAAATACAGATGCACAGTCAGGGCTCGAAAAACAGTAAACGACGTTTCATTGACCATTGACAGAAAAACCTGGGATTATTTTAGAGGAGGCAAAATTATTTTTCTGGTTTTTAGTGCTCACAAGACAATCATCATGCGGGTCAGTAACGTCTACTAAAACACCGTTGGATCTTTCCTAGAACATCAGCACAATAACAAGTCTGTTCGCTAAAATCATCGAAATAACATTGTATATATATCTTCTGGCTAGAATATAATAGTCTGTGATGATAGGAAGATCACAAAAGAGTTTCTGCTTTCCAAAACTGAGTTGGGTGATCCTTTTCTGATTTCAAAGCAAGCTCACGATGATCTTGTTTTCTTGTGAAACACTTAGACCGCGTGAGTAAAGGAGCCTTAGTCTTTACTCTATTTCGTCTAGGTTAACAAAGTACCTACCTGCATCCTACCTAGCGTTTCTTGTTTTTCCAAAATGGTGTCTATTCCAGCCACCGGATCTATATTATGTGCGCGTTTGTACGTTACGTACTATCAAACGCACAACACTCAAGTAGCTAGGCGTCTGTCGATTACTCCACCATTAACCTTGCTGCCCCCAAATTGGTATTCCACTCGGGAACCCTTCACCTCGCAAACAAATTTATACCGTATCTTCACATCAATAAATCTTACATTACATTGACATGTCTAGGGAAAAACTTAAACACAGTCAAAACGATATTGTATTTTCTGTGAAAGTCGTTAGGGTCGATATTTGAATGGTAAATGGTTAGCGTTTGCAAAAGATACCTCGATTTTTTAATTCAATAAATGGTCAGTGAAGTTACAACGAGGGCTATCAAGTATCTTTTTTCTTTTCTTGAAACTTGTTGAGTTGAGTGATCATTATTGAATTTTTTGTGGTTTCATTCAGTATTTTTTTGTTCAATTAAAATAAGAAGGTTTCGAGGAAGCTTTCTAGGTATTATGAATTGGAAGTGTTTCAAAATATTTAAAAGCTAAGGTTAAAAAAGTTTAGAAAATAAAAACCAGTGGATTGTGGTTTATTGAAGCGAATTATTAAATAATAGGTCCTGGGTCAGGAATTCAGGATATTATTATTTCGATGTCCTGGATAACTACATACATTAGATATAGCAATAACCTTGTTTCGTAGGTAAGCTTAGATGAAGAATACATAGGTAAGTAGGTAAATATATTCCAGAACTATTACCTATTCTGTGCCCAGGTGAATCCGGGCGTGTCGGTCTATTTATGAGCACCTATCATTTAAGAAGATATTTAGATTGCCTTGCCTCTGGCTAATAATTATTAAGTAAGATAGGGAGTATAAATTTTAATAAAATACTTAACAAAAAGATATATCAAAAATATACTAAAAGTTAATAGGTATGTTCGCAATAAAGATTCCATCAAAAGCTTGAACCCTTCAAAGCCAGTTTAGAGAGAAGCCTCCGCAAAATCATTATACCTTTTTATACAATGAAATCTGAGGTTGCATCGCTCCCACACTGGACTCGAGTGGACGCGAGACGGAAATAGAGTGGACACATGAGTGTAAGTGAGACAGACTGACATGAGTGCCACTCCAAATATAAATGGTATCGGATTCGCGTGCGAGCGGGACAGCAGACGGACAATGCTCGTTGGAGGGAGCGAGACAGAAGTCAAGTGGCCGTATGAAAGAGTTCCGAATGCGCTCGAGTGTGGATAGTGACCTCGTAATTTCAGTTTACTTTAATTTTATAAAATAAGGTAACAAGCTTTTACACAGAAGCATATTTCAGTAGAGTTTTTTTTTATAAATTTGGTTTATTTGGAATTCAAAATGTCTCTGTGTTACCTTTAAAATATTTGTTTAAAATTAGCTGTTTAGAGCCTTATATTAATACTTAGCTGCTGCCCGCGACTTCGCCCGCGTAACTTTGTAAATTATATACTAAAACCTTCCTCGAGAACCACTCTATCCATTGGTGAAAACAGCATGAAAATCGGTGCAGTAGTTTTTGAGTTTATCGCGAACACAGACGCGGCGGAGGACTTAGTTTTTAGTAATTATGTACGGATAATAAGTATGGTATAGTTTATGGTTATTTTTAGGTAGGTAATCGGTGTTCAACATTTTGGTTAAGATTACCTAATAATTGTAACATTATTTTTATTAGGTAGGTATTAAAAAATAAATAAATCTTTTCGCCCTGGAAGACTCCTCTCGAGGACTCCATAATATATATTTTACATGGCCGGTAACTAAAGTAAATTACAGTAATTTCAGCAGAAATTAAATTACTGCCAAGATTATCAGTGGCGATCCGCTATATGACAAATTTTAGAAAATCGTTTTAAATTATTCTATATTATATAATAAGCACACTACATTGATATTTCCGGGAGATCTACTGTATTATTAATAAAAATCAATGTTAAAGTTTAAATTTCTCAAACCGCGCCCAAAACGCTATTTCTGTAATGGCGCTGGTCTTTGATACGTGTGACGTCACACGCTAGTAAACAAACAGAACTGAATGATGACACAGAGAACTAATATTAAGTGAATAAACACTATTTATTACTCTATGTCCGATATGTTTACTAGCGTATGACGTCATCAGAGTTGCAACCAGTCATAGGGCGTTTCGGCACCAAGATAAAATTTCAAAAATTATGATATTTTTTTCATATAATTTGCAAAAAAATATACATAATTTAGCTTAAAATATAGTGATATATGTTTTTTACGCTATTTTCTGATAGGATAACCACAATTTGTAGTATATTTTAAATATTGTCAATTACGATCAAATATTTAAGCAATTTGCGTTTAAATAGTATTAAATGGGAAACAGTAACTGAATACTATAATTGCGCCAAATGTTTGTGACCACTTAAGTATATCGTATTTCGCAGGATTGACAAATTTTTCGGTACAATAACCAATGAAATTTAATACGACCTGCAAAAAGAGTCCTTTGGGATGAAACAAATGTTAAATCAGTGTTACAATGACTTTCTTTTAGAGGTTATTGAATCGAGGGAGCTTTTTTTTACAACTTATCAAAAGTAAAACTACAAAACTAAGTAGGTAATTTTTTTTGTATAAATTGGTAATAATTTTCGTATAAAATACCAAAATCTTCTTCTTCTTTTTTTTATAAAAAAAAAATGAATCCTAAATGTGTTGTTAAGCGCAAAACTCTAGAACGGCTGGACCAATTTTAATTCTGTCTTCACTCATGGATAGAGGGATAATCAGGGAAGGTTAATGGTTAACAAATAAAGCTTTGATCTTGAGTGAAAGATAATGATAATGTCAATTAGCATTAGGCATTCCTTTTTGTGCGCATTAAAAGGTTTAAAATTTAAGTATTCTAATAGCCTTAAAATTGTCAGAATTTAGGATTTTAGAATCTCAATTTTAAAAGTTATATGTAGTTAGTGCCTACTTAACTAAGCTGTTAATTGTTATAAACCTTCTTTTTGGGTTTTGTAAATCAATACTAGATAATAATAAATCTGTCATGGGTCATGGAATAAGTTACTTTGTTTTCAGAGATATCGTATTTATAGCCTCTATACATGATACTGAAACTAAATTGACCATTTTTACAATTTTTTTCTGAATTATATGTTCCTCTATAACTCTTAGGGCCTCTTTCTCAAACTACAAGTAATGTGTTGATTAGTTACTTTTAAAAATAATTTTCTGTTTTATTGAATTATGCACTCGGTTTACTGCATCATTCGATAGCCGATTTTTTTAATATATTTTCTATTTAATGTTTGGGACGTTTACCGTACAAAAAGGTATATCAGGTCCATTTACCCCGGTTACCGGTGACTTTAAATGACAGTTCGGTCTACTTGACGTTTGAGAAAGAGGCGCTTAAACGAATTAACTGATTTTCATGAAACTTTGTAAATAAACATTTAAACGTACAGGACACAGGATAGGCTACTTTTTTCTTTTTCAACGCGGACGAAGTCGCGGGCACCAACCAGTAAATAAATAAATAGATACCTAGGTATTTGGCAAATTTCAATATTGAACAGATGGTCACACATCCATAGGTGGAGAATATACGTGCAGACATTCCCATCAATAGGTCAATTACACACGAGCGGGAGGAGGGGGGGGGATTGGTAGTGATGGGGAGTTTCCCCATACCGCCCCCATGCGGTGTTATTGTAAATCACATTTGACTGATTCTTTATTAATTACTGTTAGGGTAGCCATTGTGAACGTGCCCTTATGAAACAGAAATCAATCGCGTATATATATTGCTTGTTTGATTCGTTTAATACTAACGTATTATTCAATTTGCATTTTATTTAGGTATAGATATATATATTTTTTATTAATTACATAAGTAGTACCTATAATCGGAACCGTCTGTCTATAATATAGCCGCTAAAGGACTTGTTAATTTTTACTTTTATTTTTAAAATATGATCCCTTGGAGACAGTACTTTTTATGGGTGAAAAATAACCTATATATGTATATATGTTCTTTTCTGTATCCCTGTATCAAAGTTTCACGATGATCGGTTGCAAAATTTTACTCGCTTTCGCATTTACTAAAATAGGTTAGGATTTAATACATTACCTACATATTCTAAACTAGCTGGTGCCCGCGACTTCGTCCGCGTTCTCTATACCCTTTCTCGATAAATTGACTATCCAAAACAAAAAGAATTTTTCTATTCGAACCAGTAGTTCCTGAAATTAGCGCGTACAACCAGACAAACAAACAAACTCTTCATATATTGGTAAGATATAACGTATCAAAAATAATATCATTCAATATAGATTCTACAACAGTTTTACAGGTGCCCCATTTACCAGTCACATAATAGGTACTCTAGACTAGAACATTCCGGCCTTAGCGGCCGTCGGCTCTCCGAACTAAGTATGTGCATTGACTTACTATATTACTTCGTACTATAATACTTTCTAGAATCAATGAGTATGTGTCCGCGGGGACATATATGCTGACGAAACGTCTCATTCACAAATTGCAAGTACTTAGCTCAGTCAAATACACTAAAAGAATTAGCTGAAGTGGAAATAGGCTTGGAGTCTTCGAGTGGAGACCACGGGTATGACATCAAGAGTTTTTTAACACGTTTAATTAATTGCCATAGCCGAAATGGTGAATTTACCTAGTTTTCCGAAATAATAAAATCACTGAATGTATATATTATTCGTATAATTTTATTATTCGTACATTATTGTAAGGCACCACCACGCGACGGTCACACCATAATGGGCCGGTTCACGCGACGACGCGTTAAAAAAGTTTAAGTATAATAATGAACTAACAGTTACATACTTGGGTGTTATAATTGATCGGAGACTATCATGGCACTCCCACACAGAACTGATTATGGACAGAGCTAGGAAGCTGATATGGATTTTTAAAACATTTCGTCATGTTGCAAAGAAAGCACTTTTAAATAAAATATCCTTGGTTCAATCGTTCAATCCGTTCTGTGTTATTGTATACCAATATGGGGCGGAGCCTCTAAAATTAAATTTTTGGAATTGGAAAGGGTACAAAGATCATTACTTAAAGTGATGTACTTTCTGCCCTATAGATTCCCCACTATTGATCTTTACAATTATTGTGACGTCTTAACCGTAAGAAAATTATATATTTTAACTGCTACACTCAAACTTCATAAATCCTTAAATTATGACCCTAATATAATTAAAAAGAGAAGAAATGATTTGGTTGTTCAAACAAATATTGTAAAAACCGCCTTTGCTCGAAGACAATATCTTACCCAAACTTCTTATTTATATAACACATTAAATAAGACACTCAATATTTATCCCATGACATACTATAACTGCCCTGTCAGACTGGCTCAAGACCCTAAATTATAATGAAACCGAATCGTTGTTTAAGACTATTACTTGATTAAATTCAATATTTATTATCAAAACATTGTTTTCTTTATGAAATGGGACACGTAAAAACTACACTTAACTTAGGTATATAGAAAATGCTAGTTCACACACACACACACACACACATATATTATTTTATTGTATTACCTTCTCATATATTATTACTGTTTCTTATTTGTTATATAAATTAGCCTAATATTAAATAAGATGTTGAAGGAGCGGGGGTCTCCTGATACATAGGAGGTCCCCTACACCCTTTTTGTACGTAGGCTTATATTTATAAATAAATTATTTTGTATTTTTTGTAACTAACACTTATGGGCTAACGAAGGTGATAAGTTGACACAAAGAAGTTGATAGCTTCCAAGTCAATTTGAGATGACTCGTTTACACTTATATAGGAAGCAAGGGAGCAATATGAGTTCGCAGATGGCAATATAACAGTGTAGCGGCAATATCTCCGGCTCGCATTCCGACACGCGCCCGCAATATCAGCCTCGCTTTCCCGGTATGGCGCAACTCATAAGCGGTAGCGGGTTGCATTGCATACTCGCAAACTGCTAAGAGCGTGACAATTTTTTTACAAAATAAAAGTGAATAAAAATAAAAAAGTAGATATATTAGCTGTCTGTTGTTTTCTCGGACAGATTGGACTCTTCACTCCTATGGAGTTGTTTAGTTATTAGTTATTTGTGTTTGGTTTTTTATTTATTTATTTAGTTGCAATTTTTATTTATAAATGTTATTAACTGACTATACATTAATATTTATAAATCTACCTAACACGCTATGGACCTAAATAAATAGAGAATAATTTTAATAATAAATATATGAGAACTTAGTCTTGTCGTAATGGGCATTATATTCGTCTTTCTAGTCGAAAATATTATATACTCGTTCGAATTCAAAGAATTTAATTTCGGAATAACTAAGTTAAGTTAAATTCGAGTTACCTATCATTTGACATAAAGTTTTAAATTAAGAAGGGTACTATAGGTACGGTAAACCGCTATAAGTTTATGTCTTGTACCGCCCGCTATAAAACTCTCAATATGTGGTCGTACTTATGGGGGGCGAAGGGAGGGGAGAGAGGAAGGTAGCAGATATGCGAAACGTTGTGCCGTTTTATGTGGTCACATTTATATCAATAGTTATGTGACCGCGACTCGAAGCAATTTAAATTTTATCACGAGAGTGGAGAAAGCCATTACTCCGTGCAGGGAATTTGAATTATACCTACATAAGTCACATCAATTCTCAATAATAAACGTCATCCCTCATGTATCATGTAGGTATATACGTCATTGTCTCACACCTTATCAACAGTCTACCTTCAGATATATGTAATTAATAGTAATATAGTTAGATTTTAATAATAACGAGCTGACCCGGCGAACTTTCTACCGTCCCAAAATCATTGTTAAATAATAACTATTAAATAACAGTAAAAAAATATTTTTATAGTGATTTTCCGTTTATTGTTATTATTATTATTATTTTTCGTTAATTTTTCCAAATTTTAATGGTTATTTTGCTATTCGGGACGGAGACCAAGCAAAACAAAGATCATGAAAATTGTGGTCCAGCCGTTCTCGAGCTATAAATGGTGTAACTAAAAGATTTTCTTTTATGTAGATATATATGTACATATTCTGTCTTCTATATAAGTATATAAAAGGCGATGTGTGTGTGTATGTTCCCTATGGACTCCAAAACCGCTGAATTTTGATGAAAGTTTCAGACAATCTTCTGATTAGTCCAGCGGGTAATCCTATATATGAAGTTTGAATGAATGAATGAAGTTGAAGTTTGAACAATGAATCCCTAAATGTGTTGCTAAGCGCTAAACTCGAGAACGGCTGGACCGATTTTAATTCTGTCTTCACTCATGGGTAGAGGGATAATCAGGGAAGGTTTTACTTAAAAAATGCACAAATGCTAGTTTATAATAATTTTAAGTAATTGCCTCTATTTCGACATATCCATCCTAACTGTTATCAGCAATTAGTACTTAAAACTTTATACTTAAACTGTGGGCCGTGTACTTACTTAGCTGTACTTAGTTAGCAGTACTTTTACGAAAAAAAAATCCGGAAAGAAATGGCAGCACTTGTGCTTTATGTTTCGGTAAAGTCTACTAAATTTCCCTCATGTTATTATTTGTGACGGTAGCCACCTACCATCAAGTAAGTGACCGCAAACAGTTCGTTTAAAAGAGCTGTTCGTATGAAAAGGCAAAGTTTATACATTGCAGTGGGTTTAAGCAGAAAATAGCGTTTAGTTAACGTTTGAAGTTGACGCAAATGAAACGCCACCAAGGCGTATTAAAAACATTTGCAAAAGAAAGTAAGTACGAGAGGCTGCAATTAACTCAATGCGACATTCGCGAACCTCGTCAGACGACATACTAGCGGCACGCCTCGCCGTCACTCACTTTTGCACGAAATTTCATGAAGTAAGTAGTGCTGTCAACAGACAGAATAAAAGATATTTTTTAGTGAACGCGTAAAACCGCTATCACACTATTCAATTTGAAGGAAACCAATTTAGGAACCTAAGTAGTGAACTAGTTGATTACACTACACTCAATTGATTACTAAATCGAAGATATAGAATTGAAAATAGATAATAGAATCTAAAATGTAAATTGAATCCAATCTGTTCTAACTGCGATTACATCTTCCGATTTTCTAATTTCGGCGCGTAAATAAAACCGCTATAACGCTGTTCAATTTGAAAGAGACCAATTTAGGAACCTAAGTAGTGAGCTAGTTGATCACACTACACTAAATTGATTTCTAAATCGAAGATATAGAGTTGAAAATAGATAGACAATAGAATCTAAAATCTAAATTGAATCCAATCTGTTCTAATTGCGATTACACCTTCCGATTTCCTAAATTGATTTCCTTCAAATTGAATAGTGTGATAGCGGTTTTAGGCTGAAAAGATAAAAGAAACATGCGCTTGTCAGACATTGAAGTTATTTTCGAAGGATAATTATTTATTTACATATTATCCTTACATATTATAAAAAAACCACCGCCGCGTCTCTGTTCGCGATAAAAACTACTGCACCGATTTTATGCTGTTTTCACCAATGAAAGTAAAAACTTCTTTAGGCACGTTGGGCATTTTTGAGATGGGAAATACCATTGAACTCGCGACACTGTCATGTAACGTAATGTAGGTAACCGAAGCCTCTGTATATTTGCAGATATTAATTTAAAATAATTTAAAAAAAGAACAATTAATGAGATGGGAAAAAAACCATTGAACTCGCGACACTGTAATGTAATGTAATTTTGTGAAGTTTAGTTTTCACTTCTGACGTGCAATCCAACGACTGACATACGAGTATTTTCTGCTGAATGACAATGACATGTCAACTGCTGAATGTAGTACAAAAGACTACAACAGACCTATGGGGGTCAATCTACAAATTTGTTAATATGCTTATAAGTACTGAAGTTTATTGTGAACTTAATAGGTAATTTAGGGGACTGTTTGTATGTTTGTTTTTGTGTTAATTGACGACAAAGACTAAGTGTTGTGCAGCGAGGGACAGAGGGCGTCTCGAGCTGAGGGCGTTGGGTGGCAACAACTGTTTTCATGAATTCAGAGTCGGATTGTATCTTAAAATTAAGTTTTTATGAAATTTTTGATTAAGTACTTAACTAATTCTAGGTCTAAAGTACCTACCTATATATTGAACTTTAAATTATTAACTTTAATTTTTAAAGTGAAAAATTGTTAGTCACTATTTTTTCTAAATTTGTCAATTAAGATAAAGTTTTCGTAAATGTGTAATATTTCGAAAATACAGTTACTGTACGTCGTTCGTATTACTATAACTTCGTAGGTACTTCTGAGCGTAATATTATTTAATTAATTGAATAGGTAATTTTTTCCAATATTAAATAAAATTATAAAGATTTGTCGCCGAGCTAAAATGTTATAAAACAGATTTTATTCATATCAATATGAATATTTTGATATATTTAAAGTTTAAGCAATAAAATCTGTCAGTTACGTGTTCATGTTTAAACCATTTTTATCGCGTTAAATATGAATCTATCCATCTTTTGTTAATTTTTTAATATTACTACGTGGATTTTTTTATGTAAATTTCGGCAATTTGACGGCCACCTTTACCTTTTAATACAAACAACGCTACAGTGGCTGCAAGTAGTTTAAAAGATGAAGTGTCAGGAGAGGATATACTTATCGAAACACAACAGCACACATGCTGTTATATTATAGTAGTCTTCTGTAAAAAGGTTGTTACTACCGCCAAAAAGGCTGCCCCAACACAGTGCGCTCTGATATTTTTGACAGTGGTGGGATTCGAACTCACGCCCTTTCGGACTGATTCGGACTGAACCAGCGCCTCAGACCACTCGGCCACGCTGCCTTAACACAGTGCGCCTTGGTCACTACTAAACAATGGTCTGATAAATTGTACTTAGGTAGGATGTACTCCAGTTCCTCCGAGATGACCGGCGTATGACTTTCGGGTACGCCGAGGTACTGACAGGGAGCGTAACCTGTGGCGGGGCACCGATGTCGTGTCATAACGTCCCCGCGACCCCACCCATCAACGACAGCGCTAGAAAGTCGTTGGGTTTTAGCCGGTACGAATCCCACATATCTCCGCGGTGTCCCCTACACTGCCGGATATCCAAGAGGATTTCTCAACGTTAAAAAAAAGGACATATTGCATAATAAATAAATAATGCGATACACTCCGTCACTGTTCCCAGAAAACCATTAACAATGTATATAGGGTGGCGAATGTCGCTCTTTTTCCCCGCGCTTGTACACTTTTCATCCGGTTTGTACACTTTTCAGCCGGGTTGCATTTCAGCCGGGTGAGTTCGCTGGCAACACTTTACACTTTCGCCTTTAATTGGCGGCCGTCGCTCCTTTCAAATAAAACGCCTGTTAATTGACGTTTAAACTTGCTTAAGGCTTTCGTTTTAATGTCACATTAAAAGCTTCTGTTTCGCGTCGAGTGTCAAAACGAGTAGTTTACAAAGCGAAACACACAGACATATCCTTTTACGAATATATATAGGTAGGTATATATTTTTGTTTATAATGAATGAACTCAAAAATAGTGGACCAATTTTGAGAATTCTTTTACCTATAGAAAGCTATATTAGAGAGTAAAAAATGCTATATTTTATAATAAATATAAAAAAGGCTAATATTATAAAGAGGAAGGATTTGATTGTTTGTTTGTTCGTTTGTTTGCATTAAATAGGCCCTGGTTTCGGAGCCTACTGGACCGATTTGAAAAATTCTTTCACTGTTGAGAAGCTATATTATCAGCGAGTAACATAGGCTATCTTATAATAAGTACTAAACGATTAATTCTTGTATATGCCACGACGATCTCACAAAAGGCTCTAACGATTTTGACGAAATCTAGGGTTAGGAGTTTTTTAGGTCCAGAAATCGATCTGTCAGGGTCTTATCTTCGAGAAAATTCGTTTTAGGTTATTTTTTAATGGAATGGTTACAAAAGTAATACCGCTTGCTCGTTTTATAATATTTTCAATTTCTTGAATTTTTTTTTGTAATGTTTCATAGACTTTCTTTCTTACATGTAAAAAACTTTAAACCTTTCATTGGCCCGAGCGAAGCTTGGTTGCCCAGTCTAGTATTTTATAAAGTTACCTTTTTTAGGTTTTGAACTTTTTTAGTTATACTTTTATGTCACTTATCCGAATTAAATTGAAGAAACCGTTTGACAGATCATGATGAAGAAGATCTAAAGGTTTTCTTCATGGAAAAGTTTCATATTAATATGTTTAGAAGAAGTTGGCGTCCATACAGGTAGACGCGGAAAGTGACTTTATACTACTAGCTGTTGCACGCTACTTCGCCCGCGTAACTCTATATTAATAGCCTGTCTTACTCGTTGAAAATGTAGCTTTCTATATGTGAAAGAATTTTCAAAATAGGTCCACTAGTTTTTGAGTTTATTCATTACAAACATACAAAAATACAGATCTTCTCTCTTTATAATATTACATTACGTAAAAGTTAGTAAGGTTGATATCTAAAATTTTTTATACAAATAAAAGTGATTTCATGCTTTTTTAATAATTATTATATTCGAAGTAAAAGTGAAATAAAAGTATTATGTAAATTTCCAAATAAATTAAACGCGAGAAGCCACAGGATTACTTACATTAAGTAGGTAGGTATGTTTGTCTGTTTGTGAGTCGGTGACGTGCAAGGAAACGTCTTTGTTTGTTTCGGGAAACGCCTGAAGCCTCACGAGATTAGATTCTTAACGCGACTCTGGCCGCTTTGATAGCTTCGCCTCGCGACGCTTCGCTACGCTAATTAATTTAGATTTTTCACGCGAATGTTCGCTCTTCCATATATATTATTACCTACTATACGTACAAGGCGTCCCAAGACTATGAGAAATGAAGGGAAAGTGCCATAAATATCGTAGATAGGATATTTTGCTGAAAGAAGACTTTATGTTATTTTTAAAAATTAGTAATACTGCATTCAAAGATTTTCTTAAAATTACTTGCTTCGTCTGAGAATCGAAGCGACTTAAATGTAAAAAAAATCACCCGTATTTTTATGAGGCCAATCGAAAGAATGGACGAAAAATAATAATTCTTCTTAAGTACCTAACATAGCATCTTAAAAGATAGCAATAACATAAAATGTTTGATTCAAATTTCAAGAATGTTATTTATTGCCGACGACGACGTAATTATTAGAAAATCTTGGAATGCAGTACATATTTACTAACTTTTAAAAATAACAAAGTCTTTTTTCAGCAAAATATCCCACCTACGATATATAAGGTACCTACTTTCCCTTCATGTCGCATAGTCGCATAGTTTTGGGACGTCTTGTATAGATTTTACCCGGTTTAAACTTCATCCGGTTTAAAAAATAAAAATATATACATATCTAACGCTTGACAAATAATGCGTTCTTCAACATGATAAGCACGTTTGCTATGTTGTATGAAACACTTACATTAATTCCTACACAATATATTATTATGTAGTTTGATTAAATATTAGCTTGTAAATGGTATTTCGATTTTTCGCCAAAATTGCGTTTAACTTTTTTTCTAATGTCGTCTGAATGTTGAATTTGAAATGAGATTAAATATACCACATGGCTGACTTTTTTATTGAAGGACATAATAAACATTAGAAAAGAAATCCAAAAAATCACACATTTATTGTTTAGAACTATGACAAATGGCTCAAAAAGAAAAAAAAAACAATAACCTTGTGACAAAATTGTAAGACACTATGTACCTATTCAAAACCTTCAATAAATTTTTAATAATTTATTGAATTAATTAAACAAAATACAAAACTAGTTGAAAACACTAGAAATCTCTACTGTAGAATTTTTTAATAAATGATATAGTACAATAAGTAAATATTTTTTCCCCCTATTACTAGTAATTGTTTTTCGGGGAAAGGGAGAAAAATCTAACACAGGTTTCTATTGAACCCGGCTGGTGTAAGAAGGACGATATTTTTCCCCATGAAATAAAAAACAAATTACCTGGTGAATCTTCAGGAATGTCGGTGTAATGGTGCGGCGCCGAAGTGGAGGTCTGACCGGCGTATAGCAGGTTCAGTTCCCGTGCCTCGTTCTCCTCCTGAGCCTGCTGCCTTCGTAGAGCCACTTGTGCTGCCATCACCCGCTGTCTCTCGGCTATGAGGGTGCACTTGGCGCAGACACAGTCTCGCCACCGGCAGTACCGTTTGTGGCCTTTCAGGGCTGACACCACTCCGTGGTTACGACATCTAGCGCATTTCGGTGTGCGCTGCAAACAAACACATTCACTATAGGACAAAGTCTACTCTAATGTTATCAATACTAATAATAAATCTGTAAGGGTTGGACATGGAGTAAGTTACTTTGTTTTCAGAGATATCGTGTTTATAGGCTCTATAAATGATACTGAAACTAAATTGACCATTTTTACAATTTTTTTCTGTATACAGTATGTATGTTCCTCCACTCTTAAACGAATTAACTGATTTTTATGAAAGTAGATAAACATTTAGACGTACAGGAGACATGATAGGCTACTTTTTTCTTTTGTAACGCGGACGAAGTAAAGCTTCGGTCCCCTAGGCAGAGTCCCGAAGATGTTGGCTACATTACCTCGATAACAAATAAAAAATCTATGATAAACCTTTTTATAATGCCACTCAATTTAAAGCTTAAATATTTGTGATAGGTATCATTATGTGATCGTATTACCCCCCATTGCAACAATGTGTCGTGCGTTACCCGGATATGATTGTAATGTAACATGGGGGGTTATTCTGTAATTTGCACCGCTAATAGAATTACAATTTCTTTTGTATCCTTAATTACAGTGTTGCCACTATTGAATAAAATATTAGAGGAAGTGTTATATGATATTTTTATACTTTTACTTGTCTGCCTACTTAGTTGTAATATTGTAATAAAATATGAATCAGTAATTATTATGTAGTTTGAAGCAAATATCTATTCTATCTGCTCTACCTATTATTTTTAATTGATAATAATAATTAAACCCGTTGATTTTATGTAAATGTTATTAGTAGGATTTAGTTTTCCATTATTTACATATTACCTATAGAACATTTAACATCTGAGTATTATTTCGTTATAAATATCTGAGTATGAGCTATGAAAACTTAACAAGTAAATAACATAACACGAAAAACAACAGTCATAACAAGAAAAACATGTTTAGTTCTCTCTTTATAACATGTTTAGTCGTAACACCGAAAAAATAATAAAATTAAAAATTAAAATAAATAAAATATCTAAGTTAAAATACCTACTATTTACTTAGTTACTACGAATAATTAAGCTGAATAAATATTAAAAATTTTACCTACTTAGTTAATATAGGATAACATTTTGGTTAAAATTGTATATTTGAATTGAAATGAAAATTTATGGTCATCCAACGTCAAGATAAAATTATCACATTGTTAAATATTTATGATAAATTAGGAGACAACATAAAAAATTATTTTACTAGGTATAATTTCAATTCCGTCATCAAAATTTCGTTATAATCGTTATATCAAAATAATAAAGTTCTTTAATAATACCTAATCAATAATAAAAATGTCAAACGCTTTTAGTTTAACAATTGGTATAAGACGTAAATACAGTCTTAAAATAAAATAAAAAAATGTAGGAATTGATGAATTGAAACGCACCGGGGTAACAACTATCTGAAAAATAAAAAATAAAACATCCTGTATACTAGAACTAAACTAGATTTGACACTAGCTGAATTGAGACCGTTCACCCACCTGATATCTCTCCGATGCTCTCAAGAAAAATGGCGGCAAAGCTGCCAGGACTGGATGCTGAACCAACTGCGACACGTCAACGCCGTTTGGCAGTGACATTTCCATTTTACGGCCAGTTATTTTTAAATTAAAACTGGCCAAGATAACTGTACGTAGATACAGCCTCACACTTTTATAGACAAGTCCTTAATGCACATTATAAACACAGTTCCTATTTTTGTGTCACAGAACAGTTCGTAAACGGTTTGACATAAAGGCGCGTTCACATGTTCGGGACTGCGTTCGCCGCGAAGTTACAACCGACACTGTTGACTGTTGATTTTCGGCAATCGGATAGACTGACATTTGCGCGAGCGAGCGAGACGCAGCGAGTGCGAAAGGATACACTGTATTGTTGCGTAGCGGCGTCTCGCTCGCACTGTACTGTTAACTGTATATGTTGTATCATCCGGTTATATAAAATGTTGTCAGTGAAGAGGCGGCCAGTAGCCAATGGGGTCGCGCGGACTCCGCCTACAGACACGCGATTGGCGGTCGCCAATGCTGAAACTTTATTTATAAAGGTGACTTTTTTGAGAAGCGGTTTTTGTGTTGCCGGACAAAGGTCTGAATGGTGTACAAAAAACACAATTATGTTTGTTATTCCCGTTCTGAATACGAATCTTTTTACTATTTTATTTATTGTTTAGGGGGTTTTGTTTAATTGTTTATATAGTGGGTTTTAATCGCGTCGCTTCGGTTGCGGAGATCGATAATGTAGTACGATACTATTCTGATGGCTGTCTTCAGCTATTATCTGGTTGATTCATCGTGACATTGTCATTTTTCTATTGTTGTCAAATATAATTATTGTCCTTCCTTCTCATACTTATCAGACATAGATTCGTTTGTATAATTCTTTTTAAAAATTTCTTTTTTCAAGTTAACGTAATCAGACAGACTGACGGTCCACTTGATGGTAAGTAGCTAGCATCACCTATAACGCAGGCAATGCTATATAATATGCTGCAAGTGCATTGCTTAACATAGTAAGATAAGGGACAGTTATTGAAGTAGGATTAGGGGACAGTTATTGAAGTAGAATAAGGGACAGTTATTGAAGTAGGATAAAGGATAGCTGTTATTGAAGTAGGATAAGGGACAGTACCAGTTATTGAAGTAGAATTAGGGGACAGTTATTGAAATAGGATAAGGGACATTGGCAATAATTGCTGGATTCTTTTGTTAACCAAAAGGCAAACAGATATTTCAGCTCGTGCTTTTTTTAAATTGTAAACAGATTACAGTATAGGATGGGATAGCAGAACTCGGAGTGCCTTCTCAGCCTTAAGAAAATTCTGACCCTTATACCTAAAGGAACCTAACTTCCTTAAAAATATTTTTTTACCAAAATTACCTAATTTTAAGATTAACTAAGATAATTCTTAGTTAGAGTTTTTGAGTAAGGTTTATAGTGACAGTCATAAACTATCTGATGACAATGAATAACTGTACCATCAGTACCTACAACCATGTCTTACAAAGACAATAAAAAAAGTAATTTAAGGGAGGGATATGACAACCGACTCCGTTCGTTCATTGTTATCTTGTAGTTAAACCTTTATAAGGTTTGCAGGGCACTACAAACAAAAGTCAGTATGTCCATCACTTTTTATATCATAAAGTCATGTGATTGCAAACTAATGACTACCCACATATACTTTACACCAACGGTTACACAGCATCTTAATTTAAAATTGGAATCCAATTCGAATGTGGAACGTCGCGGGCGGAAGGTGCGTTCAAATTGAAATATTTCAATTTACTTGTCGGCGGGAATTCGATTTAAATTACAATGAGAGAGCAGGGGAGTGACGGGAGGGGTGGAGTGGCGAGGGGTGGGGAGGGAGGTTCCCAGTCGTAATTATCAATGTATAAAGTGTAGTGAATATTTGCTCGCATTGTGTAATACCTACCTCATATACCTACTTAGATTCAATCTGCTTTGCACGAAGATACAGGTCGTTCAGTATTTCTACCGCCGAAATTTTATTTTTATGCGTTATACTTAGCCTCCTCGCAAGTGCTATAGCTGCACATGAAATACTAACACATAATATTGTCACAAGACTGTGACATAGGATAGATTGACACTATAGATAGGTAGTCACAAGATCACAAGATGAGAGAGATTGACACAATAGATAGTCACAAGACTAGAAGATCGGATAGATTGACACTATAGATAGGTAGTCACAAGATTACAAGATGTAATAGATTTAGGTACACTACAAGATGGGATAGATTGACACTATAGATAGTCACAAGATTACAAAATGGTATAGATTGGCACTATAGATAGTCACAAGATTACAAAATGGGATAGATTGACACTATAGATAGTCACAAGATTACAAAATGGGATAGATTGACACTATAGATAGTCACAAGATTACAAAATGGGATAGATTGACACAAGATCACAAGATGAGATCTATCCCATTTTGTAATCTTGTGACGTCCTGAATTATAATTATAGTTGAAAATACAAAATGAAGTTAGGTTAGAAATGATAAGATAACCTACTTGGGATCTCATAAATCTTACCTCCCTTTATGTGTATTTTTCTTATTCCTGTAAAAGATTGAAGTGACTTTTTAGTCTATTATATTGTGTCTCTACTAACTGCCATATCTAGGTAAATCTCATTAGAAGACTGTCAACTTGGATGCAGATTCTAACTAGGTCTTCTAAAAGTCCCACGTGACTTCACATTAAAACTAGGTATTTGTGTCCCTAGTCTCTCCTCTGCCGTACCTAGGTAAATATCAGAAGAAGACTAAGCCACTCTTCAGGTCTGCAGACTCTAACTAGTTCGTCTAAAAGTACCACGTGACTTCACATTAAAACATTAAACGAAGAAGAACTAATATCCTTCCAGCTTTGTTCTGTAAATGGGTTACTATACCTATAATTACCGGAGCTCCCTATATAGTCTTCAACAGATACAGGTGTGGCGGGCAGGCGTGAGAGGGTGAGTGGCCAGGAAGGCACAGGGGGAGGGGGTTAGTTGTGAGAGAAGGCACAACTCGAGGCGCAAATGAAAATTCCGCAGCGCAACGATCAATTCGCGAAATGTTCACATTTCGTAAACGTCTCAACTTGTTTGTGTAGAGATGTGAATTATTTTATTTTATCGATATCGATATCAGAAGTTTGCAACAATTTATTTACAGCAGCAAATCAGACAGAGAATTAGTGTAGATCAGAAGCATTTTTATTACCTAAATTAAATTAAAACCTATGTAATTTTTAAAAATTATATTAAAATAAAATTTATTTAAAAATCTCTGTTTTAAAAATTAAGTTTTCTGAAATTTTGAAATTATCAGTCAACAAATGTATTACATAAAAAAAATAGCAACTAAACACTTGACAAGCATATTGGGTTAAAATATATCCACAGAAGTTAATATTAGCATAAAATAATAACAAAAAAAATTGGATATCGTCATATCGTCCTCGGCGATCCAGTCAGTTAATAACATGTGGACAATGTTTAATATTTAGGTGTAGTAGGTACTGGCTTAATTTTTTTTATACTTTTGATACACCAACTTTTGATACTATATTAAAATAATAGACACAACATTTCTATCGACATTTCGATAGGAAGTTAACAGAGGTGGAAGGAGCCTGGGAGCGGGCGAATATCTTCGTAAGCATTAAAATGAAATGTTCGCAATTTGAATATCGTACGCCCCCCCTCCCCCCTCTTCATCGACATAATAAATTTCTATCGAAATTTCGATACGAAGTTAGCACAACACTAGTCAGAGGTGGAGGGAGCGTGGGAGCGGGCGAATATCTTCGCAAGCGTTAAAACGAAATGTTCGCAATTTGAATATCGTACACCCCCTCCCCCTTCTTCATCGACATAATAAATTTCTATCGAAATTTCGATACGAAGTTAGCACAACACTAGTCAGAGGTGGAGGGAGCGTGGGAGCGGGCGAATATCTTCGCAAGCGTTAAAACGAAATGTTCGCAATTTGAATATCGTACACCCCCTCCCCCCTCTTCATCGACATAATAAATTTCTATCGAAATTTCGATACGAAGTTAGCACAACACTAGTCAGAGGTGGAGGGAGCGTGGGAGCGGGCGAATATCTTCGCAAGCGTTAAAATGAAATGTTCGCAATTTGAATATCGTAACCCCTCCCCCCTCCTAACCGACATCCCCCCCTCCCGCCGCGTCGCGTCGAGATACGACTTCAGATATAACATGTAAATGGGCATCGTTTTATTATTATCCTTTGTTATTTGAGCTCTCATGAATTATTAATTTGAGAAGCTCCAGATATCTTACGAACACACAGTAAGTAAGTAATATTAATATTAGATAGAAGCAGTACCCGATACTCTCGTGTTTTCCTTGTGAAACGCGTGGGGTAGCATTTTTCTGTAATCTTTCCTTGCCATTAGATTTTATTACCATTTTTATTACCTACTTCCAACGCTATAAATTAATAGGTGCCTACCTATCTAGGTTACTACAAATTATCTTCTAAGTCTGAAGCAAATTTAATTTAAAATACTAAACCGTGCATTTCCCAAATACTTTAATATATAAGTCATCATTTTCATATTCATTTATTTATAAAAACTGTAAAATTTATAATTTTTGAATTTTATAAACCAGAAATATTCACAGGAAATTATTGAACTTTTATTATCAAATTCTTCAAAGTTGAAGTTGAAGAAACAGTGGCCTGTTTTGAGTTATAATAAACGCGGATCCAATTTTTTTATTAGTAATAATAAATAATCATGGAACAAGACTCTAATATAGTCAACAATGCCTGATAATTATTAGGTATCTAATATCTATCGATTTGTCGATAACTGTCGATAGCTAGAAGACAAAGCCAAAGACTTAGTCATGTCAGATGTCAATTTTCTGGTTTGACGGATCCTGATTTCAAATTTAATACTTATCTATGAAAGTACAAGTTTCAACCGTTAAAACGAAAATAAACGATCTCCATACAGAACTGACTCTCCTTTCTGAGACAGGTCTTCTATATAGGACACCTTTTACTAGAAAAGTAGGGGATGTCTAATGCCTTGTTAAACAATGCGATGGAATTCCGCCCAGAAGAAACAATTTTGTAATAATGAAGAGCACCACGCCCATACATTCTGCTACAGTATCCAACCAATGGCATCGCTAGAACATCCTGCCTCGCCCTCCCATTGGCGAGCTTTCGATACTGTTGCATTGTATACAGCCTTTTTAGGCCTCTTCCTACCTACTCTGTGCCTCTTTCCATAGCCTAGCTTTTTACAAATATAATTCGAGATATTTTGACTAAAAACCAGGATTGTTTTAGAAAATAAAAGGTCCGAACAACTGGAGTTTACTCCTTACGTACGAACGATTTTAAAATTTTCACAATTCGAAAATGCCGAAAGAACTTGTTCTTTTTTAAATAATACCTACTTATTGTGTAGATTTTGCAATATCTAAGAAACTTCAGATATTCTACAATATTCAAAAAAATAGCATTCGTGTAACAATTTTGATTTTACTTCCGTAAATTTTCATACCACGGGCTTATATAGGTAATATATTATGCAAATCGATTTTTAAGGAGTAAACTCCAAAAACAATCAACGAGAGATAGGTTTCATTTTAAGTTAATAATTACAAGTAATTTTATATTACTTAAGTATAAAAGTTAAGTAGATATTTGTCAATTTTCAGGAGTTAGGTGCTGAAAATTAGGTCAAAAAAAGGAATTAACAAAATAATTTTATTGTATAGTCAAAATACCCATCTAAGTTTGTTTGCTATTCATAATTTCAAACTTAAAATAAAATATTTTTAAAACATAAGAATTGATAAAGGTTTTAGCGTAAGTATTCTGCCTCTATTTGCTTAGAGCTTTTTTTTATTAGAGATAGGCTTGCTCTTGGCCAACCTAACCTAACCATCTGTGAAGCGAAGATGAGGCCTATGGTGGAGCAAGCTCACCCAGAAGATGCCTTTGCACTCGAACTTTGAAAATATTTGGGTTATGTGAGCTCAGAAACACAGAAGCCGGAAGTTCCAAGCCTTGGCAGTCATTACGAGTATACCTAAGTGATGTTTTAAAGTGCTTGGTTCGAAATTTTGAGTGAATGCTCTCCTTCTTGTCGTTATATATTACTGTACTAAAGGCCTCTTTCACAAATTACAAGTAAAGTGTTGATTAGTTACTTTTAGAAATCATTTTCTGTTATATTGAATTATGCACTCGGTTTACTGCATCATTCGATAGCCGATTTTTTTAAATTATTTTCTATTTAATGTTTGGGACGTTTACCGTACAAACAAAGGTAAATCGGCTCCATTATCCCCGGTTACCGGTGACTTTAAATGACAGATTGGCCTACTTGACGTGTGTGAAACAGGCGCTTAATTTTTTATTATTTCTATAGTCAATACTTATCTGTCTGTTAAAACAATAAAATCAGTAATTAACGTTATAGCTCCTCATTTGGCAGCTGTGTTTAATTGTAGTATTTCCATGGGCATATTCCCTGATCAGATGAAATTGAGCAGAGTGATACCTCTATTTAAGTCCGGCAGTACTACGGACCCCTCAAACTTTCGCCCGATTTCAGTCCTACCAGTTCTTAGTAAAATATTCGAAAAAATCTTATTTAATCAAATGTACTCTCACTTTTCAGTGAATAACCTTATGTGTAATAAGCAATTTGGTTTCACAAGGGGTCGCTCCACTATTGATGCAGGAGTAAAATTGCTTAAGTTTATTTATGAAGCTTGGGAGGATAGACAGGATGCTCTGGGTATTTTTTGCGACCTTTCCAAGGCTTTTGACTGTGTTAAATATGATAATTTATACGGGAAACTTTCCCACTACGGTATTAGAGGTGTAGCTTTGGATCTCTTGAAATCATATTTGAGTGATAGAATTCAGAGTGTTGATGTGGGTGGGGTTAGATCACAGGGATCATTAGTGACTATGGGTGTCCCGCAAGGCTCTATTCTGGGTCCATTTCTCTTCCTTGTTTATATAAATGACCTTCCTTACCATATTAATGATCATGATATTGTTTTATTCGCAGATGATACGTCATTGCTTTTTAAAGTTAACCGTAGAAAGAATCATGATCATGTTAACTCGGCGATGTCTAAGGTTATTGATTGGTTTAATGCTAATAATCTATTGTTGAATAATAAAAAGACAAAATGTATTAAATTCACTTTACCTAATGTCAAACAAACTGATCATAATGTTCACGTAAATGGTGAAGACATTGAGCTGGTTGAGTCGACTGTATTTTTAGGTATAAATATAGATTCTAAACTACAATGGGGACCACACATTAATAAACTAGCCATTAAATTAAGTTCGGCTGCTTACGCTGTAAAAAGAATTCGCGAGCTTACTGACGTAAACACAGCGAGGATAGTATATTTTAGCTATTTCCATAGTGTAATGACGTACGGTATTTTACTTTGGGGTAATGCTGCGGATATAAACACTATATTTGTGTTACAGAAAAGGGCTATTCGTGCCATCTACAAGCTCGGTCCCAGGGTCTCGCTAAAAGATAAGTTTAGGGAAATAAATGTACTTACTGTAGCCTCACAATACATTTTTGAAAATCTTTTATTTGCTCACAAAAATATTAGCACTTTCAGTAGAAATAGTGATGTTCATACTTTGAATACTAGAAACAGGCATAGGCTTCAACTGAATAAAACTCGCCTCCACAGGGTTAGCAACTCTTTTATGGGACAATGTGTACGCTTCTACAACAGACTTCCTGCTAATATACAACAATTATCTCTGAATAAATTTAAAGTTTATATTAAGAAAACCCTGTGCAAATTATTATAGGATATTAGATTATATAAATGATGAACGTCCTTGGAGTTGAATATTGTGTTATTAGATTGATATCCTTTTGATGTCTATGTATTGTTACGTGTTACTCGTATGTTGTAAACTGATTTATGAAAAGAGCAACTAGGGGGTTTCTTGCCGAGTTCTTCCCCCTAGAAACAGCTTTCCGAACCGGTGGTAGTTTGTAATTTTGACGAAGATAAATGTTTTGTAAAAACTTACATCTAATAAATGATTTGAATTGAATTTGAATTTGAATTAAGTTTCGAGTAGGTATAATGTGTGTATTGTTTTAATGATAATAATAATAATTTTTTCTAATTTTTTTTTAACAGAGACAATATTAACATTTAGCTGTTGATACCAGTAATTGGTACACAAATGTAAATGTGTAATGTATAACTTATGTATATGACCTGGTTAAAAATAGAGGGATTTCGACCAGATGAGGATTACCAGCCATACGTCTGTATACCCGATGAAAGATGCATGAAGATGAAGAGGAGAAGGCGGTATGAGTTTATGAGCACACTCCGAAGTACATCTTCAGGTTATGCTTCCTATAATTGAGGCGGCATCCACCAAGTGCTTCTTAATTTAAACAATGCTATGTTGTTTGATTCCTGCTTCGTTGGAGGTCTTGTATAATAAAATAAAATAAGTAAATAAATAAAATCCCGAAAATAATGATTTCTAAACCAGAGCCATAAAAGTTTGTGGTGAGTGGTGAGTGGTGAGCGGTGAGCGGTGGTGGCGATATATGAGTGCCCGTTATTGGAGCTGGCATTGGCACTGGAGTCCGACTCCAAATGGCGGTCGTATCTCAAAGCTGCCCAAATCGCGCTGACGAAACACGTTTCACTCACACATGCAACTGACCATGTACAATAGTGAAGTAAGGACTAAGTGGATAAGACATTATAGTTATGTGATGGGGCGTTTTGCAGCCCAAATTCAAATCATTTATTTACAAGTAAAATCAGTTCTTATTAGTCTTAATATGCAACCTCATGTACTGCCACGTCTTGCTTTCATATCTACTTACTTAAATAAGAATTACCTATATGTACAAAACTAAAAAATAAAAAATATATCGTAGTCAATTGTAAAATATAATTAAATGTTATTCCCTAATACTATAAAAACAGTGGTCTAATAGCTATACATTGTCAGTTTTATTTTAAATAAATTTAACGGCAATTCCCTAAGTGCACTGGGTAACTTATTGTATATTTTGTTATATACTCAAAACATTCAATATTTGAGTTGTTGTATTCAAAACTATCTTTAAGTGCCTACTTTACATAATGTTTTGAGTATATTTGTGTTTGAGTCGTATCAATATAATTCTTTAGTGAGTCGTTCCGCTGACCAACAAAAACAGAAAACATTTGGTCGCCTCGTATTTTTTGCTCTAACCCGTCGCGGGTTGCCACCGCGCACCGGACTGCAAGTGAGTTTGATGGAGGGCCGCTCAAAGCGACCTCCCTCTCTGTTTGCATCCCTGAGAGGGTTAACTTTGTTTTTTTTAACTGTGCAGTTAAGTGTTGGCCGTTTTACGGAACCCCCGCACACACTCGCTTTATTAGTTTGTTAATACTTTCTTAGATTTCATTGCTACCTCCACATGTTTATCGTTAAATTAATGGGATATTGAATGTTACTGATAATGAAATTATTTAAAAAATAAATGAGAAAATTATTAGATGTCTAATTAGTAATATAGTTACTATTTATGGTTAATAAATAATCTATATCTATATGTAAGTAAATATGTAGCTGAAACGTTTTTATTAAGTAGAAAAAAATTAAGATTCATTTATTTTTAGGCAGTTGGACCCATATGTTACATTATCCGTATTAAAAAGTATGTAAAATAAAAGCAAATTGTTTTTATAATAATACTAGCTGCTGCCCGCGACTTCGCCCGCATTTAAAAAATAGATATAAACCTATTCTCAGACCTTCCAAGTGTACATATAAAATTTCATCAAAATCGGTTAAGCCGTTTCGGAGGAGTTTGGCATCTAACACTGTGACACGAGAATTTTATATATTTAATAATATATATACCTTGATGAACTAAAAAGTTTTAAGCGTTATTCGTTATTTTATACGTACATACTTTACGTGGCACCATCTGTTGTGCAATAGCTGAACTATTACGTTCAGCTTATGTTCAGACTTGTAATGGTCCAGTCGATAAACATTTTGCTATACGAACATACTTTGAATAGCGCCACCCGTTGTTCTAAATCTAAACGATTACGTTTAGCTATACTTCTATGTTCAGACAATTTTATGATTGTATTAGTTAGAGATGATAAACATTTTATTACACATTCTTACTTTATATAGCGCCATCTGTGGTTTAAAAGCTGAACGCAATCATATCACTTTCCGTGCAATAGGTTGTGTAACTACTGCTACTGTAATTTACCTTATCAAGTACTTCGAAAAAATTCTCACAGATGTCACCACTTAATATTTAACAAAACCTTTGCTAAATCTTTGCTGCTACAAAATGTAAAAATAAATTTTATATTATCTGAGGTATGTGAGGGGTCCATCCACCCATCCATCATTGTCATATCGGTCAATGACTTTCATTCATGATAATGATAGAATTATTTTTCTATCTCACTGAAAACACATAAAAATAGGTAAACGCATTAGATACAGTTTAATATTTTCGCATAGGTAACAAGCTTTTATATTTTCGAGACAATTTTGGCTCAGATAATAGAATATTTCCTAAATATATTATTTGTTTGTTCAAGCCGTAATCTGTCAAGTGTGTGATCACGAACGGTCGATGTCTTCACAAAGAAGTGACCCATTACGTGTCGCTATAACCATTAGATTTAATACAGTATCTAATTTAGAGCAATAGTCTAGTAAAGAGAGCCATTTTTGTGAAAACATCGTAGAGGTCGTTGAGGGCTCATTCGATTCGAAATGTCATCTAGAAACTTTTTGAGAAATTTGATGTAGGGCCGGTAAAAATTATAAAAGTTTAGCAACAAAAAAGAAGGGGTTTTGTTTTTTGCAAATATCTCGAAAACTATTAAAGATATCTGAAATTTAAAAAGAAGATACTTATAGAGCAGGAAATTTTCTAAAAAAAAGTCCTACCTCCCGAAACTCTACCACCAATCTTTATAATTTTAATTTAGAGGTGAAAATAGCGCTAAAAGCGGGTGATGTGAGTTCCTCGCGCGCCGACCGATACGGACACTTGAACAATAAAAGTTATTTTAACCTATTAAATATGAATATTTAGAAATAAAAAAAATTACATACCTTTTAGACACTTGAATAAACAAAGGCGCGCGTCCGAGAGGCCTTTTCGAAGGTGATCGCGAACGTGGGAGAAACCTGATGAGGCACTTAGAGAAGAAGAATAAAATAAAATTGAAAAATAAATTGCTACTAAATCTAAAGATTATTGTGAGGGCAATTGCTTTGAATCTAATTAGAGATAGCAAGCACAAAGTCCATTGCCATCACAATATGTAATAACTCCACATTACCATCTCGCTTTATCAGTTCGTCAACCGTCAACAACACGCAAGTTATTTGTTTAGTGTCGCTTGTACTCATATCAGTCGACTGGTTCGCATCACATCTTCCATCAAGGAGATATCAGTAGCACAGTGAGAGTTGTGCATTGCGCTAGTGTGCGGTGAGCCTTATTTTTTATTTGTATTTTTAATTTTGAATTTTCAGGAAATTTAAATTCAATATCAGTAGATTTAGCAGTGTGTTTTTTTAATATAATTTTTTTTTCATCTGCACCATAATTTTTTTATGTTTTAAAAAATAATAATAGTAATAAAGTTCCTTGATAATTATGAAAAATATTAAAATGAAAATTAAAAATATATTTCTTTAAAATTTTTTGGGAACGAGCAAATGTTCATGGTTTTAGAAGATAATTTTATACATTTTATATCAATAGACGATTTAATAAATTATAGTTTATAAATATATTTTGTTCTCAAAAAAAATTTAAATGTTTATCTATAAATATCACAGGTTCCGTTACATAGCTATTTCTTATGGAAAATAAACATATTTTTCTAAAATATTTAAACAAACAGTTGATGCGCCGGTGTCATGTGATTTCAAGTGAATGATTCATGTGGCGCAAGTTTTAACAACTCGTTCAACAGATGGCGCTACACTAATATGCACTGACCAATTTTATTTTCACTAGCTTTTGCACGCGGCTTCGTCCGCGTAACTTTATAAAATATAACCTATATTACTTGCTGATAATGTAACTTTCTATAGATGAAAGAATTTTTAAAATCGGTCTTGTAGTTTGGGAGCCTACTCAATGCAAACAAACAAACAATCAAATTTTTCCTCTTTATAATATTGTAATAGATTATCCTTATCAATTTCACTGTCGTGTACAAATTGATTGATAACATGGGAAGAGGAAAGTTTTATGTATTAGAGTGAGTGATAATAAATGCACTTACCTATTTAGTTGGGAAAAACAAATATTTTGGGAACTTCAAAGATTTTAATCGTAATAAAAATATTAAAATACTAGACTGAAGGTTTGCCTGGGTTCCATTGAGGGACAGTAATTTTACAATTTATACTAACAACTTGTTTAAGTTTTTATGTTCAAGTACAGAATCATCGTCGCGGGCGAGTAGTCTATAAAAATAATAAATAAAATAAAACTTGACAACTCGCCCGGCTCGGGCGAGATTAATTCGGGCGATTTGTCTATGCACTCGTAAAGTATACAAAATTCTTATCTTAATCTTTAATTATTTGAAATAGTTAAAGAATATTTCAAATAGTGCAGTGATTCCGGAAATATAATCAAATTTAAAAAAATTAACTCTTTCATCTATAAAAGACTAGCTGCTGCCCGCGACTTCGCCCGCATAACTTTGTAAATTATATACTACAACCTTCCTCGAGAACCACTCTATCCATTGGTGAAAATAGCATGAATATTGGTGCAGTAGTTTTTGAGTTTATCGCGAACAGACAGACAGACATACGCGGCGGAGGATTTTGTTTTATATAATGTAAGGAAGATATTTAATATCTTCAGTCCCCTAGGTATGGTTCCAATCATTATCTCGTTGTAAGGCAAAGCTAATCTGTTGACCGAACTCTGGAATCGCCGGTTATATCGATCAAATCTTTTGACATAATGTCTAAAAATTTAAGCACTGGGACTTATTATTATTATTATTATCTGCTAGTGGCTATTTCTGTCTTCTAGAGAACCAGTATCACTTCGTCCATTGCTGAAATATTGTAATCGCCACGTAAACTAAAGCTCTCTACCTATACCTACCACGTTAAGAAACTGTAGTACTTTTTTGATAGAGGCATTCTTCACATCTTCACAAGCCATTGTGTGGCTTTCTAGGATGTGACTGCGCTTGTGCATCAAAGGGCCACACTCGCACAGGATATGCATTGGTGTTTCTTCTGCCTCATGGCAGAAGCGACACTCTCCTGTAATAGTGAGACCCATTACTTTAAGGTGCCAAGCACTGGGACTTAATCAAAGATTTAAATCTTTGGACTTAATAATAAAATGAATCAAACGAATTTTCAGGTTAGTTAAAATGACAACGGTCCTAGAGCCCGGTAAAGTGATTCGCCCAGCAATTGATCACGAAGGTGTGAAATTGTTGGCGGAGCGACTCTACGGCATTTCTGTGCTCGAATTGACAGAACTGAATGGTTATGACGACAAAAACTACAAGATCATCGAGGACCCGAACATGAAGAATCCTCTCATCACCAACCACAGTCCGAACGGATACGTTTTGAAGATTATGAACTCGATGGATTCTCAGAACTTGAGCTTGGTTGAGGCACAGAATGAAATTATGAATTTTTTGCGTAAGTGATTTATTCTAAAATGTCATTTCGTCATTTCGTCACACTTAACTGTTTAGTGGCTTTGTTTTTGAATTTTTTAAAGTTGAATTTTGAATTTCTGAAATTTTTAAAATTAACTTTTTTTAATTTTTAATTTTTTTTTTAATTTTTGACATTGTATTCTAATTTTTTGTTTGTAATTAATTTTGTTTAGATTTTTTTTTTTCGTTTTATTATTTCGAATTTTTTAAATTAATCTGTTTGTGTACAAAATTGAATATAATTGGCTTGCAGACTGGACCTAGATTTTGAGCGATATGGTTAGACTGTTAAATGTGCTAGGCTGTTGCTGTTTTAATTAAATAAATAAATAAATAAACATTATATTATCTATATACCGACTGATTCGCTCAGCTGAGCACAACGCTATCTCACCTGGATTGCCAGAACTTCACACGCAATTGAAAGCTGTTTGTCTATTCAAACACCCATGTTTCCTCGCGCTTATCATTATCATGATAAAAAATCATCATTATCATTAACGTTATCATGTATGTGATGTAGACGCACGTTCAGTGACGGTTCCGAAGCCGATCCGCAACGTGTTCGGACACCTGTACTCTGTGGAGACGATCGCGGACAAGCAACACGCCGTGCGTCTCCTGGAATACGTGCCAGGGGACATATTGAAGAAGGCGCCAAAGACTGAGTCGCTTCTGTACCAGTTGGGCGAATTTGTTGCCAATTTGGACAACAAGTTGGAGGTTAGTCATCTCTTTTTATGCTTCTGTTTAATAAAACCACAGGGGTCTCAACTGTACTAAGTGCAGAGCACAAAAAAAGATATGACATTTAATTTATTCGAATCGGGGGCGTAGACCACAGGTGCGTCGATCACTGGGGGCATAAGCCATGGACCATCTCAATCAAAGTGACATTTTAAAAACCACTTATAAGTTTGAAAAGAATGAAATGTATGGGATGTATCACGTGATTTAGCGACAGCATAATATTATGTCAATCCCATACATTTTATTGTTTTCGAACTTCGTTATCGTTTTAAATTGTTACTTTGACTAGGCCAATTTTGACTGGGCAATTTGAGCCCCAGGCTTGAATTTTAATGGTACCCACTTGTAGTAAGTAGCAGACGGTACAATGAATCATACTTGGAACTAAAGATATAAATGCACTACGTACTAGATTTAACACTCCGAAAGTCCGAACACTCACTGTGTTTCAGAGTACTGTACTGTACTCTGTACTGTACACCTTATTTAGTAAGGTTTTGGAAAAACGCGTAAGCGCCGCAGGAGTCACGGCGCTTACAACCTTTTTATCGCGAGAAACTACAATGCTCATGAAGTATGAAAAAAAAAAAACCAGCTCCGTCGTATAGGAAATGTAACTCAAATTTTAGCGAAATCGATGGCTAAATGTGTGAAATAGCTATTTTAATGAGTAAGAGTTATCTGAGCTCTCTCTCTTCTTTTTTATCAATTTATCTCCTATATATTTTCCATAATAGAACACAATAAATCAAGATATGTACCAAAAAGTGTGTGTGTCAGCTCCGACGTATCTCTGATGGTGCTCAGGTGCGATCTAGTTTTAGCAAGGATGTATTATTACGTAATATATATTATAGTTTCAGAGATATTGTTAAATGACGCAATATCTCTGAAACTTCAGAGATTTTCTAAAATTAAAACTAACGCGTATCGCATACCGTGATTGATTTTACCTACTCCTATAAATTATAGGAGCAAATCAATATATTTCCTATATATTTTCCATGATAGAACACAATAAATCAAGATATGTACCAAAAAGTGTGTGTGTCAGCTCCGACGTACCTCTGATGGTGCTCAGGTGCCATCTAGTTTTAGCAAGGATGTATTATTACGTAATATATTATAGTTTCAGAGATATTGTTAAATGGCGCAATATCTCTGAAACTTCAGAGATTTTCTAAAATTAAAACTAACGCGTATCGCATACCGTGTGACTTTTGATTTTACTTCTATAAATTTTCATACCACCGGGCTTACTTGTATATGAAAAAATCGATTCAAAAATCTATGACATCATTATGCGTGACAAATCACTTATTAGGCTATAAGGCTGTTTTGCTGTCCCACAGTAGCAAAATTATAAAAATAGTAGATGAAATTTATTTGCGTGAAAAATGCAGACAGATGTATAACCTTGAATCTCTATTATCTATTCTATTACACAATCGTTCGTCGTTACGGCTGTTATGTTTATTGTACTCGTATGTGATGATACTAAAACGAGAGATCTACTTATTTTTTGTTACTAACTGGTTTATTTTGTATGTTTTCCTCGGGCATATATTTTCCTTTTTAGAAAAATTCTCCTGGCCTTCTTGAGATTTACAAAGACTGCTCGTAAAAGAAATTATTCCAAAAAAAATCTCATTTGTCCCATAACAATATTTGATTCCTGGTTTGTACTAAAAACTCAAAAAGTTTAAAGTACAGTTAACAAAAATAAAGCTAAATAATATTTTATTTATTTATTACACTAATCTGTCTCTTTTTTTTTTCAAAATTAGTCATTTAGGTATGTACTCGTACAAGATTTTTCTTAACCTAAAAGTCCAACAAAAATTCTATGCACAACTTGAAAGCAACGCCAAGCTAAAATTAGTTACCAGGTTTTTTTAAACAATAGACTTTAGTTGAGTCATGCGATGAAATATAGCAGGTATAGCGTTTCTACAATACTTGAAGGTATAGAAAGAAATGTGTAGAATTTGTTCAGGTACCTAATTATTAAGGTTAAATGCTTGGAGAGACATGTTTGAATTTTTTCCTACGTGCTAACCACGCAGGTGAAGCAGGAGACCATATAGCTCATACAAAAATGTACTCTGGAAGAAATTGATATTGAATGGAGCTCTTGAATCAATTTAGTTCAATCAATAAAGCAATTGACGCTCATGGATTAACGACAGCCAACATCATCCAATTTTCTGAGTAACTCATGTTACTAAAGAACATGATACATGCCATCAAGTAGGTAGACCATATGTAGTCTGTCTGCTGACTTAGTAAAAAAAGTTTTAATCAATGCAGTGATGACTTATAGATAAAACAGAGCGATGGCCTATAAGTGTTAGATCTATAAGAAGGCTTCAGGTTGTTTAAAGATCTATAAAAGAGCTATACTGATGGTTTCTATAAAAGGCAGAGAATCCGTAATGAGGAAATCTGTAGGAGAACTAAAGTTAGCCCAAAGCTGTTAATCATAATAAATAAATATAAAAGAATATATTTTTTTGAAAACAATAAAAAAGTGTCCTCTGTCATGGAAAGTTTTCCTGATAGAAAGTTTAATTTAAGTTTAATTAAAGTTAATTAAAGATCCTGGCGTTCAGTTCAGTATTATTCATTGGGTACAAAAAATTAAAACTATATTAGAAATAGTATGACTCAAATCTTATTTCCGAATCTTTCATTGTCTATAAAATATATAGTTTTTATACTTGTATTTTTTTTCAGAACTTCAACCACTCAGGCCTAGTGTCCCGCGAGCACATTTGGATGTTGTCTAAAGTTCCAGAACTGGAGAAGTTCAAATATGTCATCAAGGATGCTGACAAGTTGGATTTGGCCGAAGAGGTACATAAATATATATTTATTTACTACCTGACGTCCGCGACTTCGTCCGCGTTGAAAAAGAAAAAAGTAGCCTATCCTGTGTCCCGTACGTCTAAATTTTTATCTACCAAGTTTCATGAAAATCAGTTAATTCGTTTAAGAGTTATGGAGGAACATACATAGAGATACCTACATACAGAAAAAATTCTAAAAATGGTCAATTTAGTTTAAGTATCATGTATAGAGCCTATAAACACGATATCTCTGAAAACAAAGTAACTTACTCCATGACCAATTTATTATTAGTATTGATGATGATGATGATTGATGATAGTATTGATAACATAATTTTCGCAAAGACAACAAAATAATTTACAATTTTTATTATGCCAGAAATGACAGGCACCTTAGCATTTTAGCAGATTTTTAACTTTTAATGTAGTGGCTGGGCACATTGTGTTTCGCAGTCATTTGGCCAGCCCGTCTTGGCTGCAGTACTTAATCACCCCATTACAGAACACCACCATGAATGAATAACAGCACGTATGCTGTTGTGTTTCGGTGAGTGAGTAAGGATGCCTACTGTAGTCGCCAGCGCATTTGCAGTACCCGTGGCGTGCTTGTGGTACAGGTGACGGTAGCCACCTACCATCAAATGGACCGTCTAGCCTGTCTGCCAACCATAACATAAAAAATAGATAGTGTAGCAATTAAACCGAAAGTTTGTACGCGCTAATCTCAGGAACTACTGGTTCGAATTGAAAAATTCTTTTGATGTTGGATAGTCCATTTATCGAGGAAGGCTATAGGCTACAGAGTACATACATATTATAAATACAAAACATCCATGACTCAGGTACAAAGTTAAAATGTTAACACAAAAACATTTGCCCCTAGCGGGATTCGAACCAGCGACCGTTTGGTTAACAGCTAGGTTTACTAGCCACTAGACCAAACGTGTCGTTTGATTAATCTCCCAAAGATTGAGATCTAGCATTACTTACTTACTCACCGAAGCACATTAGTGATTTTACCACAGTAGAAGAAATTACAAATTTGGTGATATTTGTTTTAAGGTAATCGAAGAGTTCAAATACGCGATAGTCCCGCATCTTGATGAACTGCAGAAGGGAGTTATTCATGGGGACGTCAACGAAATGAACGTATTGGTTGGACTGAAGCCAGGTGGCAGGTAGTTTTTCTTGATCACTTGCTCAATTCTCATGTTAATTGTAAGTTAGGTTTTCTTGTTCACGATTTGTACCACCGAATAAAAATTTTAAACAATTTTATTACTAAAAGTTTCTTGTTTTAATTTTTTTTCCAAAATTGTGTTATAGAGATGTACATACTTACTGATTTGTGTTTTTATAGAAATCAACTGTTTCTCGCAGCATATCTATTGAATATTATGATTATCTCAACGAATTGAAAGAGATATATTAAATATTTCGATGGATTATCTCCCCAAAATGAGTTTATTGATCTTATGATGTCACAAAACATACCTTTCCATTGATTTATACCTCGTTCGTCCCTATATTTTGTCCAACATTCTAAAAACCAGGATTGTTTTAGACAAAAAAAATTTATAACGACTGGAGTTTACTCCTTACGAACGATTTAAATTTTCGCCGAAAGATCAACATTGTTCCTTTTTAAATAATATTGTGTAGATGGCGTAATATCTCTGAAACTTCAGATATTCTAAAATATTCAAAAAAATTAAACGTAACTATAACGCATTCGTGTGACAATTCTGATTTTACTCCCATAAATTTTACATACCACGGGCTAATATGCAAATCGAGTTTGTCCCATACCTAATATTATTCGATTCCTGGTTTTTTATTGTTATCTTAATCGAATGTTTTCGGCTCTCAAACCAACGAATAATCACTCTCTATTGATAATAATGATCATGCACCTTTGAAATTTTCAGCGAAAACGAGTACCGTATCACAGGAATTTTGGATTTTGGCGACATACAATATTCCTACTACGTTTTTGAACTGGCCATCACAATGACGTACATGATGCTGGAGACAGGTGACCCGAAGAGTGGAGGCGTCGTACTGGCAGGATACACCGTCAACAGGAGATTGCCTGACGATGAGTACAGGCTCTTAAAGGTTTGAATAATTTGACGACACATTTGGTCTACTGTTAACCAAACGGTCGCGGGTTCGAATCCCGCTAGGGGCAAATGTTTATGCGTTAACATTTTACTTTTGTGCCTGAATCACAAAAATATTAATTTTCTCTGATTTTAAGTGAATAAATTTTGTCTCTAAGCATGTAAACGAAAAGAAAATAATCTATAAATCATAAAAAATGTTGCTGTCAGCTTCTGTTTGTTTGTCCGCTAACTTTTTTTAAAGCAGCCAGCCGATTTTGATATAGTTTTCACTAACGGAAAAAGCAATAAACGAGGAAGGTGAAGCCGGGTGCGGGTCGCTAGTATTTCAAATAAATAAAATAAATATCTACATCTACACACATTCTACACAGCACCATCTAGTTCCACAGTAAGCAACTAATGTTTGTATTATGGATACAAGACAGTTGAAATACTACATACATTACTTTTTTTGTAAATACATACATATTATAAATAGAAAACATCCATGACTCAGGTACAAAGGTAAATGTTAACACAAACATTTGCCCCTAGCGGGATTCGAACCCGCGACCAACGTGTCAAGTTTTTTTTATTATTATTTATTTATTTAGATTACATACAGCCATTATAAATCTATTATATATATAAATTAAATACAAATAGGCCTATAGAATCATTAAAATTATTCACATTTATTTATCTATTAGGTAATTTAAAAAACAAATTAATATAAAACAAAAAAGAAAAAGAAGAGAATATTCTATATGAAAAAAATATATTTTAAAATTAATTCGCCAATTTTCTTTTTGTAAGAATTCAAATTGTTTGAAAATATATCAATATCATTCAGAACTTTATTGTGGTGATGCTTGGAACGATGAAGGAAGGAATTTTTAGAATGATTAGTTCTACAGTAGGGAATGTGAAATGTATCTTGATCTTTTTGTTACAGTTTGTTATACATTTTGTTACAGACTCTCGTGTCGGCTCGTCTCGTGCAAAGTCTAATTCTGGGAGCATACTCCTTGGAGCAAGATCCGTCCAACACGTACGTGCAGTCCACAGAACGTGCCAACGGTTGGGAACTCCTGCGCAAGATCCGCAAGTCCAAACCGAGTGCGGATCATATAGATCCTACAAATTGGAAGGCGATCGCCAACGAGTATTTGACAAGGAGTTAGAATACTGACCAGAGGGTTTTGTAGCACATTAACTGTCTCTATTCAAATTAAAAAATATTAAAGAAGTCACGAGACCGTAGCGACATCTGTACTTGACCAGGAGCTAGAATATTTTAGATCAACTATTTTTTTTTAGTAGCAAGAAAAACACTGTCCCTTAATTTTTCGTCACATATTCACAAAAAAAGTATTCTCGTGACCATAGCGACATATGCGTTGAGGTTGCGTTTTAGTATTAAATATTTTTCAACACTATTTCGTCATGCATGTAAATTATTTTGTAATATTTTGATTAAAAAAACTGTCTGCCATGATTTCTTAGAATCACAAAAAATTATTATTATTTGTTATACTTAATTGTTTTTCTTCGAACAATTATAACAATTCTAACAATAAGTCGACTTGTACTAAAAATATCAGTCAGTTGCACCACTGAATTATGTACTTTTTGTATATTAATATATTTTTTTAGACAAATAAAAAAAAAAGCTACGTGATGCCTAAGTATTTTGAAAATATTTCCAAACGAATAAGTTTAAATTTTATTATTTTAATGACATAATATAAATATCGAAATATATTGATATTAGAAAGACGTTAAAAAACGTCAAGTAGGTTGTGCTAAGACAATAAAAATGTACTATAATGTAATTTAGTATTAGTAGATAGATTTCGATAAGTTTTGTTGTGAAAATAGAGTAATTTTATTTATCATTTATTCTGTTCTTAAATTCAGTATTTAATAAAGACTGTTATTTAAAATTGAGTTTTTTTACTACCTACATTATACCTAATATGTTAATGCAATATAAGATCACCAACTTTTTATTGCAAGACTACTTAGCTGTTGAAAAAAAAAGTAGTCTATCATGTGTCCTGTACGTCTAAATGTTTATCTACCAAGTTTCATGAAAATCAGTTAATTCGTTTAAAAGTTATGGAGGAACATACATACATACATACATACAGAAAAAATTGTAAAAATGGTCAATTTAGTTTCAGTATCATGTATAGAGCCTATAAACACGATATCTCTGAAAAAAAAAGTAACTTACTCTATGACCAACCCTTACAGATTTATTATTAGTATTGATAGCCTATGTTAAGAGTGGGTATAAAGCAAACAAAATTTGTAATTTCACCCTTGTGGCCCCTTGGACAAGATAGTGACACAAAATACGTAGAACTACGCACAACATGCGACGGAAGATAGCGCATCTCGCTCAATAAAAATGTTATAAGTGCCAAAAGTATTACCTAAATATTAATTATTCGTAAACTACAATGTCAAATGAAAAATTGTTAAATACAGCCTTAGATAATATGTGAAGTGAAATTACTGATACGCTTTTAGCTTTGTAATGTGTGTCATTTTGAAAATAAAACTAAAATCGATGGAAATGAGAGCTCACTTGGTGATTTTTTTCTATCGAGTTTCATTATATTATGTTTTCTGTTACAGTCGTCACTTTCATTTATAATGTAGGTATTTATCTATTTAAAAAAATTAATTAAATTAGACTTTGTTTACTTAGATAAAATTCAAATCTAGGATTGGCTATTTCTCTTTATACCCGCTCTTAATCGTTGATAATTAGCTTCCCAACAGTGAAAGAATTTTTCAAATCGGTCCAGTAGTTTTCGAGCCTATTCAATGCAAACAAACAAACAATCAAATGTTTCCTATTTATAATATTAGTATAGAAAACAGCGGATTGATGAGCGAAGTTTTCTTGAAAATAAGTTTCATTATTTATGCAAACTTTCACTAACAAATAAAAACCTTAACATTGTGCCTCTTTGATGAATGTTACTACACTTTATTGGGGCGTGTATGGTATTTATTTCTTTGCTCCGGCGAACAATACGTTCTCTTGAAAACATACGTTTCCCTATTACACAACTTACTGTTGCGTCCAAATAGAAGTAAAAAATCAACCTGACACAAAAATATAAACAATTAGCTGATTGCTAAGAAGTCGATGAAAATTTGTCGACCTATTTATTTACCAAAAGAAATGTGTTTCATAAAATCCTATAGAAAGGCAGCGGTTTTCTACTGGTATTAACTTCTATAGTAAACTTCTATTCTTACTATTGTTATCTTTTTAAAAATATTTATTTTAATTACAAACAAATGATGACAATCATTTATAAATATAAACACTAATAATAAATCTGTAAGTGTAGGTATTGTATGTATGTATGTTCCTTCATAACTCTTATACGAATTAACTAGTTTTCATGAAACTTGGTAAATAAACATTTAGACGTACAGGACACAAGATAGGCTACTTTTTTCTTTTTCAACGCGGACGAAGTCGCGGGCGCCAGCTAGTTGTTAATTAAAACGCACTATCACAATTGTTTTTTTTACATATTTCATTGTGAACAAAAAATCCTACATACTTCTGACGTCCGTCGGGTCAGCTAATGTTATGAATGTGAAAGTAACTTTCTGTCTGTTACCTTTGTATGCCTTAAATACTCAGCCAATCATCCATAAATTTTGTATATGTCAGGGATCCAGAAAAAAAGAACTGTTTCCATGGGATCATTTAAAAATAAAAATTCAACGCCTGGCAAAAGCAATAAAGATCTATATTATATTTTTCATTTTTCAACGCGAACGAAGTCGCGGGCACCGGCTAGTTTGTTGTGCGGTGCGTTTTCGTGCTAACGATTTAGCACGAACCGCTTTGCCGTATGTTTTCAAATTCGCAAGGAGTTAAAAAATATTACACCAATCGAATGAAATGTTTTTTTTACATTCGCGTCGTAACTCGTTTACTTTCGACAGTGATCCTTCGGTATCGGATTCCGATCCATAATATTTATAATGACACGTTGTAAACACGGCGCATAACTATAATGATCTTCTTGGAAGTATTTATCCCTAATTAGTCGGTATGCATTTATTCCTAAATGAGTGAATTCCCTCTCGGTATGGTATAATTAATGTGCTCAATTTTACAAGTGCTAACTTAAGTTTCTTAACGAAACCAGATCGAGAATTACTTCAAAAAATATCTAAATATTTACATCTAAAACTAGTACTTTCGTGTCATCCCTTTTTTTGACGCCAGGAAATGCCAGAAAACGCCAGGAATACCTAAGTTACCTAAGTAGAGTCGAGCGGACAGGCCGGATTATATACAGGGTGTAACCTGTAATAAGAGCAATTTTAACCCATGATTTTCTCGTTTATTATATACTAGGTGGCGCCCGCGACTTTGTCCGCGTTGAAAAAGAAAAAAGTAGCCTATCCTGTGTCTCGTACGTCTAAATATTTATCTATCAAGTTTCATGAAAATCAGTTGATTCGTTTAAGAGTTATGAAGGAACATACATACATACAGAAAAAATTCTAAAAATGGTCAATTTAGTTTCAGTATCATGTATAGAGCCTATAAACACGATATCTCTGAAAACAAAGTAACTTACTCCAAGACCAACCCTTACACATTTATTATTAGTATTGATATCATTTTTTAAAAATGTTTAATATAATAATAAAAATAATAATAATTAAATACTATAGATATACTCTATAGTATACGCAGTCACCTTAACCTAATTATATTGCTCCAAAGTGCTTATAATTAGCAATATACTCGTAGCAATCCAAAGTTACAATACACAATCAATGAATTTCATGATTCGCTAAATTGTCGGTTATCAGTCGTTAGATGTCTTGAGCGAGAACGATCGTAAATGTCAAAGACAAGTACTCCGACTAGACACAATTATGTTGGTAGTAGTACATTGCTGGCTCAATTAATTTTGTTAGAAAATAACAGTTTTGTTTTTTATTTTAATTAAAATATCATTTGGAATTAATTACTAAGAACGACCTTTAACGAATGTTAAAGGGTCTATATTTTAATTTATTGTTCTTATTACAGGCCACACCCTGTATATATCGCTGCTTAAAAACTAAAGGGCCATAAAACAAAAAATTCCAAAAATGTTTTGCTAAAATACAATCAAAATCCTTCATATTGTATGTTGCAAAAAGACTTATGCTTGTTTTATTCCATATTTAGTAAATTTTGATCATTTTTTATATATTCAAAAGTAACTTATATGCTTATATCTCTTCTAGTATTCAGTTTATTATAAAAGTAATTAAAAAATTTAATGCTACTTAAAAATACGCTTCTAACGATGTATAATATGCATATATTTAATATATATCTAATAAAAAAAAAATAGACAATTTTTTTTTTTTTCGATTAGCTATCCTGTAAAAAGTGTAATTTTGATTTGTGGCCCTTTAGTTTTTAAGCAGCGATATATGCAAATCGATTCTTAAGAAGTAAACTCAAAAAAAGTTAAATTTGTTGTGTATATATAGTAAAGAGACTGTAGTACAAATTTGTTCCCACGGCAAGTATGAAATGCAATCCAGTAAGGAACATTATCGATTAAGATGATAGATTCAGTAAGTTATAGTACTTACTGTTGCCTTATAAACATTTAGTTACGGTCGTTTGAAGGGTGCCTTATAGAGGGTTATGTTTCATTATCATATACATAGCCAACTTTAGTCCGGCTTGTGAAGTATTTTTATAGAAAATCGAGCGAATTGGAAAACCACTGTCCCTAAGGTGGATATTAATAGTTAAAATTTCGCCAATTCACGGTAATACTCGGTTAAGGCGAGGACTTAGCAGATAATCATTATTTTCGTCGCCTAGTTTGACTTCTCAGATTAAAATCACTATAAAATAAAATATGGAAAAAAATTTAAATCCGGCAGATTCATAAAAAAAATCAATTTTCTGAGAAAAAAAATTAGTAAAATATTGCTAAAAAAAACTTACTGTTCACAGTACTAAAAATTTTCCGTGACAACTAATTTTGTTTTTAGGCTTATTAATTAACTTACGTTCTAGACTAAAGTTTGAATTCCGGGTACTTTTATTTCTTTTTTCATATTTTACACAATATTTAAGAAAAACCTTCCAATTTAACTTTGTACGGTTATCCCCGAAGAGCTACAAAAATTTGTTGCGCAATATTGCATCTTAATTCATAGGATATTAGGTTGCGGTCATTTTGGTAATAATGTGTTCGGTCTGAGGTTAGTCTTTGTCTTAAAGGCGACTAAGTTCTTAATGATTTTTTTTTTCTTTTTTCGCACAACTCCCCCAACAGTCTTAGCCTGATGTGTAAAAGATAATATTTATTATTAATTTTTTTTTAAAAACTTTTGCACGCGACATAGTCCGTGTAACTTCATAAAAAATTTGTATTTTTGTTTGTAATGAATAAAATACTGGACGAATTTCAATTCTTTCACCTATAGAAACTATATTATCAGCGATGAACATAGTCTATGTCTTATAAAGTAACGCGGACAAAGTCACGTGCAAACTCTAGTTTCTATAGGTAATATAATAATGTAGCTTTCTATAGGTGAATGAATTTTCAAAATCGGTCTAGTAGTTTTTGAGTTTATTCATTACAATTGATTACAAACATACAAAACTTCTCTCTTTATAATATTAGTATAACATAAATATATGTTTTTGAAAATTTCAACTCTTATGCGAAGTCGGGTGCGGGTTGCTAGTAGCCTTTAAATATTTCTCAAGAATTTTATTGAGATAATCTTATTTTGTGAACAAAATAAGAAAATCTCACGAAGCTAAATGATACCGGCGGCTACTAATTTGTTTGCCTGTCTGCTCTGCAACATACCTAATTAAAAAAATAGAAGTGTACAATTTTAAAACGAGACCGCTAACATTCATCTCCCTTGACAGCTCTGACTGAGTAATATAGAAATAATTATCTTGATTTCATTAGAAATGTCTGTCAGAGGTCAGACCTCAGTCAAAATAATGATCAATAGAAATTATTTTGTTAATAGATTTTCGTTCATCGGAGATTCGGAGACGATCAATCATAGTTTTAGATATCTTATATACCTAGGTATATAAAATTCTCGTGTCACAGTGTTTGTAACCAAAATTCCTACGAAATGGCTTGGCCGAGTTTCATGAATTTTTTTTGTGTATATATTCGGTAGGTCTGAGAAAATAGGTCGTAAGTAAAAAAAGGTGGGGTGGCTCACCCCAAAAATTTTTTTTTTTGAAAAATAACGTTTGCAACTACTTAGCTTGACCCGGCAAACGTTGTTTTGCAACTATCATTAAGGGCCTCTTTCACCATGTGTCAAGTTAGCGTTCACTGGGAATGATATAAATTTGTTTGTACTGTAAAGGCCCATACATTAAAAAGAAAATAATAAAAAAAAATCGCCTATCGAAGAATGCAGTAAACAGAGTGCATATGTAATTTAATAAAACATAAAATTATTTCTAAAATTAACTAATCAACACTTTACTTGTAGTTGGTAAACCCTAAGAGGTATATAAAATAGTTTACGACCTATTCTCAGAACTACCCACAAAAAATTTCATAAAAATTCGGTCTTACAGAACAAACAAAACAGACCAAAGAGATCGGACCATGAGGTCCGATCTCATAGTATGAACTTCTACATGAAATAGACAAATTTGACAACCAAGTGACAATTTTAGACAAAATACATCAAATGTTTCACAGCTAGGAACATTAGTTGTCATTTTTAGTATTTTCCGTTACTTACTCGTATTATTTATGTTTCTCACGCGAACGCGTTCGTTCAACTGACTGATACCCTTCCAATATCATACCACTGAATGAATCTGAATGAATATCTCTTTTTGAAACGTCACAGACGTAGAGTGAATATTGTTGGAATTATATCTTTATGGTCACAGAGCACTTTTCAATCAACTACAGTCGACATAAGTAGCAAACGCTAACTCTATTTATCAGTTAGTTTAAATTAAAATAATTATAATGATAAATAATCAAACATTGATCCATAAATACAATTCCATAGTGTCATTAAAGAGTGTTTAGTCACCTCGTTATCTGCAGTTCGACGACGAAGTGCCAATTAGCTGCTCAAGTTGTACAGTAGCATTTTTCTGCAAAAAAATCCTTAACCCGCTCAGAGAATTAATGAACTGTGACTTATAAGGACATAGCACATCCTTTTATAAAATAACTGGATTTATGTTGGAACAACTGGTTAGTGTGATCAATAGAAATATTTTGAAAAAGTTACTCTTTTTTGCCAACTATGATCGAATTCTTACCATTAGGAGAGCAAATAATAAAAAAAAATTTTAAAACATTTAAGCTGTTGATCCTACCAGTTTAATAGTAAAATTTAATAATCATAGCTTTTACCAGTTAAAATAGTAAAATTTAGTGACCGAACTTCCGATTTCACAGGATTACCTGCTGGACTAATCTGAAGATTATCTGAAAGTTTCATCAAAATCAAAATTCAGCGGTTTTGGAGTCCATAGGGAACACACACACACAATATCATCTTTTATTTATTACTAGCTGCTACCCGCGACTTCGCCCGCGTAACTATTGCGTAGTTATGCGTAACATAACTGCGTATTAATTGGTGAAAACAGCAGGAAAATATGTGTAGTAGTTTTAGAGTTTATCGCGAACAGACAGACAGACAGACACGGGGGAGGACTGTGTTTTATAATATGTAAGGAAGATTCAATTAAATAACACATCGCTGCTTAAAAACTAAAGGGCCATAAAACAAAAAATCCAAAAATGATTTTATTGCAAAAATACAATCACAATCCTTCATATTGTATGTTGCAAAAAGACTCATGGTATGTTTTATTCCATATTTAGTATATTTTGATCATTTTTTATATATTCAAAAGTAACATGCTTATATCTCTTCTAGTCTTCAGTTTATTATAAAAGTACTCAAAACATTCAATGCTACTTAAAAATACGCTTCTAACGATGTATAATATGCATATATTTGATATATATCTAATAAGAAAAAAATAGACAAAATGTAATTTAATTTTTTTCGATTAGCTCTCCTGTAAAAAGTGTAATTTTGATTTGTGGCCCTTTAGTTCTTAAGCAGCGACATGTCAGCAAGCTGGCGTTTCGTTTTGAAGTGAAATGCAAGACTGTCGACGCTGTATTAAGTGCATTTGGTACAACGCATTACTTTGTTAACTGCACATAACTGTTTCGCCTCACCATTGTATGATAATGGAGTTGTACGCACTAGACAGAAATAAAAGTGGCTGAAGAGACAGTATTTAAAAAGTAAACAAATTGTAATTATTTCTTTTAAATAACCCAAACTTTCTAAATTGAGCTCAAGCACGCTATCTGCTGTAAGTTGTTAAAGAGTTGGGTATACCGCAGACTACTTGATGCTCAGACTACTCAGTTACTTGGCTTATTGTAAGTTTGCCACAAAGTTAATTCGCCACTAAAAAAATATATGTAAATTTGCCACAGTTCTATTTTTATTGACGCTGAGCATCAAGTAACAGTATACCACATGTTATTTTATTAAAAACTAGCCAGTGCCCGCGACTTCGTCCGCGTTGAACGATGAAAGGTAGCCTATGTCCTTTCTGGTATCCCAGACAACGTGTATGCAAAATTTCATGGTGATAGGTTCAGTAGTTTTTGCGTGAAAGAGTAACACACATCCATACATCCATAAAACCTTTCGCATCATATCATCAATGTAAGGGTTGGTGATGGAGTAAGTTACTTTGTTTTCGAGATATCGTGTTTATAGGCTCTATACATGATACTGAAACTAAATTGACCATTTTTAGAATTTTTTCTGTATGTATGTATGTTCCTTCATAACTCTTAAACGAATTAGCTGATTTTCATGAAATTTGGTAGATAAACATTTAGACGTACAGGACACAGGATAGGCTACTTTTATCTTTTTCAACGCGGACGAAGTAGCGGGCACCGGCTAGTAATTTATATAGATAATTGATTTGTGTAATATAAATAATGCTTATTTAAACTTAGATTAGGAATTACATTGAATTAGGATTACTCCTGTAACGATGTATCATGTGTGTTGTAAATAAATTTTACAGCGCAGGCGAAGTCGCTGACACGAGCTATAGTAGGTATAAAATAAAATAATCAAGATTAAACGTTAAACCGAGTGCGTAGGTACATTTACTAGACGGCATTAGGCCTTACGCCGCGCCATGTCCATTTTTAGGCATCTTTAATAATGTCCACTAGAGATCCGGTACATTATGTTGGACATAAATCAACCATTAGCTGTTATTGCTAATATTTTGCTACCATTTCTAGTTCGATGGCAACAATTTCAATTTAAAATTAAGCTATGAAATACACGAATTACCTACTACTTATTTAGTTTATCGTTTTTTTTTAAGAAAACTTCTATGATCATTTATTTTTAGTAATAATGGGTTTTGTCTTGGCTAGCATAATATGATAAATAAAGTAGTGAACTATTCACTAAGATCATCGAAATACTACAATGGAATTTGCGTCACAAATGCCAAAGCGGCACATAAAAAGAACGCCTTTGACAGAATCATGGCGGACTCTTGCCTTCACGCGTCAATGGTAAAAGGTAGTAACGATCAACTTCTACTATTTCATTTTAAACTCTAATGGGTTGACGTAAAGTCACATTTTCTTTAAATTACGTACTTATTATTATGTTTGTTTTGTTATAAATGACAGTTCATGCTCTACGCATATGTCACTTTTAAATGTTCCATAAAATTCGTAGTGTTTTGTATGGCATGCGGGTTCCATGTTGTAGTAGTTTGATGACTAAGATCAAAATGTTGGAATCTCAAAAAAATGAACATAGTATATTAGATTCCAAGCTTAGAATTAGAAATCCCTCTTAACATCGACGCCAACAGGAAAAATACTCACAACTTTGCAAGATTCTTGTATACAAACAAGACACAAAAACAGTTAGGTAGCCTTTTTAGGTAACAAGTTAATATAAATTGGTTTTATGCATTAATTAAATCAAAAGGAAAACAAATTAACAAAAAGTCGTCACAAGGCAAAAACAAAATAAAAAGTAAAATCTATGATAGGAGCAAGTTAAGCTGCGATAAGTAACTGGTTATTTTAATAGAAAATTCAAGTAAGCCGATTAAGTTTGCCGACATTGTCGCGTCACTAATGCAGACACTTCAAAGAAACCGCCGCTGCAACCAATCTGCTCCAATTTTGTGAGGCAATGCGTAGGGATGGGATGGAAACTATATTTAAATATTGCTATCGATAGGACAAAATAGTGTCATTAAAATCATTGTTAAAATTTATTTAAAATGCAGCCTTTTTTAGACCATGAAGGCTTCCTAAAAAGATCACGTTATATTCTATGATAATGTAGCAAAAAGGCTGAATATAGAGATATAATTAGTATAGCAATTAGTACAAGTATACCTTGTCCTACCGAAGGTGCGATATAATTGAACTTACTGACAGACTGCCCTGTATATTAACTTCCGAATGCAGTTTTCATATACAACAATTGTCATAATAACATGGCTTTGACAAACAATTGTAATAACATATACAACCTCTATTTCGGGTTCATTAATTAAACCACTTTATGTTTAGTCCCAATCATCAAACTACTACAACATGGAACCCGCGTGCCATACAAAACACTACGAATTTTATGGAACATTTAAAAGTGACATATGCGTAGAGCATGAACTGTCATTTAAAACAAAACAAACATAATAATAAGTACGTAATTTAAAGAAAATGTGACTTTACGTCAACCCATTAGAGTTTAAAATGAAATAGTAGAAGTTGATCGTTACTACCTTTTACCATTGACGCGTGAAGGCAAGAGTCCGCCATGATTCTGTCAAAGGCGTTCTTTTTATGTGCCGCTTTGGCATTTGTGACGCAAATTCCATTGTATTATTTCGATGGTCCCAATACTTTTATTGTCCGACATCGTTCGGACTGATATATCTGATGTTCCGATATAACGATATCAGAATTACAATTGCAACTATATTCTATACTACCATCGTCATAAATACACGTAGCAAACGATAACACCGTTATCGATAAAAAGTGTCGATAAGCGTCCCAACACTACGCGAGAATCGCGCGTGACGAACGCCGAGGCGTGATCGCGCGAAGGCCGCGTGTAATTTGTCAAGTTGTTAAAAGGTTCCGATTAAAACATCCAGTGCAAGTGATACGCTGACATGCAACCATTAAAAACAACCACATACATAAAAACTCAACACTTACATGTGGGAGAAAATATTTAATGTTTTATATGGGAATTTTGGAGACTTATTTTACGACGTACCTACGGACTTTCGATAAAGGCGGAGGTGTGAACTTTTTGTATACCTATTTTCTTAGTAATAAATGTAATCTTATTACCTCTATATCAATACTAATAATAAATCTGTAAGGGTTGGTCATGGAGTAAGTTACTTTGTTTTCAGAGATATCATGTTTATAGGCTCTATACATGATACTGAAACTAAATTGACCATTTTTAGAATTTTTTTCTGCATGTATGTATGTATGTATGTTCCTCCATAACTCTTAAACGAATTAACTGATTTTCATGAAACTTGGTAGATAAACATTTAGACGTACAGGACACAGGATAGGCTACTTTTTTATTTTTCAACGCGGACGAAGTCGCGGGCACCAGCTAGTGTTTTATATGGGAACTTTTGGAGACTTATTTTACTAAGTACGGACTTTCGATAAAGACGGAGTGTATATTTTTTTGTGTATTATTATATATACATACTATATGTATGTATAGTATATACTTCGGTAGGTCTGAGAATAGGTCATAAACTATTTTTATACCCCTAAAGGCCTCTTTCACCAACTACAAGTAAAGTGTTGATTAGTTACTTTTAGAAATAATTTTATGTTTTATTAAATTATGCACTCGGTTTAGTGCATCCTTCGTTAGGCGGATTTTTTTTTATTATTTTCCTTTTAATGTTTGGGACTTTTAACGTACAAACAAAGGTAGGTAGGTATATCAGCTCCACTATCCCCGGTTACCGGTGACTTTAAATGATAGGTAGCCTACTTGACAGATGGTGAAAGAGGCCCTAAGTGATACCCCTAAAAGGGTGGCCCACCCCAAAAAAAATATATGGCAAAACAACGTTTGCCGTGTCAGCTAGTTTCTTTTATATATTTTTCATATAACACACACATATAATATAATATAATATACATATAATCAATAGATCATAGCAAACAGGACTCAGTGTTAGCTACTTCTATTTTCTGTGCCTACATATTTTAATTAAAGTTCAAGCTCTTGTGTATTTGGCCTAATTTTCCGATTTAAATCGGGAACTATTGAATTTTCCTTGTTCCTCGAATAGATTTACAAATAATCCCGTTCCTGTCCGTCACAATAACTCTTTGGAGATTTATGGTGGTAAACGGAGTCACGTTTTCTCACTGTAAACATGAATTGTTTGAGTTTTACACTCAAAATAGAAATACGAACTTAGTGCTACTTACATATATATTTACATGTTTAGACTTAAATCAACAAATAATAAACAAATGAAATTTGATTTAAAAGTGTTATTTTTAATTAAAAAACAACATTGCTGTTTTTTTAAATAATATTGTAAAACTTCAGATATTCTGAAATAATTAAAAAAAAATGAAAACGTAATTATAACGCATAATATAACTCATTCGTGTAATAATTTTGATTTTACTTTTCATACCACGGGTTTATATTATTACTAGCTGACGCCCGCGACTTCGTCCGCGTTGAAAAAGAAAAAGTAGCCTATCTTGTGTCCCGTATGTCTAAATTTTTATCTACGAAGTTTCATGAAAATCAGTTAATTCGTTTAAGAGTGATGGAGGAACATATATACATACAGAAAAAAATTCTAAAAATGGTCAATTTAGTTTCAGTATCATGTATAGAGCCTATAAATACGATATCTCTGAAAACAAAGTAAATTACTCCATGATCGACCCTTACAGATTTATTATTAGTATTGATATATATGCAAACCGATTCCTAAGGAGCAAATTCCAAAAACCAGACATAATATTATGTCCAGTGCGTTAAGGAAGGTCTCGTACCTTTTTGCTTAAAACACATACAAAGTTTTATTCACTAAGTTACTGCGAGAGGTAATTGGTCGGTCTCCGAGTCGCATTGACAAAAAACATTTGCACAGCCCTAAATTTGTTTGCGCGAACGACATGACAAATAAACAAAATTTAATCAAAAAGACATGTACGACCGAACGGGTTTCTGATAAAAAAATAAAGTCAAAAACGCATTCAGTTACAGAAATCAGAGCACAGTCGGCGAATAATGGGAATTTTATTCTTCCGTCCGTCCGTGTCAACATACAACGCGGTTACAACCAAAGATTCTTAGAAACAAGAAGCGACAACGAAGTGACGTCATGCAGTAAGATATTTAACATTGATTCAATGACACATTTATTTATGTACTAGAAACTCGATTATCCGGACTTCAGTTATACGGATTCGCAATTATCTGGACTACCAACCGCGACCAATTATGTACATATATTAAATACCTACAAGTCGAATTTATGCAAGCATGAACGCGTCGGAACTGACATTAAACTTAACTGGCACGAAAATCAACGCTAATAAACATTGATTTTCGTTGTATTTGTTGTTTTTAATAAACACATAACATTATGTACAACATTAATAAACACAAAACCGGCTATTCTTCATACATTCGATTATCCGGATTTTCGATTATCCGAATGCCTAAGGACAACAATTAGTCCGGTTAATCAAGTTTCTACGTTGACGACACTGGCCACAGAATTATTGTTTTTTATATATTTTTTTAAAATTGTCGACGGAACTATAAATTTTTCATTGCGTTGTTGCGAGAAACATACATATAAATTGTATATCACTTTAGATACAGGTCCACATCAGAGGTCAATGTTTTATACAAGATTTTGCATTTATTTATGTAATGCAACTTTATCTGTAAGGGCTCAGAATTCAAAATTCATTGATTATATTAGGTCTTCAAATGTATCTGGTTGCGGACGACAAACAGATAAAATTATCTAAATTAGCTGATCAGCTGATTAGAAGAAATACAATGTTAAGACAGTCACCAGCAATTCTTTAAATTTCTCTATTGTAGCACTTTTGTCTCACAGAAAATAAGATAGCATTAGTAGGTACATTTAGTTTGTTTGCACTAGAGCTGTAATTGAAACAGGAATCTTTAAAACTTTAAACAGTAAACTGAAATTCGAGGAGTAAGTACGAGTATATCGTTATCGCAATATATATTTGATTTATCTATTTCTGTTTCACGGAGTTTAGTTTAAAAAAAGTGTGTGTGTTAGCTCCGACCGACTACTGACAATTTTGATTTTACTCCCATAAATTAACATACTCGTATTATATATGAAAATCAATTCTTAAGGAGTAAATTCCAAAAAACAATAAAATTGATCAAGTACGCTCAGCGACCAAGTCTGTCTCAGTAACTTTACACATCCATTATTTCTGAATCCATGTTAATGAGTGGTCGTTACATTAGCATAATATGACAATTCCAAGATCGCAGGTGCCCTCGGAACTCGGAATGAGATCAATTTTTATTTTACACAATTATAATAACATTGCTGTTTGTGCTGTACATTAAAATGTTTATAACGGTCGCTACAAACGAAAGTGAGCCTTGTATCTTAGAGGATAAAGTAGAAAATGCACGCGACCCTATTTTTCAATGCAATGACACTGTGTTATTTTAATGGATTGTCAGCATTTAAAGCAATAAAGTATTCGTTTTATGTATTCAATGATTTATCTTAATACAAGAACGGTAGCTTAATGATCGGAGAGGATGTGTTACATACTTGATCACATTTGTCGGAATGAAATCATTCAAGTCAAGAGGCCCAAATAAAATATATTTTGTTTATTAAATATTAGCCGAAGCTCGCGACTTTTTTTATTTTTATTAAAGATAGGATTTTTAACAACAAATATTTTATTACTTGTTCGAGTCTCAGACCAAATAAGAACCAACAGATAAAATTTTTCGGACAACATATAATAGATAGTGAAAAATTTCAGATGATGCCAGGGAGTTGTACAACATTTTACCACTCTAGATTTAGTTTAGTAGTATTTTAGTTTAGTCATGTCTTGCACAATAAAAAAAAAGATAAAAAAAACATTGAAAAATATTTGCTAACGGGAAAAAGGACCGCCTACTTTCTTGTATGTATTGCAATTGTTATAACTGTATTACATTCTCACATTGAAATTGTATTTATAAATCAAATTGTAGTTGAAATAAATTATAAGCTAAATGTAAAACGCGCCGAACGCCGTGCCGCAGGCTGCGGGCGTTGCGCTCGACCACAACATACAAATTAAATACAGTGATCGAACTGTTTGCTGTATTCGCTGTGTGCGTAAAATAATCGATCGCAGCGCCCATAGTGGCCAAAAGTGAAAATAAGGTTGGCGCTCATCTGTCATCTATATATCTCAAAGTAATCTGTTTAGACTTGGTTACCTACTCACTCACAAACCCGGTCCTTAAAATAATACTCATTTCGATCTGAAAACGATATTTAATTTATCACTAGCGATACAGGAACGATTAATATGTTTATTATTATTGAATGAAACCATTAAAGTAGTTTTATCTTCTTGTTCTACAGTAAAACTACAACTAAAAATGAAGTAAACAAACCCTGACATATTCCAAATAAAATACAATTTTTGAATAAATTTTAATTACCTCATTTGATTTGAATGACTGAAAATGATTTCGCAATCCTTTCTCCACCCAAATCAAAGGTATTACAGTAATTTTCGAAATAAATTAATAGATAATTTGGATTAAAATAATATTTTGTCATAATGTCGCGATTAAATTTCAAAACGTCAGAGCCAACTAAGTTGCGGACGCTAGGTGGCGCTAAACTCGTGCACAGAGCCAATATTACAAAACTAGCTGATGCGCGCGACTTCGTCCGCGTTGTATAATAAAAAATAGATAACCAATATAAAGCTTGACCCCTTGTTGCTATAACATTTTCCCCATGCGTTAGTTTTTATTTTATTTTAGACTAGCTGGTGCCTGCGACTTCACCCGCGTAACTGTAAATTATATGCTAAAACCTTCCTTGAGAACCACTCTATCCATTGGTGAAAACAGCATGAAAATCGGTGCACTAGTTTTTGAGTTTATCGCGAACAGACAGACAGATGCGGAGGAGGACTTTGTTTTACAATATGTAGTGATGATCCCTCGGGAACAGTACTTTTTTCTACATGAAAGGTCCTTACTTGTATCCCTGACAACGTGTATGCAAAATTTCATAATTACCGGCTGAGTAGTTAAGGCGAGAAAAGTTAACAGACAGACAGATTAAGGGTCAGCGCGCACCAACGGAGTGGCGGCGAAGAGACTAATGAGCTATCATTTGAAAATCGACTTTAGTTACTTCAGTATGTGATTGAAAGTGGTATAATAAAAAAAAACTACTCTCGCGTCGGCAAGCGCGGTCGAGCGGCGCTCGGTGAAGCTTCAGCTAAAGAAATTTATAATGCTAGCTGGTGTCCGCGACTTCGTCCGCGTTGAAAGGAAAAATATGTGAGTGGTTAACCGCTGTGACGACGGTGGCGTCGCCGCGCGACATTGGCGCCCAATCCGTACTAATCCACACAATACCTTTTTTTATCTTTTTTATGTCTTGTCTTGTATCGCCTATGTCTTCTTGTAATGTATATTATATTATTATAAAGTTTCATTGAAATCCATTTAGAAGTTTTTTCGTGAAAGAGTAACAAACATCCACACAAACTTTCGCGTTTATAATATTAGTAAGGATTAGTATAGATTAGTATGGTGTATGGATTTAGAATATGTACTGCTCTTCGCCCGGTTGTGGAACAAAGTAAACAGATTGGACGGGTTATAAGCTAATCAACTGAAATTATACAGTGCGCTATATAACCTTTATTTTAGAGCTAATGGAAACGGTACAGCCTCAAAATGAAGCAGTCGATTTTGTACCTTACAAAACTTATTATTATTAATAATAATAATAATCATTTATTTCAGATATAGAACATCCATAATTATTAATATAGGTACATAGGTATTAACAAAATAATAACAAATATATACATCTATGTGAATTATAATATATAAATATTATTTTAATGCGTTTAAATAAATGAAATAAATAAAAAAAAACATGAAAGACTTCGTAGGAAGTATCTGAAAAATTTAATTTTCATTGTTCTGTAACAAAGTTTGTTATAGGTAGAAATATGACTAATTGAACCGTACTGACCAATCTTGTACGTAAAAATTTAAAGTTGGTTCGTATATGCTTCAAAAAATTAAGAATGGGTGGACTGATTTTGATTCGGTTCACACATATGGAAAGAGGAATAAACGGGGAAGGTTTACACGTCTGTCTAACATAACAAAACGCATTCGTGTGACAATTATTCTAATTTTACTCCAATAAATTTTCATACCATGGGCTATACCTAGATATATATAAAAATCGATTCTTATGGAGTAAACTCCAAAAAACTAACGCCTGGTTTAAGTCTTATAGCAACATTAAGGGCCTCTTTCACCAACTACAAGTATAGTGTTGATTAGTTACTTTTAGAAATAATTTTATGTTTTATTGATTTATGCACACGGCTTAGTGAATCCTTCGATAGGCGATTTTTTATTATTATTTTCTTTTTAACTTTTACCGTACAAACAAAGGTATATCAGCTCCATTATCCCCGGTTACCGGTGATTTTAAATGACAGTTAACCTACTTGACAGATGGTGAAAGAGGCCCTAAGCGTTATAGTTACGTTCTATTTTTTTTAATATTTTAGAATATCTGAAGTTTCAGAGATATTGCGCCATCTACACAATATTATTTTAAAAAGAAGAATGTTGTTCTTTGTGCGTGTTCGAATTGTGAAAATTTAAATTTTATAATCGTTCGTAAGGAGTAAACTCCAGTCGTGTATCGGACATCACACACATTTTTATTATTATTTTTCAACGCGGACGAAGCCGTGGACACCAGCTAGTTTCATTATAAAATTACCATTTTTTTTTATTTACATGAAATTATGGTTCGAGAAAACTTTCAAATGTTATGTTGATATTGACTTTTGTGGACGCAATGTTTATATTATCGCCATTTTGTGTGGGCGAGTTTAGAAATGAATAAAAGATGACATATTTTTATGTCGACCTAGACTAAAGTAAACAACTTCGCTCGTGTTGATTAAAAAATTTATACATATGTCTAAAGTGTATATCCATTTGTATCATCCATTTCAAAAAACTATAAACTAAAATATTATCATCATCATACTAATAATAAATCTGTAAGGGTTGGTCATGGAGTAAGTTACTTTGTTTTCAGAGATATCGTGTTTATAGGCTCTATACATGATACTGAAACTAAATTGACCATTTTTAGAATTTTTTTCTGTATGTATGTAAGTATGTATGTAAGTATGTATGTAAGTATGTATGTTCCTCCATAACTCTTAAAAGAATTAACTGATTTTCATGAAACTTGGTAGATAAAAGTTTAAACGTACATGACACAGGATAGGCTACTTTTTTCTTTTTTAACGTGGACGAAGTCGCGGGCGCCAGCTAGTATGATTATAAATTTTGCATTTATTATGGACACAAGGTTTCACAAAAAACCTCATATTGTATTTTTATTACAATTAAAAAATCTGAGGTTTTTGCTGTTGTGTTTATATACCATTCAAATAATTATTGGCTTAGGTATAGATGACAATATAGTTCTGTTCTAAGTCTGAATCTGGCTTAGGTATAAATTTACAAGTACTTGTGTGTGTTAGTTTCGACACACGACTGGAGTTTACTCCCTACGAACGATTAAAAAATATACAATAAAAATTATAAAAACATTTATAATAACGTATTAATATCAGCACCATCTCTGGTGCTCATGTGCCATCTAGTTTTATTACTTAACATATTCTAGTTTCAGAGATATTGTGTAGATGGCGCAATAACTCTGATACTTCAGAGATATTTTAAAATTAAAACTAATACCGTGTGAAAATTTTGATTTTACTCACATAAACTTTCATACCGTGGGCTTATATTACGCAAATCGATTCTTAAGGAGTAAACTCCAAACTTATTACTTTCTCAGTGTATCTATAATTTCAGATATTGGAAGATGAACTTCAGAAATATTTTAAAATTAAAACTAATAAGTAACGCATACCGTGTGACAATTTTGATTTTACTCCTATAAACTCATACCGTGGGCTTGTATTATGCAAATCGATTCTTAAGGAGTAAACTCCAAACTTATTACTTTCTCAGTGTATAGTTTCAGAGATATTGGAAGATGAACTTCAGAGATATTTTAAAATTAAAACTAACAAGTAACGCATACCTTGTGACAATTTTAATTTTACTCACATAAATTTTTCATACCGTGGGCTTATACTATGCAAATCGATTCTTAAGGAGTAAACTCCAAAAATATAATTTTCTCAGTGTACGTCGACGTTTAATCGCTGGGCAAGTGTGCGGCAAGTCTTATACTCTCAGTCTCGTTCTAGTGTAGTGTTACGTCGCGAAAGGTGCGCTCGTCTACGGAACGCTTTTACCGACTTGTGCTTAACTATAACTTAGTGACAAAGTGAACTTAACATTGTAACCTTATAAGTAATTTGGTGACAAAGGAAAACGTGCTTTAACACAATACAAATAAAAGATAGTGTAGAGTTTTTTGAGGATCTAATTTGTATTGAACTTGAGTTTTACAAAAAAAATTAGAAAAATATTTAAAAAATAAATTACTGATTTGGATAAATAAATTAAATTTGGATAAGTAAAAAATACATTACAGATAAATTAACAGAATTTTAAAAAATACATATATAAATTAATAATATCAGGTGATAATTAAATAAAAATAATTTAATTTACTGAGAATAAACAAAATTTTTATAAGCTGTTATAGGTACTTATTATACGTACTTATACTTATTATTTATATAGAATTAAATACAATTTTATTAATAAAAATTAGATAAATCGAATAATCTTATTTAACAATAATTTTAATGAAAATGTTGATTTTTATTATTGTTTAAATATTTCAACAAAATTCACATAATATTTTTAAATAAATAATATTTAGAAATACTATCCTATTGAATGCTAGGATAAAAAAAATGGTAATCCAGGTAATAAACTATTTGTGTGCAAAACATTCAGACATTATTGCGTGATTGATTAACAAACATACAAACATATTAAACTTTTGCACTTATAATATTGTTAGGATTAAGAATAATTTCTAGTAAAGTTTGGATTGGATATAGAAAACCAAATTTTCTTGAGACGAGCGACGCGTACTGTAGACGCGCGTATGAATATAAAATCTACGTAGATATAAAAACTAATATTATGAAGAGAGATCTTTGTATTTTTGTATGTTTGTAATGAATAAACTCAAAAACTACTGGACCGATTTTAAAAATTCTATCACCTATAGAAACGTATATTTCAGCGAGTAACAAAGTCTATATTTTACAAAGTTACGCGGACGAAGTCGCGTGCAACAGCTAGTATCACTACATATTATAAAACAATAGAGTGGTTCTCGACGAAGGTTTTAGTAAGTATATAATTAACAAAGTTATGCGGTTACTCCTTAAGAATCGATTTGATATATAAGCCCGTGGTATGAAAATTTATGGGAGTAAAATCAAAATTGTCACACGAAATGCGAGCACGAATGCGTTGCGTTCAATTTTTTGAATATTTTAGAATATCTCTGAAGTTTCAGAGATATTGCGCCATCTACACAATATTATTTTAAAAAATAACAAAGTTGTTCTTTCGGCGTGTTCGAATTGTGAAAATTTAAAATTTATAATAAACTCCAGTAGTGTGTCGGAGCTGACACAGACATTTTTTTTAATTAAATTAAATATCAATTAAAATTAAATAATTAAATATCATTAGACAAAAAGATAAGTTAATAAAATATTAGTTAAAAGAAACATAGAGCCGACGGTTAACTCGGCTGGACAAGTTTAAGGCGCGGTGTCGATCAATCTTAAAAAAAAAAAAACAGTTGTCAATACTTATGAGACAAGTGGAGATGTTTTACCGTTAAGATGAGGCTCATCAACATTCAAATAATTGGCGATAATTACATGCTACCGTCCAACGGAATCATGTGTATTAACAATGTTCAAAACATTCGCTTTTATCTTTCACGGTATATACCGTTTGACAGTTTTTTTTTAAACTATATACAGGGCGTCCCAAGACTATGCGACATGAAGGGAAAGTACCTTAAATATAGTAGATAGGATATTTTGCTGAAAGAAGACTATATGTTATTTTTAAAAGTTAATAATACTGCATTCAAAGATTTTCTAAAAAATACTTGCTTCGATTGGGAATCGAATCGAATTAAATGTGAAAAAAAATCAGTATTTTTATGATGCCAATCGAAAGAATGGACAAAAATAATATTTCTTCTTAAGTAACATAGTATCTTAAAAGAAAGGAATAACTTAAAATGTTTGATTCAAATTTCAAGAATATTATTTATGGCCGACGACAACGTAGATTTTAGAAAATCTTTGAATGCAGTATTACTAACTTTTGAAAATAACATAAATTTTTAAACGCGCTCCCGGCTTCGTCCGGGTTCAAAATAAAAACAATCCCATATTTTAAGTTGGACCAAATTACACATAGTTACGAAGTTTTATCAAAATCGGTTTAGTAGTTTAGGTGTTCATTGGCCTCAAACATGTAACACGAAATTTTTATACATATAATATATAGGGATATAAAAATGTTGTGTTGGTTTGTGTATGTTTCAAAAACTCAAAAACAAGCCGTCGGATTAACTTGAAGTTTTTACACAACATTGCATTTAAACAGAGGAAAGATCTTATATATTTATTCCCAAAATTCCCGATTTTTTTTTTTTATAAAATAAAATATTTTTTTCATCCTTATAAATGTGTTTACTTTATGCATTAAAATTGTAGACTTAGTGGTTAGAAATTACTGCTGTGTGAATAATTGGTAATCGTTAAAGACGAAGTCCGTTTGACCGATCACGATATAACTTAACAAATCTAAAACGAGTTTTTCCTGAATACTAAGATTTTTTATCCGTACAATTTTATTTTAATTTAAGAAGGACGAGACCGCGAATACCTATATTAATGCAAAAAAAGTGTGTGTGTGTCAACTCTGACACACGACTGGAGTTTACTCCATACGAACGATTATAAAATTTAAATTTTCACAATTCGAACACGCCCAAAGAACAAAGTTCTTCTTTTTTTAAAAAAATATTGTGTAGATGGCGCAATATATCTGAAAATTCAGAGATATTCTAAAATATTCAAAAATAGAACGTAACGGATACCGTGTGACAATTTTGATTGTACTTGGTAGATAAACATATATTTAGACGTACAGGACACACGATAGGCTACTTTTTTCTTTTTCAACGAGGACGAAGTCGCGGGCGCCAGCTAGTTTTAAATAAGGATGTAAGGGTCAATAATTTAGTTAATTTAATGCTTTTTCCTTTGAAATAATCATAATATTGTTTTATACTTTTTAGTCTTGAAGTCGGTTATTGTTATTTTTTTTTTGAATAAATTCACTATAAGTAACATTTTTTTACCAAATTTTCTAAGAAATATTTTTAGAAAATTAAAAATAAATTAATTATATAATATTTGCAACTAGCTACTGCCCGCGACTTCGTTCGCGTAACTTTGTAAATTATATACTAAAACCTTCCTCGAGAACCACTCTATCCATTGGTGAAAACAGCATTAAAATCGGTGGAGTAGTTTTTGAGTTTATCCCAAATAGACAGACAGACAGGCAGACAGACGCGGCGGAATACTTTGTTTTATAATATATAGTGATAGTGATTAATTTTCAAGACTACCCAACACAACATTGCGCAAGTAAAGGCCCCTCCAGGAGTACGCTAATATTGCTTGTTTATGTTAGTAGCAAAAAGTGAAACTCGATAAAACATTAAAATATAATTTATGTTAAAATCCAAATACGTATAACATACAAGTAATATGGGTATAAAGGCCAATCACTGGTTATGTGAACTGGAAATATCTTACTTTCACTAACAATTTGATTGCTTCTAATTTATATTACTTGATACGAAAACGGCTTAGTTTTAGGGTACCGCAATACGCTTACGACAAAATTCAAACTTATAAATAAACTAGCTGGCCCCCGCGACTTCGTCCGCGTTGAAAAAAAAGTAGCCTATCCTGTGTCCCGTACTTCTAAATGTTTATCTACCAAATTTCATGAAAATCAGTTAATTCGTTTAAGAGTTATGGAGGAACATACATACATACATACATACATACATACATACATACATACATACATACATACATACATACATACATACATACATACATACATACATACATACATACATACATACATACATACATACATACATACATACATACATACATACATACATACATACATACATACATACATACATACATACATACATACATACATACATACATACATACATACATACATACATACATACATACATACATACATACATACATACATACATACATACATACATACATACATACATACATACATACATACATACATACATACATACATACATACAATACCTACACTTACAGATTTATTATTAGTATTGTTAATATATTATATATATTGTTAATATATGTTAATATATTATATATTATTAGATAGCCTATGTTACTCGCTGATAATATAGTTTCAAAACAGTGAAAGAATTTTTCAAATATTATATAAGAAGCTTCCTTGTTTAAGCTCTATCCATTAGAGAAAACCGCATTAAAACCCGTTGGGTAATTTAAAAGTTCTAAGCGTATGTAAAGAGCGACCGACGGCGGGAATCGACTTTATTTGATACTAGCCGTTGCACGCTACTTCGCCCGCGTAAATTTATAAAATATAGCCTATGTTATTCGCTGATAAAGTAGCTTTCTATAGGTGAAAGAATTTTCAAAATCGGTCTAGTAGTTTTTGAGTTTAATCATTAAACACATACAAATTTTCGTTTTTAAAATATTATAATTGTGCAAAGATCATGCAAAGAAGATGTATACAAAATATAGGTATTCTAATTTGCAGTCAAAGCAATAATTGTCTCTAAATATTCCAGTAAAATAAAACAAAAAATGTTTTTGTTAAATTTTAATAATAAAAAAATGCATTTAAAATTAAAATCTTGGGAAAATTAAGATAAGCAAAAAAATATTAAAGCGGAAGAATTTGTAGGTTAAAAATAAATATTTTTTGAATTTTTGCCCCATTCTTGAGGAAGGCTATCATCACGCTTAACGGTTAAAGCCGCACGCTAAAACTAGTTCAGCCATATATCATAGTCATAACTTTCTCTGTAGTTTCTAGCCATTCATAATATTTACTTGACGTGTATTCAACATTTATAATAAAGTGATGTGTTTTTAGAAGAAAAAATGTTGTTTTAACAAATACGCAAAACAATAGAACAATAAATTAATTATTAAAATGTGAACAAAACTGTAAATTAATAAAGCGAACAAAATGGCCGCCGCTACACAAAATGGCGTTTTCAAACCGGAGAGGAAGAATTCGAAAATCGAACAAGACAAGACTAAAGACAATGTCGTTATTACCATAGACAAAATTGACGGAGGCAATGACGCGAATGGGATTAAGTTGGAAAAACTTGAAAATGACGAGGAAAAATTGGATTCTAAGAAGTTATTGGGTGTTCAAAACGGACCTAGAATGTCTTTTATGGAAGAGGAGAGCGTCAAGGAGCGTATGAGACTCTCATTACTGAAGCAGTGTTCGGCCATTTTGAAACAAGGCGAACAGCGATACAACAAGGAAACTCTTCATAAAACTTTTCAAGATGAGGTATGTTGTTTTAATTAATATTTCTAAAACTAAAATAAAGACAATTGTTGTTACTGGAAGAAACCAGCGTCTAAGATATAGGCTCGGCCTAGTTTAGACACTAGAACTCAACATTATATTATTATTTTAATTTACTTAACTGTCATTTTGACTGAGTGGTGCCGAAGCGTTATTGTTGGTTTGTCACAAAGTTGATTTGTCACATTTTTGTATTTCTATACATTGAAATTCGCGATAATCGTTAAAAAATATGTAAATTCACAACAGGTAGATAATTTATTTGTTACAACTTGTTTTTTTTTTTTTGGAGTTTACTCCTTAGGGTAGGAATTATTTTCCAAAATTATACGAGACCAACTTCGAGGTATACCCTATCCATTAAAAAAAGAATTATCAAAATCGGACTACTCTGTAAAAAGTTATGCGTGGTTATACGCTACAATCGGTGAGTGAACAATCAATCATCCCCTGTTTTCCTACCCTTAGGGTTGGAATTTATTTTCCAAATTAAAATGGGACCCCCTCGGGGGTGCACCCTTTCAAATAAAAAAAGAGTTATCAAAATCGAACCACCCTGTCAAAAGTTATGCGTGATCATACATAAAATAAAAATAAAAAAAATAAATAAATAATACACGCGTCGAATTGAGAACCTCCTCCGTTTTTGTTTTTTCGTTTTCGTCGGTTGAAAAGAACAATGTTGTTCTTTCGGCGTGTACGAATTGTGAAAATTTAAATTTTATAATCGTTCGTAAGGAGTAAACTCCAGTCGTGTGTCGGAGTTGACACACACATTTTTTTTATTAAGTCGATAGACAGGCTGACGGTTCACTTGATGGCAGGTGGCTACCGTCACCCTCTAAAGCAAGACCACATCTGCTTGAAGTGTGCCGACGTTTAGGAATGAAAAATCTCGACTTCATGTCATGCTTTATTTGAGACTGCATTAAAATTATTTTGACGAGGAATTCAAAATTTTTGAAAAATGCATGTTATATAAATTTAGAAGAGTTACACATTTAGAAATAGGAAGAAACGCGTAAAACAGAGACAATAAATGATAATTTATTCTAATAAGTTTTGTCAATATATTCATGTGAATGGTAAAACCACTAAAAAGATGTTTAAAAATGTTCTAAATGAATATTCTTATGTCATCAATGAACAGGTTCACATTTTTATTGGTTTAATTGTCATCTCGCAAGATTTTATTTCGTACGAAATGTGTAAAAGCTAACTTTAAATTTGAATATATTTTTATTAGTAGTCATCTCGCACACATATTATTTCATTGCGTGCGACATGATACCCGAAGAAAATCGATCGAAGAAATTAGGCGACTGGCACACATTATTATATAGTAGATTTGACATAACTTATGTTTATAACAATAGCACCTAATTACAATAAAACAACGCTCTCAACTTTGCGGAAGATTTCTTAGCGAACAGGAACTAGAATTATTGGTATTTTTTTTGTTACAATGAAACGAAAAGGTCATTTAGTACATTTTGTTTGACAGCCGTTAGATACAGAAGATTAAGCGCTCGATTAAAAAGATGTACACTATGATGTAATATTTAATAATATTTTCTGTAAAAAATAATGACATTTAATTCTAAATATTATTAAACATCGCGGAAAAAACAACGCAAAAACAGGTTTCGCGACGTACGCTAGCCAAATCTATAGATGCTAATATTATAAAAAGATTTATATTTTTGTTTGTAGTGAATAAACTCAAAAACTAGTAGACCGATTTTAAAAATTCTTTCACATATAAAAAGCTTAATTATCTGCGAGAAACATAGGCTACATTTAAAATAATTTACGCGGACGAAGTCACGTGCAATAGTTAGCATAGGTAAAGTGTAAAAATAACTCTTTAAATGACCTACAATCTACATATCTCGTAAATTCCAAGAATTAGTTAAGGTTTTATAAACTAAGGTTTAGGTCTAATTATATTTTTTGGTTTAGCTAGCAAAAGTCACGTGAGCACAGAATAACCCGATTACAAAACATTAATTGTTGTGAATTTATTTTGGAATAAATCAACACCTGCGCAATTAGACAGTAAAATCAGAGATTGAAGTGAAATAAACTTCAAAAGACTATTTTAATGTAACACGAAAAGACATAAATCATTATTAACAACACATTCTCAACATATTATAATGTTACAGCCAATCACAACAAGGTTAAACAATGATTTATCAATTAATTTTCAATCGAAAGACTGTATCATTAAATTGACTTCGAATTTGGCACTCGTCGTGCTGACCTCAGACACCCTCGGGGGACGTTTGAAAGCTCGCACTCATTACTGTGTGGCCATGAAAAGCGCGATGCGGCTAAATCGCTAATAACCGCATTTATAATGTAGTAAGAATTTTATGCTAAATTAAACCTCGTCTTACAAATTTTTTGTGTATCTATTATTTGTAGGTACAGGTGCAAAATTAAAAGTAGTTTTTAGATAAGAATGCTTAAATTCACATACATGACTAGTTTTTGGATAAACTAGATATTGACAACCGTTAGTGTTTTTTTTCATAATTGTATGTTGACATTTTTATAATTAGAAATATAATAATTTATTTTTAATACTTTTTTATATGAACTTCTCGGAAAAATCTTTGTATAAAAGTGTCATCGAAAGAAAACTCAGTTGGAATTTTTATTATATAATCTCTGATTATTTAAACATCAACGAATCCTGGATTTAAACAGTTTAGACATCATATTATATTTAGAAACATGTGTTAATTTATTTAAATTTTATTTTACATGAACGATAAGGAAACGTTTGTATTGAGTTTCGTTTAGGGTTTCTTCTAAGAACCGTCACACCCTTAGTTAGTTCCAGAACAGCGCTCGCTGGAGAGTCAAGGTAGTCACTGTACTTCAAGTTGGCTTACCTCAACTTAGATTCTATTTTAGACTGAAAAGCATTTAGAGAGACGTTCCTTGTCTTAATTAAATGTTTCAGACAATAATAAATAGGAACAATAAATAAGAAACCACCTCGTCTCATCGTTCCAGTGTGCGTTGCCCCATAATCTTTATTACTTTTTTTTTATGTTAGTCCACAGACAGGTTGACGGTCCACTTGATGGTAGGTGGCAACCGTCGCCTATAACACAAGCACGTGTGCTGTAAGTGTGCTGCCGGCCATAGTAGGATTAAGAATATTGGATTGAGAAGATATAAAGAAATGGGCTCTGGCATCCCTTTCTCACTCACCGAAATACGACAGCACAAATGCTGATAATTTACTGAAGTCTGAAGTCCGCCCAAATGACTGCGTAAAGCAGTGTACTCTGTCATTACTTAAAAATAATTTTATTGATAAGATAATTGCTGAGATAATTTGAAAATCTCTCATTTAATGGCCCGACAATTGCCAACCTACACAGCGCAAGTCCAAATCAAGCACATAACGAATAAAATTTTATGTTGATAACGTTATCTGAGTTCCATGTTTGCGGATTTCAGATTGCAACTTGGAATTAAAGTTTCCAAAAACGGATGAAATGCAATATTGGACTTTATTGCGTTGGTAATAAGTTTAATGTCGACATTAATGGACGCATACAATTTTAATTCCTTGATTATTGTTCAACCTTTGAAATGGAAGGCTCCGATAATAAGATTGTATTTGTTTTCGAGTATTACAGGCCCTTCGCAATTTGGCATCGTAAAATGAGATGAATTTTTTGGGGTTCCGTCCGGTTTAAATCTCTACATAGAACACTAGCTTTTGCCAGTGTCTGTGCTTAGTTATCTAATTATTAATTTCATTATCTAAACTTGACATTTTATCACACGGGAAGGCTGGATTATAAGTTTGGATTACGGAATAAACATTAGTCCAGTAAATATGGTATTTATATTATTATAAGTACCTACGTATAGTACCTATGTTCCTTTATAAATTTCAGATAAAGAACACTGTAACGTAACATTATTATTGTAACATTATTACGTACTTATTTTCTTTTTGTTCTCTTTTAAAAGTTAATTTTCATTTTCTTAATTTAATATTTTTGTAATTTTATTTACTCAGGAAGACAGCCCAGGTTATCCTGTAACCTGGGCAGTCATAAACTGTGAAGGAGTACTTAAAGGATAACAGAGCTAATTTTTATGCCATCTTTACCTATCCTATATCAGCCAACAACCACAAAAAGTAAACTTTTCTACTTTTACTTAACTCTTTTAAAAAAAGGACAATTGAAATTGTCAAGTGTATAGATTTTATGGAAATGCACTTCAGTGTAATATTAAGTTACGAGTACGCTAGTAATACTTAGCTAAGTTTGATTGCAATACTTGATTTCTAACTTAAGACGTACATATGGTCAAAATTGTCTCTAGGATATATATTGTACAAGATTCGTTATAAAATTTAATAAAACCACAAAATTTATTCCAATAGTGGATATGTATGGATATAGCTTAGTGTAAAAAAAAAACCAAAAGTAAAAAAAAATTAAAAAAATTTAAAATTTATGTCTAGTTGAAATATGACAAAAAAAATCTAAAATATATTTTAAAAAATTTAAAAAAAAATCACATATTTTTTTTTTCTATATGGAACCCATCCTTTATTATTCACACTAAATACAGAACTGAACAATGATAATTGTGCATTACGAGAAGATGCAATGAAATGATCTTTTTTATTTCACCGACATTTCGTGACTCATTATCGAGGGACCGAAATTATTCCGTTGAATCAACTGGATTACAAAGCTACTTTCAATTTTAAACACAATAACTCAGAAATGGTTACATCTGTTTATCTACACTAATAATAAGCTGAAGAGTTTGTTTGGTTGAACTATTGGTTCGAATTGAAAAATTCTTTTTGAGTTGGATATTCCATTTATCGAAAAACTTTAGGCTATATAACATTTTGAACGCCGACGAAGTCGCGGGTAACAACTTGTTCTACTAATAATATATTGAGAAAGTGTGTAAGGAAGCGAAAGACTTGCCTAGTAAGTAGTTTAGACTGTGCGTTGATCAGGAAAATCGATTTTATAACTTTATAATAACTTAGATGTACCTATCAATAAAAGTTTCTTAAAGTTTTAAAATAAATAAAATATATAAATACATAATTAGTTATTACAGAATATAATATATTATGTATTTTATATTATTAAATTGGTCGCTAAGTACATCCTGCTCTTAAGGCGTTCAAATTTAATCTTCTGTTTTAAGTATCAGTAACTAAGTTTTTTTCAGTCGTAGACGGGCAAAAAATATTTAATATTCGTTAGTATTATTTAGCATTATTTAGTATTATTTAGGATGTTGAAGAAAACGTTCTTATTATACGTCTCAATACTGCAGTAATTTCTGTATTATTATGACAGAAATATCTGTATCTGTACAAAAATAAGTATATGAATAGTGAAAGGCACCTCAGAAAAGTGATAACAAAAACAGTTTGACGCTGTAGCTAGAATGTAGCTAAAACAATTTTATATGGCATATTCGAATTCCTTGGATATATGACAGATAATATGCTCAATGAAAATATACACGTATTTTCAACCGACGAAAACGAAAAAACAAAAACGGAGGAGGTTCTCAATTCGACGCGTGTATATATATATTTTTTTATTTTATGTATGATCACGCATAACTTTTGACAGGGTGGTCCGATTTTGACAATTCTTTTTTTATTTGAAAGGGTGCACCCCCGAGGGGGTCCCATATTAATTTGGAAAATAAATTCCAACCCTAAGGGTAGGAAAACAGGGGATGATTGATTGTTCACTCACCGATTGTAGCGTATAACCACGCATAACTTCTTACAGAGTAGTCCGATTTTGATAATTCTTTTTTTAATGGATAGGGTATACCTCGAAGTTGGTCTCGTATAATTTTGGAAAAAAAAATCCTACCCTAAGGGTGGGAAAATGGGGATGGGAAAATTAAAAATTAAGCATGTAGTAAATATTAGATAATAGCCACAAAAAAATATAAAATAAAATTTTTTAACAAAAAATAAAACCGCCGAAAAAACTGAAAAGCATAAAATAATCTTATTTTATTTTACCTAAGTAATTTTAAGTCGGCGCCAAACAAGCAAAAATTACATAGTGATGCGCGGCGGCGACTCAAAATTACTTAGGTAAAATAAAATAAGAAGATTATTTTATGCTTTTTAGTTTTTTCGGTGGTTTTATATTTGTATGTCACGACAGCTACACAGCATAGCATTAGTAGCATAATATTAAATTCTGAATGATGTTATTGTGGTACAACAGAAAACGGGTCGTGTGTGCACAGAGCCTTACAATACAAATATTACATACGAACAAAGAAGTAGGTCAACTCAGTAGCGGATAGCCGTGAAAGATTTACTGGCCCGTCATTGGCCCGTGTTATGACTGTTTCAACCAATAGCTATACTTCAACTTTATTTAGAATGTCAACCATTCAATATACCTTATCAATTAATGAAACAGTACCTACTTGTTTTGATTAAGATCTGCTAATGGGAGTATTATCACCCAAACAAAATAATTCACTTAAAAAATGTGTGTATGTTAGCTTCGACGAACGACTGGAGTTTACTCCTTACGAACGTTCCTTAAATAAATAATTTAATAATTTTTTTTTTTAAGTATATATTTAGGAGTTTTAAATACAACTGGAGCGCGTCAGATTTTCAGAAGGGATGATAAGTGAACCTAACCGGTTCAGCCTAAATTCCTGATCGTGCTGAGCGCCTACGAAATTTTGAACGCCTGTAGACGCTCACCCCACCGCTGAAATGAAAAACTTCATATAACCTTTTTTTCTTCTTACAATCCAATCTTCAAAGTCCAACGACGCCCCACGACGCTCGACTGACTACACATTTAGCATCGTGGGCTCCCTAACCAAATATACATGTGTGTCGTAGCCAGATCATAAAATTGATCACTTTTTTTTTATTTTTATTAAGGTTCACAAAACTGGTATACAATTCCATGTACAAGCAAAATAAATAAATAACTAGAACATACAAATACATCAATTAATTCGGAATGTAACCTACTACATGTGAACACAACATAAAAAAATAAAAACATACTAGACAGTTACAAAAAAAAAAAGCAAACAATTAACAATAATTATAAAGTTACATATTTATGAATTGATTTCCTTGCCGAGACCGCAGAACCATAGAATAAATCAAATTCGTTTCGAATTTCATTATATGAAGAGCACATGCGATAGAGTGGACTGTGTTGACCGAGATTAGTGCGACATGCAGGTGGAGCAAATGTTTTACGGTTGTGCAATCGGCTACCCAGTCGAGGTACAGAAAAGTAGAGACGTTCAAGGATATCAGGAGCATCAACAACACCATTAACAAGCTTGTAGAGAACCATAAGGTCCAGAACTCTTCTACGTTTACGCAAAGAGGCCAAATTAAAGTGAGAGAGACGTGATTCATACGATAGCAGTTGATTGCACTTATTGCCCTGATAAGTAAGATGATAAAGGAAGCGCTTTTGGATGCGTTCGATGCGATCTGAGTGAACCTGATAGCCTGGGTTCCATACAACTGAACAATATTCCAGTGTACTACGTACCAAACTGCTATAGATAAGTATAGATATTGTCGGATCCTTGAAACCGTCACTTAAAGTCACCTGTCACCGGGAATAATTTAGCTGATATACCTACCTTTATTTGTACGGTAAACGTCCCAAACATTAAATAGAAAATAATTAAAAAAAATCGCCTATCGAATGATGCATTAAACCGAGTGCATAATTCAATATAACAGAAAATGATTTCTAAAAGTAACTAATCAACACTTTACATGTAGTTTGTGAAAGAAACCCTAAGTATCCATAATACAAGCCTAGTTGCTTAATGTGTGGAGTGTGTGAAGATATTATTATTATTATTATTATGAAGATATTAAATATAGTATGCCATGTGCCTATTTTACTACAAGAGACAAATATTATTTAACTAGAACTAATACAGTATTATTTTCTTGTCTGTCTGTACGCGCGACCAATAAGGAGGTGAATGGCTCGAAAGATATCATCGATCGATGCATTATGCTGATAGTACACCGTACTTAGCCACTTGTCCAAACGTTTTATTACTAATCTGCATTTTTTTGTAGTTTTTCTATCTATTAAATTGTACTTATTAGGTTGTGTTTTGCAACTTATTCATAGGGCAGAACACTGACAGCAGCAGTTTCACAGGACAAAACGTTAACAGACAGATATTTATGAACTCCACAGCAACAAGTATAATAGACAATTGGGATAATATTCCAAATTAATATAAGGATTTATTTTTCAAAATCTTTTCAAAGTTGAAGTGAATAGGCCTCATTTTCGCTACACGGCTCGATGTTGGCCAAGAGCAATCCCATCTCTAATAAAAAACACAAAGAAATCACAATAAAATGTTAGATGGGATATGTGTGTGTTTGTGAGACACAGTAAGATTTTAATGAAATATACATAATATGTATACACTGGTATATAATTTGATTTGAATAAGTCAAACGTAGTTTTAAAATAGGTGTATTATGTCAATATATTATTTTTATTATTAAAATTATTAAAAATTATACAAAATATTAAGAAAATAACTCATTTATGCTCCAATACGTGGTTTTAGGGGTTTATTCCACGTGTGGTCCCCGCGAGTTCGTCTAATTTGGCATTTAAAGACCAAGGCGACTGTAATAAATAATTTATTTTTTATTCCATTTCGGGGATTTTAGGACATAAGAACCAGATTAACTGATTTTCATGAAACTTCTTAGATAAACATTTACACGTACGGGACACAGGATAGGCCTACTTTTTTCTTTTACAACGCGGACGAAATCGCAGGCACTAACTAGTTTTTTACATAAGACTAATTGTGATCGCCTAACTAGTAATGTTTCTAGTTACTTATTTTCTAGTGATGTGTCAGCCTGTCTACTGTACCTTATTATGAAAATGTAACGGAGAAAAGGTGACCGTTGGTTTCAAGTTTATAATAGTACTTATGCAATAAAAAATGTTATAGCATCGCCTAGTATAATAAATATGAGGGCGAAGCATGTGTAAATCGGAACAAATAAATCAATTACAACATAAATTTATTGATAACCAAATATGGTAATAACAGGTTTAGTTATTCATAACGGAAACCAACATCCTTGTTTAACTACTGTGTGTGTATGTTTGAAAAAGTTTATACCTTATTAGATGTGTACTAAGGTAAAAAATAAATATTTGAAATATTATACCAGTAAAACAAGGTTTTTGATGTTGTTAAGATTACATATAAAACCCAACGTGTGCGAGATGACTATTAAAATAGGTAGATTTAAATTTAAAGGTGGTTTTTCGCACGAAATTCGTGCGAAATAACAATGTGCGAAATGACCACTAAACCTTTTTTTTCATGGTGATCAACAGACAGACGTTCACTGACATTGTAAGTAGGCCTTACACAATACAATTTTATATCCATACTAAGTAATATTATAAATACAAAAGTAACTTGTCTGTCTGTCTGCTAACTTTTCACGCCTTAACCACTCACTGATCATCGTGAAATTTTGCATACACGTTGTCAGGGATACAAGAAAGGACATAGCATACCTTTCATTCAGAAAAAAAGTACTGGTTCCGAGTGATCGTTTGAAAATATAAATAATTGAGCACCACTGCCGCGAGGCGGCGCCACCGTCGTCACAGCAACGATGTCAGGCATTATTACTCTTTTTTTTTATCAACGCAGACGAAGTTAATAATAAATAAATAAATACTATTTTCTAAAGGATTAGCAGTACACTCGATGGCAAGTGGCTACTGTTGATTAAAGTTCCCTGCTAATAATAAATTTCAATTAAACCTAGATACCAATGGAAAGCTCACGGCAGCTTTTTACTCGAGAACAAACGTCGATGGCATTAAAATTGTAACATTAAAGTGCGTTCAGAATTAATTTGTACATAAATCAATGTGCCTCCGAGTTTTTTTATGTTCCAATCTTGAACACAGAGTAGTTTTGTTGTTAGAGAACCATAGAGTAGTTTGTAATGCAGAGAGTCAACGCAATTTATGGAAAATACAAATTATTATTGTTAAAAACGTACATACATACATATAAAAAACAGGAATGTACCAATACATTGGCATATTAATATATCCTAACCAAGGTTTACACGTCCTAATCTAACTACTAAACTGATCATCATGAAATTTTACATACATACTCGTATTTTCAGAGATACAGAAAAAGACATAGGGTATCTTTCATCCAAAAAAGTACCTACTGTTCCGGAAGGATCGTCTATAAATAAAATAAAAATAAAAATAGAACATGTTATAAGAACTGCAAATGACTAATGCAAATAATAGTAAATTTATTGCAAGAGACTTAACTTTAATTTTATGGAATAAAAATATTTTTATAGATGTAATTTTTAAAAATATTTTTATTTTATAAACTTTTTTCTGGTTTAAGATCTTCATATTACATTATTGTATTACCTATACCTATTATAAGTTTTTTGTTTGTGCTGTTGGTGTACCTTTTGAAAAATAAATAAATAAATAAATAAAAATATATAATTTTCTTCTAAGTCGAAACTGGCAACCCTGCGACATTTAGTAGCGTAGCCGCAAAATGCGTTGAATGGTCGCAACTCGCACCTCGTCGACTTTTTATCGCCGAGTTTGTCGTGCCACCCGCGCCGGTCGCGCCACTGCACGGCTTTCATACGAAACTATTAATTAGTGCCGTTTTAGCCCTGACTGTACCTCCAATACACTTACGTATAAGGCCGTCTACTTAACATAATTACATACTTAGAATTAACTTAATTGTGTGTACCTGAACATCACTTGTAACTAAGAATCATTAGCTTCGGATCTCCCTTTATGGGCATAGGCAAGTAAACAATTTTTTCTATATTGACTTTTTTATATTATACTTCAGGTTGACGGTCTACTTAATGGTAGATGGTTACCGTTGTCTAAGGACACAAGCCAAACCAGATGGGTTGTAGGTGCGCCCGACTCTGGAATATTTTTTAACAGTTCCATTAAAAAAACTACCTACAACGAATTTTCTCGAAGACTGACAGATCGATTTCGGGTATCCGGCCCCAACGCCATCTGTTATCGAGTAGTGTTATTAAGTAGCAAAAAAAAAGTAAAAAAAAAAAAGTATTAAGTTCGTTCACTCGGCGATAGATGGCGTTAGCTGTAGCAAGCGGTATTACTTTTGTAATCATTCCATTAAAAAAATACCTATAACGAATTTTCTCCAAGATAAGACCCTGACAGATCGATTTCTAGAACTAAAAAACCCCTAAGTCTAGATTTTCGTCAAAATCGTTAGAGCCGTTTGCGAGATCGTTGTGACATACAAGAATTCCTCGTTTAATATTATAAGAAAAAGTCTGAAAAGTTATAAGTCTTAATCAAAAGGTCAGCTTATATATTATAGCCTATAGCCTATATGTATATAGCATATATAATCTATAATCTATACTAATTATACTTACAGAGAGAAAAGATTTATACCTATGTTTGTAATGAATAAACTCAAAAATTACTGCACCGATTTTGAAATTTTTTCACCTGTAGAAAGTAACATAGGTTATATTTTATAAAGTTACGCCGGCGAAGTCGAGTGCAACAGCTATAAATTCGCGAACACGTCTTTTAATTAACTATAACCCAATCGTCACCCGTTAAAAACCTCACTAGTAACTTCGAAATGCCTTCATCAATCACGAGTCTCGTTCGAATGATATAATTATCGAGTTGCTCTCACGATTCTATGATCGATTGATTTCATTTGTAAGTCGGCGTTATGTTGAGCTTGCTTCACTACTATTTTAATTCGTTTTTAATTAGCCACGCATTGTCTTTACTGAGAAGATCATCGATGATTTATATTGTTTCTCTCGTGAGGTTACTCACAGCTCATCAGTTCAATCACGTGCAGTTCATTTAAAATGACCGAATGAAATATTTCCGAGAATATACTAATATTAAGTATTGCCATTTTCATGTAGAAAATAAGTGCCTTCTAAACTTGAAAATCCATACTAATATTATAAATGGGAAAGTAACTGTGTCTGTTTACTACGTTTTCATGCCTTAACTACTCAGCCGGTAATTATGAAATTTTGCATACACGTTGTCAGGGATACAAGGAAGGACATAGTGTATCAAGAGAAAAAGTACTGTTCCCGAGTGATCGTATAAAATGGACAGTTATCCTGTTTGATGACCATTAAAAAGTGGTATAGGCTATTATATACTATAAAGTATGAACTATTGGCTGGATAAAGCCACCGAATTGTGTCAATGGAAATCTGGGTTAAAACGACTTTGAAAAAGCTAACTTTTTGACACTACTGTAAAATTCATGATAACGGCTTTATGCACTCAATCGCTAGATTTAAGAGTGAATAGTGACGAATGTAGACAATTCTTCTGTTAATTAAAAAAAATCATTGGGTTCATTGGGTGATTCTGGCAATAAAGCCTTATCTCAAAAGAGAACACCTGTTTGTAAGAATACCGTTTAAGTAGGCAAGGCAGTCGGCGAGTTAAAAACGCCGAGTAAAGTATAAACGGAGATATTACCATAACTCCACTCTAGATCATTGATCGATAGTTGATCATTAGACATGATCGATATGGAGCGCGTGCGCCCGCCGTATGCATTATTCATTCCGCGTATAGCGGCGGATCTCTGTGTTAGACAGAGACAAAAACTATGTAAAGGCGAACACAGACGTACCATAAATAAAATTTGAAAAAAGATGAAGAGTTCATTCGCGTTACTTGAATAAGGTGCCTTTTTTAACGTTGGGAAATCCTCTTGAATACCAGGCAGTGTAGGAGTCACTGCGGGATTATGCTGGATTCGTACCGGCTAAAACCCAAAGACTTCCTTGCGCGGCTGTAGATGGTTGGGTTCGCGGGGACGTTATGACACGACATCGGTGCCCCGCCACGGTTATCCAGCGCGGGGAGGCCTGTGCTCCCTGTCAGAACCACGGCGTACCCGAAAGTGGAGGTACGCCTGCCATCTCGAGGGACCTAAGGTGCCTATCTGAAACTTATCTGCACACAGTCCACATAAGTAATAACTTTATTCCGGGGGCGAACTTTAGGGGTAATCTCCCTTCTAAGGTGTTTCCTCAATACGGGCACCTGGAACCTGCTAGTGTTGCTTGAATCCTTAGGCGTCGGCAACCAATTACCATCAACCTAACTCTGCCTGCCACCCTATATGATATATAGTAGAGCTCCCGCTACTTCATCCGCATTGAAAAATTAAAAAAAAAATGTAATCGATATAACGCTTGACCTCTTGTTACTATAACATTTAAGCTAGGCGTTTAGTTTTCTATTTTATTTTAAATGATCCCATGGAGCAGTACCTTTTTTTCTCGATGAAAGTTGCCCTATGTCCTTTCCTGTATAACCCTGACAACGTGTATGCAAAATTTCATGATGATCGCTTGATTAGTTAAAGCGTGAAAAAGTAACAGACAGACAAAGTTACTCTTACATTTATAATATTAGTATGGATTAAAAATCTTTTTCCAGTATTTCAAAAAATGTTCTGTTATAAACCTTCATTGAATAAAAATAAAATAATTAATGAGTAAACTAAAATTATAAGAATGTACGCTTGTAAAATATCTCTGTCTTTCTTAATTGAGACTTAAGATCAATTAAGATTAAGATAAGATAATAATTAAGAGGGAATGTGTGAGTCCCGGTTTACATTTGAGATTGAGAGACGTACCGTTGAAGTACGCCTCGAATGTGGAGGCAAGTTTCAGTCTACATTTGAATTGATTTGATTTTATCATGTAGATACAGTCGAGGTTAAAAAAAACGTTAGTCACCCTAAAGTCGACATTAGCTTGCACCAGAGCAATTTCATGCCATGCCGAAATTTCATTTCAAACGTCTGTCAGTTGTCTGCTCTAGTTTCAAAAGGTACAGTCGGCCGCATAAATCGATTAACACATTCAAAAGTGCAAAACAACTGAACAATCAACTTACTTACTGAAGCTTTCTACGATCGATTGTACGTGAAGTTAATTTTGTTCTTTAGTCGTGACAACGACTTATGGCGCGTTGAGTGTTCAGTTGTTTTGCACTTTTGAAAGTGTTAATCGACTGTACTAAGAATTTACGACTTGATAAAGGAATGAATTTAAAAAATTGACGAAGGTTTTTGTACCCTGACTGTACTTTGATTTAGTTTTTTTATTGAATATAAAGTTAATTTTCAGCAAAATAAAAAACTTGATAAAGGAATGAATTTGAAAAATTGACGAAGGTTTTTGTACCCTGACTGTACATTGATTTAGTTTTTTTTTATTAAATATAAAGTTAATTTTCAGCAAAATAAAAAATTATATTGTTATATGTCTCAAAATATTATATTGTTTAGATTATCTTATACTTACTACTAATATTATAAAGAGGAAAGATTTGTTTGTTTTTTTGCATTGAATAGGCTCAGAAAAACCAAAACTACCTACTGGACCGATTTGAAAAGTTCGTTCACTGTTGGGAAGCTACGAGTATATTGTCAGCAAGTATATTTTATATTATTTTTTATAAAGTTACGCGGACGAAGTCGCGTGAAACAGCTAGTAGTATTCTGAAAAAAGAGATACCAAAATCTAATTGACCTGACCACACCTTTCAATTACTTATCGTGCAACAAGTAGGTGGGCAGGCCATTCTGGGTTCATTAAGAAAACAACAAGTGTCAAGAAAACAATAAAAAATACCTAAAGGCCATAAAGAATAATTCTAGCAACAATTTAATAAATTTATCTGCGGATAAATTTTTCAATTTCTTCACCCTAATGTGTAAAAAACATTCAGCTTCCTTATAAATAAAGTTTAATTTAGAAGTTCCGATCCACGCTAACGATGTCTGCCATCTTAGATGGTTCGTTTTTTCCAACTAAATGATTTTTAATTAAAAACACGTCCACAGTCGGTCCAGTTTTGATTGATCGACGTAATTGTGCACTCTTTACAGAAACTCTTGTTAACTGAGAGACGTATTCTATTTTCAAAACGTTATCTGATGACGGAAGTCCTTCTACTATGAGTTCTCGCATAGTTATCACTTTTATCTGTCGAATGAAAATGATAAAATGATTCGTTATGTGGATAAATGTAGTCTTTCATATATATCATAATTATTTATCAATACAATTATTTTTAAATTATTTTTGAGGAAATATTATTAACTTTTAGATGCTTTTTAAATTTGCACACCGCTATAACTATATTTAGCAAATAAATTATTTTGAATTTTGATATTTGAATTATCATGATAATTAACATATTATAGTCGATGTGGCGTTAGATTGTGAACATAAGCTTAAAAATACTAACGTGCAATAAAAGCACTATATCATCTTTGTATCCTTATCACTTTATCCAATTTTTTAACCTCTTCAATTTCAAAGTTCACAGGCCTAATAGACACGAAAATTTATGGTTGTGTGCGTTCTCAAAAAATGTTAGAAGTATTTATATTTTAAATTTTTTTTTACAAAATAACCGTTCCATTTTCGTAGTTTTATTCTGAATTTTAGATATTTTTTTTTTATATTTTTAAATTGATACAATAACTTATAAAAAAGACAGATAGATTTTGATTTTATCCGTTGCCAATTATTTCAGGACTTCTACATGATTTTCCTTTTTTTTTTAAATCTTATGACTAAAGAAATTTGAAAAAAAGTGTATTTTTTGTATTAAATTTTTCAAATAACTCATTTTTAATAACATTCACTCACTCAAACTGTAAGTTTTTTCTCGAACGTGATAATGGAAACAATGGTAGTGGCGATTTCATTGCACTCATCAACGCCCACTGGTTCTCTTAATTTCCAAACATTAATTAATAATATGTGTTCATTAAGTGTTATGATGACAAAATAAAATTTAAAGTTTGTCAACGTTTAACGCTAACATGACATTTTTGATCGATCGATCAATTTATCAATCGTTAAGTAACTATAAGTACCTACTTATTAGAAATTCATGGTATTTCTAAAGCAAGTGTAAGACACTCTTGCTATGAGATTTAAAATTTATATTATTACCTAACAGTCTTATACATAAAATCTAATATTAGCCAATTAGATTTTTGTGGAAACAGTTAGGCTTTAAATTAGAAAAGAGAAAATAAGAAGCCTCATAATATGAGAGTATGAAGAAAATCTATTATTACTCAAATAACAAATAATTGATTTTATAAAAAATACTAAATACATACCTATAAGATTATTTATTTCACCACAAAAATAATATTTAAGCCAACAATATTGTATAAGTAACTAGTTATAGAAAACTAACTAATTAAGTTATAGTTATTCAAGAGCAAGATATTTTCAAAAATTTATAAAATTTAGCGCCTCTTTCACCAACGTCAAGTAGGCTAAACCGTCACTTAAAGTCACCTGTCACCGGGAATAATTTAGCTGATATACCTTTGTTTGTACGGTAAACGTCCCATACATTAAATAGAAAATAATAAAAAAAAACGCTTATCGAATGATGCAGGAAACCGAGTGCATAATTCAATAAAACAGAAAATGATTTCTAAAAGTAACTAATCAATACTTTACTTGTAGTTGGTGAAAGAGGTGCTTAAACACACTTTAAAATAACTATATGACAGAATATAAAATAGTTCACTGCAGGTCGGCAGAACTACAGCATCATTTTAATTAATATTTTGACACAGATACCTGTATCAAGTTTTCACTTTTTTTTAAACTTGTATCAATACTCAATATCAATACTAATAATAAATCTGTAAGGGTTTTCAGAGATATAGTGTTTATAGGTTCTATACATGATACTGAAACTAAATTGACCATTTTTACAATTTTTTCTGTACGTATGTCAAATCGATTTAAATCTTTGATGTATGACTCCATAACTCTTAAATGAATTATCTGATTTTCATAAAACTTGGTAGATAAACGTTTAGACGTACAGGGCACACGATAGGCTACTTTTTTCTTTTTCAATGCGGACGAAGTCGCGGGCAGCTGCTAGTATATTATATTATTGAAAAACAAGTAATACATGCTTCCGTAAAGAGATACGCCTACCTCGTGTCTCTTTACAAGCGATATCATGTCTCTCATATGTTAAATAGGCTACCAAATGTTGTTCAACTAGATTTCATACAATAGTAAGTGGAACTTAAACATTATACTTGACACTTTGATTTAACTGCAATTGCATAAAACAAAACTACATCAAACCTACTGATAATTTCTTTGTTAATTCTATAGTATAAGGGCCTCTTTCACCAACTACAAAAGTGTTGATTAGTTACTTTTAGAAATAATTTTATGTTTTATTAAATTATGCACTCGGTTTAGTGCATCCTTCGATAGGCGAATTTTTATTATTATTTTCTTTTAAATGTTTGGGACTTTTACAGTACAAACATAGGTATATCAGCTAAATTATCCCCGGTGACCGGTGACTTTAAATGGCGGTTAGCCTACTTGACAGATGGTGAAAGAGGCCCTAACCCTAGTAATCTATACTTCTTCTCATAGTGCCACTTCTCTACGAAGGTTGGCGTCCATCATGGCTATTCTGACTTTGGAAGCTCGAAAGAGGGAGCATTTGCTCAATCCGAACCATTCTCTTAAATTCTTCAGCCAGGATGTCTTTCTTCTTCTGTATAGTAATCTATACATAGTAAATAACTCTTTTTAAATAACTTAAAACAAACATTAAAAAAATACAGTCGAATTGAGAACCTCCTCCTTTTCAACCGACTTCCAAATAGGTAACTCTTTTTAACAAAAAATCGAATTCAAACCGTCTCATGGTTTTTTCTCATAGATTCCATTGTTAGAATAGGACCAAATTGAAATGGGACCACACGGTAAGCACTAGCTTTTAAATAAAAAAAGAATCGTCAAAATCGGTTCACCCAGTCGAAAGTTATGTGGTATCATAAAAAAAAAAACCGTCGATTTGAGAACCTCCTCCTTTTTTGGAAGTCGGTTGAAAAGGAGAAGGTTCTCAATTCGACTGTATTTTTTTATTTTACCTCAGAACTATCGACTGGGTGAAACTATTTTGAACATTCTTTTTTTATTTGAAAGCTGGTGCTTCCCGTGTGGTCCCATTTCAATTTGGTCCAGTTCTGACAATGACATCCATGAAAAAAGACCATGGGACCGTTTAAAGTCGGTTTATTTTTTGTTAAAAAGAGTTATTTGGAAAGCGGTTGAAAATATATAAGTTCTAAAACCAATAATTGTCAAGTGGGAGTCAGTCTAATATCAAAGTGGGAAAATCTATTTAGACATTTAAATGGACGCGTGCAGTGCATTTGAAAACGACCTTTGCTATAATTTATGCACGTGTGTTCGCTCGGAAACCTTCACCAAGATTGCACATTAAACTGAATGATATATCGCCCGTGTTGGAACATTAAATGTAGGCCAGCATTTGCTAAATTGCTTTATATAAGAGGCGACGGCAACTAATTCAATTTATGTGTATAAACGTGGCTGGTTATTACTTCATTAATTACTTATAAAATACAGTCATAATGCGGTTAGTTAAATTTTATATGTATACTTAATGGAAATTGATATAACTGTTATGTATACATATAAAAATTATATACATAAATGTACAGTATAAAGTATATGTACAGTAAATAATGTACTACATGTTTATAGTAGGTACATGAGTACCTAAAAAAAGGGGAAGGCTATATTTCTACTTATTATAGTAAGGGCCTCTTTCACAAACTACAAGTAAAGTGTTGATTAGTTACTTTTAGAAATCATTTTCTGTTTTATTGAATTATGCACTCGGTTTACTGCATCATTCGATGGGCGATTTTTTTTAAATTATTTTCTATTTAATGTTTGGGACGTTTACCGTACAAACCAAGGTATATCAGCTCCATTATCCCCGGTTACCGGTGACTTTAAATGACAGTTTGGCCTACTTGACGTTTGTGAAACAGGCGCTAAGTCACATTAAATGATTTTTGTTAAAGTTAGCGCCTCTTTCACCAACGTCAATTAGGCTAAACCAACATTATAGTCACCTGTCACCTGGAATAATTTAGCTGATATACCTTCGTTTGTACGGTAAACGTCCCATACATTAAATAGAAAATAATAAAAAAAATCGCCTATCGAATGATGCAGTAAACCGAGTGCATAATTCAATAAAGCAGAAAATGATTTCTAAAAGTAACTAATCAAGACTTTACTTGTAGTTTTTTTTTAGTTGATGAAAGAGGCGCTTATTGATTGCAAATTCAAATTATATGACTTTTTGATTACTAATTAGATTTGCATAAGATAACACAGACACGTGTCAAAATAACAAGTTAAAAAAATTTTGATTTGTAGGCGAACATTTGTGATACTTTTCTTTCGGAGAAAAAGTTTAAGAGCTCAGATGATATAGACAGAGACATAGACACATAAAACTAACTTACAAAATTCCTTTTTGCGTCGGGCGGGGCGCTGATGAAGTCGTGTCACAATTAAATATTTTTCTTTTTTATTTATTTATTCATTTATTATACAAGGCCCCCAACGAGGCAGACATCCAACTGTAACACATTGTTCAAAATAATTAGCACAAGGCGGATGCCGCCGCAATTATAGGAAGCTCAGCATGCACCAATAAAAGCTCCAAGCAACATCCTATGCACTACCTAAATCTAACCTAATGTAATCTTGAATGGGAATAAATAATTGAAATATATATTGTATAGTGTTACATTACATGTCACGTCCATCAAATAAATAATAATCAACAATAATCAATCAATTAATAATCGATAAAATCAATAATAATCCAATAAAGTCAAAAATTGTCAAAAAAGTCACACAAATAAAAATTACAAATTAAGATAAAATGTCAGGTGTCGGAACCACGGACGAGGATCAATCAATCGCAAAACATAGTATGTATATTATTAAAAAAAAAAAATATATTATTGAATGTCATTTTGATTTTATTACTTATAATATGCATATGTAAGATCAGTTTATTGGTTTTATTTAGACAGACACTAATTGCAATAGCAGATATTACTTGAACATAATTTTAGTCTAAAAGCAAATTGCTAACCACACTAATCAACTTGTCTAAGTCTAAGTCTGCTAAAATACATACGATTAAAATAAATTAGTCAATAGGCTTTGTACAAATTGTATATATAACTAATATAACTACAAAGATAATTCGAGTGAGACATTTTGGGAACAATAAAAATATTTATTTTTGAAATTCCCAAAATGTCCCTTCTAGTGGAAAAAAAATAAGTTTTATAGAATAGACCAACTATAAAAATAAATATTTATCGATTTGCGGTGGTATAAAAAATTATTGGAGTAAAATCAAAATTGTTAGGTTCTATTTTTTTTTTATTGTTATACTAGCTGGCGCCCGCGACTTCGTCCGCGTTGAAAACGAAAAAGTAGCCTATCCTGTGTCCTGTACGTCTAAATGTTTATCAACCAAGTTTCATGAAAATCAGTTAATTCGTTTAAGAGTTATGGACGAACATACATACATACAGAAAAAAATTCTAAAAATGGTCAATTTAGTTTCAATATCATGTATAGAGCCTATAAACACGATATCTCTGAAAACAAAGTAACTTACTCCATGACCAACCCTTACAGATTTATTATTAGTATTGATATATTTTTTGTAAAGCTTGTAGTTAGTTGAAATTGAAGCCAGTTATACCTAATTTCGTCTTCATCTCAGCTAAGTATATGTATATGACATATAGTATTGTATATCAATAATTTTACTGCATTTGTAATGTATTGTATCGTATTACTATTGTATTGTATCAATTCCAATGATCTATCATAACAAATATTACAGGGGCGTATCTTATTCATAAGTAGATCAATTGAATATTTAGTTATTGAATATATTATAATTCAAGAGCAGTGTAATGCACTTTTGAGTTTTTAAACTGTAACGTGTGCTAGCAGGGCACACATAATCGTTCTCTCTGAAGTAAATAATCACTTTCTGACACTGTGAAATAAAGCACTTGTGCTTCAGTGCTAATGCTTTATCATATTTGAGCACATTACATACTTATGGTGTTTTAAATCGTAACTTAATATTATGTTAAATGGAAAAGTGGAAAAAAAGCGTCTGGGGTTAAAAAGGAAATTATTAATAACTAGCGGCCTCGAGAACCACTCTATCCATTGGTGAAAACAGCATAAAAATTGGTGCAGTAGTTTTTTAGTTTATCGCGAACAGACAGACAGACAGACAGACAGACAGGCAGATAGACAGACAAACGTGGCGGAGGACTTTGTTTTATAATATCGCTGCTTAAAAACTAAAGAGCCACAAATCTAAATTACACTTTTTACAGATCTAATCGAAAAAAAATTAATGTTTTAAGTACTTTTATAATAAACTGCATACTAGAAGAGGTATAAGCATATAAGTTACTTTTGAATATATAAAAAATGATCAAAATATACTAAATAAGGAATAAACCAACTGTAAGTCTTTTTGCAACATACAGTATGAAGGATTGTGATTGTATTTTTGCAATAAAAACATTTTTAGATTTTTTGTTTTATGGCCCTTTAGTTTTTAAGCAGCGATATGTAAGGATAAGTGCAGTGTAAAAGGTGCTTAAGAATGTTGCAAAATGTCAAACACCCTTCACACATACGAGCCTTTTAACCTTGCGTTCTCCGGTCGTCATGCGATTGGACGTTACATTAGCGGACAGGTGATATCACCATCAGCCAATCACTGAACGGGTTAAGTGCTATTCGCATCGCTTTAAATCTTATTTTAATATGCTCATTAAGTTTTTTAATATAATTTTTTTCACCTTACGAGTTTAGCTTGATTAAACAGCTTATTTTAATCCACAACACTTTTTTGAGGTGAATACTGACGTCTTTAAATTGTACGCTCGACGCTAACGCTTGCAGCGCTAACCGCTGGGGCCCATCGAAATTTAATATCTCTGCTGGGGCCACGAAACTAACGCTCGAAGCGAATTCGCTTTGCGCTGCAAGCGTTAAGGTTCTGGCGATACTCCACAGTTATACAACCTCTCCGAATAACGCTGGCATAGAAGATTTGAAAAAATCGAGAAAAGATTTGAAAATATGAAAAAGAATAAACTGTCTTGTCAAGTGCGTGTATAAAAGGGGTTGTCAAAATTTGTAATTGATTATTGTGCAATAGTTTTTCAACCGGACTTTTACTATATATATATAAGCTAATTTGAAATGCAATTATTGTAAATTCTAACAGTGAATATAAGATTCAAGCTATGGAGGATTTCATTTGGCATAGGTGACTACATCAGAATTTCAGTTTTTTGTTTCGATGCAAACCTTCATATTATGTCTCAGAAAAGTCATGTTTTTTCATGTATTACTACGACCAATAATTAATGAGTAATCATGGAATTACGTACGAATTGGTAAGCCGCTCGAGTTGGAAAGTGGCCTTTAAAAACAAATGGTTGTAGTTCATGTAACAGGCCACAACACAGCGCTGAAAATTCTTAACGTTCGACGCCGACGCTGACAACGGTAAGCAATTTCGCTTTGAGCGTTGGTTTCGTGGCCCATGCATAAGCGAAGTCGCTTCGAGCGTTAGTTTCATGGCCCAAATATAAGGAGTTTTATAACAGGCGCATGCCCAGCGAGAGGTTCGATCCTGTATTAGAGGTTACCAATTTCATTAGTCTGCCGTATTAAGGGAGTTCTAATAAAAGAGTTTTTTAAAACGTTTGGTCCGAAAAAGAGGAATTTAGACAAATAATAAATAAATAAATAAATATTTTCACAAATTCCACACAGCACCATCTAGTTCCACACTAATAGGAATTGAACTTATGGCCTTGAGTCAAACAATAAATCAATTATTGCCAACGTTGCATTTAATTGGCCGAAGCAAATGTGATATGTAGGTAATTGTTAACCAATAAGAAATAGTGAATGGAATAAGTCGGATTTTTTCATTAACATACAATATATTTTTATACATAACATACAGCTGCTGCCCGCGACTTGAAAAAGAAATAAGTAGCCTAGCCTATCCTGTGTCCTGAAAAAAATTCTAAAAGTCATCAATTTAATTTCAGTATCATGTATAGAGCCTATAAACACGATATCTGAAAACAAATTAACTTACTCCATGACCAACCCTTACAGATTTATTATTAGTATTGATTACTGATACATTTTTAATTTAGCTTAAGCGGGAGATTTTTGGCCTAAAAGAACGCGAAGTTCTTGGAGCTTTTAATAATTTCATTGTAAATTAGCTGTTGTGACACCAGATTTTTAACTAAATATTGTTAGAAAACATTAAATAGGGGCGTGGCCTAAATTTTTTTCCGATCAAAAACCAATCAAAAACACTCAAAACTTCTTCCTCGTCGGAGCTAATTAATCAGATTATTACTAAACATTGTTGAAGTCGCATTGGACTGAAAATGTGCAATCTGACAATATTCAACAATTATTATTGTTCTGAACAATTATTATTTATTGTTGACATAGTAATGTGACACTATCTCTATAGACTTTGCATGTGTTTGCTTATAATCATTTTTTATTTTTTTTTCTCTCATTTACCTGTAGGTTTAGGGCCTCTTTCACCAACTACAAGTAAGGTGTTGATTAGTTACTTTTAGAAATAATTTTCTGTTTTATTGAATTATGCACTCGGTTTACTGCGTCATTCAATAGGCGAATTTTTTTATTATTTTCTTTACAATGTTTGGGACTTTTACCGTACAAACAAAGGTATAAATTATTCTTAATAATAATTAAGAGACCTTTCACCTCTTTCACCAACGTCAAGTAGGCTAAACCGTCACTTAAAGTCACCCGTCACCGGGAATAATTTAGCTGATATACTTACCTTTGTTTGTACGGTAAACGTCCCAAACATTAAATAGAAAATAATAAAAAAAAAAATCGCCTATCGAATGATGCAGTAAACCGAGTGCCTAATTCAATAAAACAGAAAATGATTTTTAAAAGTAACTAATCAACACTTTACTTGTAATTGGTGAAAGAGGCGCTTAATGTATTAGATGTTACTTAGAACTCATTTATGCAAGCTGTGCCTCCTGTGATTATAAAGTTTTTACTTTACTTAGGTGACGCCGATTTTGTTTGATGCCTGCCTCCTCGTTAGAGGCCTTGTAATACTCGTCAATAAATAAATAAACAATATTTTGTTATGCTGCGTACCCACTATGTTCGCGCATCAATCGTGCATCACGCACCTGCAACAAATCAAGTGTAGACGTTACGCGCATCACAGCTTATGTTCGCTAAAAAACCGCCACCGCTTGGAGCACAGCTTTGGTGCGTGCAACGTTGCACGCTCCAGGTGCGCGATTGGTGCGCGAACATAGTGGGTACGCACCTTTAGAATTTTAGCGCAGCGGACGCTTTACTGTGATCAGGGCCCTGATTATGTTACTTCAAAACCACGTCACTCATCAGTGGAATTGTCAAATAAATACAATAGTATACTGTGGTTTCTGTGAAATCATAAATTTGTCTTGGGCATATAGAATAGAGACATAAGAATTCCGTGACACGACAAGGCAAGACATTGACGTGGTTTGAAAAAAGTAAGGCAAGAGTGTGGAATTCGTAGTTGTCATACAGAATCAGGGCCCAGGTGATGAAACAGTCCTCAGCCAGTAACAAATGTACATAATATAAATGACAATAAAACGAACCCGTCTCAAAGTGGAGCACTCTTGCACAATATCATAGCACCATCAATCATGCATTCGGCCACATTAGCATATGAATGGTTTTATGCTGACAAATGAGTCTCGCCTTCGTTTTGGTAGGTAGCTCAAAGCAATACGCATAACTAACTCGTATTTAATTGCTTTGGAAAGTTCACAGAGGCATAGTCGACCCAATTCCCTTATCCTTGTTCTTGTTAGGGTCACCAGATCATTTGCTAACAAGCAAGTGATCGAACACCTAACAGGTGATAAGACAGGTGGACCGTCAGCCTGTCTGCCGAATTTTATCATAAAATCTAGCTGTTTCACGCGACTTCGTACGCGTAACTTTATAAAATATAGACTACTAGCTGGCGCCCGAGACTTCATCCGCGTTGAAAAAGAAAAAAGTAGCCTATCCTGTGTCCTGTACGTCTAAATGGTCTAAATGGTCTGCCAAGTTTCATGAAAATCAGTTAATTCGTTTAAGAGTTATGGAGGAACATACATACATACACTTACAGATTTATTATTAGTATTGATAGCCTATGTTACTCGCTGATAATATAGCTTCCCAACAGTGAAAGAATTTTTCAAATCGGTCAGTAATTTCGGACCAATGCAACAAACAAACAAATCTGTCCTTTTTATAATATTAGCATAGATAAACCAGTTGCCGAGGCCGTTGTATGAGTCGGTAGGGCGTTCAGCCTTAACGCTCTGTTCTAGGGTTCCCAGGTTCGTTTCCGGACAGAATCAAAGTTGGAAATGAACTTCAAAGTTATTTCTGTCTGGACCTATAACTGCGTTTTCTATGTAGTCATTTGGGTAGCCCGAATTGAGGCAGTAACTACCTACACCCCCACCTGGGAATAACATGTGTGTTGTAGTGTAAAGGAGTCCCTAGACGGTCAAAATTGCTTGACAAGCATTTACGTGCTTGAAAAGTATGCTTGACGAGTCTTGGCATACTTGTCAAGCATCCGCACTCATTTTAATCTCAGTCGCTACAGAGTGACCCAGTGTACTTGCGCTAAAACCGAAACATCTGTGTACAATAATAACTAAAAAAACCGACTTAAAATTGTTTTCTCATAGATGCCATTGTCAGAAATGGACCAAATTGAAATGGGACCACACGGAAAGCACCAGCTTTCAAATAAAAAAAAAATCATCAAAATCGTTTCACCCAGTCGAAAGTTCTGAGGTAACAAACATAAAAAAAATACAGTCAAATTGAGAACCTCCTTTTTTGAAAGTCGGTTGAAACAATAGCACACTGAATGTGTTGCTTGACAAGCATGCATCTAAACGATCAAGCACGCTGGACAAGCATTGCAAAAATATAATTTTTCATCAAGCATCCTCAAGCACGTAAGTAAATGCTTGTCAAGCACATAAGCTCCGTGCTAAACAGTCAAAATTGCTTGACAAGCACGTAAAGTTCGCGTGCTTGTCAAGCAATTTTGACCGTCTAGGGACCTCTTGAGAGATGTTTTTAATTTACCTATTTAACTTAAGAATTTACTTGATTTAAGTAACTATAAGCTAAGTTTATGTCCACTTAGGAGTGCTGTACTTATATATCTCTTCATCCATCTGATATACGATGGCCTTTCAAGTACTGAGAGGTGCATAAGTGTCGATAAATCACTAACGGTTCGTTTGAAACAATGACAAGACAATACTAGCAGCATATCAACTCGAAGAGATAGATAAATCGCTCGCTGAATCAAGAATTATAGATATTAATGGTCGTGGTTCTTAGCTACTTAGGAACAGATTATGAATGAGGCGATCCATCGTGATCCGTGACCATTCTAAATGGTTCCTTTTTTACAGTGTAAAAGGCAGCAGACAGGCTGACGGTGCAGCAAGTGTCGACTAAAATTGAATAAAGCAAACAAAATTTGTAATTTCACCCGCGTGGCCCCTTGGACATGACAGTGACACAAAATACGATCTCGCTCAATAAAAATGTTATAAGTGCCAAAAGTATTAAATATTAATTATTCGTAAACTACAATGTCAAATGAAAAATTGTTAAATACAGCCTCAGATAATATGTGAAGTGAAATTACTGATACACTTTTAGCTTTGTAATGTGTGTTATTTTGAAAATAAAACTAAAATCGATGGAAATGAGAGCTCACTTGGTGATTTTTTTCCATCGAGAAAATTTCATTATATTATGTTTTCTGTTACAGTCGGCACTTTCATTTATAATGTTTTTATCTATTTAAAAAATTAATTAAATTAGACTTTGTTTCCTTAGATAAAATTCAAATCTAGGATTGGCTATTTCTCTTTATACCCGCTCTTAAGGATTTTCGGTTTCTGTATTCTTTTATGTCACAACTATAGCCAGTGAGTCATTGTTTTGGAAGAAGGGATAAAAGATTTCAATTTGCTTGTTTTTTTTTTTATAACTGACTCATCACACGTTAAATATAGGATTTGGAACTAAAAATATGCACTTTTCTTCAGTGAGAACATCTACATTATTAGTCCTATACATTATAAGTACGAGTATCTTAGGAAAGAATAGAATTTCGTAAAAGAAAAGTGTATGTTTCTTTACAACGTTAAAGACGTAAAAACTGTTGCACGCTGATAATATAGTTTTCTATATGTGAAAGATTTTTTAAATCGGCCCATGATTTTTGAGTTTATTCATTACAAACATACAAAAATACAAATAATCTCCCTTTATAATATTAGTATAGATATAGAAACAGACACAGTTAGATATGCCTTTTATAGATGACTAAATAAATATATGAAGTTTCCAAATAAGACAGAACATAGTGAGATAATTGCGACAAACAGAAATAATTCTAAACCCACGATTTATACCGGTATAACTATTTTAAGTGACTCGAAATGATAAAACACCAAATCAAGAAAGTGACACAATTGTTTCGAATCTGTCGCGCAACACATTAGGCTTAGTACACAAAGGCGGTTTTAAATATCTAATCTAATCTAGTTTTAATCTAGCTGCTGCCCGCGACAACGCCCACGTAACTTTTTTTTGTTTTTATCTTTTTTATTTATGTCTTATATAGCCTATGTCTTATTCTGATGTGTAAGCTATATTGTTAAAAATTTTCATTGGAATCAATGCAGTAGTTTTTGCGTGAAAGAGTAACAAACATACATACATCCATACAAATTTTCGCATTTATAATATTAAGTACGAATTACGATCTTGGCTTACTTACATAGATAGATTTATCTAGGGTGTATGTTTACTAATGATAATATGTATACTTACTAATATTATAAAAGCGAAAGTAACTCTGTCTGTTTGTCTATATGTCTGCTTTCACGCCTTAACTATTTTAACTTAACTTATGAAATTTTGCATACACGTTATCAGGAACACAAGAAAGGACATAGAGTACCTTTCATCCAGAAAAAAGTACTGTTCCCGAGTGATCGTCTAAAAATATAAAGAATTGGGCGCCACCGTCGTCACAGCGATAACGATGTCAGGCCTTTTACTCGTATATTTTGACACAAATATTGACACTTTGTGTACCTACTATTGTTTTCCAGTGCCAAATAATATTTTTTTATTAAATTAATCGTCAATCTGGTAGAAATAGATCATCCATTACAGGCCATAATTAATACCTAAACAGTTTTACGTATTTTATACATTTTTATTTTAATATATAAATTACATATATTTTTATTTCATATAAAATTTCAATATATTTTATTATATTTGAATCTCACTAATAAAAATACTCTGTGAAGATAGATATCTCACGGATTTCTTATAATATTTACACTTAAAACAATTTAGACTAACATGAGAATAAAATATTGGCTATAACTTATCAAAGATACGCTATGTAACCAAGTTGCAAACGAAGGCTAGAACGAAAAATTATATTGAAAAAGCCAACATTTGCGATTATTTTGCAAGTAAGTATCCTAATTTTTTCTAATTCAAAATTTATTTGCCTGTACATGAGTTGAAAACCAGATATCATAAATAATGCAGCATCCCAGCATGTAATACCACATTTGGTGTGCAAAATATACAATTTTTCGGTCAATTTAAACTTTTTCCAAGCATTTTCAACATTTTCTTAAGCAATTTCAACATTTTTCTAAGAAAATTCAACACTTTCCTTAGAATATTGCTTAGAAAAATGTTGAAACAATTATTATAAACAATTTTTTAGTAATAGGACACAGTGTGCACTATCCTTAAGTGCGTAGTAACAAACAGAACTGCACATAATCTGAGCGTCACGACTATAGCATTAGCGTAGTTGGCGATATATCAGTGATATCACGCCGGGTGATACGTTACACAACTGTGCGATCTAGATCGGAGGCTGACGCGGTTACCTTGCGAACACATTACGCCTCTAATAAGAGGTTACATTGTAAGGACCACAATGAGGACAATCAGGTTAACTGGCGTTAACTGTTACCAACTGGTTAACTTAAAACCAATTGTAGTTTTAACCAAAAAGTTATAGTAATATTTTTGTAAAATATTTTTTGACGCCTTAGTTTTTTGATATTTTTGATACCTTAGTGGGAATTTTCCTTAGTGGGAGGCAATTTAAAAAAAAGTGATAACTGATAACAAACAATTTGATGCTCTACTTAGCTATATATATCTATCATCTACATACAAAATTTAATTATACCACTCAATGGGTAAAGAATCAATTTTTTTTTTGATATACCTATATAGTGTATTCGAATTCGTTGGACCGATTTTGAAAATTCATTCACCTATAGAAAACTACATTATCAGCAAGTGACATAATGACTATATTTTATAAGATACGGCGAAGTCGCGTGCAACAGCTAGTATAACTATATAAATGCCAGTCGTTAGACGTGCGGTCTAACGCACGTCAGAAGTGAAAACAGCTTCACAAAATTATTGATCGCAAGAAATATGAGAGAAATTATATACATGACACCAGTGATATGTTAAACAAGAAAGGATGCGCCCCCAAGCAATGTAAATGACGCCTTCGCAATGTATCCGCACGGATAAGTTTGATTTCTTGACGTGTTAGTCGGAGTTTGACAACTCTGTCGTACACACGTCTCGACCACTCCCAGAACCAACCAACCGATGAGAACACTTTACAATAACAGAATACGCCAATAAGAAATAAAAATACGTATTAAGATGGCAATGAAAACAAATTATTTTTAGTAGATGTGCAAATAAAGGAGGACCGTTTTTTTGTCAATGGTAGTATGATAAGGGCGCATTTTTACTTGTTTAATACATCACTGTATGACACTGACACACAATGACACTGACAGACCATTAAAAGGTTTGATGTTTATATGAAACTATTTTATTTGTAAGAGGTGTACACCATATTGATCCTTGTAATCATATCTAGTAAGTTTACTTTCATATGCAGTTGTCTACTTAGAGCTGTCAATTTCAGTAAGGTAAGCTAACATGACGATTTCAATGATTTTACCCCAATCAGCTAGTCGGGGTACGAAAACCTTCGTCAATTTTCAAATTCATTCCTTTATCATGTCGCAGACTTACTACCTTTTAAAACTAAAACACTAGGCAGACAACTGACAGAGGTTTGAAATGAAATTTTGGCATGACTGACAAATGTTTTGGTGCAAGCAAATGTCGAATTTAAGGTGACGAACCTTTTCTTACACCGACTGTACATCAACGCTTACATTATGTACGTAAAGGCAAAGATATAAATCGAAAGATGCGGCGTAATCTCCTCGCGCCATACTAAAAACACACCGAAAATTCTTAACAATGGGTTGGGCGCAGGCGCTCAACCCAACTACAGTTGCACGCCAGCTACAGTGAGTGACGGTCGCTTGTTGAGAGCGTCGCTATCGTCAGTCACATTTGAAGTAAGGAATGTGTTCTGTGTTTAGACCAAAATAATATGTATTTTATACTTTTGTCTTTAGTATAATGTATGTTGTAACACACTTTCGCTAGTAATGCCGCATCTCTCGATTTAAATCTTTGCGTAAAGGTATTACTTTACGCGACAGTGTCACATGACACTGTCGCGAGTTCAATGATTTTATCCCCTCTCAAAAATGCCCAACGCATCTAACTAACTAATATTTGTTTTAAACTAATATAATTGCTATGACATTATGAGGTTGAGGTGTCCGATATTATAAAGGTCCGTTTAGTCAGCCCTGCGTCAACGGTGACACGCTCGTATAATATATTTCTGTTCTAATTAGCTTACCAACAAGTTATTAGTCCGCTTTTAAAGTACACGTCCGGTGGAAAATCAATTTCCGTCCAATCAGGCTCTGGTAATATTATGTTACTCGCGTTTAAGTTAACTTTGTGATGTTTAATAACTACCAGATATTTTATTCAACCATACTTCCGTACCGAATTATATTTTAAATGTGAAAGTAACTATGTATGTCTGTTTGTTAAATTTTCACACTTAAATTTCTTAACTGATTTGTCACTTTGTCAAGGGTACATAAGGCAAAGAAAAGTATTGTTCCCGAGAGTTCATATTATACTAAGGGCCTCTTTCACTAACTATAAGTAAAGTGTTGATTAGTTACTTTTAGAAATCATTTTCTGTTATATTGAATTATGCACTCGGTTTACTGCATCATTCGATAGCCTAATTTTTTTTATTATTTTCTATTTAATGTTTGGGACGTTTACCGTACAAACAAAGGTACATCAGCTCCATTATCCCTAGTGACCTGACCGGTGACTTTAAATGACGATTAGCCTACTTGACAGATGGTGAAATAGGCCCTAATTCATTAATATATAATATCATTAATAAGTAAAATTTAAAAGTGTATTTTTGTAAGGGTTTGACGCCATTCGTCTACTTTGCTTTTTACCATATGTCAAAAAAAAAAAAGAAAAAATAAAAAAAAATTAAATTTTTTTGTAAGTCTGTTTGTTTAGAGAACGCTGGGCAAATTTTGACTGAACTTTCAACTAGTCTGATAACAAAAATTTAAAAAAAATTAACGTCCGACAAAAATAAAGATTGATTGAATGTTTTAAAACCTGAGAAAAAAAGTCGCGGGCAAAATCTATACAATACTAGCTGGCGCCCGCGACTTCGTCCGCGTTGAAAAAGAAAAAAGTAGCCTATCCTGTGTCCCGTACTTCTAAATATTTATCTACAAAGTTTCATGAAAATCAGTCGATTCGTTTAAGAGTTATGGAAGAACATACATTCATACAGAAAAAAATTCTAAAAATGGTCAATTTAGTTTCAGTATCATGTATAGAGCCTAAAAAAACGATATCTCTAAAAACAAAGTAACTTACTCCATGACCAACCCTTACAGATTTATTATTAGTATTGATAAAAGCAAAATTTTAAAATTTTAATCATGTTAATGGAACAATAATCTCTTTCGAATGTCTATTGTATATAATCAAAGCATTAAGTTTTCACCTTGATTTAATTTATAGAACGTACACACCCGTCCTGTATGAGTTAGAGGCAAAACCACGCCCTAATACTTGACATGCAATTGCTACATTGCTAAAGGCACGTACACACATAACCGACTACATTTATTTATCTGGCTAAGGGCCTCTTTCACAAACTACAATTAAAGTGTTGATTAGTTACTTTTAGAAATCATTTTCTGTTTTATTGAATTATGCACTCGGTTTACTGCATCATTCGATAGGCGATTTTTTTTAAATTATTTTCTATTTAATGTTTGGGACGTTTACCGTACAAACAAAGGCATATCAGCTAAATTATTCCCGGTGAGAGGTGACTTTAAGTGACGGTTTGGCCTACTTGAAGTTTATGAAACAGGCGCTTAACCTATTATAAATATTAAATTATACGGCCTATAATAATTATTAAATTGATTATATTATACTAACTGGTGCCCGCGACTATGTCCGCTTTAGAAATAAAAGATATAAAACCTGACATACATTGGGTTCTTACATTATACCAAGACGACACGATTGGTCTAGTGGCTAGTTAGCTGTTAACCTAATGGTCACGGGTTCGAATCCCGCTAGGGGCAAATGTTTATGTGTTAACATTTTTTTTGTACACTGAGTCATGGATGTTTTGTATTTATAATATTGTATGTATTTACAAAAAAGTAATGTAATATAGTAAATCAACTGTCTGGTATCCATAATAGAAGCATTAGTTGCTTAGTGTGGAACTAGATGGTGCTGTGTGGAATGTGTGAAGATATTTTATTTATATTTATATATTTATATTAATTATAGATAAGAACCACCCAGATAACGTCAAATTTCAAATAAAAAATATTGCATCAAAATCGGTCCATCCGTTTGGGAGCTTTGAGAGCACAGACAGATACAGGTTACACTCATACACATACACTACATACAGGTGAAATTTATAACACCCCTGTTTTGCGTCGGGCGTTCGGGCTTAAAAAGTCATTTGAACGAATAAACAGTTTTTTTTTTTCTCTTAGTCTTTTAAGAAGTGTAGGCTGTATAGTAAGAGAGCTGCCCCACATGTATTACTAATTAAAAGTTCAATTCCCTATACAAAAACACACAAAAAATGTCATTCCGGGCCAATACTCCGAGTACAACAAACATGACATAAATTCCTTTACGTTTGAGTACACAAAACCACAAGATGGCGTGTTAAACTATCGCATCTCACACAAAAAATAGTGATAATTGGACACGAGCTGTCGGCGCGCGCTGTCCGGCTGTCAAACTAATGTCACAGTGACAGCTGACAGGTGTAGGCGGTGACAGGTGACGCCCGAGACCACTCGGACGACATTCGGAGACTATTCAATTTGAATATGAGTTTTTTGTTACTATTTTAATCTGATTTATCACATTTAATTACCTATATTTTTAATGAATACATAAAGATGCAAAAAAGCAACGAATATTTACAGTTTGTCATAAGCAATAATAATAATAAACAAATCGATTGAAAACTATTAGAATTAGAACATATTAGAGGGTAGTCATTTTTATGACTACCCTCAAGTTACATTAGACAGAATAATATTATTGTTTTACTGTATGTCCTAATTTCAACCGTATTATTAATACATAACTGACATTAAGTAATTAATAATAATAATTGTGATTTGTTTCAGGATCTATTAGAACGTATGTTCAGACTATTCGACACTGACAGAAAAGACCATTTAGTGCAAGAAGATTGGATCGAATATCTAAAAGAGCGACTTGGGTGAGTCACTAATTATATTATTACTTACTTATAATTCGCTATTTCTTCATAAAAAAAACAACATAATGACAATATTTGGTTTCGATTTCTTCTAATAACTAGTTAACCCTAAAATTAGGACCGCATGTCCTAATTTAAGGGTCTACCAATATCACTCAGGGTTTATGTCTTCCAGATTGCAATATATTTGCCATATTCCCCCATAGTTATCACTTTTGTACGATACTGTACTTTAATTCCAAGTTTAAAAAAAATGAGTGCGAGATGACTACTAAAATATATTTAAAGTTGGCTTTTCGCACATTTCATACGAAATAAATTCGTGCGAGATGACAACTAAGTCTAATTTAGTATTGCATAGGTAATCATTAGTAGAACTTGTACTTGTAGTGTTGCTACTAGATGCTAAATTTAGTCACCTATCATCGAATGGACATTCGTAACATTAAAAAATAATACATACATACATACATACATACATACATACATACATACATACATACATACATACATACATACATACATACATACATACATACATACATACATACATACATACATACATACATACATACATACATACATACATACATACATACATACATACATACATACATACATACATACATACATACATACATACATACATACATACATACAGAAAAAAAAATTAAAAATCGTCAATTTAGTTTCAGTATCATGTACGAGTATAGAGCCTATAAACACGATATCTCTGAAAACAAATGACCAACCCTTACAGATTTATTATTAGTATTGATTAATTTTACAGGGAGGATAAGCAGTTGGACTTTGTGGAGCAAGTGGAGAGTGTAGCATATGTGCTGTGCGGCGATGGAGTCATCACTCTTGATACATTTCAACATATACTGCAAAACAAAGTGGTCAGTATTTAAGCTATGCTAGTTGTTTCTGAACTTAGTTGTTAAATTCGTGTGATATACGATGTGTCAGGCGACGGTTGCAACCTAAACTCAAGTACACCTTCGGGCCTTCCTGATACCGTTGTTTTTATCTATGTAGGAGGTAATCTTTTACGCCACTCAGCCGATTTTAAAAGTTCTTTCACTAATAAATTACAAAAGAATTTCATGATGGACATAGTTAATTCGAATAGGGCACCAGCTAAGGCACCAGCTATCAAAAGTACCTATGTCAGGCGTCAATGTATCCGTTTAAATGTGTATCTAGCAAGTTTCATGAAAATTAGTTATTTCGTTTAAGAGTTATGGAGGAAGATACATACATACAATACCTACACTTACAGATTTATTATTAGTATTGATTAATAACATATTACATATTTAATTAGCAGATTTACAATTTTGCCAACGCATTATTTTGATTTTTGTCAACGCGGACGAAGTCGCGGGCACCAGCTACTTAAATATGTATAAATTTGCAATATTGCAATAATAGTTGATATGAGAGTCAGTTATTTCAATATTGTTATCAGTAAAAAGAAATGATTATTTTAAAAATACTCGTATCGAAGAAATACGAAGAATGTTGTTTATATAAATGCTGAATTTTTTTATTTAATTTAGGTAACAAACAAATTGTTGAGACTAATCGACACTGATGGTGACGGTTACGCGACTGCTGACGAGATAATGGACTTCCTACAAACGGTCACCAGCAGCAGGTAATAAAGTTAATTCAAAATAGAAATTATCTACAGAAATTTCTTCTTAAGTAATAAAGTTCTTTATAATCTTAAACTACATATTCTAGCAGTTCATTGATACTAATTCATTATCGTAACCAGATAATATGTTCATTTTATAGTTCAATTTAAAAAATATCTGTCAAATTCAAGCTGACAATTTTTAAAAGCACAGGTAGCAATATTACCGCGCACTCTTGTCACGCTCAGTCAAGCTCAGTGATGCTCAGCGACGCTCAGTAGTGCCACAGCTTTACAATCCATACAGTTGGGCAACGCCTTTGATGTCGGGCGACGCCGCCACTCGTGTAAGTACTTCGCTGTCACGCGCTAGGGTTGTCACCGCCACCGCTCACTCAACTCAAAAACATGTACGCGCCAGCCTTGAAAGTTGTAAATGCAGACTGTGTGAGTTCGCCGTGGCGGCCCGCGCCGCCTGCTTCCCCGCGCCAGCCCCCACCGTTGCTCTGTGCTAGTACATTCGTTGCCCAACTGTATGGATTGTAAAACTGTGGTAGTGCTCAGTGACGCTCAATGACGCTCAGTGACGCTCAGTCACTGACTGACTGTTTTTGTAGATTATTGATTTTTGTTGTTCTAACTTTGTATTGAACAGGCCACGCGTCGGTTTCGACAAAAGCAGCGTCGATCGTCTCGAAGAGCTTTTCCGTCAAACCGTAGGAGATCAAAAGGAGATAACGAGAGAACAGTTTCAGAATATAGTGCTCTCTAAAAACGTTAGTACTTGCATATAATACTACTTATAATAATCCAATCAATATACCAATATATATAATAAAGCTGAAAAGTTTGTTTGTTTGGTCTCGGAACGCGCTAATCTCAGGAACTACTGGTTCGAATTGAAAAATTATTCTTTTGTTGGATAGTCAATTTATAGAGGAAAGCTATAAGCTATAGAGAACGCGGACGCAGTCGCGGGCTCCAGCTAGTCTAATATAGTTTCCCTAATATGGTATAATAACGGGACCCTAAAATGTTGCCCCTAGCGGGATTCGAACCCTCGAATCCCGCTAGGGTTCGCGGTTAACAGCTAAGTTTACCTACTAGCCACTAGACCAAGCGACGTGGTGTCGATAAATATTAATTCGTTTTTTTTATTATAAATGGGATTGTTCTTCGCCATCATCTTGCCTATTCACACGAACTTGAAACGATTTGGGTTATATGAGTGAATATCAAAAAAATTGTACGTAACACAAAAGAAACACAATGGAATATTAACATTTCTGTAACACAAAGGAATATAAAGGTGCATTATACCAACAGTGTATTTGCTTACGGACATTATTTTATTTTTTACATTTTGTATTTTAATTTGACTTGAATAAATGTATTTTATACTAATCAACATTTGACATGACGCAAAACTATAAAGTTTAACACATTATGTAGAATAGTTAAGGTAGTTAGGTATTTAAAAAATAAACAAAAATAAAATAGTTTAAAAATCTTATTTATATTATCACTAATTAAAAATCTTAAAGAAAACAATCTAAAATGCAACATTTTGCAAGTAAAAACAATAGCAGTTTCTCCGGATTTTCTTGACTCAACTTTTGTCGATACCTTCATTGTCTCTCTGCTCCAGAAAGCACAAATTGTAACTATGGTTCTATCACGTAAATATACACCAATAGAGATAATTATATAATTTTTCACATTAAAAACGGAAAAGAAAATGCCAAAATAGATTTTTTAAACATAAATGAAAAAGTATATATTTAGTTAGGTAATGTAAACTGGTCTAAGTCTATTGATGTTTTTATATTTTTCGTTTTAGTTCTTTTCTTTCTAAAAAAATTCTTTTTCTTTTTTATATTTAAGGCTTTTTAGTGCAGAGTCTATACATGGGCAATTTCGTACTGTGCTCCTCACGGTGTTTTTCTTTACAGTAAGTAAGAGCGATAAGTTAACGAAAAAATATGCAATCGAATGGCGAAAACAGCTTTCAAATCGGATCAGTAGTTCTTTATAAAATCGCGAAGATACATATAAACGAGAACCAACTTTTTTTTAGTCGGTTTAAAATAAAATAAAAACATTACAAAATTATCATGAATTAATGGATCACAATGAATTTTTATTCATATAAATTTAATATTTTGAATGTAGAAATATACAACGTAAATATATTCAGACTACAACGTACATTTTAAAACGAAAAAATGTGTCACACGAAAGAAACATAATGGAATATAAAAATTGCCAATGTGTATGCACCCTTTTTTTGTGTGGCGTCACCCAATGGAAGCAAAATATAGCCTATCAAAACAAAAAACCACGCGCTACAAACAAAGTAAAAAGATTTTCACAATTCTTGTCTATCACACGATTTACTTATTACAAATAGTATCATAAGATAATATGTCTGTAGTAAAATCATTAAACTTACCTGAGATATTGCGTAACACAAGTAAATATTTTACAATGCAACAAAACGGTAACCTTACAATTCAAAGCAATACAGCAAAAGTAAGGTGGCTGACGTTTTGTTTTGTGAGGTTGAGTGGTAAATCGAGTGTTTCCGGATGTAAAAAAATAGGGATGCGTTTCGAAAGTGTATAACAGGACACATAATATCGTCACACAACGGTCGTCACACAAGGTAATGAAATATGGAGACATCAGTTTTACTTCAGTTTTCTTATTTATTACAACGTTTCTAAAGAAATAAAAAGGTTTCTTATGCACAGTGATCGTTTTCCAAGTACACTTTATAAAAAAAAACTGTGTTCGATGGATTATGAAAAAGTTATAATTTTTTTCTTTTAAAAGTACCACGGGAGACACTACTTTTTTGTATGACAAAAAAAAACTTCACTTCATTAGATTTGGTTTTTATTGTATTCCTTTGGACTAATTCAATTGATCTGGTATTTATATACCAAAGAATGAATATTGAAGCGCCTTTTTAAAAAATATGGCTTATTTATTCACCATAGGATTTTTTTACACCCGTATTAATATGGGGACATTGAGCTTTTTCAAAATGTACAATTTTTTTGATATCGCCTCATATGAGCTCGGGTTTTAAAGTGAACTACTACTTCCAACTCAGTGCTACAGAAAACTAATCTTAGTGTATTTTTTCAGCCGTTCTTCACTGAGCGAGTATTCCAAATATTCGATGAAGACGACTCTGGAGCGATCTCTCTCCAGGAGTTCATAGCGGCAGTGCATCGGTTCGCGGGACAAACTCCAGACGATAAGATACGGTTCCTCTTTAAAGTATACGATTTAGATGGTGAGTGTCTCACACTTTTTATGATAGGAAGGAGAAAGCTAACTAGAATAACATAGTTACAAAGTTTTATCAAAATCGGTTCAGTAGTTTAGGAGTTCATTGGCGTCGAACAACGTGACACATAATTTTTATATATAGGTATATTTATAGAAATGAGTATTTATGTGAGAGAATGGAGATAACCGCTAACGCCATCTGTTGAGAGCGGGCTTCACTGATATTTGGTTTCGATCGTGCAGCATATTAATAACCTTGACAGACATTGACAGATAAGTGTAAAAACATTAATTCTATTAGATTTTTTACTTTCAAACGTTTTTTTTTAAATATAGCTATGGATTGTTTTTAAAATTCTAGTCCAATCGATCCAATACACTTGTTGATATAAAAAAAAATTAAAAAAAGAAAAACATTTAATTATTATATGTATTCTATACAGTTATATATTGATATACTAGCTGGCGCCCGCGACTTCGTCCGCGCTGAAAAAGAAAAAAGTAGCCTATCCTGTGTCCCTTACGTCTAAATGTTTATCTACCACGTTTCATGAAAATCAGTTAATTCGTTTAAGAGTTATGGAGCATACATACATACAGAAAAAAATTCTAAAAATGGTCAATTTAGTTTCAGTATCATGTATAGAGCCTATAAACACGATATATCTGAAAACAAAGTAACTTACTCCATGACCAACCTTTACAGATTTATTATTAATATTGATAAGTAAAACATATAATAAAGCAACCTTATTACTGGATTCCAGGTGATGGTTTGATCCAGCACCGCGAGTTGCAGCACGTGATGCGTGCGTGCATGGAAGAGAACGGAATGCAGTTCAGCGACGAGCAACTGCTAGAACTCACCACAGCCATGTTCGAAGATGCTGACACAGAGGAACGCGGTGCCATCACGTATGAAGCTCTCAAGAACCAATTGAACCGACACGACGGGTTGCTGGAAAACCTATCGATCAGCATTGACCGTTGGCTGGTACCGCCTAAGCCAGTCCCTGAGCCGACTTCGTTCATTCACCGTCTTCGTCTCATGAAGCCCCATCAGCTATCGCGAGCGTACATCCGCAATAATCATGTTTTTCTAGCGTATCTAGCTCTCTTCACTCTAGTCAACATAGCACTCTTCGTCAGCAGAAGTATAGAGTATCGGCACCACAACGGCTTCGTCATCTTGGCCAGGGCTTGTGGTTCGTATTATTTTTTTTACTTTATCTTGGATCAGAATTTGGCATTCAACCTTTACACTAGGAGAGAGTTATAGATCTGCTTAATGATAGGTACCTATATGATCATCAATAAACATATAAAAATATCATTAAATCTAAGCTGCAAGAATTTTGCAAGAAAAATCAGACAAGATGATGATATAGAAGAACTTTGCAAGTATCGTCATGTATCGTTATGTCTTTTATGGTATTATTATCCATAATCCTTAAGCTTTTTTCGTGGAAACAGTTTTTCAGTTGAGTGGTTAAGGTGCTTGCTATAACGTTTTGTCTCAGGGTCAACTTTGGAAATGAACTTTACATAGTTGGGTCTGGTTTGGATCTGGAAATTAGTGATACACTGCATTTCATAGGCTGTCAAAATTCTGCGACCAGTAATTTCGACAGCCCGTCTGGCGCCTGGCCTGGACTCCTTAGAAACTCCCTAGAAATAAAGTGCGAGACTACACCAATAAAAACTTTGTAAGTGGGTGGTTGAAATGCAGGCCAGTGCCTGAACTTCAACAGCGCGTGGGTGCTGGTGCTGATGCTGCGTCGCTCGATGACGTCACTGCGCGTGCGCGGCGCTAGCGCCATCTTGCCGCTGGATCACCACATCTACCTGCACAAGCTCACCGGAGTGCTCATCGTGCTCTACAGTCTTCTGCATACCGCCATGCACTTGTGCAACTTCAGTAAGTTCCGCCACACCGTCATAGATCGACAGATGCCCCCACTGCTAGACACTGGACATTTGTTTCACCCGTGAATCATCAAAGCGCATCCATCCTTTAGTTTTCCTCATTAGCCTCTTTCAGGATGTATTGGGTGAAAATTGTGAATAATGATATTTTAGCACACCCGAAGCACTTTCTTTAGCTTTCTGATAAAGATTTTATCAGGTGTTCTAACGCGGGCGAAGTCACGGGCACCAGCAAATATGCAAGTATTGCTGCAAATATTATAATACTGCTATGTAGGTACTAAACATGGCCCAGTAACATTTTTTTCTAAAGAAAAACATCTTTACTACCAAATATATTAATATAGTCTTTGTAGGGAACCTGAAAACGCTTAAGGAGTGTTGAAAACGTATTTCCTCAACTTTTACTTACTTGTAATACAAAATAACTAATAAAACCTGTTGCACTCCAGGTCTGATGGTGATGCCTGATCCTGTATTGAATAAAGCCAACTACACACTGACCGAATGGCTGCTCACTCAGCGGCCAGGACTGTTCGGGCTGGTGGGAGGCTGCGCAAATCCCACAGGATTCGCACTCATAGCCATACTGCTCGTTATGTACGTCTGCAGCCAACCCTTCATAAGGAGACGAGGTAGTTTTGAGGTATCCAACTCATCTCTCTGAATCCTGCACTTTTGGTTACTCTTTCCATATAGAATACATTATAGACCATCCTTGAGAAAACTAGATGGCCCAGGTAATCATTCGAACAGAGATGGCGCTGATATTAATTCGTTATGTTAAATGTTTTTATAATTTTAATATGTATTTTATAATCGTTCGTAAGAAGTAAACTCCAGTCGTGCGTCGGAGCTGACAAACACACTTTTTTTTACTAGATCGAAAGATTATGAGCTATTTATTTTTAATTACAAGGTAGACAGACAGGCTACGGTCACTTGATGATAAGTGGCTACCGTCGCCTATAATGCAAGCAACGTCCTATGGGTCAGGGATCTCAAACTGATTTTTCTAAAGGGCCATTTATAAGATTTAGCATGACTGTGTTAACTGCTAACGGGCCAGGCTCGAGGGCCGTATGCGGCCCGCGGGCCGTACCTTTGACAAGACTGAGCTAGACTGTATAGGCCACAGAATGAGTAAAAATAATGTAACACTCAATCTGTGTAGGCATCTTATCTAATGTGTGGCGCGCACACATATACGCATACTCATGCACATATACGCACATTCGATATACACAAATATATATTTTTCTTTTTAATAATTTAACTGTTTTTGTACTATCTAACTTAACTAACCTCCTAAAAATACTTAATATGTCGACTCCTATTAAAGACAAATAAAAATTAGACAGTATCAAGATAATTTAGTCCAATTTCCCAGGCCCAGAATCGATCAGAACGAATTTTCAATAGAAATTGAACCTTAAAGTGAAGGAAATACGTTTGAAATTACACCTCTGTTTACAGGTGTTCTACTGGACTCACCTGCTGTACGTGCCTTACTGGTTGCTACTCTTGTTTCACGGCCCCAACTTTTGGAAGTGGTTCGTGGTGCCCGGAACCATCTACATTGTGGAGAGGATCATGAGGCTTGCGTGGATGAGGTATTTACATAATACTGGCTATGTAGCTCCTTTATTGACTTTTATTCCTTATATATTCCATATGAGCTGGGTGCCCGCGACTTCGTCCGCGTAGAAAATAAAATATATTATGAGTAAAATTCAAAATTCAAAATATTTTATTTCAAAATTGGAACATGAAATTTCTCTTTTTGAATGTCTGAAACTACATGCAAGCTTCGGAATGTGTTAGCGCTGGAAGAAGAAGCTGCGAAGAAACTCCCAACAACACGTCCTAAATTTTAATTTACTTCAAGTAAATTCAACTTTCATTCAACATAATTCAACTTCAAGTAACTAGCTGCTGCCGGCGACTTCGCCCGCGTAACTTTGTGAATGATATACTAAAACCTTCCTCGAGAACCACTCTATCCATTGAATTGGTTGAGCAGTTAAGGCGTGAAAAGTTAGCAGACAGACAGACAGAGTTACTTTCGCATTTATAATATTCGCTAGCAGAACGCTAAGCCGTTTCTAAAGAAGCGTTTCTAAAGCACAGAAAAATAGACAAAAATATTTTATAAAAATCTAATCTAAAATCTCTTTGATAATACATAGTATCTAAGTACCTACAACTTGTACAATTTTTTTTTAATTTATTTTACAGACACAGCTCGTTTCCGACTTTTTAATATATGTATTGATAAATGTTTGCAGATCAGAGCGTGGGAAAAGTTACATATCGTCAGGTATCCTGCTGCCTTCGCGGGTGACGCATCTGGTGGTCAAGCGACCTGCCCTGTTTGACTTCCGAGCCGGCGACTACGTGTTCGTCAACATTCCTGCCATAGCCAAATACGAATGGCATCCGTTCACCATCAGCAGTGCTCCTGACTTATCTGGTGAGCGTTTGTCCCGTGATCAAAAATAGGGCATTTTTGGCAAAAACAACTCTATTTACTGAATGGTTTTTTTTAAAAAAAAAAAATCTAATGATACGGCCCGTTTTTTTATTATAATTATGTTTTGGGCCTCTTTCACAAACTAAAATTAAAGTGTTGATTAGTTACTTTTAGAAATCATTTTCTGTTTTATTGAATTATGCACTCGGTTTACTGCGTCATTCGATAGGCGAATTTTTTTTATTATTTTCTGTTTAATATTTGGGACGTTTACCGTACAAACAAAGGTATAACAGCTAAATTATTCCCGGTAACAGGTGACTTTAAGTGACGGTTTAGCCTACTTGACATTTGTGAAAGAGGCGCTTAGATTTGTGCAAAGTTGCCAAAGCGGCAACTTTATAAGGAGACATAAAGCAACTACTTCTTCATGCGATATTAAAAACAGTAAGAAAACAGAACAGTCTTTTGTAAGAACTCTATTGCAAAACGATCTTTTACTCACCAGACAAAATTTTTTTTTAATAATAAATATAAATAAATATCTTCACACATTCCACACAGCACCATCTAGTTCCACATTAAGCAACTAATGCTTCTATTGTGGATACCAGACAGTTGATTTACTAGATACATTACTTTTTTTGTAAATACCAATGGAATTTGCGTCACAAATGCCAAAGCGGCACATAAAAAGAACGCCTTTGACAGAATCATGGCGGACTCTTGCCTTCACGCGTCAATGGTAAAAGGTAGTAACGATCAACTTCTACTATTTCTTTTTAAACTCTAATGGGTGACGTAAAGTCACATTTTCTTTAAATTACGTACTTATTATATTTGTTTTATTATAAATGACAGTTCATGCTCTACGCATATATGTCACTTTTAAAAGTTCCATAAAATTCGTAGTGTTTTGTGTGGCATGCGGGTTCCATGTTGTAGTAGTTTGATGATAAATACATACATATTATAAACACACACATCCATGATTCAATATTGAAAATGGAACACATATTTCAGAGCACATTTGGCTGCACGTTCGCGGCGTTGGCGAGTGGACGAACAGGCTGCACGCTTACTTCGAGGAGGAGCACGCGAGGCTGCATCCGCCAGATGACGCCACTCACATGTAACGTATCTTCATCATATTACAGACTATAGTTTGTTTTTAATCTCAGACAAAAATGACATTACATTTGACATGCATTACATACATTTCATGTCATTTCATGGTATCATTATATGCAAAGTTGACATTTGCATGTGTCATTTTTGTCTCTGAGATTAAAAAACAGACCGTAGCTGTTGCCCGCGACTTCGTCCGCGTTGAAAAAGAAAAAAGTAGCCTATCCTGTGTCCTGTACGTCTAAGTGTTTATCTAACAAGTTTCATGAAAATCAGTTATTTCGTTTAAGAGTTATGGAGGAACATACATATAAATACAATACCTACACTTACAGATTTATTATTAGTATTGATTGATGATACATAATCCGCTATTTGACTAATTTTGCCACGACCAAGAGCAATTCTTACAGATTTATTATTAGTATTGATAGCTTTTTATGGGTGAAAGAATTTTCAAAATCGGTGCAGTAGTTTTTGTGTTTATTCATTACAAACAAACAAATCTAGCATGGCTAATATTACAGACAGCCTGGTTATCCTCTCGATGGTACAGCATTAGATCAGTGTAATAGTAATATGCTGGGTCAAAATGTACTCATGCACTGAATTACAAGCCGAAGGATCATGTAAAAATAATTATTAAAAAATCAATGCCTGACAAAAATATATTACATTATGAAGACGCGAGTGGATGAAGGTGATAAGTCACTCAATTCCAATTTTAGTTACTTTTAATTTTTGTTAAAGTTTTTGTTTTTGTTAAAATTTTAAAGTTTTACTGTTAATTTTTGAGATAAGTCGCCACGGAACTGATTTTTGAACTAAATTATGATAAAAAATTGTGTAAACAACCTAAATATAGGTAATGGTATGATAGCAATTAAACAATTGTATTATTTTTTTAAATAAAAAGTGAACATAGCTTCTTCTTCCATTAAAAAAAATAAACTTTTCTGTACTTTTTGCTTTTTAAAATTAACTCTACATAACACCTTTTTCAGTTTTTTATTTTCCAAAAATGTCTTAAATCGACGATCTTAAGGTTTGTTATCATTTATATGGACATATTACCTTCATAAAAAAACAAAAATGTGACAGTTATCAGTTAAGAGTTTTCACATTTATAATATTAGTATGGATTGGCGGTTTTCAGTATAGTGAACAGAACCACTTCAAGCCAGAGCAACAAGAGCAATAAGAGCAACAAAAGCAATAAGAGCAAACGCCGAACATCCGACGGTAACGGCAAGAAGCGGTCGGTAGACTTTTCACCGGACACCGCAGTCTACTCCAACGAAGCCTTCACCATTGACGAGGGAGCAGAGTCTGAAGGTAAGTCTGAAGGTAAGTCTGAAGGCGAACTTCGTACCGCCTAAACAGTCAATAAACGTCGTGTTACCTTTTATACAAACTTAATTTAGGATTTTATGAACTTGTGCAAAATTTGACAGTTTCTGTTATAGATTTGTATTTTCTAACTATCTGGCGCCCGCGACTTCGTCCGCGTTGAAAAAGAAAAAAGTAGGCCTATCCTATTTCCCGTACGTCTAAATATTTATGTACCAAGTTTCATGAAAATCAGTTGATTGAATACAGAAAAAAATTCTAAAAATTGTCAATTTAGTTTCAGTATCATGTATAGAGCCTATAAACACGATATCTATGAAAACAAAATAACTTACTCCATGACCAACCATTACACATTTATTATTAGTATTGATGACCGTGAAAAAATTAACAACAGTTTCTAGGTGACACGTACGTTTTGTTTTGATTAACGTCAAATGATTGACAGCTGGGGCAGAGTGGTTTGTATGGGAAAAGAAAACTCGTATTTTTTTACGTTTTTTCTCTCCATAAGAACCTTCCTCAGACATCATCAAACATAAAAAAAAAAATCAGCCAAATCGGTCCAGCCGTTCACGGGTTTTGCGCTTAGCAACACATTTAGGGATTCATTTTTATTTATATATATATTCTATTGTTTAATTCTAGCCACTCCTCCAGCCCAGTCCCATCGTCTGCTTCTGTCCCCTTTGCGTTTGGAGAAGTCTCGCTCGATGCCGGACGTCCATGTGGCGGACAAGAGGAACCAGCGACTCCTGGCGTAAGAACTAGTATTTTTATATCTTACTAAGAGCGACCCGCTACATTTTCCTAATTAATCCACGCCTTAAGTTTTTTCGGGCACATCGTTGCCTAAGAGGTGGTCTCGTAGAATCGATTATATAGATCACTAGCTGGCGCCCGTGACTCCGTCCGCGTTGAAAAAGAAAAAAGTAGCCCATCCTGTGTCCCGTACGTCTTAATGTATGGAAGTTTCATGAAAATCAGTTGATTCGTTTAAGAGTTATGGAGGAACATACATACATACATACATACATACAGAAAAAAATTGTAAAAAAGGTCAATTTATTTTCAGTATCATGTATAGAGCCTATAAACACGATATCTCTGAAAACAAAGTAACTTACTCTATGACCAACCCTTGCAGATTTATTATTAGTATTGATAAGCTCGTTTAACCCACTTACGCGTACAATGTGCAGGCTGCGCGAGTACATGCGCTCAGAGTCTGAGAACAGCTTCGACGAGGTGAGCGTGCGAGGGGCGCGACGGGCGGTGACGTCACGAGGCGCCTACCGCTCGCCGCAGCTGCGTGCGCTCGCGCACAGCTTCCGTTACATGCGCACCAAGCCCGCCATCGTCGCCTTCAAGACGCCCAGCCTGGACGACTGTGGCGCCGCCGCCTCCAACGACGATCGGAGGCAGAGCAACGAGAGCATCATCACCATTGGTGAGTGATTATATTCTTTGACTCTTTGAAATGATGCACTTTGGATCTTAAAGACCCTGACGTGCGACCACAGTCGCCTGATGGCCTCCTATCTTATAAATCACCGCAAACCAAGTGCAAAACTCAAACTGCTCAATATTCTTGAAATTTTTGAAATTTTTAAATATTTTTGTAATTCTTCCAAGCATTATGTCGGACCTTTTAACTATGAATAGAAAAAGAGTGATTCGGCAATTGTTGATATTTTTATTTTTATTTTATTTTATAGTTAAAAAACTTATAATCGGTATAGGTAAAACAAGGCAATTTTAAGGTATACACAGATAAACTACAAAATAGAAATTTAGACGAATGATGACATATGCATAGCAACTAAACAATAATAATTATTATAACTTAAACTTAACTTAAATAAAATAAAATAATAAGAAATAGAAAACAAAATGAAAAGAAAAGAAAATCACTCAGTTAAATCAATTGACGCTCAAGCCTCAGGAAAAGAGTATAAAGATTGATTCAAATTTCACATCGCGAGGAGAACAGAAGAATTATCTACTAATTCTATCAATATCTTGTCCTTCTAAAAAGAAAACATATCAATTTTTCAGCTAGAAGACGATTATCGAAGAGTCTTTCACCGGACAAGGACGTCGAGGAGCCTCCTCCTCGGCCAGACATCAACATCATCAGCCCCTCAGAGAGCAGTTGCGACTCCACTATCAACTATCCCATTGGAAAACCTTTGGAGGTACATAATTCTAGAACTCATAACAGAAAGACGTTTGACGACACATTTGGTCTAGTAACAGTAGTAATCCTAGCTGTTAACCAAACGGTTGCGGGTTCGAATCCCGCTAGGGGCAAATGTTTATATGTCGTTAGGTAACGTATTATATATTATTTGTATATACTTACAGAACAATAAGTAATGTATGTAGTATATCGCTGCTTAAAAACTAAAGGGACACAAATCAAAATTACACTTTTTACAGGAGAGCTAATCGAAAAAAATTAAATTATTTTTGTCTATTTTTTTTTATTAGATATATATCAAATATGTGCATAGTAACATAGTTAGAAGCGTATTTTTAAGTAGCATTAAATGTTTTAAGTACTTTTATAATAAACTGAATACTAGAAGAGATATAAGCATATAAGTTACTTTTGAATATATAGTGTGTGGAAGTTACTTTTGAATATATAGTATTGGAGTGTGTGAAAAAATAAAAATAAAAAAAAGGTTTCTAATTTTCCCTTATTTTGGTCCACATACAATTCTGACAGAAGCATATAATTTTTCATTTGTTTTCTTAACATTTGGTACTAAGTTGGCGATCCACCTTCAAGGGACATAAACAAAGCCAGGGTACCACGGTAGTAAACAGTCGACCCTGCAGTAATAAGAGTCCCAGTAAACTGGGTTTTCATTGAATAAAAGAATCCGTTTCAGAGTATTAATTATATTCAAACAGAATGCTCGACATCGCGTGAGATATCTGGGACGTGACGTCACTCAACTTGGCGCTGGAGTGGAGGTGTTATGTTGTCTTGTGTTTTTGTGTTGCATGAATGTCTGTAATGCTAAATATTCCTACATGCGCTGTAAATAAAGTTCAATTTTATCCTGGTCAAAATCAATTTACGTACTTATAGCACAGTTTTACAATCCATACAGTTGGGCTACGAATGTACTTGCACAGACCAACGGTGGGGGCTGGCGCGGGGAAGCGGGCGGCGCGGGCCGCCACGGCGAACTCACGCAGTTTGCATTACAACTTTCAATTCAAGGCTGGCGCGTACAATATGTTTTTGAGTTGAGTGAGCGGTGGCGGATTTTCCATTTTATGACAACCCTAGCGCGTGACAGCGAAGTACTTACACGAGTGGCGGCGTCGCCCGACATCAAAGACGTTGCCCAACTGTATGGATTGTAAAGCTATGCTTATAGTAGGTAAACAATTCACAACGTGAAAGTTTGTAAAGGTATATTACTATGTGAGATTTTGCTACCCAGTCATTAGGTAATCACTAAATGGATTTTTATAATTTTTTTTTAATATATTTATAAATATATATTTATAAATATTGTTTGCATTAAAGCTTTTGTGCATTAAAAAACAGTGAACTCGCGTCTTCACGCTTATCAAGCGACACCCTCAGTGACGTTTAACTGTATGAAATAACGCCATCTATGCGAATTAATGCGTACTTCTTTCTTCAAGATAAGCATAACTTTGTCAGTAATTTGTGGTGATGTTAATAGATGGTGTTGTGTTCGCTTCTGTCGTGCAGCGTCCTATGACTGACAGTTTTTTTTTTTGCAAAGGTTCTTTGTTTAAATAATTGATAGTTATTATATTTTTTTAATTAAATTAAAATTAAAAAATAAAATTAAAATTCATTTGTTTTAAAGCAACTGGACCTATATAATTATAACAAATCTTTACATATCGCTGCTTAAAAACTAAAGAGCCACAAATAAAAATTACACTTTTTACGGGAGAGCTAATCGAAAAATTTTTAATTATTCTTTGTCTATTTTTTTCTTATTAGATATATATCAAATATATGCATATTATACATCGTTTGAAGCGTATTTTTAAATAGCATTAAACGCTTTAAGTACTTTTATAATAAACTGAATACTAGAAGAGATATAAGCATATAAGTTACTTTTGAATATATAAAAAAATGATCAAAATATACTAAATATGGAATAAAACAACCATAAGTCTTTGCAACATACAATATGAAGGATTGTGACTGTATTTTTGCAATAAAGACATTTTTGGATTTTTTGTTTTATGGCCCTTTAGTTTTTAAGGAGCGATATTATAAAACAAAGTCCTCCGCCACGTCTATCTTTCTATTCGCGATAAACTCAAAAACTACTGCACCGATTTTCATGCTGTTTTCACCAATGGATAGAGTGATTCTCGAGGAAGGTTTTAGTATATAATTTACAAAGTTACGCGAGCGAAGTCGCGTGCAACAGCCAGTGTAATAAATAAGTCCGTGTTCAGATTTACCTGGACGGTCCATACGGGGCGGCTTCGTCGCACATATTCCGAGCGCAACACGCCGCCCTGATAGCGGCCGGCATCGGTGTCACTCCCTTCGCGTCCATCCTGCAGTCCATCATGTACCGCTACTGGAGTTCCAGGAATGTCTGCCCCAAGTGCTCCCACACTTGGTCTTCCATGCTGCCCACAAACGGAATGAGTCTCAAGAAGGTATCTTTCTTTTATCAGTAGACCTACATTTTCACAATTAAAATCATAAATCTGTAAGGGTTTGTCATGGAGTAGGTTCAGATATATCGTGTTTATAGGCTCTATACATGATACTCTGAGACTAAATTGACGATTTTTACAATTTTTTTTTTGTATGTATGTATGTATGTTCCTCATAATTTTTAAACGAATTAACTGAAAATCAGTTTATTTTGCAGCGCCATCTAATTTTAACGACGATTAACGACATCTAACGAAAATTTTCATGAAACTTGGTATATAAACATTTAGACGTTTACAGGACACAGGATAGGCTACTTTTTTCTTTTTCAACGCGGACGAAGTCGCGGGCACCAGCTAGTAATAAAATAAATGAATCCTCATTTACACAAATACATGACTACAATATCTTTTTTACAGGACGCAAAAACGGAGTGTTATAAGTTTGACGTGTGTGTGTGTGTTGACGACACTTTTTAACTTTCCAATGTATAGAGAGTTAGGCCACTTTACCTATATTTTCAATGTCAGAAACTCAGAAAGCCCTGTATGTATGTTACAAGGTGGACTTCTTCTGGATAAATCGCGAGCAGCGCTCGTTCGAGTGGTTTGTGAATCTCCTGTCGAACCTGGAAATGGAGCAGGCGGAACTAAGTGACGGAAGCAACCGGTTCCTAGAGATGCACATGTACATCACTAGCGCCCTCCAGCGGTCGGACATGAAGGCAGTTGGGCTGCAGTTGGCTTTGGAGTTGCTGCATCAGAAGGAAAAGCGAGATCTCATCACCGGCCTCAAGACGCGCACCACTGCAGGTATTGCCAACAATACTGTCAAGAAAGAGTATTACAGTAGAAACCGGATATAACGACTTCGGTTATAACGACATATCGGTTACAGCGACCAAATGGCAAGGTCCCTGTTGAATGCCTATACAGATTTAATATTGCTTATAATGACTATCCGTTTATTACGACCGATTTTTGTGTTCCCTTGAAGGTCGCTATAACCGATTTTCCCTGTACTTATATTTTACTAGCTGCTGCCCGCGACTTCGCCCGCGTAACTTCGTAAATCCTTACATATTATAAAACTGCTGGACCGATTTTTATGACCCTTGTACCGACAAATATCGGATGTTTGTCGGTACAAGGGTCATTTTAGAAAAAAATGAAGCATTGTCCAGTAATCTTTATTTTGATACTGGTTTAAAATGTGTAGGTCGAGGGCCTCTATCACCATCTGTCAAGTGGGCTAACCGTCATTTAAAGTCACCTGTCACCGGGAATAATTTAGCTGATATACCTTTTTTGTACGGTAAAAGTTCCAAACATTAAAAAGAAAATAAAAAAAAATCGCCTATCGAAGGATGCAGTAAACCGAGTGCATAATTTAATAAAACATTAAGGGCCTCTTTCACAAACTACAAGTAAAGTGTTGATTAGTTACTTTTAGAAATCATTTTTTGTTAAGTATATTGAATTATGCACTCGGTTTACTGCATCATTCGATAGCCGATTTTTTTTTATTATTTTTGATTTAATGTTTGGGACGTTTACCGTACAAACAAAGGTATATCAGCTCCATTTACCCCGGTTACCGGTGACTTTAAATGACAGTTTGGCCTACTTGACATTTGTGAAACAGGCGCTAAATTATTTCTAAAAGTAACTAATCAGCACTTTACTTGTACTTGGTGAAAGAGGCCCTTAGGTATTTACCAAATACTGTTAATTTTCTCTTTCTGGTAACTTTATTCTTGTACAATAAGTTGGCAACCCTGACTGCAGGTCGCCCCAACTGGGACAAGGTCTTCCAGAGGTTGCAGCAGCAGCGACAGGGGAAGGTGACGGTCTTCTACTGCGGTCCACCGCAGTTGGCGAGGGCCCTGCGTCTCAAGTGTGACCAGTACGGCTTCGGATTCAGAAAGGAGGTCTTCTGACCGCCTGAACGCAGCCGTGGTAACTGGTTTCGTAACCAGTTGTTAAAACAGATTTTTTCTTTTCCCACAACCAGTTGCGAACTAAATAAGATTATAAACACCCGGTTACCAACAAAGAATATTTTTTTGGTTTATCGAGCAGTTCCTGTTCTTCATAATTTCGCATTAAATTTATATTTTTAATTAATTAATTCATTTTGGTGTAAACTAATAGATGTGAACATAGACAAAAATATAGTTACAAATATGTATATTACAAAAAATCATGTTTTTGAAGTGAAAACATCTTTGGGCGCGTTGGGCACATTTTTGTGTGAAGATAAAAAAAGTATTGAACTTGCAAGATGACGTCAGCGTCACCCAAGAAATACAATGTTTCGACGTTAGATGGCGCTGCAAAAGCATAATAAAATTACTTCAAAATACTTATATTGCTGAAATACAATTTGTTAAAGATAATTTTTAAAAACATAATTCTTAACAATCCAAAAATATTTTTTCGTTTTTTTTTCGAAGTTTGTGAAGCTAAAAAGTTTTCTCTTCTGACGTGCAGAGTCCATTGACTGGCATTTTTTTATTTATGCATTATTTAACACTTTCGTACATATTTCGTGCTAAGGATAACTTTTAGCGTCTATAAAAAATGTCTTTATCGCATAGCATAAAATTAGCATAATATAATGAAGAATAAAACCTGTTTTAACTACTGATGGTTACATTACAAAGGAGATTGTATTCGACGCAATACTGCAAGCCATTTCAATGTGCCTTATTTATTACTATTTATTATATTTAAAAAAACTTATGTACAATAAATTTATGAATATATTTTTATAAGTATCTCATTTGTGGTATGTTGGCTGGTCTTAAAAAGAAATTCATTAAAAAACTTAATAGTTACATTAAGGGCCTCTTTCACCATCTCTGAGTAAAGTGTTAAGTAGGCTAACCGCAGGGTAATTTCAATGAAATTGAAACAAGACACTCGTAACATTTACTCACCAATTAGCTTTACTTGAAAAGTAATTAATCAACACTTTACTTGTAGTTGGTGAAAGAGGTCCTAAGATTTTAAATAATTGTAGGTAGTCACTTAAATAAAGTTTAGTGTCTAATCTGTATATAAACTTAATTGTTGTGTTCAAATAAATTGAATAACTAGCTAGCGCCCGCGGATTCGTCCACGTTCTCTATAGCCTATAGCCTTCCTCGACAAATGGACTATCCAACCATCGAAATACTACAATGGAATTTGCGTCACAAATGCCAAAGCGACACATAAAAAGAACGCCTTTGACAGAATCATGGCGGACTCTTGCCTTCACGCGTCAATGGTAAAAAGTAGTTACGATCAACTTCTACTATTTCATTTTAAACTCTAATGGGCTGACGTAAAGTCACATTTTCTTTAAATTACGTACTTATTATTATGTTTGTTTTGTTTTAAATGACAGTTCATGCTCTACGCATATGTCACTTTTAAATGTTCCATAAAATTCGTTGTGTTTTGTATGGCTCGCGGGTTCCATGTTGTAGTAGTTTGATGTATCCAACACAAAAATTTATTTTAATTCGAACCAGTAGTTGAAGGGAAGAAAGGGCTGAAGGTTCACATTAAAGTGCACGACTAAAAACAAAATCAGAGGAAACAAAATGTGCCAAGTGTGCTTTCTACAGTCATTTACGCTACGCTGCGATACGCTGCGCTACGCTACCTAAGAGAAAACTTTGTGATTGGTCAAAATTTTATTTTTACGTTACAATACCAATCACAAAGCTATCTCTTAGCGTATCGTAGCGTAAACGATTATAGAAAACACACTAGGCGACGGGCCCTGATAGGTTCCTTACATATTATAAAACAACTAGCTGCTGCCCGCCACTTCGCCCGCGTAACTTTGTAAATAATATACTAAAACCTTCCTCGAGAACCACTCTATCCATTAGTGAAAATAGTATTAAAATCGGTGCAGTAGTTTTTGAGTTTATCGCGATCAAACAGACAGATAGACGCAGCGGAGGACTTTGTCCTCGCATATTATCCGCGATAAACTCAAAAACTAGTGCACCGATTTTAATGCTGTTTTCACCAATGGATAGAGTTGTTCTCGAGGCAGGTTTTAGTATATAATTTGCAAAGTTACGCCCGCGAAGTCGAAGGCAGCAGCTAGTTAAAGATAAACAATGCCAACATAGGTACCAACTTATAAGCTCTATGTGAAAAGAAATATTTTTTATACTCATGTAGTTATTCAAATTTAAAATATTCATAAAAATTTGTTATATTTAATTCAAATGGACAGTTTGAATTGAAATAATTGTTATAATTATTTGCTTATATAATTATGATTGTTTGATGTACTTACTTATTGTTTTTTTTTTTTTTAATATAATTTATTCCACAGATTATATGACATGATGGATGTTGTTCGAAAATTACCTAAATATATACTTACTTACTATATTTTTAATTATAAATTAATTGTTGTGAGTTACCAGTGATTCTGTACATGATTTATTTATTTCTTCTACCTTTTTATTATTTTATAGAAGTTATTTTATTAAAAACGTTATACCACATTTTTCTCTTTACTTATTAACCCCTCTCTGCCTGTTATTGCATTTTGCCATATTCTTGATTGTACTGAAAAAAAAAACTGTGCCACCGAAGTCAAAAATTTTTTTTCAAAATTTTCAAAAAACGAACTTCAGTGCGTACGAAGTTGCGGGCGCCATCTAAAATGAATAGATTTTCTTTCTTTTAACTATAAGAATCTCGAAACCTAATTATTTCCTTCATTTCGATAGCAATTATCAATCCTACTTCATTATTAAAAAAGGTTATAAAAAAGAACGGTGTTAATTCTGCCCATAAAATGCTACGTACCTACTCAAGTATATGTACCTATTATTAGAAGTGCAACAATGTATAACGCATAGCTACCATACATTTGCTCATAGTATTAATTAGCAAATCTATAAATGACATAACATGAATCATATAGTAATAATATACACAAGTAAGTAGAACATATGTATCATCTAAATATGACGTATAACGAGGAAACTGTAAACAGACCTTGAATCCAAGGCGATGGCTTCAAGTTTAAGGTCACCAGACATCGCTTGTCCTTCCTCCAAGGTTCTCTAGTGGCCTCGTCCCGACCTCGTGAGACCTTGTCGCAAAGGACACGTCCTCCAATGTTGCGAATATTGTGCAAATATCGTAAAACACCAGCTAATCTAACGATAACACGTATAAGTACGGTAACTACTTTATTTTTGGATGTTATAATTTTAAAATATCATAATAATATAAATATAAACACGTATGGGAAATAAAATAAAAACGTTTAAAAATTTTCATACAATGTTACCGCCATCTATTGATTTTAATACGCAACAATACGGTGAATATTGTTCAAATATCGTAAAACACCAAGATAATCTAATGATAATATTTACTATTTTATTTTTTGACATTACAATTTTAAAATATTATTTAGTATAAAAACGTGTACAAATTAAAAGAAATCAACATTTTAAAAAATTACATAAAAGTTTACCGCCATCTTTTGATTTAAAGACGTAACTTCTGTAATGCGCCATCTAGGAGAAACGACACAAATTACCATACTACATCAATTAGTTCTAAATTATTGCTACAGAGTGATGAGGGCGACACTTACCTACTAACAAAGTTACAACTAATAAAATGTTAGGTAATATTAATTAATTGTCTCCTTGTGAGTAGATAAGGTCCCTGGCTAATGGCTAATCTAAGAAATAAATAAACCGAATAGATGTAATATCTACTAATTATTTGTTTAACAGCGACCAATTAATTTGATAACAAGAGAACAATGTATTCGCGCGTGAAGAGTAATAAAGTATAGGTAAGTATTTTTTGAACTAGCTGGTCCCCGCGACTTCGTCCGCGTTAAAAAATAAAAGAAATAACGCCTGCCAAGCCTTAGTTCTTTATTTTTAGATAGCTGGTGCACTATTGGAATATAGCCTGTGTCTATCCTGAAATTCTATTATAACTATCTATGAAAAGTATTTTTTAAATTGGATGAGTACGAAGCAAGATATGAAGCATTATTGGATGACATTAACTCCTTGCCTAGAGACGGGTTAGTAATAAGCGCCTATTACGATTTTCTGAATGTGTCATGTCGCACGCAATTAAATAAATATGTGTGCGAAATGACCACTAAAATATATTTAAATTTAAAGTTGGCTCTTCGCACATTTCATACCTACGAAATAAAATCGTGCGAGCTGTCTACTATACCGTAATATGGTTTAGTTCCCCACATTGCATTGTTTGCGTATGAAATTGTTCTTTTTCCTCGTCACCAATCGAGGAGTTGATTTCTGAATTCAATTTGAGGTTGATTAGTACTGTTTTAGTACTAATCAACCTTAAATCTTCATCGCAGATCAGGTTTAACCTGCGTTAACAAATTGACAAGTTCCCAACTTTAAGACAAGTAGCGATAAGTACATTTTGGGTGTGTTATATATATTAAAACAATGCAAAAAATTTCATATAAATTCGAACAAAAGAATGTTAGGTATATGTAATCAATCTTTTTTCAGTTCTCGGGCAACAAATGCAATCGAGTCTAAATAGGATTATATTTGCAAATAATTTTACACTTTTAACTAAAATCATCAAATACAAAAAGAATTTTATTACAAAATTTTATGATTTATTATTTTTCATGTTAATAAATTAGGTGAAGGAGTGGAAGCAACGAATTTGAAAACGCAGCGTTAGACGCCCTGCGCCCAAGTGGATTAGACGACCTAAAGCTTCTCGGGAAGCGGCTGGATGCAATGGACATAAAGGTGTCCCTAGACGATCATGCAGCATGACATGCATTACGTGTTATCATGCATGCATGACCGTTTAATTGTATTGATTGATGTGAATGACATGCAACTACGTGCTGGAAGTTGTTTGATAACATCGATGATTGATAGTTACTTTCATTTTTCATAGCAAGCTATGACTGACATACACGCATGATCGTATAGGGACACCTTAAGAGTGCGTATAAAGCAAACAAAATTTGTAATTTCACCCGCGTGGTCCCTTGGACATGACAGTGACACAAAATGCGTAGAAATACGCACAACATGCGACGGAAGATAGCGCATCTCGCTCAATAAAAATGTTAAGTGCCAAAAGTATTAAATATTATTCGTAAACTACAATTTCAAATGAAAAATTGATACATAAAGCATTAGATAATTTGTGAAGTGAGATTACTGATACACTTTTAGCTTTGTAATGTGTGTCATTTTGAAAATAAAACTGAAATCGATGGAAACGAGAGTTCACTTGGTGATTTTTTTCTATCGAGAATATTTCATTATAATATGTTTTCTGTCCGAGTCTTCACTTTCATTTATAATGTAGGTATTTATCTATTTTGAATTACATTTGAAGTTTTTAAATTACACTTTGTTTACTTAGATAAAATTCAAATCTAGGATTGGCTATTTCTCTTTATACGCGCCCTTAAGACTGTGCGTGGTGGCGAGCTTTGGGAAAGACCTACATCCAGCAGTAGAGAGACACACACTGATGATGATGACTAGCTGGTGCCCGCGACTTCGTCCGCGTTGAAAAATGATAAATATAAGATTTGACAAACGCCTAACATCTTTATCGCGGTGACGATAGTGCCGCCTTTTTTTATATTTCAGACGATCCCTCGTTAACAAAACATTTTTTCAGGTAATAAAGATGTCTTATTTGCTAGTAAAGCCTAGACTCAATATTAGCATAAAATATTATATCAATTATTATTCTCATATGCAAACTCTTTCACATACCTATCATAAATAATACCTATACCTTTATTATATATTGATAACAACAACACGAACACATTATTGATAAGATAATAGTCATGTGCCAATGAATGATCAAAGTCAAATTCTGAATGTACAGATAAATAAAAATAAAATAAAAAATTGTTTTGTGTACTCGCGTGTAAAATATTGCGCCATCTTTCTTTCTTAAATAAATAATGTTTTCTTTCTTTATAATTATCAATATTGATTTTATAATAACTATATTTATGTACCTATATTTTATTGTATCATTTCATTACATAATATAGTTAAGATAACAAGAAGCTATATGTTTCCCAAATATAAATAAAATAAAACAAAAATCTCTGAGGCAGAGCTAATGCTAAGCTCGCCTATCTAGTAAAACTTATCTATTTTGGTTGGGGAGCCCACGATGCTAAATGTGTAGTCACTCGAGCGTCGTTGGGACCTATTGCATTTTGAAGATTAGATTGTAGGAAGAGAAAAAGGTTTTTCATTTCAACGGTGGGTTGAGCGTCTACAGGCTTTCAAAAATGTAAAAAAAATCTGTCACATGGACATACTCGAGCGCGTCAGATATTCATAATGTATACGGCCCACATGTCCCTGATGACGGATATATGTTAATCTGACGATTTGGGTGGTGGGTTCTCCCGTACGGAAGCTGTAAAAATGGAAAAAATGTAGTTGCTCGAGAGCGTCAGATATTCAGAAGGGATGTTAAGTGAACCCAAACTAAGCTCCCATTTGAAAAACTGACGATTTGGATGTGACGCAAGCTCGTGGCAGCTTTCTGAAAGTGCAAAAAAAAATCGATACCTGGACATACTCGAGCGCGTCAGATTTTCATACCGACGGTTCAGCGTGATGCCCTGGTTGTGCTGATCCTTAATCTGACGATTATATGGAGGGTTTTCTTAATCTGACGGTTTAAAGAATATATATTTCTTTTTCATGTCTTTTTAAGCATTGAATGTGATCTAAATCAAAATCAAAATATCCTCGGAAAATATCATTCAAATAAGTAAACATAAATAATACAGCACTTTTTCATTGTTTCCGGCTTTACTTTTACAATTTTTTGAGGTTATTTTGTCCAAAAAAACACACACTTGAATATACTGTAAGTCGTTGTTGTAGCAGCTATTAAATTTACACAATTTAATTCGTAGATCTTAAAATACAACAAACCTGCCAGAGCGCTGTACACGAGTGCTGTTATCAGCTGTAATGGCAACGAAACGTCATGGCTAGCGTGTAGGTATGGTGCAAAAGTAAAGAATAGAGAAGGGGAGAGAGAGAACGCGACGTAGGAAATACAATATTTCCTTGCAGCTGTATGAGCTAAACTTTATTGACGATTTTTGTCACTTCGGCTTGCGCAAATCGTCAGATTTTTAAAATGTACACTTTTCAGCATGTAATTAACCCACCATATCTTAATCTGACGCGTTCGAGAATGTTAAGGTCACGATTTTTTGTTTGCAACTTTGTGACCTTCCCATTTCTTTTCGTCACGCTCAAATCGTCAGATTTTTAAAATGTACACTTTTCAGCATGTAATTAACCCACCATATCTTAATCTGACGCGCTCGAGAATGTCAAGGTCACGATTTTTTTTTTTTGCAACTTTGTGACCTTCCCATCTCTTTTCGTCACGCTCAAATCGTCAGATTATTAAAATGCACACTTTTCAGCATGTACTTAATTAATCTGCCATAGCTTAATCTGACGCGCTCCAATGACTCCAGAAATCCCCTCTTGGGCTCCCTAACCATTTATAGGCCTATCTATTTATATTTTAACGCCTATCTATTTATAGGTAAAGAATTATAACACTGATAGCCCGCTGATCAAAATTTCTTCTGTCTTGAGTGAATTCACAAGAAATATTGCAGTACGAAGAAAGAGCTGCTTCTAAAAACGCTAAAATTTTCCTTCGGACAAACCTACCTAAGTAATTATGTTTCCAGAAGATAATAGTCACAAGTGTGTGTGTGTGCGTACGTGACACACACATAACACACACAACAACACAATCAGTAGTTGTTTGTGTTCGGAAGTGACAGGACGCGCGTAATTTTATTCAATATAGACTGTCCGTGAATTGAATGGTGTTACAGTGACGATAGGTACTATGTCGAGGACGTGGATTTGTCTGCTCCTTGTGAGCGCATTTTGCCTCGCCAACGGTAAATATTATAATAGTTATTATAAAGTTAGATGGTGGAACCAAATTTAAATATATTTTTTAAATTTTGTGGCCCACGGCTGGGCAAATTGTTGGGCCTCATAAACTGTAATATAATTACTTATATGTCTATACTTTATTGGTCTTAAGCTATGAGCTAACCTATTAAATCGCACCTTAAAAACTAAAGGGCCACAAATCAAAATTACACTTTTTACAGGAGAGCTAATAGAAAAAATGAGATTATTTTTTGTCTATTTCTTTCTTATTAGATATATATCAAATATATGCATATTATACATCGTTAGAAGCGTATTTTTAAGTAGCATTAAATGTTTTAAGTAATTTTATAATAAACTGAATACTAGAAGAGATATAAGCATATAAGTTACTTTTGAATATATAGAAAATAATCAAAATATATACTAAATATGGAATAAAACATACCATAAGTCTTTTTGCAACATACAGTATGAAGCATTGTGATTGTATTTTTGCAATAAAAACATTTTTGGATTTTTTGTTTTATGGCCCTTTAGTTTTTAAGCAGCGAAATATTCATAAATCATAGGTAGGTATGATTACCTACCTCTTGATGTATAAGACTCTAGAAAATTACGACTATTTTAAAACCAAACTAATCCTAATTTTAATAATATTGGAAATGCGCAAGATTGTATGTTTGGATTTTTTGTTGTTTGTTATTCAACGACGCAAAACAGATTTGGATGATATTTGGCACACGGATAGATATTAAGTTTGTTTGTTTGTTTGGTCGTACGCGCTAATCTCAGGAACTACTGGTTCGAATTGAAAAATTGATTTTGTGTTGGATAGTCCATTTATCGAGGAAACTATAGACTATAGAAAACGCAGACGAAGTCGCGGGTACCTGCTAGTATAAAATATAATATAACTACAACGTATATAAACTGACGGACTCATAAACTGCATCAAAGTTCAGGATTACTTTGAAATGATTTTTTTTAATAAGTATGCAAACTTTTTAGATTAAATTATATAAATATGGAGAGACTGGCTCTTAATCTTAAAAAAAAAGCAAAATTTAAAAATAGAACTGCAGTAAAACAAATGAATATAGCCGGGAAAAGAAAATTTACTCGTAGTATCAGATTTGCGTGTTATTTAAAGCAAAGTTTTAAATTGATTCGCATTGATTTTTTATTCTTTTTTTCAATTGAATTATTGTTACCAGCAGAATTGTTGGGTTAGTTTTTTAACTCATCGAGAGTTTTTGAACCATAATATGGATACTTCGTCCGAACAAGCGGCTCAAATTGTAGCACTGGTGCGGGAGGGCTTGGATCAACGAACGATTGGTAGAAATTTAAATTTAAACCAGTCTACGGTTTCTAGAATATACAGAAGGTTTGTGGAGACAGGTTCTTACAGAAGGAGACGTGGTACAGGCAGGACTCGAGCAATCACCGGTCGTGATGACCGATTTATTGTTACAACTTCCCTGCGAAATCGTTTCCTCACGTCAGTTAACATCAAAACAGAGCTTAATGAAGTGCGTGGAGTAAATGTGAGTGCACGAACAATAAGAAGAAGGTTAAAGGAAGCGGATATCACCCCTTTTAGACCAGCAGATGGTCCAAAGTTGTCTGTAGCTCACAGACAAGCTCGCTTAAGATTTGCGCGTGATCACCTAAATTGGACAGAAGAGCAATGGGCCTCCGTATTGTTCACGGACGAGTGTAGGACATGTTTATATGGTGCAGATGGTCGCAGAAGAGTCTATCGTCAACGTGGGGAGCGATATGCTCAAAGTTGCATTGAGGAGAGTGTTCCTTTTGGAGGCGGTTCGTGTATGGTCTGGGGTGGCATATCGATGAACGGGCGAACAGAACTTGTGTTCATAGACATGGCCCGTCAAAACGGTAATAGAGGGGGTTTGGCTGCACATCGCTACATAACAGAGATCTTAGAAGATCACGTGGTGCCTTACATGGGATTCATAGGCGAAAATTTTACTTTAATGCAGGATAATGCCCGGCCGCACGCTGCTGCACAAGTTCGACAATATTGCGAAGAGGTTGAGATACGTACAATGAATTGGCCAGCACGCAGCCTGGATCTTAATCCCATTGAGCATGTTTGGGACAATTTAAAAAGAGCTGTATATGCGAGAAATCCTGTGCCCACGACAGTGGCAGCACTAAGAACAGCAATTTCAGAAGAATGGGACAATATTCCACAAGATCTTTTAATAACCCTAATAAAATCTATGCGGAACCGATTAGAATCCGTAATAAGGGCACGTGGGGGTAATACACCCTATTAAAACATAAATAAACCCTTGCATAAAGTTTGTGTCTATTGTTAAAACCAATTTTTTTATAAAACCAATTTTCCTTAAATTTCTGTTTTTTCTTCAAAAAAGTCTTAAGGTCCTTTCCAGTACACAAACTTAAGCTTAAGGATACGCTGTTTTAAAGTTCACGAACCAATCTAGAGGTTTCAATTTAAATCTGTATAGAAAGTTTGCATACTTGGTTAAAATATTTATTTCAAAGTCGTCTATTACTTTGATGCAGTTTATGAGTCCGCCAGTGTATAACTATAATAACATATATGCTTTTTTAATATATTTTTTTGCATTAATATATAGAATACTTTTTATCCTGTAAACGTCATGTTAGGGGATCGTCTAAAAACATTTAAAAAAAAATAGGCCACTGCCGTCACTGCGATAAATTTGTCAGATATTTTCTCAAGAGTTTTTCATTTTTCAACACGGACGATGTCGCGGGCACCTGCTAGTAATAACATAATATGACAAAAACAAATTTAAGAAAAAGGGACGCGAACGAAGGCAAAAGCTAGTATCTATTATATACAACTAGCTGCTGCCCGCGACTTCGCCCGCGTAACTTTGTAAATTATATACTAAAACCTGCCTCGAGAACTATCTATTGTTGAAAACAGCATTAAAATCGGTGCAGTAGTTTTTGAGTTTATCGCGAACAGACAGACAGACAGACACGGCAGAGCGAATGCGTTACGCATACACACACCGTCTGGGGGTGACGGTGTGGTTATGTAGGACTCCCCTCCCCCTTATACCACTAAAACCTAGCGGCGGTCTTCCACAGCAGCAGAAGGATCGCATTAGCGCACCAGGGCCCTCCCCCGCTATGCCCCCCATTTTACGGGAGGCACCTCCCAGGGATGCCTCAACACCCGGCAGCACCCCGACCGCTCGGGATATTCTCCGGTCCCGGGCCGCCTGATATGACGTCGTATTCCCCCCGGCTTCTATTGCCGACATCTCGGCGCTGCCTCCTCCGAGCGGGATCGGCCCTCTCTCGATCCCGCTCGGCGGCCTCCTTCTGGAGCATTACTGCCTCACAGAAGGAGACCGCGGCCCTCCAGCGATCCTCTCTAGCCAGCATAGCCGCGACTACTGCTGGCGGGGACAGATCACGCCCGATCTGATCGACCAGAACTCGACGCTCGGACGCCCAAGCAAGGCGGTCCTCCAGCGTATGCTGGGCGGAGTCCCGGTCAGAAGCGCAATGGTGGCATTGTGCCGTCCTTTCCCGCTCAATTCGATTCAGATACTCACCAAAGCAGCCGTGCCCGGTTAGTATTTGAGTCAATCTGTAGGTGACACAACTAGGATTAGAATACAAATACAAAACCTATAGGTACCTACAGGATGGAATTTGGCAGAGTTGTTCAATTTAATTCTTTTATTATCTTGTTTGTACGCAGTGGATTGTTAGTAGGCAGCTAATAGGAAGCCATACCTATGTGTGGTTCCTATTTATAATATCATTGTATGCATTGCGTTCCAAACTTGTTTACTTAGCAGAAAAAAGACTATAATGTTATCAAATTCGATTCTCGGTATAGTTCTTGGTAAGATATCTACATTCAAACAAATCCATACTAACATACTAATATACTAATTCTTACTAATATTATAAATGTGAATGTGAGTTTGTTTATTTGTTTGTTTGTTACGCTTTCACGCAAAAGCTACTGAACCTATCATCATGAAATTTTGCATACACGTTGTCTGGGACACCTGAAAGGACATAGGGTATCTACCTTTCATTGTTCAATGCGGACGAAGTCGCGGGCACCAGTTAGTAATTTTTTTTTATGAAGGTCGACAGTCAGGCTGACGGTCCTCTTGATGGTAGGTGGCTACCGTCGCCTATAACACAAGCAATGCCATAGGTGCTGCAAGTGCGCTGCCGACCATAGAAGGATTAAGGATAAGGGGGATAAGGAAGGGATGGGGTAATGGGCTCTGGCATCCCTTACTCACTCACCGAAACACAACAGCACATATGCTGTTATTTCACTGTGGTATTCTGTAAGGTGGTGGTTACTGCCGCCAGACTGGCTGCCCAAATGCCCAAATGCTACTTGCTCATTACCCATTATCATATCCCTTCCTTATCCCTTATCCTTAATCCTCCTATGGTCGGCAGCGCACTTGTAGCACTTATGGCGTTGCTTGTGTTAAAGGCGACGGTAGCCACCTACCATTAAGTGGACCGTCATTCTGTATGTCGACCTTAACATTAAATAAAAGTAGCATCAAGTAGAAATTGATAAAAAGCCCCCTGAAGAGCCCCATTTTATAGTTTTCCACGAACAAAAATAAAAAATATATTGATTAGATTATAAATATCTTGCATGTGTTTCTAGAATAATAACACGGAGAAGTTTGATTAGCCTGTGGGCAAAAATATGTAGGTATAGTAGTGTGGGATCAAGTTTGTGATAACGGGGTATTACCGCAAAACGTAAAGAAAATAATTGACTCACTTTAAACCATTAGTAATTGAACCACAAATGTTATCGGCATGACACTTTGACACCAACTTGTCTCGTCAAAACTGCGTTTCATTGAAACAATGTACCATTTTGTTTGTGCCACACATCGATGGGTTTAGTGCATTCTTCGATAGGCGATTTTTTTTTTATTGAAGTGAAAACTTCTATAGCCGCGTTATACGACTTTGGGTAGGGAAAAATGTATGGGTTCGCGTCAACAATATGCTAAAGCTCACAGTTAAGACAAGGACTAATTTCAGACCATACACAATTTTTACCGAAATGACCGCAACCTAATTTTCTATGGTATAACGTGCAATATTGCGCAACAAATTTCTGTAGCTTTTTGGAGATAACCGAACAGAGTTAAAGTTGGAAGTTGGAACAAATTATTAGGTAGTAAGGCAATTTATTTCCTCTAGTGAGTTATGTATCGTAATTAATTGCGAAGTATGTGTCATTAGTGCTGACTAATTCGTTAGATTGACAAATTGTAATAAAAAGAAACGAGTTGTATTAAAACAAATATATCGACGGTTAAGAACCAAATCGGTCTAACTCGATTTTTGGAGAAATCGACTGGTAAAACCATCTAAGTCACAAAAACTCCAAAACGCGTTAACTAAGGGTAATTCGATGACTAAGCGCCTCTTTCACCAACTGTCAAGTAGGCTATCTGTCATTTAAAGTCACCGGTAACCGGGAATATAAATTCTTGTGAAATGTTACGATGCTTTACAGGGGCCGGAGGGAAATCCCCCGAGTGTATTGTACGCATCGATGATTGTACAGTCGGGGTAAGAAAAGGTTTGTCACCTTAAAGTCGATTTTTGCTTGCATCAGGGCAATTGTCAGTCATGCCAAAATTTCATTTCAAACGTATTGTCAGTTGTCTGCTTAGTGCTTTAGTTTCAAAAGGTCAACGAATTTGATAAAGGAATAAATTTGAAAACTGACGAAGGTTTTCGTATCCCGACTTTACGTCATTTTTATTTTGCTCCCCCAAGTTGGCAACCCTTTTCGTTGGTAAAAATGGTCACTTGGTAAACTTGGTCCTTAACGTAATGTTTAGGGAGGGTTACAGAAAAACCGGGGCGATACATTGTGTCAAAAATCTTCAAAAATTGCGTTACGTAATACTTAAACGCCCACCTAGATTCTGGCCAATAGCAAACCCATCTCTAATAAAAAAAAACACTACATACTTCGTTTAGCAAGTGTGCATAATAATATTTATAACTTCACGCAAATTGTATACTTACGAAGTTTAAAAGTTCACGTTTCATAAAGATAAGATCAAATTGATATTTAGAAATGAAGGCGCTACGCCCACATGAAAAGTCGAGGCGCGTCGCGGCGTAGACGAGGCGTGAAGAGTTGCGGCGGAGACGGCTATGCTTTCTTTACACAGTCAACTTCACTTACCAAGAAATCACTTACCAGTTTCGTTTAATTGTTGCGCTATTTCACCCCATTTTTGGTCCTGTTTGTTTCTATTGCTATAGTCGGAACGTGTCTGGTCATAATGACACGGGTTACATCAAACAAGTTCGATGACTTTTATATTTAGATCTAGATCGTCTGACATTTTACTTTTATTTAATAAATACACGACCACGTCTAAACACAGCCGCAAACAAAATGCCGCGCCCGTTCGGCGACGCTTCACGCCCGCGCCGCGACTCTTCGCGCCTCGCCTCGCCGCCGCCTCTCCAGTGGGCGCACAACCATTGATTTCAATAGGAATGCTAGAGGCGGCGCGCCGCTTATGCGCCCGTTCCTCGACGCGACGCGACGCGACTCTTGTGTGGGCTTCGGGCCCTACACTACTTAAATAAACATCTGTGCTCCATTACAAGCGTGAAGCGTCACTTCGTCACTTGACTAATTACAAATCGCTTGAGACCATGACAATTAATATGGTGTCAACACAGAAGTGTACATGCTACAATATGTACTATGGAAGTGTCGTACTTGACCGTTGTGTTTTGTAAGTTTTTTTAACACTAAAGATAATATTTCTGAAAAATTCGATATTTCAAACAATAAATAATATAAAAAGTCACAAGACAAAGAATGCCTCACATCGATACGCGGAAAGGTTACCAAGCGATAACTGTGAAGACGTTACCGCCCTCTTCTTATCAACATTTATTGATAATCTTTAAAAGTAGACTCACATTATTAGAATGCATTCAATAATTTGATATACCATTTATATTTTATTAAATTCATAGAAAAAAAATTGTCTGTGTATATTTCTTTTTTAATTTATGCTACTTAACTGAAAAGAGACCTAACCGCAACAGACATATTTTCTTACTAACTCCTGCCCGAAACTTCCATAGGAACCTGACATTTTTCAAGGATAAAAGTATCATCAGTACACCAGTGAAAACCCTAATCGGTTAAGCCGTTTCTGAGATTAGCGGTGCACAAACGCACAGAAGAACAGACATAAATTCTAAGACATTGGTTTGACCTCGCTAACATATAAGTACAAATTGTTTTTTGAAACAATATTTAATTTACAAACACGGCTCGTTTACTATTTTATTATATGTATAGATATTAAAACATTTCTTATAATTGAACCCAACATTCAATAATAATTTAAAAAAATGTTTTTCCTCATGTAAACGTCGGTAGACAGGCTGATCTATTTATTTGATGGTTGCTACAGTGGCCTACAGTAGTACAGTGTGCTACCGAACTTAGTAGGTGACTAGCAGGGTATAGAAAAATCCCCCGAGATGGCCGGCGTACCTCCACTTTCGGATACGCCGAGGTTGCAACAGGGAGCGTAGCTCTCCCCGCGCTGAATAGCCTTGGCGGGGCACCGATGTCGTGTCATAACATCCCCGTGACCCCGTCCATCAACGACCATGCTAGAAAGTCGTTGGGTTTTAGCCGGTACAAATCCGGCGTAGCTCCGCAGTGTAGTGGACACTGCAGGTATCCAAGGGGATTTCCTAACATTAAAAAAAGGGTATAGAAAAATAGGTTCCAGCATACGCAGATGTTGTTATTTCACGGTGGTCTTCTGTAAAGATGTGGTTACTGCCTCAGACTGGGTGTCCAATTTATGAAATCTAAACGCAGTGTGCATTGCCACTGCTAAAATTGCACATTTATAATCCACTAGCTTGTTGCCCGCGACTCAAAATGTTATATAGCCTAAAGCCTGTCTCGATAAATGGACTATCCAACACAAAAAGAATTTTTCAATTCGGTCTAGTAGTTCCTGAGATTAACACGTCAACCAAATAAACAAACAAACTCTTCAGCTTTAAATAAGATATAGATTTAAAAAATTTATGCCTTAAAATGTAAATATATTTTTCAGTTTTAACTTACTCCAGTGAAGCACATGAAGGAGAGTCTGAGTACTGGCCAGATGATTATGAAGAATGGTACAAAGATGAAGAAGCTCCAGAAGCTGAGCAAGATGACGTAAAGGAAAATACCGATTCAAGAGATAATTTTGACAATAGAGATTATGATACGAGTAATCAAGATCAATATGAAGACAACGTCGACTTAATGATTGAAAAAGAAATTCAAGAAACACGAGATAGCAGTAATATAAATCCAACAATTGAAGACGACCACGCAATATTGGATTATCAATTCGAAGATAATCGATCTGATTTAGAAGAAAGAAATACCCTTGAAACAGGAAATGACGATGGTTTACCTGACAAAGTGTCTGCTGAAAATATTGATTCTTCACAACTCGATAACGCTGACGTAAATTCGCAATCAGGGGAAGTGTATAATAAAGAATTGAATGAAAATTTTGAACAAAATGGAGATGTCAGTGAATTCGTAGAGTCAACAAAGAACGATGACATTATGAAAGGCGAAATTGACGGAGAAATGCTTAGAGGTAATGATGATGATTTTGATGGTTCTGATAACGGTTCTATGAGGGAAAACGATGATGAGTCTCAAGAAAATCAAGAAACTCAGAGAGATGAAGTTATTGGTTCATTAACAATTACAGACGATCAGCAAGTTAATGAAGAAAATGATAAAATATTTAAAGAAACTATGTCTATATTAAACGAAAGCGACGATGAAGGAAAATTTGAAAATGATGACTCGTCAGTAAAAAGTGAGACTAACGTTGACGCAGCATTCTTAGATGAAACAAGATCGCTGCTAGAACAATTCGATGACACTTTTGACGCGAATGAAGGAGTAGACCATTCAGTTCAAAATGTTGCTGTAAACGAACAAGCTGAGGAATATGATCCAAATAACGTTGTACCAGAAGATACAGCTGATGAAGCTTACGACGATCTGAACGAAGACTTGGATAAATTATTTAGTACCATTGAAAAGTTATCAGGCGATGACGTTGAGAACGCTGAAAATGAAAATGAAAAAATGTGGTTCAGCAACGAGTTTGATTACGATTCCTCGCACAACTCCTTTGAAGAATCTGAACGCGATAACGACGAAAATATTGACACAATGTTTGATGAAATGTTTGGTACTGGTAAAGAAATAAATCCAGATGATGACATACAACGAGAAGATATTCAGGCAGATTCTTTAAGCAGCGAGCATGTTCAAAATGACGAAGGCAACTTAGAACAGATTGAAGAAAAGAGCATTGAAAGCACAATAAAGGAAGCTTCTTATGACGATAACCCTCTGAATTATACAGGCGATTCGGAGACAAATAAAAAAATATTCGATGACTACATGAAGCAGTTCAAGACAACACATGAAAAAGAACTAGACACAGAGGCCGAAGGTTTCGACAGGCACGTAGCTTCAGTCTTAACAACGCTCAGCGTTAACGAACCTGTAGTGGTAACGTCACCAAATTATCCGGGAAATTATCCGGCAAATAACATAATTGACTGGCAATTTGAGGGAGAGGGGACTGGCATTGAATTTAATATAACAGATTTTAACATTAACGGGATTATAGGCGATTATCTTCTAGTAAAACCGGGTAAGTTATTACTTAAAATATTAATTAATGTTGCAAAAGATTTTGAAATTTCTGCTTATATAATGTTTTGGGTGGTTATGATACTAGGTCAAAACCCAATACATCGATTCGGGAAATTCACATAAGAAGCCTTATTTTATTTCTTTCCATGAAGGCCTCTTTCACCATCTGTCAAATAGGCTAACCGTCATTTAATGTCACCGGTCACCGGGGATAATGGAGCTGATAAACCTTTGTTTGTACGGTAAAAGTCCCAAAGATTAAAAAGAAAATAATAAAAAAATTCACCTATCGAAGGATGCACTAAACCGAGTGCATAATTTATTAAAATATAATATTATTTCTAAAAGTAACTAATCAACACTTAACTTGTAATTGGTGAAAGAGGCTCTTACTGAATTACTTTTTTATTATAAGTAATAAGTGTTTATATAATACGATGCTCAACTGTTTTATTCGACGATTTTGTAGGCGGAGTTGACGAATCTGGCAACGAGGGCTTGGTGTTCACATTCAATTTGAAAGAACCGCGCCGGTACATCTTCAGCGACGTAGACAGACTATTTGTTAGATTTGTCGCCAACCCTGGCATGTCCTTGCTCGGGATCACTGGTTTCCAGTTCAGTGTGAGACAACTAGGTAAGTGCTTATGAAAGTCTAGAATTATATCGGTACCAGTTACATTTTCATTTCCTTCAGTGTCGAAGCTCTCGGTCCGTGGGGTCCCAACGCGCTTAAATTTTGCAACATTTTGTCAAAACGTTTGGTTTTTGCATTAGAGGACGTTGATACTCTTTCACGCAAAAACGTCTGCAGATTTGGGTAAAGGTTGGCACACAATAGTAAACTATTGTGTGCCAACCTGGATGTTAATCCAGGTAATAGTAAACTATTACCTGGATTAACATATAGGATACTTTTTATCCTGAAAAAGTTAGCACCAACGTCGTCACAGCGACAATGATGTCATCAGACGTTTCGTTACTCATATATTTTCTTTTACAACTTAGACGCAGTCGCGGGTACTATCTAGTTATTGATTCATTATCAATAACTTTTTTGAAGTGAAAACTTCTATAGGCGCGTTGGGCATTTTTGAAATGAGAAAAATCATTGAACTCGCGTAACTGTTACCGTAACCGACATGTTACGTTACGTTAATTATTGTTCACGTTTTCACTTCTGTTGACACTGCCGGAGTGCTACTGTTTTTTTTTTATTAAAAATGAGTTTGCTCTTGGCCAACAACCAGCTGTGTAGCAATGATGAGGCCTATGATGGAGCAAACTCAATTAAGAAAACTAAATTAACTAAATTAAGAATTAATATAAGTAATCAAATTTTAGCTCACAAACGCGGCGCTGATTTACCTGAGACTCCGGCACCGCCGGAACCATTACTGCCAGAGGTGGAGTCAACACATACAGTTCACTTGGCCATTTCACCGGAAGACTTCGATTTAGTCGCCGACCAGTTCCAACAGCTTATAGCTGACATGGCCACATTCTACATCCACCATAACAACATATCGCCCGGATTGAACACCACGTAAGTCTTGATTAAAACCAAAACTAAACTAATTCATTTCCAATACCTACCACCTCACCATCGGCTCTAACGGAAGACCAGCGCAGGTTTTTACAACCTGCATCATGCTGAGTTGGAGTTGTGTGTGTATTTATATTCCATTCCATTCCATTTAAAATAAATCAAAGAAAATTATTATAAACTAGCGACCCACTATCGGCTACGCAAGGATGCATTTTTTTTTTAAATTATATATACATAGAAACCTTCCTCGTTTAACACTTTCTATTAGTAAAAACAGCATGAAAATTGGTGCAGTAGTTTTTGAGATTACAGCGCATATAGATAAAGACAGACGCGGTGGACAACTTTGTTATATAATATGTAAAGACTAGCTTACATAGATATTATAAATATTGCCTCATACGAGTACCAATAAATTGATGATGAAAATTAATAAGGCTGCATTAAGGAAATTAAAAAAAATTACATTATTTATTTTTAATGTCCTAAAGAAAACCTAGCACATATCGATTCCAACTGTAGGAAAAAACTAATTTTAACAAAAGCTAGGAACCTCGCTGAACCATTACAAGTGTTGCCTTACTTAAAGTAAAGTTAATTATTAACTTTTTAAATACATACTGAAATGAATTTAAATCGATAAACAACTCTTTTTTTTAAGAATGATTTTTTTATCTTTCTTTCTTTCTACTTGTCTCATCACTCAGCATACTGTTTTGACTTGACACAGGTATGAGTCAGCATGAATAATTTCAATAATTGTCCAAATAGTATGTTGACATGAAATGTAAAAAAAAACTGGAAAAAAAAATACACACCAAAACGCACAAATGCTTACCTACCATAAGTACCTAGCATAAGCTACCTACATTTTCGAGTATAAGCTACATAAAAAAGGGTAAATATTATTACACCTTTATTGTTTATTCCAACGAAATCAAAACATAAATTAATATACTATAAAGTTATTGTATAAATTGCAGTTACAATTTCTGTATTAACATGATTTCATTAACTCGGAAAAGTTATTCCAAGAGGAAGTACACGTGTAATAATAACACACCAAGTACACGCTTCAGTGAACGTAAAAGCTATAAAAGAACTTTTAAGAGTTGTTAGCGATACGCATGCGCGGGTTGAAGCTTCGCGCACGCGCTCAATAAACGTCAAATCTATTTCAGTAACACCAGCTCGTGTACGAAGAACGTGCAGTATCAAATCGCTTTAAAATTAAACAAAACGTTCCAATTTTTCATTCCCACCATACTAATAAAGTGTTGAAGAGAATATATCTGTGTACCAACAATGCGTGCGAGCTAAAAGTTCTACAACAATGACAGAAGCTACTGCAGTGCCATTAAAGTTTAAAAAGATAAACAGCTGTTTACGAAATGCGGCAATGCGCCACCTCTGAATCGATGTCAGTATTCCTTGATGCCAAAATCATAACATAGTGTCAAATTTTAAGCAATGGAGCCCCTAATAGATAAAAATAATTTCGCAATAAGTGCTATGGTGACGGTGGCCTTGCAAATATTATTTTTCACCATAGCGTCGCTGTTCCAGAACGACAAAGTGACAGATTTCACTGGCGGTGCCAATTTCATTATTATTTCCTTGCTGACATTCTTCCTCGGCCAAGGAGGGAATAATCTGAAAAGCTATGACAGCAGACAACTAATGGTGACAGCTTTCGTGTGCGTTTGGGGCGTAAGGCTATCCGGCTACCTCATATATAGGATCTATCACATAGGGCGGGATAAGCAATTTGAGGATCGAAAGAGTAATACGCTAAGGTTCGCAGTGTTTTACACTTTTCAAGCCATCTGGGTGTTCGTTGTTAGTCTTCCGGTAATTATTATCAATTCACCGCATCATTCGTTCCCAAAGTCACCAAAAACTATGACCACCCTCGACTCGGCGGGCGCCGGAGTCTTCGTTATCGGACTGCTTATCGAAACATATGCGGACCTACAAAAGTTTACGTTCAGACAAGAGCCGGCTAATCAGGGTAGATGGTGCAACGACGGCTTCTGGGGACTCTCGAGACATCCAAATTATTTCGGCGAAGTCGTTCTCTGGTGGGGCATATTCATATTATCATTGAACGTTATCGAAGGAGTAGAATGGATCGCTATACTGTCACCGCTGTTTACGACGGCTATCATTCTTTTCTTATCAGGTATACCGCTGCTCGAACGATCGGCGGACGAAAAGTACAGAGATAACCCAGATTATTTATATTATAAGGCATCCACGTCACCCTTGATACCGATACCGCCCGCTATCTATGTCGAAGTGCCGAAGTTTCTTAAATTCGTATTGTGCTGTGAGTTTCCTATGTACGATTCGACGAATGACGAGTTTCCAGCTCCCACAATCGTCACAGAGACGACGAGCATATCCATGGTGCAGTCTCAGACATAGCTAACAAAGGCCGCGAGCGAAACCGCTGCGGCTAAATCAGATTCTGCCAATTTTAAAAGCCAAATGGTCCAGAAGCAATTGTGATACACGGCTGAGGAAAAACCTCAAAAGAAATTGCCAAATTCGTTGCCACTAAAACAGAATAACACATTAGACATGAATCAGTACAACAAATATATGGAAAACGTTAGAAGAAGTAAGGAGGTCGCTTTAGAACTACTAGACGACACTAAAGATATGTTCCAAGCTATAGCCGTAGAAAACACACGAAATAAAAATAAAAATATCACAAAAAATAATGACATAGATATAGAAGCCGTACCGAGCACTAGTAGAAATAAAAAACCCGCTGAATATGTTAAATATGGTAAAATAACTTTTGACACCACAGCCATTTTACATCACTATCCTCAAAGCGAACAGAACAAGTCTGTTAAAGTAGCAGCTAAGAAATCAGATCTCAATTTGCCTTTAGACAATAATAATGATGTACAATCCAAAAACAAAGAAACAACAAGTGTCACTGTCAAGAAAGATACTGTGAATAACAATGACGCAATAGACAAAGCTGATTGCGTTGTGAAAGCTGGTAACACAGCGGAAGTCGTAACGCAGCCCGTGAAATTCACTGAGGAGAAATTGGTATGAGATTGGGAGAGTCGTTTTTTTTCACTACACTTCCTTATAAATAGACTTTGGCACCAAAAGGTGAAGCCAACGCGAAAACAAAACATATCTGCTTACGAAATGTTGTAAATGAGACTGGATATGTTATACATAAATAGATAAATAATGAAATATTTAATGTATATTGTATTAAAAGTTGTGTAGATAAAATTTTACGCATAATAGGATAGTCGAAACTCCGTCTCAAGTAGAACAAACTAAGTTAAGTGTATCGATAACCTAATTTGTAGAAGAAATAATCAAATATCGCAGCTGCGAAGTCGCTTGGTAAGTCAACAAATGTTACATATCAATATTTATTGCACATAACGTCTATGTATATTTGTATAACCCATATAACCCGAATAACCCATTTTTTTTTTCAAAGTTCGAGTGAATAATCTTCTTGGTGAGCTCGCTCCATCATAAGCCTCATCTTCACTACACGGCTCGATGCTGGCCAAGAGCAAACCTATATCTAATAAAAAAAATGTATAAGTTTTGCTTTCCCTGGATATGGATTTTTTTTTGTAATGTATGGTTATATAGGATCTTTAAAAAAAATTCACTTTAAATCACCGAATGGCTAAGGAGAAACAAAATATATCTGCTTCGTAGGAAAATATCACAAGATGGCAAAATCTATAAATTATACTAATAAAAAGAGGAGATTTGTGCGTTTGTAATGGATAAACTCAAAAACTAGTGGACCGATTTTGAAAATTCTATAAAGTTTCATATAGAAACAATTTTCATATAGGTTTCTACTGATTTAATTTAATTTCAATTTTTTTTATTAATTTTTTGACTAAATTGAAGCTTGAGCTTGCACTGCAAGCAACAACTAAGAAAATGCATTTTTAAGAACAAGCTTTTCATATAATATAATGTATTAGCTGGCGCCCGCGACTTCGTCCGCGTTGAGAAAGAAAAAGTAGCCTATCTTGTGTCCCGTACATCTAAATGAATATCTACCAAGTTTCATGAAAATCCGTTAATTTGTTTAAGAGTTATGGAGGAATACATACATACATACATACAGAAAAAATCCTAAAAATCGTCAATTTAGTTTCAGTATCACATATAGAAACTATAAACACGATATCTCTGAAAACAAAGTAAATTACTCCATGACCGACCCTAACAGATTTATTAATTAGTATTGATTGATAAAGTTACGCGGGCGAAGTCGAGTGCAACAGCTAATACATTATATTATATGAAAAGCTTGTTCTTAAAAATGCATTTTCTTAGTTGTTGCTTGCAAGGCAAGACTCAAACTTCAATGTAGTCAAAAAATTAATAAAAAAAATTGAAATTAAATTAAATCAGTAGAAACCTAAATGAAAATTGTATCGTTCATTGTAAAATTGAATTATCTCCTTGTAACTGAATTTTAGAATAACGAGCTTTTTGCGAATTATAGTGTAGGAAAAAAAATATAAGCATTCGTTCATTGTTTTCATCTATGGGATTTTAATGTAACTATTGGAGTTACTTCACTTTTTTATTGAAAGATATGACTAAATGAGATACCATTAGGCAAGAAAAGATGTTTTTAAAAATAGGGAGTTACACCACTTTTACAATGAACGACACAATTAGTACACATCCAATAATCGTTGGAATTTCGGAAACTCGTCACTCATTCAAATGTATAGTTGCCGGTTGCAATGATATGTTGACTGACACCTTTTGGAATGTAGCCAAAAACCTTGTCTTGTTTGCAGATAAACAGTGCACCAGTTACTATAGAGATAAAAAGCTAAACAAACTATGTATATGGGATTTCTCACTTTGAATCGTGCACAGAAAATCCATTTTCCCTGACCTTGAAGTCTTCTTTTTATTAAGGTGCCACTTCTCTGCGAAGGTTTGCGACCAAATTGGCTATCTTGACCTTGGAAGCTACTGCAAGAAAGAGATAACAAGTGCTCATACCAAACCAATCTCTTAAATTATCCAACCAGGTTGTCTATCTTCTACTTTTGGCCTGTATTTTTCCATTTTTTTATTAGAGATGGGTTTGCTCTTAGCCAACATCGAGTTGTGTAGCAAAGATGAGGCCTATGATGGAGCGAGCTCACCTAGAAAATGCCTATTCACTCGAACTTTGAAATTATTTTTTTTTTACATTGCATAAGGCAATAAGGTCCTGAGAAATTTTATTTTAAAAGCTCTCTTTAAGAGCTTCAATCCAATATGTATCTTAGCATGGAGTTATTTAGGTTTAAAATGCCAACTGTCATCATGTAGGTAGAATCGCTCAAGGAATGTTTTGAGTGTTGTTAGCATCAAACTACTACAACATGGAACCCGCGTGCCATACAAAACACTACGAATTTTATGGAACATTTAAAAGTGACATATGCGTAGAGCGTGAACTGTCATTTAAAACAAAACAAACATAATAATAAGTACGTAATTTAAAGAAAATGTGACTTCACGTTAACCCATTAGAGTTTAAAATGAAATAATAGAAGTTGATCGTTACTACCTTTTACCATTGACGCGTGAACGCAAGAGTCCGCCATGATTCTGTCAAAGGCGTTCTTTTTATGTGCCGCTTTGGCATTTGTGACGCAAATTCCATTGTAGTATTTCGATGCTTGTTAGCCGCGTTTCAGAGAAAACGACCTTGAAGATACATGACTCTTTTGTTTTGTTTGTTTCATTTGCAATAAGTTGACTTGACTGTTTTTCTGCATTCAATGTTTGAATGACAAGTTAAAGTTATTTGTGAGTCACACTACATACGCTGTATAACTTATTCCTATTACAAACTTCCCTCTGTAGCCATTTCTTTGGTACTGAGGTTATTTTATTTTAAACTAGTTGGCGCCCGCGACTTCGTCAAGTACGTCTAAATGTTTATCTACCAAGTTTCATGAAAATCAGTTAATTCGTTTAAGAGTTATGAGGAACATACATACATACAGAAAAAAATTCTTAAAATGGTCAATTTAGTTTCAGTATCATGTATAGAGCCTATAAACACGATATCTCTGAAAACAAAGTAACTTACTCCATGACCAACCCTTAGATTTATTATTAGTATTGATTTTGTACGACTCGATTTAAATTTAAATTTTGTATTTTAAATTTTACAATAAATTACTTATTTTTATTTATAAACTAGCTGGTGCCTGCGACTTCGTCCGCGTTGAAAAAGAAAAAGTAGCATATCCCGTGTCCCGTACGTCTAAATGTTTATCTACAAAGTTACATGAAAATCAGTTAATCCGTTTAAGAGTTATGGAGGAACATAACATACATACAATATCTACACTTACAGATTTATTATTGGTATATTGATTTATTATAGATAGATTAAATCCAACTAATCCAAACTTATCTATGTGAAAGTAACTCTGTTTGTGTGTCTGTTACCATAACAAGCCTTTTCTACACAACCTATCATCATGAATTTTTCACGCACATACAGGAAAGGACAACTAGGAAGAACGGAAGGAAAGAAAGGACAAAAAATACTGTTCCCGAGGCATCATATGAAATTAAAAATCCAACGCCTAACAAAAGTGTGCCATTTATTTATTTAATTAATTAATTTATGATACTTTCTCGTTGATTTCAGATCCGAAACTACACGTATACTCAATTCGACCATTTGCAACGTCAAATGGCCCGACTATGAGTCTTGTACGCGAGTCAGATTCGGCATCCCACTGGTCTACGAGGGGGATGAAGATTACAAACTGGACGAGGATCAATTGAGGGATATGTGGGAGACACTCTCAATACAGAATCCGTTCGCGTTGAGACTTAGCAACTTGGGGATCGAGGTAAATTTAAAAGCTGAATTACAAAATTTTGTAGTTCTTAAATGTAGGAAGGCAGGCTGAGAAGACTAAGACGACTTAAAATGTGACTATCGTCATATTATGGCAAGAGATCATCCTGATATATTAGAATAGATAGAGGGTGAGCTATGCTCAAAAGGCATCATCATAAACCTGTGTCTCTCCGCTGCTTGATATAGGCCTCTCTCATTATACACGGTAATCTGCGCTTTGCATCAAATCAAATCAAATAATTTATTTCTCAAAATAGAGAAACAATCCCAAATCTTCTGAAAATTGGAATGAAAGTCCGACGTTTAGACCAGTTTTAAACTAGCTGAACCCTTGCACGCTTCGCTGTGACAGTCTTATATTAAGAATGGATATAAAGCAAACAAAATTTGTAATTTCACCCACAAAATACGTAGAACTACGCATAACGCATGCAACGGAAGATAGCGCATCTCGCTCAATAAAAATGTTGTAAGTGCCAAAAGTATTAAATATTAATTATTCGTAAACTACAATGTCAAATGAAAAATTGATAAATAGAGCATTAGATAATCTGTGAAGTGAGATTACTGATACACTTTTAGCTTTGTAATATGTGTCATTTTGAAAATAAAACTAAAATCGATAGAAATGAGAGCTCACTTGGTGATTTTTTTCTATCGAGAAAATTTCATTATATTATGTTTTCTGTTACAGTAGTCACTTTCATTTATAATGTATTTATCTATTTAAAAAAATTAATTAAATTAGACTTTGTTTACTTAGATAAAATTCAAATCTAGGATTGGCTATTTCTCTTTATACCCGATCTTAACTCAGTTGCCATAACAACGGCTAATTTCCACTTTAAATGAGACAGCGGTTCTCGTTGGCGAGTTAGTTCTCCTCGCCTTCGGCAGATGGCAGATTATATTATTACGTAAAAAATAGATCAATCCTTGAAGCGGATTGCATATTGTGTAAAAATTTCATGTCAATCCGTCGGCTAGTTTTCGAGTTTTTAGGTAACACACAAACCTACACAACATTTTTATATAGGTATTTTTATATAGGTGTGGGGGTCTTTATTTAAAATTAAATACATTAAAAATTAATTTACATTTAAAATTAATACTTACATAACTTCTTTACCACACGACTACATTATTCGCCTTCCTTCGACTCACTCTCTTCTATCTCATTCACTCCATTTATCTTCTATATGATATGTTCAGCGAACTTGAATGATACGTTCCGTTTGACAGCAAAATCAATCTCATTATTAAAATTAATCCCACATATACGAAGACTGTAAAATGTTTGTTGAAATTCCAGGAGTTTTCATCGCCCAATGACGTGGCTATCCTAACTGCGTGGGTCGTGATCGCTGGTGCGGTGGTGGTCGCGATGGCTGTCGTGGCGATCGCCATGTGTCGGTCCAGCTGCTTCGTCCCTTACACCAGAATGCCCGCGTTCAGTGACACGGACAGCATTCACAGCGGGAAGAAGAATTTGGATTTGTACCCAGCGCCGCATCAAGACTTGCCGCCGTTGTACTCCGAGAACGAGTACAAGTGGGTCACCGATGACACCACAAGAGGTAAAATACCAACTCCTCTTATGTTCTGTTACACCTATCCACATCATTTCTTGTATTCTTCTTTTACAGAAATAAATAATAATAAATATCTTCACCTTGTCGACTTTAAGATTACCTACTAACCTTTTCTTACCCCGATTGTAAAGTAGGGGTAAGAAAACCTTTGTCAGTTTACAAATTCATTCCTTTATCAAAGTCAATTCAATTATTTATTGCGAAACCATAATGTACAAGGATATTATAATATAAAAATAAAGACCAGTGTTATGGACCCTGTTGGGCATGCAACTTAGGGACTAGGGGAGAGGAAGCGTATAAATATTTATATAAATATATAATAGAATTTTATTTTATTAAAATTAAAATTAAATGAGACTTATAATAAGTCGTACACTTAGTACCTTTTCAAAGTAAAGCACTAAGCAGACAACTGACAGATGTTTAAAATGAAGTTTTGGCATGATTGACAATGCCATGGTGCAAGCAAATGTCGACATTAAGGTGACGAACCTTTTCTTACTCCGACTGTACATATAATTGATGATGGGAATTTTTAATTTTCAGTAGACATGGGAGGATATGCCAACAGAAGTTACGTCCGCGACGAACTCTACTCCATTGACTCTGATGAAGAAGTCGTTAAAACGCGGGACAGGTAAATTTACAACTACCTACTTAACTACTAGTAACTATAATATTACGCCATATAACCCGGGGTCGTTAAAACAATTATCTTTAATACTTACTTAAGTATAAAACTTTTTATTTCATCTCATTTATGTAACTGAAGCTTTCCCATCTTTCTTCGACCTTATGACATACCTCAAGACTATGGAGGGTAGACTACGACATATCTTTCCTCTTTATAATATTACTATAGATATATTCCCTCAATATCTCAATTATATATTTAGTTCATTGAGTACAGAGGATATTTTTCATAAATCATACCATTTGTCATACGACGATATTTATTTTTCATCTTAGTAATCATTTTCATAATATCAATAACATTACAGGTACACAACTGACGTGTAGCCGTTTGAATAAAGTCTGTAGTTTTTGGACTGTGTTAGTGTGGTAAGAGACTGCTTATTTCAATTAATAATTTCTGCTCTGTGCCAGTAAAGTTGGGGTACGAAAACTTTCGTCAGTTTTCAAATTCATTCCTTTATCAAAATATTTAGTACCCTTTGAAACTAAAGAACTAAGCACATAACTGACATCAGCTCTGGTGCAAGCAAATGTCGACTTTAAGGTGACGAACCTTTTCTTACCCCGACTGTACATAGTTTAATATGATCATACCATCGAAGTACTGCAAGTATGGAATTTGCGTGACAAATGCCAAAGCGGCACATAAGAAGTACGCCTAAAACGGAATCATGGCGGAGTTACTGAACCTATCATCATGAAATTTTGCATACACGTTGTCTGGGACACCAGAAAGGACATAGGGTACCTTTCATCGTTCAACGCGGACAAAGTCGCGGGCACCAGCTAGTGAGGTTAGAATGTCCGCACTCGCTAGCGAGAGCGTAAAATTGTCAATTTGACATTGACATTGACGACTTAATGAATTTGTCGTCACAGCGATAAATATGTCAGATAATTCTCAGGTGTTATATTGTTCATTTTTCAACGCGGACAAAGTCGCGGGTATCAGCTAGTGGTGTATGTATTATTTGAAATTGTTGGTATACAGTTGATAACTACCCATTTTCAGGAGGCGCAAAGTGTGAAGACTTAAGTTTTTTTTTCTATTTTCAGGGACCTCAGAGTAGTTTCGGAACACGCGACTTGTACAAATTCTAAATATCAGAACAATATTGCATAGGCGATTACAAATTTATAATCATATAAAAATATTATAGATTTTTTTTTATTTTACCAACTGTACCGATATCTGGGAAAACTGTTAAATTGACAATCAGTGACTTTTCATATACTTGTTGGTTTGATTGGAATTTTTATAAAAAAAAATATCACATTTCCATCTATATTTTTATTTTATTTAATTAACCATGGAGACTATATTGTGTGAGATATTTTATAACAAAAAAAATCTTTTGAAATTTTATAAACGAGATAAATTTATAAAATATTTGACATTATTATTATTATTTCTCTGGGCAGATCGCCATATTATTATATTAAGGCCCTCTTTCACCATCTCTGAGTAAAGTGTACGAGGGTAATTTCAATGAAGTTAAGACAAAATACTCGTAACATTTACTCGCCAATTAGCGTTACTTGAAAGTAACTAATCAACACTTTACTTGGTGTTGGTGTAGTTGGTGAAAGACACTTTACTTGCCCTAAAGTGTAATAAAATTAAAACAGAAGCTATCACTAATAATTGATATTAAATATAATACTACTATAATACTATAATAGTAATTGAACAAAATAACATAGTATCTAAAAAAATAAGGATTTAATATCATTTAACGATGTATATGTGTAATATCTTTATCATATAATATATTTTGTAAAAGTAATTTCTATTCACTATAGGTAGTTTTTTAAATCATTTTTTATTTGTATTGAAATGAATTTAATTTAATTTAATTAATTTAATTTAATTTAATTGAAATATATTTATATAAAAACCTTCCTCCTCTTTCCATTAGTGAAAACCGCATTAAAATCTGTTGAAGATTGAAGTTTGAAAGATAAACTAAGTATCTACTAGTAATTCGGTTTATTTTTAAATTTTTAACTAAATTTTTTATTAATGTGATATTTAATAGCTTAAAAATTATAGTGTCTAGAAATTACCTTACACATGTAAGCCTAGGTATCTATGTAATGCCTAGGTATCCTTTAAATAGTACTTGTTAATAATAATAAGAAAATAGAACTTTTAATTTTGTTACAAGAATGTTGTGATTTTAGACATCTAAGTGTAATTACTTTAGATTTTTTTTATTATTATTATTATATTTATTTCTTTGATTTTCGGAAATATTATTATTAATTAAATGGGTATTTTATTTTATTTTTATTTTATTTCATTTCTTTCACATAACATAACATTTTTTTTTGTTATATTTGACAGTACATTTTTAGAAAATATTATTTTCTCGGTGAGTACGGGATAGTATAGTCCAATTGTCCATAGGTAACCTAACCTAACCCCCTATTCTTTATAATCTCTATCTAGGTCTTACAGCACCTGTGGCGCAGTTTGTGTCAATAGGCGACCGTAGCCACTTACTACCAAGTGGAGCGACATTTTAAGTCTATTTTACGACATTTAAATAAATAATATTTAAACAAAAATATCTAATATTGCGTGTCCGTGACCTTAAATACACTCGAACACTAATGGTAGGGGAGCCCAAGAGGGGATTTTTGGATTTACTCGAGCGTGTCAGATATTGCCAATGTATACCCCAAGTGTCTCCGACAACGGATATGTATTAATCTGACGGTTTGGTTGGTGGGGCTGGCGAGGGTGGGGGTAAAATTTTAAATACAACTCGAGCGCGTCAGATTTTCAGAGGGGATGTTAAGTGAACCTAAACTAAGCTCCCATTTAAAATTCAGACGATTCGGATGTAACGCAAGCTCGTGGCAGCTTTTTTAAAATGCAAAAAATACTCATTTTATAATACTCGAGCTTGTCAGATTTTTATACAAACGGTTCAGCCTAATGTCCTGATCGTGCTGATTCTTAATCTGACGATTATATGGAGGATTTTTTAAAATACAGCGCCTACAAAATCTTAAACGCCTGTAGACGCTCACCCCACCGCTGAAATGAAAAACTTCATATAACCTTTTTTTCTTCTTACCATCCAATCTTCAAAGTCCAATAGGTCCCCACGGATAGGTCTTCACTCATGGATAGAGGGATAATCAGGGAAGGTTCTTACGTAAAAAAAATGTACCCCGGGCGAAGCCGGGAGCGGCTAATATGTAATTTGTGATAGAAATTATAATTCCTGCCTAATATGTACGAAGTAAGAAAAAAATACGAGTAAAGATGTGGTCTCTGCTTAGTTTTCAGCATTTTTTACTTTTAATTCCTCTGTATTTTATTTTTCTGTTTATATATATAAATAAAATATATTCCGGTTGTGCAAAAGAGTTTAAAAATACACTGCGGTTGTGAATGCAGTAAAACAAAATCTATTTTTTTTTTTACTTTTAATTTTATTACATGACCTAATGTTTTAAACGGTGTATTTTAAAGGTAATCTTTTTATTAAAAGATTTTTTTTTAAAGGTAAAAATTTTATATTATGTAACAACATTTTATTTAATTTTCATTTTTAAAATGTGTCAGTAGCCATAAATGTTCATTAGGTTAAGCTAGAAACATAATATTATACCTATATGTTGTCATATGTCATAATATTAATGTGTCCGGTCATGGACTAGCGGTATTCTAGGTTTATAAATTATAGCTATTGCACGTGACTTCGTCTGCGTAACTTTAAAAAATATAATCTATGTTACTTGCTGATAATATAGTTTCCCAACAGTGAAAGATTTTTTTCATATTGGTCCAGTAGTTTCGAAGGCTATTCAAATCAAACAATCAAAATTTTTCCTCTTTATTATGTATAGACAACTATTTTAATACACAAATACAGCTAGAGCACATTACCCCTTCGTATCCCTTATCCCTTATCCCGTATCCCTTATCCTTAATCCACTGTGGTCGGTAGCGCACTTGCAGCACCTATGGCAGTCTTGTCAAAGGTACGGCCCGCGGGCCGCAAACGGCCCTCAAGCCTGGCCCGTTAGCAGTTAACACAGTCATGCTAAATCTTATAAATGGCCCTTTAGAAAAATCAGTTTGACATCCCTGCCTATGGCGTTGCTTGCGTTATAGGCGACGGTAGCCACTTATCATCAAGTGGACCGTAGCCTGTCTGTCTACCTTGTAACAAAAAAATAAATAGCTCAAAATCTTTCGATCTAGTAAAAAAAGTGTGTTTGTCAGCTCCGACGCACGACTGGAGTTTACTTCTTACGAACGATTATAAAATACATATTAAAATTATAAAAACATTTTCATAACAAACTAATTTCAGCGCCATCTCTGGTGCTCATGTGCCATCTAGTTTTTGCAAGGATGTATTATTACGTAACATTTCTAGTTTCAGTGATATTGTGTAGATGGCGCAATATCATAGAACTTAACGCATTCCGTGTGACAATTTCAATTTTACTCCCATAAATTTTCATACCCAAGTCGATTCTCCAAAAATAAATAGCTCAAAATCTGTCGATCTAGTAAAAAAAAAAGTTATATGGGTGTTTTTGCAGTAATTTACATTTTTAATTGCAGTAATATTTTGGAGTTCAATATTTTATTTAAATTACGAAAACGTGAACCCATTGTTTTTTTTCTTAGTTAACTATAGACAATATTGTTGCCATTCGAATAAACCTATTTTTATCTCAGTAAAACCGAAACTTTGAGATATGATTTTTTTTGTAACACGTAGAGTATATATCAAGAAGAAAATCAAAATGATCAAAAAGTCTATTTGTTAATTAAAATAGTTTTAATTTATATATCTAGAATATAGCTTGTTCATGATATGCATAGTATATGTATTGTATATTACATAATATGTATTTTATAAGTGTGTATAATTATAAATTAGAATTACCAACATACAGAAATCATTGATACAAGCTTCCAAATTCCGACCATAAAAGACCAAAGAAAATCCATCGCTTTATTAATCTCGTACCTACAGAAGAAAAATATTTTAAAATTTATCTAAATGAATCATTATATATATACCTAATTAAATAATTTATATATTTATATGCTATCTGTGTTTAATATAAAGTAAATTTTTTTATAAAAAAAATTCAGCTTAATTAAACTAAACAGTTATTTAATTAATTTCTAAATTACCATTGACAATTAAGGGCCGGTGCCCACTATCGACATCGTAACGGCCGAGGATTTTAGGTTTTCAAATAGTAATATAGATATACCATATTTTGTCGGTCAATTTCAACATTGTCCGAAGCATTTTCAACAATTTTCCATTCTATTTCAATATTTTCCTAAGAAAATTCAACATTTTCCTAAGCAAATTTAACATTTTCCTAAGCAAATTCAATATTTCCTAAGAAAATTCCTTAGGAAAATGTTGAAAATGCTTGGAAATCTGTTGAAATAGCCTGGAAAAATGTTAAAAATGCTTGGGAAATTGTTGAAATTGACATATATGGTCGTAGTAACGAAATGCCGCTTCGGTACGCTAGAGGCTGCGGCGTCGGTAGCCTTGAAGATGCTTCGGGATGCTTCGGGATCCTTCGGAATGCTTCGACATCCTTCGGGATGCTTCGACATCCTTCGGAATGCTTCGACATCCTTCGGATTGCTTTGGCATCCTTCGGCACGCCGAAGCAACACTCGGCACTCGGGGATAGCTGGCCAAGAAGAGAACGCGAGACGCTTCGGCATGCTTAAGTACGCCTCGGCATCTCTAAGGACGTTGCAGCACGCCAAGGCCAAGGATTCCGAAGGATCCTTTTCCTATTGTTCCTTGCCGATGCCGATAAAGGGCTCCGGGCCTAAGTGGAGATTTTATCTTAAATAAACCATCCTACAAGAGCCTTAAATTTCTACTACAGACACAATATTTATTACTAGCTAAATAGATATTCTAGTCGTATACTCGTAACTTTCTTTTTCTTTAAATTCCTATTAATAGTATTTAATTCGAAGCACAGTAATTACAATTTTAAATAGTCATGATTTGAGTATTTTGGCTTAAAATAGATCTGGCTTTAAAAAAGCAGAAGTAATAAAAAAAAATTAATTGAATTACCATTAGATACGCAAGTAGATTTAGAATTTTGATTAGAATTTAAAAGTTTTAACTTCTTTTTTAAATAATATTTATTAGGGCCTCTTTCACTGTCTGTCAAGTAGGCTAACTGTCATTTAAAGTCACCGGTAACCGGGGATATTAGAGCTGATACCTTTGTCTGTGCGATAAAAGTCACAAACATTAAAAAGATAATAATAATAAAAAAATAATAAGAAGGCGTTTTTTTTTAATTACTTCTAAAAGTTTTTTTTTGAATTATTTCAAAAGTAACTAATCAACATTTTACTTGTAGTTGGTGAAAGAGAGCCTTAGTATTCTAAATCACCTTCAAAACATGAAGTAATTTAAAATAGTTTAAAAAAAATCTACCAAAGAAACAATTTATTGTATAGAATCATCAAACTACTACAACATGGAACCCGCGTTCCATACAAAACACTACGAATTTTATGGAACATTTAAAAGTGACATATGCGTAGAGCGTGAACTGTCATTTAAAACAAAAACATAATAATAAGTACGTAATTTAAAGAAAATGTGACTTTACGTCAACCCATTAGAATTTAAAATGAAATAGTAGAAGTTGATCGTTACTACCTTTTACCATTGACGCGTGAAGGCAAGAGTCCGCCATGATTCTGTCAAAGGCGTTCTTTTTATGTGCCCCTTTGGCATTTGTTACGCAAATTCCATTGTAGTATTTCGATGTATAGAACACATAATTTTGCAATGAAAGTAATAAAATTTTATTGCAAAGTAAATGTATAATTTAATAAAATATTAAGAATATAAATAGAATTTGCCAAAACAGTAATATATAGTTAAAGTCAATTCATATAGCCAAAAATATTTTAGTTTTAAATATAATATAATTATTTATTTTTAATTTTTCCCTGAGCAATAAAAACAAGAGTATTATGTGCTGTCTTGCTCAATTTTTGGTAAAAGATGAAATTCTGATATTATTAATGGATAAAATAAAAACAACAATAATTCCTAATAAAAACCAATAAAACTAGGATTTAGGATTTATTATTTTTTATTAAATATTGTTTAAAATTTTCGAAATATTGCTTAAAATTAAATTATATTTTAAGATATCTTTTTTTTCTTTTTATGGCTGGCAATTAGAAAAGTCATGGTGACACTAAATAAATATTAAAAAAAAACTATAAAAATTAAATTAAATAAATCAAATATGAAGTTTTTGATTCCAAGATTGCTTATACCGGCTCTCCCAGGTTGTTAGAGCAAGTCTAGATATACCTACTTATTAAGGTATGAATTTACCTAAGGTCTAGATATGAATTTAGGTGTACAGTTAATGAATGTTTTAATGTGTGTGTTCATTCATAGAAATTAAGTGAAGAAAACGACAATTTATCATTAATGTATAGGTATTTTATATTATATTGTTTAAAATCAATTAATAAAATACATACTTATGTGGCAATTTCTTTGTGATGTCAGCGATGTATACATATACTACTCGTAGCTCCATCAACTATGGAATTCGCACGCTATACAAAACTCTACGAACTTTATGGAACATTTAAGTGACATATGAGTAGAGTAATGCTACGCTGTCATCTGTCATTTGAAACCAACCAAACATCTGCCATTTTAAAAAAATGTGACTACGTCAAAACATTGGAGTCAAACCATTAATTTCATTTAATGGTAAAAACCATTGACTCCGCCATGATTCCGTTTTAGGCGTACTTCTTATGTGCCGCTTTGGCATTTGTGACGCAAATTCCATATTTGTAGTACTTCGATGACCTACTCATTTATGAATTAATGACGTTTTAAAAGACATTTACATTATTACTTCTAGACCATTGAGGTATTTGGCTTAAAGATCTAGTTACCATACCATAAAATTCCAAAAAAAAAATTTCGTCTTAAAATAGTGCTAATTTTGCCTTTTTTCTCTTCCCCTATTATTACCGTAATATAGTTTTTGGTTTTCTCTAAAAAACGAAAAATAAATGATGTCAAAATTGAGTGGTTTTATTTTTATAAATAACATACAAAGTTTCAATTTATTTCGGAAAATTATGTACACAAACCTTCCCCGTTTATCGCTCTTTTCATTAGTGCAAACCGTATCAAAATCCGTTGCGTAGTTTAAAAGATTTAGGCGTACATACCGAGAGACAAACAGGCAGCGACTTTGTTTTATACATAAAAGTTATTACTTATTACAAAAAAAAGAGTTGCAAAATATGTACCTAGTTGTTATTATTTTCTACATTTCCTAAAGAAATATTAAACAAATAACCAGCTAAATAATAATAAGAAGAAGATCCTCTATGACGCAAAGTGAAGTTCACAATAAAGATGAATACAATCTACTGCGCTGGTCTATTCTACAATCTTTTTTTACTGATAATGAATTATTAATGAAATATGAAATATTAAGAATAACGAAATATTAAGAATTAGAAAATGAAAGAAAGAAAGAAATAATGAAATATTAAGAAATGTAGAGCAAAAATATAATATGTACTATCAATTTTAGTAAAAAAATGTCGGAATAACAAATGCAAAAAATAGAATTACATTTTAAAATAACCACCAATATATTTTGAAATTTACCTTCAATGTCATTTCTATCAACATCAAAAAACTAATAGGTTTTAATCAATACTCAATACTAATAATAAATCTGTAAGGGTTGGTCATGGAGTAAGTTACTTTGTTTTCAGAGATATCGAGTTTATAGGCTCTATACATCATACTGAAACTAAATTGACCATTTTTACAATTTTTTTCTGTATGTATCTATGTTCCTCCACTTAAACGAATCAACTGATTTTCATGAAACTTGGTAGATAAACATTTAGACGTACGGGACACAGGATAGGCTATATTTTTCTTTTTCAACACGGACGAAGTCGCAGGCGCCAGCTAGTACATACTTGACTCAGGTACAAAGGTAAATGTTAACACATTAAACTTTTGCCCTAGCGGGATTCGAACCTGCGACTGTTTGGTTAACAGCTAGGTTTACTAGCCACTGGACCAAACGTGTCGTCAACGTATGTTATTTATTGAAATATTTTAATAAAGAATCAAAATTATTAATACTATAAAATTGAGGTAACTTGTGTCAGAATGGACCACAGCATCCGGGCAAGGTCAGTGTAAAGATGTCTCGGCTTAGTATTCGCTCATATGTGATACAATTAGCACAGATAAGAAGATAAACACGATAACGGAACGATAAAGTACCCGGTGAAACACTCGTAGTGAGAAATTTTAATTATTACCAAATCACATTGGCATTTTCATCAAAACAGTGCGTACACCACATAATACTGCCTATGTTAAGAAAATAAAAACCATATTTACTAAGACATTGGAAACAAAGTGATAAAACAAATAAAAATATTCTGTGAAAGTTAAAAATATGATTACTACTAAGAAATTGACTTAATTTATATTTTCGCGAGTAACAAATAAGTTATTAACAATGGAGCAGAAGCAAGAGGAAATTTTGCTAAATAGTAATGTTGAAAACAAACATTACCAACAAATGAATCAGTTATACGATGAGTGTTTGAATTATTTAAAAAAATGTAATGGAATAAAAGAAAATCACGAAATAAATGAAAAGTTTCTTAAAAAACATATAGAAGAAAGCGACGGAGACGATTCAGATGACCCTGGCTATGAAACTATTAAACCCAAAGAAAATATTGAAGAAATCATAGATGTTAATGGAGCTGTGGAAAAATCGCACATAGATTTTGAGGTAGTCAACGAGATAAGAATGTCAGAGAGTGTAAAATCGCTACCGGATTTGAAAAGCGAAAGACTTAGGAAGCTGTCTCAACAATTACCTAAAATAATCATAACTCAAAGTAATACTACGATAGATGCTACCAATTATGAGATTGAGGAAAAAAAGAATGAAGCGAAAAAACTAAAAATACGCAAACCTAATAATAATGTGATAAGGAAACCTGTAATTTTAAATAGGTAAGTGAAATTGGATTCATATATTTGAAACAATAATTTAAAAAAAGAATGTTTTCGTCTAAATAATTAGCTAATATATAAAACAGGTGAAGTTTGTATGTTCGTTTGTTTGTTTTCATGTATTTAGGAGGTAATTTTCAAAACTACTCATCTGATTTAAAAAATTCTTTCACCAGTAGTTAGAACAGAACACCAGAAAAGCTATCTACTCGTATAAGTCTAAGCGACCAAGGGCCTCTTTCACAAACTACATGTAAAGTGTTGATTAGTTACTTTTAGAAATCATTTTCTGTTATATTGAATTATGCACTCGGTTTATTGCATCATTCAATGATAGCCGAATTTTTATTATTATTTTCTATTTAATGTTTGGGACGTTTACCGTACAAACAAAGGTATATCAGCTCCATTATCCCCGGTTACCGGTGACTTTAAATGACAGTTTGGCCTAATTGACGTTTGTGAAATAGGCGCTAAGTCTAAGCAACTGACAAGTCCATTACTTGCAACAATTTCAAGTGCATCATAAGAATTTTTGCGTCAGTGATATAATTATTCTATGTTTACTTTTAACTTTTCTTGTCTTGCACATAGTTCCTATTGATATATGGTGTTCAAACAAATATAATAATTATAATTTGCTACGGTTGCAAATATTAGTTTTGATTATAACCAATCGTTCTAAACTATTTTTACATTTATTTAAACTATATGCATTTGATTTATTTTATGTCTTATTGGTATATAATTGGAATGGATTCCAAAATTCTAAATTTCCAATACTATTTCAGAAATTCACAACCATTTCGAACTAGAGCAACTTATGGGGACTTTCCGAAAAGATTGGTATCGAAAGCAGGAATAGAGAACGTTGCTCTCATATCAAATGTTCCATTTGGAAAAATAAGACTACTAAATGACGCATTTCACACACTGGTAAGAATTCAATTCATCTCATCTATACACTGGATTGGAACTGGAAACTGGACCATGTTTTGTCCATAAAGCCACTATGTCATTTAGCGAACATCCGAAATACGAAGATGCAAAATTCTTTGGTCGGGATAGACCAAAGAATCGGTCAGCTGATGAGAATGGATGGGACAAATCTGTAACGCAGTGGGTTATGTTGGGATAGAATCTCGCTGGACAGATAACCTTTAAAATCCGTCCAGGATCAAGATTTGAAGAGTTGAGGACACATTATTGTAGCACTCATTCGAAAAGCCCTATGTCCAATGGTAGACACCGAATCTTATGCGAATTATGTATTTTTTGTTAAATTTGTGTAATGGAGCACAGCCTACACTTATGTAGGAAATGATCATAGAAGACCATTTCATCTTGATATATCAATCTTGATCTGTTGGTGTACCTTAGTAAATAAATAAATCAATAAATAAACTGTAAAGTCAAACTAATACTGAAAAATGTAAATATTGTAATGACAACAATATGGATATAGATAGACTTAGCTGTTTTGGACTTGACTTAACTAATTAGTTTTTGAAAATGTCTCGGGATCTGAGAGTCTTGATTTTGATTATATTTTTTTTGTTTTTTATATTTCTATTTTTACAACTGACACTGGCAAAATCATCGGAAAAGTTCTGATGGAGCCAAAGCATTTGTAAAGAAGAGGAAGAAGAAATTTGTGGAAACCACTTTCTGGGAAATTCTGGAGTGGATAACGCATATAAGCACATGAATTTCTTTTATTGCAGATTAATCTTCGCTGGCGTTGGATAGTAATTGGCACTGTTGTAGTACACTTTGCTATTTGGCTAGTATTTGCTGTGTTCTGGTACATAACAGCGCTTGCTCACTACGATTTTGAGCCTAATCCTCCTAAGAAAACTTGCATCACTGGTGGCAAGGATTTCGTTACCATATTTTTAGCTTCTGTAGAGGCTCAGGTAATTATCAATTGACTAATAACCTGTAACAAATACAGAAATGAAAATATTCATTTTTATATTTAAAACTATAATATAATTTTATATTTAAAGACCAGTGAACTTCCCCATTTATCGAACTCATTGGACAACGATTCATATCTTCGCGGCGCTAGTATTATCTTGATAGAGGCATATTAGTACTTCTGTTACCTTTGTAGATTAAATTCTGCCTAGGGCACCTAAATAATATATCTTTGCCTGCCTACGAATTATTTAAAAAAAGCGGTGGTTATTTTTGGTTGCTTACGTCCCTAAACAAGATCACTCACTGTTTCCTTATCACTGTCAAAGATTTTTGTAAAATCAAGTGATATGATGCCTGCTGAAGATGATGTGAAGTCGGAATTCCCAGATTAAAAATGTTAAAATTATGTAAAAAAAATTAAGTTAAGTTTTAAAGAAATTTCGACGATTATTTAAGCTCAAGAGGAGAAAATGTCGAAAGAAATTCTGTCTATATGACTAAGAACCCTTTGTTCTCGACAGAACACGGATTAGGTCCAATTTGAGTCAATTTAATTGACGATAAAGACTAAGTGTCGGTTTCCTCAACGTGGCACGCTAACTATTTATCACAATTTATTTAAATCTATTTATATAGAGTTGAAGCGTGCCGAGCTGATGGAATAATAACGAAATTTGATGTTACATGAGTCACAGTAAGATTCTTCGGAACCAGCCACTTATTGAAATTATAATCTAAAAGTAATTAGTTACATATTATGAAAACTAAAATTGACTATAGAAAAAGGTTTTTTGAAAATACAAATCTTCCCTATATATAGAAGTAGACAAATCGACCTCTTAAGCGGAAATCATTTTAGACAATCAACATGGACTGGCGGCTTCTTTTTAGAATGAGCCTAAACTGTCTAATTGGCAATTAATTAATTTCACGATTTCCAGACAACAATTGGTTTTGGTGATCGCGCAATAGATGAAGAATGTCCGGAATCAATATTCTTATTTGTCATGCAAGTAAGTACGAGTATTCTTTTCAATGCCTATTAAAACAGTCTGATTCTTTAATAGAACCAATCTGAGAGTACTCTGTGAACATTAATTTCAGTTAATACTTGGCACTGGTTTATCGGGAGTACTGACGTGTGTTGTGTATGCAAAACTAACTCGACCAGAAAAATTGTCTCGAGACGGAGTTGGCTTCAGCAAGAAAGCTGTGGTAAGTGTCTTTGAAATTTTACAATTGAAAAGTGAATACCAGTATTTACTTCTGTACCAGGTTCTGTAATTTTTTTTACCTTGTTTTCACTACCTACTTGTTGAGTCGTTTTATTTTTAAACTAGCTATTACACGCGCCTTCGTCCGCGAAACTTTATAAATTACTAGCGACCTTCTCCCGGCTTCGCTCGCGTCCGATCGCTGCCAAACTTCACAGGATACCCGCTGGACTAATATGAAGGTTGTCTGAAAGTTTCATCAAAATTGGTTCAGTGGTTTTGGAGTCTAGGGAACATATACACACACACACATTGTCTTTTATATATTAAGCAAGATAGCCTATATTACTCGTTGATAATATTATAGCTTTCTTAGTTGAAAGTTTTTTTTTTAAATCGGTCTAGTAGTTTTTGAATTTATTCATTACGAACATACAAAAATACCAAATCTTCGCTGTATAAAATTAATGTTTATTTTCAAATAAAAGTACAACAATCTTTTGGTTTTAAATGTCACTTTTCATACAATACTTAATCGAGATATTCCACGTTTCCATTATGTAACTTGTAATTATAACTATCAAGTTTAATGTAATTGTAATTATTTCTTTTTAATTTTCAGGTCAGTGTACGCGATGGCAAACTGAGTTTAATGTTCCGCGTGTGGGATCTCAACTACGACCACATTATTGGTTCCCAATTCACAGCCCACTTTATCTCTACTCATAGGTATTGTTAGCACCCTCCACTTCGGGTACATTAATTAAACCACTTTATGTTGAGTCGCAATACTTTATTGACCGACCGATACATCAGTACCTCTATCATGAGTTATAATGACCGCACTCGCTAGCGAGAGCGTAAAATATTTATATGTAAAATTGTCAATATGACATTGACAGTTGACAGTTTTTCATATAAATGTTTTACGCTTTCGCTAGCGAGTGCGGTCACGCTAAAGGTACTGAACTACAATTCCAACTATTAGGTGCGCGGACATACGACATCGACCTCTTTGTATATCATTCAATAACATGCCTTTTCAATCTCACCGAATGAATCTGAATGAATGAGCACCTCTTTTTGCAACGTCACAGAGGTATTTTTCGCCTTAATCAATCAACTTCAGTCGACGTAAAAAGCAGACACTAACAGTATGTTTTCCTTAAATTTCTGCTTTTCTAATCTTTTCAAGCTGAAGGGATCTCGGACCATTCAGACGAAACTAAACCAACCTTAGAACACTGCCTGGTTCACGGTCCTGTCAGATCGGCTGACGGATGTCAGATCACGGTGGTCTTTTTACTTAGATTTATTACTTAGATTGAATCCTGACTGCTTCTTGTTAGCTACAACCAGAAAGTAAACTGAAATACAATGAAATAGTTATTTAATGATACATAACTGCCATTCACAAGTTATTCCAAATAAAATATATCGAGATATCAAAACGCTTCCATTTTCTTTTCTTCGTTTTTTTTCGTAACCTTGGCAACCACACTCTCAGCCGCTCTCACTTGACGGCGCCACCGGTGTTGCCAATACGGCCATTCTGCAGAGCACATGCCCCAGGTGCTCCAACCTCATCCACCGGCTACTGCAGTTACCCTTTAACCAACAACAACAAGTTAAGTTTTATTACACTTAATATCCAAACCTCTCGGCCGATCATGACATCAACTTTTTATTGACTTAGATATTGGCTCAAATTATTTCTTCTTTTCTTTCTCAAATTCTCATTCCGTAATAAATTTCTCAACTCTTGAATTGCCTCAATATAACTCATGCAGATCCGTCCCTGTAACGTTTAGGCAGACGATCTCCTTTTTGTGACCTGACCACCTCCAGATCCGTCCCTGTACGTTTTAGGCAAACGGTCCTTCTTTATACCTTTATCCCCGTCCCTGTAACGTTTAGTCAAACGGTCCTTTAGTGTCGGGGCCACCCTTAGATCAGTCCCTGTACGCTTTAGGCTAACGGTCCGACCACCACTGGCACTTTTAGATTCGTTTTTTCAGGTCTAAGACTGTCCATGTCCAACTATTTTGTCATATAGTTTTTGGCCCACTTCGGTCTACCCAACTCTGAAAAACGACATACATCAAAAATAATTTGTCTTACAAACAGAAGAAATAATTTAGCCAATAAGTATTAACGTGAACATATATTTTTTACTCATATTAGTATACACCTTTACTTAGTTTACCCTTGCCAATACGAACATTCCCTGACTTTCGATTAATAAGCATGTAAGATATAAGAAAACGTAAAGAATACAATAATGGATTTAAGCAAATTTCCTGTCTAAGGCTGTAAGAAAAGTCCACTGATTTGTTACCTCAGTTTCCAACACCTTATTATGTGTACCAAATATCACCCTTTTCATCCATCTATTTTCTCACAGCTGCACATTTTCATCAGCTGCATTGCCTGATCTCCGATTGCTCCTTTCATACCCTTGCAGATCGGCAACCTCATAGCGATCCCTCAGTCTCGGCTTTTCCTGCCCATTTTGGCGTGTGCTGGGCCACTTCTGATGTTAGCTATAACCAGAAAGTAAACTGAAATACAATGAAATAGTTATTTAATGATACATAACTGCCATTCACAAGTTATTCCAAATAAAATATATCGAGATATCAAAACGCTTCCATTTTCTTTTCTTCGTTTTTTTTCGTAACCTTGGCAACCACACTCTCAGCCGCTCTCACTTGACGGCGCCACCGGTGTTGATCGGTCCCCTTAGAAACCTATCCTTCGGTTGTAAGGTGATGACAGTTACTTAGATGATGAAATTTTATATTGCCAATTTGATTTTTCCAGGACAAAAGAAGGTGAAATAGTGCGTTATTTCGCGAATCCTCTCCTTTTGGAACAAGGTCAGTTCCTCTTGTGGCCTGTGACCTTAATCCACGTTATTGATGGTACTAGTCCACTCTACCATTACACTCCAGAAGACTTCGCATCTAACAGGTAAATAAATCTTCTTAGATATTTATTCGGCACTTTGTGTCTATTGCCTTTGTAATCAAACGAAGCAATTTTTTTATCTCCGTTTTTCTGCTCGATAGAATTCATAAAAGAGGTCTAGAAATATAAAAGCCGTGTAAAACAGTCCGTATGAGAATTTATTGAAACCACATAACTCGAGTATTCAGAAACATTGTGATTCAGATGATTATTTCTGGAATTATATGATAAACAAACTGCCAAGCTTTAAATACCTATAAGTCCTGTGTACAGAACTTATAGGCATACCTAAAGTTTACCTATAAAACAAATTATAATAACTGTGAAGCTGTCGATTATGCACTAAGAGTAAACAGGAAAAACAAATGTGATTAGGACAGCAAGTGGACAGCAAGCTCTAACGGAATAAAAGAAAATAGAAAAAGTGATGTTAGAAGAATTATTTGGCTCTGGCATTACAAATTCATGCAGAGAATCACAACACACGTGATTAGGTATCAAAACAGCACATGTGCTAACAGCTTATTATCAGTCATATTACACCAAAGACGTAAGAGTAACTATATAGGTGTCGTTACTGATATTTTGTATAACATCTAATGGTTACTATGATCATTAGATTACATTAACATCCTTACTAATATTATGAATTGAATGTGAGTATGTTTGTTTGTTACGCTTTGTACGTTCATAAAACATTTTCACATTCATCTTACAGCTACGAGATCACGGTCAGTCTGAAAGGAGCTTCAGCATCAATGGGAACTTTCACACAAAGTCAGAGTTCTTACACACCCAAGGAGGTCATTTGGGGACATCGTTTTCCGCCTGTAATTAAGTTAGTATTTCCATTTAATTTACCACTTAAGAGTGGGTATAAAGCAAACAAAATTAGTAATTTCACCCGCGTGGCCCCTTGGACATGACAGTGACACAAAATACGTAGAACTACGCACAACATGCGACGGAAGATAGCGCATCTCGCTCAATAAAAATGTTATAAGTGCCAAAAGTATTAAATATTAATTATTCGTAAACTACAATGTCAAATGAAAAATTGTTACATACAGCCTTAGATAATATGTGAAGTGAAATTACTGATACACTTTTAGCTTTGTAATGTGTGCCATTTTGAAAATAAAACTAAAATCGATGGAAATGAGAGCTCACTTGGTGATTTTTTTCTATCGAGAAAATTTCATTATATTATGTTTTCTGTTACAGACGTCACTTTCATTTAAAATGACATTTGAAATCTATTTAAAAAAATTAATTAAATTACACTTTGTTTACTTAGATAAAATTCAAATCTAGGATTGGCTATTTCTCTTTATACCCGCTCTTAACTACAGATTCAGATTTTCATTTTGAGATTTAATATCTGATTGACTAAAGCCAATGAACTCCTAAACTACTAAATCGGTTTTGATAAAACTTCGTAACTAGGTGTTATTTGGTCCAACTTACAAGATAGGATTGATTTTATCTCAATTATTTACCTCAATTAAAATTGCGTGCAAAGTCGGGAGCGGGTCGCTTGTAAAACATAAAAAAGTCATGCACTGAATGCATTTTTCAGATATAACATTGAGAAGCAGAAGTATGTCATCGATCACAAAAAACTTGACTTCATAGAGCCGGTGGACACGCCATTTTGTAGTGCAATGCAGTTTTACACGTAAGTGCAGTTTTTATTATTACTAATATTCGGCCCCACTGGTCCAATTCTGGTGATGGGAAGAACAATTTTAAATAACAAAATAGTTATTAAACAAACAAAATAGAAAAAGATATCCGAAGTTTTAGCAAGGAGTAAAAGGGGATCATTTTACCACATAAATTCACGTGGCAATATTATTAGAAAAAGTTTCATCGGTTCTTTTTGGAGTTTACTTATCCGATAGTCCATTTATCGAGGAAGGCTATAGGCTATAGAGAACGCGGACGAAGTCGAGGCCACCAGCTAGTGTTAAATAATTAATCTCTCGTCTGGTATGCAGCGCAGATCTGCGTCAAGTGACAGTTTGTCGTTTCACTCGATTTTAAATATTATGGTATATAAATAGGGTTTAAAATTGAACAAACATAATGCCAAATAAATAATCTAGAAATGCAACAAATAAGGAGTTAAGAAATCATCACTAGTAATGACCAACTGACAGACGTCAGGATCGCATTCTTTCGTTGACTGCACTGGTAGTAGTCTGACAAATCCAAATGTACAAGATCAATAGATAAATATCAAGTCATAGATCAATATATCTATGGCGCGCAATATGGTGATAAAAACTTGGTGTAGGTTGTGTGAGCAATCGATCGAAGATTTTTCACCGTGGATTCGGACACTTATTGGGAGAGAATTTTCTATGATTTTAATTTTGATATATAAAAAAAGAAGCACACGCAGAAGAATGAAATCACGCAGAAAATAAGGGATTAATAATATTAATAACGATTATCTTGTCGTATCTTATCTTATAACACTAAACGATGAATTCTTGTATGCCACGAGGATCTCGCAAACGGCTCTAACAATTTTGACGAAAATCTAGGATTAGGGGTTTTTTAGGTCTAGAAATCGATCTGTCAGGGTCTTATGTTCGAGAAAATTCGTTTTAGGTAGTTTTTTTTTAATGGAACGGTTACAAAAGTAATACCGCTTGCTCGTTTTATAATATTTTGAACATAGATAAATGATTGGTCCCGCTACGCTCTACCAGATACGGCCCTACCTAAAAGCAATAGCTCCGTAAATGCGGCAACTTTTTATTGTAGTGTGTGTAAAACATCGGCACTATTTATCACTTTTTATACAGTTTAATTATATTTTTACACAGTTTCACTACGCAAATTGGCATTTTATCATGCCCAAAATTTAATAAAACATTCGGAACGTATATATCACAGACAGTTTGCAGTGTATGTCGAATTCGGCGTACTAAAAGTTGCCGCATTTTTCAAGTACGGCGGCTGTATCTAGTCGAGCGCAGCGAGACCAATCAAATATCTTTGATTTTGAATTATTAATTACTAATTCAAGTATTCTTGTTTTTTTTCTATAGTGACTTTTTTCTTACATGTAAAAACCTTTGAACCTTTGAACCCAGTTGAAATTAGACAAATCTTTGAATAAAAGGTTTTAATAAACAATATGTAACTAGTAAAATATTATAACACACATTTATATTATACTAGCTGGTGCCCGCGACTTCGTCCGCGTTCTGGATGAAAGGTACCCTATGTTCATTCTGGTGTACCAGACAACGTGTATGCAAAATTTCATGGTGATAGGTTCAGTAGTTTTTGCGTGAAAACGTAACAAAAAAAACTAACTTACATTTTTATAATATATTAATAATAAGGATTGATAAAGTACAGGGTATTTGTTGGTAATACCTTGTTCATTTTGTTTACACCTTGACACTTGGCGGAGGCACCTAGTGTCAAAGCTACGAACTAATTTGATATGAAAAAAAAAACTAATGACATCGCATTTAGGTCACTTCTAGTACATTTCTAGATTATCTATATCAATAAAGTTTTTACATCTGTTTTATGGTTATTATGTAATAAACATAATAAATGTAATAACTAACATTACATAATAAATGTAATGTTAGTTTTTATAACTTAATATATACTTACTAATTTCGACTGCGTTTTTTTACGTATTTCGATTGAATACAACAGATGGCGCTGTCCCACGAAGTTATATCACGTAGCGTTTCGTACCTGCGATTTAGTATACCAGTTTTGTAGACTTGTTGAGAATATTCGTTGTTAAACATTATTACAATTTTTGAAGCGGATAAACGTTTGTTTATCCTCGTCTCGTATTATTAATTATATGGTATCGCGCCGCACGACAATAAGTATTTGACTGGTGCGGCTGTGGTTGGAATAGGTATGTTATAATCATATAATGTTATGTATTTATGTAATATTAATATAATAATAAAATACCCCTCTAGCCTCTAGATAGCTGCTACACTATAAACACGATATCTCTGAAAACAAAGTAAATTACTCCATGACCGACCCTTACACATTTATTATTAGTATTGATGACAAATACATAAAAAGAGAATTAATATTTACATAAACATAGAATGAAGTTTAGGTATCTGAAGGATACCACACCAGTAGTTATAATAAAGTATTGTGTAGCGGGTGTGACTGTCACCGGACGATTCAAGTTACCTATTTTTTTACAATGAATGGTTTAATAAAAGCTATTAATCTTATTGATTTTTTAGTCAAATGGAGATGAAATCAGAACCGATGCCTTGTCCGGGAACACCGAGCAGCTTCAGCGAGAAGATGTCCTATTTCCATTTGGAAAGAACCTCGTCGTTCCGTAGGAAAGACAAAGATAAAATTGTTAATCGTAATTAACTATTGATTTTTTGTAAAATTTACACACAAGTATTATATTTTACCTAAGTATAACAAATCTATTTTTATTCAAGTATGAAATAAAATTATTATTTCAATGGCTGCAATGTACTTAGTTTTATTTTCTCATAAAAATCTTTTAACTTGATGGTTAACTTACTCACTCATGTCAGTACCTTTCATCCAAAAAAGTACTGTTCCCGAGTGATCGTCTAAAAATATGAAGAACTAGCTGGTGCCCGCGACTTCGTCCGCATTGAACGATGAAAGGCAGACACCCATGTCCTTTCTGGTGTCCCAGACAACGTGTATGCAAAATTTCATGGTGATAGGTTCAGTAGTTTTTGCGTGAGAGTAACAAATATCCATACAAACTTTCGCGTTTATAATATTAGTACGGATTGGGCGCCACTGTCGCGTGGCGGCGCCACCGTCGTCACAGCGATAACGCGCCGATGTCATGTCAGGCGTTATTACTCATATATTTTCTTTTTCATATATTTTCATTTCCTCATTTCCATCGATTTTAGTTTTATTTTCAAAATGACACACATTGCAAAGCTAAAAGTGTATCAGTAATCTCACTCCACATATTTTCTAAGGCTCTATGTATCAATTTTTCATTTGCATATTGTAGTTTACGAATAATTAATATTTAATACCTTTGGCACTTATAACATTTTTATTGAGCGAGTTGCGCTATCTTCCGTCGCATGTTGTGCGTAGTTCTATGTATTTTGTGTCACTGTCATGTCCAAGGGGCCACGCGGGTGAAATTACAAATTTTGTTTGCTTTATACGCACTCTTAAGTGGTGCAGAGTTTTGATGTCATAAACTGTGCAAAAGAGGGGTGTTATCTGTCTGAAGCATCGTAGCTTTCAACAGATGACTCGAATTTTTTGTTTATTTAAAAGCTGATGTATTCTTAATGGTTCCTAGCTATAACTCATGAAGATCAATTCAGAAGATCATCAGCTCATTTCTTAGTCGATCAAAGGATCTCACTAACTTTCACAGGTATGACTGATTTGAAATGTTACTTCAGTGGCAGCCTTGACCTGATGCTGCAGCTTCAAGTAGTCTGCGGAATACCCTACTCCTCGGCAACTTACAGCAGATACAGAGTTTTTTTAATCATAAAAATCTTGTCGCTTACTTTCCTAGGCGACAGTTTTTACTTACTATCTGTAGATTGACAGACAAGTATTGTTCAAATACCTTGCATATCTAAAAACAAATATCAAAATAAATACTCATCATGAAGTGTCACAGTTTCTGCAAAGTCAATGCACCCGTATAAGTTGTAGGCTGAACAAAAAGGTAACAATATAAGTTTTACAATCAAAACTTAATACATAAACTTTGAACTTTTAAGCATGGTCAGGTCTGGTGGTAGACCACCGTCAAATAAGAGAATCTGTGTGATTTTGTGTTTACATATCCCCGCCGTCTGAACCTTTACATGTACATACGCTTAGATCTTTTAAACTACTCAATTTTAATGCGGTTTTCACTTATGGAAAGAGCGTTACAATAACAAGCTTTTTATATAATAATTCTAGCGACCCGCTACTGGCTTCGCTCGCGTCCGATCAGTGCCGGATTTATATTTTATGAGTGTAGGCCACTTTTTTCCGCCGCCCCATGTACATACCTTTCTAAAATAATAATTTTCCATTTGTAGTTTACTACATTTAGAATGCCTTAAAGTTAAATAAACGAATAATTACTGAGTAGGATGTGACACAGGTCACATGCCTGGCATGCCACTTTTAAACCCCACACACATACCATTTATTGTCCCATAAAGGAGACAGATTATGGTACATAGTTGAAAAAAAAAAAAAAAAAAAAAAAGAAAGAGTGCAAAAAAGAAACAAGATTTACAATTTTTTACGGGACTTTTTAATACCAAAATCATCTATAATATCAACATAGTTTATGGTATTCATTATCTCTGCTTCTATGTAGAGAAGAGCTCTCAGAATAAGTCACTGCCGTCCGCTCGCCGCCGCACTGCTCTCATCTATCACTCACTAGGTTTCGATAGGAATGAGTTTCTTATATAGGGATTTATTTAAAGTATAAAAAACCATGATAAAACCAGTGAACGTGTTCGACTTTTATCGTCTGAAATCGAGTGATCGTCCTATGAAATCTGCCGCCCCTAGGCCGCGGCCTATACGGCCTATTTATAAATCCAGGATTTCATCCGATCGCTACCAAACTTCACAGGATTACCCGCTGGACTAATTTGAAGATTGTCAGAAGTTCAGTGTGTGTGTAACATACACACGCACATCGCCTTTTATATATATAAAAGATAATTTGCAAAAAAAAACCACCCCGGGGCGGCCAGCTAGTCTATACTATAATAATAGTAATATTAACAAAATCTAATACGAGTATTATAGTCCGGGAGGTGGCAACGTCGGGAAAAAAAGCATTTTAGGTCAGCTGATTTTTTGATATGTCGTCTCTCTTGCCCTTTCGGTTAGGATCTGGGCAGTCTGGCTAGCGGTAGCAGTTGCGTTTACCTGTGCGCATCCTATTTATGCAGGTAATATACTGACTTTTAAAATCATTTTATGAAGGTTCAATTTGCATATTTTAGCTTAAGATAAGTTTAACAAACATCAATCTCTTATTGCCAGACATTTTTATGGTTGCTAATAATGAGCCAGACGCGAATTTTTATTTCATTTTTATTAAAAAATTAAGTTATTTCAGAATGTCTGTCATTTTAATATTATGTTGTTTAAGTATGAACAGACCTAAAAATAATTTGCCAGACATTAATTCAGTTGCTAAACCATGAATCAGAACGATTAAAGTCCTGAAAACTCTTACAGTATGATTCTACTCTTACAGTATGAATTGGACTTATGTAAACTGTATATCTATATATACATACAATAGATATACAATTGCGTAAGTTCAATATTTTTTAAATTAGGGATATTATTTTTTATTAGCATTTAGCAAATTTTAACATTAAAAAAATTGAAATGAGATAGAATTAGATAGCAGGAAATCAAACAACATTATTGAAAATTTAAAAGTTTTTTTTTATTTGAAATACTCTTGTCGCTATGATACACTGAGAAAATTTTACTTTAACATTTTGGCTCGTTTAAAGGCAGATTATTTAAAATTAACTAAAACTCGTTTAAGAATATATAAGCGCAGTTGGTTATAATCTAACACGTCAACATTGTTATGGATACTTGGTTAATTTTAACATTGCACTTAATAATTTTTAAACAAAATTGTTAGCATTCTGAACCAATTCAGACTTGTTTAAATTTTAATACTTAATATTGTTAAATCTAACCAAGTTATGTATGTAATTTTAAATATGTTTAAAAAGGGTTAAAATTAACCCTTTTTTGGTTAAAATTAACCAATATATCTCTGTTACCACCTACAACGTAATCGGTTACAAATAGCCATTGATATTTTGTTGTTATTAAATAAGTGCGATTGTAAATTTTACCATGACACATTTGCTAATCTTTACAAACAGCTTACTAAATATTAACCAAGTAAAAATAATTAGCAAAGCAAAATGGGTTACCTATAAGTGAAAACGAATCATTCATTTCGTCCAAATCTTTCTAGCGTGATAGTCATTGCGTCTCGTATTTAATAAACTCGTATTGCCTAAAAAAATTTTATAATTTACAAATATTCCTAATGGATGACGATGTCAACAACCTTTTAATTGCATGGAAATTAGAAGAATACATAGAAGTATGTAAAGATGAGTGAAAAACCTACATTTTTATCTACCTAGATATAGTTACATCTAAGTTAACTCTACACCATATTATTATAATTTACTAGTTATGTTATTATTGCAGTGAATTTTGCGTTTATCTTAATTTAAAATTCTTAATTTTCTCACAAGAAAAGATTATTAACCAAATAAGAAATACCTATAATATAAAAAAAAAAACAAAAGAATTATGTTACATGTCACCTGTTTGACATCATATAAGTAATTACTAAATTCTTATTTTAGATATTTTTTGACTTTATTAATTATATTGTAAAAATTAATAGTCAATTTATTAAAATTAAAAATAAATTAAAATTAAATTATAAATTGTTAAAAGCCAATTTTATACTCACATGCCGAGACCGCCCATCGGCGGCATAGCAGAGGTTACAAACCTTATAGTAATGTGGTGTCTGGGTGGCACTGGCTCTGTAGTTTCACCGTATATCCCGCAAGACACGCGTCCACTCCCGGCTCCGGCCCACGCAGCGTTCAGTGTGACCACCATTCAGTGTGTCCAACATTCGGTGTTGCCCCCATCGGTGTTGTCACCGTCGGTGTGGCCATCATATACAATGAACGCGAGATAGTGTATATAACTATGATTTAGTTTATCTATGCACATACACTACATCCCTTCCTTATCAATAGTTTTATTAATCATTTAATATAATTTTGCATCTCCTTGTCAACAATCGTTACAACTCGATGATTTCATTTCTTGTCAGTATTTTTCCTGGATTACGCAGATCTTGTCAAATCTTTGATTTGTCACATTACACTCTCGTCAAATCCTTGATTCGTCAATTCAAAGATTGATCAAAACCTTCCTTCCTCCTTCTCCTTCTTCTTTCTTATTCTTCTTCTTTTTCTTCTTCTTGTTCGCCTTTTTCTTCTTCTTCTCCTAACCAATAGTACCTTTGTACTAGGTATTTCCATTTTAATGGAGGTTACCTTTTCAACCAACGCGCCGTTGTACCAGGTGGGTAATTCCCTATTTTTACTTCCCTATTGAAACTAACAAAGCCAGCATACCATATTTATTACTCACTACCAGCATATCATATTAATTATATCACTACTCCCTTAATGGAAATTTCATTGTTATAAAGCATAAAATGTGGGTCTCGTTTTATTTTGAATTTTCTAGGTTTAGTTTTTTTTTTTTTTAGTTTCAATAAAAATTGTTGGTAACTCACGTTACCTTTGGCGACATTAGCTTTTAGGCTAATATGTACCCAATAAAAATTCTGTTCCGTTTAAATTAAATAAGAATATTAAAAATCAAATCCGTTTTTATTAAATGTCTTACATATGAGATCATTAGCAAAATTAATGGTTTTAGAAACACGCATTTTTTTAGAGAATTAAATAATGGTCACTCATGTTACATGGATTTACCTAGGTATTTGCAATGTACCTCCATCCAAATTCAATTATATCTGAGCCAATTTTATGGTAGCCAATGCCTCCAATTTAATGATAACCAATGCCTCCAATTTAATGGTAGCCTCCACCAATCTAATGGCAGCCTCCACCAATTTAATGGCAGCCTCCACCAATTTAATGGCAGCATCCACCAATTTAATGGCAGCACCCACCAATTTAATGGCAGCACCCACCAATTTAATGGCAGCATCCACCAATTTAATGGCAGCACCCACCAATTTAATGGCAGCATCCACCAATTTAATGGCAGCACCCACCAATTTAATGGCAGCACCCACCAATTTAATGGCAGCATCCACCAATTTAATGGCAGCATCCACCAATTTAATGGCAGCATCCACCAATTTAATGGCAGCACCCACCAATTTAATGGCAGCATCCACCAATTTAATGGCAGCACCCACCAATTTAATGGCAGCATCCACCAATTTAATGGCAGCACCCACCAATTTAATGGCAGCATCCACCAATTTAATGGCAGCACCCACCAATTTAATGGCAGCATCCACCAATTTAATGGCAGCATCCACCAATTTAATGGTAGCATCCATCAATTTTAGGCATTGGCTATTTCGTACATCAACCAAGGCATTGGCTAATCCGTACCATCAACTTCGTTTTACTATACGATATTTGTTTCAGTTTCAATTTAGGCCAACAACTAACCATTCACTCTTTTAAAGGTAAATTGGTATAAACTCTTATTTGCAATTTAATGGAAAACTCGGTATTCCGCAATTGAATGATTTAATTTCACGCAATTAAATGCGCTAACTCTACGTCACGCATTGAATGCAAACAGACGATATTCCGCAATTTAATGCAGTGGCTTCTCTCTCGCAATTTAATGCACAAAACCACAGTATTCCGCAATTCCATGCAGTATCAAACGCAATAGTTCATAGCGATCAAGTGCGTATCCTAGTATTGAATAAACTAAAACAAGTATACAATAACTACAAGTAGATGATTCATTAATTACTTAATTTGTAACAAATCTAACGATTTATAATAATATTGAATTTAACTCGAAGGATGTTTATCATTTCTATATTGCATATACACACCTCGTAACCAAATACATTGTATGGATTGTCTTCAACTTCATTAAATGGGCGTTACCAGTCACACGTATACTTTTCATGTCTGACATACCTATTTGGCATCGCATCGTGTACTTACAAACATCACCTGTACCGAATTACATTATGAAGTTTTTACCGTCCCCTGTTCCGGGACTACCAAACATCTTCTGGTAAAATCGCAACTTAACACAGACGTCTCGTGTTCTCGTTTGTTAACATCATTACTTGATAGAGTAACATTACTTGATACAATTAAATGATCTAACATAACGAAAATCACTCATGAAGCTCAACAATATTTACGCTTTTGTGTATATATTTATTGTAATTAGAATAATATATACATATATCCAATTCCAAACCAAACGGGGATCGAACCTGGACCCTTGTATAATGGTTCAGAGACAATAATTTTAAATATAACTTGTATTCGTTAATTGTATGACATTAATTAAATCATGAATTACCCGCCGCGTATATAAATTATTAGAAGAATTACTGATCGCTAGTCCTATCCGCATACCGCCGTCGTTTGTCGGTTGAGTATGTGGACATATCCACACTATTCATGTACAAACCATATTCAGCAAATAAATTATTTCGAATCCGAATTTAAAATTTGAATTTGAAAACTTTTCTATTAGCAGGTTTCTGAGACCGAACTTGTAAATAGCACAATGGCCCCCTGTGGCATTACACAAAAGCAAAATACTGTAAGTCACTATTATGGAAGTAGCTACAATACACCATAATTTCTCTCTCTTTTCCAGAGATGTGTCCGCTCTTTAGCCAACACCCAGCTGTGATTCTCACGGCATTTAAGTACGTCACAAGCTCGCGAATTCTTTAACAGCGTAAACAGCCTACTATAATTTAAAGGCTAGTTTAGTGTGATCCCACTGTATTTTGTAATCGATATTTATACTTAAGGTGACACAAGTCAGTCTTTCCTCCATACAGACGCAGAAAGATTATCACTTCGCCGTTTCATGTTAATCTACAAAAGCAAGCATGACACCGATTCATCTCGTCGCTAATTAGGTTAGTTTTCATACACTTTTTTTTTTTAGTTTTAATTTGAAAGATATGATCCTTGAAAAAAATTCATATCTTAACACAAGTTTTAATGCAATTTTAAGGGTGGATAGGTCACTCTAGTGTACAAAACTCCAAAATACTTTGAATACAAACATTGATTGGTTATTCAAGAGTTCAAATAACTTTACACGAAACAGATATAATGCGGTAGTTTTGTCAAAAAGAGTATACGCCCATACGTCTGTTTATGATTTTTCTGGCTCATTTTTTTTTTTATGAATTCATTGTGCATCTCACACGACCGCTCCTCTCGCACATTGCACTGTGCGAAACGGAACGAATTCCAGCTACACGCACCGATGAGCTCAGACCCCCGACTAGCCGACTAGTTTTGCCTTAAGACATGTAATCGACATTTTATTGAACCAGCTCCAAATATTTCTGTCTTTCTACAAAAACATCAAACACACTTTAAACAGACCTTGAACACGTTTAAATAAACTTTACTACAAAAAGGTGTCTAGGCATATTTTGGGGTTAGACAATGTCTGAGCATTATTTAATTTTATACACCGCGAGACGCCAGATGGTAACTAATGACAATCTATCCAGTTAGCGGCCTCTCTTCTCTCGACGTGTTCTGTCAACTTGAAATCGTCTGCGCAATATTAAATATTCCTTTTGATTTTTAATAATTTACTAATTACGATTCGATTATGGGCAATGTTTTTTTGTATAACGAACATTTATAAAAAATCTAACGTATTTGTTGTAATTTAGGCTTTATTCCAATTTTTTAATTTGTTTTTGTCATTACTATAGTCTGTAATAATTGCTTGTGAAACCGAAAATTCATCTTTATATGCCTATCAGATCTGCGTAAAATGAAAAACGACATGAATGAAGGAATGATGTTTGCCATTTCCTGCACTTCAACACTGTCCACAAAACAAACATAAAGAAGGTTTATTGGTAACAATGTTACTAAACTATGTTTAAATAGTTATACATTGTCTACGTTTAAACAGTGCTATTTCATCTTTTGTAGACGGTCCCATTTATATGAACGTTATTATCGATTGATATGACATTTGGTAAAAGTGAATTTAATACGAGATTACTTTATTTATCGATCAAATGATCAAATAATCGGACTTCTAAATTCTGTCCTAACTTTTCAAAAAAAGAAATTTTTTTTTTCTTTAAATATAATTGTCCTGTACTTATTCAAGTCTCCACCATACCCCTGAGGTGTAGGATTATAACAAAATATATCTAAATTTAGTGCTTATACCAAACTTTATAAAAAGTATATTTTGGTAGGTAGATATTCTCTCTATTGCGCTACGCTTTAAAATAATGCATTTAAACAACTTGACGCACGGCTTACAATTCCTCAATTACCCACTAGGATTCCTAGTCTTGCTTGAGGATGCCATGTACACCCCGACGACACCCAGGCAAAGAAATAGACATCTAAAGTCGTCACCTAAATATCTGCTTAGACCAGGAATCGAACCCGGGACCAACTTATCTACTGCCCAGTGATATCATCCCCTTAAAATCTTTTACATACATACGTCCATGCATACAACCCACCTCTTGTAACTGGTAACTAAGTATATTTCATAATAATTATTTTTTATTTTTAACCCAATCTACTAATGAATCAATTAATTGCATTACATACTGATACTTGCTCAAATCTGTATACTGTATCTGTATACCTACCCAGGTTCTAATTTTTCTTTGCCAATAATATCACCAAACCAACCAAGGGTTAACTGTGTGCTATTATTTTAATAAATTAAGGTACAGCTGGCCCCACGCTCTTATCATCATAATAAGTAACACTCTATTTACTTTAACGCAATTACAATTATTATAAACTGTGCGGTAGGTATTCTTTGTTCCGAGAATTTATTGTGTCCATGGCTATCCGCTACGTACTATTTATGTAAAACAAAAACTATTATTTTAACCACGCTATACTTTGGTCAAACCCTTGGAATATGTAAGGATAGCAAGGATACTACTGCATTAAAAAAAATATAATTTGTCATTTGTCTCGATAATTATTCTATTACACGACTAAAACCCATTTTTTCCGGCAGGTAGTGAAAGAAATCTTATGAAATCCTTTTCATATTACTTACGACAAATTATCTAATGAAACTATTTATAACATAACAAATGATTTAAACAAGAACATATTGATTTCACTAGAAATTTTTCAAATCAGTTGACTTTTAAAATGAACTTTTTAGTACATTCAATATAATGTGTTTCTACTTAGCTCCCTCCTCTTTCCTTTTTTTTTTTGAAGTTTAGAGTTTATCCTCGTCGCCATTTGTGGTGTCTGGGTGGCACTGGCTCTGTAGTTTCACCGTATATCCCGCAAGACACGCGTCCACTCCCGGCTCCGGCCCACGCAGCGTTCAGTGTGACCACCATTCAGTGTGTCCAACATTCGGTGTTGCCCCCATCGGTGTTGTCACCGTCGGTGTGGCCATCATATACAATGAACGCGAGATAGTGTATATAACTATGATTTAGTTTATCTATGCACATACACTACAAGTAAATTAACGGATATTAGAATAACAACTATTTCACATAGTACTACTATGATAACTTTGATAAACAAGACAACTAGATAGAAGGTCTCTAAGTAAACACGGCACATTTTTTATTGCTTTTGTTCAAACATTAAAACTAAAACAGAAATGAGTCATATGGATACAAGAGATTTTTTTTCATCAAAACAATTATCATTTATGGATGATACCTACAAGTAGATACAAAAGATTGCCGACGCACCTGCATTTTGTTTTGTTGAATTTTTATATATACTAATATTATAAAGAGGAAAGATTTGTTTGTTTGTATTGAATAGGCTCCGAAACTACTGGACCGATTTGAAAAATTCTTTCACTGGTGGGAAGCTATATTATCAGCGAGTGTTATAGGCTATATTTTATAAAGTTATGCGGACGAAGTCGCGTGCAACAGCTAGTGTTCTATTAAAAAACTATAATTAGGAATTATAAAAAGGTATTAATTTTCATTTATAAAATATCAATATCGACGTCGATATATCGAGGAAAAATGTCAATATATCTAATTAAAAATATCGATACTTTTTCAACAAACCTACGGGCTCGTAGATCGTGGCCAACGCGATGCCTAGCCCGACAGCCTGAGATTAGCACGTACAACCAAACAAACAAACTCTTCAGCTTTACATATTAGTATAGATAATTTAAACATTGTACCTAACAATTTTATATAATAATAATTATCATCACGCGTTAATCCTTCATTTAATGAATGAATCGTGGTAATGAACGATAGCCATAGCTCATTAAGTTTTCGTAGTAATACTGAGTATAAAGTAAAAAAAAAAAGTACTTAAATAGTTTTTACTGAGTATTTACTCTGGCTTGAGTAATACTACAGTGCTTACCCATCTATAGCTGAGAGCACTCAACTGTCTCTCTCTGACCAGTAGAATCATACTGTAAGAGTTTTCAGGACTTTAATCGTTCTAATTCATGGTTTATCAACTGAATTAATGTCTGGCAAATTATTTTTAGGTCTGTTCATACTTAAACAACATAATATTAAAATGACAGACATTCTGAAATAACTTAATTTTTTAATAAAAATGAAATCAAAATTCGCGTCTGGCTCATTATTAGCAACGATAAAAATGTCTGGCAATAAGAGATTGATGTTTGTTAAACTTATCTTAAGCTAAAATATGCAAATTGAACCTTCATAAAATGATTTTACTGTATGAATTTTCAGGACTTTAATCGTTCTGATTCATGGTTTAGCAACTGAATTAATGTCTGGCAAATTATTTTTAGGTCTGTTCATACTTAAACAACATAATATTAAAATGACAGACATTCTGAAATAACTTAATTTTTTAATAAAAATGAAATCAAAATTCGCGTCTGGCTCATTATTAGCAACCATAAAAATGTCTGGCAATAAGAGATTGATGTTTGTTAAACTTATCTTAAGCTAAAATATGCAAATTGAACCTTCATAAAATGATTTTAAAATTCAGTATATTACCCGCACAAATAGGATGCGCACAGGCAAACGCAACCGCTACCGCTAGCCAGACTGCCCAGATCCTAACCGAAAGGGCAAAAGAGACGACATATCAAAAAACCAGCTGACCTGAAATTCTCTTTCGAAAACGTTGCCACCTCTTATACTATTATAAAGAGGAAATATTTGATTGTTTGTTTATTTGTTTGCATTGAATAGTCTCCGAAACTACTAAAGCGATTTGAAAAATTCTTTCATTGTTGGGAAGCTATTTTATCAGCGAGTAACATACACTATCAATATCAATCAATACTAATAATAAATCTGTAAGGGTTGGTCATGGAGTTAGTTACTTTGTTTTCAGATATATCGTGTTTATAGGCTCTATACATGATACTGAAACTAAATTGACCATTTTTAGATTTTTTTTCTGTATGTATGTATGTATATTCCTCCATAACTCTTAAACGAATCAACTGATTTTCATGAAACTTGGTACATAAACATTTAGACGTACGGGACACAGGATAGGCTACTTTTTTCTTTTTCAACGCGGACGAAGTCGCTGGCGCCAGCTAGTATTTTATAAAGTTACGCGAAGTCACGTGCAACAGCTATTATTCCTAAAAATTATCGGCAGACTATACATAATTTTATATATTTATAGACACAAGTACATTAGCTTCTTGTTATCTTGCAGGATAAAGGTGTGAATGTTATCTTGACAGTTTCCGATAAGTTTGTGTTGAACAATAGTAGAAGACACACTTCTTTATTGTAAACATAGCGGTTTAAAATAATTATTGTATAATATTGGAAATGAAACAATCTTGTTGTGAACAAACGCAGTTAAATTCAGGAATGTAACTGTTTACTATGTGTTTGATTTAATGAATTGTTTAAAGAATATATTAAGGTAAGGTCCTCTTTCACAAACTACATGTAAAGTGTTGATTAGTTACTTTTAGAAATCATTTTCTGTTATATAGAATTATGCACTCGGTTATGCATCATTCGATAGCCGATTTTTTTTATATTATTTTCTATTTAATGTTTGGGATGTTTACCGTACAAACAAAGATATATCAGCTCCATTATCCCCGGTTACCGGTGACTTTAAATGACAGTTTGGCCTACTTGACGTTTGTGAAAGAGGCGCTAAGATTCATTTTACTCCCTACTGATTTAAATTTGAATTTTATTGAAAGAACATTCTCAAGAAATATTCTTAGAACATCATTACGAGTAAAACTATTATTATAAGGAGAAATACGGTTCAAAAAAAATTATATAATTTGGATTCCAGATAACAAAATGGATTTAAAAAACAAAATTCAATTCAACGAAGAACGACGCGGCAGTAGATCGAGACAATTGGAAAGATCGCTGAGTTATTCTGAAGCCATTGGCAACAATTCTGGCCGTTCTTCAATTGAGATACCAAACATTGGGAACACTGAAGTCTACGTCAATGAAGAGCTAAAAAAACAGTACAGAATATCCCAAACCTATGTGGAAGGAAAAGAGATTTCTTTTCCCTCCATCACTACTAATGTGGAAGCTAACAATATTCCTTCAGTATACGATGGCTTGATAACAGACACATCACAATGTTCTAGTGAAGATGATCATGCAGATGAAGGTTTAGTGATGACGATAGACGCAGAAAGTGAAAGTCCAAAATCGGATGCAACAAAGAACTTTTCTAACATGTCTACACAGCCGATGGTTAGTTCGAGTAATACAGATAATATGTACGAAAGTATTGAAATGGCTGAAAATACGTACGAGAGTTTATCGACAGCAGTCGGATACTCTACTCCGTATTCGAAGAGGAAAAAGAAAGCGAAACGCAGGTACGAATAAAAAAAAATTATTATTATTTTAAGCATCGATATAAAAATTTAAAACTACCCCTGCTTCGTATATACAATTCCACACAGCACCATCTAGTTCCACAGTAAGCAACTATTATGGATACCAGAAAGTTGATACACTATATACATTACTTTTTTTTGTAAATACATAATATTATAAATACAAAACATCCACGACTCAGGTACAAAGGTAAATGTTAAAACGTAAAAATTTACCCCTAGCGGGATTCGAACCCGCGACCGTTTGGTTAAAAGCTAGGGTTACTAGCCACTAGACCAAACGTGTCGTCGTATACGAGATATATTTTAATATTTACATATAATACGAGAGCATTTGGCCTGGCAATTTTTGCCTTTTTTTTTCAACCAGCCTTGGTTCCAGAATTTTTCCAGAACCATCTCTTCTTCAGTTTTGCGCTTAGAAACACATTTAGCGATTCATTTGACTATAAGTAACAATATAAAAATTGCGTTAAATATTGACACACAATTTATTTTCCTTAAGTTTTACAAGATTTTTCTCCCGTAAGTTATTTCTCCCTTCTCTTATGGGTAATACCAATTCAGAATTCTAATTTTTTGCTTGCTATTACTCACAGCAAACAAGGAAATCCTTCAATTCAATCGTAAGAAAAGTTCAATTGGATTCTTTAAATAAATAGACGATAACACAAGCAATATTAAGATAACTAAGTACAATGACGAAGACAGTAGGAAATAATCGAGTTTTAATTACGACTTGAAGAGTACTTGTAAATAGATTTTCAATTGAAACCAAATCCATATATAACACTATCAATAAGGGAACGTACCCACACTACGTGACCCATTCAAGGGGGGGAGGGGGTTACACGGGCAGGGGGGTCTTAGGTTTATGTCACCTAAGACCACCTAAGAAATGTCACCTTGGTAAATTTTGTAAATTAAGTTCCCTTTACAATATATTTTCACATAAGTGTTTCCTTCTTGATAAATATTTTTCATTAATTATATAGGTATGCACGCACTCTTGGATTTTTGGATTTACTCCGCGTCAGATATTGTCAATGTATATACCCCACGTGTCTCCCATAACGGATATGTATTAATCTGACGGTTTGGTTTGTGGGGTTGGTGGGGGTGGGGGTAAAATTTTATATACAACTCGAGCGCGTCAGATTTTCAGAGGGGATGTTAAGTGAACCTAAACTAAGCTCCCATTTCAAATTCAGACGATTTGGATGTAACGCAAGCTCGTGGCAGCTTTTTGAATATGCAAAAAATATTTTTGACGATTCTCATTTTGTAATACTCGAGCGCGTCAGATTTTCATACAGACGGTTCAGCCTAAATTATATATAGACGATTATATAGAGGATTTTTTAAAATACATCGCCTATAAAATTTTGAACGCCTGTAGACGCTCACCCCACCGCTGAAATGAAAAACTTCATATAACCTTTTTTTCTTCTTACCATCCAATCTTCAAAGTCCAATAGGTTCCCACGACGCTCGAGTGACTACACAATTAGCATCGTGGGCTTCCTAACCATTACTTTCTGTTTGCAAAAAATGATTTAAAACCATATTCATGAAATACTACGTGAAAACTAGGGGGAGGGGAGTAAGAAATTGTAAAAATTGGGTCACGTAGTATGGGTACGTTCCTTAAGTGTACTCAAGATGCATAAAGTGTTAAAAATTGTACGCAATAGGTAAATTTATTGGTTTTTTATTGATATTAATAGATATATATTTTTATCTTTCTGCTTGGATAAGATAAAAAGTTTTAAAGTGAAAAATATTTAGGTAAAGCAAATAGGAAACAAAATAACTCATGACTCAGTGTACGGTGTTATAGTTATTTTGTATTTTTGATAAATATATTTGCCCTAAATTCTGTCTTACTTTGTTATTTTAAGCGGTACATAATATAAGAACTTAATTTTACAAAATGAGGCCTTTTCGTATTTTCCGATTACATAGATAAAGTTTAGTTAACATGCTGAGGAAAGTTAGTTTTTACTTTGTCCTCAACCTGAGACATATCTATACTAATAGTATAAATAAAGAGAGAAGATTAATTTGTATGCTTGGCACGGGTTCAAAATAAAAACTGTCCTATTTTTTAAGTAGGCCCAAATTACATATAGTTACGAGGTTTTATCAAAATTGGTTCAGTAGTTTTGGAGTTCATCCCGAAGACACAACGCGATAAGTAATTTTTTTACATATACCTATAAATATTAAGGAGGGCAAACAGTCAAACCAATCATTTGATGGTGAGTCGCTAGTGCTACCATCAACTATAAACTCATGCAATTTCAAATATGGAATAGAAAAATAACCTTTAAATCCAAGAAGCTTAAGGTCACAAATTCAATTGCAGACGTCAACACGGAAGGCCAGTACGTTCGCGAAGAGCTGTCAACAAAAACGGCGAAGAGAATGTTCCTGTCAGAAGCAACATACCAGCAAAGTCGATCAAATACATGCGGGATATTGTTAACACTGTTGTAGGTGAAAATACATACACATTTCAAATTGATTGTGAACTTTCACAGCTTTTTAGCTGCAAATGGACTGCAAACGAAGTCCATTTGATGGTAAGGTGCATGACTACCGTCACCAACTAACACTTCCAACATCTTGGTTGCTGTAAGGCTTTAGGGATAAGTAGGGGATAAGGAAATAGAGTGTAGTTAGAGTAAGCGCCTCTTTAACCAACGTCAAGTAGGCCAAACTGTCATTTAAAGTCACCGGAAACCGGGAATAATGGAGCTGATATATTTTTGTTTGTACGGTAAACGTCCCAAACATTAAATAGAAAATAATAAAAGAAATTCGCCTATCGAAGGATGCAGTAAACCGAGTGCATAATTCAATAAAACAGAAAATTATTTCTAAAAGTAACTAATCAACACTTTACACAAGTAAAGTTGGTGAAAGAGGCGCTAAGCAAAATAAATAAATTATTATTTTTATTTATTTGTTCATCTGTATGTTCGCGATAAACTCAAAAACTACAGCACCGATTTTCATGCTGTTTTCACCAATGGATAGAGTGATTCTTGAGGTAGGTTTTATTATATAATTTATAAAAGTATGCGGGCGAAGTCGAGGGTAGCAGCTAGTAATAAATAAAAATTACGGATCACGTTGTGTCTCCCCGATGAACTCCTAAAGTACTGAACCGATTTTGATAAAACTTTGTAACTGTATGTAATTTGGTCCAACTTAAGGATAGGATAGATTTTATTTTGAATCCGGGCGAAGCCGGCCGTGTAGCTAGTAATCTATAATTCTAACGCATTTTTTTTTCGATTGGGTTTATAAAGTTGTGTTTCACAACTTTGACCTTTTGCCTACCTTGACGAGGGGGTCGTTTTGTATATAATATTTAGTAATAACATAATAACAAAGCATATCCAACCGTTTCACAGATAAATAGCAAGTGGCGGGTCATAATTTTAATTATGTTCATCGCCCATTTTGCTTTCTGGCTTCTGTTCGCCAGTATCTGGCTCGGCGTTGCCAGATCCTACCAGGACGACATAGGAGACGGGAAGGAGCACTGTGTCACTGGGACGTCCTCTTTTGCTGGTCTTCTAATGATGTCGGTTGAAACTCAGGTTAGATTTTTTATTTCAAATATGAGACATTCATTTCAGCCGGACAAATAAATAAAATAAAATAAAAAATATCTTCACACACTCCACACAGCATCATCTAGTTCAACACTAAGCAACTAATGCTTGTAAATGGATACCAGATTGTTGATATACTATACATACATTACTTTTTTGTAAATACATACACATTATAAATACAAAACATCCATGACTCAGGTACAAAAGTAAAATGTTAACACATAAATATTTGCCCCTAGCGGGATTCGAACCCGCGACCGTTTGGTTAACAGCCAGGGTTGCTATTAGCCACTAGACCAAACGTGTCGTCACGTTAAATATAGGAATTATTATAATAACATACAATCGAACTCAGAATTTAAGATAATTTCGTTAAAAAAAGAATATAACATAATAATATAATTAATATTAATAATTATTATTGTTTAAATTATACATATACCTAAATTTAGTACAAACAAAATAATAAAGTGATCACGAAACCAATTAGAGAAAAACCTTTTTCAATTAAACCTTTTTTTTGGTTTTTTCTTATAAAATGTAAATAACAACTATAATTTACTTTTTAAGTTAGTTTTCCAATTAATAGTCACAAGACTATAAGTTAGTTTTCCAATTATACCTAAAAAGAACTTAACTATTATACCTAAAAAGAACTTAAATTATATTTAATATCTATTACAGATGACAATTGGCTATGGTGTTAGATATCCGAACGAAGAATGTCCTGAAGCTATCATCGTAATGGTTTTAGAGGTATGGATTTTAGTCATTTACTTTAGACATTTTGATAAATATCATGTAAACTAACTTTGTATCACTACATATTATTATAAAACAAAGTTCTCTGCCGCATCTGTCTGTCTGTTCGCGATAAACTCAAAAACTACTGCACCAATTTTCATGCTGTTTTCACAAATGGATAGAGTGGTTCTCGAGGAAGGTTTTTAGTATATAATTTACAAAGTTGCGCGAGCGAAGTCGCGGGCAGCAGCTGCTAAATAATAAATGAAATTTCAGATTGTAGCTGGTACCGCTTTGTCCGGGGGTTTATCCAGCTTGCTGTTCACAAAATTGGTCAGACCAAATAGACATGTCACTTCTGTTGGCTTCAGTAGAAAGGCTACGGTGAGTTATTTATTGATTCTTTTTTTTTTATTACAAAAAATATCGATAAATACTCAAATACTCTTAGTATGCTATGAAGTATCATCTGTAACAAGAAATTATGCTATTTAAAAAGAGATACAATGAATTTCCATTTGAAAATCTGACTTTTTAGTTACAAAAGGAAATAAATAAAAAAATCGTTACATTACTTGCTCAGAAATTGTGCGTTTTGTGAGGATGTATCGAAGTACTTGGACTAAGAGCTATTGAACCATCCGAATAACCCGCGAGGCACAAGGCTAGGAATTTTTTTATTGATGATTTATTATCGGTCAATTAAGAAAATACCAGTCTGGCAATAAATAAGATTCTTGAAATTTGAATCAAAATTTTACGTTATTCCTTTCTTTTAAGATACTATGTTACTTAAGAAGAATTATTATTTTTTGTCCATTCTTTCGATTCGCATCATAAAAATACGAGTGATTTTTTTTTTCACATTTAAGTCGGTTCGATTCCCAGACGAAGCAAGTATTTTTTAGAAAATCTTTGAATGCAGTATTACTAACTTTTAAAAATAACATAAATTCTTCTTTGAACAGAATATCCTATCTACAATATTTAAGGTACTTTCCCTTCATGTCGCATAGTCTTGGGACGTCCTTTATACTGGTCTGGCAGGCACTTGCAACCGCCAGAACAGGTTGGCTCTTTGCATAAACTTTTTAAACTATTGATAGAATATGCCCTTTAAATTTCAGCCTTGTGCGAGGTTATGAAAAATTTTTTTTTTACATTTTCAAAAATTTATTAGATAACGACGCAACCGCGAGATACCTGCCAGACTGGTATTTTCTTAATTGACCGATAATAAATCATCAATAAAAAAAAAATCCTAGCCTTGTGCCTCGCGGGTTACTCGGATGGTTCAGTAGCTCTTAGAACAACTACAACTATGGATTTTGCGTCACAAATGCCAAAGCGGCGACCAAGTTCTACTATTTATTTTAAACACCAATGCGTTGACGTAAAGTCGCAATTTCTTTAAATGTCAGATGTTTGGTTGGTTTTAAATGACAAATGACAGAGTTGATGCTCTACGCATGTGTCAATTTTAAATGTTCCATAAAGTTCCTAATAGTGTTTTGTATGGCGTGCGAAATCCATAGTTGTAGTTGTAGTTGTATATAAGTAGGATGTATGAATGTATGGATGACATCCCGTAACGCAGCGCATATTTTACTTTACATAACACGTAAAGGTTAGGTTAGGTTAGGTTAGGTTATCAATAGGCACCACACAATATCGGCTATCCAATAGGCAACAATTCTCTCGGCACTTCTACGCCGCTGTTGTTCTTCTCTTTTTAGTACGTAGTCATCAAACTACTACAACATGGAACCCGCGTGCCATACAAAACACTACGAATTTTATGGAACATTTAAAAGTGACATATGCGTAGAGCATGAACTGTCATTTAAAACAAAACAAACATAATAATAAGTACGTAATTTAAAGAAAATGTGACTTTACGTCAACCCATTAGAGTTTAAAATGAAATAGTAGAAGTTGATCGTTACTACCTTTTACCATTGACGCGTGAAGACAAGAGTCCGCCATGATTCTGTCATAGGCGTTCTTTTTATGTGCCGCTTTGGCATTCGTGATGCAAATTCCATTGTAGTATTTCGATGTACGTAGTAGAAATATTTGACCAAAAATGTGCAGGTGTGCCTCCGAGACGGTGAACTTTGCCTCCAGTTTCGTGTGTGGGATCTTCTCAACTTACACATGATCAACAGCACCATCACCGCTTACATACTCAAACCTATAAGGTAATTACAATATTTGGTTCAAAATATTGGAGGATATCCGTCAACTGATATATTTTCCTGTTATGACGTCATCATAACTGGAACGCGCCTTCTTTAGGGGCGTTGGGCATTTTTGAGATGGGAAAAACTATTGAAATCGCGACATGTCACCGTAGTCATGTAACCGATTAATTTAAAAATTTAAAAAGTAACAATTTTTGAGATTGGAAAAACTATTGAACTCGTGACCTGTCATCGTAATCGTGTAACGGATTAATTTAAAATAAGAACAATTTTTGAGATGGGAAAAACCTTTGAACTCGCGACATGTCATGTTACCGAGTAACCGTTTAGCTGACATCTGTATAGAAGTATGTACTATGTACACACGTAATTGTTTTCACTTCTGCCACTGTTTTTTTTTTTCTTCAGAAATAGCTACGAGTAGGTAATTGTTTTTTTTTAGAACACTAGAAGGAGAGCTGGTCCACAATTACATACAGCAGCTGAAGCTGAAAGAAGCTCGCGCCTTCCTCCTGTGGCCAATCACAGTCGTCCACGTCATAGACGCCGAGAGTCCCCTCTACGACTTCTCGGCTCAAGACATGATGGATTACAGGTTCGCATTTTCATGCTAAAAACATAATTTTGAATTATTATGACATAATTATGAGTTCTAAGACTTTAGTTTCTAAAAAAAACACTAAAATGTGACTATAATTATTTCAGGTTTGAAATAGTGGTATGTTTGACCGGCTCGTCGAAGAACATGGGAACAGTCACGCAGAGCAGAACATCTTATTTGTCCAAAGAAATCATATGGGGATACAGATTCAAGAATATATTGAAGTTTGTATATTTTTATATTTTTTATACGATACAATAGAATTATATTTGTTGGAAATTGAAATAATTTTACTTTCTTACTGATTCTTTTATGGCGCAGCAGTAAAAGATCTGTTATAAAGAGGGCTATGCTGGGCTGGGTAAGGCTGGTTTTACAGTGACGCTTTCGTCAGCGCGGTTGGTAAGCGTCGTCGCGGGCCACGAGCTTTGCGTCTTTTGGATCGTTACATAGTTTAACCAACACGCGCGGATGGCCCGCGCATGACGATTATACGAGGCAGCAAACCGCGCGAGTCTAAACTCGTCGAGCGGGTCATTCGCGCGCTTACGGGCCGCGCTTACCACCCGCGCGGACGGTAACCGTCACTGGTAAAACCAGCCTAAGAGCCTGTCCAGATGAGGCGTTTTACGCGCGAGGGCATACGCGTGTACACACTCGCGCGTTCCCGAGATACTGGAACTACATATATCCCGTCCAGATGCTGACGCGCGTTTCCTCACTCGCCCGTAAAACGCGTGCAATGAGCGGGACTCTCGACTCGTACATTTTACGCGCGAGCGACGCGCGTGTCGAGATACTCGAGCTCCATTGCTGCGTTCAGTACTACGCGCGTGTTGGTTGCGAGTAGACGTATTTGATGGATAAAATGGAGCGTGATATTAATAACAGGCAGGGAATCTCGAATCCCTCCCAGCGTAGAAACGCGCGTAAAACGCCTCATCTGGACAGGCTGTAAGACTATGAACGGTAGCCTCCCTAACGTTAATTGTATTTAAAAATAACGGTAGCCATCTACCATCAAAGTCAGCCTATCGGCCGACATATAATTTCTTTAATATTGTACATAACTAAATTGTTTTTTTTTTTATCTTTATTTATTAAGGACCTCTCGACGAGTAAACGCCTCCTCGATCTCTTTCCACATTTCCCTGTCTTGGGTTGTCTTAAAACAGTCGCTATTCACAAGTTTTTTAAACTCGTCTTCCCCCTTTTTCCGGGAGGCAAGCCTCCGAAGTAAAAAGAGGCAAGCCTCTTTTTCTCTTTGTCTTTGTCCTGACATGTAATGTGCAATGATACGGCCGACATATCTCTTAAAAAAAATGCGTTCCAGGTACTCCAAGAAGAAGGAATCATACGTGATAGATCTAGACCATCTGAACACTGTGGAACAAGTCGAAACTCCTCTCTGCAGCGCGTCTAGACTTAAAGACTTCGAAGAAGACATGAAGCCTTCCAGAAACATCCTCAGCTCTCCCACAAACATATCCGTATCACCAACAAACATGTCTTCCATACAGGATGATACGTCATCACAGATACCTGACTCGCTCCCATCTTCACCTAGTTTGAATAGGATGGCTGGAACTCAGAGGAGTTTTGGATGGAATTTTAGACGTTTTGGACCTGAAAGATCTAGTTAATTCAGTGCAAAACTAGGTCTAAGATTATAAATTTAACACTTAAATCTTAGTAGCTGTTGCCCGCGGCTTCGTCCGCGTTAAAAGTAAGGATGTGTAGCGCCTGACTAAATGTGTGAAGCAATATAACGCCTGACATATTTGCTGTTATAAAATTTTTAGGGGTTGTATCTTTATTTTTAGTATATAGCTGCTGCCCGCGACTTCGCCTGCGTGAAAATTATATACTAAAACCTTCCTCTTGAATCACTATCTATTAAAAAAAAACGGCATCAAAATCTGTTAAGTAGTTTTGAAGATCTAAGCATACATAGGGACAAAGAGACAGCGGGAAGCGACTGTTTTATACTATGTAATAATGATAATATGTGGATGAAAACCGTGAAATGAATGGGCTGTTTGCCTATCTGTTTTTGGAAAAATTATTTTCTAACAAATATACACAATGTCTGCCTCAGTCCGCTATAACTTCTTCTAAAAAACCCAACGAATATTGATGTGATTTCGATAATGGAAAGAGCGATAAACGAGAAAACTTTGTATATATATTTATATTAATATTTTATTTTGCAGAAAAACCTGGCCGTTAGTAGTTAATAAAAATATGTAAATTAAATGAAAATTTTGTATTAATTAATTGACATTTTAATTTAATAAAATTAAAATTTCAAGTATTTTATAGTTTTATTTACTCCAATCGTGTTATTTTTCGGTAAGTAGATAATGTGGACAATTAAAGGATCCTAGTCCCCATTTTTAACGCCTGCCGCAAAAACTGGGTGTTTTAAGTTTGACGTGTGTATACATCTGTCTGGTGGTCTAAACGAATGGACCGATTGTGATTCAATTTTCTTTGTTTCAAAGCTTACGTGATCGGAATCGTTCTGACTTTGTAAAAATAAAAATAAAAAGCCTGCTGTTTCTTTTACATTCTTTCTTAAAATTAATGCCTAGCTAAATTTATTTAAAAAAAAATATATGAAAAAAATTAGTTTAGATTTTGTATTATATATGAACATTTAAAATGGAAAATTATAGAGCAAGCTCTCTACTGCTGACATAAAAATAAAATAAATAAAATAAAAATAGTCTTTATTCACTGACATTACATACATACACTTTTTACAATAATTTTAAATACTGACATCGGCAATCTGCAAGTCAGGCTGTCCCTTGACATAAGCCTCCTCCAGGCTCTTCCATAAATCTCTATCCCGAGCAGATCTCCTCCAGTCCCTGGGCAAATCGTCCTCCCAACGTCTTACTGGTCTGCCCTAATTACTGCTTACTGCTGACATAATTATGATGATATAATTACATATTATTTATTAATGAAATAAATAATTTTAAAACAGACTCTTTTTGTTGCTCGCTAATAACATTTTAATTACATTCGCTACCAATTTGCGTATTTCTTTTTTACATAACAAGATCTTCAATAAAAAAGAAGTTAACGCTAAGATGGCATCGAACAATTGGTTTGTTTTTGTACTCAAAAGCCCATATGGTAACAATGCGAGCGTTGTTTTCGCCAAATAATTTTAAAAATAAACTAACCATACAATGTGTGAGATTTAGTACGTGCCGGGGTTATTGACATGGGAGTACCACCATAATTATTCACATAGAATTTTTTAAAGTGAAAACTTCTTTATAGGCGCGTTGGGCATTTTTGGGATGGGAAAAAACCGTTGAAATCGCGACCTGTAACCGCAATGTAACCGTGTAATTGTGTAACCGACACCTCTGTATATTTTCAGATAGTGCGTCATCTACACTATATTTTTTATGTTAAGGTCGATTTTTTTTTGTAAATAAATAAATAAATTAATAAGTGCGCTGCCGACCATAGAAGGATTGAGGATAAGGGATAAGGAACTAAAATATCAATGAAACTAGAATATGTTACGTAATAATATATCCTTGCGAAAACTAATTGAATTGAAATAATACATCAATGCGAACAGAGATGGCGATGATATTAATTTAAAAAAATAACAATTTTTGAGATAGGAAAAACCATTGAACTCGCGACTCAAGTGATGTAATGTAACCGACACCCCTGTATATAAGTATTCACTTTCCTGGCGATTCAAAAAATACACACGTAATTGTTCAAGTTTTCACTTCTGTCGGCACTCCCGGAGTGCCACTGTTTTTGTTTTTTTTTTTTAAGAAAAACAGAATCACATGTAGGACGAAGTACAAAAGTATTCAAAACAAGTAAGTTGGCGAGTGCGTCAACGCTCATATTTAGTACTAGCTGGGGCCCGCGACTTCGTCCGCGTTGAAAAAGAAAAAAAAATAGCCTATCCTGTGTCCTGTACGTCTAAATGTTTACATACATACTTACATACATACATATATACAGAAAAAAATTGCAGGCAGCAGCTAGTGTAATAAAAGTTCGAATTACAATACAGTTCGACATACAGACTTTTGTCTTTAAGTACCTTATATGACCTGAAAATGTTACAGCAGCTGCGATGCGCGATTTGCTAAACAAACAAATTTGCAATTAATCGTTTTAAATCGAATAATGAATGAACTTACTCATACAATGACTCACGTGAATCGATCACGAGCAAGTGCACTCTACAGTCACAGTATGTGGAATACGCAGTAGGAAAACAGTTACCACTGTGGAATCTAACATATAAATCGGTGTAAGTTTTATATACTACTATAGCTGGTGCCCGTGACTTCGTCCGCGTTCTGGATAAAAGGTTTATGTCCTTTCTGGTGTCCCAGACTACGTGTATGCAAAATTTCATGGTGATCAGTTCAGTAGTTTTTGCGTGAAAGCGTAACAAACAAACAACTCGCTGATGATATAGCTTCCCAACAGTAAAAGAATTTTTCAAAACGTTTCAGTAGTTTAGGAGCCTATTCAATGCAAACAAACAAACAAACTATCAAATCTTTCCTCTTTATAATATTAGTAAGAGCCCGCGATTTTGTTTGCGTTGAAAAATGAAAAATCTTTACAGTCTTAACTTAGTATGAAATAATGTCGCATTCCGCCGTCTGTCAATCTGCTTGTACCCTTAGATCTTTCGCAACGGTTTTCGGTTTCATCGCTGTGACGACGCTGGCGCCACCACGGCGGCAGTGGCACAAATTGTTATACTTGTAGACAATCTCTCGGAAAAGTCGGAAATTTAACATTTGGTCAAGATAAAAAGTGTCCCATATCCAGATAATAAGTTATCTGTGTGCCAAATTTCATCCAAATCCGTTGAGTAATTTATACTTGAAAGAGTAACTAACATACGAAGATCCATACATCCATCCATCCTCATAAACTTTCGCATTTATAATATTAGTAAATTACTTTTTTAAGAGTAAGATCTGATTTAAAGAGGTTGTTACATAAGTAAGAGATTGTTACATAATTAAGGGATTTTAGCATAAGTAAAGGATTGTTACATAAACACGTAAGGGATTGTTGCATAAATAAGGAATTTTTACATAAGTATGGGATTATTGCATAAGCATATAAGAGACTGTTACATAAGTAAGAGATTGTAACATAAGTCAGATATTTTAATTTTTTATACAATACATAAATATCGCAAATAACGTTTAATTCTACACTGAAATTGTGTGAACTGTCGAATACACTTACTGGTGTCTTGTTGTACTGTGTCGTTGCCGTATGGTCATCGATTACTTCCTGCCCTCACAAATGCTGTGAAAGCAATTAATTTAACCTTGCTGTAGGTACGTCATTGTTCCTAGTAATGCGAGTTTTACATCACAAATCACGTTTCTTGGGTTGGGATGTTGTATGCGAATAAAAATAAACATTTCAATTTCTCAGTTCATTTTAAAACATTTTTTTATAATTACGAAGACACGCAGACAAGATCGAGGTCCACTTAAAGTTAGGTGGCTACTAAAATTTTTGAGAATGAATGAATGAATGAATGAACCGAAATGAAATGAGTCTGAATGCACTGAAATGTAAAAGCACGCGTGCCTTGATTTACGCTACGCTTTCACAGCGACTTGCGTGTATAGTTTAATTATTTTTCTAAAATAATAATACTCTAATTTACTCCTTATAACATCAGCTATGTTCCAGTGAAACTCCCATCAAAATCGGTCCAGCCGTTTCGGAGATTAGCCGGAACAAACAGACAGACAAAAGTTTGTTTTATAGTTATAGGTACCATGTATTCTTTAGTAATTTAAGAATATAGATGAATTATAGGAATTCACACAAACACACACACACACACAAAATTTCTTTTTAGAAAATGTTATCAGTTAAAATATTAAGCACAACCGCAAGTAATAGCATTAACTATACTGAATGTTATGCAAATTTTTGCTTAATCTTACAAAAATGGTTCTTGAAAACGGAAGTTGTTTCTATTAAGATAAGTGAATTCAAAACCTGTTGCCATTACCTATTTCCCTTAAATTTAGATAAAACTAATCGTACTAATTATTTATTTTATTTAACTATTTGTGTTTTAATAAATTTTTAATTAAATGACGGTCACCTACATAGATACATGTTTAATATTATTTTGTTTCTTTCCTGGCTCTTTTTTCGGTTGAGTAGTTAATACAGATTCGGAAGAAAATGCGCTGCTGAACTTGATAAGACAAAGAATAACACACATGGTAAGGTCTCAGATTAAATAAGAGTTATTGACGTAACAGATTCCTTACTCCCATACAAAAGCTAAAATACCTACGCTATATTAGCCTACAAAACGTTTTCATCTAACAAACAATACTTATGTTATTTCTAAATACATTTGCTTTATAATTTAGTTGTACAATATCTAACTCGTTAATAATTCATGATCATAACAGAGTATCTATACAATTACATTGTCAAATGGTTCCACGTTTTGACACTATGAAAATAAAGGCTCAAGTATTCGGGGCCATTAACATAAAACTGTGTGTAGTTAGAAAGCCATTCGACATATCGGTAAATAATAATTCAAAACACGAAGTGAACTTGTAGTTAAAACAGAGTTCACACACGAGAATATCATTCACAATCGTATGTGAAATAATTCTATATAAGTTCGCTTTGTAGACATAATGTGACTGGCTCGCGCCGCAAGCGAACGCGAAACACTATGCCTCGAATTTGGCGGGAAAACGCGATGTGATTGTCTATGATAACTGTACTTGTTTTTAATTAAATATTAGTTTTTTTTTTATTAAAAAAAATTAATTCAGATTTTTTTGGACAGTGTATATATTATTTTTCTATACATTATAATAATGTTGGTGTTAATGTTTTTAATTTTGGCGCGGTGCGCTGTCAAATCCGATGACACGAGGTAAAGTATTTCTTTGTTCTTTGTAATGTGACATGTCAGACCTATCAAAACTCAACTTTATACATCTTTACAACGAATTTTTATAATATAATACTAGCTGTTGCACTCGACTTCGCCTTGCTTGCTGATGATGTAGCTTTCTATGGGTGAAAGAATTTTCAAAATCGGTCCAGTAGTTTTTGAGTTTATTTATTACAAACAAACAAATCTTCCCTCTTTATAATATTATTATAGAAAAAAAATATAAAATGCAATTTGGAATGTTCCAATTTAATTTAATCTGTGACAAAGTCTCTATAGTCCATAAATTTTTCGAATATATTTTTAAAACGCATACATTTTTTAACTGTCTTGTAAACAATTAATTATTGACGTTTAGTGTTATCAATAAAAAAAAATTAGTAATTGTTGTTGTTTTTTTTAAATCTTCGATTTTTTTAAATATTAAGTTCGACAGACAGTCTGATGATCTTAGGGCCAGATTTATAACGATCCGTTAGTTAAATTTTATACCAAATAGACGAAAAAATGATCTAATATAGTATAATATAGTGTATTATAAACAACTGTTCGTTAGTCAACAGCATAATTTGACAGCTAGCATTTACTGGCTCGTTACTGACTATGATAGGGTCGGTTTATCTTACGTACCGTTTATTTTGACAAGTTGAGGTTAGAAAATATTAACGTTTAGATTTTAGATATTATTTTTGTAAATATGTGTTTGTGACGCGACACTTGTCAGTTCTTGACAGACTACAACGAAACCGACGACAATATTCATAAATGTCGGCGTATTTTTTACGGACAGCTACCGAATGTTTAATTTCTTTTATAGAACCACCGTCGTCAGTAAACGTTATTGACGGACCGTTAACCGTTCGTTACCAGCACTGTAACGAACGGGAAAAGGTATGTCGTTTATAAAACTGGCCCTTAATGGTAGGTGGCTACTGTCTCCTATAACACAAAAGACACCATAGGTGCTGACTGTGGTCTTCTATAAGGGGGTGGCCAGACTAACTGTCTGCCTGCCTATTAAATTAATTATGATTGATATTAAAATTACACTAACTGATTCTGATCTAATTTTAATTGGATAATGGGCTATTAGCTTTGATAAGTAATTATTTTTACTATTTTTAATAACTATTTCACTTAGTTTCGATATTAACTAGTTTTAATAATTGATACATAATCAAATTCCAATAAGATAATTACTAGATATAAGACTCGTACATACAATACCCACAATTACAAATATATTATTAGTATTAATTGCCTATGTTAGTCTATGATAATTTAGCTTTTTATAGGTGAAAGAATTTTTTTAAATAGGTCCACTAATTTTTGAATTTATTCATTACAAACAAAAATAGAAACATACAATTCTTCTCTCTTTATAATATTAGTATAGACTAGCTGTATCCCGCGACGTCGTCCACGTTCTCTATAGCCTATAGCCTTCCTCGATAAATGGACTATCCAATACAAAAATAATTTTTCAATTCGAACCAGTAGTTCCTGAGATTAGCGCGTACAAACAAACAAACAAACAAACTCTTCAGCTTTATATATTGGTATATAGATTAGTATAGACAAAGGTTTTTTTTTATAAAAGACTAGACAAAGGGTTTCTCAGACAGGTGTGTAGGTAAATACAACATAGTATATCTAGCTACATATATTAGTGTAGGCAATTTTCTTTTGTGTACAATTTTCTTGGCACAAAAATCACTTTATTTTAAGTGTTGCATGTCAATGACACATTAAAACGAAAACCCTTTGTCTGAATGTACAACGAAAATAAATCGATAATTTTTACCAATCAGAACAAAGTAAAATTATATTGCCTTAAAAAAAGAACAAGCATCGAAATACTACAATGGAATTTGCATCACAAATGCCAAAGCGACACATAAAAAGAACGCCTTTGACAGAATCATGGCGGACTCTTGCCTTCACGCGTCAATGGCAAAAGGTAGTAACGATCAACTTCTACTATTTCTTTTTAAACTCTAATGGGTTGACGTAAAGTCACATTTTCTTTAAATTACGCACTTATTATTATGTTTGTTTTGTTTTAAATGACAGTTCATGCTCTACGCATATGTCACTTTTAAATGTTCCATAAAATTCGTAGTATTTTGTATGGCACGCGGGTTCCATGTTGTAGTAGTTTGATGAGAAAAAGTAAAATTCAAATTATTTCCATAGAGTTGCATAAATTTAATTTTAATTCCAAGTCTAAAATGTAACTAAAAAGATATGTTAGTCAATACTAATTTAACAAGCTACACGCTCCCGTCCGGCTTCGTCCGGGTTCAAAATAAAAACTATCCTATCTTTTAAGTTAGACCAAATTACACATAGGCTATCCTTACTAATATTTTAAATGTGAATGTGAGTTTGTTTGTTACGCTTTCACGCAAAAACTACCGAACCGATGACCATGAAATTTTGCATACACGTAGTCTGGGACACCAGAAAGGACATAGGGTACCTTTCATCCAAAACGCGGACGAAGTCGCGGGCATCAGCTAGTAAAATATAATATCCTTCCAATTGTCTTTGTATTCTGAGTTTGTAGCGTGCATATATACTTACCACACCCGAACGATGAAGTAATATATGATTTCAATGAATGAGGTAGTCTATCTGTGTATTCATTCAATGTCGCAACAGTTTGTTTACACTGAAGTTTTCGTTGCTAGGCAACAGAGTTAATAATTAGCATGAATCACTGCATAGCATATTGTAATGTATGCTGTCATTGAAAATTGAACTTTATTACTTACACCTTAATGTACATTTTAAAGTTCGTCGGTTAGAGATACATTTTGATTAGAATTAGAATTGATTAGAATGTTATGATGGTGTCATTAGCTATGACAAAAAGTACATAAAATATGCACTAGCTTGAAATATGAAGAAAATATTTATGTATGACATAGGCATTTATCGCTGTAACGACAGTGGTGGGTGCCGCCACTAGGTCTAGGTCTAGGTCCAGATGATAAACTATCTGTGTTTGCGTGAAAGAGTAAAAAAATTCCACAAACTTTCGCATCTATATGCGAAAGTTTGTGGAATTTTTTTACGTGAGTTACTTTTAGTCCTTCATCCTATGATTAGTCTTTGAAGGACTAAAAGTAACTCACGTTTTTGTAACTTGAAATAGACTCTTATTAACCCTCGAAGCCCAACGCAAAAAGGGTGTGATTATATTATTTACATTTTTATGGTTATTTTGTTGTTTTTTATGATTGTAATTTTCAAATAAGATATAAAAACTACTTTAAAAAATGATTACTCTGATCATTGCTGTGATTATTAAATAATATTTATGGGGGAAAAGTATTTTTAACTTTGTTATCTTTTAGTCTAAATTTTCATGGTTATTTTATTGTTTTTTAGATTGTAATTTTCAAATAAGAGATAAAAAACTACTTTAAAAAAATGATTACTGTGATCATTGCTGTGATTATTAGATACATATTTTATGCGAATGTAAAATTAAAATGTTAAGAATTATCATTATGTTTGTGATCATTAGAAAAATAAATATTATTTTTATTCTTGTTTTGGTTTCTCTGCTGTCTGTACAGAAAAAACGACTGTGGCAAACAATCCAAAATAAATTTATTAAATTTAACTCATAAAAATTGAACTGTGGCAAAACAACACATAATTTTTCTGTGGCAAAACAACAAGCCGTTATAATATAGGTTTGACGTGTGCCTGTGTATTTGAACTAACTTTATTTATTTATTTATTTATTTAACTGGGAAGTTGACGATGGGAATTCACTAACTTTCACATGTAAGATTGATGTGAATTTTGATAAATATTGTACTTCAGTGGTATTTCCGTCATAATATTGTAATCTTGACCTGATGCTGCAGAATGAAGTAGTCTGTGGGACACCCAACTCCTCAGCAACTTACAGCAGTTTTTTTTTTGTTTTGATGTTTCTTGGTATATTCTTTTTTTGTTATGTAAAAAGTATTCTCTGTACAAAATGAGTTTACCAACTCGTGGAAAATTTTGTTGATTGCACTGTCACCTTTATTTATGTACGGTTATCTTTATCTTTACTTTTTTTATTTATACGGTACAAATGTTTGTTTTGCCAAGTAAAATAAAAAAAATAAGATATACTTAGCGTGTATATTGGACTTAAAAAAATTCGGGCGGCTTTTAGTTTTTAATTTTTAATTATAGCTTTTATTGTTAAGTATATAGTAACGTCACCTACCTAATATAATTATATGCATAAATTACATCATAGTAGAATTGTCAACATACTCGTTTAATATACACTCTCGTGTCATCATGATAATAAATTAATTGAAAATTTTGGCGTGACATATATATGTGATAATAGACAAACAAAAGAATCTACTCTGCCTATCATGTTTAGCCTCGGTAATTAATGTAATGTATTACAATACAAGTGGCATTTAATTACTAATTTAGTAATTAATTATTAATTAATTACTAATTTATTTTTTCACCATCTCTGAGTTAAGTGTCAAGTAGGCTAACCGCCATTTAAAGTCACCGGTATGAAAGCGTACGATTCACCATCAGAATAGCATTACCTACTCAAGGGTAATTTCAATGAAATTGACACGAGATACTCGTAACATTTACTCACCAATTAGCGTTACTTGAAAAGTAACTAATCAACACTTTACTTGTAGTTGGTGAAAGAGGCCCTAAGTGGGAAGATATAATGGGTTAGGGCCTCTTTCACCGTCTGTCAAGTAGGCTAACCGTCATTTAAAGTCACCGTTACCGAGAATAATGGAGCTTATACCTTTGTCTGTACGGTAAAAGTCCCAAACATTAAAAAGAAAATAATAATAATAAAAAATCGCCTATCGAAGGATGCAGTAAACCGAGTGCATAATTTAATAAAACATAAAATTATTTTTAAAAGTAACTAATCAACACTTTACTTGTAGTTGGTGAAAGAGGCCCTTAGTATCATAAAAACTAGATCTGCAAAATTTACGTATAGTAGGTATTGTATATATGGAAGTACTTTGATTTTGTTCATAATTTAAGTGTAATTGTTGTAATTTTATATTTTAAAGACAACGAAATTCTTTCGGGGTTTCTTCTCAGAATCGTCATCTTGGCTTTTTTTCCAAAACCCTGATAAATTTAAATTTATAATGACGAACCTAAGAGTTTCTTGGAGAGACCTAATTGATAAATAAATATTTTGATTTTGATTTTGATCTAATCAGCATAAAGACTGAATCTCAATATGACCAGCTTTGCAGAAAACCTATATATATCTTACAATGACTTAGTCTTTTTGGACCCTTTAGAGAAAAATGTACAAAAAGCAAAATGAGCACCACACTCAATGGACTTAAGAGCGGGTATAAAGAGAAATAGCCAATCCTAGATTTGAATTTTATCTAAGTAAACAAAGTCTAATTTAATTAATTTTTTTAAATAGATAAATACATTATAAATGAAAGTGACGACTGTAACAGAAAACATAATATAATGATATTTTCTCGATAGAAAAAAATCACCAAGTGAGCTCTCATTTCCATCGATTTTAGTTTTATTTTCAAAATGACACACAATACGAAGCTAAAAGTGTATCAGTAATTTCACTTCACATATTATCTGAGGCTGTATGTAACAATTTTTCATTTGACATTGTAGTTTACGAATAATTAATATTTAATACTTTTGTCATGTCTGTCATCCAGAAAAAAGTACGGTTTTTTTCTGGAACTTAGTTAAGAAAACTAAAAGGCAAAAGATGTCAGGCGTAATATTGCTTAGGTTTTTTTATTTTTCAAAGCGGGCGAAGTCGCGGACACCAGCTATAGTCACATATTATAAAACAAATTCCTCCGCCGCGTCTGTCTGTCTGACTACTGCACCGATGCTTCATTTATGCTGTTTTCACCAATAGATAGAGTAGTTCTCGAGGAAGGTTTTAGTATATAATTTACAAAGTTACGCAGGCGAAGTCGCGGGCACCAGCTAGTTTTTAATAAAATTAGGTCAGATGCAATCGCGTTGTTTACTTACCTACTAAGTTAAGGTGTAAGGTTTATCACATTGCGATAAAATTTTCCTAACATTTAATTTTGAATCTTAACAATAAGAGTTTAAAGCTTACATCTGTATAATATGTGTGTTGTCTCGTTAGACATTAAGTAAACAAACAACTTTTTTATTTATTTGACCATTTTAGACATTGGAAATGTCTTTTCGTTCGCTTCAGGCCGCGATTTCACGAAAAAGTGCGATCCCCTTATATCTCGAAGAGTTTTAAAGATATGATATTCAAAAAGGACTCAAAAAGCTCTCGCGTATTCACGAGAGCTGTAAGGTGCAAAAAGAATTTTTTAAAAAATTCTAAAAGGAAAAAAAGTTATGGCCGAAATAGTGAAAAAAAAATTGAATTTTATTCCGAATTTTTGATTTTGGCGCTCGATATTTTGGAAACGAAGAACGATATCGAAAATTCGATAAACATTTAGACGTACAGGACACAGGATAGGCTACTTTTTTTCTTTTAAACTCAAGACCGATTTGGCTGATTTCTTTTTTGTTGTGTTTGATGAAGTCTGAGGAGGATTTCTTATGGAGAGAAAAAACGTAAAAAAAAATGGAGTAAATTAAAAACAACAATTTTCTTTTCCCATACAAACCACTGTCCCCCAGCTGTCAAACATTTGACGTCAATCAAAACAAAACGTACGTATCACCTAGTAACCTTTGTTGATAACTTTTTCACTGTCATTAGAAAATACAAATCTATAACAAACTGTCAAATCGATTGGGCTCATGTTGTTGTAATGTACGGGTGTTATTAATAGAGCAAAGTTGACTGTTAGGCGGTACGAAGTTCGCCGGGTCAGCTAGTTACAAATACAAACAACCATGACTCAGGTACAAAGGTAAAGTGGTAACACATAAACATTTGCCCCTAGCGGGATTCGAACCCGCAACCGTTTGGTTAACAGTTAGGGTTACTAGCCACTAGACCAAACGTGTTGTTAAAGCTAACGTAAGTATTATTATTTATTTTTCTGACTATTTTATTACAATTCCTTAAATTTATAAACTCTAATTTTTAAATTACCTATATGATAATCAATATTAATTGGTCAGACTTTTGTTTGTATTTAGTTTACTAATCTAACAAATCAAACTTGTTTTGTATTTGTAGAAAGTTTGTTTGACATTTTTTCCCTCTTAAACAACTTTTAAATGGATTGTAAATATTTACCTTCAATAGCTGAGTAAACCACAGAACACATCTATGTCAATTACATACATTTAGTATAGTTTTTTTTTTTTTAATAAAGTTCAGCAGACAGGTTGACTAATGGTTTTTTTTTTGAGAATTTTTTGAGAAAAAAAAACAACAAATTTATTTATTTATTTATTTATACAAATAACTAACACTTGTCTTAATAGGTGACGGTAACCACCTACCATCTAACTAAGCGACCGTCATTCACCCTGTTTTTTAACCTTTGATAACCAAAGACTATAATATTAATATATTGGAAGTATTTATTAATACCTACATCAGCTGAGCATACGTTTAGGCTTCCGTAAACGGAACATTTTATGCTGAAACAGCTACAAAATGTTAAGGCAAAACAAAAACCTGACCTTCTTAGTTCTCGTCACGTATGTTAAGTTCAAAGTGCAATATGTTATATTATTGTTGTAAAATAACACCAGCACTGACATCGTCAATAAACGTACGACTAATCTATTTAATTACTTATTACTTCCTATAACAAATGTAGGTATTATTGTTTTGTTTGTTTTCTTTTTGCATTAAAACGCTTCATAGCAATTTTATTAATAGTTGAGCACACAGTCTTTCGAGCAGCCCGTCTTTTTGGAGTAATTACCTACTTATAGAACTTTGACGAGACGTTTGGTCTAGTGGCTAGTAACCCTAGCTGTTAACCAAAAGCCGCAACGGCTTCGAATCCCGCTAGGGGCAAATGTTTACGTGTTAACATTTTACTTTTCTACCTGAGCCATGGATGTTTTGTATTTATAATATGTATGTATTTACAAAAAAAGGTATCTATGTATTATATCAACCGTCTGGAATCCGTTGTATAAGCATTAATTGCTCAGTGTGGAACTAAATGGTGCTGTGTGGAATTACCATATATATTTCTAATCCCTTATATTTATTCCTACTATGGTCGGCAGCGCACTTACAGAACTTGGATCGTTGCTTGTGTAGAGGACGTTAGCCACCCTTTTTCAACCAACTTCCAAAAAAGGAGGAGGTTCTCAATTGGACTGTATTTTTTTTAATGTTTTTTACCTCAGAACTTTCGACTGGGTGAAACGATTTTGATGATTCTTTTTTTATTTGAAAGCTGGTGCTTCCCGTATGGTCCCATTTCAATTTGGTCCCAGTTCTGACAATGGCATCCATGAGAAAACGAACGATTTTCACGTAACGAACGAAAAAAAACCGTTTAGTCGGTTTATTTTTTGTTCAAAAGAATTATACAAGCTAGGGTTACTATACACTAAACCAATTACCAAACGTGTCGTCAAATCTAAAAGACCCGAAGTATACTAATGATTAATTTCGCCGTCTCTTAATTTTCAGCAACAGTTATTACGTGGTAGAAATGCCTGAAGACGTACCACAGAGAGCAGTTTCACGACCGTTTCGTGTCTACTGGAATGTCCCGACAATGCAGTGTAAATCAAAGAAGATCCCCTTCGAAAACCTGTATGAGAAGTACGGCATCATTCAGAATGAGGGGGACAGTTTTCGTGGAGAGAAAATCACGATACTCTACGACCCGGGTCTGTTTCCTGCACTCTTCAAAAACGAGTCCACTGGAAAGTTCCGGTATAGAAACGGCGGGGTACCGCAAGAAGGCGACCTTAGTAAACATTTGACTGCATTCAGAATGGATTTGGAGAAAAGCATACCAGACATTGATTTTAATGGTAAGTGCGTATTCATATTTTGTTACTAACATAAGGGACTATTTCACCATCTCTGAGTAAAGTGTCAAGTAGGCTAACCGCCATTTAAAGTCACCAAGTAAGCGTACGAGTCTCACCATCTTCGAGTAGCATTTCACAAGGGTAATTTCAATGAAATTGACACAAGATTGTCGTAACATTTACTCGCCAATTAGCGTTACTTGAAAAGTAACTAATCAACACTTTACTTGTAGTTGGTGAAAGAGGCCCTAAGTATAATTAATAAGTAGGTAAGTAAAGTAAAGTTGTATTTTATTTTCTTTTTCAACGCAAACGAAGTCGCGGGCACCAATTAATATCGTCATATATACATAGGTATATGTCAATTACAACACTTTATCGTCAAAACAGTGACATAATGAGTGATCAATTGAGATGGTCATAACGCGTTCGTTACAATTCCAACAAGGTCGTAGTCATGGAATCTTTTTTACGGTGATCTATTACATTTCATTGTTTCATTCAATACGATTTCAACTCGTATCTTGATGTGCTTACAAAACATATTTTCTCAAGGTCAGCGTACAAAATGTATTGTAAAGTCGGGGTACGAAAACCTTCGTCAGTTTTCAAATTCATTCCTTTATCAAAGTCGTAGACTCTTAGTACCTTTTAAAACTAATGCACTATTCAGAGTACTGACAGACGTTTGAAATGAAGTTGGCATGTCTGACAATTGCCCTGGTGCAAGCAAATATCGCACTTTAAGGTGACGTACCTTTTCTTACCTCGTCTGTACACGAATTTCGTGCAATATGCTAATAACTAAGTTGACATTTGTATGTCTGTTCGTAGGTGATCTCTGAAACTATTGATTCTAAAAAATAAATAGGTACTTATTATTTTTATTTATATATTCACCCATTCCACACAGCACATAGATTACTTTTTTTTGTAAATACATACATATTATAAATACAAACATTCATGACTCAGGTGCAAAGGACACATAAGCATTTGCCCTTAGCGGGATTCGAACCCGCGCCCGTTTGGCTACTAACCACTGGACCAAAAGCGAAAATCGATAATTAAATAGTATAAAACAAAGTGTCTTAACGCTGTTTCTAATTGAAGCCAATATTAATTTCAACTTTATTCACTTCGCGATAAGGTGAAAAATGTAAAAGAAATATAATCTCGTACATCGAAATTTGCTCGCGATGCAAACGAACTTGTTGACCTTTTTCGTTTCGTTACAAAGTGCATTCGTTCAATGTTTCGTTAAGACAATAAACAATCGAATGTTTGTAAACATTTCAAATTTGAAAACATTTTCAGTGCAGAAAAACTCCAAGTGTAAATAATCGCTTTTCATGAATTCACCAGCTTACTCATGTTAAAAATACGTTTAAAATTAAAATTAAAAAAAAAAAAAAACAATATGTGCAAGGACAGTGCATACTAATGTAGGCATTTGTCAGTTGCCACCCTCAGAAAACCAACATGAAATGACAACACGTACCTGCTGTTATAAAAGGTGCAGTCTCCTAGGTGTTAAAACCTATTTTAATAATGATAATAAATAAACAACATTGGAGCGGAATCTCTTTAAGAATAAAAAAGTTAACTAGGCGAAGGATGTTGCGAGATAATAATAGTGAATAGCACTGACCTGACAAGACCTACTTTTAAAAATACGGGTAATTACGATTACGCACTGACACAATGTTTATGTTTTACACATTTTCAAAGAATGTGCCTCAAATTTTTTTCTAATTGAATTTTCAGGTGTCGGCATAATAGATTTCGAGTCGTGGAGGCCGATTTTCAGGCAGAACTTCGGCGTTTTGGTGCCCTACAAAGAAATTTCCTATGAGAACGAAAGGAAGATTCACTGGTGGTGGCCCAAAGGATGGATTCAGGAAGAGGTGTGTATAGTGTAGCGTTTGTGCATACAGATAACTAAATCATAGTTATTTATATACACTCTCTTGCGTACATCGTATGATGGCAACACCGTTGGTGGCAACACTGAGGGGTATTCCGTAGGCGCGAGCCGGAACAGGATGTGTGAACTTGCCACAATGACATATAGTGAATTACCGAGCCAGTACACACAACATATAGACAATGACTTCTATATTATTATTACTTCGTAAGGACAAGGCTGACGCTCCTAGTACGTAGCACTGACGTGCCGGTGTCAAAATCGGAAATTGGCACCAATGACGGGTGTTCATTCTGTGCGTAGAAAGATACGAAAATGGTTACTTACCAGTGATATGTGCAACCAACCAATGAGAACACTTTACAATAACCAAAGACTTAAATCGAGAGATGCGGCATTACTAGCGAAAGTGTGTTACAAAATACAACATACATTATACTAAAGACAAAAGTATAAAATACATATACCTCTGTCTAAACACACTTTTAAACACAGACAACACATTCCTTACTTCAAACGTGACTGTGACGATAGCGACGCTCTCAACAAGCGACCGTCATTCACTGTAGCTGGCGTGCAACTGTAGTTGGGTTGAGCGCCTGCGCCCAACCCATTGTTAAGAATTTTCGGTGTGTTTTTAGTATGGCGCGAGGAGATTACGCCGCATCTTTCGATTTAAATCTTTGACAATAACAGAATAAGCCAATAAGAAATAAAAATACGTATTAAGATGGCAAAGAAAACAAATAATTTTTTAGTAACTAGATGTGCAAATTGGAGGACCATTTTTTTGTCACTAGTAGTATGGTAAGGGCGCATCCTGTCTTGTTTAACATATCACTGCATATAGAATTCATTGTTTGGCGACACGTTTGGTCTAGTAGCTAGTAACCCTAGGTGTTAACCAAACGTTCGCGGGTTCGAATCCCGCTAGGGGCAAATGCTTACTTTTTTTTTATACTTGAGTCATGGATGTTTGTTTTTTTTAATTTATAATATGTGTGTATATACAAAAAAGTAATCTAAGCAGTAAGTATATCAGTTGTCTGGTATCCATAACACAAACATTAGTTGCTTAGTGTGGAACTAGATGGCGCTGTGTGGAATGTGTGAAGATATTTATTTTATTTATTTGGTAAGAACTGTATCATCAAGTAATCTGCGGGATACGCGACTCCTCAACAACTTACAGCATATAGTCGATGGTTTCAATAGAATGTCGAGGGTTAGTTTTGAATTTTTTCGTATGTTTATAATATTAATAATGTATATTTATATAATACTAGTTGGCGCCCGCGACTTCGTCCGCGTTGAAAAAAAAGTAGCCTATCCTGTGTCCCGTACGGCTAAATCTTTATCTACCAAGTTTCATGAAAATCAGTTGATTCGTTTAAGAGTTATAGAGGACATACATACATACATACAGAAAAAAATTCTTAAAATGGTCAATTTAGTTTCAGTATGATGTATAGAGCCTATAAACTCGATATCTCTGAAAACAAAGTAACTTACTCCATGACCAACCCTTATAGATTTATTATTAGTATTGATTATTGTAGATATACAAGACAAAAGTTAAAAATAATTAATATTGCAAATTTCAAAAATATTATTTTTAACATTATTTTATAAATATTTGAAATCAATCACCATCAATCAATACTAATAATGAATATGTAAGGGTCGGTGATGCAGTATGTTACTTTGTTTGCAGAGATATCGTGTTTATAGGCTCTATACATGATACTCAAACTAAATTGACGATTTTTAGAATGTTTTTCTGTATGTATGTATCTTCCTCCATAACTCTTAAACAAATTAACTGATTTTCATGAAACTTGGTAGATATACATTTAGCGCCACTTCCTCAAACGTCAATAAGGCCAAACTGTCATTTAAAGTCACCGGTAACCGGGGATAATGGAGCTGATATACCTTTGTTTGTACGGTAAACATCCCAAACATTAAATAGAAGATAATAAAAAAAATTCGGCTATCATTAAATGATGCAGTAAACCGAGTGCATAATTCAATATAACAGAAAATGATTTCTAAAAGTAACTAATCAACACTTTACATGGAGCTTGTGAAAGAGGCCCTTAGGCGTACGGGACACAGGATATATACTACTTTTTTTCTTTTTTAACGGGGACAAATTCGTTATAATTACCTGTAGTTCCATAAATATCCAACAGATGGCGTAACAGGTATACGGCGCACGGGTACTGTAATCAATCAATATCAATACTAATAATAAATCTGTAAGGGTCGGTCATGGAGTAATTTACTTTGTTTTCAGAGATATCGTGTTTGTAGGCTCTATACATGATACTGAAACTAAATTGACTATTTTAAAAAAAAAATTCTGTATGTATGTACGTATGTAAGTATGTATGTTCCTCTATAACTCATAAACGAATTAACTGATTTTCATGAAACTTGGTAAATAAACATTTAGACGTACAGGAGACAGGATAGGCCACTTTTTCCTTTTCAACGCGGACGAAGTCGCGGGCGTCAGCTAGTTTATTAATAAAATTACGCGTTTATGAGATGAAACACATGTTTATTTCAAAGGGCCCCTATATTAGAGGAGTATAAATGAATCAGATCGTATACGTATCATTAGAGCGAATCACAAAGGCATGCTTGCAACTATGCCCTACATACTTCTGATGCAAGGCTTAATCATTCTAACAGATAACTTACAAACAGATTTATTGGTGCGCTCATCGATGTACAGTCGGCCGCATAAGTCGATTAACACATTCAAAAGTGCAAAACAACTGAACACTCAACTTACTCACTTAATTACTTACTTACTGAAGCTTTTTACGATCGTTTGTACGTCACGTTTATTGTGTTCTCTAGTCGTGACAACCACTTATGACAGTTGACACGTTGAGTGTGTTACGTTGTTTTGCACTTTTGAATGTGTTAATCGACTTATGCGGCCGACTGTACTACAAGTATGGATTTCGCACGCCATACAACACTATAGTTTGTTTTTTAATCTCAGACAAGATGACATATTTGACGCATTACATACATTTCATGTCATTTCATGGTATCATTATATGCAAACTTGACATTTGCATGTGTCATTTTTGTCTCTGAGATTAAAAAACAGACTCTAGGAACTGTATGGAACATTTAAAAATGACATATGCGTGGAGCATCAACTGTCATCTGTCATTTAAAACCACCAAACGTTTAAAGAATGCAATTTAAAGAAAATATGACTTTACATCAACAACTTGGAGTTTAAAATGAATAGTAGATGTTGGTCGTTACTACCTTTTACCATTGACTCCGCCATGATTCCGTTTTAGGCGTACTTCTTATGTGCCGCTTTGACATTTATGACGCAAATTCATAGTTGTAGTACTTCGATGGCTGCCCTTTAAGAAACTGAGAATTATACTATTAAATGGACTGTTAACTTGAACATATAAGTGTCTCATAAAAAATCCATGAATGATCAATCATAATCAATTATATATGTAAGCGGTAGATGTCATGCAAAAACGTTACAAGAAACGTCATGTGATCGTTACAATTAAATATGTATGTGTTAAGACCAAAGATTTAAATCGAGAGATACGGCATTACTAGCGAAAGTGTGTTACAAAATACAACATACATTATACTAAAGACAACAGTATAAAATACATATACTTTTATCTAAACACACTTTTAAACACAGACAACACATTCCTTACTTCAAACGTGACTGTGACGATAGCGACGCTATCAACAAGCGACCGTCACTCACTGTAACTGGCGTGCAACTGTAGTTACTAGTTGGGTTGAGCGCCTGCGCCCAACCAATTGTTAAGAATTTTCGGTGTGTTTTTAGTATGGCGCGAGGAGATAACGCCGCATCTTTCGATTTAAATCTTTGGTTAAGACCACAAGTGGCGGTAACTGACTATGCAAAATACATGCCACCTACATGTTACATATTGTTGTACGTGGGTATATCCAAAATACCCAACAGTTACAATGAAGCGTCACACAAAATTCGACCTTGAAATTTTACTTTCATCGTTCGCAAAAAAGATTCACTTCAAATAGTTGTTACATATCTTATAATTTCAGGCTCGCAAAAATTTCGAAGAGTCAGCAAGAGAGTTTATGATGAACACAATAGTTGTTGCAAAAGAGATGAGACCTCGGGCTGTGTGGGGATATTATGGATTTCCTTATTGCTTCAACATGGCGTCAAACAACATGGCCGAAGATTGCTCTAAGGAAGTTCAGTTAGAGAATGACAAGTGAGTTTTCATTATTTTTCTACTATTTATACAAGTAATACTACAATGGAATTTGTGTTACAAATGTCAAAGCGGCACGTAAAAAGTACGCCTTTGACAAAATCATGGTGGACTCTTACCTTCGCGCGTCAATGGTAAAAGGTAGTAACAACCAAGTTCTACTATTCATTTTAAACTCCAATGTGTTGACGTAAAGTGACCATTTCTTTAAATGACATATGTTTGGTTGCTTTTAAATGACAGATGATACTCTACACATATGTCACTTTTAAATGTTCCATAAAGTTCGTAGTGTTTTGTATGGAACGCGGATTCCATGTTGTAGTATAGTTTGATGACTATTTCTTAATATTTTTTCTTGTCAATTGGACTTTATTGTCTTTTAAAATCTAGCTAGAAAAAAAAAACAGAAGGCGCATACAATAATAATTGTACGCGATTATTGTACAATAATTACAGCAGTACTCTGTGACCAAAAATAATACCTTATTTGTGATCAAGGTCTGTCTATCCCTCTCTTTCTCTCTCTCTCTCTCTCTCCCTCACACACACACACACACACACACACGCACGCACACAATATTTACACACCTATATGTAGTATCAGACCTATATGTAGTACCATAAAGTAGACCCTCACACATAAAGAAAGTATAGACTAGAGAAGCGGTGAGCGTACACCCGATAAGGACGGAAACATAGTACCACATAGTACATACCGTAGAGAAAAATCATAAAAATATCATCTAAAACAGTTGTAAAATTTATAACAAGACATAAATTAGATGTTTACTGAACATGCATGCAACAATTATTGCATTTAAGCAAAAAATAAAGCACTTACATATGAAAGGTTATGTTTTCAACATTTCGCTCTGATCGACTTTTACAGCCTAAAATGCTACAGTTCACCATTATCACCACTTTCAGCAACACATACCACACCTAACACAATACCCAGGAACTTTGAAAAATGCTTGAAATATGAAAATCGGTAAAAAAACAAAGTGCTCCAAGAAATTTGTGTGCCACACTTTCAAGTGTGGCAAACAATAAAAAACGCATACGCAAAGAGAGACAAAAAATTAATAATGTGTCTCGCTCCCTCTAAGGTAATAAAGCATCAATGCGTCTCGTTTTCACGACTATTATTATTTTAATGACTACTCTATCTATACTTTCTCTATGCCCTCACATAAAAAAAAGAAAATACAAGAAAATTAGAGTTGTTTTGTATCCAATTGCTATAACGGATTTTTACCATCAGTATAGCGTTTAAATCTGATTAGCCATGGTGATAAATTAATTAGGTTTTACTACTTTTGCGCACCTATACTTACTACACCTATATTCTGTTTGAATATTGTGTTAACTATTTGAGTAACACACGTTTACCTACACTATTTGAATTTGAATTAATTCATGGTAATTGCCATAAATATTTAAACTTACCATAAATTAATTGAAGGTAGGTGTCATTCTTTTTTTGTCTTATAAATTGCATTAAAAACTCTTACAATGTCAAAAAAGCAAAAAGAAGCTATCCTAAGTATAAGTCTGCTCCATTTTAATAATAATAGTAATCATCGAAGTACTACAACTATGGAATTTGCGTGAAAAATGTCAAAGCGGCACATAAGAAGTACGCCTAAAACGGAATCATGGCGGAGTCAATGGTAAAAGGTAGTAACGACCAACTTCTACTATTCATTTTAAACTCCAATGTGTTGACGTAAACTAACATTTTTTTTTAAATGACAGATGACAAAGTTGATGCCCTACGCATAATATGTCACTTTGAAATGTTCCATAAAGTTCGTAGTTTTTTGTATGGCGTGCGAAATCCATACTTGTAGTACATTGATGATAGGATTAGAATAAAAGAAATAAAAGAAAAAATATTAAGCGCCTCTTTCACCAACGTCAAGTAGGCTTAACCGTCACTTAAAGTCACCTGTCACCGGGAATAATTTACCTGATATACCTTTGTTTGTACGGTAAACGTCCCAAACATTAAATAGAAAATAATTTAAAAAAAAATCGCCTATCGAATGATGCAGTAAACTGAGTGCATCATTCAATAAAACAGAAAATGATTTCTAAAAGTAAGTAATCAACATTTGACATCTAGTTTGTGAAAGAAGCCCTAAGTCTAACCACACTTCCATTATCCCCGGTTTACTGGTGACTTTAAATGACAGTTTGGCCTACTTGACGTTCGTGATAGAGGCGCTTAAGCCGCACACAAAACTCGACCTTGAAATTTTACACTCTTCGCGACCAAAGAAGTTTGACTTCAAAAATCTAGTAAGTTCAAAAATCAAACAAAACGTGTTCTCGCCATTCCAGGAGTTCATGGCTGTGGACTGCCAGCAGCGCTTTATTCCCGTCTGTGTACAGTTCACGCGGGCTGACTCCCGCCCAGCTGAAAGCACTAGTGCGAGGAAGAGTGCGGGAGGCTGCGAGGGCAAAGGCTGGGGCGCGCAATGTGTTGCCTTACTTCTGGTTCAGATATAGGGACGGAGACTACTTCGACCAGGTATACCTTTTGACTTCCTTACTTCATAGCTAGCTTTGCTACTTCATAGCAAAAATATTTAGGATAAAAAGTAGATATCATTTATGTTAATCCATGTTTTAAATTATATGTTTGCCAAATTTCATTCAAATCCGTTCGCATTTATAAGAAAACTTTCGCATTTATAATATTTTCAATACTAATAATAAATCTGTAAGGGTCGGTCATGGAGTAATTTACTTTGTTTTCGAAGATATCGTGTTTATAGGCTCTATACATGATACTGAAACCAAAGTGACGATTTTTTTTTTCTGTATGTATGTATGTATGTATGTATGTATGTATGTATGTATGTATGTATGTATGTATGTATGTATGTATGTATGTATGTATGTATGTATGTATGTATGTATGTATGTATGTATGTATGTATGTATGTATGTATGTATGTATGTATGTATGTATGTATGTATGTATGTATGTATGTATGTATGTATGTATGTATGTATTATGTATGTATTATGTATGTATGTTCCTCCATAACTCTTAAACGAATTAACTGATTTTCATGAAACTTGGTAGATAAACATTTAGACGTACGGGACACAAGATAGGCTACTTTTTCTTTTTCAAAGCGGACGAAGTCGCGGGCACCAGCTAGTTCTAAATAAAAATGTAATTCAATATTCCATTGGTAGTTTCTATATGAAAAATGTATGATCAATATAATCTTTTCTCCTAACAATTTGTATCAAAAGTGATTTTTTTTTTTCAGGATGACTTGGATACCGCCTTAGAGACGATGTATCAATCAAAGGCATCAGGTTTAATAATATGGGGCAGTTCAAACGACGTGAATACGGTTGAGAAATGCAACAACCTGCTTGAATATGTTCATACTACATTAGGTCCTACTATAGCCAAATATACTAAATACCAAAACAGATTAGGTGCTATAGAAGAAATTTCAGATTTCAATGAAAATACTACTACAACTGATCCCATTGATGATACCGAGACTACAAATAATGATAATGACCAAAAACTGGAATTGAAACCAGAATTAAATTTGCTTTTACCAGAGAATAATACTAAAGAAATTAGTAACATAAATAGTGAAAGTTTAGATTTAGCACTTAGTAACAATACTAATTCTAATGAGAGCATGCTGATCGATCTTGTTGTAAACTTACATAAAAATGATGAAGATGGTTCTAATGTAAAAGAAAACAACGTTGTAGAAGTTACTTATACTGATTATCCAACAGTTAAAACTGAAAGTACAGTAACAGAAGCAGTACAAACAGAGTTTGTTACATACGAGTCAGTAGCACCTAGTAATAGAAGTACAATTAATAATGTAGAAACAATTAGCAGTAATATAGAATTAGATGTTACCACAGAATATATAGAAAATTCAACTAATATAGAACCGAACGAATATGAATACAAAGATTCTAAAAATAAACAAAAACATAAACATAATGATGATGACTTTGACTTTCTAACAACAATAGACGAATTTCTGACTGTCAAACCAAGTATAGCAAATGGAAGTAATGAATCTATAGAATTTGAAGTTACAACTGAAATTGAAGTTACGACTGAAAATGAAGTTGAAATTGAAGATTTAAATAGAAGTGTTTTTGATAATAGCTCGAATGACAATATTGCAGCGCCCTCTGCATCTGTGGCAACAAATCACATCGGTGATCAGGTGGTTATATATGTATAGATTTTTGGAATGAGACATGGAACAAAGCTTGTAGAAATCATCGAACCCGTAAGCAAAATCCAATTAAATTTAAAAATAACAAACCTATTATACATATATATACAATTTTTCGATTAATTTCAACATTTTCCCAAGCATTTTCAACATTTTCCTTAGGAAATTGCTTAGAAAAATGTTGAAAATGCTTAAGAAATTTTTGAAATAGCTTGGGAAAATGTTGAAATTTACCGAAAATTGATATATAATTATTGCTAAAGCTTGCTATAACCTTCTTAAGAAAATTTTCCTTAATTCCTTAATGTTTTTATTCCTTTATAGTTTTTAAAACGTGTCCAGTGCATGGCCTATATTATGATAATTATAAATTTTCTCTACTAACTCAAAAACAATTAAATTTTTTGTTTAGCGACATCTATTGTCGATCTTTATGTATAACTATTGTAAAGATGTCCTTTGAGATTTAAGAGCCTTGGGTAGAATTTTTAATTTTTTAATTAGCAGGCTCTACAAGCCTAAAGGGTCAGATTTTAGTTTGAAAAGAGATCTAATTTGAGTTGTGCCAGCGAATAAAAATATGTCTATAGAAAAATTACGTACTAGCTGGTGCCCGCGACTTCGCCCGCGTAACTTTGTAAATTATATACTAAAACCTTCCTCGAGAACCACTCTATCCATTGGTGAAAACAGCATGAAACTTGGTGCAGTAGTTTTTGAGTTTATCGCGAAAAGACATACAGACAGACACGGTGAAGGACTTTGTTTTATAATATGTAAGGATAATTTTATCGCCCTCTATTTTCAAAAGGTCAAATTTTCAAAAGGGCAGGCTTTCAAATGGTCAGTTTTTCAAATCGCCAGAATTACAAATATTCAAAGATTAAAAAAAACAGTTTACTAATCCGTCCATTTTCATTTTGTTATTTATTTGACTAACATTGTCAATTATTACGACTGACATTATTATTATTATTATTAATTGTGACTAACCAATATAGTAGGTAATTTTCAAGTTATCTGAAAATGTTAAAAGTTATATACCTTTAGATATACATAAAACTATAAGTAAGGGCCTCTTTCACAAACTACAAGTAATGTGTTGATTAGTTACTTTTAAAAATAATTTTCTGTTATATTGAATTATGCACTCGGTTTACTGCATCATTCGATAGACGATTTTTTTTTTATTATTTTCTATTTAATGTTTGGGACGTTTACCGTACAAACAAAGGTGTATCAGCTCCATTATCCCCGGTGACAGGTGACTTTAAGTGACGGTTTAGCCTACTTGACGTTGGTGAAAGAGGCGCTTAATATTATATGTAAATATCGTAATGTCATAATAAATTACGAGACACGAAGAGTGCGTCATTAATAAAAACTTATCATGACGTCACTATTTGGTGTTTTGAAAATTAAATAATTATAATTATTATAACCATTATTTCTTCATTTATTATTTAATAATAGAATGATTTTTTTTATTTTTCTGATAATTTGTCCGATTGCCTGTTATTTATATTGCAATAATTAATTATTAACGGAAAATATTGAATCTATATTATTATTAAATTATATTTCCTCATATATACTATATATTTACAATATAATATTCATTTTATTAAAAGAGGCCAATTTTTTTTATAAGTATTTCTATAATGTAATATTATGTAGGCCTTTTATAATATTAGTATCATAAAAATAAATTTTTACTTTTTTTAATTTTATTGAGAAAACTAGCTGGCGCCCGCGACTTCGTCCGCGTTGAAAAAGAAAAAGTAGCCTATCCTGTGTCCCGTACGTCTAAATGTTTATCTACCAAGTTTCACGAAAATCAGTTAATTCGTTTAAGAGTTATGAAGGTACATACATACATACATACATACATACATACATACATACATACATACATACATACATACATACATACATACATACATACATACATACATACATACATACATACATACATACATACATACATACATACATACATACATACATACATACATACATACATACATACATACATACATACATACATACATACATACATACATACATACATACATACATACATACATACATACATACATACATACATACATACATACATACATACATACATACATACATACATACATACATACATACATACATACATACATACATACATACATACATACATACATACATACATACATACATACATACATACATACATACATACATACATACATACATACATACATACATACATACATACATACATACATACATACATACATACATACATACATACATACATACATACATACATACATACATACATACATACATACATACATACATACATACATACATACATACATACATACATACATACATACATACATACATACATACATACATACATACATACATACATACATACATACATACATACATACATACATACATACATACATACATACATACATACATACATACATACATACATACATACATACATACATACATACATACATACATACATACATACATACATACATACATACATACATACATACAGAAAAAAAATTGTAAAAATTGTCAATTTAGTTTCAGTATCATGTATAGAGCCTATAAACACAATATCTCTGTAAACAAAGTAACTTACTCCATGACCGACCGTTACAGATTTATTATTAGTATTGATTGATGGTAAAATATATTATGTAATATGTTATATATATTATATGTATTTTTTTTTTTTTGCATAGGTGTCGGGCATTGCAAAGCGTTTCTCCAACAACGTCTGTTCACTGCATAATATTATTGTAATATACTCCATTAGTTGTAACATACGAGTACTAACCCTTATATTTGGAAAATAAAATTATCACCATCATCATCATCATCATTATTATAATCATCAGCCCATATAAAGCTGCCATAATTGGTAATGGGGTTTCTATTTTCCAAAGACGAGTCAAAATTTTCAAATTTATTTATTAAATCTGTAAAATTTATAATCTGAATTTTATAAATATGAAATATTCGCAGAAAATTAGTGAAATTAAGATGTCCTTTGATTATCCTTGATAATAGATCATTACATAGGATTGTCATTCGTTGAAGATTTCTACCGAAATATGTTCATAAAAATTCTTAATAAGTTTTAACCTCAATAAACATTTTGCCATTATTAATTATTGATTATTATTATTATATTACTAGCACGCTTCGCTGTGGCTATTAAAAAACTCGGTTGCCTAACAACGGCTAACTTCCACTTTAAATGTGACAGCGGTTCACGTTGGCCAGTTAGTTCTCTTCGCTTTCGGCAGATGGCAGATTATACTATTGCGTGAAAAATATGTATGACCAATTCTTGAAGCGGATCGCATATTGTGTAAAAATTTCAAGTCAACCCTTCGGCTAGTTTTCGAGTTTTTGAGTAACAAACAAACCAACACAACATTTTTATATTATAGATTACTATTACCTAAGCCTATTACTAATTACTATTACTATTCAATGTGTTGTATGTTGTAAAAAATGTAACAATTTTTATCTGTGATATAATTAATTGATTTATTGTTACTTAATGTTTTAACAGTATTGTGAATTACTATTAATTTGTTTAATTATTAGTTATAATATAGATGATAAATTTTAATTAATTACATACTAAATAAAATGAATTGATAAATGAAATACGTTTTTTACTGTTTTTTTTAAGCTAACAGACCATAGGTTTACTATAATATCGCTGCTTAAAAACTAAAGGGCCACAAATCAAAATTACACTTTTTACAGGAGAGCTAATCGAAAAAAATTAAATTATTTTTTGTCTATAGTTTTCTTATTAGATATATATCAAATATATGCATATTATACATCGTTAGAAGCGTATTTTTAAGTAGCATTATATGTTTTAAGTACTTTATAATAAACTGATTACTAGAAGAGATATAAACATATGTTACTTTTGAATATATAAAAATGATGAAAATATACTAAATATGCAATAAAACATCCATAAGTCTTTTTGCAACATAAAACATGAAGGATTGTGATTGTATTTTTGCAATAGAAACATTTTTGGATTTTTTTTGTTTTATGGCCCTTTAGTTTTTAAGCAGCGATATAACAAAAAAAAGTCAGCTGACTATAGTTATAAAGTTGTGGATCGGCAATTACATTTCTTCTCAGTTGAAAATTTGTCACATGATAATAATTTATCTGCTATCACTACATATTATAAAAAAGTTACTCCGCCGTGTCTGTCTGTCTGTCTATTAATAAACTCAAAAACTACTGCACCGATTTTCATCCCATTTTCACCAATGGATAGAGTGGTTCTCTAGGAAGGTTTTAGTATATAATTTACAACGCGGGCGAAGTCGCGGGCAGCAGCTAGTGAATAAATAAAAATGTCAGCTGGTTTATCTGGATGACATTCGTATTCAAGTTTGGGAGGGTACCGCTGCTGGTGGATACCACAAATTCATCTAAATACCTTTCTTCACTCGCTAGTACAGCGTGTCCTTAAGAGTGCGTATAAAGCAAACAAAATTTGTAATTTCACCCGCGTGGCCCCTTGGACATGACAGTGACACAAAATACGTAGAACTACGCACAACATGCGACGGAAGATAGCGCAACTCGCTCAATAAAAATATTATATTAGTGCCAAATATATTAAATATTAATTATTCGTAAACTACTAAGTAATGTCAAATGAAAAATTGTTACATACAGCCTTAGATAATATGTGAAGTGAAATTACTGATACACTTTTAGCTTTGTAATGTGTGTCATTTTGAAAATAAAACTAAAATCGATGGAAATGAGAGCTCACTTGGTGATTTTTTTCTATCGAGAAAATATCATTTTATTATATTTTCTGTTACAGACGTCACTTTCATTTATAATGTATTTATCTATTTAAAAAAATTTAATTAAATTAGACTTTGTTTACTTAGATAAAATTCAAATCTAGGATTGGCTATTTCTCTTTATACCCGCTCTTAATAAATAAAACACCTTTTCAACTAAAGAACTTTATTAATTTAAAAACAAAATTCAACCACAAATAATAGAGAAACAATAATTCTTAAATAACAAAGGCATTTCATCGTCCGTAATGAAATTTCTGTCTGGTCTTACGCTAGCGTATGTGTTGTATTTGGGTTCAGACACTACTGTGCAATGAATGTCGGACTTGAAACAGATCTCTTTGATCCTCGCCACATCTCTATGTAGCTCGTGAGATGTGTACGATGTCAGGAGAAGTGGTGCTCTGGTTTTGAGGATACAGGTGATGGTAGACGGCCACGCGTCTTTCCCGTTATATGACGACGATCTTTGAATGTTTACGTTGAATGCGCATACTGTAATAAACAAATCAGAATTGTGATTTTTTTTTGAGTTTACCATAGAAATACTACAATGGAATTTGCGTCACAAATGCCAAAGCGGCACATAAAAAGAACGCTTTTGACAGAATCATGGCGGACTCTTGCCTTCACCCGTCAATGGTAAAAGGTAGTAACGATCAACTTCTACTATTTCATTTTAAACTCTAATGGGTTGACGTAAAGTCACATTTTCTTTAAATTACGCATTTATTATTATGTTTGTTTTGTTTTAAATGACAGTCCATGCTCTACGCATATGTCACTTTTAAATGTTCCATAAAATTCGTAGTGTTTTGTATGGAACGCGGGTTCCATGTTGTAGTAGTTTGATGGAGTTTACTCATATAAGCCCGGGGTATAAAAATTTACGAGTTCGCCATTTATATACAGGGCGTCCCAAAACTATGCGACATGAAGGGAAAGTACCTTAAATATCGTAGATAGGATATTTTGCTGAAAGAAGACTATGTTATTTTTAAAAGTTAGTGATACTGCATTCAAAGATTTTCTAAAAATTAATTCAATAAATAAATATTCTTGAAATTTAAATCAAACATTTTACGTTATTCCTCTCTTTTAAGATACTATGTTACTTAAAAAGAATTATTATTTTTTGTCCATTCTTTCGATTGGCATCATAAAAATACGGGTGATTTTTTTTTTCTCACATTTAAGTCGGTTCGATTCCCAGACGAAGCAAGTAATTTTTAGAAAATGTTTGAATGCAGTATTACTAACTTTTAAAAATAGCATAAAGTCTTCTTTCAACAAAAAAATATCTACGATATTTAATGTACTGTCCCTTCATGTCGCAGTCTTGGGTCACCCGGTATATAGAGATATAAATAAGATTTGAAATATTTGACCAAGATCAATGTTTTTCAAAAGATACATCGAACAAATGACTGTTGTTTATTACCACCAAGTGGACCGTCAGCCTCTGACACGCTTCATAATATTAAAAATATATAAACTTGTTATTTTTGTGAGATAATAATTAAGTAACTATATGGTAAGTTACCTAAGTCGGGAGTTACGAAAAAATCGCTCGACCAGTAGTCATTATAATTCATGTTGTCATGAAAATTGAATCTGATACGACGATTGTTTTGTTTGCAATTCTCACACAATCTGAAAAGGAGAATTTGTTTTAAGTTTAACAGACAGGAAATATTAATTTACTAGCTGGCGCCCGCGACTTCGTCCGCGTTGAAAAGGAAAAAAGTAGCCTATCCTGTGTCCTGTACGTCTAAATGTTTAACTACAAAGTTTCATGAAAATCAGTTGATTCGTTTAAGAGTTATTAAGGAACATACATACATACAGAAAAAAATTCTAAAAATGGTCAATTTAGTTTCAGTATCATGCATAGAGCCTATAAACACGATATCTCTGTAAACAAAGTAACTTACTCCATGACCAACCCTTACACATTTATTATTAGTATTGATAACAGAAGATACAGTCCAGTACTCACTTGATGTTTCCAAGCAAATCCAAAGGTAGATTTGAAGGGTTTAATTCCGGAGCTATGAGGACGATATTCAAGTCATTGATATCAGATCGCAGATGAAGGAAGAACACCTCCCATTTGTTGAGGGCATCAGCTTCGAATTGTAGCTCAGCTCCTACTACGTGAATAGTGAAAGAAGATTTCTGCAAAACAATATAGTATACGCATTTTAATTCCTTCTACAAGTCAAGTTACTTTTGAAACTATAAGCGCCTCTTTCTCAAACGTCAAGTAGGCCAACTGTCATTTAATGTCACCGGTAACCGGGGATAATGGAGCTGATATAACTTTGTTTGTACGGTAAACGTCCAAAACATTAAATAGAAAATAATAATAAAAATTCGGCTATCATCGAATGATGCAGTAAACCGAGTGCATAATTCAATATAACAGAAAATGATTTCTAAAAGTAACTAATCAACACTTTACATGTAGTTTGTGAAAGAGGCCCTAAGTCAAGTTACTCTTGACTTTCAGATTATCTGTTCTTCTTCACCCAAGACTTCCAAGTCCAAGAGTAAGCTTCATTTTCTTTACCATGATTCGAAATGTTGGAATAATATTCTAGCTAATTTGATTAATAAATGCCATTTGTTTTCGAAATGTTACATTTTTTTACAAATACTTTTTTTTTAATCTAGTTAATAATAAGATTGCTCTTAACCAACATCGACGAAGTTGCGAACTAACTCAGAATTTTTTTAGAAAATATTTATATAACAAAACCTCCCTCAATTCGGTGTTTTTTGGCATATTCTAGTTAATACTTTTTGCTAATTAATAAAATTTTAATTAATTAAATAGCACTTAATTACTTAGAAAAGTGTGTGTCAGCTCCGAAGCACGACTGGAGTTTACTCCTTACGTACGAAAAATAAATAATTAAATAAATATAATTAAAACATATTAATTTAACATAATATATACAATATTGTAGCGTGTAACGCGTAACATGTGACATTTGATTTCACTAACATAAATTTTTATACCCCGGGCTTACTTATACCTACATATATGTGTCGTTCATTGTAAAAGTGAACTATCTCCTTGTAACTGAATTTTAGAATAACGAGCTTTTTGCGAATTATAATGTAGGAAAAAAATATAAGCATTCATTCATTGTTTTCATCTATGGGATTTTAATGCAACTATTGGAGTTAATTCACTTTTTTATTGAAAGTTATGACAAAATGTGATACCATTAGGCAAGAAAAGATGGTTTTAAAAATAGGGAGTTACACCACTTTTACAATGAACGACACATATATGAAAATCGATACTTCAAAAATTAGAATTATATACATTACCTTCAACCCATTCTTGTTAGTATTAACTTTATTACTCCAAAGTTGATAGCTGTAGACGGCAGTTAAGGGCGCAGTGGCCAGTTGAGTAAGCGCTGCGTATTGAAGGTCATTCATATCTGTCAAACAAATAATAGATTTATCAGGAAAGTAAATTTATGGTTCGAAAGCAGTGTTTTTTTTCTGCTAATTTGAGCTTTCATAGTTATAAAGGGCTTATGATCGAAATACTACAATGGAATTTGCGTTACAAATGCCAAAGCGGCACATAAAAAGAACGAATTTGACAGAATCATGGCGGACTCTTGCCTTCACGCGTCAATGGTAAAAGGTAGTAACGATCAACTTCTACTATTTCATTTTAAACTCTAATGGGTTGACGTAAAGGTCACATTTTCTTTAAATTACGTACTTATTATTATGTTTGTTTTGTTTTAAATGACAGTTCATGCTCACGCATATGTCACTTATGGGTACGTTCCCTAACCTGACAAAACTACGTAGAAATATAAACATAATGATGTAATAAATTTTTATTTACATGTATAAATATTTACCTATTTTTTCTTCGTACATAGAAGCAAGTACTTCGTTGATTTTCTCCGGTATTTGGTACATATGAGGCATAACCTTTGTGGGAAGTTTCGGTTCTAATCGGCCTTTGATCTGCTGATAGCTTACGAGCTTCTGATAGAGGCTGTAGGACTTACACCAGCGCTGATGTGACTTCGGAAAATGATCCGGATATTCAGAACAATATGAAATCTGAAATAGAAAACTTATTGTGTAAAACATTATACTTAGCGCGTCTTTCACCAACGTTAAGTAGGCTAAACCGTCACTTAGTCACCTGTCACCGGGAATAATTTAGCTGATATGCCTTTGTTTGTACGGTAAACGTCCCAAACATTAAATAGAAAATAATAATAAAAAATCGCCTATCGAATGATGCAGTAAACCGAGTGCATAATTCAATAAAACAGAAAATGATTTCTAAAAGTAACTAATCAACACTACTTGTAGTTGGTGAAAGAGGCGCTTAATATAGATTATCTAATTCGTTGCCGTGTACAGTCGAGGTCCTTCGACAATTTTCAAATTCATTCCTTTGTCAAGTGGTTAGACTCTTAGTACCTTTTGAAACTAAAATATTATAAAAAAAACTGACATTTTATAAAATTTTGGCATGACTGATGCAAGCAAATATCGACTTTAAGGTAGCGAACTTTTTTTTACCCCGACTTTACACACATTTCTGTTAACTTTTGTTATTTCTGTTAAAACAGAAATAACACTTTTTTGAGCAAGTTGTCAGAAGTAGGTACATATAAGGACATAGGGTATTTTTTATCCAGAAAATAAGTACTATTCCCTAAAAAACGATCAATTTAAGTTTAATCAATTTTACCTGACCACACCCGTCGCAATCTTTCAAGTTATTTTGCTTCCATTCCCTGCAGCTTGGATCAGCACAAATCCTTGGATACAACAGAGCTTCTTGCTCCCAAGGCACCAATTTCCTTTTAAGCACTTTCTCGCAGGACACGATCATTTGCATACGCAGTAGCCGATAATTGTGGCCTACTATATCTTTCGCATCAGCATAAATATGTTTTTGATCTAAGGAATAAATACAATGTATATTGAATTTGAATTGACTGATCTTTGAAATATTTTTTTTAATAAATCAATACTAATAATAAATCTGTAAGGGTTGGTCATGGAGTAATTTACTTTGTTTTCAGAGATATCGTGTTTATGTATGCATGTTCCTCCATAACTCTTAAACGAATTAACTGATTTTTATGAAACTTGGTAAATAAACATTTAGGCGTACGGGACACAGGATAGGCTACTTTTTCTTTTTCAACGCGGACGAAGTCGCGGGCGCCAGCTAGTAAATAAATAAAAATAAATAGATATTTATTTACACATTTCACACAGCACCATCTAGTGTCACACTAAGCAACTAATGTTTGTATTATGGATGCCAGACAGTTGATATACTACATACATATTATAAATACAAAAAACTTCCATGAATCAAAGTACAAAGGTAAAATGTTAACACATAAACATTTGCCCCTAGCGGGATTCGAACCCGCCACTGTTTGGTTAACAGCTAGGGTTACTAGCCATATCGTCAAGTCAAGACCAACATGATTTAAATAATAAATAATTACCTTTTAAATGTACAATGGTAGATACAGCAAAACAAAGCGCTTGGTGTTCAGATACGTCCTCATCTCTGTGCTTTAAACAACAATAGAAAATCAAATTGCAGAAATTACATGCGACTCGTGCGTTCTTCAATTCCTTCTTACAAACGTGACAGGCACTTGGCAAAAAAACTCTTCTGAAACTATATTTATAAACATATTCATCGTTGCCATTTGTAACTGTAGATATAGATTCCTTAACAGTCTTATCTTTTGGTAATTTCAGTTTAGTTTGACATTCCTTAGATTGCTTCTTTTCATCGGCAGTTTCTATTTCTGTTGAGTCTTTTATTTTAACTTTAGCTTGTCTTGAGTTCGGCGTTTTATTCTTTTCCTTTTTGTAATCAGTTTTATTCGATGGTACAGGAATATCTATGTGGCCTAACAAGTTTTTTGGCTGTGGAACGTCTTTGTTTTTTTCTTGATTTCTGTCTTTATCTGTCTCGTCCGATTCGGTTATGTTTATTTCAGGGTTCCGTTGCAGTCTGCTGGCTTCGTTAGCCTCATTTACCTCATTTGCAATTATTTCAAAAGATTTGTTTACATCATCAACACTAGAAGTTAAAGCGTCTTCAAAATTTTCAATGGGGTCAAATTCCGGTGAATGAGATAAAATTGATTCCTCAGTAGAATCGGTCTTAATTTCATCCCTTTCGTCTTCTAATTTATTTTTCGTTGGAATATTTGCTTGATCACTTTCTGTAGTTTCCGATTGTTGTTTGCCTTTTTCTTGAGTTTTTTCAGATTTCTGTTCCACCTTTTCATCTTTTTTCTCTTCTTGAGATGAACTTTTACTTGCAGCCTCTGTGGATGAAGTTGTAGAAGTTGAGGTAGTTATTTCTCTAAGCTGCTTATCCTTTTTTTTCTTTCCTCCTTTGCCTTTATGGTCTCTTCTTGCTGGACAAACTGGTGGAGATGTTATATCAGCTACAACGTTCGTTTCAGATTTTAATATTTTGTCAGTTTTAATTTCATCTTGTTTAATTTCAACGTCAGTGTCTATCTTATGAGACAACCCTTCTATATTAATTTCATTGCCATCATCTACAGTTTTTGATGTACCGACATCTGATTTAATTTCCATAATTTGTTCGCTTTTGGACTTTTCTGGTTCAAGCAAAGTATGGCTATCAGGCAAAGTTTTCATTTCAATAATTTCAGTCGGTAGAGTTTTGGTAGGCTCTTCAGTTTTGTCTATTATTTTTTCCTTGGACTCTGACTTGTCACTTTTACTGGATTGATCAGACACTGCAATAGCTGTAAGAAGTAGTTCCTGTTTTTTACTATCTTCTTTAGGAAGTGCTTGTGCTTTACTGTCACGTATTACCTCAAATAGCTTTTCCTTTTCTTCTTCACACTTTTCAATCGCAGTTAATTCGGCAAGAGATTTTTCAATGGATAATCTTAATTCTTCCATATCTTGGTTAACTTCCATTACTTTAGATTTTAAGTCTGTTTTTTCTCCTTTAAATTCAGTAAATTCGATTTCTGTAACTTTAATACCTGTTGCTATTAATTCTGGTGACATTATTGGCGTTTCACCTGAACCTTGTACAAATGGAGTATCTGGGATGTCTGTAGGAACTTCTAGCTTACCTTGTTCTATTATAACTTCTTGAATAATCATATTATTGTTATTGTCAAGAGGTTGTTCACTATTGGAACGTGGGTACTCAACCGAATCTGGAGCCATATCTAAAGATTCATGAGATTTTGTACTTTCTTGCATTATATCTGATACTGATGGCATTGACATTTGTGACGCTTGTGATGCTACAAGTTCTTCTACTTTTACATTATCCAACTCAACGCATTCTGACGTTTCTACTTTTTCTTCAATCTTTTGTTTAAAATCTTGTTTTGGTAATTTGGGCGATTTTTTTCTCTTTTTTCCCATACTTCCTTCTGGTATTAAAATCAATTGTGTTTCTTGTTTTTGGATATTTTCTTCATCTTTTTCTTTTATCATTTCTGGTTTTAAATCCACTTTCTCTTCCAAAGAAATTTCAGATTTAATTTCAGTCGTTGCGGAAACATCAACTGATAAATCTGTTGGAACAGTGTCTTTCTGAGTAGTTGGTTCTGTTGTTTGTACTTTGTAATTATCTTTTTTGTCTACAGGTTTTGCTATTTTAGCTTTTGGTTTCGGACTTTTTTCTGCTTCGGCAACATTTTTGGAGGGTTCTATACTAGACAATAACAAAATGCTTTTGTCTTCTATTGCTGTACTTAATACAGGTGAATCAACGGTATCAACTTTTGTACTTAGTTCGGTTTTCGGTGTGGATGACTCTTGTATTTTTGTGGTTGTTTGCAATTCAACATCTTTTTTCTCTTGGGAAACTTGTTTTTTGTCTTTTTTCTTTTTTTTACTCTTACCACTCTCTTCTGTTGAAATAACAATTGGATTGTCCTCAGTTTCTTTTGCTTTCTTCGTTAAAGTTTCAATTTCATTTTTTTCTTTATCAGCAGAAATTGAAACTTCTTTTATAGTACACTCCGAAGTACTGCTATCGTCAATAATCGGCGTTTCATATCCTGATGTATTCCCTTTTTGTTTTTCTTCAATTTTGTTATTTTTGCTATCCAGAACAGAGGCTACATAAACGTCAGTTTTTTCGATTTTAGCAACTGCTAATGAAATATCCTCTATTTTATCAGACTTCTCAGAATCATTGCGATTTTTTTTCTTTTTATTCTTTTTCTTGGAAGATTTGCTTTCATATTCATTTCTCTCACTTACCTCTAAAGGTACTTCTTGGACTGTGCCCGTATCTATCTTTTCTTCTTCCTTATTAGAACTAGCAAGTACTACTTGTAGTTCTAATGAATCAGTTTCCAGTGGTTTACTTTGCTCATTAGATTGTTCTAAATGTTTTTTATGTTTATTTTTCTTTTTCCGTGCAGTTGGCACTACTTCGAATGGTTCCTTCTCTAATACTTGATGATCATCATTACTATCAACAGTTAATTTGGTTTGTTCTACAACGGGATCCAAACACTTTATATTTGCATTCTCATCATCTTTATCCTTTTTTTTCTTACCTCGGTTTCTTTTAGGTTTGTTTGGTGTTTCAACTGTTTCACATTCTGGTATATCACTTTTTTCAGGTATAACTGCACTTTCTATTTCCGGGACACGTTCTTCTTTCAATATTTCAGTTGTTTCTTCTTTCGATTCTACTTCTTTTTCTGCGGGCTCAACAGATTCTTTCATTTGCGGTGGCGTTGGATTAGGAGGTTTGTGTTGTCGATTTTTCCCCTTACTCTTTTTACTGCTCATGATGCCGGCTAAGTGAAACGCGATACGTGAGTATTATTTGTTGTGAATTCAAACTACGACTGAGCAAATCTAAAATCAGTTTCAAACTGACCGTTTACTGAGTCGGTCCACTTTATTTCTGTCTCAAAAAGTTCGCGAGCCATGCAAAATGTCATTGCATACTCTGTTCAAGCATAACTACACTTTAGTCGCACTACAATATGGTCTATTTTTGTGTACATCTGCGTAACAGACATGCATGTTTGCTACATGCCGTTAGTTATGAGGAAGCGATGCTTGCCAAAAGTGCACGAATGCAGTCACATAGATACAGACCTAAATGTAGATGGTGTTACAAATAAAAAGTGAATTAATGTCACAATGACTATTGATTGTGTGTTAGCTTGTCCTCGTATTTAAAAAATATATTTAATAGTCCACAACATTAGCCCACTGCGATTTGGCACTACCTATCCGTTCTTTGATTATTTATGTTTTAATGTTTACTTCCTACGCTTCATACGTAGGTATTGTTGATAACTTATCAAATCATTATGTCTGGTTTCGCAGTGTGCCTGTCTGTAGACCTTAACATAAAAAAAATTAACAAATATATTTCATTTTAAAAGCATTTGTTAAAAATGTTAAAATTGAACAATACCTCTTTGTAGTGTACGCGTATTATCTCAGTCACGATCCGATTATTACGAGTTTGGGATGACCTACATAAATCTTTTACGGTCTATGGTCAGTCAAGCAGCCATTGTACTCTTTGGAAATACCATATCGAGAGGGGTCTCACCATAAAACCAATTTACAATTGCAGCAAACAAAATCCAACCTTAAGAAATTATTTTTATATTTATCCCCACATTTGGTGTATTATTAGGTATTTTGTTTTATTGTCTAATGTCATTTTAAAGAAGAACTCATCAGTTATTAAACAGTGTATAATTTTTGGAAAAATATTAAAAAAAATACAAGTTATGAGCATTTAAAAAGTGAAAGTTTGTATTTTTTTTTTAAATGTTCACTTGGCAGAAAAAAGTGTTGGCCAAAGAAAAGTGGCCCTCCGTTTTAAAATTTTAATATGTTAGGGGAGCAAAGTTCCCCTCACACAAAAAGATAATAATATGAGTTTAGAACACTGGATGACATTTTTTAATATTTTATTTTATTGTCGAACGTTTTGTCGCAGTTTTGTTTTGCTAAAGTGGGTCAGTGGATTTATTGTTCAACAATTTTTTTTTAACTTTTTTGAAGCCAGTAGCAGAGAACATTGTGTTCTGCAGACGTGACAGTTTCCATTCTTACAGAACGCCACCCTGAATTAAAAGCACATGTGCTGTTATTGCATGGTATCCTGCAACAACTTTTTTGAGGTTAAACTGCTTGGTTTAACGCTCCGTCACAGGAGCCCCTGGTTTGATTCTCGACTAGGCCAACTTTGGAAAAGAGCTTTTTACAGTTGGTTTTGGTCTGAATCGGCATTTCGAAGTAATTTGGCCACCTCCTTAAAGAAGGCCATATCATGCCCGAATGATGCCCAAATATTTTTTTTTATGCTAGCCACAAAAAGAATAGCAAAATCAATTCAAGTTTTTCTAGTTTAAATTTTACGAAGCTTAAAACTTTCTAAAAAAATAGTTCCTTTTACAAAAAGTAATGAAGTACTTTCTAGTGACAATGTCTTTTACATAATTCCATGTGAGACTGCGTGTATGTGTGCGTGTTAATGCATGCATTAAAAGGGGGTCGAAAGACAGTGGCTAAACTAATTATAGCGGCGCAAACGCATGCCCAGCGGCACATTACTATAGAGATGGCTTCTGTCAATAAAATAAGTTTTTTAAATATATTACTAGCTGTTGCCCGCGACTTCGCCCGCGTTACTTTATAAAATATGGCCTATGTTACTCGCTGATTATGTAGCTTCCCAACAGTGAAAGAATCTTTCAAATCAGTCCAGTAGTTTCGGAACCTATTCAATACAAACAAACAAAGAAACAAACATCTTTCCTCTTTATAATATTAGTATAGATTACTAGCTACACGCTCCTGGCTTCGCCCGGGTTCAAAATAAAAACTATCCTATCTTTTAAGTTGGACCAAATTACAAATAGTTACGAAGTTTTATCAAAATCGGCTCAGTAGTTTAGGAGTCCATAGGCAAGAAACAAGGTGACACGTAATCCATACCAATATATATAGCTGAAGAGTTTCTCTGTTTGTTTGGTTGTACGCACTAAACTCAGGAACTACTGATTCGAATTGAATTTTTTTGTGTATTGGATAGTCCATTTATCGACGAAGACTATAGGCTATAGAGAACACGGACGAAGTCGCGGGCATCAGCTAGTTTATATATAAGGATTTACGCGAATTCTTAGGCATTGAAAAATGAAAATATGTGATTTATGAACACCTGACATCTTTATCGCTGTGTTAGCAGTGGCGCCATCTTTTTGCCAGAGCTCATTACCCTATACCTTTTCAAACCCTTATCCCTAATCCTAATGCAGTCAGCAACTCACTTGCAGCACCTATATCGTTGCTTGTGTTATAGGCAACGGTAGCCACCTACTAGCATCAAGTGGATCGTCAGCCTGTCTGCCGAACTTAAAATTAAAAAAAATTATCTCAAAAAATATTATAAAAAGGATTCTCCATAGTAGCGCGCTTGTGATATGAAAATCTGCACATGTCGGTCGTTTGGCGCGTGCGTCCATTTGGTAACAAGACGCACAGAGTAAGTATTCACACAATACATTATAATAATAATAAAAAATAAAAAATTAATCAAACGAAATCAGTTTTTAGTTGACGTCAGTAAAAACTTTCATACAGGAGCCATATTAGCATTTAATTATTAAGATACAAACGCTTTTTTGCCTCCTACGCTTCCACCGAACTTAATTATAAATAGTAACCAGTAAATAAAAATAATGTGTGGTCAAAATATTAAATTTGTTAATTTTATAATCATAAAAATGCCATTTGCAATAGTCGGAACTTTAATAAATAAAAATATTAAAAAAATTTACGTGTATGGAAAGAGCAAAAATGGCATATAAAACATTAAAAAATTGAATATTTTTTAATAAATAAAATAATTAGTTAGTAATTATTTTAGTATAATAATAGTGTTTTGTATCTGTAAACGCGCATTACTCTGTGCCACGCGTTACTATGTAAATGGGGTTCACGAAATATTTTATGTCGTGTTGAATTATTCGTGTATAAAAAACATATATTATGCGAAGGGGTGCACGCGCATATGACTGGGTGTAGTTAGTTCTATTACCGTGACTTTTCGGACGTACGAATGTAGATACTTTAATACGAGTAAGTAGGTATACTCGTAAACCTACATGATTATAGTTTAGCTGGGCCAATTTTAACATGACTTTTTATGTTTTTATTAGCTGGTGCCCGCGACTTCGTCCGCGTTGAACGATGAAAGGTACCCTATGTCCTTTCTTGTGTCCCAGACAACGTGTATGCAAAATTTCATGTTGATTGGTTCAGTAGTTTTTGCGTGAAAGAGTAACAAACATCCATACATATTTTCGCATTTATAATAATGCAGGGGATAAGGCGACCCCTTATCCCCTGCATATTTATAACTGTTTTACAAGACGTCATGAAACAACTTAACTGGTCAAAGAAAGGCATAAATATTAAAGGAAGCTATCTTGGAAATCTCCGTTTTGCGGATGATATTGTGTTGTTCTCGGAAACCGCGTCACAACTGGAAGAAATGATTAACGAGCTTAACAACGTCAGTCGCGGTATCGGTCTGGAATTAAACACAGAAAAAACTAAAGTCATGTCCAACAAAGCTCAAAGACCCATACTCGTAGGAAATCGACAGCTGGAGTATGTCCAGGAATACATATATTTAGGTAAGCTAATATCCTTCTCAAAGTCTAGACACAGCGACGAATTAAAGAGACGTGTCAACATGACATGGAATAAATTCTGGGGCCACAAAGAGGTTCTAAAATCTGATTTACCTATTAAATTAAAAAAGAAGGTCCTAGACTCATGTCTCTTGCCTTGTCTATCGTATGCAAGCCAAACATGGATCTATAATACCTACACGAGCAGAAAAATTGAAACATGCCAGAAAGCCATGGAGAGAAGCATTCTCAATTTGAAATTAAAAGACAAGAAAAGACATAGCGAAATAAGAGAAAGGACAAAAGTTATTGATGCTGCAAGAAACTTAAGTGGAAATGGGCCGGTCACATTGCACGTCAGGACAAAGAGAAATGGACCAAAAAAATCACTGTATGGGCTGGCCCCACCGGAAAAAGAAAGAGAGGACGCCCCATGGAAAGGTGGGAAGACGAGCTTAAAAAGCTTGTAGGTGGCGATTGGATTAGGATAGCCCAAGACAGGGAAATGTGGAGAGAGATGGAGGAGGCCTTTACTCGTCGAGAGGTCCTTAATAACTAGATTAAAAAAAAAAAAAAAAAAAAAGATTATGTATATATTGTAGTAATTAAGGAAATTAAAGGCTTTTTATTTTTATTTATTTTATTTATAATATCTGTACGGATTAGTACTGATTTTTTCTATGTTCAGAACGGCAGGCGGGCCAACGATCCTCCCCGTTCTGGATAGCCGGGGGCACCGAAGTCGTGTCATAAAATCCCACAGTCTGACAAAGAGCCTGATTTTGTGACATTTTATATCATCTTTTTATATCAAATTCTGATAGTATAAGCCGATATAAATGCAAGAGTAAAACACCCAGGTGTTCAGCTTATCCTAGTTTTTGAGATAGTTACGAATCCGACATTACCCCGCAGTATCCCCTACACTGCCGGGTTCCTACTCAAGATGATTTCCCAATGGTTAAAAAAAGAAAGGCTAGCCAACGGTCTAATTGATGGTAGCGAACGTCGTGTACTTCGGTGCGGAAAGACTAAGGGTCAGCGCCGACGGACAGAGTGGCGGCGAAGAGCAGTTACAGGTCGCAAAGCCCACTGAGCGCGCGTCACAAAGAGCTGGCAAGGAAGTTGATTCGCCGCGCGCCTCTCGACCGCACTTTGAATCGCTGGCCGTCATTTTATATCATTGTACCAAATACAGTCGTATTCAGGAGCACTTCAGGTTCAATTTAAATTGTTACTAAATTAGTCTCCTCGCTGCCACTCCGTCCGTCGGCGCTGACCCTAAACCACAGATGCCAGAGCCCGATTCCCTATCTCCTTCCAATCTTGACGCATATATTATAGCGTTGCCTATGAAATTCACCATCATCTAGTCTGCCGACTTACATAAAAAACATATTAATTATACTATTATTTATTAGGTGGGTTTGCCCTTGGCCAGCTGAGATGAGATGAGGCCTATGATGGAGCGAGCCAACCCAGAAGATGCCTATTCACTCCAACTTTGAAAATATTTGGGTTATATGAGCTCGGAAATACAGACTAGGAGTTCCAAACCTTGACAGTGCGTATTATGAAAGCTTTTAAAGCAATAAAAAAAATCAAATCAATCGTAATTCACAAAACTTTAACCCATAAACTGTCTGTATACACAGATATTATTACGAACACAATATTTCACCTGTTGAAGAAGCGTTGAAAAAAGACGGATATTTTTTTTAAATCCCATTCCAAATATACTTATTTCGCCCATCTGAAGTCGTTGACCTTTATACAGTGACAAGTAGTCGATGCGCGGGACTGTGCGGGGTGTGCGGGGTGTGAGAAGGGGTGTAAAGAGGAAATGGACGGACGAGGGACGGGAAGACGCGGAACGCGGGGCGCAGGGAAGTGGAGATACACAGGGTGGATACAACCCTGATTGAGTTTGGGCCGACCGTTTCCATTGTCGCACGATATTTCCGTGCGATAGAGCTCGGCGTTTTGTGTTGTGAGTCAACCAGCGTGATATATGATGAGATGATAATAATATGATGATAATTAATGTGATATGATGTTGATATGATTATATCGCTGCTTAAAAACTAAAGGGCCACAAATCAAAATGATACTTTTTAAAGGAGATCTAAACGAAAAAAATTAAATTAATTTTTGTGTTTTTTTTTTCTTATTAGATATAATATCAAATATAGGCATATTATACATCGTTAGAATCGTATTTTATGTAGCATTAAATGCTTTAAGTATTTTTATAATAAACTGAATACTAGAAAATAACAGAAAATGATTTCTAAAAGTAACTAATCAACACTTTACATGTAGTTTGTGAAAGAGGCCCTTAGACTGCTAGAAGTACCGTTCCGGCTGTGCTTCTGGTGCTTAGTAATGCTAAGCCCCGCCCCCTTTTTAATAAATCGTTATTTTTATGAATAACTCGCTGCTGCCCGCGACTTCGCCCGCGTAACTTTGTAAATTATATACTAACTAAAACCTTCCTCGAGAACCACTCTATCCATTGGTGAAAACAGCATGAAAATCGGTGCAGTACTTTATGAGTTTATCGCGAACAAACAGAGAGACGCGGCGGAGGACTTTGTTATAATAAGTAAGGATATGTCCTGATAAACTCATAAAGTACTGCACCGATTTTCATGCTGTTTTCACCAATGGATAGAGTGGTTCTCGAGGAAGGTTTTAGTTGGTATAAATTTCCGGATTTTTCGTTTTTCCAGAAATATAACAGAAAAAAAATTTTGGACAAGACTGTTTTAAAGAAATCTATTTATAGATATAACAATGGATACTAACACTCCTCGACTGAGAATGGACAACTTTGCTACCCTTAATAATCACATTCACTCCATAACCGACCTTATCACAACAAAATACGGCCTATTTCTCGCTATGGTTCCTAACGGCCTCCATTAAATAAAATACTGAAACTCTCCTATTGAAAAATGAATCTTAGTGCTATGTAAGAAAGATTCATATTAGCTTGACGGTGAAAAGATTTGTAGCTAATATTTCCGCGTTTATGAATCAAGTGGATTTAAACGCTATTCTCTATACTTTAAGAGTAATTTTCGTTTGTGAAAACTGCTTTGTGTATTTAGTAAGGCATTTCCTGGGGAGGTGAGCGCGGAGTAACAAAGAGATGTTATTCCCGTGAATTACCAACCACCAGTCAGCTTTAAGAAGCGTTATAAAAAAGGAAATGTTATTCTTACAGGTGATCTCAGATGGGGTTAAATATTATAAAGTTTATAAGAGAAGAAGGAGATATTTTCTTTGTTTTTGTCTCGAGATTCCCCAGAGAGGTGGTAAATGTCCATTGTCCAAGTAATGGCCACATCACTGACACAGTTAAAATATGTCTTCAAAACCCATTCTTATATTTTTATCTTGTTAGAGCAGGGGTGGCCAACCTTTATTAATCAACGTGCCATTTTACTAAAAAAAATTTTAGATGCGCGCTCCGTCAAAAATAATTTATTTACTACAAAATCTTTATTTACCTATTATCATCAATACTAGTCAAAACTAATAATAAATCTGTAAGGGTTGGTCATGGAGTAAGTTACTGTTTTCAGAGATATCGTATTTATATACATGATACTGAAACTAAATTGACCATTTTTACAATTTTTTTCTGTATGTGTATTTTCGAGTATATTTGTATCCTCCTTAACTCTTAAACGAAATAACTGATTTTTATGAAACTTGGTAGATAAACATTTAGACGTACGGGACACAGGATAGGCTACTTGTTTCTTTTTCAACACGGACGAAGTTGCGGGCAACTGCTAGTAAAATATAAATTTTGTGAAATCAGTTAAAAAAAAACTAGTAGTGGCAGAGCACACTGCGTTTCGCAGTCATTAAGCCCAAGTACCTACACCATAAAGTACAGATTAAGTACCATAAAGTAAAAGTTCACTGTGTTGCGGTGTTTTAGAGAGTGGGTAAGGGTTGCTAGAACCCGTTTCCCTATCCCATTCTAATCCCATAATGCTACTGTGGTCGGCAATTCGGCATCGCACTATCAGCACCTGTGTCGCTTATGTAATCTTATGGCGGCTGTACACATGTGGCCAAGGTGTTGGGCCAACGTGTAGAGAGATACTTGGCGGTATATTGGCTTAATTGGTCTAGTGGACGCCAACATTGGCAGGAAAACCGAATAGTGTCGGTTTTTTGTGCACACATCAAAGGATCTTGGCGCGCTCCGCAAACAGCGTTCACACGTTGGCGTCTCTTATTCAGTTCGTTTCTACTCGTTAGCGGAGACAGTACAGACAGTCTACGTCCATCTTTATCGAAGCGCCAATGCAGAATGATCAGTAAGCCAATGTGTAAACAGCAACCTTGGGGATGCATCATTTTGGCCCGACATATTGGCCCAACACCTTGGTCCCATGTGTACAGCGGGCTTTAGGCGAGCCACCTACCATCAAGTGGACCGTCACCCTATCTGACAAATTTTACTTGAAATAATTCAATTTAGATAAAAATAATTTTGGTTAGCGAAGTTAAGCTGAATTATTTGCGACCGTATCTTATATGAAAGGGAGAGCTTTAAGAAAATTAGCATTTATATTGTTCTATTCTTGACTTTGTTAGGGTTGCCGACTTGAATTGATGAACTAAATGTGGATCCTAGGCTTCCATTCCTCACTTCGAGTACCTGGGAAATTGGGTTAGCGAGAAGAGGTTGAGAGAAAGAGAGATTGAACGGCAGCCCTTTATCTTACTAAAATAATCAATGCATACTACGAGTATCAGACAGGCCTTCAAAATTTGTGGCCTATAAGTCAATTCAATCATTTGGGCACCGTGTCTAGCAGTAGTAACCATCCCCATACAAAAGGTCACCGTGAAATAACAGCATGGCTGTTTTGTTTCGGTGAGTTTTTGTGGATTGGCATAGAAAAGTCGTAAAGGTGCTACAAAGATATTATAATAATATAAAAAAATAAGTAGACCATACAATAGACCATACTTCAAATGTAAAAGCAGTTTTTAAGTAAATATACAGTTATTTCGTTTCACCCCTGAAATTATCCACCTGCATTCGGAAGTCACAATTTTACTTGCAAAACGATGGGACAAGTGCAACCTAAAAAACTAAGGACTTGAGAAATTCCCGTATATAAGTTACTCTATGAGAATAGTGCTCTATGCACTATATACTCGTATATATTATATATTTTTGTACGGTTTGTGGCGGGGGACGTTTGTTTTGTCTTTCTATATGTTACCTATGTATGTTTTTATATGTCCTTTGCTGTAAATAAAATTTATTCTATTCTATTCTATGCTTACTTAGATATCTTTGAATATTACTTGGATAAAGTGCCGCTGTGCACATTCCGGATGAGTAAAAAGACTTTATCCCAAAGACGCGCGAACTTTGGGACAATTTCTTTTCTAAGGTGTTTACATCTAGCAACAACTAGCTGGTGCCCGCGACTTCGCCCTCGTAACTTTGTAAATTATATACTAAAACCTTCCTCGAGAACCACTCTATCCATTGGTGAATACAGTAGTTTTTGAGTTTATCGCGAACAGACAGTCAAACAGACGCGACGGAGGCCTTTGTTTTATAATACGTACTTAGTGATGATAAGGGCTTCTTCAAGCGAGCAGAAAACAAATTCCTACATCCTTAAAAAATGTTTAAAAAAAAACAGAATTACTTATTTCATGGATCCGGTAACTAGAAATTTAATTGACACATTAATCAGTTATCATAAATGTGTTTTGAAACTACAAGATTTAATTAATTATCATCATCAATCAATACTAATAATAAATCTGTAAGGATTGGTCATGGAGTAAGTTACTTTGTTTTCAGAGATATCGTGTTTATAGGCTCTATACAAGATACTGAAACTAAATTGACCGTTTTTAGATTTTTTTTCTGTATGTATGTATGTATATTCCTCCATAACTCTTAAACGAATCAACTGATTTCCATGAAACTTGCTAGATAAACATTTAGACGTACAGGACACAGGATAGACTACTAGTTTCCTTTTCAACGCGGACGAAGTCGCGGTCGCCAGCTAGTTTATAACTAAAAGTGATAATTTGAGCAGCTCATGTTGACCACCCTTTTTCCTATTTACTTTGTAGGCTTTTTGTGTGATCGACGATGGCCCTGCTGCATATCTAATAGTGTTTAACAGATCTATAGCGACTTTTTGGTTGAAGGGAAGGCTGCCTGTCCATAAAAATACCACATTGATATACCTAATCACAGAATATAATATTAGATATACAAAAAAAACATTATTCTATGATGTGGTCGCATTGGCTGCTGGTTTAATTTGAGTATTTTTTATCTTCTTTGTTGGGTCGCTAAACTTGTTTAGCACCCAATTGTTTGTTTTGTTGTTTGTTTGCTTTGTTTGTTTGTTTGTTTGTTTGTTATTGGGGGCAAAAATAAAAAGGGAAAATATACTTATGAAAAAGTTCCTATTTTATGTGGTCGCTTTGGTTGCTTATTTAATATCGGGTAGGTACTTACCTACCTTTTTATCCTCTATATTAGGAAAAATTATCATGCCAAGCCGGGGGCGGGTCGCAAGGGTTAAAATAATTTGAAAACTATTGTTCAAGATGATGGTACCTTTTTATCCATTCCATTGAACTAATAAAAAATTATTTTTGTATAATTCTTTATATATTTTTTGGCCAATAGATCAAAGTGGAAATAAGACGAATAAGTTTTGTATAAAGATCAAACCCCAAGGTTATATTCGTTTTAACAGTTGAAACTTGTACCATTAAGTAGGAAGAAATTATAAATTATATTGAGAAAAATATCGCATATTTATGATTTAGTAACTATTTCACAACGTCAAGTAGGCCAAACTGTCATTTAAAGTCACCAGTAACCGGGGATAATGGAGCTGATATACCTACCTTTGTTTGTACGGTAAACGTCCCAAACATTAAATAGAAAATAATAATAAAAAATCGGCTATCGAATGATGCAGTAAACCGAGTGCATAATTCAATATAACAGAAAATGATTTCTAAAAGTAACTAATCAACACTTTACTTGTAGTTTGTGAAAGAGGCCCTTAAGGTTTTAAAACTTCGTCGCGTCGTGCAATTCCCAAATAGTTGAAATAAATGTAGGTTCTAATTTAACCCCAATTTCATAGCATTATAAACGTAGCTCTCGATCTTGGAACAAAGGTTTTTAACCTTCTAAGCGAATACGTGCCAACAATTCTTCGAAAATAGGTAAGAAACATCAAACTACTACAACATGGAACCCGCGTGCCACACAAAACCCTACGAATTTTATGGAACATTTAAAAGTGACATATGCGTAGAGCATGAACTGTCATTATAACAAAACAAACATAATAATAAGTACGTAATTTAAAGAAAATGTGACTTTACGTCAACCCATTAGAGTTTAAAATGAAATAGTAGAAGTTGATCGTTACTACCTTTTACCATTGACGCGTGGAGGCAAGAGTCCGCCATGATTCTGTCAAAGGCGTTCTTTTTATGTGCCGCTTTGGCATTTGTGACGCAAATTCCATTGTAGTATTTCGATGGTAAGCACCTTTTCCGTAGTACGGACTCATTATTCTACGGCGTAGCGCTCATTATACGTAGTAATGTAGTAAATGACCGTTTTCATAATTATTCTTTAAAATATTCAATTTGATTTGATATTACTTCTAACTAGCGACCTGGGCCCGGCTTTGCAAGGTTTATATAATACTATAGCTGCTGCCCACGACTTCGCCCGTGTAAATTATATACTAAAACCTTCCTAGAGAACCACTCTATCCATTGGTGAAAACTTTGTTTTATAATATGTAAGGATATACAAACCTTCGTTATTTATCGCTCTTTCCACCAGTCAAAACGGTATCAAAATATGTTGAATAGTTTAGAAAGAGTTACCTACAGGAGAAACAGATCGACTTTATTTTCTAATTTAATTTATATAAAAACACTACAGTTAAAATTTAATGTGAAAAAAAATAATTTCAATCCTTCTGCGAGTTGTCAAGTTTTGTAGACACAAACATACGGAAGCTGAATTTTTATATATACTTAAATATGTAACGTTACTAAATGCAAGTGTCGTGCAAACGCCAATGCATACTTAACCTGAAATTAATTATTTTTAATTACTGGCTATGTATGACACATAGGTAATCGTAAATAGAGATATTTCTTTATTTAATAAATATTTTACAATGTAAGCACCCGCTATTTTTGAAAAGTTCAAGTCCGTACGTAGCCAGATTCAGATCGCCTAGTAGTATAGAAGATTATTATGAAACAAGGCGGTAATGCAAGAAGAAACCTAGTTAGGAAGCGTGCTCAGCTAGTTCCCAGGGTTGGCTGGGATCGATGCAGGGGTGTATCTGGTTTTTTCGGACACTATACCAACTGGGAGGGGTGAACGAACGGCGTTATGTAAGAGCGGTCGATAGATCGGGACATGCGCTACCCCGACATTCGCCCCCGGCCTCGTAACAACCCTCGCAATAACGCTCGCGCGCGCTACCGTATCGGACGTGCCGTGTTTTTCTTTACCGCGTTTTTCGTTTCCCTTTCGTTCTTTCCGTTTATGATTTAAGCCACCATGTCTAAAGGTGACGGTGAACAGCAAAACGGCTCCGGCGAGGAGTCCAAGACCAACCTGATCATAAACTACCTGCCGCAGAGCATGACTCAGGAGGAAATACGCAGCCTGTTCTCGAGTATCGGCGAAGTCGAGTCCTGTAAGCTGATAAGGAACAAAGGAGCCGCTTTCCCCGACGCGCTCAATCATGCGCTGCATGGAGGCGGACAAAGTCTCGGCTACGCCTTCGTCAACTACCACCGGCCCGAGGATGCGGAGAAAGCCATCGCAACTCTCAATGGACTTCGTCTCCAGAACAAGACCATTAAAGTGTCATACGCGCGGCCGAGCAGCGAGGCCATCAAAGGTGCCAACCTCTACGTGTCGGGACTCCCGAAAACTATGACACAGACCGAGTTGGAACGGCTGTTCAGTCCGTACGGTCGCATCATTACGTCGCGAATTCTCTGCGAAAACTCAGGCGGCAGACCGTTCACTGGCGGCGAACAAGGACTGTCCAAGGGTGTGGGATTTATAAGGTTCGACCAGCGAGTTGAAGCGGAGCGAGCGATCCAGGAGCTGAACGGAACTGTGCCCAAAGGAGCTACGGAGCCGATCACGGTTAAGTTCGCAAATAACCCGAGCAACAACGGAAAAGCTCTTGCGCCTCTCGCGGCGTATTTGCCGGCTGCTTTGCGCTTCCCCGCACCGCTGGGACGATTCAGTTCAGGCAAGTCACTGTTAGCTATTAATAAGGGTCTCCAACGTTACAGCCCTCTCGCCGGCGAACTCCTCGGTGGGGTTCTGCCCGGAGCTGTCGGCTCGGAATGGTGCATCTTTGTTTACAACCTAGCTCCAGAAACAGAGGAGAATGTCCTCTGGCAACTATTCGGACCCTTCGGCGCCGTCCAAAGCGTAAAAGTGATTCGCGACCTGCAGACGAACAAGTGCAAGGGGTACGGGTTCATAACTATGACGAATTACGACGAAGCCGTAGTCGCCATTCAATCGCTCAACGGGTATACGCTCGGGAACCGTGTGTTACAGGTCAGCTTCAAGACCAACAAGATCAAGACGATCTAAGGGCTTCGCCCCGGACACGGCCTAGCCGGACGCTAGGACGGCACAGCAGGTGCGCACCCATACATACACACACAAAGACACACATCGGCGACGGCAGCGAACAATTACATGGACCTTTGACGTACACTGAGTCTTCCGAACACGCGGCTCGACCCTGCTCACAGGAACCTCCACGGCCGACTGTATTTGCATATTAAACGTAACACTGGTCACACGATCTAAGGCAGCTGTTCTTTCAGGCCGGCCATTTTCACGGTGACATACATACGTACAAGTTGAATTGGGTTAAGTGTGTTTCGGGAAATGAAAATGGCCGATACGCGAGCCGGCTGATGCCGTGGTGCGCATGTCCGGACAAAATGGCCGGTGTGAATGGAGGGCTGAGTGTTGTTTCGATTCAGGAGTAAGTACCCATGCATATTGCAAATAGTCAATAACAAAATAATGATATTAAACTTCGCTTATGAACGGTTGTGGTTATCGAGAAATAGTTTTCGAGTAAAATAAATAATTTAGCAATAATAGCCTAAATTGTGTAATGCTATGCTCCAATTTTATATGCGATCATATCGTGGTGATAGGTAACTGCGAGTATACTTACAGTAATACTCTTGTGTGAATTAGACTTAATGTAAAGACGCGGTTAGGCCGGCACTCACTACAAGGTGACAAATCGATTGACGAATGCCAAAATGTATCGAAATGTTCATCTATCTCGCTCACACGACATAACATAGTAAACATATACTTACTTAGTAATAGAGAATGTACCACCGGCCAAATATAACACGGAGAGGCGCGCTCACGCGAGCCAACTAATCGAAGTAAAATAGTGTTATATTGTTAAAGATTGGAAAATATATATTATCTGTGTAATATATATTATATATGTATATTTTAATCATATATTAATGTAATTAAGGATGAAAACTAATCAAAAACTGTGATAGGTTTTGATAAAATTTTAAAAAAATCTAAAAAAGAGATCAGCGGAAAGCTATGAATGAATACGAGTATGCGTCTCGTATGGCGGACATAGGATAGTTTTTTGAGACAAATTTTGCACGTAAAGCTAGAAATCGGGTTAAAACTGTTCGCATGGTGTTGACGCGTGGCGTGGACCATCAAGGTACATGGGGAAAATCGATTGAGCTGTTCTGGGCTACTCGCGGGGTGGGGCAAGCGAGCCTAGGGTGGGGGGAGACGGGGTATATAGTCGTCTCTTTCCCCCGGCACCCGCTAGACAAGGAGGCAAACACGTCAGCTAATGCCTAGGTCACGGACGGTGACTGAGATAAGGTAGTCCGTTCGCGGAACAATGGTGCATACTATAGACTAAACGTAATGGCATCGCGAAGGCGATGTTTTAACATATGATCGGTACCTGCTATAATAATAAATAAATGTGTGGATGCGATCCTGCGTCTATTCGAAGTAGGCTTTAATTGTCTTAGTTTAAATGGAAATTTGTAAATAAAAAAAAATTGTTTAAAAAAAAATAATCTCGCCGCGTTAAAATACATCAGACCACAGTGTATATCTACTTGGACCCGACAATGACCTATTAAAAAACATCGAAATTGAATAGATATAAAATATCGTGCCGTCCTAACGACCCTAAGTACGATTTTTGTAAAAAAAATATAGTTATACTTAATATATTATGTAAAAAAACAGTTTTGTAACATTTCAGATATTACTAATAGGTACCATTACATACCAAAGATGGAGATAAAAATTTACAAGTATTTATATATTTATTATAAATGTAAATCGTGCAATAACTAAATAGCCGTAATTTAATAAAAAATATACTTATTAAACTAAATGACTCGAAGAGGCGTTGGTAGACTTTTATAGTCTGTGTATGTGTGTTAAAATGGCGCCATATTTGTTTACTATTTATTGTAATCTAAATTTATTTAATCGCACGTGCAGTCGGAGCTGCCACCACTTATCTTTCTTTCGGAAATCAATCAAAAAAATGCTTTATTTACAGCTAAATACATGCTTGACATTCCAATTTAGTGATAATATGTTTCATTATTAGGTGTACTTTATTAATTTAGATAAATTTGTGAGTTACCTGTGATCGCATTTCTGAACGTTGTCTGCAAAAAAAAATAACGCGATAATAATTGACGTTGACATTGATAGTTTGACGTTTCCGATAAATCACGATTGCTTTTCAAAATTTCCGTGTATATGATAGCATGAAAAAAACTCTAATAATGTGTGTAAAATTTAAATTACTTGCAACTCTAAAAACTCCTCCCAAAATGAATAAATAGGTTGAAGCTGGCTTGTACAAGTATAATGTATTTCGAATATGCTTTATACGAATTAAACTAGATACATATTTTAAAAACTACAGATTAATTTTATTAGTCTATGGTTTTTAATTTTAATCTATGAATAAATACTCAATGCGGGAAAGAGCGGGTAGTTTTTTGAAAGGAAATTTTGCTTTGCAATCGTTTTTGAAAATTTTCAGCAGCGTTCAGTAATGTGATGTTAAATGTTCACTTTTAACTAATTTAGTGTATTGAGAAAAAGGACAAAATGTGGTATTAAGCACAATTTTGGTAACCTAATTACTTAATAATTACTTAATGCATACTTATATGCATAATTATATATTTACTGTAGTTCTTACTGTATTCAATGTCTCCTAGTTTTATGTATACTTACTAGTTGTTGTGTTTTGTGTTATTTCATGTTCAACATAGAAGTCAACTGTTCTTCTAGTCACTTTTAATGGAATTAAATAACAATGATAAAGGTGGAAACAAACTATTGGACGAGTCCGACAGCCGCAGCTGACGGACGCGGCTGACTTGGTATCTGGATAGTACAAATACACTAACCTATGCAAAACTATCGGACGTAAGTCGCTTACGTGACTTTGGACCGTCCTTGAACGTTCGGACGTCCGATAGAAATCTGGAGCACTGGATATGAACGACCGTGCACATTTTCAGCCGTCCGATAGTATGTTCCCACCTTAATATTTGGAATAGTTGAACTAAAATGTTGTCTAATCATAATAATATTCGATAACATATTGATTTTCATTCATACTTCGTTTTTAGATTTAAACTTAATTTAGTGTATGTGCAATTAATTGTATTTTACGTGTATAACTTAGGTGTGTATTTTAACTTATTTGTAACTTATTTAATATTGTATACTTATCGTAAAGTCAGTTTTGAAATTCTACAAGTGGTGTATGTACCTATATCAAAAAATTGATTGGTTTATTTATTAGGAAAAATGTATCGGCTGGTTAAAATTATATCGATATTTGAACGTGAGAATTAAGTTTTAAACCATAAATAATTAACACAGTTCGGTTCCGTTATAATGTTCATTTGTAGTCTATGTGCGAAATATGTAAGAAGGTTATATACGTCGATCGCATAGAAACGAAAACACCAAAGTATTCAGTGAAAACTCATCGACTATTTAGATAATAATAATAATAATAATTAAAAAAGAAAATAAATAATTAATTAATGAAAATAATGGAAAATATTTTGGATCGAAGTTGAATTTTTGAATTCGATTAGGTAAAAGTCACTTAATGAGGATATTAGTAGAATGTTTTGTGGACTCCCCCCCCCCCTTCTTTCGGTAATTATTAACGATTAAAATAATATTATTATTAATAATAATTAGTGCTCAATAGCTTAGAGGCGAGAGGAGTTCGACCGACTGTAGTTAAAGTTAACAATGAAAGCAATAATATGATACTTATTATACTTAATGTGAAGTTTTTAATGCGTCACGCGATAATGTACCTTAGCTACGCTACCGTACGGCATAATATTCAACTTAATATTTTTGTATGTATTTTAAATATGTAACAGTAATTCATATCTTCATAGGTGTAAGTGGCAAGCATACAAAACGTTCTACTAATCAGGTGTCTACAATATAATGGAGACATAAGAAAAAAATATATAATATGGTTACGTATGGATTAAAGAACCCCAGTAAGTGAAGGATAAAATCAGACACATTATCATAGTAACGGCTACTTTTTGAACGGTGTTTTGATGCATTTTTTATGAAAAATTAAATATTTAAATTAAAAAAAAAATACTTAATAAAGTTAATTAATTGGCAACACAGAAACAATACTCTTAAAATACACATAGGCTAATTGACATAATTGAGGCTGTGAAAATTAGCAAAAGATAAATAAAATTACACGTGTGACGATTGATCTTAATTAATGGATAAGTAAGAAAAAGCGTACAAACGGACAATGCTTAATGGCCCATACATATTTAATAAGTAAATCAAATTGACAGTTGAAACGCTGTCAAAACTGACGGAACTTCGGGCTGTTTTTGCCTAAAAATCACGTGATCTTTAGACACTTGTGACCCGAGATAAAATGGGAATATACCATCTGATTAGCACATGACTTAATTTCGCATTAAAGTCATTTAAAAGCCAAAGGTCTTACCCCAAGCTTTATATAAATTAGATCTTATCATGACAAGACTAATGAATCATGAGTTTTAAAAATTCGAAATTCAGATGGTATACACCGTGGTCTCCTTGATATGGCACGTCTTCATTCAAAAATGCAACACTTTGACAATGACACTTGACTGTAATGTCAGATTTCAGTGTAATGTCAAGGAGATTTGACGTTTAAAATCGGCAATCACGAGGCAGCCATAAGTCGGTCGCATGCACAAATAATACGGTGACCGAAATTGTACGCGATTCCGTTAAATGAAACTTAATTGAAGTAATCAAATCTTCCATAGGAAATAAATACGTAAGATAAAAATACACTACACGCGAAAATATTTCAATGCAAGCTAGTCGCGTTGCGAATCTAGTCAGGATGCTCAATAATTTTGTGGATTTTTTTGTCGTAATGCGACTGTTTTGCCATAGAGTAAATAGTACTGGTTAAGTACTATTTACTCTATAGTTTTGCTGGATATTTCCTTTATACTTCAAAGACAACACACCCGGCTAGTTATACAGGGTGTTACGGAAAAGGTGTTTGAAATGTACGCACCTAATCAGAATGATAACTATATCATTTATCTTCTCAAAAAATTTATTGTTCCAAAAAATTATTCCAACAATAATCTCAAATAATCTTCATACTAATAAGGGGCATTCCTTAATTAGTACTCAGCATAGGAAGAAGAAAATATTAGCAAAGTGACTTAAGACAAAGTTGAAATATTGGACCGCTTAGAACCAAATTTCAGCCAGATATATACATACGTACCTTTTCCGTAACATTGGTATGAAAGACAGTATACTACTGTAAAATTTAAATATACCTACCCTAAAAAAAACGGGTGTTTTGTCTTTCAATTGCTCTGGGAAATTATAGAGCTGAAGAATATGGGAAGATCGATGTTTTTTCGGATTGAAATGTTTTTGCCGATGTAGGGAATTCGAGACATCGACTAAATGTGTTACCTACTATTACTTCATACGACAAAATGATAGTGAATATTAAAAAAATCGCATTGCACAATAACCCACTTTCCAATAATTGTTGCCACGGCTATATTGTTGTAAAATTATTGTAATAATAACAAACATTTGCTCATCATATACTTCCCGCCTTTTCGATCCGTTGTATAGTTAGCTGTTAGATCTTCTAGTCATTGGTAATTTTATAAAATATAGCCAAACCATACAACGACTCCACCGTCGTATCCCTGCCGCGCATGATCATCGTCACTTCGAGTGAAAATACACGAAGTCGTTTTGCGGACGGGCACGTTGCGAAATAGTCATGTTAAAATTGTTATGAAACAAAGCACTTATTAATCTAATATCACCACGAGAGTGTAATGTTGAAATTTTATTTAAAAAAAAATGTTAACAAAAACCGTACTGAGAAACGTTAATAGCGTTCTTGTAACTACAGCGTGTATTTTCTCTTTAAATTATGTTGTCATTATAGACAGTGAAAGGCAGCAACCGGAGCGAGAGCTATCTTTGAAAATTATGACTACACTGAGTCCAAAAAAAAAGTAGTCAAAAGTTAATTTAACTGAGGCAGTCGACCAAAATAACAAGATTGCAATAAATATGTAAATAATACGGCAACGGTCCAGCTTCGGGTACGCGAATTTATTATTAAAAAAATAACCAATAGTTCGAATTTAAACGTAAATAAAAATAATATCATGTAATATCAATTTCACTGTCTATTTATTAGGTATTCGTTTTCGGTGTTGATTCCTCTATTAAACTGCATGGCACAACGTTTCGTTCCCATTACAAAGGAGTGTTGTAACGCGTAGCTTGTAAATAAAACTTTGCTAGGACACCTACTTGTACAAAATGAACGTTTTGAGTTCTTATCTCCATTTTAAACTTCGGCACATATACGACGGAGTGAAAGTTGTTGGGAAATAACACGCAGCATGACGTCATACAGGTGTCGCGTCGCGTCGCATATGTGCCGAATCCTTTTTTGAGTTGACGTCGTGGCGTGCGCGTTGCAATCACTCGACCGTATATTCCGCAATGGGGACATTACGCGACGGCGAAATGCAGAGTAGCATGTGATACTCTAGTACTAACCAGTAGTGAATATTCATTCGTTCGTAATCCCAATTTAGATGAAGGAAAGCATGGGCTCCTTCGCGGTTCCGTAATGAAGTGAAATCACCCAGACTTCCAACTGACTCGAATGTAAGCCTAGGAAATAAAATTAGTGAAAAGCATCGTAAGATATTATGAGTCTCAAAAATTAAGTATTGAATAAGTATTTTACCAACTTCAACGTTAAGATGTAATAGGACAATTGAAAGCAATGGTATTTATAATTAAAAAAAAAATGATATTATGAAAAATGTCAGCCGTTTCCTCGTTTGTGCTAGCTGACTCCACTTTGATACAAATACGTATTTTATAAAACTTAGAAGAAGAAAAAAAAAGTTAAGAACACTTAAGATCTTCCGGTATAATAAAGAATAAATGTTGGAATTTCTTTTTGTCTTTTTATGTGATTATTATATTATATAAAATTAAGAGGTAGGTGTCTGTGTTGGTCGTACTAACCGATTTAGTTGATATTGTACTGTACCCAAAGGTTAGGTATTTCTATATACTTATTGTGTCGGTTTAAATATATTTACCTCTATACTTCATTATTATAGCTTTTGTGGGAAAAAGTTTTATTTGCACAAGAAATAGTATATATAGGTCGAAACTAAACCTGAAGTCACTGTATCTTTCCAATTATTAAAAGTGTTAAAATATTGACACGCAGTGTTAAAATATTGACACTCAGTGTTGAAATATTGACACTCAGTGTTGAAATATTGACACGCAGTGTTAAAATATTGACACTCAGTGTAGAAATATTGACACGCAGTGTTAAAATATTGACACTCAGTGTTGAAATATTGACACGCAGTGTTAAAATATTGACACTCAGTGTTGAAATATTGACACTCTAGTTAAAAATATTGACACTGTCACAATAATGAAATTGAGTTGATTCAGATTTAGCTTCGCCTTAGAATTAAATGTTGTTCCCGATAATTTTTAAGATCGTTTAAGGATTTTTGAATGATTGTAAAGTTTTCCAAAATGTGATGCAGCTTCGCTACGCTACGCTCAAATTGAGGGGCGATTTTGGAAAATTGCTACACGCCGTCTTAATTTCGAGAACGGATTAAGAAACTTTTAAAAATACTCATTCGTAAAATTAAGCATTTAATATCCGAATATTTACATCCGTAGTGGTTACTTGGCTGTTTTTAAGTATTTATTCAGTAATATTTTCACGTAATTTATGTGTCTATAATTATTAATTTATTGGAATTAATTATAATTAAATAATAATAAAAAAAAAATATGAAAAAATGTCACATTCTCTTCACTTTATACAATAGTTTTTACAATATGATATTTAATATCCTCAATGGTTGTAACTATACATTTCTTGTTCTAAATATATAAAAAAACCTGTCATTCAATTTGTTTTATTTCATTTTTTTTAATAATCCAAGCACCATTTTTATCAGGCTACATTCCACCTAGTTTAACCTAGTTTAGCACTATTTTTCAAAGACTGGCCAACGAAAGATGAAAAATAAGACTGGTTTGAAGAAAAGTATATTTCATTACTACCTAGTAATGAGATATCTTTTTCCCACATTTTTTTAGGATTTTTCAACAAACTTTTAGAAAATATGTTGCAATAAAATTCTCAAATAAGACATTGTTAGTGAAAATCGTTAGTCATTGGTTACTCGCGGCTTGGTTTAGATAACATGGACAAATATTTTTATTAATCATACTATTTGAAAAGTCGATTTAAAAATCTATTTATCTCAAGTTAAATTTGGAAAAGTTCTTAATTAATTAAAACAATATAATATGAAGCAATCTAATGAACAAGACCATCCCTCAAATGTTCATAAGAATTGTTTGAAGTTCCGTCACTCCCAGACACACCCAGTAGGTTTAAAGGTACCGCCAGTCGAGTGACCCCTCGTTACCATGCGAGGGTTAAAAATCAAAGGGGTTCTATTTAATTTGATTTTTAATTAAAAGTCGACTGATATCTGTTCTTCAAGTAAATAAAGGAAAATCTGCAATTCAATTTAAGAGGGAAAATGAATTGATTTATTTATACCTACCCGTTTTTTTTTTCAATGTTAAGGTCTACAGACAGGTTTATTTGATGGTAGGTGGTTACCGTCGCCTATATCTTTGTAAGTGCTACAAGTGCGACCATACTAGGATTATAGATAAGGTATTGGGATTGAATATTAATCATAGATATTTTTAAGTAATCTCCTGAACTAGGTATAAATCCGATTTTTATGAAATGTAATTAGACAGGTTGACGGTCCAGTTGATAGTAAGTGGCCATCGTCTATTAACATAAGCAAAGCCACAGGTGCTGTAAGAAAAAAATTATTCATTCTCTAATAGCTTATAATATTTCTGGGAACATTTTTTTGTGAATGAAAAGTACCTTATGTCCTTTTATGTATGCAAAATTTTATGATCATAGGTTAAGTAATTAAGGCGTGAAATCGTAACAAACAAACTCACTTGGGCATTTATAGACTAGTTAGGATAATGAGAACATTCACCAATGATTTTTCTAAATCATCACAAAACCGACAAACGCTAGGACCTAGGTACAAAACTAGGGCTTTACAAAACACCCTAGATCGTAGGTCCTAGGTACTGTGTTTTTGTAAAGCCCAGTCTTCACTAGAGACACTAGCTCAAGACAAGATGTGTCGAACTTTTTTCCGATTATTCAGTAGTGAAAACATGGTATAATATTTAGATATCAAACTTTTTAAAAAGAAGCCCTCCCTCTCTCCCGTTTTACAAGTTTCCCTCATTTTTGGACGAACCCTAATAAACAAATATCGACAACCCTACGCCATATCCATAACAAGCATCTTCCATTTTACAACCCTAAGCAATAAGCAAAAGTACCCCAAAAGTGTGACGCAAGCGGGTTCGCTGACCCCAGCATTTCTACCCCGCACGGGTAGGTGAGTGACCTTTCATACTTTTCGAGGGTTGTATCGATGGTATCTCTTTCCCTTTACGTCAAAAGTTTTACGGTCAGCTGTTTCTTTCGCAAAAAAATACTAATATCATACATGTGAAAGTAACTCTGTATGTCTGTTACCTATTCACGCCTTAACTAAACCGATCATCATGAAACTTTGCAAAAATTTCGCAAAAGTGTAATAGCAATGAAAATGTCAGACGTTATATTGCTTATTTTGCAACGCGGACGAAGTTGCAGGCACCAGCTAGTCTAGTACCTATTATAAATGTGAATGTAACTGTCTGTCTATTACCTATTCACGCCTTAACTAAACCGATCATCATGAAATTTTGCAAAAATTTCGCAAAAGTGTAATAGCAATGAAAATGTCAGACGTTATATTGCTTATTTTGCAACGCGGACGAAGTTACAGGCACCAGTTAGTCTAGTACCTATTATAAATGTGAATATAACTGTCTGTCTATTACCTATTCACGCCTTAACTAAACCGATCATCATGAAATTTTGCAAAAATTTCGCAAAAGTGTAATAGCAATGAAAATGTCAGACGTTATATTGCTTATTTTGCAACGCGGACGAAGTTGAAGGCACCAGCTAGTCTAGTACCTATTATAAATGTGAATATAACTGTCTGTCTATTACCTCTTCACGCCTTAACTACTCAAGTGATCATCGTGAAATTTTGCATACACATTGTCAGGAATTTAGAAAAGGACATAGGGTACCATTCATTCAGAAAAAAAGTACTGTCCCTTAGGGATAATATAGAAATAAAAAAAACCAACTCCTGGCAAAACGCAAGCAATAATCATTGAATAAATTATTGCTCAAATTTTAGGCGTTTTGTTTTTTACTAGCTGTTGCACGCGACATATCTATACTTACTAACTAATATTATAAAACTGAAGAGTTTGTTTGTTTGTTTAGTTGAACGCATTAATCTCAGGAACTACTGGTTCAATTAAAAAAATATTTTTGTGTTGGATAGTCCATTTATCGAGGAAGCCTTCAGGCTTTATTCTGTGTCCTGTATATCTAAATGTTTATCTATCAAGTTTCATGAAAATCAGTTAACTCGTTTAAGAGTTATGGAGGAACATACATACATACATACAGAAAAAAATTCTAAAAATCGTCAATTTAGTTTCAGTATCATGTATAGAGCCTATAAGCACGATATCTGAAAACAAAGTAACTTACTCCATGACAACCCTTACATATTTATTATTAGTATTGATATATCTAATAAGAAAAAAATAGATAAAAAATAATTTAATTTTTTTCGATTAGCTCTCCTGTAAAAAGTGTAATTTTGATTTGTGGCCCTTTAGTTTTTAAGCAGCTATATACTCGTATATGTGTATTGCACCTACATGTTGTAAGGTAATGTTATTAAATGTCACTAATTTTATCCAAATATCACCCTTTGCCTAATTATAGTTGTAAATATCTAATTAGCTTACAATAGAGCAACCCCTGCTTCGTTTATTCAAAGTGTGGGAAGGTGGCTTTGTGTTGAACAGTTGTCCCTACTTTGTGGTTGAAATTATTAATATAAAAGTATTGGTCGTCATGGTAACGGTTTCACTCATTTTTTTAATGAAAGTTTACAAAATAACTAGCTTTTGCACGTGACTTCGTCCGCGTAATTTTATGAAATATAAGCCTATGTTACTCCTTGACAATGTAGCTTCCTAAAAGTAAAAAAATATATATCAAATCGGTCCAGCAACAAACAAGCAAATCATTCCTCTTTATAATATTAGTATAGACTAGCAGGCCGCAACCAGTTTCGCATAGATTTTTTTCTACAATTATATCTATACTATTATATAAATGTGAAAAGTTTGCTTTTGTTTATTTGTAAGCGCTAATCTCAGGAAGTACTGGTTCGAATTGAAAAATTATTTTGTGTTGAATAGTCCATTTATCGAGGAAGGCTAAAGGGTATTTAGTGTGAGCTAAAAAGGCTAAAAAATAACATATTATATTATCCTTATTTAGATTAACGCCATCTATAGTTCAGTGGCAGAACTATTAAGACATACAGCTTTGACTCGCCAAGTCGGCTACTCACCGCGAGAGAGCGCGATAATCAAAGGCTTTAGGCTATATGACATTTTGAACGCGGACAAAGTCGCAGGCCAAGGAGAATTAAGTAAGGAGGACAATCTCTGAGTATTAAAAGTGTCCGTCGAAAACGATAAATTGGTGGCGCTGGTGAGGGCTAGTGTTCAACCAAAATTCAACTCGGCGCACTTCACTCCGTCAACTACTGCTACATTCATTCCATACTCTCAAACTCTCACTGTTCACACTAGCGCCATCTATATTTATCGGATTTTGTTGCCACTTTTTCAGTTTAACACCCATGTAAGATGGCGCTCCTTACTCAATTCTCCTTGTCGCAGGCACCAACTACTCTCTATTATATAAAAACCTTCCTCTTTTTAATGTTCTTTCCAGTAGTGAAAGATCAAAGCGTATACATATAGAGGGACAAACGGCGGGAGGGACTTTCTTAAAAAAATTCAGGTTCGCTACAAGCTCAAGAAACCAAGTAAGTATTTTCAGAAAAATTACAATGTAAAAGACATAAAAAAACTGCAGAACAGCGTGAAAAATAAAAGAAAAAAACCTAATGCCTAATTCACAGAGGGAGTTCCAGGCATATGTGACTTCTTGACTGTTAAAAGTTCAACTAACAAAAACAATTGCAGCCCCCACTAACATGGCATAGATAGAAAAATCACTAGCAAGAAAATAATACAATTTCCGAGCTGGTATGTCACAGTGTATGTTTATGATCCAAACCAATCCTACAAGAAATCTATAATCTTAACTCTAATCTAGTTTGAATGTTTGTTACTTAATCACATAAAAATGGCTGAACAGATTTGGATGTAATTTGGCACACAAATAGTTTATTACCTGGATTAACATATAGGATACTTTTTATCCTAGAAAAAATGTTAGGTTCCTGTGGAATTTTAATAGGAAGACAAAGCCATGTTTACGTAAAAGCATTATATAGTTTTACTAGCTGGCGCCCGCGACTTCGTCCGCGTTGAAAAAGAAAAAAGTAGCCTATCCTGTGTCCTGTACCTCTAAATATTTACCTATCAAGTTTCATGAAAATCAGTCAATTCGTTTAAGAGTTATGGAGGAACATACATACAGAAAATATAATTAAATATGGTCAATTTAGTTTCAGTATCATGTATAGAGCCTATAAACACGATATCTCTGAAAACAAAGTAACTTACTCCATGACCAACCCTTACAGATTTATTATTAATATTGATTCCCCGTGTCCATCTCAAGTTCCTTATTTTTTTGCTACAAAATTGACTTCACAGCGACTACTTACTGTAGTTAGTGACATCCCATTACATTCTTTTATTATATGCCTCTTATATTATACAGATCTCATGTTCTCATAAATTCTATTTGTATATACATATACATTATCGTATCGATTACATCGAAATAATCCTTATCCTTATCCTTACATATTATAAAACAACAAAGTCCTCCGCCGCGTCTGTCTGTGTCTCTCAAAAACTGCACATATTTTCATGCTGTTTTTACCAATGGATAGAGTGGTTCTCGAGGAAGGTTTTAGTATATAATTTACAAAGTTAAGCGGGCGAAGTCGCGGACAGCAGCTAGTATAATAATATAATCTTTGCAAGAAATAATATATTGCAACCTATAGCGCCATCTGTGTGACGTCACATCAAACCAATAAAATTGATTGAAGAGCCATCTTTCCGTCAATTTTTGTACTTAGCAGACGAAAAGTAACCACTCACTTACAGTAGACCATTGTGAAATAACAGCATATGTGCTGTTCTGAGGGCCTAGTGCGAGTTTTACTAGATCAAACGCGTAGAACACGTAAACGTCAATTTGTATGGGAATAAAGCAGACCTACACGTTAGCCACTAGGTGGCGCTGCTTCATTCCCATACAGATTATTTAATATAATAAAATTATTTCTAAAAATAACTAATCAACACTTTACTTGCAGTTGGTGAAAGAGGCCCTTAATGAAACGAAAGAAAACAAATATTTAGTAGTACATGCATTTATTTCCTAAAACGAAATCCTTCAAATTGGAATTTCAAATTGAAATTTCAATTTCAAAGTTCACCTTCACGCGGTTCTCGGTTTCACCAAATGATTTCCGATTTCGCAAACAAATTGCTCTCCTGAAAACAAATCCATTTCACAAATTCAAATTGAGTTTAGAATAATGGTCACCGACGACGGGCGGAGTGGCAGCGAAGAGACTAATTTAGTAACAATTTAAATTCAACCTAAAGTGCTCCTGAATACGACTGTATTTGGTACAATGAAATAAAATGACGTCGAGCGACTCAAAGCGCGATCGAGAGGCGCGCGGCGACCAAATACAGTCGTATTCAGGAGCACTTTAGGTTGAATTTAAATTGTTACTAAATTAGTCTCTTCTCTGCCACTTCGTCCGTCGGCGTTGACCCTTATTAATATAATGAATATGGGGAGTTTTTTTATTTAGTTTTTCCCTTTTAAGAGCGCTTAATAGTTTAAAATACAGAACGTAGCGGTTATTTAGTGTACATATTTAAAAAAAAAAACATATAAAATAGAGTTTAGTATTTTACAATTATATTTATTTATTTATTATCTCACATATTGAGCATTGAAATTTCATTTAAACATATTATTTTTTCAACGAACTGTCTGAATTTGTAGAAATAGCACCAAATATAAAACACAGTCATAATACAAATAAAAGTAAAGAATATTTTTGTAATTGGGATATTTTTAAAAAAAAAAACATTCCTAACATTTTTTCTCAGGTAATTTGGATGACTAAAAGTGATTTTGTAGTAAAATTTTGGAAAATATGAGTCGTTAAAAACAGAAATATAATATAAACGATTATTTTTAATTGGCACATAGATGAGTAGGTAAATTCAAAATTTAATAAAATAAAAAAAAAATCTCACCCATGTGTTTGTGTATATTTCGCACGTGATTCCTCGTCTCTTTGATTCCGGGGAATTCCTCCTGACATATCCTACACGTGTAGTGATATTTCACAATCTGTTTCAATTATAAAAATTCTATATTAATATTAAAAAAGTAATATGTGTATGTATGTAGTATATCAAATTAACTAACTGTAACTAACTGTAGTTTGTAGTTTATCTAGTGAGATTATAAACTGTCGACCTATTTGTGAACGGACATCAAAATTTACAATCTAACGCTTAAATTTTCGTAAGTTTATAAACTGACCACGACTAGCAGTCAAATTATGATTTTTGACCAACAACACTTCACTATAGATCTACAAAAGTACCACAGTGGACATAAGCAAAATAGTAAGAAGTGTGAATGGACAAATGGAAAAATTAAAACTGTGATTAAACTAATAGAAGAGTATTATTTAGCTAAAGGTCAGGGAAGGCGACCATCTGATAAATAATACCATCATGCTAAAAAAACATGACATCATGACTGTTGGTCATGAAAGCACCAGCTTAAATTTTATTATTAAAGAAATGAATTTATCTTAGAGCTGGTACACACTGGGCGTTTTGCGAGAACTATGAAGTTCTAACGCAACGCCAAGCGCTCAAGTGTGTACTCGCTCTAAGAACTTCATAGTTCTCATAGCGCGCTTGTAAACTCCTAACGTGTACCAGCTCTTAATTTACGCTCACCTTGGAGAGAGCGTTGGAAATGTTTCGCTTGTGTTTGCGCATTTCGCTCTTCGAGTGGGTGCGGAGATGAGACAGAAGATTGTATACGCTCACGTACGAGCGCTCGCACGCCGGACACGATATGTGCTCTGAGGACAAACAAACACACACTCACTCATTCTATTGACTGGCACAATTTTATAAGAAGATATAATATAATGAGTCACACCAAGTGAAAACTTATTTAGGTGCGTTGGGCCTTTTTTGAGATTGGGAAAAACCATTGAACTCGCGACACTGTAACCACACGGTTACAGTGACACCTCTGTTGACAATAAAATTATAAAAGAACACAGTAATTTTAAATAAAAATAGAAAACGGCCAGTGATACTATACTGTAATACACTGAGCGCTGACAGTTTAAAAAAAAGAACAATTTTTGAGACGAGAAAAAACCATTGAACTCGCTACACTGTAACCGTAACCGACACCTCTGTATGTAAGTATGTACTTTAATGACGATTCAAAAAATAAACACGTCATTGTTCAAGTTTTCACTTCTGTCGGCACTCCTGAAGCGGCACTATTTTTTTTTGTCATCAGCATATCTAAAAAATAGGTAACTAGAGAAAAGAGAATCTGTTTTTAATTTTTTTCTATCCTCAAAACTGACTGAGATATTAAGCGTTAAAGTGTGACCGCGCTTACGTGTGACGTCACGCCGCGAGTCGGCGCTTGCGCACCTACATACTTTGGCTCGTTACGCTCGCGGCGTGACGTCATCGCAGTAGCAGTGAAACTTTACAACGCCGTAACTTTGGAAATCCTGGCCCGATTTCGATGTAACAAAAGCTGTTATTATTTGCACGAGGACGCGCTTTAAATGCAGTGACATTCATAGTTATATTTTGTAATGTGTTGGTGTGACTCATTGCAGTGTGGCAACACTGCTCTTACGCTCGCCATTGTAACCTCAACCACGTCAATCTATCTATTATACTTACCGGGCTGAAGGTTAGAGGGGTTTAAGGGTCGCCCTTAAGGGTGGTTAAGGACCGTCCTTAGGGGGGTTTAAGGGCAGTCTTTAGGGGGTTTAAGGGCCGTCTTGAGGGGAGTAGAGGGCCGTCTTTAGGGGGTTTAAGGGCAGTCTTTAGAGGGGTTAAAGGCCATAATTAGGAGGTTTAAGGGCCGTCTTAAGCGGGTTAAGGGCGGCCCTTAGAGGGGGGTAAGGGCGGCCCTTAGAGGGGGGTAAGGGCGGCCCTTAGAGGGGGTTTAGGGCCGCCCTTACCTTACCACTCACCCAACGGGTTCGTCAAAACAAAAGTAATGTTTCCCCAACTCACTGTTGGCCTCGTTGGTCTTGACCCCGCGCCAGGACAACTGGTAACACGGCGAGCACACTTTACAACACGCGACCTCCTTCAGGGACCTCTTCCCTTGCTCCCCCTTCTCGCTATCCTCTATCCTGAAAAAAGTAGTAACACAGTAATGGCAGGGCAGACTGTGTTTCGTAGTCATTTGGGCAGCCCGCCTGGCATCCACTTAGAGAATACCACTGTGAAATAACAGAGGCATCCCCTTAGAGAATACCACTGTGAATACCAGATTCGATGCGTGAGTAAATAGTTAATACTAGATCCAATTACCCTATGGCCTATCGCCCACTAGAGGCAGCCAGGATGCGGCAGCCAATTAAACATATTATTATGACAGTGTATGGGAGCCCGCGCACTAGGCAGCCAAAAATCTCCGGCTGTGGCAGCCAATAAAACGGGCCTGATTGCACGGAAGCCCGTTGGCTGCTTACAGCCAGACCGAGTAGTTTAGCGACTAGGCGAATGTATGTGGCTGCCGTCAGTCACCGCGCACTTGTCGTAGAAGCCAGACGTATGTTCCAAAACTTTTTCATATCGCTTGACGTTCGATTTGGCTGCCATAACTGGCTGCGCAAACATTTTGGCTACCGCAGCTAGGCTAGGCTGCCTAGTGGGCGATAAGCCTATCCCCTCATTATCCTTAATCCGTCTATGATCGGCAGCACAGTTGCAATACCTATGACGTTGCTCGTGTTATAAGCGACGGTAGCCATCTACCGTCAAGTGGGCTGTCTGTCTGGCGAACTTAACATAGAATAAAATATAAAGTTACACTCTGATAAATACGTAGCTTCCCAACAGTGAAAGAATTTTTCAAATCGGTCCAGTACTTTCGGAGCCTATTCAATTCAAACAAAACAAATCTTTCCTCTTTATAATATTAGTATAGATTTGTTCTTCCTTAATTTTTTTTTGAAGTGTGTTGGTTGCGTTAAGTGGATCGTTAACTTGTCTGGGGAACATTCGTTTAAAAAAAAATGTTAAAAAACTCACTTTGCATCATCAAACTTGTAAACGGCCGAGATCGCCTCATTCGGCTTGTACACAAGTAATTTTTCACCATCTTTGTCTTCCTCTTTAGTTAGGACAACTTCCACTCTGTCATTTTGGATTTTACTGAAAAAGATAATATCACTATTGGTTTTTGGAAGGCCGGCTATGAGCCCACACTTGGTGGTAAGTGGTTACCATTGTTTAGGACAGCTTGAATACCAGCTGATTTACCTCCAAGGACATGGTCCAAAGGACAACCCTCTTTATACAGAAGAAACTACTGTGAAATATCAGCACGTTTGCTGTTGTGTTTCGGTGAGTGAGTAAAGGATGCCAGAGCCCATTTACATGTAAGAAAGAACGGTCTATGAAACATTATAGAAAAAAATTCAAGAATACTGAAATTAATAATCAATAATTCAAAATATTATAAAACGAGCAAGCGATAACTTTTGTAACTGTTCCATTAAAAAAACCACCTAAATCGAATTTTCACCAAGATAAGACTCTGACAGATTGATTTTTGTCTAGAAATCAATTTGTCAGACCTAAAGAACCCCTAACCCTAGATTTAAGTCAAAATCGTTACGAGCCGTTTGCGAGATCGTCGTGACATACAAGAATTCCTCGTTTAGTATAAGATAAGATAAACCCTTAAATATTTGAAGGTGTTTCAATAGTGAACCTTAAGTATACTTACTCGAAATTTTTCTTTTTCAATGGATACGAGAGAGTAAACTCCAATAAATCCTTCTCCCGATATTGTGGCAGAGTTGCATGTATTAACTCGCTGGTCACTTGACCATTCTTATTTGTGAATTGCTTTTTGCAGAACAACATTGTCTCTAATCTATCTGAAAGTACAAATTCAATAATATTATTGTTTTAAACAGTACAATAGTCTCAATGGTTGTACTACCCAATAGTAAAAATGATCTTATTGTACCTAAGGAGATATAGTACAGGCTATATTATCTATACTAATATTATAAAGAAGAAAGATTTGTTTGTTTGTTTAAATTGAATAACTAGGCTCCGAAATTACAGGACCGATTTAAAAAATTCTTTCATTGTTGCGAAGCTATATTATCAATGAATAACATAGGCTATATTTAATGAAGTTACGTAGACGACAGCTAGTGTTTTATATATATTTTTATGTATTTATGAAATATTACACATTGTAAGGTTAGCTATTGAATAAATAAATAAATAATATCTTTCACTGCGTTTTTGTAGCAGGGACACAGTTATTTTGGGCAGCCCGTTTGGCGGTAGTAACCACCTCTGCTTACAGAAGACCACCATCAAATCACCAGCTAGTTTAATAAACTTACATTTATTATATTATTATATTAATATACATTGAAGCATATTGTAGTCTGTAACATGTAATTTGTGACATGTGACATTTGATTTTACTCCCAATCCCATATATTTTCAAACCCCGGCCTTGTCTATACCAATATATAAAGCTGAAGAGTTTGTTTGTTTGTTTGGTTGTACGCGCTAATCCCAGGAACTACTGGTTCGAATTGAAAAATTATTATTGTGTTGGATAGTCCATTTATCGAGGAAGGCTACAGGCTATAGAGAACGCGGACAAAGTCACGGGCACCAGCTACTATTATATGAAATCGATTTTTTAGGAGTAAACTCCAAAAAACTCACCAGTTAATTTGTTTTTAATACCTCGAAACACTACTGTATTCTTAGAGCTTACAATCTCATCGGTTTCGGTTTTAGGGCTGCCAGTGTCATTTCCCTTCAACTTTTCTAAGCATAAGTTATTCCATTCTTCTAACTTTTTAATATCACCTACACTCTTTTTAATGCATTTAACAGGAAGACACAAGGGGTCGTCATAGTCCGGAATGGAAATGTCGAGATCTCTGCGTTGTTCGAGACTTATTTTATACACTGTTTGAGGTATTTTCGTAATTTTTTCAACGCCATCGTTTGGCAATTTTGCAAAAGTAACAACTTTCACGTTTGATTCGTTTGTTTGCTTATTAGAGACAGGTTTATTTGTGACAAATTGCCTCCTCTTTTTGAAATTCCTTGTGTATTCTTCGCTTGGATTATAATCTGTGTCATCGTCGTCTTTCTTCAATTTTCTTTTCGATTTTTGTACACCCTTCTTAGCGGTAGGTCTTTCGACAAGCAGAGGCGAAGGTTGCCTAGGTCTTTTCGATTCTCTCTCGATCAGTAAAGACGGTATTAAAGTCGTTGAAGGTATCAATTTATCTAAATCTTCCTCGCCGCTATCGTGTTCTGCATCACGAGTTTTAGCTAGTAGTGTAACTTGTTCTGTTGCACTGGTGGATATTTGTTGAACACATTGTTGAACTAGATCGGCGTCCTCGTCGAGAAATTCGATTTCTTCGTCTTCGTCGCGATGTGCCATTACTGCAGCACGAGTGGCTAGTTAAAAAGTTATTTTATAATTATACTTTACAGTTGCAAATTAAATTTATATAAAATGTAATTTTATACTCTGTATGTACTTTTTGTTTTGTTTTATCTATTTTGTGTGTTTACTGTTTATCACTGACAAATTGATTGAATTTGAATGACAGTTCTATAACCTCACTTTATATAATAGACCCTTGCAAATTGAAAATAATGCAAAAACAAAAGCATGAATCGATGTAAAATTAGCTCCTCCATCGAATTATGTCATTTGCAAAAATTGCTCCAGTTTATAAATAATGATATTCACAAAACTTGTTGGAATTCATACTTTGAACAAAAAACAAAAAACTGCACCATTGCAACGCAAATATCTTCAGAAATACCTACGTATCCATTCCTTGTTTAGGTTGCGCGAAAAAACTCCTCCAGAGCTGGAGAAAATTCCTCCACCGTTATTATTTAAAAACAATCAATTATTCATTAAAATTAAATGAAATTAACTAACCGTCAATATTTTCGTCGCCACTGTCAATCTTTGCACGTTCAACAATATCATAAGAGACTTTTAAATCAGAGTTAGATTCCAAATTATCATCTACATTCAAAGCTCTCATTTTAATATATTTATTTTGCAAGTCATGTTTATTTTTTTGCACTTTAAAATATAAATTAACGGGATTAAGAGCACAGTTAAGTTTCTTGCACACATCTTCCCAGATAGTATTACTTTTTCCTTTTAATTTTGTTCCATTAAATATATCCACTTTTATCAATTCTTTTAAAATTTCATCAGTCGAGACAGCTGGTTTCGGCCCACGTTTACTCATGATTGTTATTACTTATTAGCAAGTGAGTTCTCTCTCAACTCTAAATTCTACTTAGGTTTCTAAATTAGTTTCCTTCAAGTTGAATAGTGTGAAAACCGCTTTAGACAAAACAAATACCTATTAGAAAATAACTTTAATACCAATTTACTTATAAATAACTATAAGAAACTTTTAAAAATTAGTAAAAACTGAAAGTTAAAATCAGGAATCAGCGATCGTAGTTTACGAGAATGTTAAGTGTAAAAAGGAAATTAAAAACAGAAAATAGATAAAAGTATCAAAAACACTAACTTGTCCATGTTGGCAAGACAAACATAGAAGAAAAACAATGCATTGCTATTGAAATTTGAAGAAGGTACAGAGTAAAACTCAGATACTCAAGCGTAGAGGGAGTATAGACTAGAGAAGCGGTGAGCGTACACTCGATAAGGACGGAAACATAGTACATACGAACTCTGGGGTTGCCACATCATAAACTTTTTACCCTGTTTATAAAACATCACACAGCTTACATAATTAATCATCATCACATTACTTATAAATACTGGCTTGTGCTTTGAAACTTAAAACGGCATCAAAATCGGTTCAGTAGTAGCTATTTTATTTAATATGGATAATAAAACAATTTGATATGAACTTTTAATTTATTTTTATTAACTTTTATTAAGTAACTATATGGAAAAATTTAATATGCATATTATTAACATATCGCTGCTTAAAAACTAAAGGGCCATAAAACAAAAAAATCCAAAAATGCTTTTATTGCAAAAATACAATCACAATCCTTCATATTGTATGCTGCAAAAAGAGTTATGGTTTTTTTATTCCATATTTAGTATATTTTGATCATTTTTTATATATTCAAAAGTAACTCATATGCTTATATCTCTTCTAGTAACGTAAAGTCGCCAAATTTCGTCCCCAAACCTAATTTCGTCCCTATCGGTTTCTCTTTCTTTAACTAACGCCATCTTGTCTAAATACGTCAAAACTAAAGTTACTTACCGCAGTCGGCCATTGCAAAAGTTTGGCGGTGGAATGTAGTTCCTATCTTAAGATATTTAAAAAAAGAAAAAACTGTTCAAGGTAAGTTTTTGATTGAAATATTATGGGTACTGTTTAAATATTGATCTGTGACATATGCTGTCGCTAATCACGTGATACCTCCCATACATTTCACTCTTTTGAACTTCGTTATCGTTTTTAAAATGTTACTTTAACTGACTTTAACTAAGGCCCAAGGTGCAACTGCCGCGGCAGTCGGACGTGGCTGCTAATATACAAGGTCGTTCACGTTCCAGTACTCCAGATTTAAGTTGCGGGCACTTAAATCTGGAGTACTGGGACATGAACAACTGTGCACATTAGCTACCGGTTACCTACGGAGGTTCTTACTAATATTACAAAGACCGTAAAAAACATAAAGGGGCAAACAGCTTCAGAAGAACCGTAAGCTTCTACTTCTTCAGAGCAACAACCCACATTGCCGGACGAAGATGAAGTGACAATTGACGACGATATTAATTATTCGATTGAAATTTGAATTAAATATTTTTTTTTTAATTATGATTTTTTTAAATAATTTGTTACTTAGTTTTTGTTTACGTACTTCAGATAAATTTTCATATTTAATTTAATTAAAAACTTAATTTAAAAGTGTGTAAGACTTTTAGTGACTTCTTGAAGTAAAATTTTCTCATAATCCGGTGACTTTTTAGCTCTATTTTAGTGACTATTTTTTCCTTAGCGGCAACACTGGATGGACCCGTCCGCTACTAGTTTGTTTGCACCTGTGAGTTAACTGTGGGAGGTACAGATCTCTGCCATATTGTTGAATGTTGTTCAAGTTGTTAAACTGTACTCTGTACCGTCTTCCTTCAATAGCAATGCATGCATTGTTTTTCTTCTATGTTTGTCTTGTCAACATGTCGGACAAGTTAGTGTTTTTGATATTTTTATCTATTATCTGTTTTTATTTTCCTTTTTACACTTAAAATTCTCGTAAACTACGATCGCTGATTTTAACTTTCGGTTTTAACTAATTTTTAAAAGTTTCTTTGATATAATTGTTTAATAATTATGTTTAAAAATATGGTTGACGCAACCATGCGTTTTGTTTGATCCGTATGAATATTTAACATTGCAGCGAAGACTTGTTGGCTGATGAATTAGAAGAGCAAAGCCTTGCTGATTACAACCTCGGTAACGAAGAGGAGGAGCAGCTTTTGGCTGATGATTACGAAATTGACTCGTCTCACAATGTACCAACATCCATTAGCAGCAGTTACCAAGAAACCAATGATATTGTGCCCACAGAATACTCCAATCACGCCCAGTACCGCAATGAGGTATATTTTTTTAAATTTAAATATCGTTACTATCCTCTTGCTTGCTTTTTCATGCTAGGTATATAACTTTGTTAAAAAAAAATCAAACATATTGTTAGACCCGCACCTCCTTTGGGTACATTAATTAAATCACTTTATGTTTAGTCCAAATACTTTCGTCCGACCAATATATCAGAACTACAACAGGGTTGCCAGATACCAGACTTTTTTTCTTGTACCAGAGATGCCAAATACCTCGTACTTTTGATACAATATCTCGTACAAGTATAAATTTAAAAAAAAATCGGACATAAACTAGGGTATTTACTATTATGAGTTGCGCTTGAGGATGTCAAATGACTTCATATTGTAATAATTTTAAGTACATACATACAAAAAAAAATTATACACAACAAATGAAACGTATTTAATGTTGTACCAAAAGATAAATATAATGTCAGGGATGTTGGTAAAATCTTTGTTTTTATTATATAGTTTTTCAGCTGTCATTCTGGAAATCATTTCTTCAGAGGGTTCATTCAAAATCTAGGATGAATAACGTAGTCAATGAACTGATAAAATCTTATCTCGTAAAACCCTAGACCTAATAAACCTGAGATTTTCATTAAAACATACATTCATTGGCATACAAGAATTCCTCGTTTAGTATTATAAGATAAGATAAATAGCAGACGCTAACATTAGTATTCATAAGAAAAGCCTACTTTTCCTATTACAATTGCAATCAACAAATAATATTGTTTTTTTTAGCCGCCTCAATCGTACCAGAATGCGGAGTCAGAGTGTGTGGTACCAAACATAATAGTTGAAGTACCAAATGTACCGCAAGTGCAACCGACGTATGCACCATACAATGAGGCAACACGTGATAGTCACGCCATAGTTCCGGCCGCAGTGGTAAGTATCTTTTTTTTTTGCTGTGAATGTGTCTTTAATATTGTTTCCACAGTGGAAGAAAATCGAGAAAAGTGATACCTAACAAAAAAAATCGAAGGATACATTTTAATGCTGTAGTCAATAGTCTACATGCAAATTTTGATTATACAACTCCATAGCTAAAGAATCAAAGAGTTTTTTGGTACTTATAATATATTGTATACAAACTGTTGCCCGCGACTTTGTTCGTGTTCAAAATGTTATATAGCTCAAAGCCCTCTCGTGGTGAGCAGCCGACTTGTTGAGTCAAAGCTGTTTGTCTTAATAGTTCTGCTACTGAACGATAGATGGCGTTAATCTAAATAAGGATAATATTTATTTTTTATTTTTTTAGCCTTTTAGGTCATACTAAATAGCCTAAAGCCTTCCTTGATAAATGGACTATCCAACACAAAAAATAGTTCCTGAGATTAGCGCATACAACCAAACAAATTCTTCAGCTTTATATAATAGTATAGATTCGGATTGATGGCTATATACTAATATTATATAGAGGAGAAGATTTGTATTTTTGTTTGTAATGAATGAAAGTCAAAAACTACTGGAATTATTTTTAAAAATTTTTTCACTATTAGAATGCTAAATTATCATCGAGTAACCCTTACGGTCCTTTAGGTCCTATGTATCAAAATGACCGGAGCATCAATTAGGCTATGTTTTTTAAAGTTACGCGGACGGAGTCGCGTGCAACAGCTGGGTGTAAAATAAAAGTTTGGTAATCCAAGGTGTAACAAATCTGTACTAAAGTCACTTTTCAATTCACTGTTCAATAGATACTGATGCATTTCTCCACTTTGCAAAAACTCAAAAAATTTGTTTAACATTTAGTATGTCATGTATGTCATAAATTACAATGAAGGTTTAGGATTGACAATCCTCTTTTTAACAGCCTGCGGCACCCCTGGAACCTCCACAGATAGTACCGTCCGATTTGAACCCAATTGTTTCAAGTAAGTACAAAATGCCTTAATGATAATTAGGGCCTCTTTCACAAACTTCAAGTAAAGTGTTGATTAGTTACTTTTAGAAATCATTTTCTGTTATATTGAATTATGCACTCGGTTTATTGCATCATTCGATAGCCGATTTCTTTTTAATATTTTCTATTTAATGTTTGGGATGTTTACCGTACAAACAAAGGTATATCAGCTCCATTATCCCCGGTTACCGGTGACTTTAAATGACAGTTTGGCCTACTTGACATTTGTGAAAGAGGCGCTTAACCTTACATAATTAACTGTTTCACTTACTGGTGCTAAAGGTGAACTTCAAATATCATCTTCTTTGTGTTACATAGTGTAAAATAAAATTAAGTTGCTTCTCGCCATCTTTTGAATTTTTTTTGAAAATTTCATGTTGATCAGTTGAGTATAGTTGAGGTGTGAATACGTAACAAACAATCACTTTCCCAATAATTATGATATGCATAATAGTAGGGAAAAACGCTAAATTATAATTTTTTTTAGATGGAGATGTGAATTCTAGCCAAGAACAGTTTGTGACGTCTCGACAAAGGACACCACAGATTAGAGATATACCGGACTCCTTAGGTATGTGATGTTTTTTAAGTTTTTTAGCCTTTTCTAAAGTCCTCCTTTTTCTGTCTGTCTGTTTGTCTGTATATGTCATCAATGTACTGCAACTATGGATTCCGCACGCCATAAAAATCACTAGGAACTTATTATGGAACATTTAAAAGTCACATATGCGTAGAGCATCAACTCTGTCATCTGTCTGTTGAAAAATAAAAGACATTATACTTTTGAAAAGCCTTGGATCTTTATTTTTAGAATATATTTAGTCTATGTCAATCCTCAAATTCTATTCTAACTATTGGTGAAAGAGTATTTTTTTAATTGGATGAGCATTTCCCTAAAGCAGTTTAGCTCTTTACATTACTAGTATATTTAGTTTTGATTGGTGGTTATTTTTTGTTATATATTCAACATATTCCTAAGCAAATTCAACATTTTCCTAAGCAAATTCAACATTTTCCTAAGCAAATTCAACATTTTCCTAAGCAAATTCAACATTTTCCTAAGCAAATTCAACATTTTCCTTAGCAAATTCAACATTTTCCTAAGCAAATTCAACATTTTCCTAAGCAAATTCAACATATTCCTAAGCAAATTCAACATTTTCCTAAGCAAATTCAACATTTTCCTAAGCAAATTCAACGTCTTCCTAAGCAAATTCAATATTTTCCTAAGCAAATTTAACATATTCCTAAGCAAATTCAATATATTCCTAAGCAAATTCCTAAGGAAAATGTTGAAATTGACCGAAAAATGGTATAATAAGCACGTAACTTGGCGTTTCAGATAAAGTTTTCGTGGGTCGTGGCGGAGGTTTCGTAAGGGGTCGCACTTCTTGGCGAAATCCGCGATACTCACATCCCTACAGGAGAAACAATAGGGTATGTTGGGCGCTTTATTGTTTTCATTTAAGGTTCTCTGTTGAAATTGTATGTACCTGAAAGTAAAGAAATATTTAAGAAATGTCAACTTTGACATGAGAAATATCTGTAACAATATACCACATTCGACACAACAGACTTTCTATAACCAATGCTTAAAAATATTCAAGTAGAACTTCAATATGTGTGTCGTTCATTGTAAAAGTGAACTATCTCCTTGTAACTGAATTTTAGAATAACCAGCTTTTTGCGAATTATAGTGTAGGAAAAAAAAATTGTCATTAATTCATTGTTTTCATCTATGGGATTTTAATGCAACTACTGGAGTTACTTCACTTTTTTGTTGAAAGATATGACTAAATGTGATACCATTAGGCAAGAAAAGATGGTTTTAAAAATAGGGAGTTACACCACTTTTACAATGAACGTCACATGTCTAAGTGGTCACGGGTACAATTCCCAGCAAGGCCAATTCAGGAAATGAACTTTTAAAATTTGGCTCTGGTCCGCCTGAAATAAATGATAATTGCTCTCCCTCTATTTCAGAAAATATATTTAAGTGAACTCTTTGAATTTTCAGGGTAACTTCAGTCAGCGCGCTTCCTACCCGCCCCAGCAAATTCGTCCGAAATTACCACAAAACAGACCCGATATTCGTCCCGAAATAACACCCGAAACACGTATCGAAATCACCCTACAAAATCCTCCAGGAGTGCCCCCTCAAATTCGTCCCGAAATCGCTCCCCAAATCCGACCCGAACTCGCTCCCCAAATCCGACCCGAACTCGCACCTCAAATTCGACCCGAAATCGTCCCACCCGGTTTGGAAGTGGCACACGCGTTCGAACCGGAAATACCCGGTCTCGCACCGGAACCAAGACCGCAGCCACAAATCAACCCCGAATCACCCCCCGAACCAATAATACATCGGGAGGTGCGATTCAGACCTCCAAGGGAGAACAGATTCCCCCCGAACTTCCAGAGATTCCCAAGCCCCCGTTTCATGGGGCCGCTGGAGGAGGCCGCGCCCAATTTTCGGCCCGCTTTCGAACCGCCAATGTTTCAAAGACCGTTCGCGCCGAGAACCTCGATGTACCCAGTTAGAGAGGTGACGCCGAACAGTGTCAGTCATTTGCCACAAGTCACCATCCGCCAGTCTATCCCGGGGTTGCCAGTCGACAATGTACAAAACGTTGGGATAGTCAGAGAGCAGGAAGTTCGAATGTTGCCACTCCATCTGCCCCCGATTATCCCCCCGGGCGGTCTACAGGGGAAGAAAGTGTTGATAAATCCACATTTCAAGGGGAATTTTCAACGGCCCGATGGTGAGTTTATTTTTATGTTATCTATACTTATTCTTTTCATTTATGTAGATTCAAGGTATCAATCTTCAAAAATTGCGTTACGTAATACTCGAACGTCCCCATAGAACTTAAAATTATGACTTTCTATTGAGCCCAAACACACAATTAAATATGTACTTAGAAGTTAGTTAAATCCCCTCCGTTAACTAGTAAATGGGTTGATTGGTCTTCAAACGTCTGAACAGATTTTCATAAATTATAGCCAAGAATGACCCGATCTCACGTCAGCTTTCAAACAAAACAAAAAAAAAACCGAATCCCCATATTTAAACAGTTAACTCTAGACTTGATGAACACCACACATTGTGATTGTTTAATTAAACGTTAATTTTGCCTATGCTAATGAGCCGTACATTGTCTTAGGCGTGCCGACTTATATACCGACCAGAATACAAAAATCGCCTCCGCTCCCACCCACATTGGAAAGCAAATTCGGTAATTCTAATTAGTTCACCTTCATTGTATGAACTCTATGCTACTGGTGCTTCTAAAAATGCTTAGATTGGGGCGACATAACATACAACTTTGACCTAAAAATGTCCACTGTTTTGTACATAGGCGCCATCATACTTATGATGACATGTTATATACAAGTGGCGACCCGATAAGGGTCGTATTAGAAAAAAAAAAAATTCTTTGGATATTTTAGATGATATAGCTCAAAGAAATGCCAAGTGTTGCCTTCTCTTAGGGCCTCTTTCACCGTCTGTCAAGTAGGCTAACCGTCATTTAAGGTCACCGGGGATAATTGAGCTGATATACTATACTACCTTTGTACCGTAAAAGTCCCAAACATTAAAAAGAAAATAATAAAACAAAAAACTCTCTATCGAAGGATGCACTAAACCGAGTGCATAATTTAATAAAACATAAAAATTATTTTTAAAAGTAACTAACCAACACTTAACTCGTAGTCGGTGAAGGAGGCCCTTAGTGCCATTAATACTGGACTCGAATTTACTCAATGAAATCAAAATTGTATAAGTGATCTTATGCTCTTAAATAATAAACAATGTTTTAGGCATTATCTAAATATTTCTTTAAAAAAAGTTTAACTATGTCGCCCCAAATGCTAGTGAAATGTCAAAACGAGATTATTAGGTGTCAAATTTTTGTGTGTGTATGTGTGTATGACTGCACCAGTAATATAGAGTTCTTTCTATGTGTATATATTTTATTCTTGCACGCTTTTTGCAACTTTGTACAAGCAACTGTGTTAAATTGTATGCAACGCATGAAATGTCTACATTTTCAACCTTTTTTTGCAAAAAATCTTTTAAGCATTTACCGATTTCAACCGATTCTTCTATCGGGCATTCATCTTCTATCGGGACTTCTGTTCCTTCTTCGCTTTTTCGCCTGCATAACTTTATATTATTATAAAATATATGGCCCGTTACTCGTTGATAATGTAGCTTTCTATAGGTGAAAGAATTTTACCAAAAACGGTCCAGTAGTTTTTGAGTTCATTCATTACAAAAATACAAATCTTCTTCTGTCTTTGTAATATTAAAATAACTTGTCCACAATTTTCCCATTCCTCATTTTCGACACCCTTTACGACCAGGTAAAAAAAAAGATAGAATTATAATTATGACGTATGTATTGTCTTCTATGAGATTTTGATAATGTTTTTAGTTTTACCTGAATGACTTTTTTTTTACGTGTTTTGTCTTCTTTTTCTATTGACTGTCTTGTTAGTGCCTTTATAAGTAGTATTGGTAGTATTTAGTATCGTTGACAGTGAGTGTAATGTTTGTAAAATTTGTTTTCAGGGCCAATAAAGGACATTGACGACGCGGCCGAGAGGTTCATAGCGGAACAGAGAAGCGCATTGGCCAGTAGAGCGGCAAGAAATCGCCGCTCGCCTCAGAGGTATACATTTTTTTTAAATTAATTTTCGAATGAAAAGTTATCTTGTGTGTTTTTTTCCTCTTTTTTTAATTTTATAGCTCGGCAAACAGGCTGACGGTACACTAATTGATGGTAGTTAGCTACCGTCGCCCGTAACATAAGCGACAAAGTCGCCTACAACATAAGCAACAATGTCGCCTACAGCATAAGCAACAAAATCGCCAGTATAACATAAGCAACAATTTCCCCTATAGCATAAGCAACAAAGCCGTCTATAACATAAGCAACAATGTCCGCCTGTAGCATAAGCAACAAAGTCGCTTATAACATCAGCAACAAAGTAGCCTAACATAAGCAACAAAGTAGCCTATAACATAAGCGACAAAGTCGCCAGTATAACATACGCAACTAAGCCACCTATAACATAAGCAACAATGTCCACCTGTAGCATAAGCAACAGTGTCGCCTACAACATAAGCAACAATGTCGCCTATAGCATAAGCAAAAATTTCGCCTATTGCATTAGCGACAATGTCGCCTACAGCACAAGCAACAATCTCGCCTACATCATAAGTAACAATGTCGCCTCTAGCTTAAGCGACAAAGTCGCCTATAGCATAAGCAACAAAGCCGCCTATAACATAAGCAACAATTTCGCCTATATTATAAGCAAGAAAGCCGCCTATAACATAAGCAACAATTTCGCCTATAACATAAGCAACAAAGTTGCCTTGTTATGATTAATATGATGAATTTTAATTTTATTTTAAAATTTGCATGCAACAACAATATATGTAATTAAGCTTCGCGTGGACGCGTATTATTTATTTATTTATTAATTATTGTTTTGTCACCAGATACATAGAGAACACTACGATAGAGATAGCCAATGATCTGGCCGCTGGACGTGACCGAGAACTCCTCAGACGTCAGGAGGAATTCATCAACGCGAACAGGGCCGGCCTCAGGAGGAGGTAACTTAATCAACCTTCTCTTCTGACACACAAACAGACAGACATATATCTTTTTAATATATCTGTGTGAACTTTCTTCAAGCGAAAATGCTAAAAAGGGAAGATGCATGCATACAAGAGGCTTAAAAGTGTATCAAAAATAAATATATAATTATGTTGTGTCTCTAATCACAGTCTTAAAAAGAAACTAAAAAAATATTTTAATATTTCTTTGTTTTGGTGAAATTGGTAAATTTTATGTCTAACAATGTATTTTTGTATGTTTGTAAAGAATAAACTCTTGAAGAATTATGAAAATTCTTTCACCCATACACAAGTTACATTATCAGCGAGTAACATAATATATTAGGCTGTATTTCATAAAGTTGAGCCGGACGAAGTCGCGTGCAACAGCTTGTGTGTGTACTGATACACATGAAAACGAAAACGTGAGATAGGTTCCATTTGCCGCACGGCTGGGGTAATTTTGGATGAAATTTGAGCATCAAGGTTGAGGTGATTAATGAAGTATTGACTGTTTCCAGGATGCGCTCCCCTTCCCCCCCTCCGGCGCCCCGAAGGTCGCCGACTCCGCCCCGGCGTCGTCCGGAGCCCGTACGACACGCGCCCAACGACGTGGTGAGGCTCAATCAAACTATTGCTAGATCTCTACAACCGATCTTTTGTTACACCCGACACCTTTCAATACACAGAATCGATCTAGTCAAAGCAATCACATCTAATATTTAATGTAAATCAATTCTAATAATAAATCTGTAAGGGTTGGTCATGGAGTAAGTTACTTTGTTTTCAGAGATATCGTGTTTATAGGCTCTATACATGATACACAAACTAAATTGACCATTTTTACAATGTTTTCTGTATGTATGTATGTTCCTCCATAACTCTTAAACGAATCAACTGATTTTCATGAAACTTGGTAGATAAACATTTAGACTTGCGGGACACAGGATAGGCTACTTTTTTCTTTTTTAACGCGGACGAAGTCGCGGGCGCCAGCTAGTATAGTATAAAGGTCGGCATATACTGGCTCAGAAACGAAGCTCACTAAAGCGACAATCTAAAAATAATACACGGCATATGAAACCCTATCTATTACCTACACAATTTTGTAAATAAGGCATTTCAGCCTTTTTATTTTATTAGATTGACGCTTTGAGGAAGTAAAAATAAGCTGTGAGCCCTCTCACAGCAAACTTATTGCGTAAATCATATAAAGTGATAATAATTGCGAACCTTTATCTTTGTATGTTTAACATAGTAACAGGGAAATTATTGTTTTAACCGGCTGGTTGCAGTGCAATTAAAAATCGCATAATATAATAACAAGCCAAATATGTATTAAAGTATATAAAAATGTGAGGTGTGATTGGTTTTTGCAGGACGGCGAGTATCGGCGTAAAGTTCGCGAGCAGGAGACCCTCCGAGAGAGGGTGTTGCGCGCCAAGGAGGTGCGCAGGCGAAAGAACGCTGTGCTTCTCAGCAATCAGCTCGCTAACAGGTACTTCCCCGCTCTCCCATTTACCGCTAGCCACCCGAATGACAAGCAGCTAACGGGTGATTTCCCACTAGCCACCTGAATGACAAGTAGCTAACGGGTAATTTCCCAGCCACCTGAATGGCTAACAGCTAACGGGTAACTTCCCATTTGCTTGCCACCTGAATGACAAACAGCTAACGGGTAATTTCTCATTAGCCACCTGTACGACAAACAGCTAATGGTAATTTCCCACAAGCCACCTGAGTTACAAGTAGCTAACGGGTAATTTCTCATTAGCCACCTGTATGACAAAACAGCTAATGGGTAATTTCCCACAAGCCACCTGAGTGACAAGTAGCTAACGGGTAATTTCTCATTAGCCACCTGTATGACAAACAGCTAACGGGTAATTTCTCATTAGCCACCTGAATGACAAGCAACTAATGGGTAATTTCCCACTAGCCACCTGAGTGACAAGTAGCTAACGGGTAATTTCTCATTAGCCACCTGAATGACAAGCAGCTAACGGGTAATTTCCCACAAGCCACCTGAGTGACAAGTAGCTAACGGGTAATTACCCATTAGCCACCTGAATGACAAGCAGCTGATGTGTAATTTCCCACTAGCCACCTGAATGACAAGCAGCAAACGGTCTGCTTTCCCTAAAGCTTAGTGCACACTAGTAAAGCATGTTGGGCGATTTTTTTTTTTTTTATGTTAGGTCGAGCCACATGTACTGCAAGTGCGCTGGCGACCATAAATGATTAAAGATTAAAAACGGGCTCTAGCACATTATTTGACGGCGGTGTTCTGTAAGGGGGGTGGTTACTGCCGCCATTCGGGCTTATGCAGTGTACCCTGCAACTGATTGATTAGACTATAGTCGTTACTGTGCATCCTTAGGGAGCGTGAACGTGAAGAAAAGAACTCCAACACAACAACGGCCGAACCCGCGAAGCCGTTAAACAAGGAGGGAGATAGCAAACCGGTCGCGGTAGAGCAGGACAAGAAACAGGCCCCGCCTCCCGCCCCGGCTGCTCCCACCACTCCGCCCGCGCCGCCCGTGGAGAGGGACAGGTCTCCGATCAAGACCGTCACAGAACAGAAAAATGTCACAGGTGAGTCACTCTTGTGATGTCTAGTTTGTACTGTGTTAGTAATGATTACTATGTTAATGTGTTAATGATGGTTATTGAGTTAAACTCTTGTATTGTTTTTATAGATTTATCCCAGCAAAAACATAAAATATAAAAAGTGCCAAGTCTCGCAACGCAGCTTTGCCAATACAAAAAATTGTGCGAGCTCATGTAAAACCTATTCAACAACTTTGTTGTAAATTGTTATCTAATCAATTACCTATTAATATTTATAGTGACAAAAAATTTGAATAATTTCAATCAATAAAATGACTGAAAAGTTAACTTATTTTGTATTTTAGCTGGTTCTATTAATGTATGTATTTTCAAAAATCTTTGAATGCGGTTTTGTTTCTTTTTAAAAATAAAGTAATTTTTAATTTGGGTACTTTTTTCCTATCTTCAGTATTTAGAGAACTTTCTCTTCAGGTGGCGTTAAAAATTTCCATCCTGTAAATGTCACTGAAAATTGAGAGGTAATCAAAAGTTAATAAAGTCGATTAAAGATTGAACGTGTACGCTTTCAGAAAACCTGACTCCACCGCGTCCGCCCGTCGCCCGTCAGCCGTCGCCAGAGCGAGCGATGACGCCCCCGCTGCCGATACCGCAGACGTCGTACGACGACGACGACCTCGACCTGATCCTGGACGACATCGAGGACATCCTCTCGGACGAGGACGACACGGGACGATTCAAGGACACCTCCAAGCGGAGGCCGGAGTCGCCCAGGGCGAAGCCGCACAGCGACCTGCGATCCAAGTTGGCCTCGAAGGCGCCCAAGCAGAAGATTGTCTTCACGCAGACGGACACAGACAACGGTCAGTTGCGTTAGATGAAACAAGTGTTGAAATGCTGTTCAAATTATTTATAGATGTGAAAACTTCTTTAGGCTGAGTTGGCCAGTTTATATTTGGTAGAGAGGTGAAACAGTGAATTTGGAGCGACACACAGTGACGTTCAGTGACATTCAAAGACGTTCAGTGACGCTCAATGACGTTCAAAGACGTTTAGTGCCGCTCAGATGGGAATCTTGTATGAAAAGTATAGTTAGTGTTGAGGAAGAAAACAATAGCGCTTATAATCAGATATAATAATAGCGCTTATAATAGCGATAGATGGCAACGCAGCGACATCTATCGTCGGAAAAAATGAACTATTAAAACTTTTTTTAAGCTTAAAGATTTCTGCTTTCTTTTACAGATTCATCGACCAACAGAAACGTCGTGAGTAGTTCAACTAAAAACGATGCACTTGACAAAAAAACTGTCACGGTTAGTGTTTTTTTTTTTCAAATTTTTTGTGTGATTTTACTTAAATGCGAGCACATTTTATGATTTTGTTAACTTTTTTATGGTGTGTGCACCAAAAATGTACAATTTTTCGACATTTAAGCCCACAAAAGAAATCTGCTTTTTGTGGCACCTAGCGTTTTCCTAGCGCTTTTAGGTACAATAATATTTGGGTACATTATTTCATTTTTATTTTTCAGAAAAAAACAGAAGCAGAAAGAACTATAACGAGACAGAAGATCGTATTTGAAAATAAAGACGTAAGTTTATTTTTTACATTTATTATAAATAAATAACTTTATTTGCGCGAAAACATGTTTGAAAGATTTTAATTTATATATTGCAATTATGAAATTTTATCAAAATAATCGCTGCAGTAGTTTCTATTCCGAACATACATCGTGACACGCGATTTTTATATAAGATTATTATACTCGTAGTGCAGATAAAGTACTTAATATTGACTGTTTTTTTTTTTCATATAGAACGAAAAACAAAAGGACAACGCAACAGAGGAAAAGAAAAGTCAACCTTTCTCTAACCGTCGCGTGGTGATACGCAGAACGGACAAGGCGTCCGCGCGCCTCGAAAGGGACGCGTCCAAGCCCAACCCGGGCATATTCAGTCGCGCGGTGCGACTCGTCCTGCGGGACGAACACCAGGACCAGCCCAAGGTCGAGACAGTGGACGACGGGGACGAAGCGAGAGAGACAGAGGATGGCGGCAGGGAAGGGGACACGGCGTCGGTGACCAACCTGCCGCCGGGCATTACGCAGACGAGACTGCGCACGCTGGCAGGTGACGAAGTGCAGGTAAAACCATTGAAAGGATATCTAAGTGACATTTTGTTACGTTTGATGCTTCAATTGTCGCTCGTGTCTCGTTTGTAATAAAATTCATTTTCGTTTGTGCCGTAGAGGAAATTGTCAATATTTCATAGAGCCCATTTCCCCATCCCTTGCCAATGCCAATACTTTATCCCAAAGCAAAGTACAGTCGACAGCGCACTCGCAGCGCTTATAGCGTTGCTTGTGTTGAAGGCGACGGTGGCCACATACCATCAAGTGGATCGGTCAGCCTGTGATTTTTTTTGATATTTCAGTAGAGAAGTGTTTCAGTAGAGAGATGATAAAATAAACTTAATTAGTATGAGAGGCTCTCGCCTATTTCTGACAGGTCGTATCCGGGGGGAAATATGTATACATAATTAAATTAAATCTCATGATATTTAATGTTGTTCTTAAATATTTTTTTGCTGTTGATGTTTTTTAAATGTATAATTGTGAAGCATTCATTGTTGATAAATTCTACTGAGCTTAATAAGTAGTCCCAATATGAATGAACGTAATATAGTAGGAGAGATATAGGGCTGTGAAGTTTTAAAAGTTTAAAATTTCAATACTTGTTGACAATTAAAATTTTCCCTAGCTTAACTAGCTAAAACTAGCTTCTGACCACGACTTCGTTTACGTCCGTAGGGGACACATTTTTTGAATAAAAGTATTCTGAGTATACCCCTGTGATAATTATAGTGTATTATTAAGGCGTGAAAGCAAATCAAATTATTCAGTAGATAAAGGTCTGAGTGTAAGCATATGTAGTTGGACTTGTAACATAAAATAATCAAGAGCGATTTTTTTTTATTTTCTTTGATAGGACCAACGAACTTTTGATAGGACTTAAAAGAGTCTTAAAAGACTTAAAAGAACTTTATTATCATAAAGGATTTTTTTTTAAATAGACAGGACATGTGGGGAATATTTGAAGCATCAAACTAAATTTCGAATTTGCTGTGATACTTATCTGTGATATATTTATTTACACACATATATAATATAATATTATATTATATACATATAATGTTGAATATATTATTATGAATGTTATTATATTTTAATATACAAACTGATTGTGTCCGTGTATGTTATGGAAAATCCAAAACTAGGTAATCTACTAGCGAACAGTTAACTTAGAAAGTATTTAATTGGATCAAACCATTATTATAGGTACTCAATTGGGTGACACAATTATTGCAGGTATTTAATTGAATCACCACTACACAACTGTAGGTACTAAAATCTCTCAAACCTAACTACCTAACTTACCTAAATAGGTACCTAACTTGATTATTGATGTTTGATCAAACCATTGTTTTATTTATTTATTTAACAGCTAACCTTACAGCGTTTAACAATTCACAATTAATTAATTAATTAATTGTAGGTACTTAATTGGTTGACATAATAATTGCAGGTACTTGATTGGATTAAACCATTATTATAGGTACTTAATTGGGTGACAAAATTATTGCATGTATTTAATTGAATCATCACTACACAACTGTAGGTACCTAACTTGATTATTAGTGTTTGATCAAACCATTGTTTTATTTATTTATTTAACAGCTAACCTTACAGCGTTTAACAATTCACAATTAATTAATTAATTAATTGTAGGTACTTAATTGAATGACATAATAATTGTAGGTATTTAATTAGATCACACCATTATTGTCGGTACTTGATTGGATCACACCAGAGCTTGCGTAAATTGAAACGTATTATAACTAATTATAAAGTATAAATAAATAAATAAATATAAAGTACTATAAATTCCGCATGTGGCTTCTTTCGCCTAAATGTGAAAAGGTTGGCCATGATCTTCCTCGGAGTTTCTTAAGTCAAAAGTATAAAAAAATAGTTTTTCGCTTAGAATCATTTATGACACATTTATTTATAAATAAACTAGCTGGCGCCCGCGACTTCGTCCGCGTTGAAAAAGAAAAAAGTAGCCTATCCTGTGTCCCGTACGTCTAAATGTTTATCTACCAAGTTTCATGAAAATCAGTTAATTCGTTTAAGAGTTATGGAGGAACATACATACATACAATACCTACCTACACTTACAGATTTATTATTAGTAAATTTTGATTGATGATGATTTAATTGGGTTTTCCGATACCATACACAAACACACACACAAACGGCCTATTGTTATTTTCTTATTGAGTTTTTAAACTGTGTATGTTACGTAATTATAGTGAAATTAAGAAAATATTAAATTTAAATTATGTAATTAATTGTCTTTTCAATGGAAGGTGAATATTTGAAATATTACTTTACCATTTATTGGGTTCATCATAAATGCCAATTTGGGCACCATGTCTATCTTACCTTTTATTGGGTACATAATTTATGCTCATTTGGGCACAATGTTTACAGTTTTCTGTAAATCAGTGCTGTACATTATTTTATGGCATTTTTTTTAAATAATATCGTTATAAATGTTTATTTATGTCGACTATACAAAAGAGAAAAAAATAATAATTTATTCTTTCTCTAATGATATAATTAGTGTTTAAGAGCATGGTTATAATTAAAAAAAATATTAAAAATATGCAAATAGTCCCATGCAATTTGACTGTGATAAAATGAGGTTTTTTTATTGTATTATTGTTACATTGGTTATTTATTAAATATTAAATTTAATTGTAGAATAAGAAAAGTGTAAGTGCTTGAAACACATTATAAAAGAAACAAAGTATTTTATACATGTTCGTATACTTTGTAAGTTTGTTTATATTTTGTATATTATGATGACAGAGTAGGTATTTAAAAAAAATGTTATTGTTATATAATTTTGATAAATTTGTCAACGTTTCTTGAGAGTATTTATATTCCTTCTCTAGTTTATTCATTATTAGCTGTCGCACATAACTTTATAAAATATATAAAATATAGACTATGTTGCTCGCCGATAATGTAGATTCCAAACAGTGAAAGAATTTTTCAAAATCGGTCCACTAGTTTTTGAGTTTATTCATTACAAACATACATAAAAGTCTTCTCTCTTTAATAGAGAGTGATTCTTTGTAATATTGGATCTTTTTTAAGATTCATCCTAAATCCTTATCCTTAGGTCAGTAGTTGCAGCACTTGTGCTTGTGCTAATAGGTGACAATGTAAAGTTGACTTGTAGTTTTTGCCTCAAGCTGAAAATATAACTTGAATTAAATTTAGAATTAAGAAAGTTTTATATTAAATTCGTTCAACTTGAACAAACTTAATTAAGTTAATTTAAATTTTACAAACTTAATTTTAATTTTTTAAGAAGCGTTTAAGTGTTCAACCGCTTAAATCCGTTGCTTTTATAATTTGTATTAAGTTCTTAACATTTTTCTTACCGATTTATATGTATATCTATCTGTTACTTAATGTTAAGTATAGACATATTATTATATTAGTATACCTAAGTTAAATAAATAAGTTTAAGCTGAACACTGGCGGGTTGATGTTCCAGAGTTTAATATTGGACAAGGAAGAGCGCAGCGCGAAGATAACATTCAAAACATCAATCGCCGCGTTAACTTTCAAGAGGAAATTCAACAACAAAATGGTCGCAGCGAGTCGACTCACTGTCTCGTTAACTTAAGGCCTCCCCACCCCCTAACAGTCTTTGTAAGGCCGCTTGGTCTGTTAGCTTAAGGCCAACGCTCGCTGACCGTATGGCACGGCATAGCAATAGATTTTTCTTGAACATACTATTTTCAACCTTATTCACATGTTGTTGGCGTTCACATTCCCTTATTTCAATACCGAGAGTTGGTAAAGTTCGCGTCACTAAATCCCAATAAATTGTCCTAATAAATCCCAACATATTTTTTTTCAACAATTTTCAACAAAAACCCTACTGCAAAACAAATAACATACTTTCATCAATGTACTACAACTATGGATTTCGCAAGCCATACAAAACTACTACTACGTTTATGGAACATTTAAAAGTGACATATGCGTAGAGCATCAACTCTGTCATCTGTCATTTAAAAACCAACCAAACATCTGTCACTTAAAGAAAATGTGACTTTACGTCAACACATTGCAGTTTAAAATGTTACCTTTTACCATTGACTCAGCCATGATTCCGTTTTAGGCGTACTTTTTATGTGCCGCTTTGGCATTTGTCACGCAAATTCCATAGTTATAGACTTCGATGCATGCAATAGATACAATATAATTATTACTACCTATACATTGCCACTTATAGGGTTTCATTATGTGGTACTTAAATAGAGAATGAAAGACTATTTGCCATGAGATTCTGGTAGACGTCTACCTGAAATGCTATGTACTGTGGTACACAGGACGTGCCGAAGCCTGCCTTGCCGTGACATACGGTCAGTGAACGCCGGCCCTTAGGGAGGCCGCACATTGGCTAACATAGCCAGTGGTTTCAAAGTCGAGCAACACGATACGGCGTCCATATTTGTTGTTTGCGACAATTTCGCAACTGCACAGACGCTTCTTAAGCGTTCTTATTGCTCTTGAAACTGATTTTATGGGGGAAATTGATCGCTTTAGCGACACAATAGTCGCTTATGCAAAAGTTCTATCGCGTAAATGTGTCGCTGAAGCGACTATTGCTTAAGCGATAGTAGCCAATGTGCGGTCTCCCTTAGTTACGGAGTATATTATACACTTTTTCAACTCCATTCGCGTTTCGCTGGACGATTTTCAGAAAGAATCCGCTTCTACAAGACGCGTATTTTTGTTATATGTATAAATAATATACACTTAAGGGGCTAGTTACTAAAAACGAGCACGTGTGTGGAGACGCTTACGTGTCAAAAAGTAGAACGTCTCTACACAAAACTGCTGTTTTCTATATATATAAAAAAGCCGAATTGAGCTGAACAAGTGTAATCACACCTTTAAGTCGCGTCTTAGTCATTAGATTACCAAATGGCTAGGCGAGATTTTTTTTCGCATGTCACTCAATATAGTCACATAGTCATATTCAGTAAAACAATATTATATAATATTTGTCACTGAGCATAATATGATATATTATTGACACCTGTCAATGAATATTTATCAATTAATCTAAATCACAGTTAAAAAAAAACTATTAAAATTGATTTTAGAAGTCAATTTTTTTTTGTTTGAAAGTAGTGAAAGTTTTTTGTTTACCTATTTTTCTTAGTTTTAACAGAGATATCAAAAAAGATTGTCTCTTTTTTTTCTCTTCTAGATGTAAATTTTTTTAATGATGTTATTAAGTTAAACCGTGGATAGAAAAAAAAATTACCTTGAGTAAGTAGACAAAAGTCAGAAAAGCAGAGATCGTATTATAAAACAAAGCTTGTATGCCTACTATTTCGATGTTTTTTCTTATGTTTAATGTCGATAGACAGGCTGACGGTCCACTTGATGAAGTGGACCGTTTCTTCGTTATACACAGAAATATCTGGATATTAGTTAATAGTTTAGTTTAACAGGCCTCAGTAGTTTCAATTAAGTCCGCCTTTCGTTAGGTTAGGATTTGTTCACAAATACACACAAATGTTTGAATAAAAATGTATCAAAGATATCTTTATTCCTTCATAAATTGCAGCAGACGGAAGATATGTAAACTATTATTTACGTAGTATAGTGAGTTTTTTTGTACAGAGATATTTTATCGAAATATTTTACGTCATAAATGTGAAATTCAAACTATTTAGCTTATAGGGGATGAAAAAACTTCTGCCCCAAGGTTTTCTTCTTTAAATATTTTAATAAAAAATTGAGCAAAAGTGTGAGATATAGCAATCAACATGATATTATGTCACCATGTTACGTCTGCTGTCGTTTAAGGAGCCTATGTTTTTTTTTAATTATTATAATCCCAGCAAACTGCCAATGCGTAGGTATAGGCAAGTTAACGAGAGTTGGCACGTGAAAAAAAAATACACATTGCCCATATAAGTACCTCTTGTTTTCATTTTGACAGACATTTCATATCTCAATCCAAAACAGATTTTCATAGACATTGCGAAATTGGTTAAAATATAACCAATTTTTTTCAACATACTGTATATCATATCAAAAATGCATTGATGCATGCCAACTTTGGTTAACTCACGTGTACCTATTGTAACAAATGATAAAAAAATAATAAATGACGTCACATGTAGCTAAAAAAATACTTGCACCTAACGAAAAATAAAGCAACCGAGTGTGTCACAAGATTGCGTCATCAAAATGGCGGCTAAGCGCATCGAATGGCGTTTTGCTGGGCTTGTTTATTCATACGTTCGCGACTCAAAATGTCTCGTATCTTAAGAGATTTAAAACTTTCGAGGTATTGGTTTATTTTTTTTTAAATATTTTAATGTCTTAAATTCCAGTGACTAGAAATTAATCCTTATTATTTGACTATTTTTAAAGGAATATTCTACCTGAGTTGTAATTCTGAGTCAAAATGTTTAAATTTTGTATTTAAGTAAGATCACCTGTTTTTGTAACTTGAACTTTGATCGCTTAAGGTTCAACTGTAATAGCTAATTTTACTAGATTTAAGATTTTTTTTAAAATATTTTATCGTACTATATAGATGATGACGTCACTTGAAGCTTATTTATTTTGAAATTTTCTTTTAGTTTTATAGAATCTGGGAAAGCCAACACATATTATATTGTAATACATTTGTAACTTATTATTATTATTATTATTGTTGTAAAAACGTCATAGTTAATTGGCATTTTTTTTTAATTAGTGTGATGTGGATTTTTTTTTAATATATACGATCCAATTTTGTAAGTCCAGTTGTTAAAATATAACTCGTAACACTCAGATTCAAATGTTTAGATTTAGATTAGATTACATTAGATTGTTTATAAATGCTGTTCTTTCTTGTTTTTGTCTTTTTGTATTTGTCTGAAAACTGTTGTTTTTAATTATTTCCAGCCAAATATTATGTAAATTTTATCCGAATGTATGTAAATTTTGATGAGACTAATAATTACTATGTACTGTATTATTTTCTAATAGATCTTTTTTTTTGTTTGCGTGAGATAAAAATGGTAAACTTTAAAAATTTGTAAGGTAATTGTTAAAAAAAAACCTTAATTTTGAAGGTTCGTCACATTAGATCTTTTTAGTGGCATATACAAAATTAACTAATATGTTGCGATAAGTTTAGCAATAAATCAACTCTCATAAATAATTAAAATTTAGGAGATTTTTTTAAAATTATGTATTGATATTTGAAGTTATAAATTTATAAGAAAAAATGTGCTGAAGCATTACACAAATAAAAAATAAATATCTGGCTTTGTGTAAATGTGTTTTTATTTAAAAAAAATAACAAAAAATATTTTGTCTCTTAAATATGGCTTTTACATAAAAAAAAGAATGAAACAATGACAGTTTTTTTTTGTAAATTTTAAGATATTTTGTAAAAAAATGGGTAAATTTTTTTTGATGAATATTAGTGTTTTTTTTTTTAATAAGTCATATAAAAAATAAATTACTAATTAAAAAAATAGTTTAGACGTGATTACTTGTTTAAATTTGCTTCCATAGTTGGAGGTAGTTCACAAAAACACCATTCGATTGATAAATCGATCAAAAGATTTTTTTGGTATATATGGTATATTATGATAGAATTGGTTGGATATATATACATATATACATATATGGATATAACCCCATATTGAAACTTTTAGCCCTTTAGTCCACCATGGTGTGTTGGAATTAAGACTTTATTAACCCAAACTCACAAAACAATGAGAAAAAATATTAAAATTAAGAAGCTACTTGAACATTTGTTTGGCCCTATGCATAAATAAATAAATAAATTATAAAACATATTGTAAAGTTTATCAGGACTGTGTATATTTGTTAGAAGGAATAAAAATGTAATTTAAAATAGCTCTTTTAAGGTGTAATTTTAACAATTTATGTAATTTGTAGTCACAAACGCAACTTTCTGTTATGCTGTGTTTTTTATTTATAAAAACAAAATTTGAAGGTATTTATTATTTATTAACACATGTTAATGCGTGACAAAAATGCCTTTAAAAGATATTTTAGTCACGAACATCAATGTACTGTAACAAGTATGGATTTCGCACTCCATACAAAACACTAAGAACTTTATGGAACATTTAAAAGTGACATATTATGAGTAGAGCATCAACTCTGTCATCTGTCATTTAAAACCAACCAAACGTATGTCATTTAAAGAAAATGTGACTCTACGTCAACACATTGGAGTTTAAAATGAATAGTAGAAGTTGGTCGTTACTACTTTTACGATTGACTCCGCCATGATTCCGTTTTAGGCGTACTTCTTATGTGCTGCTTTGGCATTTGTCACGCGAATTCCATAGTTGTAGTACTTAGATGGTCACGAATATTAAAAATAATTTTAAAAAAATTAAACAAGATTAGAGATTACAATGTATATTTTTTGCTCTAAATTGATGGGATTGTCAACTTTTATTGTCATAAATAAGGATTAATTTCTTCATTCATTTTCGAGACAGCGAACGTTTTGATTTTAAGTAGGTAGTTTATCTGTCACCAGGTTTGTTTAACTACCTACATACAATATGTATAATGTCCAAGTTACTATTATGTTAACATAATAATGCTTTTTTTAAGTGTGTCGGTATTGTCATAATAAGTTACGTTAATAAAAACATATATATGTGAATAAATATGTCTGTTTGTTCTTAAACCCCGACGAACCTGTACAGATCTCAGTGAATAAAATATATAAACAATAAAATTTGATTGTTTTGTTTTTATTGTTATGATTGTATATTTACCCTGTAAACTGTGTATACTTTGTATATTTGGAAAGACTGATCAAAATAAATACAAAGAATAACTAAAAATGTTTTTTATTCAACTACCCTCACACAATATTAATAGACTAATATTTACAAACAATATCAGTGTATTAAAAGGCCTTATTAAAACTAGTAAGAATTGAAGAAAACTAAAAAGGGCTGTCCAACAGCTTATAGTCGGTAATATAATTAAACTATAAAACTATAAATACTAAATATTGAAATTTTTAAACTATAATGCTAATCTTGTTTTAAGGCGAGAACTAAGCAAAAAGGCTTCATTTTCATCGCTTATTTGACTTCTAAGAGTAAATTTAAAACTTCATTAAGTTATATATATTTACATATTAATCTATGTATTTATGTACAGTCGGGGTAAGAAAAGATTCGTCACCTTAAAGTTTACCCCAGGGCGATAATCGGTCATGCCAAAATTTGGTCTATTCTCGCTGTATGATGATTTCCGTGACAGTTCTCACTTTTTCATGTCACGCATACTGTTTTCAACTAAAAAAAAAACTGGCACAAAAAAAATTATAATTAAACAAACAAATGTATGGAAAAAAATTATCTATTCGAAAAACACAAAAGGAATTATCACTTTTATAATTATTTTATTGTTTTAATAGGTAAATGTAATAAAAACCATATATTTTAAAAGTGTCAAACGCGTGGAATGGAGCGTGTGTCAATAGGGATTGACACTAGGCATATTCACTTATATTCGATATATCGAAAGTACTCTATGTTTGTCATAGGATATTCGGATTTAACAAATATTTTTTCTATTCTATATATTTATAAAAACGTCGTAAAGCTGACTAATAATAACAATAAAGTTATTCGTTAAGTGTTAAGTTTTTCGTTCTATTATTGTTGTTATTATTTTCTTTTGTTGTTTCTGTTTATTTGTTCTTTTGTTATTCTTATTATATTCTGTTTGGTACTTACAATGCTGAAAAAAACAAAATAGTTCGATTCCATTTGCTTTGCCAACTGATTCGATATATTTAAACAATCGATTAAATGTCGGTAGGTTGCATCACTAAAATTGTCAGTTACGAACTGTCACGCATATCATCATACAGCGAAAAGAGTATAGTTCAATTTTCATTTCAAACGTCTTTCAGTTGTCTGTGCTTTAGTTTTAAAAAAGAACTAAAAGTTAACAACTTGATAAAGGAATGAATTTGAAAACTGATGTACGTTTTCGTACCCTGACTGTATCCTGACTATACCCTGCCTGACCTACTTCAATTTATATAAATTGCTAATTTTGTATACTTAAGATTTATAAATTAATTGTACTATTTAATATCTAACATAAAGGCGTAATAAATAAATTTGCCTATCACAAATGCGAATCATAGAGCAATTATATATTCTCAAGCAGCTGTCAAAAGTAAAATAACTTGGTTGGAGTACACATTTATAACAATAATTTAAATTCATTAAATATAACTGAGAAATTAAAACACGTAGTTATTCCTGAAAGATATAGTGGTGGCTATGTTGAAGTATTTGGGCATAGAGTCGACCAGATTCCGATATTCCGTTGTGAACTCGTTGGGGTTATAAAGGTGGTGCGCGTGCTGCGATATCTCCACTATAGCGCCAGATTGCAATGACTGTGGCACCTGCAAAACATACAAGCTTAAATTAAAAATTATAAAATAACCTACGCCATTTTATTGGTTGGTGACGAGTCGGGTATCCCGAGGACCTACTTGATGCTGCAGCATCATACCATGTAATGGAAATATCACCCAAGTAACAGTACCTACACCAAATTTCAAATCAAACGAATTTGTGGAAGAGAATGGATTGGAATAGATAAAAACGCATTTGCCTATTCACTCGAACTTTGAAGAGATTTGGGTTATATAAGCTCGGAAACACAGATAGGGAGTTCGAAACCTTGGTAGTGCGCATTATATAGGATGTTTTAAAGCGCTTGATTCGAAAATGAAGTTTTTATTTATTTTATTTTATTAGGGAAAACAAACAATTCACACCATATATAGTACGTTAGAAAAAAGAGAAATAAATATAAATAAGGATAATAGTGCAATCAACAACATTTTCCACGTATTAGTAAGCATATCTTATACAGAGAGAAACTTTATATATATATACAAGAAACCAAGGCAAAGAAAACAAAACCAAAATTCTTATAAAACTAAACTAGGTCTATTTTACAAAGGGTAAAAAATCTAGTCCTTAACCGGTAAACATTAAGAGTGACATTCCCTTGGCAAACTTACAGTGAGGTTGAGCGTGAGAGGCAGTCGCTGAGCGTAGCCAGAGTAGAGGAGATTGCTGTGCATTATGACGTAGACAGGTCTCGAACTATGGTCTAGTGTCGACTGTAGTTCCGCACTCAAGGACCAATCGTCTAACGATACGTTCGTCAACGGCTTTATTGTCAACAAGTTGTGTGGGGACGCTGAAATGTTTATAGAACCGTAATGAGCATCCATACTAATATAAATACGAAAGTAACTGTGTTCTGTCTGCTACCTTTTCACGCCACAACTACTCAACCGATCATCATGAAATTTTGCATCGTCAGTGATACAAGAGAGGACATAGGGTATACCTTTCATCCAGAAAAAAAGTACTGTTCCCGTGGGATCGTCTAAAATTATAAAGAACTGGGCGCCACTGTCGTGTGGCGGCGCCACCGTCGTCACAGCAGCGATAACAATGTCAGGCGTTATACTCATATATTTTTATTTTCAATGCGGACTTCAATATACTAACTTACACTCAGAAATACAAATATATTTAACTTAGAGTAGAGAATTAAAAAAAAGTGTGGATAGATCGGAACCCATGTTTGTATGTCTATTATTATTGTTTTTAGAATAAAAAAAAATACAATTAACAAAATAATTATTATTAATAAAATAATTAGTAGGAGTGAAGCTTCGTTTTCGGCCAAAAATCACGAAAATAAGACTAAAGTCGAAGCTTCTTTTTCGTTTTCGTTTCGGCTGAAAATCCATTTTCGATCGGACACTATAAATAATGGAAAAAATAAAGGTACTAACTTGTGATGTCAAGTGTGATACTACAGGAGTCCTCGACGCAGATTCGTGTGCCTATGATTTGTGGCACAGGCGAAAACTGCGTAGGCGCAGCCATACTCACGTACACCGCTGTTGGTCTAATCATTATTTAAATTCTTATAAGACAAGAAATAAATTGATGCATAATTGACTAGATATACATTTACAGCAATCTTGCTGACAAAAAATGCTTAGAACTAAATATTATTTTTTCATAACTTTTTTATTTTTATAACTTATTTTTTTATTAGTTGAAGTTTTATTTGACGATCTATAGGTAAAGTACTTATTTTTAAAAAGTTATATTGATAAATAAATATAATTATCAAATATCATGATATTTTACAATAATAATTACTAGACTGGGTGACCGAGCTTTGCTCGGGCCAATGAAAGATTTAAAGTTTTTTACGCGTAAGAAAGAAAGTCTATGAAAGATTATAGAAAAAAATATATATTATAAAACAAGAGAAAAAAAAAAACTACCTAAAACGAATTTTCTCTAAGATAGGACCGTGACAGATCGATTTCTAGACCTGAAAAACCCCTAACCCAAGATTTTGGTTAAGGTGATTCTAATGTAGCTCCCGCACCACCCGCACTTAGAGATCGCGTGAAACGAGTCAAAGACTAAATAAAGTAGAGTGGTAAAATTTGATATTGAACATATTATGCCTTCACAAAGCATTTTTAGGTGCGTCAGCAAAAAAACTGATTATTTATTTATTTTATTTATTTATATATTTTAATAATATATTTTATTTACAATTCTAGTTTTATATCATGTGGGGTGTAAATAGACAGCTAATATTTACTGAAACCAACTACATATTTAGCAGATAATAATGAACGGTTTTATCAAATGTAAAATTTTAGACTCGTTAGAGCCGTTTGCAAGATCGTCGTGGCATACAAGAATTCCTCGTAATATATATTTATTTGAGGTTTTGAAATTGAATACAAAGGCATAGATACTCACAAAGATTGTCCAAATCTAGGTCTATAAATGGGCATATTGCAATAGACGTACTCGTCGCAGTCACGCGAGAAGTCAGTCTCTATATGCAGGTCATGTCGCGAGGCGATTTCACGAATCGCGTAGTCGCTCGTGTACGCGTCTTGGCGCGTTATTAAAACGCCTGAACGACGCGACGTTTCAACGCCCAACAGATCGTAGCTTACCACCTCGTTGTGCTGAAGTTAAACGCACAAAAATACTAATTTTATAAAGAGGAAAGATTTGTTTGTTTGCATTGTTATGCTCAAAAACTACTGAACCGATTTGAAAAAATCATTCACTGTTGAGAAGCATCATTGTCAGGGAGTAACATTAAGACTATATTTTATAAGGTTACGCGATCGAAGTCGCGTGCAACAGTTAGTACTTAATACAATTAGAAATATGTTACTCACAAACCAGTAGTGCCTCTGCACCGATGGTCCTTCGTCTTGGTAGGGAGAGAAGGGGATGAACATCAGCACGAAGCTGATGACTCCTGCGATGGAGAGCATCGCCCAAAGAAGACGTCGGGAGAAGAGCAGCTCAACACCTGACTGAAACCACCAAATACTTCAGGATGCTATGATGGAAGAAGTGTTTTAACAATGGATGAATATATTGTTAGCACCCTCTACTTCGGGTACATACATTAATAAACCACTTTATGTTTAGTCCAAATACTTTGGACTCCAACTAAAAGATGTGCGGACATGATGGAAGAAGTGTTTTAACAATGGATGAATATATTGTTAGCACCCTCTACTTCGGGTACATACATTAATGAAACCACTTTACGTTTAGTCCAAATACTTTGGACTCCAACTAAAAGATGTGCGGACATGATGGAAGAAGTGTTTTAACAATGGATGAATATATTGTTAGCACCCTCTACTTCGGGTACATACATTAATAAAACCACTTTATGTTTAGTCCAAATACTTTGGACTCCAACTAAAAGATGTGCGGACATGATGGAGGAAGTGTTTTAACAATGGATGAATATATTGTTAGCACCCTCTACTTCGGGTACATACATTAATAAACCACTTTATGTTTAGTCCAAATACTTTGGACTCCAACTAAAAGATGTGCGGACATGATGGAAGAAGTGTTTTAACAATGGATGAATTATTGTTAGAACCCTCTACTTCGGGTACATTAATGAAACCACTTTATACTTTGGACTCCAACTAAAAGATGTGCGGACATACGACAACGACCTCTTCGCTAACGCGTTCGTTCAACTGACTGATACCCTTCCGTTCTGAATCTGAACGAATGAACACCTCTATTTGAAACGTCAAAGAGCACAGTTAATCACTGAGTCAACTCTCTTTGATAATGCCTAATGTACAAATCCCATCTTTAAAACAGTCCAGTGACCATGGCGACGCTATATTTGTTTACGTTTTTGATCAATAGAAAAAGAATAGATCATACTTACAACTGTGGCTACAATGAGTATTGCGAGTGCAAGATTGACTAGGCCAATAATGAGGTCCGGAGTATCGATCGCGGTGCGACCCATCACAGGTAGCAGAAGAGTGTCCACACGAACCACGATACTTAGCAAAAACATCACAGCTGGAATCGACAGCAGCAAATCCACCACGAGGTTCTGCCAAGCTGGAATGAATGTGTTGGATTGACAAGTCCGTTGGATGAGTGGTTAGGGTGCTTGCCTAACGAGTAAGGGGCCCCGGGTTCAATTCCCGGCGGGGGTCAACTTTGGAAATGTATTTTTCAAAGTTGGCTCTGGTCTTATAATTTTGATTAATGTAAACTATTATAGGGGATTCCCGATTTCTAAAAATTAGTGAAATCGAAATGTATTACTGATTATGGAGCAACAGTGAATTTATACTCACCACGCAAGCGTAGATATCTATTCAAAGTTAGGCTGGCGACGGAAGCCAGTGACATCAGAAACAGCTGGGTGGATAAAATGTAACGAATCGTGACTGTGGAGGGTACACAGAGCAATAATAGCAGCGCCAGAGTGAGCAGAGATCGTGTTGCTGCCATCGATTGCTCTGTGCGCACGCAGCGATTTAAGCCAGTCTGAAAACATAATTAAATAATTAATGGTACTGCGATTCGCAGTCAAAAATTGGACTTACCAACCGGCGGCTGTAACAACCAATTTATAGGAGACCATTTTGAAATACTTAAATCCTCTTCAAATATTTGAAATGGTTTGAAATTTTTGAAATTTCTTGAAACATTTGAAATCTTTTGAAGTATTTGAAATATCTTAAAATATATGAAATCTTGGAATAATTGAAATATGTTGAAATATTTGAAATCTTTTGAAATATTTGAAATCTCTTGAAATATTTGAAATATCTTGAATCTTAAAACCTTTGTGTGTTATGTGTGGTGTTGTGTTTCAGTGAATGAATGAATAAGGTATACCAGAGCCCATTTACCTATGACCTTATTATAATCTTTGAAAAAAAGCTTATGAGTGATCTTCTGGAATTATAAATACTAAAACAGAGATAGGATAAATTTGGAGACAGTAGCCAAGTCCTGAAATCATATCTTCACCCTAAATATTAATATTACAGGTTTAAGTAACATCTTATCAAGATTTCTGACTCCTTTTATTTTGTATGTTGCTGTTTCAAATGAACAATACGTTACCTTTTTACACCTCCACGCGTCGTAGTATTGCGATACAGCGACTGCGGTTATGAGATATGGCATCCAATACAAAGGCACCACTATCCACGCCTGACTCAAGTATCTGTTAAAAACAATCAAATTGTGAAACGGACGAAATCGCGGGCGCTAGTTAGTTATAATTATAAAATTATAAGTATTATCATTATATTACCTAAGCTGCATATTTGCCGTAATCATTATGAAAATGAAGATGAGGGTTACGACGGTCCCAGCCACAACGGCCGCAGCACGACCCACTATAGCGAATAGTAGCTCGTAGAATGTTGACCTTTCTATACATAAAAAATAAATAAAAATAGCAAACACTCAGTCAAAAGTTACTTGAGACTGTATAATCGTGTATCAAGGTGTTATGTGTTCCATGGACTCCCATATGGTAACTATGAGAAGTTAAAACAAAAGCGATTTCGTCCATATCCATATAGTTCTGCTGGCCTACTTGTAATTTATTTTCCCGCTGTGTCCAGGCTTTAGAACCGTATGTCAAAATTGGTGACCCAAAGCTTATATTATGAACCTTCGCCCGTTCCACCTATCCTTACTAAGTATCATTAGTAAGTATTTTTCCACATCTCTACCAGTAAGGATATGTTGAGATTTTAATTCAACCGATCCCTACTACGTAAATGTACTATGAAGTTGAAAAGCCTTATCCATGCTAGTCCATACTAATATTATAAATGCGAAAGTAAATCTATTTGCTACCTTTTCACGCCACAACTACTCAACCGATCGTCATGAAATTTTGCATACACATCGTCAGGGATACAGGAAAGGACATAGGGTATCTTTCATTAAGAAAAAAGTTACTGTTCCCGAGTGATCGTCTAAAAATAATATAAAGAATTGGGCGCCACTGTCGCGTGGAGGCGCCAACGTCGTCACAGCCATAACGATGTCAGGCGTACATATTATCGATACAAACTTTCGTAAATAAGTTTATCAATGCCTTAAGAGGCAATAATGCAGAAATCAAATAGCCCTATTATCCCTATTTTTCGATAGGAGCATTCTCTATATGTGGGTAAAATCAACTGACCCATCACCCATGTCTAAAGTTAATAACACTTACTGAACCCAACGATCCATACGTAATGCAATATGCCAAGTATAGCAATAATAGCACAAATCACATCGACTGCGTGTGCCAATTGTAACGAATATGTCACCGTGGATGTGTTGAGATAATCGTAGTAGACTCCTGTGCCTGTATTCTCCTGAAATGTAAAACATCCTGAATCTGTTACATCTAGTAGTTATCTGTAGTAATATTCTGAGTATTTTGACGACACGTTTAGTCTAGTGGCTATAGTTCAAGATAATTAGAATAAAAAATGGGCATCAATTTTTTTTTTTGGGATCAGTAGAGGGTCATTGGAGGTGCCTAAATCCCCCGGAATCCAACAAAATTTCCTTGTGCTTCGTCCTTATTTTTTTAGTTTTGCAGGGAAAAATATGCTCTATAACTTTTGTTTAAAATTTTTTGTGATATCTGTAATGAAACAAAAGTTACAATGAAAAAAGTGCCATTTATTAATGCTTACGAGTACGAATGCATTTACATTTAGACGTACAGGACACAGGATAGGCTACTTTTTCAACGCGGACGAAGTCGCGGGCGCCAGCTAGTGCAATAATAAATTTGTAAGTATAGGTATTGTATGTATGTATGTTCCTCCATAACTCTTAAACGAATTAATTGATTTTCATGAAACTTGGTACATAAACATTTGGACGTACAAGACACAGGATAGGCTACTTTTTTTCTATTTCAACGCGGGGGAAATCGCGGGCGCGAGCTAGTCAATAATAAAGCATTTGTTGATTAGTGTAGAACTAGATGGTCCTGTATGGAATGTGTGAAGATATTTATTTATTTACTAGCTGGCGCCCGCGACTTTTCCTGTACGTTTAAATGTTTATCTACAAAGTTTCATGAAAATCAGTTGATTCGTTTAAGAGTTATGGAGGAACATACATACAAACATACAGAAAAAAATTGTAAAAATGGTCAATTTAGTTGCAGTATGATGTATAGAGCCTATAAACACAATATCTCTGAAAACAAAGTAACTTACTCCATGACCAACCCTTACAGATTTATTATTAGTATTGATTGGTTATATCCGATAATTGATATTTGTAAATCCAACTGAGTCATGTGATGGAGAACATACCTTTTCTTGCAATTCTTCCATGTCAGCAAGCTCCATGGCGAGTTCGAGAACCAAGTCACCGGCACACTGCATTACCCCAGGCTCTATCAGGTCAACGTTATCGTATCGTGTGTGGTAAACTGAACCCCACTTCGAAAACGCAAAGTCCACACCTTTAATCATTTATTTCATACTCTTTTAATAAGATGAACCCAATAAAAAGATTTAGACTGACTTTCTTTTGACGACACGTTTGGTCTAGTGGCTAGTAACCCTAGCTGTTAACCAAACGGTCACGGTTTCGAATCCCGCAATGGGCAAATGTTTATGGGTTAACATTTTACCTTTGTTCCTGAGTCATGGATGTTTTGTATTTATAATATATATGTTTTTATGTATTACATCAACTGTCATGTCAGTTGCGGGACGATCGGATGAAACGGATGAGTGGTGAGGCTGCTTGCCAAACTCCTCACGGGTCCCGGGTTCAATCCCTGGCGGGGTAAACTTTGGAAATGAACTTTTCTCTCTGTTCTGTTCTCTCTTTTAAAAACAGTTTATATGATAAACTTTCCATGGCTAGTCTAAATGAGGAAGCGAATAATATGTTTACCCAAGTTTTTGACATACTGATTGCAGAATTTAAGAAAATTTTCACACCCAAAAAAGTAGTTTTAAACGGTCGTATGAGTTTCAGTGATTGGGCTACTACAGGTATAAATAAAAGTAGACAACGCTTATTTGAACTCTACGAAGAAAGAAATTATAATAAAAGTGCAGACTTTCATGAATATGTTAAAAAATATTCAAAATTATTTAGACGTGTATGTATCGATGCAAAATCGATCTACTTGAAACATAAAATAATAATGTCCTCAAACAAGATTAAAACTATTTGGAGTATAATCAATAGTGAAACAGGAAAGTCAGTAAAAAGCAAACAGGATTTGGAGCTAATTGTGAATGGGTGTAGGTTACAAACTGAGGTGGAGGTAGCCACGGCATTTGAAAATTACTTTACTTCTGTCCCGTTGGTTACTACAAGGCACCTTAACTCATCCCCTGGTGTCGCATTAGCATTCTTAAAAGCGAGTGTACCGGAATGTACCACTGATTTTAAATTTAAAACTATAGGGCCTAGTGATATAGTAAGTGCATTTAAATCTTTAAAGCAGAAAAATACGACAGATCTATGGGGACTGTCTGTTAAAACAATAAAATCAGTAATTAACGTTATAGCTCCTCATTTGGCAGCTGTGTTTAATTGTTGTATTTCCATGGGCATATTCCCTGATCAGATGAAATTGAGCAGAGTGATACCTCTATTTAAGTCCGGTAGTACTACGGACCCCTCAAACTTTCGCCCGATTTCAGTCCTACCAGTTCTTAGTAAAATATTCGAAAAAATCTTATTTAATCAAATGTACTCTCACTTTTCAGTGAATAACCTTATGTGTAATGAGCAATTTGGTTTCACAAGGGGTCGCTCCACTATTGATGCTGGAGTAAAATTGCTTAAGTTTATTCATGAAGCTTGGGAGGATAGACAGGATGCTCTGGGTATTTTTTGCGACCTTTCCAAGGCGTTTGACTGTGTTAAATATGATAATTTATTCGGGAAACTTTCCCACTACGGTATTAGAGGTGTAGCTTTGGATCTCTTGAAATCATATTTGAGTGATAGAATTCAGAGTGTTGATGTGGGTGGGATTAGATCACAGGGATCATTAGTGACTATGGGTGTCCCGCAAGGCTCTATTCTGGGTCCGTTTCTCTTCCTTGTTTATATAAATGACCTTCCTTACCATATTAATGATCATGATATTGTTTTATTCGCAGATGATACGTCATTGCTTTTTAAAGTTAACCGTAGAAAGAATCATGATCATGTTAACTCGGCGATGTCTAAGGTTATTGATTGGTTTAATGTTAATAATCTATTGTTGAATAATAAAAAGACAAAATGTATTAAATTCACTTTACCTAATGTCAAACAAATTGATCATAATGTTCACGTAAATGGTGAAGACATTGAGCTGGTTAAGTCGACTGTATTTTTAGGTATAAATATAGATTCTAAACTACAATGGGGACTTCACATTAATAAACTAGCCCTTAAATTAAGTTCGGCTGCTTACGCTGTTAAAAGAATTCGCGAGCTTACTGACGTAAATACCGCGAGGATAGTATATTTTAGCTATTTCCATAGTGTAATGACGTACGGTATTTTACTTTGGGGTAATGCTGCGGATATAAACACTATATTTGTGTTACAGAAAAGGGCTATTCGTGCCATCTACAAGCTCGGTCCCAGGGTCTCGCTAAAAGATAAGTTTAAGGAAATAAATGTACTTACTGTAGCCTCACAATACATTTTTGAAAATCTTTTGTTTGCTCACAAAAATATTAGCACTTTCAGTAGAAATAGTGATGTTCATAGTTTGAATACTAGAAACAAGCATAGGCTTCAACTGAATAAAACTCGTCTCCACAGGGTTAGCAACTCTTTTATGGGACAATGTGTACGCTTCTACAACAGACTTCCTGCTAATATACAAAAATTATCTCTGAATAAATTTAAAGTTTATATTAAGAAAACCCTGTGCAAAAAGGGTTATTATAGGATATTAGATTATATAAATGATGAACGTCCTTGGAGTTGAATATAGTTGAATATTGTGTTATTAGATTGATATATATGTATTGTTACGTGTTACATGTTGTAAATTGATTTATGAAAAGAGCAACTAGGGGGTTTCTTGCCGAGTTCTTCCCCCTAGAAACAGCTTTCCGAACCGGTGGTAGTTTGTAATTTTTGACGAAGATAAATGTTTTGTAAAAACTTACATCTAATAAATGATTTGAATTTGAATTTGAATTGGATTTGGAAAATAGTAGCAGGGCACAATGCGTTTCGCAGTCATTTGGGCAGCCTGTCTCGCAGCAGTAATCACCGTGAAATAACAGCATATGTGCTGTTGTATTTCGGCAAAGCCCATTACCCTCATCCTTTCCTTAATCCTTCTATGGTCGGCAGTGCACTTGCAGCACCTATGGCGTTGCTTGTGTTATAGGCGACGGTAGCCACCTACCATCATGTGACGTCATCCTGTCTGTCGACCTTAACATAAAAAAAATGAAACTAAAAATTTTGTTAGCTTTGTGGCCATTCTTAATTAGCTGAGGTATTTATTGAATTTTTGAATTGCTTTCTCTTACCGGATATATTTCCGAAATCCCTCCATATGCGGAAATCTGTGTCTGAGGGTATGATTCCTGAGGCGAACAGGAACTCTCCAAAAGATTGCGCGGCTGGACGCCGTACGCTACGCCTATACGCTTCCAGTACACGTAGATCCGTTACCTGTTCAATATTAAATGGTTTTATGTCGATTTTTTCTAAAATAAATGCAATTTCTCCGACATTTTTTTCTATGAAAACAGTTTTTTGACAGTGAACATTAATTACCCTCGGAAAGTATTGGACCTAAAATGGACCCCTGCGGTACGCCTTTCAAAAATTCATGTATATTTGAAGTGATATTCACTTATAAAGTGATTATGTCGTGTACCTGGAATAAATTGGGTTTTCCGTTCATGCCTGCAGCTTCCAAATTGACAACGGTGACTACAGTACTCGCCCACTCGTGTTGCAGGAACCCATGAGCAGCCTAAAAGCATAATTTATATCACTTAAAAATAACATTTTTATTTGATAAAAATATTTTGCCTGTTAGTGAAATCCCTTCATCAACTATGGACTCAAACGCCTGAACAGATCTTCATAAATTGTAGCTAAGAGTGACCCGATCACGTCAGCTTTCAAACAAAAAAAAAAACGAATCAAAATTGGGCATCTTTTTGGAACTATTCCACAGATATACAAATACACATATACGTACCAGTAACCCCAACTCTTCGGCTCCATTGAAAAGGAATATGATGTTATGTTTAAACCTCTCTCTCCTTTTCGACAGAACACTCAAAGTTTCCGCCATCACAGCGCAGAACAGCGCATCGTCCGATGCACCTGAAGAGTTTAAAATTGCTATTTTATATAAACCACCTGTAGTAAGCGACTTCGTGTGCGTAACTTTTAAAATACTAGCTGGTGCCCGCGACTTCGTCCGCTTTGAAAAAGAAAAAAGTAGTCTATCCTGTGTCCTGTACGTCTAAATATTTATCTACCAAGTTTCATGAAAATCAGTTAATTCGTTTAAAAGTTATGGAGGAACATACATACTTACATACATACAGAAAAAAATTCTAAAAATGGTCAATTTAGTTTCAGTATCATGTATAGAGCCTATAAACACGATATCTCTGAAAACAAAGTAACTTACTCCATGACCAACCCTTACAGATTTATTATTAGTATTTATTGATTGATATTGATTATGAATCTCAGGTGTGAAAAAGTGCCTATATCAAAAATGTATTATAAAACAAAATGTGCCTACTTACCGTCAGCATAAGGTTCAGAGTCGTAATGACAGTTGAACAGAATTGAGGTCGAGTTGAGATGGTAACCATCCCTTCCCTCTAACAAAGCCACAATGTTCGGTGCATTCGTATAGGAAGCATGGTATGATACCGCTCTTTCCATCCAGAAATCGCCTTAAAAATAAAAAAAAATCAGACATCATCATCTGATCTCAAAACATAGGTAAGTAATACCTACATTCATAGGTACATACATATGAATGTATGTACCTATAAATGTACATACATATGAATATGTATGTACATTCATACATATGAATACAGATACCATTCATATGTATGAATATACATACATATGAATGGTATCTGTATCTAATATACATATGAATGTATATTAGATACAGATACCACAGATACAGATACAGATACAGATACAGATACAGATACAGATACAGATACAGATACAGATACAGATACAGATACAGATACAGATACAGATACAGATACAGATACAGATACAGATACAGATACAGATACAGATACAGATACAGATACAGATACAGATACAGATACAGATACAGATACAGATACAGATACAGATACAGATACAGGTACAGGTACAGGTACAGGTACAGGTACAGGTACAGGTACAGGTACAGGTACAGGTACAGGTACAGGTACAGGTACAGGTACAGGTACAGATACAGATACAGATACAGATACAGATACAGATACAGATACAGATACAGATACAGATACAGATACAGATACAGATACAGATACAGATACAGATACAGATACAGATACAGATACAGATACAGATACAGATACAGATACAGATACAGATACAGATACAGATACAGATACAGATACAGATACAGATACAGATACAGATACAGATACAGATACAGATACAGATACAGATACAGATACAGATACAGATACAGATACAGATACAGATACAGATACAGATACAGATACAGATACAGATACAGATACAGATACAGATACAGATACAGATACAGATACAGATACAGATACCACAGATACAGAGACATATACAGATATAAATATAGAGCGACAAGTCACGTAATCACGCGTTTATGAGGTATTTACTAAATAATTTGAATAAATTGTATAACTGTATACCTGAAACAATTTGCAAATCAGTCCTAACTGGTATAAAGGCATTTGTACTGATGTTGTCAATCATCTCCTTCATGTCCCTAGTTTTCTCTAAGTGATATGGAGTACCGGCTACTCTAGATCCATCTCCTATTATATACCTTAGGTAATTCCAAGCTCTCTCCTCACTGAAGATATATGTGTTCTGTAAAAAAGTAAAAAATATTTTAGAAGTTTCTTACCTGAAGAAACACAAGTTGTAGTTAATTAAATGAATAATAAATAAATAAATATCTTCACATATTCAACACAGCACCACACTAAGCAACTAATGCTTGTATTATTGATACCAGACAGTTTATTAACTACATACTTAGATTACTTTGTTTTTGTAAATACATACATATTGTTACGACTACACAAAGGTTCTCGAAAACTTAAGAATAGCCCCTGGCGGTATCGAAAGTTCCAGTGACACGCGTACGCCACGCCCGAAACAAGTAGCGATTGGCCCCGCCCTAAAGGAGTAGCTGTATGTGTCAAAGTAAACTGTTCCTTATGGTTGCGACATAAGGTTCACATTCCACTAACAACAATAGCCTTCCAGAAAAGTTCAACAAACTTGTTTACGGCTTTTAAGTTTCTAGTAATTTCGAAAATCATCTGGGTTCTTTGCGCGAGTATAAATACGGGTGCCATCGCTCGAATGGGACAGTTTTGCGACAACTAGCAACACGATAACAACTCTTGGGAGCTTTTGCGAAGATTTTTGCGACAGTGCATTATTGACACGTTGAGCGATTTATTGACGATGGTGGCGCCAAATAATTAGTTATCTGTGGTGCGTTTCCTATTCCGAATCCACACCTACAAACATGCATACACCGCAACGCAGCAGCGCCCTCTGGCGCACACAATCAATACAAGATGAAGAAGTGAACGCAACGTTCGATATACGAAACCGCGCCGCGAGGATTTATAATTAATAAATCCGATTATTCCCATATCGCACCGCTGAAGCATTGTGCTTTTGTAATCTACAAATGGTGTGGCTCCGCGAGTGCAATTGAGGTGAAAAGGGACAGTTTTGGAAACCAGAACGAGTGTGTGGCGGGCCAGCTTCCGTCTCCATCGTCCTGGAGGATTTGCATCATCATAACCGGCAGCGACGAGGTAGGTGTTGCATGTCCTATCCAACTCTCTTCCTGCCCCTTTGATTGCACGCACCACGAAACAATACAGTCCACTAATTATCTTCATATTAGCCGCACCATTAGTGGTCCTTCGAGCCGGATCAAACCATTAGTGGTCCTTACGACCCGGGTACCATTTAGTGCTCCTTACGAGCATATGGTCCAGTTTGGTCCCATCCAGCCGCCCTTATTAGGTTACTTAATAGGCCCTAGTAAGAGATTTAATATTAATCATTGTGAATATTAATTTTATCAACCCGCATATACCTACTTATTTATTAAAATATTCACATACTATTTTCTTCATAAACCGCCCGTAACAAATTAAGTTACGTGATTTCCCGCCTAGATATAATATATATCTATGTAATACTTAATATATTTCATAAAAATATTAAGCTAATTAATCATAAAGGTGATATTTTAATTAATTTGTAAATTATTATCTACCTACTATAATCTACCGCACTAGCAAAATCGTGTTATCGTAAATTGTTCGATATTATACGACCGAGTCACGAAGTCACGCGCCTATCATTCGCGTCGTATTGTATTTTCCCGCGTAATATTTGAATTTATTAATTTAACTAAATTATTCGTTTACATTTCATAATGCCGCCAAAAAAGGTTTCTTCCGATACCGAAGAGGATGTACCAGATCCGCAACTAGCTATTGCAAAAGCTAAATATGAAGCTATCTTCGAAATATTACAAAATATCTATGATATGTCCTCAGATAAGGAAAGTTTCCTTGGCGCTTCTTTACAGGTCGAATCGCTTCGCACTAAGTTCGAAACGAATTTAGATAATTATAATTCTCGCTTATTAGCATTGAATCCTAATGCGAAACCTAACTATAAAGGGCTCGTCGCTTTCGAGCATTTGTATAGTAGAATAAAGGGAGTTCAATTAAATTATTTGTCGCCAGCTGATAAGCAAGATTCACACGCACATAAGGCTTGTCCCACACTGCCGCCTATACAACTGATGGACTTTTCGGGTGACGTTCGCTCATGGTCATTGTTTTATGCCAGCTTTAAGTCTACCGTTCATGATAACCCATCGCTCACAAACTCCGAAAAGTTGTACTATTTGCTAGGCAGGCTGAAGGGCAAGGCTCAATCCGCATGCGCAGGTATCTCTCCTTGCGCTGAAAATTACGAACTTCTTTTACAGACGCTGATTGATAAGTATGAAGATCAGCGTATGCTCGCTTCCGCGTATTTAAATCAAATGTTTGAGTTCAAACCTTTACAATCTGCCACCGCAACAAACTTTGATTTATTTACAGATAACTTTACAAGTGCAGTGCGTGCTTTAAAGAATCTAAAGTTAGATAATGTGACTGACTTAATTATACTTCATATCGCGCTTAAGAAATTAGATTTAGATACTGTTCGCGCTTTCGAGTTGAGTTGTGATTCCAAAATACCTACGTTCGACAACTTAGTCGATTTTATTACCTCCCGCGCCAAGGTTTTGGAACGCACTCAGCCTAGCTCATCGGGTGCAATGAATACTTGTCAAAATAATAATAATAATCGTCGCTCTAGTAATAATAATAATAACGCCCCGCCGCCTAAGTACCAAACCTACTTGAGTACAAAGGTCGACTCACAGTGCAAGTGTCTTTGCACTAATATAACGCATCAGCATTTATTTAAATGTTCGGAATTTAATAGGATGACTGCTCATGAGCGTTTCCAATGCGTGAAGGATAACAATGCGTGTGTTAATTGCCTAAGTTTAAAACACCGAGTTTTAAATTGCTCATCTAAGTTTAATTGCCGTGTTTGTAAACAAAGGCACCACACAATGTTACACTTCAAGCGAGTGGAGACCGGCAGCGAAGTCCCCGAGCCCGCGTCGAAGCCTCCGCCTTCGACCGCTGCCCAAAGTCATACCGCTAGGTGCGCGACCCCCGCGCGGTCGCCGCAGCCTTCCCCCGCGCGCTCAGATGTTGCGTTATGTACCTATTCATATAATAACCGATTGCATGATGCGCCCGCGCGTAGTAAACAAACTACTATTTTATTATCAACCGCTCAAGTCGTCGCGTATGATATTAAAGGCGATCGACATATTATTCGCGTACTATTAGATTCAGCATCGCAAAGCCACTTTATTACGAAAGAGTGCTGCGATCGGTTAGGAATACAGCTTCATGACACTGAACGTACTATTGTAAAGGGGTTCGGTGGAGCTGAGAAAATTATTAAGACTAACTCAATCAATTTAAAAATTTATTCGCGCTTTGACAACAACATTAATTTTAATATCTCGCCGCTCGTTGTTGATCAAATTACCGATTTATTACCTACGGCTGTGGTAGACACTACTGTATTATCACACCTATCAGGGGTGCCGCTAGCGGATGAGAGTTTCGGCATGCCAAATAAAATAGACGCGCTGATCGGAGCTGAACTCTTCTCGCATATATTTCTCCCCGACGAAGTTCACGCCCCGCGCGACTCGTCGGCGCCCTCTGCTTTACGCACAGTATTGGGGTATGTTATTATGGGTTCCGTACCCACGATACCCACACTCATTAACAACCAGGCCTTGACATGTTGCCTCGCTCAAGAGCCTGCCGCTATTGACTCACTAGTCAGGCGATTTTGGGAGCTCGAGGAGCTTCCCTCCGCACCGCCCGTTCTTCATCCCGCCGATGTTGAATGCGAAGAATTTTATAAATCAACTACGACCCGCGATCGCGTTACTGGTAGATACACTGTTGGCCTACCATTTTACGACGATGTTTTTTCTCTCGGAGATTCTTTCGAACCCGCTCGCAAGCGTTTCTTATGCCTCGAAAGAAAGCTATTAGCTTCACCTAAACTTAGGTCGGCATATGATAACGTCATTCAAGATTACCTCGCAAAGGATTATATTGCTCCCGCGCTGCTGTACGATCTCCATGACCCCACTCCTATATACGTCATACCGCATCATGGAGTCGTGCGCGAGGACAAGACATCCAACAGTCGATCTGTCCTAGATAATCTCCCCGCTTCGCACAGACTTCCCTCTGAGGTGGAGTTTGATAAAGCCGTGCAACATAAAATATTAGGCTTGCATTGGTCCACAGATAATGACCCTTTTTATTTTAAATTTTTCGCTCCCGCCGAAGTGAAGTGCACTAAGCGCTCCATTTTGTCCACCGTCCGTCAGAAGGTTTACGTGCACCCAGTGTGCACGCCTGTAAAGCATTGCGCTTTATATGAGCTTGCTCTCCGCACCTCCTCCTGGAGTAGGCTTCTACGTATCATTACATACGTATGTAAGTTCGCAAAATTAATGCCTTGCCGCAGCACTATTACAGTGACCGCCGATGATATTCAGTTCGCTGAAAATAAGATGCTACGCTCCCTGCAAAGCCAGCACTTTGCAGAGGAATATCATAGAATTAAAAATAATAAATCGTGCTCGCCAGCCTTTAACCGTTTAAGGCCTTTCGTTGACAACGGTCTGATCTGCTTAGGCGGTCGCCTCGTCAACTCCGCGCTGGACTATGCACACATGCATCCAGCTATTTTACCGCGCAGTGATCATGCAGCGAATGTGATCATTGATTTACTATTCACATGCCTTATGACTCGTGCTGTGCATATTAAGGTCGCAACAGACCTCAGCACTGCGAGTTTTCTCACCGCGCTCAAACGTTTTCTCTCCCGTCGAGGACCAGTGCAGTACTTGCACTCGGACAACGCGAGAAATTTAAAGGACCGCCAGGGGAGCTTACCTTCGCCCTGTAATTAAACAATAATTTAGTTATTACTTTAAATAAGTTTCGCATCGCGTTTTTTGGTTTAAGTTTAGTTGTAAGTTGTAAGACTTACAACTAAACTAGTTGTAAGACTCATTGCTAACCCCGCGCGCACTAAGCGCTTGATCCCCAGTCATAGAATATATATATTTTTCTTCTCGCTTTTCTTATGTTTGTTTTTTAATGGTGACCCATTAAGGGCGGGTGGATATGGTGGCGCCAAATAATTAGTTATCTGTGGTGCGTTTCCTATTCCGAATCCACACCTACAAACATGCATACACCGCAACGCAGCAGCGCCCTCTGGCGCACACAATCAATACAAGATGAAGAAGTGAACGCAACGTTCGATATACGAAACCGCGCCGCGAGGATTTATAATTAATAAATCCGATTATTCCCATATCGCACCGCTGAAGCATTGTGCTTTTGTAATCTACAAATGGTGTGGCTCCGCGAGTGCAATTGAGGTGAAAAGGGACAGTTTTGGAAACCAGAACGAGTGTGTGGCGGGCCAGCTTCCGTCTCCATCGTCCTGGAGGATTTGCATCATCATAACCGGCAGCGACGAGGTAGGTGTTGCATGTCCTATCCAACTCTCTTCCTGCCCCTTTGATTGCACGCACCACGAAACAATACAGTCCACTAATTATCTTCATATTAGCCGCACCAGACGACTTTTGGCAAGTTTTACGGTTTAATTGGAGAAGCTCTGTTAAATTGGAAGTCATCTTGCTCTGCGAAAATAAATCGTGTTCTTACAACCCTAAACGGCATTTAAACTCACCCCGCGCGTAACAATATTATAAATACAAATCATCCATGTCTCAGGTACAAGTTAACACAAACATCTGCCCCTAGCGGGATTCGAACCCGCGACCGTTTGGTTAACAGCTAGTGTTACTAGCCACCAGACCAACTGTGGAACTAGATGGTGCTGTGTGAAAATATTTATTTATTTATTATTGTTCTATAGAGGTCAGTAAAGTACCTATACTTGCTTTTAGGTAAATTATGAAAGATACTCGTACATACCTCTCTTGAAGCTTCAGATTCGGTGACCACTCTGGGCATATCATTTTCAACTAGATTAGTTAAATAGGCGAGTAAAAAATATACGCCTAAAACAATAAAAATCGCTGCACTAGGCACCTAAAAATTAACAGGAACTGATTTTTATTATGGTACTAGCTTTGCACGCGACTCCGCCCGCGTAATTTTTTTAAAATGTAACCTATCATAATCGCTGATAATGTGACTTTCTATGGATGAAACAATTTTCAAAATCGAGCCAGTAGTTTTTGAGTTTATTTATTACAAACATTAAAATCTCTCTTTATAATAATAGTACTTATATAGCAGGGATGTAACGGAGGTAATTTTATCGGAACCGAAGGCGGAGGCAGGGTCAGAAGTGGTGGCAGTCAAATTTTTTTCATTTAAATTTTTTGATTATAAAATAATGAAAAAAATGGAATGTTTCCAAATAAACAAAAAATAAATTAAATGAATTGAATCCCAAAGTAGCATATTATATTATATTAAATGAACAAAAGCTTTGATCAATGAATTGACTCCAAAAGTTGTGTATGTATTATACTTCACGAACAGAAGCTTTGAAGCTTTGTCTCAGTTGAACCTCCGATTTTAAAGTGTCGGAGCCGAAGTCGGAACCGAAGGTGTAATAATAAATAATCGGAAGTTAAGACTTAACGGAGTCGGAGTCGAAGCTCCGTAACATCCCTGATATATAGATTATAGAAGTATTGATAAGTTAATAAGCAATTTTTTTGCAAATTATAAGTTGTTTGTTGTTATTGATCTCTGAGGATGCGGACAAAGTCGCGGGCAAAAGCTAGTCACTGACATAATTATAACCAAACTGTTGTTTAAACATAAGTTAAACAAAGTAATTTTGGTTAAAAGCGTAAGTTAAATATTTACTTACCGATCTAACAGATTCATCCAAATGTGTTTCCTTCTTATCACTGTGGTATAACGTCTAAAATTAAATATAATTATTAATATAGTGTTTTAATACAATGTGTATTAAACGTGTTGTTATTATTATGCGTATTAAATTAAGGCATCTTTCACCAACTACAAGTAAAGTGTCGATTAGTTAAAAAAAAATTTTTTTTTTCACCAATCGGTTAGTCGATTAGTTACTTTTAGAAATAATTTTATGTTTTATAAAGTTTTTTTTATTATTTTCTTTTTAATGTTTGGGACTTTTACCGTACATACAAGGTATATTAGTTCAATTATTCCCGGTTACCTGTGACTTTAAATGACGGTTAGCCTACTTGACAGATGGTGAAAGACGCCCTTAATATAATAAAGCTTTGATGTAATTGTAAACGAAAAAAAATATTATAGAATTCTTAAAATAAAAATATATTTTGAAAAATATTGTTTTGGTTTTTTTTACCTGAGATTCATTTTTATTTGTTCTATTTCTAACAGTGTTTTCTTTTTTCGTATCCATGCTTAAACAAAAAAACTAAAACATTAAAATAAAAATACACAATAAATAATAACGCTTCACTAAAAGCGCGTTAAGTTTTCAATTGTAATTTTGTAATAACTATATTATGTATAATATTGGGGTAATGAAATTGTAAAAATAGATAATGTTGAAGGATTTACAACGTATAATTTATCTTGGCGGATTATAAAGGCGAATTTATAAAGCAAAAAAATATATGTCCATAATATACTGTGTGTGTCACATTTTTACTTCTTCATTTAAGTTTTTGAAGTGGTTCATTTTTGAGATGGGAAAAAACCATTGAACTCGCGACACTGTTACCGTAACCGACACCTCTGTATACATATGAGTATGTACTTTCCTGACGATTTCAAAAATACACACGTTCGAGTTTTCACTTCTGTCGGCACTCCCAGAGTGCCACTGTTTTTTTTATGTGATTGTGTGTCAGACAAGGACAATGGATAAGATGGATATATAGCCAAAAATTCATTTGAGTATCTAGTCAGACATAGATTTTCTTTACCGTTGGAAAAATATTCAAAATGTAATGACAAAAACTATTTTGTAAAATCAATCAATATATTATAAGGAAGGCTTATTTTTTTGGGTATCAATTAGCAGGTGTCCCACTATCAAGAAACACGTATAAATTACATATTTAATAAATAAATATCTATAAATATTATATAAAAATTACGTGTCACGTTGTGTCTCCGAAAACTAGTGAACCGAATTTGATAAAACTTTGCAACTATGTGTAATTTGGTCCAACTTAAAAGATGTTACTTTTTATTTTGAACCCAGGCGAAGCCTCCCGGCTTCGCCCGGGTTCAAAATAACTAACTGTAAATCGTAAATCGTAATCGTAAGCGTGTAACTAGTAAATCGTAAATATATCTATACAAATAAAATACCGAGCAATGATATAATATAACGATTGAGCAATTAGGAAATAGTAAATAGATAACAGTAGGCGATTATCTCTTTGATGTTTGCCGACAAAAGCGCCGCCTTTGCCCCATATGTAGGCACTCGGTAGCAAATAGGTGGACATATTAAGTGACAAGTGGGCCAAATGTGTCACTTGAAAGTTAGTAGGACCTGATGCATCAAGTAGTCTTCGGGACAGCCAACTCCAAAGCAACTTAGACCAGATATGTGTCGTTCCTTGTAACTGAATTTTAGAATAACGAGCTTTTTGCGAATTATAGTGTAGGAAAAAAAATAAAAGCATTCATTCATTGTTTTCATCTATGGGATTTTAATGCAACTATTGGAGTTACTTCACTTTTATATTGAAAGTTATGACTAAATGTGATACCATTAGGCAAGAAAAAATGGTTTTAAAAATAGGGAGTTACACCACTTTTACAATGAACGACACATATAGCGTATTTGGGTTGAATAGAAAGTTAGTGGTTAGTTTATAATTTTGACGACACGTTTGGTCTAGTGGCTAATACCAACCGGCGCGAGTTCGAATCCCGCTAGGGGCAAATGTTTTTATGTGTTAATATTTACCTTTGAACCTGACTTATGAATGTTTGTATTTGTAATAATGTAGTTGCTTAGTGTGGAACTAGATGGTGCTGTGTGGAATGTGTGAAAAAATTTATTTATTTTATTACTAGCTGGTGCCCGCGACTTCGTCCGCGTTGAAAAAGAAAAAAGTAGCCTATCCTGTGTCATGTACGTCTAAATGTTTATCTATCAAGTTTCATGGAAATCAGTTGATTCGTTTAAGAGTTATGGAGGAACATACATATTACATACTTACATACAGAAAAAAATTCTAAAAATGGTCAATTTAGTTTCAGTATGATGTATAGAGCCTAAAAACACGATATCTCTGAAAACAAAGTAACTTACTCCATGACCAACCCTTACACATTTATTATTAGTATTGATGATTATTTAATTATAGCATCTTGTTTATAGGTATAATGCACCATCATTAGATGTTACACAAAAATACAATTACATATATCCTTATAATCCCAATAAAGTAATAAATGCAACTTATCTGTTATAATAAATCAATAAAATACTCAGAAACCATTTTTGTTATCGATGTGATATTCGTAGGAGATTGACATAATAATGGGGGCTGTGGAACGTGTAACCGCACGAGTTATGTAAGGTATGTAATTACCTATACCTAAGTACTTGCTTAAGAATGGGTATAAAGCAAATAAAATTTGTAATTTCACCCGCGTGGCCCCTTGGACATGACAGTGACACAAAATACGATAGCGCATCTCGCTCAATAAAAATGTTATAAGTGCCAAAAGTATTAAATATTAAGTGAAATTACTGATACACTTTTAGCTTTGTAATGTGTGTCATTTTGAAAATAAAACTAAAATCGATGGAAATGAGAGTTCACTTGGTGAATTTTTTCTATCGAGAAAATTTCATTATATTATGTTTTCCGTTACAGTCGTCACTTTCATTTATAATGTATTTATCTATTTAAAAAAAATTAATTAAATTAGACTTTTTTTACTTCTACTATTTCTCTTTATACCCGCTCTTAAAGTAAAATTTAGTAAATATTTTACTTGAGATGTGAGACTTCAGATGAAAGATAAATGTTGTGTTGCAATAGAATCAACTAACAATATTTATTTATTGAATAGCAAACTTATATAATTTTCCGTCAGTCAGTAGTCCGATGCAGTACTTCAACCCGCGAAAAGTCACAAATTTTGCACATTTTACAAATTAATTACACTGCCTAGATATAAAATTTATTTTAGTTATTTTGTTTCGATTTATCGGATTAAAATCAAAATTGTCACACGAATGCGTTATAGTTATCTTCTATTTTTTTTTATTATTTTAGAATATATCTAAAGTTGCATAGATATATTCTATGTTATTAACAATTATCCATCCATCCACACAATTATTTTATTGTTATTAACAATAAATAATTGTTATTGTTGTGAATTAAATGTCTAGACAAACCATTAGTGGTTTACAGACATTGTGATAATGTTGTGTGTGAATATACATGTTTGATAATCAATACTAATAATAAATGTGTAAGGGTTGGTCATGGAGTAAGTTACTTTGTTTTCAGAGATATCGTGTTTATAGGCTCTATACATGATACTGAAACTAAATTGACCATTTTTACAATTTTTTTCTGTATGTATCTATGTATGTTCCTCCATAACTCTTAAACGAATTAACGGATTTTCATGAAACTTGGTAGATAAATATTTAGACGTACGGGACACAAGATAGGCTACTTTTTCTTTTTCAACGCGGACGAAGTCGCGGGCGCCAGCTAGTAATAAATAAATTTAAAAAAGAACCATGTTGTTCTTGTTTCGAATTGTGAAAATTTAAATTTCATAATCGTTCGTAAGGAGCAAACTCCAGTCTTGTTTTTTTATCTATTGCTACGAGGCTACGACCAATAACTAACTAATGAGAAATTGTGGAATTGGTATAAAGCACAGAACACGGTAACCTCTTTTACTGTGTTCTGTGGTATAAAGTATAAACCTCGCAAAACTTGATGGGCTCTGGCGATGTCACGTGTCAAATAACATATGCGCAATAACCGATTTTGGGACTATTTGTAAGGTATAGCGATGCTGGGATGGGGGAGCCAGGGAGTGAGCGAGACGCAATGATAACATTTGTACGAGAGAAAGCAGGTCCACCGTATTTTTCGCAATTCTACGGGCTCAAGGTCAGAGCCCATCAAGTTTTGCGATGTTTATAAGCTGCTAGACTTGGAAAGTTGTTTTGAAGGTGTTATCATGACTCGTAAACCGACATTTTTTTTAAAAGAGAAAGCAAGATTAAAAACAACATACAAATACAGCTTGTCAAAAAAGTGTAGAAATTAAAAGGTGGCAACACTGTAGTGTTGTCCCGTTCTAACCTTGTAATTGATAAGAAAGAGACAAAACTATAGTATTGCCACTTTTTAATTTCTACACTTTTTTGACAAGCTGTAGAGGAATTCGTCGTATATATACGTCTCTGGCGAAATGAACACAAAAATAATTGTCGGATATATCCGACTCTGGCGACTAAAGAATTAATATCGACGTTCGATCGATTTTAAGGAATGAGTAGCCTAATAGGTACAGCTATTTTAGAAACAAATTAAAACAAAAAATATTCATGAAATTTTTTTTAATTCAAAAACTTCATACTTATCTAAAATAAATAAAAACAATTTAATTTTTTTTTAAAATTGAACACAAACATATTAAAGCTTATACTTTAAGACATATTACGTATCTAACAATTTCAATATTACAATAATAGAAGGATTTACAAAAGTATTATTTATTATTCGCTTTTATTAAAAAAAAAATTACCTGCTAAATGACATCTTAAACATATAGAAATAAACCTGTTAAAATAAATGCAATAACATATAAAAATTCTAATAATTTTGTATTGAAATCTAAGAAGTTCATTTTCAAAATGGACAAGAAATGACATGTCTTTTACTTTTTAAAAGAAATAAAAGAAAAGAAAATATATATTTTCTATATATATTTAGTTTTAAAGAAACATATTTTTCTTTTTCTATATATCGAATGGGGTTAATTTGCGTTTAAACAATGGTTAATTTAACTAAATATCCGAAAATGTATTTTATTTACTCTTTTATGCAAAAACGGCTCAACAGTTTTGGATGAAATTTTGGACACACATAGTTTATTACTTTCATTAACATATAGGATACTTTTTATCGTCATTTTTTTTTTCAATTTGCTAAAAATATTAAAAAAAAAATTGGCACAGAAATTTTAGAAATTTCCATTTTCAAACGCAGACGAAGTCGCGGTCAGCACATAACTAAGGAATTAGAAGACATAGTTATTCCTGAAAGATATAGTGGTGGCTATGTTGAAGTATTTGGGCATAGAGTCGACCAGATTCCGATATTCCGTTGTGAACTCGTTGGGGTTATAAAGGTGGTGAGCGTGCTGCGATATCTCCACTATAGCGCCAGATTGCAACGACTGTGGCACCTGTATTAAAATTATTTGTAATAGCCGTAACACACGTTCGGATTTGGTCCGGTCCTACACACTACCGGACTACTCTACAGACGGTCGGATTTGATTCGGAGCGTACCAAATCCGAACGTGTGTTACGGCTATTATATTTTATTCTAAATATACAAAAGCTTCGTTGTGGCTCAGTCTTGTTAACTCGGCTGCCATAACAACTAATAGTGATGTCGCTGCTTAAAAACTAAAGGGCCACAAATCAAAATTACACTTTTTACAAGAGAGCTAATCGAAAAAAATTAAATTATTTTTTGTCAATTTTTTTCTTATTAGATATATATATATCAAATATATGCATATTATACATAGTTAGAAGCGTATTTTTAAGAAGCATTAAATGTTTTAAGTACTTTTATAATAAACTGAATACTAGAAGAGATTTATAAGCATATAAGTCACTTTTGAATATATAAAAAATGATCAAAATATACTAAATACGGAATAAAACAACCATAAGTATTTTTGCAACATACAATATGAAGGATTGTGATTGTATTTTTGGATTTTTTTGTTTTATGGTCCTTTAGTTTTTAAGCAGCGATGTGCGGTATCCGTATCCGCGGATATCCGAGGGAGGAGAAAGATCCGTATCCGTATCCGTATCTGTTACTTGTTGACGGATCTTTTTACGGATCTTTTCCCTTATTAATTTTTAATTCATAGCTGAAATTCTACATACAGGTAGGTATGTAGATTTAGGTAGCAATAAAAAACTTGTACATTAAATTCAGATTATTTTTTTATCACTTAAAATAAAACATTTGACACTTTTATAATATAATGCAAGCGTCAAGTGGCGGCGACACCGATTGAGTCAGAAAGTTAAGACCGTATTAAAATTGTTAAAAATGTATCCGTTGATATACATTTTTAACAATTCGACACATCACTAATAACAACGGCTAACTGCCACTTTAAATGTGACAGATATTCTTGTTGGCGAATTAGTTCTCCTCGCTTTCGGCAGATGGCAGATTATATAATTACGCGAAAATATAGATAAGATCAATCCTTGAAGCGGATTGAATATTGTGTAAAAATTTCAAGTCAATCCGTCAGCTTTTTTTTTTCGAATTTTTAAAACATACACAAACCAACACAACATATATATTATATTACTAGCTGGCGCCCGCGACTTCGTCCGCGTTGAAAAAGAAAAAAGTAGCCTATCTTGTGTCCCGTACGTCTAAATGTTTATCTACCAAGTTTCACGAAAATCAGTTAATACAGAAAAAATTCTAAAAATGGTCAATTTAGTTTCAGTATACACGATATCTCTGAAAACAAAGTAACTTACTCTATGACCAACCCTTACAGATTTATTATTAGTATTGATTGATTGATTGATAGTTATATTACCGTGAACTGTAGAGTGACTGGCAAAACAAGAGGTCTGTCCGAGTACTGAAGGTGGTTCTGTATTATGACGTAGACCGGCCTCGAGAGATGCTCTAGGACCGACCGCACTTCTGCTTCAAAGGACCAAGCCTCCAGGGACACGTTGGCTAAGGGACGAATGGTTAGCAGATTGTGTGGAGAGCCTGAAACATAACTCTTTTTAACAAGAAAAACCGACTTTAAACCGTCTAATGGTCTTTTCTCATGGGTGCCACTGTCAGAACTGAACCAAATTGAAATGGGACCACACGGGAAGCACCAGCTTTCAAATAAAAAAAGAATCATCAAAATCGTTTCACCCAGTCGAAAGTTATGAGGTAACAACATCGAAATACTACAATGGAATTTGCGTCACAAATGCCAAAGCGGCACATAAAAAGAACGCCTTTGACAGAATCATGGCGAACTCTTGCCTTCACGCGTCAATGGTAAAAGGTAGTAACGATCAACTTCTACTATTTCATTTTAAACTCTAATGGGTTGACGTAAGGTCAACATTTTCTTTAAATTACGTACTTATTATATTATGTTTGTTTTGTTTTAAATGACAGTTCATGCTCTACGCATATGTCACTTTTAAATGTTCCATAAAATTCGTTGTGTTTTGTATGGCACGCGTGTTCCATGTTGTAGTAATTTGATGGGTAACAAACATTTAAAAAAAATCAGTCGGTTGAAAACATATTGTAACTCTACTAGCTGTCGCTTGTGACTTTGTAAGCGTTGAAAAAGAAAATCCTATATGAGTAATAACGCCTGACATCGTTATCGCTGTGGCGACGGTGGCGCCACCACGCGACAGTGGCGCCCAATTCTTAATATTTTTAGACTATCCCACGGGAACAGTACTTTTGTTCTGGATGAAAGGTACCCTATGTCCTGTCTTGTATCCCTGACGATGTGTATGCAAAATTTCATGACGATCGGTTGAGTAGCTAAGGCGTGAAAACAGACAGAAGTCTAGGTATAGGTTTTTGTCACGTAATCTGTTTTTACATAACTTTTTTCTTGTAACAAATTGTATTGTATGAAGTAGGTTCACTAAGATCACAAGATCCCTAAGATAATGGAAAAAATATACCATCAAATAACTCGTCCGTCAGCCTGTCCGCCACCTTTTATCATTTAAACATAATATACTGACCTATGATGTCCAGTGTGAGAGTGCACGAATCGCCGACGCAGGACTTGGTCCCTGTGATTTGAGGCCTTGGAGAGAACTGCGCAGGCGCATCCAAGGACACCGAAGCCGCTTGAGGCCTGACCGACAATGCGTATCATTAATTAATTAATTAATTAATAATTAATGCGCAGTGCCCGTAAAAGACAATGGCGAACTCCCGAACAAAATTTTGTTGGCATACTTTTTTAGCGTTTAGTGATGAAAAAAAATACAAAGGTTTACTACAGATTAAATTCCTGTACAATTTTTCGTAAACATTACTATTAATAGAAGTCTAGAATTAAAGATATTCCAGTTTAAAGTTGGGGAGGTTATGTATATATGTCAATACCTAGAACTTTTTAAAAACAAGCTTTTATATAAGTGACCTAAAAAGAAGAAAATAATCATTAAATTAAATATAAAAGCTTGTCGCGAGATTTACCTGTTGCCTAATTCTATGAAAGAAATGTTTCCTATAAAATATGCAATTTAATTTAAAGATTATTTTCTTCTTTTTAGGGCGCTTAATTAAAAAGCTTGTTTTTAAAAAGTTTTTTTTTTTTACCATTAATTTATTTTTTATTTTTTAGCTATGATTGAGGACTAAAAAAGTTTAGTTGTATTAGTTTTTCGTGTTCTCCTCAGCAAGCCCTATCATTTGATACCCATATTGTGGTTGTGCCGAAAAAAAAAAAAAAACTAGTCCGCCATCTTGGATGATCCGCCATATTGGAATTAAAATGACGTCACATAGCTAAGCATGCATTGTCATCCAAAATAAGCGTGTATACCAAATTTCAGCTCAATCGGTTAAAGGTAACTGATTTAAAATTCAGTTGCAAGATTCCACCCGGACAAACATACATACATACATACATTGCAAGTTAATAAAAAGCTTTTAAAAAAGCTGACATTAAGTCAGTTACAGTTTAGCTTTTACAGATACATTTAAAGGCTACCCACAGCATGCACATTGCATTTACATAAATTCAATTCAACAATAGGTAAGAAACTCACAAGAATGCGACGAAATTTGTCCGGTAGACTGGCATGTTGCAGTAGACGTACTCCCGACAATCTCTAGAGAAATCCGTCTCCGTGTGGAGATTGTGTCTGGAGGAGATCTCCCTTAGGGCGGACTCTGTAGTGTAGGCGTCGTGGCGCGTTATCAAAACGCCCGAACGACGCGACTGTACAGCCCCTTGTAAGTCGTACGTGACCACTTCGTTGTGCTAAAAGGGTTTAGTCATTTTTTGTGGGGTTAGGGTCAGCGCCGACGGACGGAGTGGCAGCGAAGAGACTAATTTAGTAACAATTTAAATTCAACCTAAAGTGCTCCTGAATACGACTGTATTTGGTCGCTGCGCGCCTCTCGACCGCGCTTTGAGTCGCTCGCCGTCATTTTATTTCATTGTACCAAATACAGTCGTATTCGGGAGCACTTTAGGTTGAATTTAAATTGTTACTAAATTAGTCTCTTCGCTGCCACTCCGTCCGTCTGTTAATGAATTTTGAACTTGAATACTGGTTGAATATAAATAGGTTAATTTTCAAATAGGGAAAAAGAAAAAAGTAGAAGATAATGACAGAGAAAATTTATGTCATGTTTATGAAAAATGTTGGTTTTTATTTGAGATTTCGTTGTAAAATGTACCTATATTTAAAGTTTATTGTTGAAGTTGAATAAAGAAGAAAATGTGCACATTGTACATCGAGTTTTATTATACAGTATACGCATTCATTTGAAGAAAAAGATATTGAACACACAAAAGTCAATCCTATAAGACCGTCGGCGCTGACCCTTAAGGAAAGAAAAGAGGGGCTATGTTATCATTATTGTATTGAATTCAAGGCTAGACTCGCATGAGAGTTTAATAAGACTCCAGAGTGTTTAGTGCGAGTTTTACACGATCGAACGCGTAAACGTGTATTTGTATAGGTATTAATCTCAAAACCTGTGAGTATATAAAAGAAATAAGACCTGAATTATTACGCTTACTCCTCCACAAGACTACATACATACAGAGCCAGAACTATTACTTCTTTTGTTAGTGCACGTAACTTTGAGTCTTAATTAGATTCACACAAGTCTTATTACACTCTCTTATGAGGTAAGGCCATCAACTTCGCACGCCATACAAAACACTAGAAACTTTATGGAACATTTAAAGGTGACATATGCGTAGAGCATCAACTCTGTCATGTGTCATTTAAAGAAAATGCGACTTTACGTCAACGCTTTAGAGTTGAAATTCAATAGTCTAACTTGGTCGTTACTACCTTTTACCATCGATGTGCGGAGGCAAGATTTCGCTGTGATTTCTTTTTAGGCGTAGATACTTTTTTCAGTGCCGCTTTGACATTTGTGATGCAAAATCATCGAAATACTACAATGGAATTTGCGTCACAAATGCCAAAGCGGCACATAAAAAGAACGCCTTTGACAGAATCATGGCGGACTCTTGCCTTCACGCGCCAATGGTAAAAGGTAGTAACGATCAACTTCTACTATTTCATTTTAAACTGTAATGGGTTGACGTAAATTCACATTTTCTTTAAATTACGTACTTATTATTATGTTTGTTTTGTTTTAAATGACAGTTCATGCTCTACGCATATGTCACTTTTAAATGTTCCATAAAATTCGTGGTGTTTTGTATGGCACGCGGGTTCCATGTTGTAGTAGTTTGATGTGCAATATTATGTAGTGGTGTAGTATATTGATGGTTACAAGAGTTAGATTAGAATGAGTTGTACTCACAAACCAGTAGTGCCTCTGCACCGATGGTCCTTCGTCTTGGTAGGGAGAGAAGGGGATGAACATCAGCACGAAGCTGGTGACTCCTGCGATGGAGAGCATCGCCCATAGAAGACGTCGGGAGAACAGCAGCTCAACGCCCGACTGAAAACCCGAATATATCAGGTTGTTATTGTACAATTATTATCCATAGTCCTTACATATTATAAAACAAAGTTCTCCGCCGCGTTTGTCTGACTGTCTGTTCGCGATAAACTCAAAAACTACTGCACAGATTTACATGCTGTTTTCACCAATGGATAGAGTGGTTCTCGAGGAAGGTTTTAGTATACTATACTGGGCGTAATGAAAGGTTTAAAGTTTTTTTTACATGTAAGAAAGAAAGTTTTTGAAACATTATAGAAAAAAAATTCAAGAATACTTGAATTAATAATTAAAATCCAAAATATTATAAAAAAACAACCTAAATCGAATTTTCTCCAAGATAAGATCCTGACAGATCGATTTCTAGACCTAAAAAGCCCCTAACCCTATATTTTCGTCAAAATCGTTAGAGCCGTTTGCTAGATCGTCGTGGCATACAAGAATTCCTAGATTTTAGTATTATAAGATCATTTACAAGGTTACGCGGGCAAAATCGCGGGCAACAGCTAGTAATATTATAAATGCGAAAGTAACTCTGTCTGTCTGTGTGTCTGTCTACCTTTTCACGCCTTAACTACTCAACCGATCATCATGAAATGTTGCATACACTTTGTCAGGCATACAAGAAAGTACTGATTGTCTAAAGATAATAAGAATTGGGCGCCACTGTCGTCACATCTGTACCAATATATAAAGCGGAAGAGTTTGTTTGTTTGGTTGTACGCACTAATCTCAGGAACTACTGGTTCGAATTGAAAAATTCTTTTTGTGTTGCATAGTCCATTTATCGAGTGTGACCTAAAGGCTAAAAAAATATATTATCTATCGTTCGTTCGGAACTATTAAGACAAACAGCTATTCACTGCGGGAAGGCGCGATAAGACTTTAGGCTATATAACATTTTCAACGCGGACGAAGTCGCGGGCACCGGCTAGTAAAAATACATACAAGTGTGGCGGCGACGAGTATGACAAGCAGCAGATTGATCACTCCGATGATGAGGTCCGGATTGTTGGTCGGGGTGCGACCCATCACAGGAACCAGAACAGCATTAATGCGGATCGTCACGCTCAGCTGGAACAGCAAAGCCGGCAGGGACAGCAACAGCTGCATGGCCAGGTGTTGCCAGGCTGTGCCAACATTTACCTCATTACAATTTGCATCAATTTCGTTCACGCAAAAAAGTTGAGAAATCCTGAATGTAATTCTAGATTAGGACATTGTATTATGAACCTTATATATATATATATTGCATCTAAGGTTGATTTTAAGCTCCTTCGTTAATAGTCGAATTCTTTTCTGCGCGAACGAAGATTCACGACGTGCCTTATATATATATCTATATATACTCGTACATAGAAAACATTTATTTGCATACACATGACACACACGAATACATCTAAAGATAAAAAAATACATACATTTTTTTTACATTTGAATGAGAATCAATCAATACTAATAATCAAATCTGTAAGGGTCAGTCATGGAGTAAGTTACTTTGTTTTCATAGATATCGTGTTTATAGGCTCTAAACTAAATTGACCATTTTTAGAATTTTTTTTTCTGTATGTATGTTCCTCCATAACTCAAACGAATTAAATGATTTTCATGAAACTTGGTAGATACACATTTAGACGTACAGGATAGGCTACATTTTCTTTTTCAAACGGATGAATTCGCGGGCACCAGCTAGTACTTCTGTCTTATAGGAATTTACTACATTCTTTAAGTAACAGTACACCACCCTTATAAGTCTTCCCCACTTATCAAGTGTGTACTAGTGTACTGACCTTGCATTCGGAGGAATCTTTGCAGGGTGAGGCTAAGGAACGAGGAAATCGATACGAGGAGCAGTTGGAAGGACACGGCGTAGCGGATGGTCACCGTCGAGGGGACACAGAGCAAGAAAACCAGAGCTAGAGTGAGCAGAGTTCGCGTCGCCGCCATCGATTGCTCTGTGCGCACGCAGCGGTTCAGGCCGATCTGAAAACACAAATTAACATTAACATTATTTTGCCATAATTGAATTGTTTCTCTCTTGTTTGTTTTGTGGATTTGATTTTTTACTCAATCACCTAAACCCAAAAGCACACATGCTGTTATTTCATAGTGCCTGTCGTCTGTAAGGTCAACAGACAGCCTGACGGTCCACAGTACTGACGGTAGTGTTCACTTATTCACTCACCGAAACGCACACAAAAATGCACAAGGTGGCTTTAGTCAAAGAAAGCGAGCGCACAAGGTGGCTTTGGCCAAAGAAAGCGAGCGCACAAGGTGGCTTTAGTCAAAGAAAGCGAGCGCACAAGGTGGCTTTGGCCAAAGAAAGCGAGCGCACAAGGTGGCTTTAGTCAAAGAAAGCGAGCGCACAAGGTGGCTTTGGCCAAAGAAAGCGAGCGCACAAGGTGGCTTTAGTCAAAGAAAGCGAGCGCACAAGGTGGCTTTGGTCAAAGAAGGCGAGCGCACAAGGCGTCTTTTCGAAAAACGTGGGTGCCCATCGTGGCTTTAGTCATAGAAAGCGAGCGCACAGGGCGGCTTTTATCGAAGAACGTGGGTGCCTATCGTGGCTTTAGTCATAGAAAGCGAGCGCACAAGGCGGCTTTTATCGAAAAACGTGGGTGCCCATCGTGGCTTTAGTCATAGAAAGCGAGCGCACAAGGCGGCTTTAATCAAAGAACGTGGGTGCCCATCGTGGCTTTAGTCATAGAAAGAGAGCGCACGAGGCGGCTTTGGCCAAATCCAATCCCTTACAACAGTACATAATATGCTGTTATTTCACAGTAGTCTTCTGTAAGGGTGTGGTTAGTGGTTACGCAATATTATGAACGCCACTACTAAATGTATAATGACTTTTATAGGTAAATAATTTGATACCTTGGGTTACGTTATTGTAATTTTCATAGGGATGCATAATTTTTTTGAAAACAAAAAACAGCCCATTAATGGAGCTACCTATAGGTTAACAAATTTTAAATGAATATTTATAAAAATAAGTTACCTTTTTACACCTCCACGCGTCGTAAAAGTGCGACACAGCGACTGCGGTTATGAGATAAGGCGTCCAATACAATGGCACAACTATCCACGCCTGACTCAAGTATCTAAAAAAAAAAAAATAACTAGTCGCATTTGGGCATTGGCCGTCTAACGGCCGCATTTGGGCATCGAACGACCATTGTGACCATAGTGTATATGTGCTATTGTGTTTCGATCAGAGTAAGAGATGCCACTTTTTATATATAATAAAAGGCGATGTGTGTATGTATCACCTATAGATTCCAAAACCGCTGATGTCACCTATAGACTCCAAAACAGCTAAACCGATTTTGATGAAATTTTTAGACAATCTTCAGACTAGTCCAGCGAGTGTTCCTGTGAAGTTTGGTAGCGATCGGACGCGGACGAAGTCGCGGGCAAATACTAGTTATAAATATATGTTAAAAAGACATACCTTAACTGCATGTCGGCTGCCAACATGATGTAAATGAAAATGATGCTGACGAGACTTCCCGCCGCTACGGCCGCCAAGCGACCTCCGATGGCGTACACTAATTCCATAAACGTCGATTTCCCTGTAAACCAAATTTACATTTAATTTTAACTAGCTTAATCCGGCCGCGCTTTGAAAAAAGCCGCCTTGTGCATCCGCTTCCTTTGTCACAAGCCGCCTCGTGCACCCACTTTGAAAAAAGCCGCCTTTTGTGCTAGCTTTCTTTGACTAAAGACACCTTGTGCGCTCGATTTCTTTGACCAAAACTGCCATGGGTACCCACGTCCTTTGAAAAAAGCCGCCTTGTGCCAACGTTTTGACTAAAGCCGCCTTGTAAAAGCCACCTTGTGCGCTCGCCTTCTTTGACCAAAGCCACCTTGTGCGCTCGCTTTCTTTCACTAAAGCCACCTTGTGCGCTCGCTTTTATGGAATGCCAGAGTCCATTTCCCTATCAAGTGGACGGGAGCCTGTCTGCCGACCTTAACATGAAAACATCAGAGAGAGAAAGAGAGATAAAATGTGAGTGATAGAGAGGGAGAGGAGAGAGGTACTTACTGATTCCCACAATCCAAGCGTAGTGCAGCACGCTAAGTGCACCGAAAACCGCAACGAGGACGTCCACGGCGTGAGCCCAGTTCAGCGAATAAGCGGACACGGATGTGTTCAAAAAGTCATAGTAAACGGCTGGACCCGGTTCCATCTAAAAAATTCAAAACAAAGAAAGAAATTAATTAAGAAATTTTACGACAGATGTCGCCGCGCCGGCAGGTTGTAACGCGCTAACGTTTCGTTCCTCAATGCGAACCACACTTTTCATACAATATTCCTATTTTTTTCCGGTGGTCTGTAAGTAATGTATCCATCCAGACAAGTCTACTGTGAAAGGTTAATTTCTAACCTTGACCATGCCGGGAATCGAACCCGGGAACCGTGGAACAGAGTGTCAAGTGTCAACTGTCAAGGCATGCACCCTGATCAGTGATCACTCATCCAATGGGCTTTGCCAGTAGACCACTGAGGAGGGATGACCCACCTTCTGTTCCAATTCCTCCATGTCAGCCAGTTCCGTCGCCATGTCGAGAACCATATCTCCTGACACTTGGATGACGCCAGGTTTAATGAGGTCCACGTGGTCATAGCGCGTGTGGTACACGTGACCCATTTTCACAAACGCTATATCGACACCTGTAAGCACAAAGCAAAGGATAAATGTGCCGATTCAAAGCAGGATTGTTGCGGATGCGGATTTTCAGAAATTTTTTGATGACGAAATCGAAAAAAATATGAAAATTCAACGTATGGCAAAACTATAATAGCAATAAAGATGAAATAATTAGGTAATTTTTCAATACGGACAAAGTCACGAGCTAAGGCTAGCGGAACCACAAGATTAATAAATGTCGTAACTCACCCGTAATGTTACCAAAGTCCCTCCAAATCCGGAAATCCGTGTCAGAGGGAATCATTCCGGAACTAAAGAGGAACTCGCCGAAGGAATGCGCAGAGGGACGCCGGACGTGTTTCCGGTACGCGCCTAACACCCGAGAATCTGTCACCTGCAAACCAGACGACACGCCATAAATATACCATTGACTGCCATAAATATACCATTGACTGCCACAAATTTATTTATTATTTATTTATATTAGGGAAACATACAATATCTCGATACACATTATACACATACATACAGGAAAAACATAAATCAGCAAAGTTTCCACTAAATTACTAAACCATATTACAAGACTACAGAATACATAACATTGAAGCTGAGAGAAAACATACACAAAGTCAAACAAAAAAAAGAAATAGAAAGAAGAATAAATATACCACTAACTGCCATAAAGGTACCACCAACTGCCATAAAGATACCACCAACTGTCACGAATATACCGTTAACTGGCATAAATATACCACTAACTGATATAAATATAACACTAACGGCCATAAGTATAACACTAAATAACACTAGCTGGCATAAAGATAACACTAACTGCCACAAATATAACACTAACTGCCATTAATATACTACTAACTGCCATATATATACCATAACTTCTATAAATATAACACGAACTGCCACAAATATAACACTAACTGCCATTAATATACTATTAACTGCCATATATATACCATAACTGCTATAAATATAACACGAACTGCCACAAATATAACACTAACTGCCACAAATATAATACTAACTGCCATTAATATACTACTAACTGCCATATATATACCATAACTGCTATAAATATAACACGAACTGCCACAAATATAACACTAACTGCCACAAATATAACACTAACTGCCATTAATATACTACTAACTGCCATATATATACCATAACTGCTATAAATATAACACGAACTGCCACAAATATAACACTACCATCCGTGAAAAAGTGATGGTGTTTCCCGCATAAAAATAAGTCGCGTGATTTAGGAGGAGTTAGCGGTTATACTGGCACAGACAGACAGACAGACGCGTATACTATGTAAATGTAAATTCATAGAATATATTAGATGAAGATACTCGTATTTAAAAAAAAAATTAGATAAATATGTACCTGAAACAAATTTGGTTTTCCGTTCATACCCGCTGCGTCCAAATTTACTACTGCCACTATATTTCTGGCCCACTCGTGCTTTAAGAATCCATGGGAGGCCTGAAATCATTCGTTTTTTCTCATAGAAAACTAGCTTTAACACGCGACTTCGCCTATACGCAGCTTTCTATAGGTGAGAGAATTTTCAAAATCGGTCCACTAGTTTATGAGGTTATTCATTACAAACATACACGTACACAGATACACATATACACACGTATACGCACCAGTAACCCCAACTCTTCGGCTCCGTTGAAAAGGAATATGATGTTGTGTTTAAACCTCTCTCTCCTTTTGGACAGAACATTCAAAGTTTCCGCCATCACAGCACAGAACAAAGCATTGTCCGATGCGCCTGCATTTTTTAAAATTACAATTTATTTTTATTTTAATGAACAATTACTAGATAAATGCAATTATTATAATCTAGTTCAAAATTAGGGAACTAAGTTTAAATCTATCAAGGCATCATCTAGTTGACACTAATGACAGTTTGGTCTAGTGGCTAGTAACCATAGCTGTTAACCAAACGGTCGCGGGTTCGAATACCGCTAGGGGCAAATGTTTATGTGAGCTATGACTCAGTTCGAAAAAGGTCAACAGTTCGTTTGCATCGCGAGCCAATTTCGATTATATTTGTTTTGAATTTTTGACCTTATCGCGAAGGGAATAAAGTTGAAATTAATATTGGCTTTAATTAGAAACAGTGGGAAGATACTTTGTTTTATACTATTTAATTAACGGTTTTACATTAATTCGACGACAAGTTTAGTCCAATGGCTAGCAGCCAAACGGTCGCGGGTTCGAATCCCGCTAGGGGTAAATGTTTGTGTTAACATTTTACCTTTGTACCTGAGTCATGGATGTTTTATATTTATAATATGTATGTATTTACAAAAAAAAATAATCTATGTAGTATATCAACTGTCTGGTATGCATTAGTTGCTTAATGTGGAACTAGACGGTGCTGTGTCGAATGTGTGAAGATATTATTACTAGTCTTCCAAACTCGATAAGAGATTTCACCTTGATTGAGTAACAAACATGTGCAATATAAAAATAATTATAAGTAATAACAATGTTTTATTAAAACATGTCTTATTACCTTGCGCAAAAGGTACAGAGTCGTAATGACAGTTGAACAGGATGGAGGTTGAATTGGGTCTGTATCCGTCCCTTCCTTCCAACATGGCTATCACGTTCGAAGCATTCTCATACGACGTGTGGTACGGAGATGACGTGTGCAGATAAAAATCACCTTTTTAGGGGGAAAAATACAGATAAATCAGTCAATATGCAGCTCAAGTATGATTCATTAGATTTTTTTAGAGACCTATAGCAAAAAAAATCAAATATATTTTTAGGATGACTACAAAATGAATCATTTTAATGCATCGATGTACATCAAGTATGGAATTTGCGTGACAAATGCCAAAGCGGACAAATAATAAGTGCGCCTAAATTATGACAGTCAATGGTAAAAGGTAGTAACGATCAACTTCTACTATTCATTTTAAACTCTAATGTGTTGACGTAAAGTCACATTTTATTTAAATGACAGCTGTTAAGTTGGTTTTAAATGACAGATGACAGAATTGATGCTCTACGCATATGTCACTTTTTAATGTTCCATAAAGTTCCTAGTGTTTTGTATGGCGTGCGTGCGAAATCCATATTTGTAGTACATTGATGACCTAGACATATAGCGAAAAATTGAAATTCAACGAAATTAATTTTAGGACAACTACAAAATAGTCAATTTAATACAATAAAAAATATCATTCTTAAGCAAAGACCTAGTTTTACCCGGGGATCGAACCTGGGACACTTACTTAACTCGACCACCGAGTTCGTTGAGTTCATAAATTCATAAGTAGGGTCGTCTACTATTCGAGGACTTAAGTCTTTATTAAGACCTATTATTTTAGGGATGTAATAATAAGAAAACAGCTGGTGGTCGATAGCACCAAGGCATTTCACGACCTTCAGCAATGAAGAAGAAGACCACATATGATGATAGCCTCATAAATATCTTACCCGAAACAATCTGCAAATCAGTTCTAACTGGCAAAAATGCGCTTCTACTAATATTGTCGACCATCTCCTTGATGTGAGCAGTTTTCTCCAAATGATAAGGTGTGCCGGCCACTCTAGGGCCTTCGCCCACAATAAGTCTCAAGTAATTCCAAGCTCTCTCCTCGCTAAAGACAAACGTATTCTGTAAAACAAAAAATATATTTTTTATTAGTTATAAAAACATTGGTTTTCTCTTGACCTATGATGGAGCGAGCTCACCTAGAAGATTCTTATTCACTCGAACTTTGAAAATATTTGGTTTATATGAGCTCAAGAGTTCCAAACGTTGGCAGTGCACATCAATACTAATAATAAATCTGTATGGGTCGGTCATGGAGTAAGTTACTTTGTTTTCAGAGATATCGTGTTTATAGGCTCTATGCATGATACTGAAAATAAATTGACCATTTTTAGAATTTTTTTCTGTATGTATGTATATTCCTCCATAACTCTAAAACGAATTAACTGATTTTCATGAAACTTGGTAGATAAACATGTAGACGTACAGGACACAGGATAGGCTAGTTTTTCTTTTTCAACGCGGACGAAGTCGCGGGCGCCACCTAGTTATAAATAACGTTTTAAAGCGCTTGGACCGAAAAATAGACATGCGATTTTACGTCTATGTGCCTGGCTCTTACCAAATACCAGTTACTACGTCTTGTTACCAAGTAGAGTAAGTGGTCTAATCTAAACCAAGGTCAAGGAGACAACGCAAAGGGTGTAAACAAACTTTCGGGGATTCGTAACATTTTTTTTTAATACAACAAATATGTATTTTCACTAGTAGTATTTTATGTAAAAACGATCCATAAAAAGGTGACGAAGAGTTGGCAAATTCGCTTTCCTGTACCATGAATTATTATTACAATCTTATTAGTTTCACTATTTAGTTCCAGTTTCATGACTACAAAATCATGAAATTTCTACATAAAACATCAAATAGTTAATATTTAAGAAGAAATACTTACATCTCTAGACGCTTCGGTTTCGGTGACCACTTTGGGCATGTCATTTTCAATAAGGTTAGCCAAATAAGCGAGCAACAAAAATATTCCTAACACTACGAGAATCGCTGCACTCGGCACCTACAAAACATCACATTTTCAGTCAAATTAAATTAATAAAAAAAAAAACTAAAAAGCCACTAACACAAGTAATTGAAAAGCATTAATTAAAAAAAAAACATAGAAAAAAACCATTGAAAAATAAAATACAAAAACAGATACGACAAGACATAGGCGTACAATCATTTTTTTATACTTATTTTGCAGACAATTTCAACATGTTAATTTCTTTTTAAGGAACTGATGTCAAAACTATTTTTTAAGAAACTGAGTGCCCAAATATTGGCTTGCCTACTATTAGCGGGTTCAGTAAACTTTTTAAAAACGAACGCTGCGCCACCTACCGGGTCTAATTGCGCATCTAAACCATCCAGGGATGCAAAAAATTTCATCAAAATCGGTACAGCCATTTAGGAGTTCAATGACAATACGTGCGCACATAAGAATTACATAATATGTACATACGAGTATATTAAGTATAGAAAATGATGAAGAATATTTCCTTTTTATGTAGACAGTATTTTTTCTGTATTCCAATCTAACCAATTATAATCTTTTTAAAAATTGTTATTTATTTTACAATTTATTTTTTAATTTACATAAACAAATAAAAAAATTATCTTTGTTAAATATTTTCCTGGTTTTATTCTGTTATTGAAAAAAAATATCACTGTTTATTAAAAAATATATAACTTATTAACATTATTAAATACTTCAAGGTAAAATATTTAACAGTTATCTTGCAGACATATAAAAATAAACTAGGTACATATTATTTTTGTATGTAAAAGAAATTGATCCCAGGTGGCAAATATCTCGTAGGTATCTGTTATCTCTCATAAATCAGATGATAACAGATATATGCAGTAGATATCAAATAAATAATCTCACATAGATATCCATTACCAAACCAAATGGATAAATAATTGATATATATGTGCAATATATGTGCCATTATTTGATATGTGTTAAATTAATATACTATTGTCAATTTAATTTATTATGGTGACATGATAGATTATTTAAGAAATAAAATTACACATTTAAAATTAAAGAAAATTAAATTTAAGCTACGTATTAGTAAAAAAAAAAGAAATTAAGAGAGAAAAGAACTGAGAAATTAAGATTATTATGGGAAATTTATGAAATTCAATGGTCATGACAATGTGAGACAGAAGTTAGTCGATAATGCTTAAAGACAGTTATCTTTTTTAAAAATTTAATCGCTTAGTTATCATGAATGTATTTCCGTAAAAAAAAGATAATAATAAATTGTATGCAATAAAAATTAATTTATAATTATTTCCATATCATCATTACAAGAACTTTTGGAGATAACATAATATTTCATTCTATTTTAAAATAAAGTAATATACTCCTGTAAGAAATACAATTTATTCTATATACCTACATATATGTATATAATATATTAAAATAAAAAAATAAACTTTTCCCAGACATACACAATTAAGCGACCCTTTTTTTTCAAAACAACATAATAAATTAATATTAATACCTATAAAAGCATATATTTGGTACAATTATATTTAAACATAAAAATACCCCATTATTTTTTCCATAATTTACTCACAGATCTGACAGGTTCGTGCAAGTGTTTCCCTTTCCTATTAATCTGGTATATTGCCTAAAATAAAATATTAAGTTTGAAAAAAATATATAAAAATAAAAATGTTCATTTGAAAACATAATAATAACTAAAAACTAAAAAAAAAAAATTTTTTCATGTATGAATATGAATATTATTATAACATGAAGTGATAAGTAGGTAGAGACAGATGAAATGAAGAAAAATGGAGATAGAAAGTAAAAATATAGGTATACATTTTTGATGACGTAATCGAGTGATACGTTCAGTACCGGAAACGTTCGGTACAGTTGCGGATGACGTCACTTGGATGTCAATGTGACAATGTTCCTGTGTATTAGCAATTTGCGGAGATTGTATCCTATGATATGCTATGATTTTGGCAAGTAAAGTTGTGTTATAAGCAGATGGTTACTAGGTGATAGTAATATATAATGTAAAATGATATATAACCCGCTGCCAGGGCTTTTCGTCTCGGCTGTCGTCGTAGTCATTCGTCGCGACGCCATGATACGGCCTGTCCTGAAACCATTCAATAATAATATTGAAACTTTTAAACAATGTGATACAATCGAACTAGGATTTAGTACACATCCGTCAGATTCCGTTTTCGTCAGATCATTTTATTTTTCCGTACGTCAGATTTTTAAAACTGATGACGAAACGAGAATTATGGTATAATTCCACATTCGACAGATTCCACTTTCGTCAGACAACTAGTTGGACGAATGCTTCATAATTCTAATCTCGCATTCATTTTGGCAAAAGACTTATTTAATTTAACTAAGTCGAAGTTAAAAACCGATATGTGGTCCGTTCTGTTACACTAATTTGGTAGAAAACTAGAAACTGACTAAAGTGTCATTATTGGTTTTCAACATTCGTCATTCATGACCAAAGCTAACTAGATTTCCATAAATTTCGATATATGACGAGACTGGAATCTGACGGATGTGTACTAAATCTGAAATGGTACATAGGCAAGCTGGAATATTTTGTTAGTTTTGTGGACAAAGTTGTTCTTGTTTTAAAGTCGACAGACAGAGTGACGGCCAAAGTCAAAAAACAGTTTGGTTAATATAATATATTTTTTAAATATAGGATTTTTAGTGATACGGAAAAATGTACCAGTTATATTTTTCAAGCTTTTTGGTCTAGCCATAAACGAGCGAGGAAGTAGGCTTAAGAAAATACCATTTGACGGTACTAAACGCCTTAAAAGCAGAATCACAAAATGTATTTTGCTGTTATTTTGAGACATTGTGTAATATTGGCTGGCTGAAACTAAAGATATACCCCAGATGCTTATACTTTCGAGTTTCTACTTAAAAATGAAGAATACCATGAAACAAAATGTTATTAATTAAAGATATGTTACAATAAACATATGAAAATCTTTTTTTAAAAACCAATGAAGATCATTAAAATCAAAGCAAAATATCTTTATGTACAGAATAATCTTAAGCCTGCTTTTGTTGAAGTTATTTTTACTTCTTCCGAAACGGTGCTTCTCGGTCACGAAGAGTTCGCCACAGTCAGTGTACTCTAGACTCTAGATCCAAGATTTTAAATAACATATTGGCTTACGCTAAGAGATACCTGATTTATATATTTACGTGTTCTAAACTTAATCGACTTTTCACTTTTAACTAACATAACTTAAAATTTTAAACACAATTTAAAAAAAAATTCAAGTAGGTACACTTCACTATTAAAAGTATTAAACAACTGGGTGTATCGATTTCTAGTATATTGGTGTTAATAAAAAAGAGATTAAAACATGTGAAAGATTTACAACATAATTTATCTTGAGGGATTAAGTACTATATTTTTGATGTAGGCAAAACTTTGCGCCTATCTCTGTCCTTATCGTTGGGTATTTGTTGTTTTATTGTCAGAAACTTTCATTTCTGTGGAACGACACCAGTGCATCGAAGTTACGAATATGTATGAAGAGCAAATAATTACATATTCTTTGCAAGCAGTGCCCCTCTGAACATTTGACGGCTTGATTTGTTGAATCCGTTGAACGTTTGCCTAGTGATATCGGTGTGCTGAGTTCAAACCCTCTCTTGACGCTATTATACTATTCGCCTTCTGAATATTTTCTATTAGATATATTTTTTTATAACTATAGTTTCTTTTTGTATATTTATAGGTTTGTTTTTTTTTTAATTTTTGAAGTATCTTTTTTTTAGTAAGTGACCTCATTACCGGCTCTAATGGAAGACCAGCGCAGGTTTTTACAACCTGCTGAGTTGTTTTTACCTGCTGACCTGGTTTATCTGTATGTATTTTTATATGTATGTTATCTATGTATTATGTCCTTTGTTGCAAATAAAAATTCGTATTCTTATTCATTTGTTGCAGAATTTCAAACTTACTTAATAAATAAAATCTATGTCCTAGACCAAGATTTCACAGATGACATCCCCATCAACCACACTAACCGTGCAATGCGCTATCTAGTTCAATTATTGATAACTAAATTCTGAATGAGTAAATCTCATTCAGATAGTTATCCAATAGTTTGCGATCTGTATACCAAAGCAGAACAAATTCTTCCTGTTATCTGTGTTATGTGTATCTGTCATATGGATATTATTAGATCATATTAGATATATCATAATTATCGAGTCACAATTTAATTGGTTGTGTGCAATGTCTCTAAATAAATAAACTGAGTGGTCTTACAGGTAGATAGTATAATAAGATAGAACTCCCTAATAAAAATAGTAAGTAAATTACAAATAAACAACCATTTTTTATCTTTTATTATTACTGTTTTCCAGATCCAGACCAGAGGCAACTTAAAAAGTATATTTCCAAAGTAGGCCGTGCCGGGAATCGAACCCGGGACCCCTGAGACAGAACATTTGACGTCAAAAGTTATGGATTCATTTACACTCTAGGTTTCATTAAAGGATATCGAAGTTGATAAAAAACCCAAAGTAAAGATGTATTAAAAAAACAAAATTATTACGTCAATAAAATAATAATGCAGTTTATCTTTTATAATAACAGAACAATAAATTATGGAATAACAATAAATTACAGTTTTTATGATAGGACAATCAGAAAGCAAATCTTTTAGTACATAGACAGTAGTAGCAGCTGTGTGTGCTGGTTGGCGCAGTCCGGAAGCTTAATATTTTTAAAATATATTTAACTAGCTGTTGCCCGCGACTTCACCCGCGTAACTTTGTAAATTATATACTAAAACCTTCCTCGAGAACCACTCTATCCATTGGTAAAAACAGCAAGAAAATTGGTGCAGTAGTTTTTGAGTTTATCGCGAACAGACACAGACGCGGCGGAGGACTTGTTGAATTTGGGTGATCTCAATCAGAAGCAGAGTGGCGCAGTGGAAGCGTGCTGGGCCCATAACCCAGAGGTCCGTGGATCGAAACCACGCTCTGCTAGTCTATTTTTTCTTTTTTTATTTATACAATATTATATTGCAATAATAAATATTTAGAACACGCCCTGTGAGTTAAATTAAGATAATTATTGTTTTTCATTTATTGGAAGGAAGCATGGAATGCAATCGCGTTTCAATTTTCCAAAATATTTTTGACGCGTCATACGAGTAATGCTTATGAATAATCATCAATCAATACTAATAATAAATCTGTAAGGGTTGGTCATGGAGCGAGTTACTTTGTTTTCAGAGATATCGTGTTTATACTCTCTATACTGAAACTAAATTGAAGATTTTTAGATTTTTAGATTTATGTATGTTCCTCCATAACTCTTAAACGAATAAACTGATTTTCATGAAATTTGGTAGATAAACATTTAGACGTACAGGACACAGGATAGGCTACTTTTTTCTTTTTCAACGCGGACGAAGTCGCGGGCACCAGCTAGTTGTAAAATATATCAGTTAATTCGTTTAAGAGTATGTATGTATGGAGGAACATACATACATACATACAGAAAAAAATTCTAAAAATGGTCAATTTAGTTTGAGTATGATGTATAGAGCCTATAAACACGATATCTCTGAAAACAAAGTAACTTACTCCATAACCAATCCTTACAGATTTATTATTAGTATTGATTGATATGTTTTCATTTAAAAAGGATAATGAGTTAAATCAACTTTAAACCAAAATTTGCAGTGATTTGTTTTAACCTTGTCATAAAAATGATTGTTCATGGGCACGGCTAATCTTATCATTGAGGTTCAACAGATTATCTCGCACTATCTGCATTTGACCAATCGATATATTATACCACGAAATGTATATTTCAAGAAATATTAACGGATGGAAATAGTTTTACAATGATTTCATGAAATAATGTTAAAAGTATGTCATAGGCTGTTTCCTTGATTACAATCTGTAAGTATTAGGGCCTCTTTCACCAACTACAATTAGGAAAGTGTTGTCTGTCTATTTGCGATAAATAAAACTACTTCACCGATTTTCATGCTGTTTTCACCAATAGATAGAGTGGTTCTCGATGCGAAGTCGCGGGCAGCGGCAAGTGTTTTATTAAATTATGCACTCGGTTTCATGCATCCTTCGATAGACGAATTTTTATTATTATTTCCTTTTAAATGTTTGGGACTTTTACCGTACAAACAAAGGTATATCAGCACCATCATCCCCGGTGACCGGTGACTATAAATGGAGGTTAGCCTACTTGACACATTACTTGGAGATGGTGAAAGAGGCCCTTAAACTATTCACGGTGGCGACCAGACGATGAGTGGTTTAGGGCGATTGCCTTAACACTCCGTCTGAAGGGACCCTGGTTAGATTTCTGGCAGGTCCAACTTTGGAAAATAAATTTTTAAAGTTGGTTCTGAACCAACTGAACTGGATCCGCAGTTGTGAAAGTTTAAACTTTTAAAAATAACAAAGTATTCTTTCAGCAAAATACCCTATCTACAATATTTAAGGTACTTTCCTTTCATGTCGCATGGTCTTGGGACAACCTGTATAACTCCTCGGCTCCTCATAGAATTGACATTTTCATCTTAGTAGATGGTTAAGTATGTTATTAAATAAAGCTATATTCGAATTTTCAGTTTTATAGACTTAGCAGTTTTAGCTGTACATTGATGGTTATTACTAGGGTTGCTAGTAATGTCAATTAAAATGGTTAAAATTAATAAAATAAAAATTTAAACCATTTGTAGATGAACGTAGGAAAACAAACATGTTTTTTCTAGGTTCATGTATTTGTATAATAATTAGTTAAAAGGCGCTTACATATAGCTACAGCCAATTTAAATTAATTATTTTTGATTGTAGTCCACTTACCTATAAGTTAGTCTAATTGCAATTTTAAAGCGAAATCTACTAACTTAGTTATCCATGTTTCTGTTTTTAAAAAATAAAAGCACATAAGTAAGTTTTTTTAATACACTATTAAAAGGATTACGCATACACTTACCTCAAAAGTTTGTTTTCGCATCGAACTGCGAAAATCGCCGGTGTCACTCATAACAAATTTTATATAAGATCATATATTATACAGAGAAAGCTAATATTGTATGTATGTACTTTAAAAAAATAAAGTAGTAACCAACGAGATATCTATTAAAAAAATAAAAAGTTTTAAAACTTTTCTTTCGTAAAAATAGTTTCTCTTACATATTGTTACACCTACGTAACGTACTAACCAATCGACAGTCAACACAAAAGTGCAGTCAGCAAAAAAAAAAATTGCTGGCTGACAGCTGACTGGATCAACTGGATGAATATGGGATGAATAAAAAAAAACAACGATGACAACGTGATGACAACACTTGTAATATGACAATGACAATGACAACTGAACTAGACGTCAATGTCAAAATGTCAAGATTGGTAGATCAGTATTGCCATAATATAAAACTTTAATTTTCTTTTTTAGTGACAAGGCTAAGATATATTATTTCGATACAGGCTAACAATATAATCGAATTGATGGTAGGTCGTATGTCACCTAAAAAAGAATTACTTAAAAATAAATAACAAGCAATAACAATTTTCTCATGATATTTGACCCATTTTACTGTTGTTGATGGTATTAAAGTTCGCTAGATGACGCCAGTAGTTTGTTATGATCACAATCCACATAGAACGCAAAGTTTTTTAAAAGTTTAAGACAATAGGCATTTTCTGGGTTAGCTCGCTTCTGGGAGCTCGGCCTCGTCTTCCCAACACGGCTAGAGGCTGGCCAAGAGCAAACCTATTAATAATAATAATAATAAAAAATAAGTGCAACTAAACTTAGCGGTCTCTTTGCAGTGTGAACTCAGAAACTCGATATTCGGATTCCTTTTTCCGGACATAAGATCACTATGTGAGCATTGTTTATAATATGTATGTATTTACAAAAAAAAAAAAAGAAATCTATGTAGGTAGTAGGTATATCAACTTTACTGTCTGATATCAATAATAGAAACATTAGTTGCTTAGTGTGGAAATAGAATGGTGCTGTGTGGAATGTGCAAAGATTTATTTATTTATATTTAAAGCTCTGCTATGATTGTGACAGGTTCATATTTATAGAAAATCGGAGGGTATTTGTCTGATATTCTCTTTTACTTTATTCTTTTATCTAAATAAACAGAAACACACGTATTTAAGTAATAAAAACTTCACGTTACCTTGTCAAGTTCGTTGGTCGAGGGTTTAAGATATTAGCCCCATGACTTAAGAGCGGGCATAAAGAGAAATAGCCAATCCTAGATTTGAATTTTATCTAAGAAAACAAAGTCTAATTTAATTAATTTTTTTAAATAGATAAATACATTATAAATGAAAGTGACGTCTGTAACAGAAAACATAATATAATGAAATTTTCTCGATAGAAAAAAATCACCAAGTGAGCTCTCATTTCCATCGATTTTAGTTTTATTTTCAAAATGACACACATTACAAAGCTAAAAGTGTATCAGTAATTTCACTTCACATATTATCTAAGGCTGTGTGTAACAATTTTTCATTTGACATTGTAGTTTAAGAATAATTAATATTTAATACTTTTGGCACTTACATCTTTATTGAGCGAGATGCGCTATCTTCCGTCGCATGTTGTGCGTAGTTCTACGTATTTTGTGTCACTGTCATGTCCAAGGGGCCACGTGGGTAAAATTACAAATTTTATTTGCTTTATACCCATTCTTAAATTGCAGATACGATTCTAAGCTGGGTCAAAATTAAAAAGTACCTGCTAAAAGAAGCACCTTCTCTTAGAAAATTCGCAAAAAGACAATTCTGTCACAATGGCATAGATTCTTTTAGTACCTACCTAATCTTTTATTTTGAAAGACATGCTGACTGTTTACTCGACAGTACCTAGGTACCATTAGTACTTAGCTATCGTAGCCTATAAGTACGCTGCCATACTTGATTTGGTAAAGGACAGGATCAGGATAGAGAAATGGGTTATGGCTACTCTTACTCACAAACCAAAACATATATAACAGCACACACATCCTCACACATATCACAATGCTCTTCGATTATAAGGAAGTGTTGCCGCAAAACGATCTGGCTGTTCATGACTGCGTGACGCAGTGGGGTTGCCATTATATAAAAAAAAAACTTTGTAGTCTGTATATACTCAATATTTTATTTTAATATTAAAATGCGCACAATCTAAATACAGTGTTTAGTTTCATTACCTAGTGAATAAATTAAAACTGGCAAACACTATCAGAATTAGTGTTACATACGAATATTATGTTGAATTTAAAAAATTTAAAAGTACAAGATGTCGAAATGCGACGAGTAATTTTTTAAATATTTTTAAAGTTGGTATATTTTTTTAACATAGAAATAATTAATTTAATGCAGGTATAAAAACAGTAATTTTAGAAAAGTGATAAAAAACTATACATACGAAATATAAAGCAATCATCATAACTGAAACAACCAATAATTAAAAAAAAGGTAAGTAAACGATAAGAAATCTAGTAATAAATACAAGAAAACAATATTAAAGTACTAAAACTATCCTATTAATTTAGTATGCGCTTACACGATAGTTATTATTAAGTACATAAATTTTCTAATTAAGTACCTAAAATATTTATATGCAAATTTATACAACATATGTACACAATAGTCCTATGTACATTGTAGACGCTAACAGATCTTCTATTTTGTTGGGAATATTAAAAACATTATTATGTATATTAAGAATATATAAAAATAAAATTAATTAAATATATCTAATGGTGAACATCACAAGATTTTAAATAAATAATTCATTTACATTGCATTGTTCTTTCTAACCTCAGAATAAAGACTTATCCAAGAAGCTTGAATACTCTTTATCCAAAACTAAGATATAACGTCATTTACGTTAACAATTCGTTAAAGATAAGAAAAATTATTTGTAAAAGATATCGTCTGGTTAAACATTGAAACGTACATATAAAAAAAAACTGTACTTAATGTCTATATCTAACTCTAGAGAGAGTGAGAGAGAGAGAGAGAGAGAGAGAGAGAGAGAAAGCTTCATGAATGGGTTTCTTGATATGATTGGTTCTATATTCTGAGGTTCCGACAAGAAAATAACAAACACTGGCAAGCATTCTTCGTAAAGGGTAGTTAAGTGTATATACATAATTTGCACCATTCCTAAATGAAGTGGAAATTTTAATTTTGCTGACATTCCAAACATAAGTGCATGATACGTTTACTCCGAATCTCTGATCCAAATCTACTTTGTGTTATGGCAACACTCCCAATTGGAAATCATTTTTTTCGTTGTTTTTTTTTAAGTAAGATAATCAGTGTTGCCATAACATAACCTGACAGATGACACAAAAAATAATTACTGATAGATGACTATAATAAAGAAAGTTAACGAATCTGAGGCCCTAGACAAAGTGCATTCGATTCGCATTCGATTCGATTCGCTAAATAAAAATGTATGGGATTGACATATGCCTTCGCTAAATCACGTGATACTTCCCATACATTTATTCTATCGAACTTCGTTATCGTTTTTAAAATGGCACTTTGTCTAGGGCCCCGGATATGAAATAAGAGATTTTTGGACACTCTCAGTGTTGCCATAACACAAAATAATTATTGACTAAAAATTGACTGAAATAAAGGAAGTGTGACATGAAATAATATATATTTTTCGGACACAAACTCAGTGTTGCCATAAAACGAAATAATTATTGTCACATGATGACTGAAAAAAAACCTCAAAGACGTATCTGATATGAAATACAAGATATTAAGTTAGAGTAGAACTCATGGTTGTCGGTAATGTCTATCTTTGCCATATGTTTGCTCCCTTTTTTGGGGTTTAAGTGAGACGACACTAGGGCGTAGGAGGAAGACTCTCGTCGCTTTCTAGATAAGTGACGTAGTTGTCTTCGCCGCATTGAGGAGGCCGAGGCGGAGGCAGCGATGGCATATCGTAGCCGTGCATCTGGAATCAAAGTTTATACTTATTATTTGTTTTATGTGAAGATCGATCGACAAGTTCCACTTGTCTAGCAACCCTTCTCACCAAAACACAAGAGCACACATGCTGTTATTTCACGGGATGAAATTTTAATATGGCCGCGTTAGATCCTCTGACAAACGTCATTTACCCGTAGCCATGTGTACTTTCTACAGTCGTTTACGCTACGCCAAACTACGCTACGCTACGAAAACTTAGTGATTGGTGAAAATAAAATTTTGAGCGATCACAAAGTTTTCTCTTAGCTTAGCGTAGCGTAAACGACTGTAGAAAGGACATTTGGCTAGGCTATCTACTGCTAGTGTCGTTGTTCAAATTTCAATTTGAACAACACTGGTGTGGCCGAGTTTAGGGCTACTTTAACACTCTTGTCCTTTTATAGTACAAAAATATATGTACAAAGTTTTCTCTGTACAAAATTAGTTCATTCATTCGTGGAAAATATTGTTGATTGCAGTTACCTATATTTCTGATTTTATTTCCTTTTTTTTTTTAAATTTACTATATATGGAGTAATTGTTTGTTTGTCCAAATAAAATAAAATAAATAGCTTTATGGAAAAAGGGAGGGGCTTGATGTTTGATGACTTGCCTGGTTGACGAGCTGCTGGAAGGCGGCGGAGTGGTGGGGGGCTCGGTCGAGGTCGGCGTGGAGCGCGAAGTCGGAGAGCGCCTTCCAGGGCGGTTGGTACGCCGTCACCTCCAGCGCCAGAGAGCCCGCCGCCTCGTGCCGCACCGGCGACCCCGCCACTAGCGGCACGCCCAGCGACCAGCCCAGGCGGCGGCCTTCCTTCAATTCAGAACGCACTATGCAAAACCCACTTATCACTTGTGTCACAACTGACATAAATCAATGTCACTTATGTTACAACTCTCAAAAATCAAAAAGGCTTGTGACTCAACTGACATAAGTCAATGTCACTTGTGTCACATATGACAAAAATCAATGTCACTCATGTCACAACTCTCAAAAATCAATGAGCATCTTCTTATGTATAATGGCATAAAATTAATAAGACTTGTGTCTCAACTGACAAAAATCAATGTCATTTATGTCACACCTGACATAAATCAATGTCACTTATGTCACAACTCCCAAAAATCAATAAGACTTGTGTCTCAACTGACATAAGTCAATGTCACTTGTGTCACAACTGACAAAAATCAATGCCACTTATGTCACAACTGACAAAAATCAATGTTACATGTGTCACAACTGACATAAATAACCGCTATTGTGACATAATAACTGACATAATAAGTGCCGTCTAAAAAATGGATCCAAAAGAGTCGCTCAGCAATACTAGTAATACATAAAACTAATCAATACAAATGTATAACTAACAGTACTTTTACAGTACATATCTACATCTATAGAATTTTGATTCTATAAATAGAATTACTTATTACTCAAAAACTCGAAAGCTAGCCGACAGATTGACTTGAAATTTTTACACAATATGCAATCCAATTGAAGGATTGATCTTATCTATTTTCGCGTAGTAGTATAATCTGCGATCTGCCGAAAGCGAAGAGAACTAACTCGCCGACGAGAACCGCTGTCACATTTAAAGTGGAAGTTAGCCGTTGCTATGGCACCCGAGTTAGTGTAAGACTGTTCTTATATTTTTTTTAAATCGTGTTCGATCTGTTTTATTAAAAATTATGTGTAAATGAAACAAGAAGCATTAAACTCAGTATTACCACCTTCTCCTGCTGCATCTGCATTTTGAGCTGAATGGTTTTCTTCTTGTCTTTGCACCGTTTGTTCTGGAACCAAACCCTGATTACCCTCGGACTGAGGCCCGTCATCTCCACCAGCTGCTCCTTCATCAGCGCGTCCGGTCGAGGGTTGGCAGCGTAGCACGTTCTGCCAAATTTATAAACCTTCATATTAATCAAAGTCTAAAAATGGCCTTCACATTTTTTGTACTTAGTTCTTACATCATCAGTACGAGATTTAATGTACTTAATGCCAGTGTCTGAAAAGGAGGTCAGATAAAGTTACATGTAAAGTAACTAAAGTAAATGTAAGTAATGTATGTAAAGTAAGTAAGTATGTAAGTAAACACTGTATTGATTGAATTGCCAGTGTTCTAACATAATCACTACATATTATAAGACAAAGTCCTCCGCCGTGTCTGTCTGTCTGTTCGCGATAAACTCAGAAACTACTGCACCGATTTTAACGCTGTTTTCACCAATGGAGAGAGTGGTTCTCGAGGAAGGTTTTAGTATCAATTCTAATAATAAATCTGTTAGGGTCGGTCATGGAGTAATTTACTTTGTTTTCAGAGATATCGTCCTCCATAACTCTTAATTAACTGATTTTCATTAAACTTTGTAGATAAACATTTAGACGTGCAGGACACAGGATAGGCTACTTTTTTCCTTTTCAACGCGGACGAAGTGGCAGGCGCCAGCTAGTATCTTATAATACTAAACGAGGAATTCTTGTATGCCACGACGATCTTGCAAACGGCTCTAACGATTTTGACGAAAATCTAGGGTTAGGGGTTTTTTAGGTCTAGAAATAGATCTGTCAGGGTCTTATGTTCGAAAAAATTCGTTTTAGGTAGTTTTTTTTAATGGCACTGTTACAAAAGTAATACCGCTTACTCGTTTTTTAATAATATTTTCAATTATTAATTATTAATTCAAGAATTCTTGAATTTTTTTCTCTAATGTTTCATAGACTTTCTTTCTTACATGTAAAAAGTGTTAAACCTGGCATTAGCCCGAGCTTCGCTCGGTCGCTCAGGCTAGTAATTTACAAAGTTACGCGGGCGAAGTCGCGGGCACCAGCTATAGTATTTAATAAATGGTAAATTTTCATATGGTAAATTATGGTAGGTAACTATGGTGAAATTTCTTGAGAAATAGGCAGCGCTTTAGTTTCATGTACTATCGCGGTCAATGGAGCAGACCCACTTTTCATACAAATTTGTCTAACATTGAATTCAGGTTGTCATAGTAACGTAAATGTTATAATACGAAATACGAGTAGGTATTTAAAGTAGGAACAAAGATAAATACAAAATGTGCACACGAAATTGTTCCTTACGGTGGGACTGCTCCCTTGACCGCGATAGTACATGTCGAATAATATATAGGGATGAGGTTACCTGAGCGTGTGCAGTTGTTTTTCGTTGAGGACAGTCCGGACTCTGGTGGGCTTCCCGTCAGCGGCTGCAGCAGTTCGCGCCCTACCGCTTTTGTGGGACCCTGACTCGCTGCCCGAATCTGAAAATACATTTTTAATAACAGATAATTATGGCTGTTGCTATTATTATTATTATTATTATTATTCGCTAGTGGCTATTTCTATCTGCTAGAGAACCAGTATCACTTCGTCCATCGCTGAAATATTGTGATCGCCACATAAACTAAATCTCTCTACCTATACCTACGCTACGAGTACCACGTTGAGAAACTGTAGTACTTTTTTGATACAGGCATTCTTCACATCTTCACAAGCCATTGTGTGGCTTCCTAGGATTATGGCTGTTACTTATAACTATGTTGAGAATTCAAGTTATCTATCTCAACATAGAGTGGAAGTGGATTTCACCTCAGTAATGTAGTATATTTTATGTAGTATATTTTATGCTGGCGCCCGCGATTTCGTCTGCGTTGAAAAAGAAAAAAGTGGCCTATCCTGTGTCCTGTACGTCTAAATGTTTATGTACCAAGTTTCATGAAAATCAGTTAATTCGTTTAAGAGTTATGAAGGAATATACATACATACAATACCTACACTTACATATTTATTATTAGTACCTATTGATTAACTACTATAGCTGCTACTAATTTACAAAGTTACGCGGGCGAAGTATACTAAAACCTTCCTCAATAACCACTCTATCCATTGGTGAAAACAGCATGAAAACGGTGCAGTAGTTTTTGAACTGATCACGAATAGACATACAGACAGACGCGGCGGAGGAGTTTGTTTCATAATATGTAAGGATGACGATCATAAGAGTTTCTTGGAGAAACCTAAGTAGTAATTGATAAATAAATATTTTGATTTTGATTTTATTAGGTAAGTAGTATTTTAAATAATGTCTATTTAAAGAAATCATGTATATTTAGCTAATGCCTTTTCTCATCAGAGAGTATTAGCACACCTTTACAATCCATACAGTTGGGCAACGAATGTACTTGCACAGAGTAACGGTGGGGGCTGGCGCGGGGAAGCGGGGGCTGGCGCGGGGAAGCGGGCGGCGCGGGCCGCCACGGCGAACTCACACAGTCTGCATTTCCAACTTTCAAGGATGGCGCGTACATGTTTTTGAGTTGAGTGAGCGGTGGCGGATTTTCCATATTGTGACAACCCTAGCACATCCTCGCGTGAATGGCGGCGTCGCCCGACATCAAAGGCGTTGCCCAACTGTATGGATTGTAAAGCTGTGGTATTAGATACGAATATAGGTATAAGTAATGCAAAATTGTCCAGTCAACATATTAGAAATTTACAAAGGCATTAAACCGATGTCCTTCAGGATTAGTGGAGGTGTGAAACAGGGATCAGTGGACAGTTAGCCGTTCGGAAGGGTTCTAAATCTCATAATAATAATATATGAACCCAATCATTGCGCTCTTAAACCCCTCTGTCAGCAATAAAAGGGTTTATGTTTGTGCACTCATTAAATTTTAACAATGGATTTAAATGTTCAAAAGTGAATTGTTAAATTATTGTTGTTTGTATGGTAGGATATATTTTAATGCGTCACATTGAATGAAATTAAAAATACGAGTATAAAAGGTGTATGAAGTCTAAAATTTAAGGGATTAGTTTAGAATAGGGTACCTACATAGGTACCTAATGAATCCTAATCTTTATTACCGACAAAAAAGCAACTAAATGCCTAGTTTCTTTTTGTGGTTTTTTTTTTTCAAAATAGTGTTTTATAGACCGTTAGCCCTACGGATTCAACTTGACTTTAATCTAGGTATTAGGATTCCTCTTGAGAGCTTACTTTATTTTTTGGCCCAAAATTGGGAAAAATTGCACCAAAAATTGCTTTTCGCGAATATCTCGAAAACTATTGTGAAAAATGCGGTTTTCAAAAATTCGAAAGAGCGCAAAAAGCTAAAACAAAAAAAACGCTATAATCCAAGAAATCTGTTCGCGAGAACATTTAATCTTTTAATCCAGAAAAAAAATTCTGTTCGCGAGGGATCATTTAAATTTTTTTATTATAAATTCAATGCTTGACAAAAATAAAGATTTGTTATTTAATTAATTATTGTGGTTAATTAAAATTAATTAACCACAATAACAAACTTTAATGCATTTGAAAGCATCTGAAAGAAATCTATTTCCTGTACCCAAAGGTCAATCATGTCTCACACTTTCAAACTCAAAAATACCAAGTTTGTACTACCTTGTAAACCACGGTATCTATCTATGAGTAATTAGTCGTGTTATCGATGTGTCGATATCGATGTTTCGAGTGTCGATTCGCGAGCAGTGATTGTCTGATAAATGTTTGATGTGTGCCGACAAAGAGGCCGCCACCTTTGATCTCGTCCGGACACAACGAGTGGCTGCCTTATCTAAATCGGTTATTATTACCGGAAAATTATCATTTGTTTTCAGTTCAAGATAATCGCGGTTATGGTTTATTAGTTTTTGGCTATTATACGCTTCCTTTGTAGGGGAGGACAAAGTACGCTTGGGCCGAATTTGTCAGATACTTATTTTTTGTCATTTTAATGTCATTTTTTGTCAAATTATATATATATATATATATTTTATAGTTTATTAATATATTTTTTAATTCGAAATATTAAGTTAGTATTTAGTTATTTCTAAAATTTAAAATTAATAATTTTTAATGTTTAATTTAAAAAATGAAATAAGACAGTACAATTCAATGTAAATTTTTTGTCAAATTATATAAGTATTTTTTTTTTTTCAATTTGAAATATTAAGTTAGTATTTAGTTATTTCTAAAATTTAAAAATTAATAATTTTTAATGTTTAATTTAAAAAATGAAATAAGACAGTACAATTCAATGTCAAATTATATATATATTTTTAAATTTGAAATATTAAGTTAGTATTTAGTTATTTGTAAAATTTAAAGATTAATAACCATTTTTAATGTTTAATTTAAAAAATTAAATAAAAGACAGTAAAAATATATATTAAAAATTTATCTTTCTTGACACAAATAACTCATAAGATACCTACCTAGTTAGTATCAATTACATTGTAAAAATATATACCTAAATATTTGTAGATCCTTATTCTAAAGACCCCTAATCTTAAGATTTGGCTGTCTGGCTGCAGTAGCCATTAATTTACAAAAGACCACCGTAAAGTAACAATAGTTAAAGTTGATTTAAAGAATGCCACAAGTTCTCATATCTATCCCTATCCCCTCTTTATTCCTTATCTCATCCTATCAAAGTTAACATCAAGTGGATCGTCAACCCGTCTGCCTACGTTTATATAAAAAAATCTACTATTTAGTTAGAAGATTTACCTACTTACCTGACATAGATCCAAGCTCGTGTGGTAGGTGTGAGTTGTTATTACTAAGTGTCGTATTATTATTACTTTCAGCATTACCGCTACTGACTCCACTCGTGTTTGCACTCTGCAATAAAAAATATATCATCAATACTAATAATAAATCTGTAAGGGTTGGTAATGGAGTAAGTTACTTTGTTTTTAGAGATATCGTGTTTATAGGCTCTATACATGATACTGAAACTAAATTGACCATTTTTAGAATTTTTTTCTGTATGTATGTATGTATGCTCTATTCTTTTTCTATTAATCAAAAACGTAAACAAATATAGCGTTGTCATGGTCACTGGACTGTTCTAAAGATGGGATTTGTGCCTACATTAGGCATTATCTAAGAGAGTTGACTCAGTTATTTCATTTAGAATTTGTTCGTATTGTTTGTTTAGTTCTATATCTTGAATTGTTTGTTTACCTTTTTGATCAATGAAAAAAGAATACAATATATGTATGTATGTTCTTCCATAACTCTTAAATGTATTAACTGATTTTCATGAAGCTTGGTTGATAAACATTTAGACGAACAGGACACAGGATAGGCCTGTACATAGGTCCATAACCAGACCCTTACAAATAATTATATTTACACGTGTTGGTGTTGATCTATTTTCAACTAGCTCACACGAATATAAAAAAAAATATTGTTGTTATAGTTTTATGGTGTTGTTTTGTTCTTTGTTTTTGTATTTTGGTATATTTTTTTATATAAATATCTATAAAGTTTTCTCTGTATAAAATGAGTTTTATACAGATTCGTGGAAAATGTTGTTGAATGCACTGTTATCTTTATTTATATATGTTTCTCTTTTTTCAAATTTACTATATATGGAGTAGTTGTTTATTTCCCAAATAAAATAAAATAAAATAAATAAATATCGTCCCAGCAGTCAAAAAACTCAAAAATCTTCAAGCTACGCTGTCGGTCCTTGAAAAACTAAACGTAAACGAAAAAAAATACATTCTATCGACGATCTAGAAGCATAATACTTTGAAAGATTACAAAAAATATATTGCGAAATAAAAAAAATATATAATTACCTTTTCTAAAACATCGTGATCTTCCCTACAATATAAAGCACCACCTTCTCTTAACGCGAATTCGTCACCTGAAAAACGTTTGTTTGAACATAATGTTATTTTTTTATTTTAATTTTTAAATAAATTTTTTAAGGAAAGGACAGTTTCCTTGAAGAAAAAACTTCTAAACATTCCCTTTCCGCGATGGTACCTACTATTTGCTCCTATATAGATAACTTAGATCTGAGTTATCGGTGTTTAAATTAAAAAGTACCACAAATCAATATATTCCAAAAATGTTGTATCAATATATTCCAATATGAAGGTTATGCTTATGGTTGTTATATTCCATATTTAGTATATTCATAAGTAACATTATATCGCACGCTTAGTATTAAAGTGACCTAACTCAAAATAAGTCAAAAATGAGTTAGATACACTATAATCCGTATGTCTATGCCCTCTATGGCTTACGATTAAGAAACTCTTAAAAAGTTAGTCTTTTACTGGTCTACAAGTTTTCGGTCTCTTTTACACTGGAGAGTTTTGATGGTGACATTTGACATTACACAGACACATTCATTAATCGTTCAACCGGTACAAAGTAAACGCCTTCTGACTTGATTTAAAAGAAACCTATTAGTTATTAAGTTTGTTTAAAAGTTAAATCGGAGGTAAGTTTTACTGATTGCTTTTGTTTTATTTTGACCCGATCCATAATGAGCCCATTTAATAATAATTTTTTTATCATATTGCACGGTATACTAAGTTTTAAGTCTGTTTAAAACTAAAAATTATGAATAATTTTAAGCACAATAATAATTAGGTCTATGTTATAATAAAAACTTTGTAAATTTATTTGTACGTGCGGATGGCTTCAATTTTAAGTCTGTTTAATACAAATGATGATGATGTGTTTATAGCGACATTCAGTATTTGGTTTGTGTTTTACTAAAAAAAAATGAAATAATTTTCCTAACAATTTGCGATTAATTTGATTTCATAATTGAGTCAATTTATAACTAAATAAAATGAACAAAATATGTTTTACTTTTTTGACCAATATAATTATAATTTTCGTTTTTTAATTAGAATGACTACTTCACGATCAAAAAAATTCTGGAGTTAATTCAGACTAAATATAACAATATTCCAACGCCAAGTTCTGATGTCCAGGTATGTAAAAATCATTGAAATAAGTTACTTTATCTATAGTTACCTGCAATTTACTAATTCACTTTTTATTGTTTACAGTTGTCTAGGTATGTAAAATATTTGTTGCCCTAAGGTATATTATTTATATTTGTATGCTCACCTTTCACGTTTGCTTACAGATGTTTAGTAATGTATAAAATAAACCCAATAATCAATGATATTTGAATGTCGCCGAGTATTTGAAATATGCTGAAAGCCGTAAGAACGCAGCCATAGATTACCGTGTGTCACCCATTAATCAAGAAGAAAGCGACGCAGGTTTTAGTGATGGCGATCCTAATTTCAACGTAGATGGTAGCAAAAATGTTGATCATTTGCTATTTCCATCGGCTGTTAGCTCATTTTCGGGTAGTAGTTCTTCCTCTACTTCAGTCTCAACGGTTAGTAAATAGTAGTTCTCCTTCATCTGATAGCTTTGACATCGAGACATTGAAAGAACTATTGAATGCCAATAACACAGAGAATATACCACCTGACCCAAAAAGAGAATGAAACAAAGGAACGAGAGAGAATCCAGATAATTTGACAGAAGAAACAACTCCAGCAACTTCCACAGTTTCTACTACGTCTAAAACACGCCTAAAGGTAAAAAACGCTCGAGACAGCCGGAAATGTGGAAACAAACTAAGGCTAAAAATTAAGAAATTGTGGAAGTCTTATATTCATAGCAATAACATTGTAACTAATGTTCGTGAACTTAAACCACTGATGTATAATGATAAGTGCAGTTTCTTTGGTGCAGGTTGAGGAGCAAGATTGATTTTGTTCAAAGGCAAAGTATTTTGACGCTGTAAAGATGGAGGAGTGAATTTTTGTGAACTAATTTAAATCTAACTAAGATATTATAAATCTAACTAAAATATTATCTGACTTAACCTACTAAGTATACTACTAAGAACTAAGGTTAATAATAATTATTTGTTAAGAAGTTAAGATGTCTTTTAACTCAGATCCAATATAATTTATTTAATGATTAGTTACTTTCCACATTTTTTCAATAATAAAAAAGTTACCTTATAAGAATATAACAATTATTTCATTATGCTAATAATTTAGGTTTTTGATAAAGTATGCCATTTTTTATTGTAATTATCTCCACCTATTGTTCCTACCTTGTTGTTTCCTATTTTATTTTATTTATTTATTAGGAAGCCAACAGTATACAACCATCCTTATATAAATAAAGTGATTTACATTTAAACATTCTTTTAGAATATTGTATACTCCATTTATGGGCTAACTTTTCTGTTTACAAAATAAAGCTAAAAACAAAATAAAAAACAAAAACCAAATCAAACCGAACAAAAGAATAATAGTATACAAATAGGTACACCCACATAATTAACAAAAAAAATAAACAAAACTCTAAAAAGGACTATCAACTGTTATATAAAAACAAAACCTGATGACAGAAGATTTTCAATTTTTTTAAAAAAATATGCCGCGGAACAGCATATCCATGCCAATCAATCTGTTATAGGCGACCACTTACATTGAAATGTTTACTTTTACTTTAATTATTCCTACTTACACCTAAATAATGTAGACTTATTAAATTTTTTTTATCTACTTAGAATACTATCATGAGACTGATTGATTAATTACTAAAAAATTAAGACTTCTTTTTAATATTATTTTTGTTATAGTAAATTCTGTATAAAAATTAAAAAGTGTAAATATATATATATTTTTGTAATTACATAAATTTTTATGTACGCAATACTAATGACTGTAATTATAAAAATTAGGAAAATGTTCATTTTATGTTCACTGAAGTACATTTTTATAATTTAATGTGTTAGAATAAAAATAACTTTTTTTGATACTTCTAGTTACCTAAATACTCAAAATCATTGATCTTTTAATAGAAAAAAATACTATTTTGTTCTTTAATGTTATATTAAACTGCCTTAACTAAAAAAAATATTTTCATTTTTAGTAATAATATGACTTAAACCGTAAATATACAACCAAACAGTATTTGAAGTTAGTAATAAAAAGACTTAAAATTAATTGGGTCTTTATGATTTTTAACAAACGAACTGCTATTTAGTATAAAAAAGACCTAACACTACAAACAAAACTTTGAGAACCTATTTATAAACAAAATAAATAGTTTTCAATTAAAATTTAAGTCTCACTGAAATCTGTGGTTCATATTCTATATTTATGGAAAAAAAAGTAACAGTAAAACTAACATCTTGTGTTATTTATATCCAAATAAGCAACTCAAGTCGTGAATGCAAAACGTTTTTTGCGATTTCCCAAAAAACTGATTTTTTTAATTAGGTCACTTTAATATTAAGCGTGCGATATGCTTATATCTCGTATAGTATTCAGTTTATTAGAAAAGTACTTAAAAATTTAATGCTACTTAAAAATACGCTTCTAACGATGTTTAATATGCATATATTTGATACTCGTATATGTCTAATAAGAAAAAATAGACAAAAAAATTTTTTTTTTTCGATAAAGTTTAAAAAAATAGCTATCCTGTAAAAAATGTAATTTTAATTTGTGGCCCTTAGTTTTTAAGCAGCGATCTATAAATACTTGTGAAGGTTTTTATAGATAAAATAAAATGTCAACTTCTAAACATTCCCTTTCCGCGATGGTACCTACTATTTGCTCCTACAGATATCTTAGACCAGAGGGCCTAGTGCGAGTTTTACTCGATCATACGCGTCGAGCGCGTAAACGTCAATTTGTATAGGAATGAAGCAGCGCCACCTACTGGTTAAAGCCCGCTGTACACATGGGGCCAAGATGTTGGGCCAACGTGTAGAGAGATACTTGGCGGTATGTTGGCTTAATTGGTCTAGTTGACGCCAACATTGGCAGGCAAACCGAATAGTTTCGGTTTTTAGTGCACACATCAAAGGATCTTGGTGCGCTCCGCAAACAGCGTTCACACGTTGGCGTCTCTTTTTTTAAATTTGACCGATATATATCAATATATCGTATTTTTTCCTCGATATATCGACGTCGATATTAATAATATCGATTGTACTGTATAAATAAATAGCCGCAGCTGCAAGAACTTCTACGTCCATCTTTATCGAAGCGCCAATGCAGAATGATCAGAGCCAATGTGTAAATAGCTACTTTGGGGATGCATCATTTTGGCCCCACATGTTGGCCCAACACCTTGGCCCCATGTGTACAGCGGGCATTACGTGTACGTCTGCTTCATTCCCATACAAATTGACGTTTACGCGTTCGACGCGTTTGATCGAGTAAAACTCGCACTAGGCCCTCTGAGTAATATATGTCTGAATGATTGAGACCCACCTGGTATAAGTTGTCTAGCGCAAGCACAGCATCGAAAACAGTCTATGTGGTATATCTTCGTTTTTGCTCGCATCACGAAGTCATTTTTACTGAAAGACGCGCCGCATTTGTCGCATTTGGTGCCAAATAACCTGTGGAATAAACAGAATTTCTTAATCCTCTATAAAGATACTAGATTTTTGCTCGCGACTTTGTCCGTACCCCTGTTTTAGGTGTTATCATATTATTTTTTAAATTTTTATTGCTCACTAGCTGTTGTACGCGACTTCGCCTGCGTAACTTTATAAAGATTTGTATGAGAAAACTTTTAAAATACAAAACTTTGTATTTGTTCATGCTTTTCAAAAAGCCTAAAGCCTTTTTTCTTTTTCATTCAGTGTGGGGTAATTAATCTAATTTCATTATCAAAATCATTCATATGGTAATTTCCTAACAGGTACCACAATCGCGTTTTTTTTCCTCAAATTAACAATTCACAAAATATATTTTTAGTCTGGTAAACAGATGGTAACAGAAAGACTACCTCTCTTTGGCTCATGTATATCTCTGCACCATAATTCAACCCATTTTCGTAATCATCTCCGGAGACCGACAGTATCTAAAGTACATTCACTGGTTCAGTAGCTAAATCTTTTTATCCCTGTTTATTCCTCCCACAAAACTAAAACAACCATTGAAAAAATCAGCAAACGCCTACGAATACCTTTAAGCACGTTTTAAAAACCCCATAAGGTTATTGACCGGCACTTTGTGGAAATGACACACAGTATACAAAATAACAGTATACGAAATAAATGAGTAGATATTTTATAAATTATTTTAACGTTGTTAATATTAGCAAGGAATTATTTATATTTATTTCTTATCAATACTAATAATAAATCTGTAAGGGTTGGTCATGGAGTAAGTTACTTTGTATTCAGAGATATCGTGTTTATAGGCTCTCTACGTGATACTGAAACTAAATTGACGATTTTTAGAATTTTTTTCTGTATGTATGTTCCTCCATAACTCTTAAACGAATTAACTGATTTTCATGAAACTTGGTAGATAAACATTTAGACGTACAGGACACAGGATAGGCTACTTTTTTCTTTTTCAACGCGGACGAAGTCGCAGGCACCAGCTACTAAAAGAATATGATTCATAAGTTTTGGATGGAAACCAAAAACTGAAATTAATTTCATATCTAGTATAATTAATTTCTAAAATTTGCAAAATTTGTGACATGTTGTTTGTCAAACAAAAAAAAAAACAGTTTTTACGAGTTTTTTCTGCATTTTTATTTTAATGTGCAAACTACACTACTGTTTATTCTTTGTGCTGTGTCAGCACTTAGTGGAATGAAAGCCTCCGCCAACCCTCCGGCAATCTCCCTAAAAGCATCCCCTTTAGGGTTAACACTGGCAACACTGATGTCGACACAAACGTTAGATATACCTGAAAAATTCGGATCGATATTTTATGTTTATTTATTTTTGATACGTATTGGAGGTTTGGAAGCCCTGCTTTGTTACATTGCTTGTGTTGATAGGCGACGGTATGACGGTAGCCACATACCATCGCTTAGATCAGTGGTGCTCACCAGTCCAGTACATATCAGTTGACCGCGAGAGCATTTTTAGTCGATCTCGGGTTAATGTGAGTGCAGTGGTTAATGCAAATAGGTGCAGTGGTTAATGTGAGTGCAGGACGGAGATTAACTTGCACATATCGCTGTTTAAAAACTAAAGGGCCATAAAACAAAAAAATCCAAAAATGTTTTTATTGTCAAAATACAATCACAGTCCTTCATATTATATGTTGCAAAAAGAGTTATGGTTGTTTTATTCCATATTTGGTATATTTTGATCATTTTTTATATAGTCAAAAGTAACTTATATGCTTAGGTATATCTCTTCTAGTATTCAGTTTATTATAAAAGTACTTAAAACATTTAATGCTACTTAAAAATACGCTTCTAACGATGTATAATATGCATATATTTGATATATATCTAATAAGAAAAAAAATCGACAAAAATAATTTAATTTTTTTCGATTTGCTCTCCTGTAAAATGTGTAATTTTGATTTGTGGCCCTTTAGTTTTCAAGCAGCGATATAAACAAACACACAAAATCCGCCTTCTTCTTACTATATTAGTATAGATATTCGCAGATTTCATTTCAAAATCCACGGGAGTATCGTATGACTGCAAAACTGTGGGATAGTCACAGCTGTTCCTTAGCAGATGACAAAATAATAATATTAACTGCTCATGTTTTTATCTGTAATATGTCACTTTTCTGATTGACATGAGAACAGCTGTGACATTTAGACCACACACCATGTCAACAGCGCAGAGACCAGTTGACATTTGACATTTGCCTATCGGATAGAAGTGAAATGATCTATCGACTAATTTAAATTTTAAATATCGAATTACCTCTGCGCCACCTGCAGATATTGATTAAAAAAATATTTTTATATGTTTATTTATCGTAGACAATTACATAAACAGTTAGCTTGACAGTCAGTCTGTCTCAGAGGTCCCAAGTTTGATTCCAATTTTGAAAATTAACTTTTCATAGTTTGCTCTGGTCTAGACACTGCGTTTGTTAGTCATTTTGGCAGTCAATCTGGCAACAGTGACCACAGTGAAATAACAGCATTTGTGCTGTTGTGTTTCGGCAAGTGAGTAACGGTAAGGGATGGCAGAGCCCGTTTTCCTATACCTTCCTAATTCGATTACGCACAAATAACAACATTGTTCTTTTTTTAAATAATATTGTGTAGATGGCGCAATATCTATGAAACTTCAGATATTCTAAAATATAAAAAAAAAATAGAACGTAACATAACGTAGGTACTCGTGCTCGCATATGTGTGACAATATTGATTTTTACTCTCATAAATTAGTTTTTCGAAATTATATCACTAACCATGCACTAATATAACCGAATTGTTCTGAAATTGATTTGAATATTTATGGAATGTCCGCTCGCCTTGTTTGTTTGTTATTTTTAATAACTGCCTACACTCGCTTAATGGTCACGACTGACGTACGCTTCCTTACAATTTAGTTGTACTATTTACGTTGTGTTTCCTATGTTTACGGATAATCGTCATCCGATATCCTCTGCCGTATTATAAATTGTAAATAAACAAAGTAAAGACGTTTCCGTCGGTCTTCACTTACGGATTAGTTCATTATCTCGCCCATTTCGTTATAAAGAGAGAAGAGAGAAGATTTGTATGTTTGTAATGAATAAACTCAAAAACTATTTGACTGATTTTGAAAATTCTTTTACATATAAAAATCTACATTATCAGTGAGTAACATAGGTTATATTTTATAAAGTTACGCGGGCGGAGTCGCGTGCAATAGCTAGTTCTTTATATAAAACGAGCAACGCGCCCCAGCTTCGCTCAGATGAAATTCTATACACGCGAATATTGTACGTTTATGGCTTTTTCCATTAGTTAAAACCCTATTAAAATACCTACGTTAGATAGGCTTAGAAGAGGAAAGCGGAGAAACAGCCAGAGGCGGTTTTTTTAGGTAGGTAATTATATGTATAGATTAGATGTTGCAGTTGGAAATTTTAAATATATTCATATTATACTAGCTGCTGCCCGCGACTTCGCCCGCGTACCTTTGTAATGCATGAAAACAGCATGAAATTCGGTGCAGTAGTTTTGAGTTTATCGCGAACAGACAGACGCGGCGCAGAACTTTCTTTTACAATATGTAGTGATTTTACTTCAAAATATGTCTGATATAATTTTATTTGCGTCATGCCATCACGTCACAGGTATAAATCGATTCGAAATGTTTAAGCAAAACACATTTTGAAAGAAAAATACATTACGAAAAAAAATGTAATCGAAAACCCGCTTATCCGGTCGGTGTAAACGGGAACAAACATACCATAGACATATCGGGTTCCCACCGCCCGCCGCGCTGTCAAACTGACGTTTGTTTTGGCGCCAAAATACATAATGCTCAGTCAAACCCAGTTTGTTTTCTCTTCGGCACATCAGAGTATGCGGAGACAAACATTATTTTGCTGCATTATAAACAGCCTACGCGGATCTTTTGTGCAATATTCAACCTTATGTCTGTACAGCTTAGAGGTGTTCTGTGACCGAATGACGTACGCGTTGGATTATTTGTGTTCTGTGTACGTGTAATTCTATATTTTAGCCGCGAGAAATGGAAGGGTGAAAAGGTAAACACATGCGGGTTATTTTAGTGAATTCAGCTTTAGTCCGGTTGAAAGAGGCGCCGCTTGAGACGAATGATTGACATTTGGTTATGAATATCGATGTTATTTTTTTTTTTCAAAGCTTAAACACAGACAAGTCAAGTCGATCATTTTGAGTTATTTTGTTAAATGTAAATCCAACACACTATAAAATTCATACCATTAGGTAAAATGTTATAGAAATTTTCAGGAATAACAAATTGTAGACAAATACACTGGACCACAAAGAAAAAGGGTTGGTTAGAAAATCTTCAATATCTTCAAAAGTACCTGACCTAGCTTTATGAAATAAAGACTAAATTAAAGAATATTTTAAGGTGCTTAAGATAAGATTTATTTAGTTTAGCTTTAATTTAGTATTTATTTTATAATCAGGTAATTTTGAAGATATTAAAGATTTTCTAAACGATCCTATTTCTTTGCACAATATGATAGTGATAGATTCAAGAAATTATATTGAGAAGTAGTCAATATCTATTAATTTTTATAGCTAAAAAAATTAACATTAATATGATCTATACCTATAAAGAGACAACTGTAAGTAAAGGTTTAATTTACTTAACTAAATTAGTTTTATAAAAAATAATGTACTTATTTTACACTAAATTATAAAATATATATTTTATATTATTAATTTTTAACTAAGAAATGTAACGTATTTGTTACCTAGTATAATATATTTTATATTATTAATTTTTAACTAAGAAATGTAACGTATTTCTTGCCTAGTATAATTTATATTATTAATTTTTAACTAAGAAATGTAACGTATTTGTTACCTAGTATAATATATTTTATATTATTAATTTTTAACTAAGAAATGTAACATATTTCTTACCTAGTATAATATATTTTATATTATTAATTTTTAACTAAGAAATGTAACGTAATTCTTACCTAGTATAATATATTTTATATTATTAATTTTTAACTAAGAAATGTAACGTATTTCTTGCCTAGTATAATTTATATTATTAATTTTTAACTAAGAAATGTAACGTATTTGTTACCTAGTATAATATATTTTATATTATTAATTTTTAACTAAGAAATTTAACGTATTTCTTGCCTAGTATAATTTATATTATTAATTTTTAACTAAGAAATGTAACGTAATTCTTACCTAGTATAATATATTTTATATTATTAATTTTTAACTAAGAAATGTAACGTATTTCTTGCCTAGTATAATTTATATTATTAATTTTTAACTAAGAAATGTAACGTAATTCTTACCTAGTATAATATATTTTATATTATTAATTTTTAACTAAGAAATGTAACGTAATTCTTACCTCGTATAATATATTTTATATTATTAATTTTTAACTAAGAAATGTAACGTATTTGTTACCTAGTATAATCTCTTTTGCAATAAGTCTTCCCATCTCTAACGAAGCAGGTGCAGGACTCGTCCAAGAACTGGCGACACTCCTGACACTTGAGGCAGGCCGCATGCCACTCCAGGTCCGGCGCCACCCTCAGGATGTACTGGTCATGGATCTGACCACCGCATCCCACGCACAGGGACAGCCGAAGTTTCTCTGTGGACAAACGAAATAATAAATTCAATCAGTAAAAAGTCTCAGGTGTGTGTTATCAATACTAATAATAAATCTGTAAGGGTTGGTCATGGAGTAAGTTACTTTGTTTTCAGAGATATCGTGTTTATAGGCTCTATACATGATACTGAAACTAAATTGACCATATTTAGATTTTTTTTCTGTATGTATGTATGTATGTTCCTCCATAACTCTAAAACGAATTAACTGATTTTCATGAAACTTGGTACATAAACATTTGGACGTACAGGACACAGGACAGGCTACTTTTTTCTTTTTCAACGCGGACGAAGTCGCGAGCGCCAGCTAGTCTCTTATAAAATAAGGCCTATATAATTAATGTTATTGGTTATTGGTAGGTATTGGTACAGAATAAAATTAGTAGTATGTGTTGTAGTTTTATTATAGACTAGCTGGCGCCCGCGACTTCGTCCGAAAAAGTAGCCTATCCTGTGTCCTGTTACGTCTAAATGTTTATCTACCAAGTTTCATGAAAATCAGTAATTCGTTTAAGAGTTATGGAAGAACATACATACATATATAAAAAATTCTAAAATGGTCAATTTAGTTTCAGTATCATGTGTATAGGGCACCAAAAAGGACATAGGGCACCAGCTAGTAAAAACATAATAACAGTTTGAATAAATACCTTACTCCTAATCAAAAATTTCCACATAGATTACAGACTATTCTAATAACAACAATTATAATATTTATCCTTATCCTTACATTATAAAACAAAGTCCTCCGCCGCGTCTGTCTGTCTGTTCACGATAAACTCTAAAACTACTGCACCGAATTTCATGCTGTTTTAACCAATAGATAGAGTGGTTCTCGAGGAAGGTTTTAGTATATAATTTACAAAGTTACGCGGGAGAAGTCGCGGGCAGCAGCTAGTACTGAATATTTTTGTATTTCTACTAAATGAATACTGAATATAGACCATTTTGGCACACTTTTTTATCTATACTAATATTATAAAGAGTAAAGATTTATTTGGTGGCATTGAATAGGCTTCGAAACTACTGGACTGATTTGAAAAATTCTTTCACTGTTAGGAAGTTATACGCGGGCGAAGCCGCGTGCAATAGCTAGTAAATTATAAAATAGGCACCAATACTTTACAATGTACCAAATAATATTTTTTTTTCTTTCTTTCAATATTACAGAAATATGTTTGATATGTGTTCTGTGGACATTTCAATCCGTTACTGTAAAAAAAAAACAGTCGCAACAACTCAGGCTGGTATGTAGTCTCGTTAGGGGTTAACAGAACCCTTAAATCTACATTATATTATACATAAATGGTGGATTGGGGCAAATAATAAGGGAATTATGAATAAGGTATAAGCCTTGGTGGAAGAAAATCGATATATTTGTGTAGGCGTGGCTGCGGTAGGCCGCGCCTACGTCAGCTGTTTTCAAGCGCATACTGGAAAATGTCAGACGTCTCTTTCTGGCGTATATGAGCCCTTTTTCATGCACCATGGAAATAATCTGTACTCATATTATAAAGAGGAAAGACTTAGGGCCGATATTTCAGCTGTTACTATTCTTAGCATCGAAATACTACAATGGAATTTGCGTCACAAATGCCAAAGCGGCACATAAAAAGAACGCTTTGACAGAACCCTGGCGGACTCTTGCCTTCACGCGTCAATGGTAAAAGGTAGTAACGATCAACTTCTACTATTTCATTTTAAACTCTAATGGGTTGACGTAGTCACATTTTCTTTAAATTACGTATTTATTATTATGTTTGTTTTGTTAATAAATGACAGTTCATGCCCTACGCATATGTCACTTTTAAATGTTCCATAAAATTCGTAGTATTTTGTATGGCACGCGGGTTCCATGTTGTAGTAGTTTGATGATTCTTAGGAATAAAATTTAAGTGAGGCTTAACTTTACTAAAGCGTCTTTCTTCTTTCACTCAACACAAATTCGTTCCTGAGTAATCTTAGCTTTATGGTATTGAAGCTTAGTTAAGTGTAAGACTTAAGTAAAGACTAAAATAGTGAGTAGGGACCTTTTCGTAACTAGTAACTCTTTACTTTCTTACCGTTAGGGCATCTTTCACCATCTGTCAAGTAGGCTAACTGTCATTTAAAGTCACCGGTAACCTATGGTGCTGATATACCTTTGTTTGTACGGTAAAAGTCCCAAACATTAAAAAGAAAATAATAAAAGAAATTCGCCTATCGAGGGATGCACTAAACCGAGTGCATAATTCAATGAAACATAAAATTATTTCTAAAAGTAACTAATCAACACTTGTAGTTGGTGAAAGAGGGCTTTACTGTTTTTTTTTGCATAAGTTAATAAGTTGCAAATAAATGATTGATTGACTGACTGACTGATTGATTGATTGATCGATCGATCGATCGATCGATTGATTGATTGATTGATTGATTGACTGATTGATTGATTGATTGATTGATTGTATTGCATTGATTGATTGAGTGATTGATTGCATTGCATTGCATTGAATAGACTCCGAAAGAACTGGACCTATTTGAAAAATTCTTTCAATATTGGGATCCTTATCATAATATTTAATATTTTTTAATAAGGAGCTATAAAAATAATATTTAGCAATTGAAACTCATACTAGACATAAATTAATTAAAAATAATTTCAATGTGTGAACCGACACGGAATAATTAGGTGATAACATCTGTATTATTTTATAATAGAACGTATAATATTATCAGGTAACCTTTTATCTGAGAACATACAGGTTGCTCAAAAAAAAAAAACAACGAAACCAATAATTTAATACCTTACCTTATATATATATATATATATATATATATATATATATATATATATATATATATATATATATCTCTCAGCACCATCTAGTTCCACAGTAAGCAACTATGCTTGTATTACCTACGGATACCAGACAGTTGATATACTACATACATTACCTTTTTTGTAAATACATACATATCAATACTAATAATAAATGTGTAAGGGTTGGTCATGGTGTAAGTTACTTTGTTTTCAGAGATATCATGTTTATAGGCTCTATACATGATACTGAAACTAAATTGACCATTTTTAGATTTTTTTCTGTATGTATGTATGTATGTTCCTCCATAATTCTTAAACGAATTGACCGATTTTCATGAAAATTGGTAGAGAAACATTTACACGTACAGGACAGAGGATAGGCTACTTTTTCTTTTTCAACGCGTACGAAGTCGCGGGCAACAGCTAGTTTACTTAAAAAACATCCATGACTCAGGTACAAAGGTAAACTTTAACATATAATATTTAACATATTAAGGTAGTAATAACAGGAACTATTTTATACAGACAGACTAGACAAACAGACGATCCACTTTGATCGTAAGTGGCTACCGTCACCCAAGTGCTATAACACAAGCAACGCCACAAGTGCTGCAAGGGAGCTAGCTGTCTGGAATTGGAAAGCGATAGAGAAATGGGCTCTAGCATCCCTTAATCACTCATCGAAACAACAGCACTGGTGCTATTATTTCACGGCAGTAACCACATCTTCTTCAGTAAGGTTTGGTTACTATAGATGCAGAATGCAAAGTACCGAGTGTGAGCGATACTCGATTAAAATGTCCAGTGGACGCTTGTGAGCTGATGATTACGCGATTAAGATTTGACTTATAAAAATGTGTATAAAATGTATATTTTAACCAATAAATATAATTAATAATCTACTAAATGTCAGGCCTAAGTAACTTATTGATATATTAAAATAATATCTGCTAAGTAATTTTCAATTAATTAAGTAATAAAACCAGCTGCATCGCGCGTTTTCTAGAACAGCCTGTAGATATAGATACAATTTACCTAACAAGTTTTTAATATCAAATACGATCATTTAACTGATGATAAAAAATAACCAGAAGGTACTAGGTATAAATATAGAAGTAGGGTACACATAGCATATATGGCAGTGACAGGTGGATATACTTATCAAAAGTCTATTAAGTATACATACTTATATCTACTTATCTATGTATACTTAATCATATTAAACGATCGTTGAAAATAGAACAAGACCTATAGGTTTAATTCCCTCTATGATGGAAAATACAACCACTTAATAGGTTTAATTTTCATTACCTACCTAATTATTATTTATGAAAAGGTTGGTTCGCAGTATGACCGTCCACTTGATGGTCGTTGGCTACCGTCGCCTATTAATTAACACGAGAAACACCGTAGATTTTAGGCATTTAGGCATCGTATTTTTAAGGTCTATTTCGTATCTATATTTCTCTGGACTTATACTCGCTCCACTTTACTCAAAGCAAACTCAAAGTGAATTTTTGATTTTTATAATTTATACTCGACCAACTAGAATAAATAATCACACATGTTCAAATGTGGACTGCACTTTTCTCGTTTTTTTTGCAATAAAATTATTATTTTTTAAGTTAAGAATTACGAATTAAGCAAGGTGATTAACCTTAAGAATAAACAATACATCGTAATTATCATGTGCATGTGTGAGTATGATTAGCGCATGCGGTGCAATGCGCGTAGTGCGTGTCTGGATCGCACTATGCGACAGTGGGCCAAGCAAATAATACTTATTTTATGCAAAAAAAAAAGTATTACATTTTGTATACTAGCGACCCGAATCGATCTGTTTCTTAACGTTGGGAAATCCTCTTGATACGGATACGGATACGGATCCTTCTTCTGCCTCGGATGTACGCCAATACGGATATGGATACGGATATCCGGTACATCACTATAAAGCACGGGGAAGCCTACGCTCCCTGCCAGAACCTTTGCGTACCCGAAAGTGGAGGTACGCCGCCAAGAATCGAACCATTCACTTATTCAATGAGCTCGTCAAAATTTCGCCTAGTAAATCAATTTTATGAAAAGTAATAGCGCATGTTTTGTAACGAATCGTAACTCATCTGGCCAGAAATGTTAGTAATGTTTGTAAAATATTGTAATTACTTTGATTTCTCTCAAGTGAATGTACTAACAATTGAAATGAAAGTTAAAAATGACAGAAATTAGGCCAAAGCCCCGGCACTGGCGGTTAGTAACGCATAAAATAATAATTATCAATTTTTAATTTTGTTAACGGTTATCTCTCCGATAATGGGATCCTTTCGCTCGTAAACCAAAACACCGTATCTGCGAACAATTGCAATAAAAATTATTGTTTCCGCAAAAAGGCTCTTTTTTATTATTGCACTTTTAATTAAACTTTTTCGCGTTTCTTGATTAAATTAAATTTCATTGTTGGTCTCATTTTAAAGTTTAATTAGACTGCACTGTTATTTATATGTGCATATTTTTATATGGTTAAGTATTTTATGCTTATACAACCATTCGTATTTCGTTTTCTAACCAATATGCCAATTTATTTTTTTTGAATTGTTGATACGATTGTCCTCCTAAAGAAAATATCATAGTTTTTTAGTACCTAAACTTTTGTTTATGGTTTCATACGAGTTTCTTAGGTATGTAATTTAATTATATACAGCTGTCCGGTAATTAATTAAGAAATGGTTCATGTGGAATCTAGTCTAGTCTAATCTAAACTATTAGTCGAATCTAAATCTAGTCTAAGTCATGAATAATTTTTAAGGCCTCTTTCACCAACTACAAATAAAGTGTTGATTAGTTACTTTTAAAAATAATTTTATGTTTTAAATAATTATGCACTCGGTTTAGTGCATTCTTCGATAGGCGATTTTTTTATGTACAAACAAAGGTAACTATATGAGCTCTATTATCCCCGGTTACCGGTGACTTAAAATGACAGTTAGCCTACTTGACAGATGGTGAAAGAGGCCCTAAGTCATGAACCCAGTAGTTTTTGAGTTTATTCATTACAAACATACAAAATACAGACCTTCTCTCTTTATAATATAATATTTGTATAGATTGGACGCCACTGTCGCTGTGGCGGCGCCACCGTCGTCACAGCGATAAAGTTGTCATATATTTTCTCAGGTGTTATACTCAGGTGTTATATACGAAGTCTCGAGTACCAGATAGTCTAGACATAAATTGTAAATGTTAGCCGACTATGAAATAAAATATTTTGTACGAGAAATAATCAAAAAATTTAGGTTTATGAGTAATGTCCAAAAAAAAATCCCACTACGTCCCAGTTTGTACCGTTTGTCCCGATCTATATACGAGCCTACTTCGGCTCACATTTCTTTGTATATGTAAAATAACATTTTTAATACAGTCAGTCTAATAAAAATTCCTAATATTTTATTCGTGGTAAAACATTGGATATTTTAAAATACATAATTATGATCACATTTACATATAATTTATGATATTTTGAAATACATATTTATTTTAAACCTAGCTGCTGCCCGCGACTTCGCCTTTGAACTTTGACTTTGAAAATTATATACTAAAACCTTCCTCGAGAACCACTCTATTGGTGAAAACAGCATGAAATTCGGTGCAGTAGTTTTTGAGTTTGTTTTATAATATGTAAGGATAATAATAATTGAATTCAACTAAATGTTGAGAATAAGTTTTTTACTCGTCCCTGACGTCTAATAATACTTACAAAGTGCGACTTCCTAACTGTAAATCAACAGATCTCATTACACATGTGTTGATATCCGGAATTGTTGCTAATAAGCTATGATTCCGGCCATTCCGGGTTTGCTACGTAAGCAAGATATTGTTGTGCTGAGCCGGTATTGTCTGTGTTATCGGCACTATTAAGTATTTATAGTGTGTGTGTGTGTGTGTGTGTGTTGGATGTGTTTGTGTGTGTGTTGAGGCTGGTTTTAAAAACGCGTGCGTTAGAATTTATTGAGTCAATAACGAAGTGGCCGGTCGCCGCCGTGTTCAATTCTAGGGTTGTCACTGCATCTTTTTATATAATTTTTAATTTTTTAGTTTTATTATTTTTTTAATCGCTCCTGTGTCGGATTATCTATACTAATATTATAAATAGGAGATATTTGTATTTTTGTTTATAATGAATAAACTCAAACGATTTTAAAAAATTCTTTTACTCAAAGAAAGTTATATTATCAGCCAGTATCATAGACTATACCTATTTTATAAAGTTACGCCGAAGAAGTCGCGTGTAACAGTCAGTTTACTAATAAATTAATAATTATGTAGGTATACTATAATATAATATAATATAATATAATATAATATAATATAATATAATATAATATAATATAATATAATATAATATAATATAATATAATATAATATAATATAATATAATATAATATAATATAATATAATATAATATAATATAATATAATATAATATAATATAATATAATATAATATAATATAATATAGTATAATATAATATAATATAATATAATATAATTATATTATGTACTAGTGACCCAACCCCGACCAACCAAAAATAATTAAAATTTCAAAACACATTTATAAAAGTAAAATACATTATTAATGTATTGCAGTTGTGATATTTAATTTTTATTATTATGAATTCTGGTTACAACAGGAGAAGCCAAGAAAAAATAACTATAGTTGCTTCTTCGAAAATTATGACATATGTCATATTGTGCTTCTTTTTACATTTATTCAACAATTTATTCATTAAAAAATTATTTTATATCAAATAAAAAATTAGGTAAATAATCAAAATAATATTATTAAATTTATACACTAAATCAAATCCAAATTTCGTCTAAGAAGAAATTGTATGATTCTGGCACGTGACAGAGACCTAATAATGACATAATAATGTCATGTTGTATATTGTGCCTCTTATTACATTTTTATTCATTAAAACACATCAAAATTATATCAAAATAATATTATTAAATTTATACACCAAATCAAAATCAAATTTCCAAATTCCAATTAAATGAGTAATTGGATGGAATTGCCAACCCTAAAGCCAATAACGAAATGGAGGCTGCGGCGTGGTAAAGCAGCCGGTCAAAGGGACCGCGCTACACGTACTGGGGCTTATCTTCACGACTATTACCCACACGGGGCAACCACTAATATATACTATATCCTGTGTGTATCGTTCACTTATTAAAAACTAATCAATTTCAAATAGACAATCAGTCTAAACTCGAAACTTCATTTATTATGACAGTCACTTCTTTGATAGTGATAGCGAAGATTTCGTTATTAGATGATAGAACTTAATGGTCAAGGGCGACTACTTCTCTAAAGGTCTACTTGCCTGTGGTATAATAAATGAAAGTAACTGTGTCATCCGATCACCCGATACTCAACCGATCATCGTGAAAATTTGCATAGGTACACGTTGTCAGGGATACAAGAAAGGACATAATCCAAAAAAAGTACTGTTCCCAAGGGATCATCCAAAATGAAATAAAAAACTAACGTTTCTATGTTTCTAGTTAAAAAACTAACTACAAAAACGTGAAAAATATTAGTTAATTAACTTTATTTTATTTGATGGATGACAAAAAAAATGGTACATCCTAATTTTCTTTCACGTAATTAAACAAACATTCACGTAATATACTTTTTTAAATTGGTAAAAAGTGTCTTCTCGAAAACCTACTTAATGTTCCTAACTATTCTATATCACAATGAGTCTACGTACTGTTTCTAAGTCTAAAGAGTACTACTCTTTAAATATTACAGTTAGCGCCTCTTTCACCAACTACAAGTGAAGTGTTGATTAGTTACTTTTAGAAATAATTTTATTTATTTATTTATTTATTTAATGGCTAACCTAACAGCATTTAATATTTTACAAATACATATAATATATTAATTAAATTTTTATATAGCCTATTACAAGGTTATATATAAGGTTTTATGTTTTATTAAATTATTCACTCGGTTTAGTGCATCCATCGATAGCCGATTTTTTTAAATTATTTTCTATTTAATGTTTGGGACGTTTACCGTAAAAACGAAGGTAAATATATCAGCTAAGTTATTCCCGGTGACAGGTGATTTTAAATGACGGTTAGCCTACTTGACAGTTGGTGAAAGAGGCGCTCGATCTAATAAGTACCGTTTCTATATCACAGTGGGGTCAGTGGGTAAGTCTAATCAGTAGATACTGTACTTACTTAATTTCAAGTTCGTTATTGTAGAGCGACCCCTAAAACCGATTTTTCCTCGAGCATCTCAATTTGAAATCTCTTAAAGAAATAAAACACTGAAATCGGAACTCTAAAGAACTGCGCAAACATATTAGCTTTGCATCGCTACGCCCTTAGAAATCAATATCGCGTGCACTCTCCATTAAAAACTCGCACACATAACTCGACACGCGGCATTTGGGCGCACACAATTTTGACCTGTACTGTCGTCCTTGTTGATTTTGAGCTGTTTGTAAAGGACGACTGTATAAATTAGCAAGTACTACCGCGGTGTGGGTTAAAGACTCCCTCCCAAAGGATAATAGTAAGGACAAATACAAACGGACCGTTCAAATGTGAGGCTTGAACACGAAAATAACTCAATGTTGGTTAAAAATGTTTGTCCCCAGTTAACAGGTTGACAATAATTTGTCTAACTACGTCATAGGTGATACAAGACTAAAGAATTGTTGTGTGTTAGGGCCCACTGTATACAATCTCTAGTAGTTCCTTCATTTTACTAAGGTATACCATGGTGCCGTTGCAGGCGACGGTAGCCATAGGCCGTCTCAGCCTATCTGTCGACTTTAAAGTAAAAAAAAAAAGTAAGAGTATATCCAAACCCACTCTTTTATCTTTCCCAGTCTATTTATCTATCTAAGATCGGCATAAAAACAATGGCATCCCACTGATCACATGTATTCCTATAATTTCTTAACCATTGTATGTTTTTCTACGATTTTTTAATCAATATAAGTATTAACCTTAAGCAACAATTTATCATTTACAACAACCACCTATTGTCCTCAGTAGAATTATCTCGCGGATTCCCGGTCTATTGGTGAAAATCCAGGGCCGAATATTCATTAATTAATCATTATTTAACTGTTATTTCCATCAGGACGTAACAGAGAAAAATTGCTTGTGTGTAGGCTACGGTAGCGATCAATAGTCTTAAAAGGGCCTTCTTAAAAGAAACTTTTAGATATATTCCAATTCTATATCTACATATTCGCTGCTTAAAAACTAAAGGGCCATAAAACAAAAAAAAATCAAAAATGTTTTTAATTGCAAAAATACAATCAAAATACTTCATATTGTATATTGCAAATGACTTATGGTTGTTTTATTCCATATTCAGTATATTTTTATCATTTTTTATATATTCAAAAGTAACTTATATGCTTATATCTCTTCTAGTATTCAGTTTATTATAAAAGTACTTAAAACATTTAATGCTACTTAACTTAATATGCATATATTTGATATATTAACAATTTCTTGTTAATATAGACAAAAAAATAATTTAATTTTTTCGATAGCTCTCCTGTAAAAAGTGTAATTTTGATTTGTGGCCCTTTAGTTTTTTAAGCAGCATATAAGTATCTATTTACACATAAGTACCTACTATAAAATATTGTGTCGCTGTCCGCTAACTTCTTCTAAACCTCACAACAGATTTTTATTGCGACCTTTTCAAGATTAATATAGGTATCTATAGGTACCTAAGGTATAATATACCCATATATGCCATAAAACAGGAGGTACGAAATGAGTAATGCCGTGTGAACAAAAAATTAAGAGTCATCGGGTCGTGTTGAGTATTATCATATCAGTGCATCAATACTGTACAGGCCGGCGAATAATGCTACCGTTCGACGTTGGGCCACGAATTAAGTGAGTTTCATTGGCGCAAGCGATGCGTGAAGCGGGCGCTTCGCTTTAACCAAAAAATACTTTACATTTTAGAGAAATTTAATTATATAATTTTACACTGCTATTCTTAAAACATAAAGAATGTTTATTTATTTATTTATGTTGACCATCATATATGTTGCTTGTATACTTGCGTATATTTTGAATTTTTGTCGCTGTTAACTAGGTTTTTCTTTCTTTCCATAAGTTTTCACTTTTGGAAAGAGCGATGAATGAGTAAGGTTTGTGTATAGGTATACCTACTTTGATTTGTGATAATCTGTGCGATTCCGGAAGCGTATCGCTAGTAACTGAATAGATACAAAGTCTAAATGTCATTTGTATGCAATAAAATTAGCAAGTAATTTTACAACTTTAATATTATTTAAAAGAACTTAATGGCCCATCTTCCAAGATCAAGATAAACGCCATTTCTACCTCGATTTGACGTCTATATTCATATGTCGAACGCCATCTTGAAATCTAAAATATTAAAGAAAAAAAAAAGATGGCGTCTTTAGTGTCAAATGATTAGAGATTAGATGGGAGGCGAACAGTTTTTTTGGTGGGAATATTTTAATTGATGACTAATTTTGTGTTCATTATTTTTATATGAAAATACAACGAAAAGATTTTTTAAGATAAATTTAGATTAGTTAATGATGGTAATATTAACTACATTGTTATTTTCACAAATTACTTTACATAAAGCAACCCAACCAGAAAATAAATCTAGTTTTTTGTTATTATTAATAAGGAGTGTTTTGTTCAAAGTCGCACTAAATCAGAAAACTAAATACAGTTTTGTAATTGTATTATTTATTATTTTAAGGATGACAAATAGAACGGTATTGATTTTGATTTTGACTGTACTGTACTGTAGTTTGTGCAGTACAGTACAAGTACAGTGTACATTAGGTACAGTTAGGAACGCAGTGAGTGTCTAATGCTTACTTAGTAAATTTATATTTTTATATTTTATATTATATTTTTTTTATTTTTTATAAAAAATATTTTTTATTTATTATATTTTTTAAATCCAAATAATAATAAAAATTTCACAATAATATTACTTGGATCATAATTAAGAACATCATAAATGTCACCAGCAATGATCTAGCAGCTAAGAGAAAAAAAAAACCACTATATTCCGAGAATAATCACTTGTACGTAAAGTATAGAATAGGTATGTTTGCTTATAAAATTGATACGAAGGCATCAAATATTCAAATCACAATGTTTCCGTAATCATATGTTTGCTATTGTTTTGTTATAACTGTCGATGATCGCATGATGGAAGTTTTCCTTTCAAAATACTCTTTCTTAAACACACTTGAATTAGGTAGGTACTCGTATCATAGGTAGAATCTTGACGCAGGGTTGAGATCCTTAGACGGTTCATAAAATAAATAATAATAAATATATATAAATACATATGAATGAATAAATGAATAAATAATTAAAGAAATGGATAATAATACGCTCAAAGAAAATACTACTCGTAACGTACACGTATGTATTCACATAAAACACACGGCCGTGTCATTGTTACTATTGTATAATATTCAGGTATGATGTATAATATGTAGCTAAGACAAAGTATAAATCCTAGATATGTAGTATTCTATTACTTATTCTGTGGCCATGTCCACGACACAGCTCAATAACAAAAAAAAATGTTGAAACTACTAAAATTAAAAAAGTGTAATCCAATTAAAATAATATAGGTACCTATTTAAAAAAAATCATTTGGTTACAATTTCAAAAAACAGTATTGCATGCATGAACAATAGATTTGTGTATTTTTTTCCCATAATTTCGCCCAGTTGCTCCCGTTTCGAAGTCGTGATCATAATAAAATAACTCACGGTAGCTTCGATATGTCTAATTTTTATATTTTTTTAACATAAAGCCAGTTACACACTGAGTTGATAACAGAACAACACGTCATGTCAACTGGTAATTTAAAAATAGTTATAAAAGCATTTCTGATGACTAATACGGCTTGCTTTGAAACTTAGATGGATAGTATAATATGCTCGTTACATAAATTAAATATTTAGACAATAATATAAATAACATAATGTAAACAATTGTTTATAAATAAACTAGACTGGGCGACAGAGCTTCGCTTGGGCCAATGAAGGGTTTAAAGTTTTTTACACGTAAGAAAGAAAGTATGCAGAAAAAAAATCCAAGAATACTTGAATTAATAATTAATAATTCAAAATACTATAAAACGAGCAAGCGGTATTACTTTTGTAACCGTTCCATTAAAAAAACTACCTAAAACGAATTTTCTCGAAGATTCGTTTCTATCTTGACAGATAGATATCTGGACCTAAAAAACCCCTAACCCTAGATTTTCGTCAAAATCTTTTTTTTTCTATTCTTGTGTTAATTATTCTTGTGTATAAGGAAGTGTGGGATAGCCCACTGAACATCGGCAAGATGTCATCATAATTTTCAATCTACTTATAAATAAATAAATATATATAATATTTATTACTTCAAGAAGAATCATGTCACACAGAACATCGAAAGTAGTTTCAATGACAATTAAAAAAAAAAGTCCCATTGTGCCCCAGACTTTTTCGACAAAGACAGGCTGCCAGTAATCCGACACTTGACGTTATTAAGTGGTCTGTGGCTCACGGATCTCCGAGACAGATGACAGCCTGCCTACTGATGTTCACTGTTCAATGGATTACCACAGCTTACTCGGTAGGATGGCATTATAAATATTTTCATTAAATCCCTATTATCCTTGTGCGGCCCTTTCGTATTATATTCGCAATTTTTATGTTTAAGTTAATTTTTAAGTGGAATATAGTAGCGAAATAATGCGGTTAAAATTTAAAATACTTAGTTATTATATTGTTTATGGTTATAACTTTTTTTTAAGATCATTCCTTACATATTATAAAACAAAAGTCCTCCGCCGCGTTTGTCTGTCTGTCTGTTCTAAACTATTGCACCAATTTTCATGCTGTTTTCACCAATGGATAGAGTGGTTCTCGGGGAAGATTTTAGTATATAATTTACAAAGTTACGACGGGCGAAATTGCGGGCAGCAGCTATAGTTTACAAATAAACCGGAACGGGAGGAAGGACAGAAGGCTCGCGAAAGGCCATGTAGTGGAGAGACAGAGCTGATGATAATTATGATCATAATACAGTAAGTATGTGATCCATAATAGATTCGTTTTCTTATAATATGTGTTCTTATAATACATTTATTATCCTCGTTCTAAGTTAATGTGCTATCCCATAAAATTAATACCCGTGAGAAAGGAGTTTCCTTAATGAAACACGTCCACTACTGCAAATATTACCTAGATATATAGATTCTAATTTGAATTCAGAGTCTTAAATATTTGTCTATTTGTTTTATTACAAAAGGCTTCACACCGAAATGCGAACGTGATGTTATACGACCTCAATCGAGTTTAATTCAAAATAACTGCGATTTAATCTAGCTAGCTTAATCAGTGATTTCTTAGTGGAGATTTATTTAACTTAATATAAAAAAAACCAACTAAATTAATGTTCTGTCTAATGTAAATACTTATTAAATTTCATCTAAATTCGTATACATTTTATACTTTTTCAGAATTAGTTTTTGCTCGTGCAATTTGCGTAGGTAATTTCCTACGCAAACCTATACTTATGTACAATACGAACAATTGCCTTTGACCAAAGATTTAAATCGAAAGATGCGGCGTAATCTCCTCGCGCCATACTAAAAACAAATTGAAAATTCTTAACAATGGGTTGGGCGCAGGCGCTCAACCCAACTACAGTTGCACGCCAGCTACAGTGCGTGACGGTCGCTTGTTGAGAGCGTCGCTATCGTCACAGTCACGTTTGAAGTAAGGAATGTGTTGTCTGTGTTTAAAAGTGTGTTTAGACAAAGGTATATGTATTTTATACTTTTGTCTTTAGTATAATATATGTTGTATTTTGTAACACACTTTTGCTAGTAATGCCGCATCTCTCGATTTAAATCTTTGCCTTTGACCTGTGCCTTTTCCTGGTCTGGCCTGGCCTGCACCAAAAGGCAAAATAAAATATTTAAAACTAACACAACAGACTATGTACTTAATAAAAAAAATCATTCTCCAAAATAAGGTTTGTGTTCCGCAAAAAGATAAGATTTGAGAATACTTTCATTCTCGCATTCGGTTGAAATAAATGCTCGGTTTATTAACAACAAGATTAGATGCGATTTTACATATATTACAAAAACACATAGTTAATAAAAAAAAAATTTAACCAATGATAATTGTGACCCAAGTACGAGGTTGTACAACTTTATAATAGGTATTAAGTATACCAAAGTACCAAAATGTGAGAAATTGTCACCGTTATAAACAAATTGATAAGGAAACAAAAGATATTTAATGTTATAAAAAGGTCATATAGGTCGTTGGCTGTCTAAAGGTTCTATTGGTGGTAGGTGACCACCGTCACAAGTAGACACGAGTAACGCTATAGTGATGATGATGATGACCTTGGTAGTATAAAAAGACAAGCTATAATTAAAATTATTTATACTTTAGGTATATACTTAACATCCCTTATATTAGTATAATTATGTCATTTTTATGATACTATAAGTAGCTGGTGCCGCGAGTTCGCCCGCGTTGAAATTATATACTAAAACCTTCCTCTTGAATCACTATCAATTAAAAAAAAAGATAACATATGATATTATGCTCAATATATAAGCAGGCATTTCTATAGCAAATAGCATCTTAAGTTACAATTCCCCTTAAATGAATAAAATGTGGTTCGAACTTAAACAGTAGGTATGAGATGTCGAGTGCCCAATGGGTCAGTTTATTATCCTTTATTTTTTTTTTCAAAGCTAATAAACCAAGAAAAACAAAAATTGCTTCCGAATGAAATGAAAAATAGGCGACACTCCTTGCCAGCGGTCTCCTGTAAACAATAAATCATTAGGATACGCACAGACAGACGTACAATATTTTAACGCCATGGTCACTGACCGGCTGGGGGTCTTGAAAAGAAAAAAAAAACCCTGTCATACACCGGATGTGATCGGCGCGACATCTCTCCGGCGACAAAATGATGGCGCCCGGGATGGACCTTTTTTTTCACAAGAGACTCTCAGAAAAATAACCCTAAAAACCATGGAAATATGGCTTATAATCGTGTCTGAGCGGAGTAAGTTTATTAAATCTTATGGTCAAATAGCATCAAATTACATTTGACTGACAATTTCGATTACTGTTTTTGTTATTTGTACAAAAATAGAGTTGCAACATAAACATTGTGGCCATTGAGAAAAAAATCATAATTTTTTTTTAAATTAATTTACTGCCGCGTGTACTATGTCGATTGACAATTATCGTCCCAACAGTCGTTTCTGCGAACGGTCTTATAAAGGCCATCACTATGTACATATTATAAAACAATTAAGTCCTCTGCCTCGTCTCTCTGTCTGTTCGCGATAAACTCAAAAACTACTGCACCGATTTTCATGCTGTTTTCACCAATGGATAGAGTGGTTCTCGAGGAAGGTTTTAGTATATAATTTACAAAGTTACGCGGGCGAAGTCGCGAGCAGCAGCTAGTACAGTATAAACAGCACTGATCCTGAAGAGACGCTGATGAAATCAAGAGGAAAATTTCCCTAAAATGTATCCCTAAAAAGAAGCTTACATCTATTTTTCCGTGTGTTTCCGAGGCACGCGAATTATAGTGTTTTCAAAGGCAAAAGGCTTTTATTTATGTTAAGGTCGATAGACAGGCTGATTGTCCACTTGATGGTAGGTAAACACAAGCAAAAGTAACAACAGCACACATGCTGTTTCACGTTGGTCTTCTGCAAGGTGGTGGTTATAATGTCTGGCGAAACGTACTCGTAGTCTGCAAGGTTTAAAAAAAATAAAAAAAAAATTTCTATCTTTTTTATGAATTTACTATATTAAAAGATCTCGAACGCATTCATTGTAAAAACGCCGTACCTATAATAGTTCGTTTTTTGAAAATCCCAAATAATTTGTTTAGCTATCTATTGACACTAAAGACATTATTTGATTGTTTTCGGCTGTAGTGCGGATTTTGAAAATCCCACAGTAACATTTTTTCAGGATAATCTGAGCCTATAACATTACCAACATTTACATTTATATAGGTACCCATTAGTAGGATTGTTTTTGTTTTTGTGTCGCAGAGTAATTCTGGTAAAAAAAAGAATTCAAAAAATGTCAACGGCGCCACCTCTATCCGAGAAAAAAAAACAAGAAATACTTTCCCAATTCGTCACCTACAACAGGCAGATCTACACGTGCCCAACAAATGGTCAAGGAACATTTCTATAAAAAAAAATACCAATATCGCTTAGTCATCGGACTCTGCCAAAAATAACCTGCAACAATTGAGACGTCAGACTGATTTGACATGTGTCAAAAAATGGGCGTTATTGGCACCCAAATATTTTGATTGACATTCGTACAAGTTTGGGGGCGAAATATTTTGATTTATCTATTGTTACCTATATTAGATAATAATTTATTAGAAAAAAAGATTGCATATTATCTTTTTAAGTTAATATGCAATATTTATAAAATTACAGTCTTCATACAGATTACAAAAAATTTGGCTTAATGATCAAATAATCAACCAAATTTTGTTTAAATGTAAAAATTATTTTAGAACTTTTTACTAAAATTTAAAACTAAAATTTAGTAGTTTTGGCTGTACGTTTATTTTATAGCCAGGACAAACAATTTTATAAGTTTACACGAATAAAAAGTCTAACAGGCAGCCGAAGGAAAGCTCAGAGACATCATAAGTTTTGCACCAATAGTTAATATAATCCGTAAATACTTATTCAGAACTAGCTTTTTCCCGCAACTTCATCCGCAAGCTATTTTTCCAGCTTTTAAAATATTCAGGTTTTATTGCTCATTATACTTTTTTCAACAGTACTTTTTTCTGGATGAAAGATACCCTACGTCCTTTTTGGAACCCCTGACAATGTGTATGCTAAATTTTAGATGTTTGTTCATGAAAAAAAAATATGTCAACAATAGGAATATCGTGTACGTGATTTTCAAATAATTAAATAACACAATTAAACCAAAATCTATGTAAAACCGTTCCGGGTTAAGACAGCTAAGCTAAGCTTAAAGAAAAAACTAATCTCAGGCGTTATCGACTGTCCCTTGACTGTCCCCCATAAAAGACCTATAATGTCCGTTCAAAAACAAAAAAAAAAACAAAAGAAAAGTTTAAAAAAATCCCGCGTTATCTCTGACCGGCGCCAGTGGCAGCGAGGCGGGAATGTTTATTTTTTTTTAAGCAAAAATCCCGACGCATTCAGCCTGGTAATTGACAGAATTTACGCGTCCGATAACACAGTAAGGCCTTATATTATAACCGGTTTTCATTTCAGTGTTATGTGGTTTGATTCCCTTTCGTTTTCTAAACGCATCGCCGGCGTCTTTTGTTTTTACTTTGACTTGAAATATATGTTTGGAGCTTACTCCTTTTCATACATATATCGCTGCTTCAAAACTAAAGGGCCACAAGTCAAAATTACACTTTCTACAGGAATGCTAATCGAAAAAAATTAAATAAATTATTTTTTGTCTATTTTTTTTTCTTATTAGATATATATCAAATATACATCGTTAGAACCGTATAAAGTAGCATTTTTAAGTAGCAGTATATATGTATATATATCTTCTAGTATTCAGTTTATTATAAAAGTACTTAAAACATTGTTTTAAGTACTTTTATAATAAACTGAATACTAGAAGAGATATATATATGTTACTTTTGAATATATAAAAAATGATCAAAATATACTAAATATGGAATAAAACAAAAATAAGTCTTTTTGCAACATACAATATGAAGAAGGATTGTGATTGTATTTTAGCAATAAAAACATTTTTGGATATTTTTGTTTTATGGCCCTTTAGTTTTTAAGCAGCGAAATGTTTTGAATTTGAATTTTAAAATTCAGTAAATAATTAACGTCAAAGTTGGAAGGTAAAAGAAGTCATAAAATAATTCAATTCTGCAGATCCAAGGCAATAAAATTCTCCAAATTCCTTGTTCGTTCCGGTTTTGCTTTTTTTGTTCTAACTAATGTGACTCAATTTCTTTTTGTTACAATTTCTTCAAAGAAATATGCTTAATAGGTAAATACACTTCTATGGAAAATTTTAAAGATATTTTAAGATAAAATTATTTCAATATAGATAAGGTTTTAATATCCATAAAATAACTTATAATTGTAGGTAGAGTTAACTAACTTAGTGATTGTTATGTATGAGAAATTTATAAATAAACTAGCTGGCGCCCGCAACTTCGTCCACGTTGAAGAAGAAAAAAGTAGGTTTCTTCTTAAGTAGGTACTTCTTAAAAAAGTAGGTTATCTCCGGTTACCAGTGACTTTAAATGACAGTTTGGCCTACTTGACGTTTGAGAAACAGGCGCTTAAACGTATTAACTGATTTTCATGAAACTTGATAGATAAATATTTAGATATACAGGACACAGGATAGGCTACTTTTTTCTTTTTCAACGCGGACAAAGTCGCGGGCGCCAGCTAGTTTAGAAATATATTTTAAAATCGTATACAATTAAAAGACAAAGTCCTTGCTCAGATACCTTTGATTCACCGCCTCTTATCTCGAGATCTCTCCTCGACTTCCGTATGCAGTTAATTTTAAGGCTTTAACTAAAGGCGCCTAACTCTTTTTTTAATTAAGGGTACCACTGCTCACACACAAACTTAACTGCGCTTAGCGCCTCTTTCACCAACCACAAGTAAAGTGTTGATTAGTTACTTTTAGAAATCATTTTATGTTTTATTGAATTATGCACTCGGTTTACTGCATCATTCGATAGGCGATTTTTTTAAAATTATTTTCTATTTAATGTTTGGGACGTTTACCGTACAAACAAAGGTAAGATATCAGCTAAATTATTCCCGGTGACAGGTGACTTTAAGTGACGGTTTAGCCTACTTGACGTTGGTGAAAGAGGCGCTTAATCTTAAGAAATGTGTATTGATTTACATCGCTTTCTTAATTAAAAGTGACATCTTCAAACTTAACTGACACCATTATATTATCTACTAGCTCTTGCACGCGACTTCGTCCGCGTTTTTTTTATAAAATATAGTCTATGTTACTCCCTGATAATGTAGCTTCCCAACAGTGAAAGAATTTTTCAAATCGGTCCAGTAATTTCGGAGCCTATTCAATGCAAACAAACAAACAAATCTTTCCTCCTAATAATAAATCTGTAAGTGTAGTTATTGTATTGTATGTATATATGTTCCTCCATAACTCTTAAATGAATTAACTGATTTTCATGAAACTTGGTAGATAAATATTTAGACGTACAGTACACAGGATAGGCTAACTTTTTTTTTCAACGCGGACGAAATCGCGGTCACCAGTTAGGCAATAAAAAAAGGTTAGCTACTATATTATGTCCCCATTGAAATAAGTATTCCAAAAAAATTAAATTAAGCGAAATAAACGCCCCTTTTGTAAAAATTTGACTGTTTTAAGTAGGTACTAGGTATGTCTGATATCTAACAAACATATTATGGGGTATTAAGGAACATATGTTATACATATAGTGTACCTTATCTATGAGGTACAAACTGTTGAACACACTTCGGTAGTAAAAACGTCAAATGCAAATTTTGTTATCAACAAACCACTCGTTCCGTTTTCTATCCAATATGTCATTTTATTTGAATTGATGATACAAATGGCCTGCTAAAGAAAATATCATATTTTTATAGTAAACTAGCTGTTTCACGCGACTTCGTCCGAATTGAAAAAGAAAAAAAGTAGCCTATCCTGTGTCCCGTACGTCTAAATTTTTATGTACCAAGTTTCATGAAAATCAGTTAATTCGTTTAAGGGCCTCTTTCACCATCTGCCAAGTAGGCTAACTGTCATTTAATCACTGGTAACCGGGGATAATGGAGCTGATTTACCTTTTTTTGTATGGTAAAAGTCCCAAAAATTAAAAAGAAAATAATAAAAAAAATCGCCTGTCGAATGATGCAGTAAACCGAGTGCATAATTCAATAAAACATAAAATTATTTCTAATAGACACTTGTAGTTGGTGAAAGAGGCCCTAAGAGTTATGTAGGAACATTACGTAATACAATACCTACACTTACAGATTTATTATTAGTATTGATTGATTATCTGCTATATATGGTATTTTTTTTTTTGAGAATATTTAAAAAAAAAAAACTGTAATATATGTTTAAAGGTATACATGTCTTCCTGCTACCTATTTTATTGTATATTTGAGACCACCGAGGCCAGTTTTATGGGGGTGTGAAGTCGGTAGTCGACGAGACGGTGTCTCACACCTACGGCTCAAAATTATTGTTTGGTCGCGTTTGCCAATGGTGTCGGCATTTTTTTTTATTCAACAGTAACCTGTGAATTAAAAAAAAATGCAAAGAAAAATATTTTTTAATGTGCCGAGGCATAAAACTTAGGTAAATTTTGCGTAATATTGATATTAATACGTTTTTATTTTGAAATTTTTTTTATGTTATAATAGGTACAATTTTAGCACTTTTTTTGCTATAAAATTGTAAAATTCTTTTAAATAACAATTTTTATAAATCTTACACTATAGTTTAGAAAATGCTGTGCTTTCCAATAATTTAAATTTATACTTGTAATATTTCTTTCTGTGAGGCTTGTATATTGTAATTAAGTATGTTATTAATTGGTAAGCCTTTTCAAATAACTAAAAATTTTTTTTTTTTTATTCTGAAAAAAAAGCTCGTATGTATATAATACCTAGTACCTACGCTATGCAACAACACGCCACTAGCTAAAATTACACATACAAGTACATATTAATTAAGTAATAGCTATACATATTAATTTGATTCGCCCCCAAAATACTTTGTGCTTTGTGATAACTAATGTCAACTTTGAAAAGTTAATTTTTAAACTTAGCTCGGCCGGGAGACGAATTTGGGACCTCTGAGTTAAAAAGCTAAGGCATTTTAACTACGCGACCAATTCGCTCGGTTTAGTAGTCATCTTGCACAATTTTATTTCGTGCGAAATGTCGAGTAATATTAATCAAAATGTCGACAACAGTGGAAAACGCCTTTGCACGTGTCGGAGTCTATGATCACCGCATTACTTTGTTTATAACCGGATGGACATTCATACTCGTATTTAATATGTGTAAAAATTCTTTTGTTATCGAATAATAAAAGAGATATCTAGATATCTATTATGTTGGCTGCTTTATGGAGAAATCAAACTAGTAGATTTTCTCTATAGTTAGTACTAGTAGATTCTGGTGATTCAATTTTAAAATGCGTTCGTGGAACAAAATAATAATTAGATATCCTAAAAGTCTTCAAACTACGAGTATACTAACTCTGACTGTTAAAAAGTTATTAATTGTATCAATGATTTTAGTCAATGGACTAAAAACGTAAGATCACCCAAGGAATGGGTAGGATCAAAAGGTAGAAAGGTAGAGATGGGATGATCCATCTTCCATAAGGTTTTCCATAAGGTTCCATAAGGATAACTGGTATAAGGGAGGATCGAGAGGAGGCATTTGTCGAAGAACAGCCAAATAACGAAAGTACTACCTACCTATTTAGTAAAAGTATAGGTAGGTACTTACAGACTTTTACGACTTGAAGTAAACCAATATTGAAAAAAAAAACAGTGGCACTCCGGGAGTGCCGACAGAAGTAAAAACTTGACCAATTACGTGTTTATTTTTTGAATCGTCAGGAATAAACAGATTTGTCGGTTAAACGGTTACATCACGGTCAAAAATTGTCAAAAATTTTTAAAATTTTAAATTTTTTTAATTAATCGGTTACGCGGCAACAGTCGCGAGTTCAATGGTTTTTTCCCATCTCAAAAATTTTTTTTTTTAATTAATCGGTTACACGATTATGGTAACAGGTCGCGAGTTCAATAGTTTTTTCCCATCTCAAAAATTGTTTTTTTTTTTTAATTTATCGGTTACACGATTACGGTAACAAGTCGCGAGTTCAATAGTTTTTTCGCATCTCAAAAATGCCCAACAAAAAGCTTCCAAAAGCTTTTGTTTTTATTACTTTTTTTGATAATGTGTTTATTGGTAGTCAGCTTAGTCGTAATTTTGGTGACAGTAACCACAAGCGCCAAACAACAGTATTCCTATCATTTTTCACCTACAGTAGGATCCGGCTTAGGTCTTAAATTAAGACCTAACACTCTTAATACATCGGACCACCTACCTCAGGCGAAGTTAGCCGACCATAAAATATTTCGCTCATACAAACGATGCACTCACTTATTTGTCTTAGCATTTAGCAAACCCTGCTTGTATGTAAACTTGTAATAAAATTCATCCTTGAGCAGTTGCTAAAAGGGATACAAGTAGAAAGTTGCTATTTCTAGATATCTAAGTACCTACTTACAGTATTGCTTTGTACCTAATTTGTGTTAGGTACAGGCAAAAGATTGTTAAATACAGAAAGTGAAATAACAGTAGGTACCTACTTACGTGTGGATAAGGGATGTTAGAGCCCATTTCCCTAAACCCTGTGCAGCAATGTGTTATAGGCGAAAAATGTCTATGTATATTTTATAACTAGCTGACGCCCGCGACTACGTCCGCGTTGAAAAAGAAAAAGTAGCCTATCCTGTGTCCTGTACGTCTAAATGTTTTTCTACCAAGTTTCATGAAAATCAGTTAATTCGTTTAAGAGTTATGGAGGAACATATATACATACAATACAATACCTACACTTACAGATTTATTATTACTCGTAGTATTGTTTTATGTAAGGCTCGACATATATTTAGGTTGACTGTCCACTGTTGATGGTAAGTGGGTACCGTAGTCTATACCTATATAACACAAGCAACTCCACAGGTGCTACAAGTACCTAAGCTACTGACCATAGTAGGAAGAGATAGGAATTAGGTAGGTATACAAGGCGTCCCAAAACTGTGCGACATGAAGGGAATATACCTTAAATATCGTAGATAGGATATTTTGCTGAAAGATGACTTTTTTATTTTTAAAAGTTAGTAACTAATACTGCATTCAAAGATTTTCTAAAAATTAGAAGCATAATTTGTTTTTAAACTAGAAATATGTGGTTATTTGTTTGTTTGTTTGCATTGAATAGGTTTCGAAACTGCCGGACCGATTTGATACATTCTTTCATTGTTTTTAAGCAATATTATCAGCGAGTACATTAACTATATTTTATAAAGTTACACGGACGAAGTCGCGTGCAACAGCTATAGTAGTACATATTAGTATAAATACAATTCGGATTCAAGTAAAACCGGAACTAAAGTTGAGCAAATAAATCTGTAACCCTCTAATGGTTGGTTTCACTTGCATTAGCAGAAATAATGCTGGGGTTAGTTGCGACCCCATCCAGTTTATAAATCAATCAGACTTCCCTCTCGAACCATAAGTAACGTTAAGGTATAGAATCTACAATCTACAAAATGTGCAAATACATACTTGCAATCCCATGAAAACTTATGGGATTATTTTTTGGTTTATTGTTTCATTAAATCTCGCATACCTAATGTTGACGTATTATATTTATTTACTAGGTGGCGCCCGCGACTTCGTCCGTGTGGAAAAAGAAAAAATTAGCCTATCCTGTGTCCCGTACTTTTAGATGTTTATCTACCAAGTTTCATGAAAATCAGTTAATTCGTTTAAAAGTTATGGATGAACATACATACTTACATACATACATACATACAGAAAAAAATTCTAAAAATGGTCAATTTAGTTTCAGTGTCATGTTTAGAGCCTATAAACACGATATCTCTGAAAACAAAGTAACTTACTCCATGACCAACCCCAGATTTATTATTAGTATTGATTAGAAGAAATCTAAATATTTTTGTCAAATATAACGAAGTAGAAACAAATCTGGTTACTGTCGTAAGAATAATTATTAAATTTATGACTGCAAAACCCAATATGCCAGCCACTACAAAATTAGTATAAATTTTCATTACATCACTAGCGACCCGCTCCCGGCTTCGCCCAAAAGTGCATTTTTTTTTAGGTAGGAACCTTCCCTAATTATCCCTGTATCCATGAGTGAAGACAGAATTAAAATTGGTCCAGCCCTTCTCGAGTTTTGCGCTTAGATTATAATACATATAAAATTTGGGAGTCTCATTTTTTTTTAATTTAAATTACCTACTTAAGTAGAGTAGGTAGATAAATCCAGAAGAGAAAATTCAAAAAGGAACTTGAATATTCTCAATAAATGTGTTGTTAAAATAAATGTTGATACCTACTAAATTTTAGTTGTTTAACGTAACGAAGTACTTACCTAAACAGTATAGGTACCTAATCAGTGGGTAATCTAATTGCCTTTGAAAAAAATTAAAATTCACTTATAAATTAATATTTTCCAAAATGTAAAATTTCAACTAATTACTGTGAAAATATTTTTAAGGTAGGTAAGTATAATAATATCTACCTACATACCTATATAATTAATATCATGGGCATAATAATATTATACATAGGTACAATAAAATAAGTGACCCAAATAAACATTTGTTATATTATAATTATAATATATAAGGTAACTGTTCAATGAATTCTACTAAAAATATTTTTTAAAGGGTAATCCTTCTAGGATTAAATCTATAGTTTGTTTTTTAATCTCAGAGACAAAAATGACATGCATTACATACATTTCATGGTATCATTATATGCAAAGTTGACATTTGCATGTGTCATTTTTGTCTCTGATTAAAAAACAGACCGTAGTCATAAGACTAATGAGCTTAGAAATTAGGTATAACTTAACCTTAATTGACTAAACTGATTTATTTAGTTACGGTTCTTATTTTCTTTATTAATGGTAAGACACTTTGTTCTTGTGTTTTTTTTTCAGGCCTTAAATTTATACCTACATTAACTATAGGTTTTAAAATATAATTTTAAAAGTAAAATTGGAATTTAAAATAATAATGACTTGTCAAAAAAAAAAATTATTTTTATTACCAAAACAAAAAAATATATATAAATAAAAAAATAGGTGAAATAATGCGTTGAACTGTGCGGCAAAAATTCCTTCTGTAGATGTCAATTCAAATGGAAAATTGTTTATTATAATCATACTTCAGCCAAATATACCATATATTCATATAATATTCATAGCTCATTGTATGAAAATATACCAAAAAAGAAAAAAAAACTCACTCGGCATCATTTCCACATGAGAAGACGTATCCATGATGTTGTGATGGTGGATCATGTCAGGTGGGGACTGCACCAGCCCACCACCACCTCCGCTGGCCATCACCATCACTGACACTAATTCTTCACTGTCCAACACCTTTACTGTCCACTCGCCTGGACGATTGCGTCTCAATAAAGCCCCGGTTGTGTTCAATTTATAATTTTCTACCTTTTATTTTATTGCAAACTCTTTGTTTGATTCTTGAAATTAATATCACAATTACGACGAATTAGCTAAAATCTATTTTTCAATACACTTACATACAATAACACTATTCTATCACAAAATGAATACATCAAAAATTTGGATCGGTTGAAAGTAAAATTTTCACTACTAGGCACTTCGTCATTTTTTTTTTCTTCAATAAAAGTCTGATGTTCGCGACGCACGACCTTCCGTGGCGGCGGCCAAGCCCATACTGCCGTGTTTGTTATATCTATAATTCTATGGATCGACGCCAGAGCGCATGCGTGGATCGTCCTTCCCTCCCATTGGTCCGATTCAAATACGCCTTTTCGAACGAGCCCTCCGATTGGTGGATTCGTCCCCGATTCCGCCCCCCAATCGAAGGTACCCTCACAAAATGGCGCCCCCCAATAGCCTTTTGATGCTTTTTTGAACATTTTCTTCAGTAAAAAATAATCCGGTTCCGAATATAATGAGCATGATTTATGGTTTTGATCCGTGAGCGGTTTTTTTTTCTCTGGCTTTATTTTATAATCTGGCCATGTTAATCTTTCTTGTTTTAGGTGCCTTGTTTTTGATTAATCGTGACTTGATTTTTGCTTGTTTAATGTGTGTGTCTACCATCGGCCGAGTACACTCTGTATGAATATATACCTATGTATATGATGGCCACGCGGTTTATCGATTTGCAATCCTTTGAGGAACAACTAATACCTATTATACTTTTTTAACTCATTATAGGAAATCACACAATGTTAGTTACCTAATTTGGAGCTGGACCAAAAAAAAATCAAAGAGAGTGGTTTTTTTTGTGAGTAAGGAATGTAAGAACCCATTTCCCTATCCCTATGCCTATCCTCAATCCCATTTTGGTTGGCAGCGCACTTGTAATACCTACCTACTTATGGCGTTGCTTGTGTTATACCTACATGGGTAGGTATAGGTGACGGTAGCCATCAAAGTCCTACCTTCCGACCTATTCGTTATATATTAAGTTCATTGTGTATAGGGGAACTTTGTTGTAGGTAACCTTCTAGGTATATATAGGATGACCTTCTTAATAATGTATATTTTTGATAGCCAAAAAAGTTTTACTTTTGACATGTGTATACATGTTTTTTTTTTCTTAAATCTTAATTTAACTTAACTTTAACTTGAGGCCACCTTTCACTGCGTTCATAGCTATAGGAATCCCATACAACAAAAACCCATTAATTTTCCACTAATTACATTGTTAGCAACGTGTGAGGTTGTCTATGATAGGAAAAAAAAAGTTGGCGCCAAATGTTCGCGCCAAAGGTCATTAAGGACTGCGAACGAACCAAAGATAAAAATAAGTTTTTTGATAAAGAACTCACTTATCTATGGAACTTGGCAGATGTGCTGATTTAAGAGTTGCTAAAAACTAAACCGAACATCATACCAATTGTAGACTTTTGTTAAGAAACAATAAGACATAAGTTTGAATGGTAACTGGGGAAAGTTCTCAAAAGGAGGAAGTGGAAAAAAATTGTATAGATAAAGTCTACAATTAAATTCTATTTTGAATTTTTTCCCTAAAATTCTCAGGAGGTGTTTGTTATTCTCATAATTAACTCTGTCATTCACTCAGAGAATTATATTAAGAAATAGAGTTATATTGTATTATTTGTAGAATTATAGTTGCTTGAAAAATGGCAAAATCTGAATAAATAGCAAAAATTTCATGGGATTTCATGTTAGACTTTGAAGGTTTATTAGTAATTAAAATTAAACCTAAAAACTATTTTATTGGTCAGAGGTGTATATGTACCATATTGATCCTTGTTGTCATATCTAGTAAGTTTACTTTCATATGCAGTTGTCTGCTTATTGTTCTTTATTTAAATTATTTTAAATTAATATCAGCTACATCAATGCTTACATTACCTACATTACATTACATGACAACGTCGCGAGTTCAATGATTTTATCCCATATCATTTTTTTTTAAATTTCGGTTACATTACATTACATGACAATGTCGCGAGTTCAATGATTTTATCCGATATGAATTTTTTTTTCGGTTACATTACGTAACATGACACTGTCGCGAGTTCAATGATTTTATCCCATCTCAAAATGCCCTAAAGAAAGTTTAGCGCCTAAAGAAGTTCACTTCAAAAAATAGGTTTTAAATAGGCACCTTTAAAATCAACCGCTTTCCAATAATTGAATGAACAAAGCTTGAAGAGAAAGACACGTCTCACTCCGTTTAGAGCTGTTAAGATACTAATTTGATTAGTGGCTACTTTAGACAATTAACATGCCGGCAGCCACATGTTGGGTAGAAATGAAATTCCATATTTGAATTGTTTAATAAGCAGTTATTTGGTGCAGTTGCAATAGACCTATCTAGGTATGCTAATACAATTTCATTTTGTGTGCAACTAATACCAAATTGAGGCCACGCTGCTATCAAATTGTCTGTTATTGGTTTAACGCTTAAAATATAGGTATGTATAATCTACTAGCAGGTGCCCGCTACTTCGCCTGCGTTGAAAAATTAAAAATACACTTAGCGGTGATGGCGAGTCATAGTTTCGTCTCCCGAGAGGAATACGAGCAATTTCCGGATCATTCTGTATAGTAGTAAGATTCTATTGTATATTGTATATTTCTATTGCAGCGGGTGTTCGCTAATCTGAAGATTGTCTTAAAGTTTTATCAAAATAGGTTCAACGGTTTTGGAGTCTATAGGAGACATACGGGGACATACATACACACATCGCCCTTTATTATATAAGATAAAGATAAAGAAAGATGTATACTTATTTCGTTGCAATTTTGTTGCATGCCAACCTCCTTTAACGAGTGGTCAAGGGAATGGAAAGGTTCAAGGCAGGTTAGGCAGGGCCAACCATCGAAATGAACTTTTCATAATTGGCCATGGTCTAGACTTACGCAGTCATTTAGGCAGCCAGCCTATGGCCGCTGTAACCAACCCCCTTATGGAAGATCAGTGTGAAATGCAGCATATATGCTGTTATATTTCGGTAAGTGAATAAGGGATGCTAATATAGTCCAAAGATTTAAATCACAGATGCGCCCTTGCCCAACTTCAGGCGGCCGAAAATGTGTCATCGTTGGGAAGAGTGAGCTCACTCTTCCCGCCTTACTCGCTTGTAGAAATCAGTGAGCGGTTCACGTTGGGCACACATATTACGTGGACAGTTTTTAGAAGCACAGGGCGCGTCTGTGATTTAAATATTTGCCGTAGTCTATTTCCCTATTCATTCCTAATTCCTCATCCTTTACCTACTGTAGTCTTAATCAGGCAGCGCACTTGTAGCACCTGTGCTGTTGCTTTTGTTAAAGGCGACGGTAGCCAGCACCTACCGTCACCTTTAAGCCTATCTGACAACCTTGACATAAAAATATTTATAGCTTGATTATGAATTATTATATAGAAATAAATTCCAAATGATATCAAGTCAAAGGCGTTAGACAAAGGATTTTGGTTAAAGGGGGCTTTCCATCTTAGTTGTTGTTATACAGAAATTAATATCCCGAATTGGCAGCGTCGACAGGAAGCGGAAGTGCGAGGGTCGTCCGGAAACGACGCGGAAGCCGCTGACCGGAAGTGACGTAGAGCGCCATCTTATTGATTGTGGCTAATTCATTTCGCTTCCGTGCGCAATACTCGTATATACAGTATAAGAGAAAATACTTTTGGTTTATACATGGTATCATTTATGGCGACAGAAGTAATCGTCTATATATCTATATAGCTATAATAGCTACATATAATCTATCTATACTAATAAAAATCTCTTGTCCTAACTGACTTCATCGCATAGTCAAAACTAAGTCAAAGTTTTAATTTGGGACATTGACAGCACTTTTGCTGTTATGTTTCGGTGAGTGAGTAGGTAAGGGATGCCCAAGTCCTATTTCCCTATGCCTTACTAATCTCTTATAAATTCTGTGGTGGTCAGCACCACTATCTCTTACAGCGTCTGTAGTTTGGCTTGTGTTATAGGCGACGGTACAGCCATTTACCATCAAGTGGGCCGTCAGCCTGTAGAGCTTAACATTAGAAAATATTTTCACACATTCCACACAGCGCCATCTAGTTCCACACTAAGAAACTAATGCTTGTATTACGGATACCAGACAGTAGATATAATACATAGATTACTTTTTTTTGTAAATACATACAAATTATAAATCATTAAAATGTTAACACAGAAACATTTGTCCGTAGCGGGATTCGAACTAGCGACCGTTTGGTTAACAGCTAGGGTTACCTACTAGCCACTAGACCAAAAGTGTCAAAAAGGAAAAAAAAAATGGGGACTGAACAGAATTCTCAAGCGTCGCTGAATCATAATAAAATTTAAGAATTACAAAACACATTTTCCATCATTCCAGCGAAAAAGAACATCTTACTTGTCCCACAAATACTCTTTGTCAACAACATTTCACGTACGCGACCGACAAAGGAGAGGCCGCATGACATAATGCTTTTGCCGACAAAAAAAAAACTATAAGAAGATTATATTAAGACCTCCTTTGTCAAAATAGGGATCGCGTTTAACACATCGATTGGCGCCATTTACTTTATATTTAATGATTTTAACATTAGATAAAATACTCAGGACGTTCGGATCGAATAAAAATACTTATTTTATCTGATCTAATATTAGTATAAAAATGTAACATGACTGTGGGTTCAGTTGCCTGAAAATAAATGAAATTTATTATAATTTACTTAATTATACTTTTCCAAGCGATCTTTATTTTAAATATTGGAATATTTATCCTGAAATTTTATATTATACAAGCTGACCCTGCAAACATTGTTTTGCCACACACAATTTTTTTTGGGTTGGCCTACCCTTATCATTTATACCCCCCCAGTTATTACATGACTGTGACGATTGTCATTATTTGAAATTTGATTAAAACTTTGGCAGGCGAATCCGCAGACAAAATCTAGTGTAACCACACATCTTATTAGCGACAGTTTACTGTAAACTGTTGACACTATTCGAGGTTTGTTTACGAATCACGACTTGACGTCAACTACCTATCTTTTGAATATATTACGTAGATAGTGCAAATGGAGTGAATCTTGGGACCGGCGACATAATGATGGCTAACTTTCTGTTCGTCTATTAAACATGTAGCATCTTCTATTTTTTATTTTAATTCCAAGTTCACGCACTGTTCTTATAAACAAGGCAAAAAATATTTAAAAGAGACTTGTGAGTTTCGGCTTGAAATTTTACAGGATTAAGAGCCTCTTTCACAAATTACATGTAAAGTGTGGATTAGTTACTTTTAGAAATCATTTTCTGTTATATTGAATTATGCACTTGGTTTACTGCATCATTCGATAGCCGATTTTTTATTATTATTTTCTATTTAATGTTTGGGACGTTTACCGTACAAACAAAGGTATAGATATCAGCTCCATTATCCCCGGTTACCGGTGACTTTAAATGACAGTTTGGCCTACTTGACGTTTGTGAAAGAGGCGCTAAGTCAAAAGGGTAATAATATTATATATCCATTTTTCTATAATTAATTATTATCCTCAGTTTAAATAAATTCAGTCTCTTTGTAGGAATATAAGAACTTTTAAAAGGATAGAAGTTTTCTAAGAAAGTAACAAAATCGTCACTAATGACAAAGTTGTATCGAATAGCAAAGAAACGTTGTGCTTATTATGATCACGCCAGTTCCAGTATTGTCGGATTTTGAACGCAATATGTCACTTTGATACGTCAAGTCGGCAGAGCGCGTAAGCCGGTTAGTGCGTCTATTACGCCTCTACGCGTCTAGTTTCACGCACTGGGTTGTAAAAAACGCGGCGGGCCGCCTATAGATTAACCTTTTTTTTTAACATTGGGAAATCTTTTTGGATATCCGGCAGTATAGGGGACACTGCTCAAGCTCAAGCTAAAGACTTTTTAACACTTTTGGGCGGGGTCGCGGGGACGTTATAACATGACTTTGGTGCCCCGTCACGGCCTTAGAATTAGGGCCTCTTTCACAAACTACAAGTAATGTGTTGATTAGTCACTTTTAAAAATAATTTTCTGTTTTATTGATTTATGCACTCGGTTTACTGCATCATTCGATAGCCAAATTTTTATTATTATTTTCTATTTAATGTTTGGGACGTTTACCGTACAAACAAAGGTATATCAGCTCCATTACCCCCGGTTACCGGTGACTTTAAGTGACAGTTTGGCCTACTTGACGTTGGTGAAAGAGGCGCTTAACCTAATAATGGACATTTTACTAAGTGTTATAAATAATTTATATTGAAATTAAATAGGTAAGTATTAAATAATTTAAAAAAGTTTTTGTAGTATAATACTTGTTTACTCTTTACGAGCCATCTCGTCCAAAATTCCTGAGTGTCTCAAAATAAAACATAAATAATTCTTGACTGGTTTTATTACTAACCATGTTTGATAAGTTATCAGATTTATACTTTAACTACTTGCAATACAAGTGTGATTTACAATACCTAGGTACTACGCGAGTACATTGAAATATTTGTATTATACTCGTAACTTATTTTCTTTAAAAAAACCATTGCGTTTAAAAATCTTAGTGAGTGCAAAATTGGTGTTATGATGATCCCCCACTCACCTCCCCGTTGTGTCGGTAAGTGATAATCACTTAATGCCTAAGGGAATGTTGCTCTTTTCGAGTGTACATTTTTTTATGGCCATACGTGGCCTGAAAGGCTACTATTTGAGCCAGTGAAGCGTGACGTCTTTGTGATTCCACATTTGAACGCGTTAGCTTATTTATGTTAGGAGATTAAGAGAGTAGAGCTTCTGCCTTTTACCAAGAAAGAGAAAGAAGATGTAACTTCTTGATTTTCATCGCAGAATTTTTGGTTATTTTAAAATCTTACTAATCTTACTAATCTTACTTGTTTGGGTATTTGTTACTCAATCACCCAAAAATGGTTGACGAATTTGGATGAACTTCGACACACAGATAGTTTATTCTCTGGTTTAACAGTTATAGAATATTTTTATGCTAGAAAAAAAATTCCTGTGGGATTTTCACAAAACGCGCAACTTCAGCGCGAACGAATTCACGGGCACAGGCATAGGCAGCCCGTTTGGCGGCAGTGTTTCCAAAATTAACCCTGCCAGGAATCTAACTACAGACAAAGCATTAAGACAAGCACCCTAACCACTCATTAGTTGCTCTAATAGAACTTCACATACATTAGACACAGCCCCATCAAGTTCCACATCTACTAATGTTTGTATTATGGATACTATATACTTAGATTACTTTTTTTTTTAATACATTGAACATATTATAAATACAAACATCCATGACTCAGGTACAAAGGTAAATGTTAACACTTAACCATTTGCCCCTAGCGGGACTCGAACCCGCGACCGTTTGGTTAACAGCTAGGGTAAACGTGTCGCCTAATGTTTAAAAAAAACAACATAGTATTTCTTCATTATCAATCAATCAATACAAATAATAAATCTGTAAGTGTAGGTATTGTATGTATGTATGTTCCTCCATAATTCTTAAACGAATTAACCGATTTTCATGAAACTTGGTAGATAAACAGACACAGGATAGATAGACACAGGATAGGCTACTTTTTCTTTTTCAACGCGGACAAAGTCGCGGGCGTTAGCTAGTCAGTCTATATGAGTTTAATTTTCTCCCACGCCTCTTAAAATATGATTAACATTGTCCATGTGCTGTCTATAGATACACTGGGGTTTATAGTCTATCTATAGTTCAATACAAAGCGTCACTTGTTCGTCACCCAGACGCTCAAGTGTGTTCTTTATCTTAAGTTCGAGAGGCGACTGGATTGGACCACACATTATTTCAACAAATGTCCTGTTCAGATAAAATCCTGTCCATTAATATACTTAATAAACTAGACGTGCTCCACGGCTTCGCCTGTTCTGAAATTTGACAGCATAAAAATAAGATGAGGAGACATATAGCTGCTTAAAAATTAAAGGGGGACAAATCAAAATTACACTTTTTACAGGAGAGCTTAATGAAAAAAAAATTTTTTTTCTTTTTTTTTTTTTTTTATTAGATATATATATCAAATTTAGGCATATTATAGGCATCGTTAGCATTAAATGGTTTAAGTAATTTTATAATAATTTGAATACTAAAAGAGATATACTTAAGCATAATAAGTTACTTTTGAATATATAAAAAAATGATCAAAATATACTAAATTTGGAACAAAACAACCATAAGTATTTTTGCAACATACAATATGAAGGATTGTGATTGTATTTTTGCAATAAAAACATTTTTTTTTATTATATGGCCCTTAGTTTTTAAGGAGCTATATCTATACCTACTTAATTAATAAGTAGGTATAGACACAGTATACTAATTTCATTTATACTGTGGTATAGATATGTCTTTAGTATTTTTGTATTATATGTTTGTAATGAATAAACTCAAAAACTACTGAACCGATTTTGAAAATTCTTTCACATATAAAAAACAAATTTATCAGCAAGTAACATTAGACTATCAATACTAATATTAAATCTGTAAGGGTCGGTCATGGAGTAATTTACTTTGTTTTCAGAGATATCGTGTTTATAGGCTCTATACATGATACTGAAACTAAATTTACCATTTTTACAATTTTTTTCTGTATGTATGTATGTCTCCATAACTCTTAAACGAATTAACGGATTTTCATGAAACTTGGTAGATAAACATTTAGACGTACGGGACACAAGATAGGCTACTTTTTCTTTTTCAACGCGGACGAAGTCGCGGGCGCCAGCTAGTATTTTATAAAGTTACGCGGGCGAAGTTGCGTGTTAACACACTATACCAGCTATATTGTATTTTATTATTATTATACAGCTGCGGTCCGTTTGTAGATCTATTTAAGGACAGTATTTTTGTCATACATTTAATTCAACTTTTTACCAAACATTAAAAACAACGCACGAGGGAAATATAACCATTTCAAACCAATATTGTTTGAAAAATCATCATAAATCAAATAATATAAATAGGTATATATATTCACAATACACATAAGATACATTAGATAATAAAAAATAAACAATAAAAAAAACTAATTTACTATAACAATAGGTTACCTGCAAAACGCAGCCATTTTCAATATATTTTTTTTAATTGACCGAACTTATAAGCTTCCTATTTACTTTTTAACTAGCAGGTATAAGTACCTATTTATATATTTTGTGAAAATATTTATTCATGATACATGGGAAACGAACTCATTAAACTATTTGCAATATAAAATTGTAGTAAGTATTTATTTTTCAATAAAAAAGTATTCGCGACAACTTTTTTAACAACAGAAATAAAAAACAGAGAAAAATCTTACGGAGTCAATACGTAAATAGCCTGTCCAAGTATACATGCAATTTAAGGAATTTCGTCTTAATTTCTTACTCGATAAGGTCCAATTTCAATAAAGTCGATTGGAGGAATATTTATGCACGAACATATCAGTTTGATAAGGCGAGGCGCACACTGCGTCATGATAGATGATAATGCTCGGCGCGCACTCAGATAATGTAGTTGAAACGTTTTGTAAACAATGCTTTATCTATTACTACGAATCGAGTGCTTTTTTGTTTGAATGTTTGCGTATACATTATCCGCCATTGAAACAGGTATCAGTCCACCTACCTATGTTTATTGTAACTCCTAACTATCTGATACCTACTAATATTATAAAAATTTGTATTTTTTTTGTATGTTTGTAATGAATAAACTCAAAAACTACGAGACCGATTTTGAAAATTCTTTCGCCTATCACGAGTAACATAGCCTATGTTATATCAATACTAATAATAAATTTGTAAGGGTTGGTCATGGAGTAATTTACTTTGTTTTCAGAGATATCGTATTTATAGGCTCTATACATGATACTGAAACTAATTTGATAATTTTTAGAATTTTTTTCTGTATGTATGTCTGTATATGGAGATCGGTTCAGTAGTTTTTGCGTGAAAGCGTAAAAAACAAACAAACTCACATTCACATTTATAATATAAGTAAGGATAGCCTGTTACTCGCTGATAATATAGCTTCCCAATAGTGAAAGAATTTTTCAAATCGGTCCAGTAGTCCTATTTAATTCAAACAAACAAACAAATCTTTCCTCTTTATAATATTAGTATAGATTATAGTTTTTCTCCAGTTAAAATATTTGTAGCATATGTGCGTATCTACAGGTAGCGTCGATATCGTAATGAAAATAAACAAAATGTTGTACGATGCTTTTAACCTTTGTTTGCTCACTGACTGACTGTGCACTCATGATACAATATTATTATCAGATAATAGAGATTGGCAATTTATACCGGAATAAGAAAAAACATGATTAAGGATAAGGAAAGTGTGACACTATCACCCGCGTTAATTTGTTACGATTTCACGCCTTAATTTCTTAAGAGTGGCCCCTTGGACATGATACTCGTAGTGACACAAAATACGTAGAACTACGCACAACATGCGACGGAAGATAGCGCATCTCGCTCAATAAAAATGTTATGTGCCAAAAGTATTAAATATTAATTATTCGTAAACTACAATGTCAAATGAAAAATCGATACATACAGCCTTAGATAATATGTGAAGTGAGATTACTGATACACTTTAAGCTTTGTAATGTGTGTCATTTTGAAAATAAAACTAAAATCGATGGAAATGAGAGTTCACTTGGTGATTTTTTTCTATAGAGAAAATTTCATTATATTTATGTTTTCTGTCCGAGTCTTCATTTTCATTTATAATGTATTTATCTGTTTTGAAAAAGTTTCTAAATTGGACTTTGTTTACTTAGATAAAATTCAAATCTAGGATTGGCTATTTCTCTTTAGGTATACGCGCCCTTAATATCTAAGCAGCATGAAATGGTCGCGTGGTTTCTCTCTCATTTTTTCCAGTCAATCTACGAAATAACGACCTGGTGTAACTAAGTAATAATAATGAGGGTTTTGAGACGACATTCCTCGCCGGCGACATACTTATCTCACATATAAATTTAGTCCGGTCCGTCCTGTGGTCTGCGGGCTTGTTAACTCCTCAACGAGGCCGAATAAAAACGGAATTTATCTTTCGTATGACTAACTGACTTGCCTTCGCGTATTATTAGTTCGATTTACCTACTTTACCCATTAATTTCATTGTTTTAGCGCCTCTTTCACCAACTACAAGTAAAATGTTATAGTTACTTTTAGATATCATTTTTCTGTTTTATTGAATTATGCACTCGGTTTACTGCATCATTCAATAGGCTAATTTTTATTATTATTTTCTATTTAATGTTTGGGACGTTTACCGTACAAACAAATGTATATCAGCTAAATTATTCCCGGTGACAGGTGACTTTAAGTGATGGTTTAGCCTACTTGACGTTGGTGAAAGAGGCGCTTACACGACTAGTACTTTGATTATTTTTACTATAAACCCAAAGTGTATCTCGCACACTTTGGACTACTAAAAGTACCAAAATTTAATTTTAAAGTTCACTTTCGTACGAAATAATTTTGTGCGAGATGAATACTAAACCATTTTTAATGGAAATTAGTCACACATTTTGTTTTAATTTTAAATTCACTGGACAAACATGAATAATTGAATATGTACCTAATATAATTTTGCCTTATTAGTTTTTCTTGAAAAAACGCAAATTTCCTTATTATAGCTCTTTCCATTAAAGAAAACCATATCAAAATCTGTTTTTTCAAATTCTTATGAATTTAAGAATATCTGAATCTGAATAGATAAGAGATTTTTTCCAAAATTTCGGCATTGTAGAACAATTTATATTGATTTTCATTTGTTTTGGTCACGAATTCGCTGGCAAAAGTTGATTATAAAATTAAAAAATAAATAAAAACCAGCCATCGCACTAACAGCTCGTTTTTACAATGGGAACAAACGAATCGATAACTCAGTAAATGGCGGTGACGATGCAACTTCGTCTAACTAGACTAGATCGAACAACACATCATTTATATCAATATAAATTTTTTGTTATATTTTTTATCAATCTGCGCATAATCGCCATGATCTTGCTAGTTTTATGTTCATTTTTCTTCATTTAATTTCGAAATTATGTTACAGAGTAATCTTATTTTCTTGTGGTTTCAATAGATTGAAAAAAGAATATTCATTTGTGTTAAATCTGAGTAAATCTCATACCATCTTAATTAATAAATTTCCTATACCTACTTACAAACAATGCAATAAATGTCTGCTAATATTTTATTTATTTTTTAAATAAAAAAATAAATTTGAATACTTAACATTAACTTGTACAATAATTTAACTCAAACGTCTCATGAGTGGAAATTAGAGTCAAATTAAGAGTTTTAAGATCCCAATGAGTCACTCTTGATTTTTTTCTATTATAAGTACTACTTGTAGTACCTACTATTACTTGTTCTGTACTATATTAGGAGCACTATAAACTGACTTCTATAAAAATACAGAAGGCCTCCGTGAAAAAAGAGGAATGCCAAATCCCATTTCCTTATCCGTTATCTTTAAGAGCGGGCATAAAGAGAAATAGCCAATCCTAGATTTGAATTTTATCTAAGTAAACAAAGGCTAATTTAATTAATTTTTTTAAATAGATAAATACATTATAAATGAAAGTGACGTCTGTAACAGAAAGCATAATATAATGAAATTTTCTCGATAGAAAAAAATCACCAAGTGAGCTCTCATTTCCATCGATTTTAGTTTTATTTTCAAAATGACACACATTACAAAGCTAAAAGTGTATCAGTAATTTTACTTCACATATTATCTAAGGCTGTAAGTAACAATTTTTCATTTGACATTGTAGTTTACGAATAATTAATATTTAATACTTTTGGCACTTATACCATTTTTATTGAGCGAGTTGCGCTATCTTCCGTCGCATGTTGTGCGTAGTTCTACGTATTTTGTGTCACTGTCATGTCCAAGGGGCCACGCGGGTGAAATTACAAATTTTGTTTGCTTTATACCCATTCTTAACCTATTCTTGTCAGCAGTGGCCTGTGTTATAGGCGTCAGTATTTGCCTACCATCAAATGGACTGTCAACTTAGCTTTACATAAGTAACTTAGTGCACTTAGGGCCTCTTTCACCAACTACAAGTAAAGTGATGATTAGTTACTTCTAGAAATAATTTTCTAATTTATTGAAATATGTACTCGTTTTACTGCATCATTCGATAGGTGATTTTTTATTATTATTTTCTATTTAATGTTTGGTACTTTTACCGTACAATCAAAGGTATATCAGCTCCATTATTCCGGGTTACCAGTGACTTTAAATGTCAGATAGCTTAATTGACAGCTTAGACTATGCAAAAACATAATAAAGATTGTATTAAACGTTTTATCACTTAATAAAAAGGCGCACGGACAAATCCGCGGGCGAAAGCTAGTCCACACATGAAATCAAATTTCAGTGAGTTTCAACCTTCCCATTAGTGGTTTTGTAGGTTTTTTATTGAAAAGTAATACGAGTATAACTAATAATTTATTAAATAATAACATAATATGTAGGTACATTACTTTTTTATTTTAAACCCTCTCATTCGCCTCCATTATTGAATAATTAAATTGCAAAAATGCACAACACAAAATCCCTTTGTCGAGGGCATATTTTGTGAATTATAATATTATAATGAAATGAATTGAATAAAATCACTTTTTGTAATTAATATTCATGCACAAAGTTTTCATTTAGTTGTCAGTCAATGTATAGTGTACAATGTACATTGTATGGGGTGTGGGCTTCGGTGTGATGGGGTACAATATTGGCGGTGTACTTGCTCTGTGATGTCTTGATACTTTAACTGTAAAAGGATACCCCTTTTTGTACTCAGCAATACAATACGATAAAAAATATTGTAGCAAAGGACATATGAAAACGTACATAGGTGACATATAGACACAAACACAAACGCCCTGCCAAAAACCAAAAATATAAAAAAAATTAAAAAAAAAGTGTTTACTATTAAAAAATCACAATTTCTATATAAATTAAAATATGATATTTTTAACATAAAGATATTCATCTCCTTATGCCTTAAGCGCCCAAAATAATAGGCTTCTCTTCTATTATAATCCAAGTATAATAATCCCGTTATTTTTTTAATTTAATTTTGTTAATTATTGATCCAGTTTTTGGCAAATTTTTCGTAGGTATATAATTATTATTATTTACCTATATTCCATCTATTCCCATTATAATTTTTAAATTAGTATAGGATTTTGATAAAAAATATTATAAAGATGGCTTAAACTCTATATTGACTATTTTATGAATCTTATGAAACCATGTAATAAAGTTTATTTTAAAAAAGAAATATCAAAACTGTATGGTCCGAGTATAGAGAGAGCGCTTCGAGTGCGGCATATGCGCATGGTGCACAGTAGCTCAAAACGCGAAGGTGCTTTAGTACGGATCATTGAGCTCATTGTGCTGTTACTTGATTAAATCACACTTTGCAATGAGAAAATTAATATAACTTATTTTACTTAAGACTACATAGACTGGGTGACCGAGCTTCGCTTGGGCCAATGAAAGGTTTAAAGTTTTTTACATGTAAGAAAGAAAGTATTTTTAACATTATGGAAAAAAAATCAAGAATACTTGAATTAGTAATTAATAATTCAAAATATTATAAAACGAGCAAGCGGTATTACTTTTGTAAACGTTCCATTTAAAAAAAACCACTTAAAATGAATTTTCTCGAAGATAAGACCCCGACAGATCGATTTCTAGACCTAAAAAACCCTTAACACTAGCTCACCCAGAAGATGCCTAATTTACTCGAACTCGCCTAAGTTGTCTACATTATTACTTACTTTATCAAGGCATAGGTCTTCTTTTGACCAAAAATAGGTCTTAGAAAGTACCTATGTGTACACATAAATATCCATACCTACTAAAATTATAAAGAGAGAGAGAGAGAGAGAGAGATTTGTATGTGGAGGATAATCCCCACTTATTTAAAATATTCATTCTCTAATTGAAATATCCATTAATCTAACTAGATGAATACCTATAGGATTCTATAGGTATTATAAATATTAATTTACCCAATTATAGCCTATCACTATCTATTACCTATGCTATTACTAATTATTTTTTTTAAATTACTTTTTCTTTTTCTGGTAGGATATTTATTCCCTATTGGTGGGTAATTATTTTTTCAAATTAGGAATACAATTTTCCTAAGTTAACATAACAAGAACATAACTTCAAAACCCCATGAGTGTTTTTGACATGGACGAGTATCGCTCTTTTGGCCATATTTTGTAATTTTTAAATAAATTTTCGTGCGGGAAGAAAATTCATTCTTTTCCAACATAGAGTATTCTTGCTCATCGTTGCTTAACGTTTTTTCTTCTTCTTCAAAATACACGTAAATTATAAATATTTTATTATTGCAAAACTACAATGTTCAAAAATAATTAACAAACTAGAAAATATCACAACCCACAACCCTCCTCAAACAAAAAAAATATAATCACATGAAGTCATCGCACCATTATCAAACGACAAAAATCACGTTTCCCCACAAAAACGTGTAATTATTTACAAAAATAATTTCCGTGATTGATTTTGATTAAACTTCTGATTAAACGTACCAGCTAAATACACATAAAAAAGGTGTATGTCGGTTTTTTGTTATTTTTCTACACTTTCATTATCAATATGGGAAAGTTAGTTTCCCCCTGGTTGTTTGGGTTTCACACCCACGGCTTTCTGATTAAAACTTGTGTTAATGTATTGGGGTGTGCCACAGGGGTGCATCTTTGGACCCGTCCAAGTGTTATGAATAATTTCATTTTGTGTGATTTGTAGTTTTTTTACCGTAAAACTACAAATTGTTGAGAATAAATGCAGTAAAATTAAAATAGAAATTTCTACCTAAGATTGAATAGAAATAAGATATAGTATAGATAATTTTTGCTAACCAAAATCGTTCCCCTAGGAGCAATAAAACAAGGCACGTGTCACGGATCAGGCAGTTAGCCAATTTGGATAGCAGCTGAGTGCTACGAGTGGCTTACACTACGATCTGTGCTCGATAACAAATCTTAATTTCATTTCAATAAATTATCCTGTTCTAGTTCATTGAATGGGCAAAACAAAATGATTACCTAAATAAAATATTTCAAAGTATACTAGAGATGAACAATATCGTTCACTTAGCATTTATTTCCTGCTTAGGTAATTCATTCATCTGATGAAACTTTACCTAATAAATTAGCCTTTTCCTCGGTAAATTAATATTTTAGTAGATATTTATATGTATAACAGGTACAGTTTGATAGGAATGGGTAACATAGGGAAACGCTTTTTTTTTCGCGGTAATCATTTGTAAGAGTACCTAGGTATATTTTGTAAGGTTGCTATACCAAATGTATTTATTTATGGCTGTAGACCTAGGCCTATGGTTATCCTTTATCTCTTGTCCTATGAGGGTCGTCAAAGCAATTGCTTCTTTTTATTTTGCTTCTATCTTCTATTTGTAGGTGATGGTATCCAAATGCTATCTTTTCCTTAAATAATACCTACCTTTTTCTTAAATCATATCTATTTAATAAATAATATAATAAACTTACTTATTTAAATTCAAATATAAAAAAGTAATATAATTTCTAAATAAATAAGTAGACAAATTCGTTTCATAAGTAATACATTAACGTACCCTATAAACTATAAACTACTCTGTTGCAACAAAAATTAGTCCTCTATTCATCCACAACGGAAGCATTAACCATACAATGAACAATATTGTCGTCGGACGATAAAAAAATGAAAATAATTTCCGACCGCACACATCAGCTTCCGAGGAATTTCACCATTTAAAAGTTGAAAACACCGCACATTAATCTAATCAACACAAAACATCGTAATGGCTGTCAAATGTCGGCGGCCATCTTGACGCGTGGCGGCCGCGTGGTGGTCGCGTGTCGCAAATGGATACCATTGTCTCCGATGCGTTCCATTTTCAAACTTATCCTTTTAAAATGTTAGGAAACTTGGAATTGTAAAATTTTACCCAGAATATTCTCATTTGATAAAAGTTATCATTTATTTTCAGGTACTTACAACACCGGAATGTCAGGAGAGTCACTTACAAATAAAATCTATAATCTATATCTAAAATCTATCTTAGGTACGTACTCGTAGATATGATTGTTTATCAATACTAATAATAAATCTGTAAATTTGAGTTTTGTATTTATGTATGTTCTTCCATACTTAACTCTTAAACGAATTAATTGATTTTCATCAAACTTGGTAATAAACATTTAGACGTACAGGACACAGGATAGGCTACTTTTTCTTTTTCAACGCGGACGAATTCGCGGACGCCAGCTAGTTATTAAATAAATTCAATAGATGACGGGGATTGATAAAGCCATGAATTTTTCATAGAATAGGCTAGCGGCTGTTGGGTGGAAAATTGGAGTTACCCCGCATTGCATAATGCGCTGGGTGCAAAAACTACATAGGAAATATATCTTGTGGTGCATTAGGGAAATTGGTTGTAAGCAAACATTACACTTATGGACAGGGACGTACTTCGAACTATCAAACGCGTTAATTTGAAAGTTGAGAAATTAGTAGGAGTTTGACAAAACTTTGGCAAGCAACAATACTTTTTTGTTTTTCGTATTGTCAATTTCTTTTTTTATATTAGCGTATTTCAATTTCTATTCTTGCTATGCATCGAAATACTACAATGGAATTTGCGTCACAAATGCCAAAGCGGCACATAAAAAGAACGCCTTTGACAGAATCATGGCGGACTCTTGCCTTCACGCGTCAATGGTAAAAGGTAGTAACGATTAACTTCTACTATTTCATTTTAAACTCTAATGGGTTGACGTAAAGTCACATTTTCTTTAAATTACGTACTTATTATTATGTTTGTTTTGTTTTAAATGACAGTTCATGCTCTACGCATATGTCAGTTTTAAATGTTCCATAAAATTCATAGTGTTTTGTGTGGCACGCGTGTTCTTTATTGTAGTAGTTTGATGTTGCTATGCGACACTTAATGACTCTTTTTCGGACCATCCTTTATAATGCGCACTGACAAGGTTTGGAACTCCTGAGCTCATATAACCCAAATATTTTTAAAGTTGAAGTAGACGAATAGACCTCTTCTGGGTGAGCTCGCTCCATCATAGGCTTCATCTTCGCTACACAGCTAGATGTTGGCAAAGAGCAAACCCATCTAACAAAAAAAATAATTAAAAAATGCGACGCTACACCTTACATCATATTCTTGAAAAAAAAGAAAATTAACAGAACTGAGTATAAAATTTTTATAAATCCGTCCCCACGCTTAAGGGTGGTCACACATCAAACACGTCGGATTATATATGCACCACCACATATAAGAGATTATGGGGATTATAGCCTCACTGGCCGACCACCCTTAAATTTGTTATAACGAACAGTTGTTTTCTTTACGACTTAACATGATTTTGTTATAAATCTATTAACCAAATCGCTCCTTCTCTGTGGGTCTGGATTACCATAGAATTGATGGATCGATTTGTTTCAAATCTATAATATTATAATTAAAACTGGAAAAGTTTGGCAAAATCTTTCCTTCCAAGATGAAAATAATGTTGCTAATGAATCAATCAATCAATCAATAGGTACTAATAATAAATCTGTAAGGGTGGGTCATGGAGTAAATTACTTTGTTTTCAGAGATATCGTGTTTATAGGCTCTATACATGATACTGAAACTAAATTGACCATTTTTAGAATTTTTTTCTGTATGTATTTATGTATGTTCCTCCATAACTCTTAAACGAATTAACTGATTTTCATGAAACTTGGTAGATAAATATTTAGACGTATAGGACACAGCATAGGCTACTTTTTTTCTTTTTTAACGCGGACGAAATCGCGGGCGCCAGCTAGTGATCATTAAAAACAACCATGTCACAGTATTTGACTCCTGATACGGTAGTAGATTTATGTTCAGATAAGATTTACAGGTCTACTGAGCGTGTTAAAAAAATCCTAACTAATCTATTTAATATTATAAAGACGAAATATTTGATTGTTTGTTTGAATTAAATAGGCCCCGAAACTCTGGACCGATTTGAAAAATTCTTTCACCTGTAGAAAGCTAAGTACCTACATACTTAGACTATATTTTATAAAAACTTACATGCGAAAGTGAGTTTGTTTGTTACGCTTTCACACTTGAAATGCTCAACCGAACATAATAAAAATTTTACACACTTTGTCAGGGATACAGAAAAGGCCTAGGGTACATTTCATCTAGAAAACAAAAATTAAAAATTTGTTTGATAATAATATGTGATCAAAATAGAGCACTTAAGAAATAACTCTTTTTAACAAAAACAAAAACCGACTTCAAACCGTTTTCTGACATGAATACCACTGTCAGAACTGGACTAAATTTAAATGGGACCACATGGGAAGCAGCAGCTTTCTAATAAAAAAAGAATTATCAAAATCGTGTCACCCAGTCGAAAGTTCTGAGGTAATAAACATTTAAAAAAATACAGTCGAATTGAGAACCTCCTCCTTTTTTTGAAGTCGGTTGAAAAGGACAGACCAAGTCGCGGGTAAAACCTAGTTTTGTATAAAATGTATTCAAATGTGCTTGTATTCCACTTTCCTATTCTTTCCTTTAGTTTTTATCCAGTCAGGGCCTGTATTCTCTATGTGTAGTTTTGCCGTGGTTATCGACTCGATGCGGTTATAGACTCGACAATTGTCTACTTTTTTATTCACTAAGCACATATCAAAATGTCTACGACGTTTTTTCCGTAGTTATACCTACATGTCGATGAAGTTATTGGCGCCTTATTGTGTGGTTTTTAGTTTGACAAAGTATTATTTCCAATTTAATGTCGACATTGGAGTCGATACGTTTTTTAAAACCACAGATAGAGAATAGGCCCGCAGGGTTGTCAGATAATTATGTCTCGTCTGCTATTTAATCCTTTAGCCTCCAGAGTCGGATTTATCCAACAATTCGCCAGAGCCGTATAATATATACGACAAATTCTTCTACTTGTATAATGTATATTTTTTAATCATTGCGTAGCTTTCTCTTAAAAAAAATACGAGTCTAGAGGCACGAAACTCCAACAAAATTATGCGGTTAAAGGGTTAAAAGGGACGGTAGCCACTTACCATCAAACGGACTGACTGTCATTTATAAGTCACGTCATTTATAAGTCACGTATGTATGTACCTATATGTGTAAAGGTTAAGAGTGTTTACTTGTATTACAGCTCGCTTGATAATTAAACAGGAAACGACCACCGGTCATTGTCTTTGTTTATGACTCGTGACGGCTTAACCAGCGTAAGAACTGTAAAAAATATGTTATTTATTTATATACTAGCTGGCGCCCGCGACTTCGTCCGCGTTGAAAAAGAAAAAAGTAGCCTATCCTGTGTCCAGTACGTCTAAATGTTTATCTACCAAGTTTCATGAAAATCAGTTAATTCGTTTAAAAGTTATGGATGAACATACATACATAGGTACATACAGAAAAAAAATCTAAAAATCGCCAATTTAGATTCAGTGCCATGTATAGAGCCTATAAACACGATATCTCTGAAAACAAAGTAACTTACTCCATGACCAACCCTTACAGATTTATTATTAGTATTGATAAAAATAGCTGGTGCCAGCGACTTCGTCCGCGTTGAAAAAGAAAAAAAAAGTAGCCTATTACAAAAATTGTAATAGGCTATTACAAAATTACTATTATTGTAATAGGCTATGCTGGGGTCTATTACAAAAATTGGGGTCTATTATGGAACATAATGAACGTTGATTACGAATTTCAAAAATATAAATTAATTCTTAACATATGTAGACGTCCTTAATATGCTTAAGACTACTTACATATATTTTTTCTAAACAGTTTTAAAATAATATTTATTAGTCTATTGTCTTATGTAAAGTATACATTAGCGCAATAATTATATACAGGATATAATGTAATATTGCGCGTGTTACAAGTCACGGAGTGCATTAGCGCGTGATTCGGTTACCGGCGCTAAGTGGGGCCAAGACGAACGCCCGTTACACTGCAGGACAAAACAAATTACCAAAATTATTAATTACCAACATTAATTCATTCTTATAATTATTGTTTTATTATACAATTATTATGCACGGGGTTACACTGCGAGAATGAATCAGAAATCCAATGAGGAGATCTATAAACGGAAGAAGTTACCGACACATAGTAGGACGGCCGCTGGAGCAGGAAGGTACTGTTTTGTTTTAAAGTAATTATTTATATTATAATATTAACTTATAAACAAAGCAATTCTTTATCACTATCATTTACCAACAGAAATGCATAAAATTTCATCGCCCTATATCTATGTATGTATATAAAAGCTTATTATAAAAGCTATACGCTTCTCTGTTTCCCCGTTAACTCACTGATAAAGTTAACGGTTTTCACTAATGGAAAGAACGATAAACGAGGATAATTTTTGTATGGTACATATAATTTCCAGAAAAAATTGCAATCGTGCGTAGCCGGGGGTAGGTCTGCTTCTATTAGTTTCTCCGCCAACTTCTTCTAAACTACCCAACTGATTTTGATTTTCACTCATAGATAGAGCAATAAGCGAAGAATTGCGAAGAAGAGCGAAGCGAAGAAGCGAAGAAAGAAAGATAGAACAAAAGCGAAAGATTGTTTTTATAATTTTCAGAAGAAAATGTGTCCCTACGAAGCCTGGGATATACTAGTAATTTATATTACAGATTTATGTATGTTGTTCACTTTCATTGGTCGTATGTGTAAAGACAGGGGCGCACCTCCAACAATTTCCTTAAAAGCCTCGCCCAAATGGAAACAGCCGCTCACAGCCACTAGTATTGAATTTAAAACTAAATTATACGAAATTATATTCCGTAATACCTACCTAAATTTTATATTATATGCAACTATGTAACCCTATTTGTCTATTTGCAAGCTCTGATTTAAAATATTTCACAAGAAACTACACAATCAAAGAGGTTTTTTTGTCTATATCTTCACAACTGTAGTTTTTTTTAGGTATGCCTACAATATAGTTACCTAAACCTACAATAATGCTATAAAATAAATAAAACGAATTAAAACAAAAATAAAATTCAGTTTTTTTAGAAGAATAACTATTATAAATGAATTTCGGCAAGCTGAAATATAATGTGAACTCCAAAGAAATGCACGAAGGTTTGATTTTATGCCTCGTTCGTACCGGTATTTTGTGGTAGGATAATATTTCAAAAATTTCCTCGTTTGTACTATAAAAATATTAGATTCCTTGTTAGATAGGTTACCTACGGATAATAATACCTAGTAGGTATAGATCATAGAACATTCTATAGGTAATCTAATTTTCAAGTGCGTTGAAATCGATTAGTTCACAGTTAACTATTGCCGTGAGAACTTCATTATAAAGCATATTGTGCACATCCCTGTCGAGTACACACTAAACGTAAATTGAATCTATCGGAATGTTGCTCTACTTTCTCATGATGCATGCATATTATTTAACATAAGTTTGGCATTACGTGTGTTCGGAGCTAAGCAATATGCCACCGATTCTTTTTATTTTATTGAAACATAGTCACACAGCACTCAATACAGGAATAATATAGGAATAAATACATAATGTATGTTTAAATCATATTGCCAATAACGGACTTCTTTTTTACTACACTTTTTTTTTCTTGCATTTTTAATTTAGATTAATTCAAATGAGTCTAAAATTAAAAATGCCTAATTTTCTTAATCTGGAGCTAGAGGCTGAAGATTTTCAGGAAAGTTAAGTAGGAGTCTTAGTAAGACTTGGGTGGATATCAGTCAGCTGGTGTATTGTCCAATTATGACGTCATCAATTTTTTGTATTAATTTTTTTCAGAAACAATCCAGTGGGGTATCAAAATGAAATCTGATTCTAAATGTAAGCTAGGGATTCTTTAAGAATAGTAAGCAAATTAATACTCGTAACACCGGTATCGGACTATCATCCTCCTGCTTTCTAGTTTGTCTGCTGTCATTACAACTTTTTAAGAACTTATTCAAAATAAATGAGGTATAGGTGAAGTTGAAGAAATTGTTAAAATTTCATACAATTAACCTCAGGATTGTATTGAGTAAAATATATCTGAAAAAGATTAGAAAATATGTAAAATTAATCATAAATTTTTGTTTGAGCTTAGTAGAGCAACTTGCCACACGTATCATGACACATATTGGTGTGCCAACGCACAGGGTTGTCGCCGTGACGAATGGTAACGCGGGAGGCGTGGACGTGGGAACTACCACCGTGACCAACACGTCACGTGGCAAAACTCTAATGAACTTATATTATTAACTCTATACTGTTAGAAAAATAATATTGCAGTATTTTTTTTAGTAGTTTGTTTGTTATGATTTCATGCCTTTATAACTACTCAATCGTTTTTTTTTTGTAAATAGAAATATCTTACATCCAGAAAAAAACTACTGTTTCCGAGGGATCATCTAAAAATGAAAAATAAAAATCGAATAAAATGTTTTACCTAACATCTAAGAAAAAGGGTCGTAGACGAAGTCGAGGACAGAACTAGTAGCTTACAATGCATCTTCATTTTATGTTTTTATAATACAAACGTCACACACTTTTGCATTTTTAATTTTTTCAAATTCAAATTCAATTCAAATCATTTATTAGATATAAGTTTTAACAAAACATTTATCTTCGTCAAAATTACAAACTACCATCGGTTCGGAATATTATTAGTTTAAGATTAGTATTTTTTTTTATATAAAACTATTTGTTACGAAACGAAGTAGGTAATAAAACCTATTATTTTTAAACTAATTTAAATTTTAGTTCACACACTTCAAACTTAGACAGGTTTTAAAATGGTGCGGCCACTTCGATCGTTTGAAAATAGAAAACAAAAACACCGACCGAAAGACAATGGCACAATGATTTGGAAAAAGAAAACATTCTATAGTTTGAAAGCGAGCGCCGCCATTGGCTGACACGCCGTCACAATGGCCGAATTCTAAACGTCAGATTTGACACTTGATAACGCACACCTTCTGTCTTGGAGCGTTATTATATTTTTTAATTTTACTTTTGAAATAATGTCGGGAGCCGACACAAGCGGAGATTCGTCAATTTGTCAATCGATAACATCAGATATCTACCTCCAAAGAATTTTATTATTGTAAACAATTAAGTATGTAGGCACATAGTTTAGTTAAAACATTTTAGCGTTTGCAGTTGACAGACAATAATAGTTTGGAGATTGTAGGTTTCCAATAATAACTCCGTTGAAATTTCAGGATGGAATAATTTTATTTAGAAAATTGCCCTACTTATATATGGTTTTTACACTTGTATGTGTGTGTGTGTAAGAGAAGCGGTTGATGTTGTTGTCTCGCTCATGTGTCGCGCGCAAGTGCGTTGAGTGCTCCCCACTCTCGGGTGCCGAGCCTATAAAAATAGCGCGCATTTGCCCTCAGTCTTTTTGCTTCGCTGGGCGCCGCGCAAGAAACAACTCGACGACGACACGTTCAAGAATGAAGATGGCTGTGAGCGACGACTGCGACTAAAGCGTCCTCTGTCGTGGATCCAGTGATTTATCCAGTGGAGTGATATTTAATATGATGTGAAAAAAGAATACGCTTTAATTTCTAATAACAACAGCTCTTCTCAGGGCTATATGTTCCCATATTTAAACCGTTAGTGGTTACGTGTTTTATTTACCCATGACCTTGGTATGGTAGCTACAGTACTCCCCCTCAAGCGAAGCGTACCGGTAGTTTTATGAGACGGCCAGATCGTGATTGCTTGCTTTCTCTGTCGCTCGTTTTACTACTGGTAGGTAAAGGTAACTCGGTAACTGTTGAGGTATGGTTTAAAGGTAACTCGGTAACTGTTGAGGTATGGTTCTTGTTGGTAACTGGATCTAAGTCTTCAAGTAAGTATGCCGGTTTCAATCGGTCGATCGATATATTCGTTTGACGGCTATGTAACTGAATGGTGAAAACTTTATCTGTTCTGTTCAATACACGGTAAGGTCCTTCGTAAGGTGTTTGAAGTGGTTTCCGAACTGCGTCGACTCTGACAAATACGTGTGTGCATGTGTGTAGGTCTTGATGCACAAAAATTTTTTTCGTACCGTGCGACTTTGTACTTGTAGGTCTGAGCGCGTCGATAGTTGTACGTAGCTTGTTTACGTAGGTATAATCGCCAACTGGAATATTCGACTGCGCATTGAAAAAATCACAAGGCAGTTTTAGTTTGTATCCGTAGGTAAGTTCGGCAGCACTAACACCTGTGTCCGTGCGTAGTGAAGCGCGTAAGCCAAATAGTGTTGTAGGTAGCACGTCGGTCCATGTAGTGCTATGTTCGGATAGCTTGGCTCTTAATGCGGATTTTAGTGTGCGATGCCAGCGTTCGACTATGCCGTTACTTTGTGGATGATAAGGCGTTGTACGAGTTTTTTTGATTCCCAATATTTTCATTAAGTTTGAAAATAACTCGCTCTCGAACTGACGACCTTGGTCGCTTGTCAGTGAAACAGGGCATCCAAAACGAGTGATCCATTTCTCGTAGATGTGTTTCGCAATTGTTTCGGCGGATATGTCGTGTGTAGGTATCGCTTCAGGCCATCGAGTAAGACGATCGATAATTGTTATTAGGTATCGATTTCCGTCGGCTGTAGTAGGTAGCGGTCCTACGATGTCGACATGTATGTGCTGGAAACGGTCGCTTGGCGGGAACTGAGAAAGATTACTCGACGTATGGCGTTGTACTTTGCTCTTCTGACAATGAATACAACTCTTCGCCCATGTACCGATGTTTTGATTCATAGCGGGCCAAAAAAATTTCTGCGATATTAGCTTACGCGTTGTTCGTGTTCCGGGATGACTAATGTTGTGAACGCTATCAAAAACGGTACGTCTGTATTCTTCCGGAATGTATGGCCGGATATGCGGTGTAGATGTTTCGCAGTAGATGTTCGCATTAGTGTTAGGTATGCAAATTTTTTTCATCGATAATTTGCTATTCGTGAGCAGTTGTGCGATGCATCTATCTTTTTCTTGCGCTTTAGCTATTTCGTTGTAGTCGAGCGTAGACGGGCATGTGATTGTTTCGATGCGGCTTAAGGCGTCTGCTACAACGTTGTCTTTTCCGCTTATATGGCGTATGTCGGTTGTGAATTCGGCAATAAAAAGTAGTTGTCTTGTTCTTCTGGGAGTTTCTGAGGCTGATGGCGATTTTTGCAGAACGTAGGCGAGCGGTTTGTGGTCGGTAAAGATGATTAATTCGCGACCTTCAAACGTCCTTCTAAAGTGTTTAACAGCCATGTAAATTGCTAGAAGCTCTCTGTCGAATGTCGAGTATTTCTTCTGTGCTTCGGAAAACTTCTTGGAGAAGTATCCCAAAGGTTGCCATTTATTGTTGTGGTACTGTTGAATTGCTGCGCCAGCTGCGGTGTCAGATGCGTCGCAACATAATGCTATAGGTGCTTGGTGCATAGGATGAGCGAGTAAAGCTGCATTTTGAATGCTCGCTTTACACACCTCAAAAGCATTCGACGATTCTTCGTTCCATTCAATTTTTGTTTTGTCTTTTTTCTTGACGTGGTGTAGGTACTTATGCAGTGGTGCTTGTATTGATGCCGCGTTCCGTACGTTGTCACGGTAAAAGTTTAGCATACCGAGGAAACGACGAAGTTCTTCGACTGTTGATGGTTTCTTGTAGAGTAGTATGGCTTCCGTTTTTTCTTGTGTTGGCTTGATACCGTGTTCCGAAACAATGTATCCTAGGAACTTGACTGTCGGTTGACCTAGGACGCATTTTGCAGGATTGATGGTGATGCCATATTCTTCGAGCCTTTTTAGAACTGTGTGAAGATGTCGTTTGTGTTCTTTTTCGTCTGCAGAAGCTAAGAGTACATCGTCGATGAATGGGAATACGTAGTCGAGTCCGCGCAATACTTCGTGAATAAATCGTTGGAATGTTTGTCCTGCGTTCTTGAGGCCAGGACACATACGAGGGAATTCGAACAAGCCGAATGGTGTGATGATGGCAGTCTTCTCAATGTCCTTTTCATGAACCATTATCTGAGAGTATGCACGATTTAAATCGAGAGTAGAAAATATCCTCTTGCCGGACAGCATGTGCGTGAAGTCTTTGATGCGTGGCACGGGATAGCGGTCGGGTTTTGTAATCGAATTGAGTCTTCGATAATCGCCACATACGCGTAGGTCGCCGTTCTTCTTAGGGACGACATGAAGGGGTGACGACCATGACGACTTGCTTGGTCTGCATAGGCCTTGTTGCATCATGTTTTCGAACTCTTCTTTGACCTTTTGATAGCGGTGTGGAGGTAGAGGTCGTGCGCGACTGAAGACTGGCGATCCGGACGTTTCGATGTAGTGTTCAACGCTTCGGTCTGGGTTGAGTTTCATCGAAGTCAGACGAGTGATGCCAGGAAATTGAGCTAGTATGTCGTGATACTGTTGCTGCGTATCGATACTGCGGACGGTAGGTACATTTGTCGCGTACATCGGAACTTTGACTGATAAGCTTGTACGGCCGTCGATCAGCTTCCGATTTTTGAGATCCACCATGAGTTCGTGATGATTGAGGAAATCGGCGCCCAGTATTGGTTTGGAAACGTCGGCAACGATGAATTTCCATTTGTAGGGTCGCCGTAGGTTGAGGTCCAACTCGAGCGTTTTCTCGCCGTAGGTTTTAATAACGGTGTTATTAGCGGCGTACAGTTGAAATGGCAATGGAGTTGACGTAGACCCTTTTTTTCTGGGTAGGACCGATATGTTGGCGCCGGTGTCTACCAAGAAAGATAAGCCGGTCTTCTTGTCCTTTACGAACAGGCGGTGAGATTGTTCATGAACGCCGGTATCCGCCGCTGCCAGCGTTCTATTTAGTTTTCCGATGAGTCCGACTTGATAAAGGTGCATGGCGCGGTGCAGCGTCTTGCCTTCGCCCCAAAACGCCGATGGTAATAGCAGTACGGCGATGGTGACGGTGTACTGCGCGTGCGGAAACGGGACTGCGACGGTCTTCTTATACGAGATGAAGAACGATAGCTGGGTCTAGATCGTTCCGCTTTGAGTTCCGCTATTTCTAGGGACAGTTTCTTAATCTCGTTGACTAGAAACTGTGTGTCAGCTGCTGGTGTTGTGATAGATCTCGTCTGTGATGGTGAGGAGATAGTAGACACCTCTTGTGCTTGCGGTTTTGATTCGTCCATCGTCGGGCAGGGATTCATCGGCGGATTCATCTGTCGAGTTTTCCTGGCGAGCAGAGGTTCCTCGTCGGATTTTTCTGTCGGGCAGCGGTTCTTCTGTAGGGCAGCGGTTCTTCTGTAGGGGTCACCACTTTGGAGATTGTAGGTTTCCAATAATAACTCTGTTGAAATTTCAGGATGGAATAATTTTATTTAGAAAATTGCCCTACTTATATATGGTTTTAACACTTGTATGTGTGTGTGTGTAAGAGAAGCGGTTGATGTTGTTGTCTCGCTCGTGTGTCGCGCGCAAGTGCGTTGAGTGCTCCCCACTCTCGGGTGCCGAGCCTATAAAAATAGCGCGCATTTGCCCTCAGTCTTTTTGCTTCGCTGGGCGCCGCGCAAGAAACAACTCGACGACGACACGTTCAAGAATGAAGATGGCTGTGAGCGACGACTGCGACTAAAGCGTCCTCTGTCGTGGATCCAGTGATTTATCCAGTGGAGTGATATTTAATATGATGTGAAAAAAGAATACGCTTTAATTTCTAATAACAACAGCTCTTCTCAGGGCTATATGTTCCCATATTTAAACCGTTAGTGGTTACGTGTTTTATTTACCCATGACCTTGGTATGGTAGCTACAATAGTAATAATAAACCCAGAGTACTATATGTTAACTCACATGAGATCCTACAGTGTATATTGTCTCCTCTTCAAAAATCTTCAAAAATTGCGTTATGTAATTGCAAACGCCCACAAAGTCAAAGATTTAAATCACAGATGCGCCCTTGCCATACTTGAGGCGGCCGAAAATGTGTCATCGTTGGAAAGAGTGAGCTCACTCTTCCCGCCTTACTCCTTTGTAGAAAGCAGTGAGCGGCTCCATTGCATACATATCTTTGATTTTGCTAATTAGGTTAGTTTACCTTTAAAAATGCCTTCTTGTGTCTTCAGAAAGTGTTCCCATATAATTCAAGAAACGAACGAACGTGCGAAACGTTATGCACACAGACATATTACGTAGACAGTTTTCAGAAGCGCAGGGCGTATCTGTGATTTAAATCTTTGCCCAAAGTTAGTTAAAGCAGGTCGACGGTGGATCCAGGATGCTTCTGACAGGTCCTTTTGGAAAATTACGGGAGGAGGTCCTGCGGTTGAGATGCTGCGATATGTGTTTGTGCAAATAAATATTCATTTATTTATTTAACTAGCTGGCGCCCGCGACTTCTGGTTGAAAAAGAAAAAGTAGCCTATCCTGTGTCCTGTACGTCTAAATGTTTATCTACCAAGTTTCATTAAAATCAGTTAATTCGTTTAAGAGTTATGGAGGAACATACATACTTACATACATACATACATACATACATACATACATACAGAAAAAAATTCTAAAAATCGTCAATTTAGTTTCAGTATCGTGTATAGAGCCTATAAACCCGATACCTCTAAAAACAAAGTAACTTACTCCATGACCAGCCCTCACGGTATTGATTGATTTTATAAATATATGCTTATACAAAGCGAAGTATGGTTTTGTAAATAGAATCCGGGAATCTTGAATCAACCGGCTCGTCGTCAGAAACAAAACTCTAGTGGGTACATATTAACGGTCTTCAAAGTCTTTATACAATTTATCCATTTCCTTTTAAAAGCTTTTTTCAGAGGATCCCCTAAAATTGGCTGTCAAAATAACGTCAGAGTGCGTTGGCGGCACGATCAGAGAAGGGTGAGTTTACAAGTTTAAAATTACCCCACATTTGTTGGGGTAGTGTTCGCTTTTAGCCACTTAGACATCGTGCATGGCTAATTATAGACTTTGAGTGACGCAGGCGCGGACTGAAGCTTTGTTTGATAGAAATGTTATATAAAAAAATTTGTTGTGTGTCAGCTCCGACGTACGACTGGAGTTTTCTCCTTACGAACGATAAATAAATAAAAAATATAATTAAAATATATTAATATAATATATTATATGTATTATCTTAATATACAAAATGCGATGTATGAGTGTGTATGTTCCCTATGGACTCCAAAACCGCTGAACCGATTTGATGAAACTTTCAGACAATCTTCAGATTAGTCCAGCGACCGGACGCGGGCGAAGCCGGGAGCGGATTGCTAGTAGGCATTATATAAATATGTATTGAAGCATATTGTACCTAGCCTGTAACGCGTAACGTGTGACATGTGTCATTTGATTTTACTCCCATAAATTTTCATACGGTTTAATATGAAATCGATTCTTAAGTACTCCAAAAATATATTGATGAAAATAGAATGAAACTTTCTCGGAGCTTAAACTTAAGTTAAAGTTAACTTAAGTCAATTATCCCTTATCCTTAATTCTTCTATGGTAGGCAGCGCTTTTGCAGCACCTATGGCGTTGCTTGTGTTATAGGCGACGGTAGCCACTTACCATCAAGTGGACAGTCAACCAGTCTGTCGACCTCAACATAACTGTAGAATTATTATTAGTTGCTTTCGATTAATTTTGATATGAAATGAAAATTATACAAGATAGATACGATATATGATGCAAATCTTAACAATTTTATATTTCTCATATTTTATTATAAACCCAATTATTTCTAAATACTGAGACAAATTAATTTTTAATTTATATACTAAACAAAATCACTAAAAATAAATTTTCACCCCTCAAAGACAATATATTTTTCAATAGAAGAGGACACAGTACAGTTGAGAGCGTTGACACATTAAAATGACATTTTAGGTACACAGAACAATTACAAATCATAATATAAATTACAAGGAACTATACATATAAATTGGAGTGTCGCATTCATAATCCAACAATAACATTAAAAAACACATCAGATGTATAATCCTATAGTACAAAAAAGATTCCAAAATATACGAGTACCTATCTTACTAATATTATTGTTTGTTAGTTTGTTTAGTTGAACGCGTTAATCGCAAGAACTACTGTTTCGAATTGAAAAATTCTTTTTGTGTTGGATGGATAGTCCATTTACCGAGAAAGGCTATATATAACATTTTGAATGCGGACGAAGTCGCGGACAACAGCTAGTTAGGTATACCTATCCAGGATTATATCTATACAGTCAAAATTTTAAAATTAAACAAACAACTAATGATTCATTTTTGTACATTACCTTGCATCTTCAATTTAGCACTGTCAGTTTAATGACAATACAAAAAAAAATGAACCACATTTATTGCCTGAGGTGGCTAGGAGCCGAATGAGGCTTAAGTTTCGGCCTTCATCGGCTTTTTTTATATCTGTTGCAACTTATTCCAGCACAATCTATGAACCGGTTATTTTTGCCCAAGTTCAACGTCCACGGCCTTGCCAAGAAAAGAATCGACGTTAATCGATCCAATAGAAGTATAATGGCAAGCGACGATAGATCTACTTAAACTAAATCCGTCGTCAATGCATTACTTACTGACTATTAAATTATTATTTTATCTAATACACAGTGTCGACGTATTTACAACCAATAAACGTAAAAACAAAACTGTTTTTATTTTTGATTTAGTCGGCGCACGCGCCGGTCGCAGCAGCCAATCAGAGGACTCGCCGCCTTCCCGCGAAGAAAGTGGGAGGAGTCACGCCAACTTTAAATAATTGCTGGTATTTCAGATACGGATTTTGATAAATAATTCCATTTTTGACAGTCACAGAACACCGGCCCTTTGGAATTGAAGACGTGAGTGGATGAAGGCGGTATGTCGCATTTTTGGGTTTTTTCATTTTTTGCCTTGATGAAGGTAATAAGTATCATATAAATGATTACAGACCTTAAGATCGTCGATTTGAGACATTTTTGGAAAACAGAAAGTTGAAAAAGATGTTATGTACAGTTAATTTTAAAAAGCAATAAGTGCAGAAAAGTTTAGGTACTTTTTTTAATGGAAGACGGAGGCATGTTCACCTTTTTTTTAATTAAATAATACAAGTGTTAAATTGCTATCATACCATTAATATTTTAGGTTGTTTACACTTAAAATCATAACTTAGTACAAAAATCAGTTCCGTGGCAACTTATCTCAAAAGTTAAAAGTAAAACTTTAACCTCAATTTATTCAAAATTGGAATTATGCGACATATCACCTTCATCCACTCACGTCTTCAATTGTCAAAATGTTTTTTAGTTTTTTTTTTCCTGCTATCTCCACGTTATTCACAAATCACATAACTTTAAAGACGACAACCTTATGATTGGAGCGAATACGGTTGAAATTTGATCATAAAGTATAAAAATATGTTGATGTTATCTATTTTTAGTTTCGTTAAATTATCGGTTTGAGCTCTATCATTTGTGGGCTTTTAGTTTGATGGTTTTACAATTGACTTCTTATGATTTGGGTCAAGGTGAAGTAATGACGTCCAAACATAATCTACCTACCTATACCTATATCCTTTATATCTACTTTTGAAACCATCAAATATTAAAACAATGGAATGAAAACAAGGCAATTATAAAATTCTACACCCAATTACTTTTTAATGTAGGTAATTGTGGCTACCGTCGCCTATTTTAAGTAGAAATGGAAGTATGCTGATGACCTTAATAAAATAAAGGATAAGGAATAAAAAGGGGATAGGGAAATGGGCTCTAGCATCCCTTATACACCGAAACTCAAAAGCACACATGCTATGATTCCACTATGGTCTTCTATAAGAGGGTAGTTACCTACTGCCGCCACACGGCATTTTTGACAAATATCCAGATCAACTTCTAGTTACCTTTCTATATTATACCGTCGATATAAACCTACAATATTAAAGTTTTAAAATCATTTATAATATTATTAAATGTTAGCTTGTAGCCAATGAACAAAATTTCTTAGATTAATCGGCTTCAGCCAGAATTTGACCTTCGGTCGGAGACTAATTTTATTGTTTATACTAAGGTTAACAGTATTTTCTTACATTACATTTTATAGCAGTATTCAGTGAGTGTGTCGTTTTCAATGATTTTTAGTATTATAGTAGTTTTAGTACAAAACGAAATGTGCTTTACGCAACAGATGCAATCGGAAGCGGTTGGCACTCCAGCGCATTCCCACGATAAGTAGATCGCGGATGAAAGGCGCCGACCGGCGGCGCCATCTCTTTTTAAACCGCTGTCGGCAGATAAGACGCGTGTTCGATTGCTTCAAACTCAAGTGATCTGCCTATAAATAGCCGCGGTGTGGCGGCCTACCTAGCAGATTCGAAATTAAGCATTCTTGTTCATAAAAAACTAGTGTTTTTGCCCCCGACTTCGTCCGCGTCCGATCGCTACCAAACTTCACAGTAACACCCGCTGCTGCTGCATATGTTAGGTACAAAATTTATAAAGATCAGTGTTATGGACGCCTAGGGTCAGCGCCGACCGACGGAGTGGCGGCGAAGAGACTAAACCGCTATCAATTGAAAATCGACTTTAGTTTCTTTAGCTTAAGGTTCACCGCGCGCTGCTCGCCTGTGCTTGCCAACGCGAGAGTATTTTTTATTATTATACCACTTTTAATCACATACTGAAGTAATTAAAGTCGATTTTCAAATGATAGCTCATTAGTCTCTTCGCCGCCACTCCGTCGGTCGGCGCTGACCCTTATAAGACCAATGCATAGCAAAGCTATGCAATTTGATCAAATCAACATAAGGTGAAGCGTAGTCCCGTAATAATATATTTTCAAGTGTTTGCCTCTGTGCGGGGATGAGGGGGGTTGTTCGGGGGGATGGCGCAACACTTCGGAAGCAATAACATTCAAATGCGGGCTCATATCCGGGCCCTGAAACTGTTATCCGGCCGGATGAAACACTCCACTGACGAGAGATCCATCTGCGTACTAAAATATTTTACTTTTTATTATTTGTCCATATCTGGAATATACTTACAAACATATTGACAAACTTTTGACATACAAACAAACTTTTGACGTTGGCGGCGCGCGTAACAACTATGCCAGGTCTGTGTTGTGTAGAATCGTGCGTACATACGAGAAGAAATTTAACGATCTCGACATTTATTTTCTGAGTGTCGGTCATTTATCGGGCGAGTGTTAGATGGTCTGCAGCATATTGCAAAATGACCTGCCTGGTCCCCTCCACTGAGCAGTACCACACACACAAACACACAAAATCATGCATATGTGTTTATATCTATGTATTTGTATATAATGTATAATATGTTTATATAATTGTAGGTATGTACTCGTATATTGTTATCTTTTTTTTAATTAGGTACTAGCACCTTTTTTTGTACATATAAACTTTAAGATGCCTAACCTTGTAATAGGCTATATAAAAATTTAATGTATTATATGTAATTGTTAAATATTAAATGCTGTAAGGTTAGCTATTAAACAAATAAATAAATTAAAAAAAAAAAAAAAATTTAATGTAAGATGTAAGTTCTACGATAGAACAGATTGGACAAAAATCCAAGAGCATGACAGATTGGACTAGAATGGAGTATGTCCAAATTGTTCTATACTATTTGGACAGCCGAAGGGAAGCTCTGAGACATCTTCTCTTCCAAAATCCCTCAGTGTCTAAGAACCAAAGTTTTCGATCAATGTGTGTTGCCAGCGATGACATATGGCGCTGAAACGTTGTCTTTAACTATGGGATAAGTAGGCTCAAACTCGCTCAACAAGCTATGAAGAGAGCTATGCTCGGGCCTCGGGGTTACATAGCGAGATCGAATCAGGGGCCCTAGCCAAGAACAAACGTAAAGTCGTAAACGTTGCGTAAACGCAACGCTCAGGCTTACAACAACCAATCACCGGGCTTTATTTCTCTTGTAGCGTAGCGTTTACGCAACGTTTACGACTTTACGTTTGTTCTTGGCTAGGGCCCCAGGAATGAGGAGATCCGTAGTAGACGAACGAAGCCGGCGGTTCAGTAAGTTAAGGTTCCATACAAACGTAGAATGATTATTACTCCGCTGTTTTATGTTTAATTTACAAAAGTAAGCATGATACCGATTTATCTTGTCGTTAACTAGGTTCCTTGGCATACAAACTTTAAAAAAAGTATTAATTTAAAAGATATGATCCTTGAAAAATCCATATTTTAACACAAGTTTTAATGCAACTTTGAGGGTGAATAGGTCACTCTAGTGTACAAAAACGCAAAAATATTTTGAATATACACATTGATTAGTTATTCAAGAGTTCAAATAACTTTGCACGAAATAGATATATGCAGTAGTTTTGTCAAAAAGAGTCAAAAAGGCGGGTTCCTAGTCTATCTATAGCTATACTAATAAGATAGAAGATTTGTGTGTTTATAATGAATTCAAAAACTACTAGACCTATTTTAAAAATTCTTTCACCTGTACCTAGAAAGGCTAATATTTTATAAAGTTACGCGAGCAAAGTAAAGTGCCACAGCTAGTATATTTAATAAAATATAAAATCAAAATTCTAAAAATAGTTGCCAAGTAATATTAATTGTTGCTAAAATAATTCATGAAAGGAAAAAATCATGGTCCCCCATTTTTCTAGCAAATTTTCAAAGAAACTTATCACAGAAATGTAACTATTCTATGTAGATATTTCCATGGGATCCCTGAAGAACTGAATCTGCAAGCTTTAGAAACAAAAACAGGGGTTAACGCCGTATACATACTTAACAAGAACAGAAGAAGGAATGGAGATGACATTATAGAAATGCAGAATAAGACCTTTAACTTAGAGGTGTTCTAAAAAAATATATATACTTAGATGAAAAGAAAATTTAACTTTTCGGAGCTTAAACTTAATTACATATACATAGATGTCAATTATCCCTTATCCTTAACTAGCCAACACAAAAATATTTTTTCAATTCGAACCAGTACAACTAAACAAAAAACCTCTTCAGCTTTATATTTAGTACCTAAGTATAAATTCTTCTGTGGTTGGCAGCTTGCAGCACTAGCATTGCTTGTATTATAGGCGACTGTAACCACTTACCATCAAGTAGGCCGTCAGTTTGCCTGCCAAAATAAACATGTAAACATCCTTGTCTACAAGAGTTTATTTTTTCAAAAATGTTAGTCAATGCAAGTGTTGTTCTTCGCCCCTATTCCATTAAGAGGATTAAACCTGAGGCGTTGCATTTCCAATATCTATCTACCGCTAACTATACATGAAACAGTAAAACAACCCAATATTAAATATTCAAATCTAACGTTGTTATCAGCGGAGACGCGGATAGATTCAGTTTGCAGAAGAAAAAAGTAGCCTATCCCGAGTCTCCGATTAATATATAAATAAAAAATTAATATATAAATAAAAAACAGTGCATAATACTCACAGACTTTAGCAAAGTTAAGGTTTCCAAGACTTTTCCAAGGTTAGGCTGTACTTCTCTCCGAGACAGCTCCTTGACTTATACAGAGCACAAGTCCGCTCCTGCGTGGAGTACTGCTGCCACCTCTGGGAAGGATCTGCTCGTTATTGGCTGCACTGGACTCGATTGAAAGGCGAGCTAAGAAACTTATTGGCAACGACACCATTGTGGAGTCTCAACTTCAAAGCCTGCACCGAAAAGTGGCATGCCTATCGATTTTCTACCGTCTGCACTATGGAGTGTGCGTCCATTCTTCCATTCTGTACGATCTAATCCAACAGGAACCGTTCCACTTGCGAAACACGAGGCGCGGGAGGGGTTTCATCCCTTCGTGGTTGATGTCCCTCGGTCACGCACTAAGCGTTACATTTCCACATTCCTTGTCCGAACTGCTAAAGAGTGGAACTCATTGCCTGCGTCCATGTTTCCCCAAAATTAACCTCGGGGTCTTCAAATCCAGGGTAAATAGGCACTTACTAGGTAAGCGTGGTCCACCTTCGGCCGCATCTGCACCTTACATCAAGTTAGATCGCGGCCAAGTGCTGCCTTGATTTTATGAAAAAAAGTCAGCAACACATCTTCATCTTCCATCTTGAATCTAGGTGGTCTAGTGGCAACTGTTAATACCACGGAAAAAGTAATGTTATCATAAAATTAACTTGTATAAAAAAGTGTGCTAAAACATCAATAAAAATAATGGGGCAAGCACACGAAATCAGTCAACATATGGCGTCCACTCACGTATTGCAGTGCGCGGATGCGCTACGTAGCGTCGCGTGCGCACGCGTCATTGCCTCGCAACTGGCGTGCAATGTTATTACTCGTACCTAATGAGATTTTATTACCTATTCTCATGTTATTATAACTTGGAATTCATCATTTTTTATTTATTTCGATGTTATAATACTCGATGTTACATGTTATAATGTTATAATTACGTCTTAACACGGTGTGATTTCTTATCTCAGATCAGACCAAATAAAAATAGACAGTACGGATTCTCATGCGTTTTTCACAAATGGAAGCCGGGAGAGTGTCGCTAGTATAAAAATAAAATATAAAATGTAAAGGAATATTCCGTATGTATCAAAAATATTTTGTCCTATGTATTAATTAACTTACACAGGAAAATTTAATATGCGTAGGTAACTATAACTTAACTTAATTTGTTAAAGTTAAACTTAACATTAGCATCTGTATTTCTGAGCTCATATAACCCAAATATTTTCAAAGTTGGAGTGAATAGGCATCTTTTGGGTGAGCTCGCTCCATTATAGGCCTCATATTCGCTACACAGCTGAATGTTGGCCAAGAGCAAACCTATCTCTAATTAAAAAACTAACAAATTTCTTGACAAGAAGTTATCAATTAATTAATTAAATGTCGTTCCCTACTGCAGACGATTGTCGCAGCGACGTGCGACAGTCGCGGAGCGGGGTGGGCAGCGATGCGTAAGCACTTACTACTATTAGACGTATACTGGTATTAACGGAGCTGTTGACCTGGTAACTTTAGGGGAAGACAGGTGATTAATTGCAGCGATTTTTTGCGGATTTCATGAGATTTTTTCTATTCAGAAACTAGCTGCGCCGGCGACTTCGTACATGCTTTAGTTCGTTTTTTTGAAATTTTTCGAAGATAAAGAGTATAATATTATATGTTGAATCAGATAATAAGCTATCATGTGACAAATTTTATCTTAATTCGTTAAGCCGTTTCTGAGATCAGACAAACAGATTCTAAACAGCGAACCTACTCGCAGAGATATATTATTTCGATGATTCTAAAAACTATTTTTTAACCTCTGTAAGGCCACGTTCGCACGGGAGCTTTATAAAGTGTTCGGAGCTCGGACTTTAAAATGGAGCATAGACGGATCCGACGTAAAAAAAAGCGCCCGCATTTGAACACACAGCCTAGAAGTCATATGGTCTATTCGAAACGTCAGAAATAACACGCGTTAAAGCGTCGAAAAAGCCCCCGTGCGAACGTGGGCTAACATAACATAATTTATGTCTATTCGAAACATCTCTCGTCGAAAAAGCTCTCGTGCGAACGTGGGCTAACATAACATAACGTTCACTGTCATAAATTTCGCAATTATTATATCAGTAGGATCATCAATAATATCGACGGTAAGATTTCATTTAACTAAAGCGCCAGATACACGACGACACTGACACACAAATGTCGACACTAGTGTCGATTGCGCGGTAAGCAATTTTTTGTGTCTACATCTATGTATGTCTCGGTTCAAGTGTATTGGCTGTCTAGGTGCACGTCCACGGCTGCAAGTGCTGCAACAGACACTAAGCGACACCGACATCACATCTGCAACTATAGTGTCGCTAACATAGACAGTCGATGTCTGAGTGTCTAGTGTCAAGACTGTCAAGTGTATCCCCAGCATTAGGATCTATGGTACCCATCACCGAGCGCTATCACAATAAATCCATAATTGACAGGCAACTATAAACTATCAAAATTAGCGCCTCTTTCACCAACTGTCAAGTAGGCTATCTGTCATTTAAGGTCACCGGTAAACGAGGATAATGGAGCTGATATGCCTTTGTTTGTACAGTAAAAGTCCCAAAAATTAAAAAGAAAATAATAAAAAAAAATCGCCTATCGAATGATGCAGTAAACCGAGTGCATAATTCAATAAAACAGAAAATGATTTCTAAAAGTAACTAACCAACACCATACTTGTAGTTGGTGTAAGAGGCCCTTAGATATTTTTATTTTGTACAGTTTAATTAGCATTAATTCAAAATGGAAAAGATTCCCATAGGTAAATGAGAAGTTCCATGTCAATATTGATCAGTACGCGTGGCTTCCGAATGCATTGTCGAGCGCGGCGTATTGTTGTGAGAGCAAGCGGTAATAATGGCCCGAGATTGTCTCCAATACCAAACAATGAGCTCTCACAATTAGAGGGTGATCGTAAGAGGTCCACAATTTATGCTTTTTTAATCACGAAATGTGTCCCGTAATTTCCCCTGGTACATCGATTTAGAAGTAGAAGTCCTATGGGTTTAAATCTTTGCCTATGGGTATATTTTGAGAGGTACTTGTTGCGAGAGAATCAAGGATCAGATTTTTATAATTACTATAATAATACCAATAAAATATACTCTACCGCTGTCCATAATAACAATATTTACTTAGATGTAATGCTTTTAAAATTACTTTGTTTAATATCACTATTGGGAGTTATGTTACTCGATGAAAATGTAGCTTTCTACAGTTGAAAGAATTTTCAAAATCGGTTCAGTAGTTTTTGAGTACAAACATACAAAAATACAAATCTTTTCTCTTTATATCCTTAGTATACATAGATTTATAATATTGACCAACAAAATGTTCTAAATACGTCAATATATTATTCTATATACTATTAAGAGACCTTACACATTAGTCATAACTTTTGGTATTATTCATTTGGTCACGTGACGAGTCATTACAACTAATTATGTATGAATTCTACATTTGTCAGCCGCCTGTCTGTCTGTCTGTCACGGTGTTATTAATGATTATTGGAACATCAATATTCATATTCGATGTATACAAATTATAGCTTGTTGATGGGTGACCTCAATTTATTTAATGTGGATCAAACATTTGACTTTTAAAGAAAATAATAATAGTTCTGGAGCTATTAACAAAAAACGAAATGTCTTTTTTTTTTTCAAAATAATTTTTTAATAAATTTTATAATTATTTTTCGTGCTGGAAATTCCTTCTAATACTTACATTTTTTCAAGACTTTCTGGACAATGAGCTATCGCTTAGGAGCGGTTTCTTTTTGTTAAAATTTTGATTATACGAATTTCAACTAGACTAAAGCAACGCCATAGGTGCTACTACAGTAGGATTAAGGATAAAAGTCTTGTGAAGGAATAGGGAATAGGCTCTGACATCCCTTATTCGCTAGTTCAAAGACTTCGCGGATAGGTATTGGTTACCAACTCTGCTAGAAGGAAAGTGGTGGAACCCCTTTCACCACTTGCCTTCCTCTTCTCAAGAGCTAAGTGATGTCTTTGTGGATCAGAATATAGTTACAAGTTCAGGCACATTCTGGTAATGAGTTTTTGAAGCGTAAGGAGTTTTAAACTTTTAGCACAATGTAATTATTTTTGTTTTAATAAGGAAATATCAGAATTAATCTATTTGTTTAATAAATCAAATTAATAGCTTTTTATTGTCTTAAGGGACTTAAAGAGATATATTTTTACCTTTAAGACTTAAGGTATAAATTTAGGGTAAGGTACTTATAGTAGCTGCTTTTTTTTAAGAAGCTTAATATTGGTCTTTTAACTAGCAACAGTAAATTTTTAAAAAAACTAATTCTACTTATGTTATTCTCAACATGTGACTAAATCCCAGTTCTTAAAGTAAGTCTGAAAATTTGATGCATCCCCATGTCCCATTGTGCTTAGCGCCCTAACATAATGTTCACATTTAGGTACATTTGCACCCTCCGAGCGCTCGGAGGGCGATAGAGGGTGGAGGGCGGGGAGGGGCGGCGCGCGGGGCCAAGGAGGGGGAGGTGAAAGCATATTTATGTTAGTTTCTGATTGACGATGATGGCTTCCCCTTGGTTAGAGTCAGTACGGCCTTACAACGACGAATCTTTGGAAACTTTTCTATTCAAAAATCAAGTTTTAAAACCGCTTGTAGTTGATTCATGGGTGTAAGTAGAAAGATATTACAAATACAATAGCATCACAGCATGTACTGAGACATTTGGTATGCAAAAGTTTAAAAAATTTAAAAAAGTATAAAAAACTACCTTTCCTCTGACACAAATCATTATTTTATAGTTCGTTTTGTCATATACAAATACATACATCAGACATAAGATAAGTGTTTTTAGTTTTAAATATATACTTAAAGCTATTTTATTAGTTTATTTTACTTAGATTAAATTTACTAACTATGAAAAGATGTCAAATGATTTAAAGTAGAATGTAAACAAGTACTATAAAATATTGTTAGACGGTTTAAATACAACTCAGATAGATACCTAGATAGAGCTGCATCAGCCCAAGCTGTTCCTTTATGTAAGAAATAAATGAAGTAAATATTACGCGTAATATAAATTCGACGCAGCGAGCCGGCACGCGACGCACTTAACGCACACAACGCTCGCAGATTTTCCACTGGGGACATTACTTGGTACATTTACATCCAAAGAGAATAATTTAATAAACTTATACACAGAGGCACCTCCGCAATGCATTACCTTCAGAATGTTACAGTGTTCACTTTATGATCTACTGTGGAATACTGTTTGAAAATTAAATACGGTTGCTCGTAGCAGTCAAATCAGTATTTGACAAGCATAAGTACGAATTGTCGAATGGAACGCACCGTGGGACGCCCTGCAGCCAGGTGCAGACGCCAACCGGACAACCTGGGAGGCTTCGCAGAAAGCGAACTTAGTGGTTTGAACTTAGAGCTTTGGAAGAGGTATCAATACTAATAATAAATCTGTAAGGGTCGGTCATGGAGTAATTTACTATGTTTTCAGAAATATCGTGTTTATAGGTTCTATACTGAAATAAAATAAAATATACTGAAACTAAATTGACGATTTTTAGAATTTTTTTCTGTATATTGTATGTACCTATGTATGTATGTATGTTCCTCCATAACTCTTAAACGAATTAACTGATTTTCATGAAATTTGGCACATAAACATTTAGACGTACGGGACACAAGATAGGCTACTTTTTCTTTTTCAACGCGGACGAAGTCGCGGGCGCCAGCTAGTTAAAAATAAAGTGGAGAGACACAGGCTATAATGGTGACAATGATGATGAAATGCCTACTTAAACAAAAATAAATTGTTCTTTATTATTTTTATATGTATAATTTATCAGAAAAACATAATTTATACAAATTCAATAATATGAAAATTTTGTCTTTTAAAAAACAAAATAAAATTGAGTTAATGGACAACTCGCCCAAATTTATCTTGCCCAAATTTGGGGCAATACATGTTTTATTTTATCTAAATAAATCACACTGCATTTTTCAGTCTTAAATTGGGCAGCCCTTTGGGCACCGTGAAATAATAGCACATACGCTGTTGTGTTTCGATGAGCGAATAAGGGATGCTAGAACCCATTTCCCTCCGCCCTCCTAATAACTTATTATAGGCTGCTATGAGCTACTATGTCGTTTCTTGAGTTAATAGAAAACTGTAGCCAGTCGACCTTTAGAAAACAAATCAAGTGTATCACACAAATGGCACAAACCATTAAGATAAACTAGCTTAATGGCCTTGACCAGAACTAGTCTTAACCAAAAAAAAAATCATAAACAGACCCTTGAGCATATATCTCTTTTTGACAAAACTACTGCATATATCTATTTCGTGTAAAGTTATTTGAACTCTTGAATAACTAATCAATGTTTGTATTCGAAGTTTTTTGGAGTTTTTGTACACTAGTGTGACCTATTCACCCTCAAAGTTGCATTAAAACTTGTGTTAAAATATGGATTTCTCAAGGATCATATCTTTTAAATTAATACTTTTTTTTTAAGTTTATATAAAAACGAACCCAGTTAACGACAAGATAAATCGGTATCATGCTTACTTTTGTAAATTAAACATAAAAGAGCGAAGTAATAATCTTTAAACGTTTGTATGGAGGAAAGCTGACTTGTGTCACCTTATGGTTTATTATCTTTCAAAAATCATTACAAAATTATAGATAGCTAACGCACAATAATAACAAAAGCACGAAATACTAATAAAACTCGTTGAAGGGTTAGTTAGAGTAACTGCCCGGGGCATTTTCGACCCGCTTTGCTTTGACGTGGATTATATGGCAATTAGCTGATTGCCTCACGGTTAAGTAACGCATCCTATGTACAAGTTTAACCCTTTCTAACAAAGTTACATCAATTACTATACAAGTTAAATGCGATATGTGTCATGTTATATAATTAGTAGCTCGGATCAGCTCGGATGGCGTTTGGGAAGCTCCGAGACAGCTTCTCGTCCAATATTCTTCAGTGAAAACAAAAGTTCTGTTACCAGTGATGACATAATTATAGCGTTGATACGTGGTCTCTATCATGTCTCTATGAATGAAATCTTGTATGAAAGTTTAACATATTGTATATACCTTGTATGAGATGGCTCTGTTCAGGATTACTCTACGTCGTAGACGAGATCAAATCAGTGAGGAAATCCGTAGATGAATGAAAGTAATAATAATCTTTATTTGTAAGATTTTTAACCGAATTTTTAAACATATTTTTAGTGAATGCAAATTTTAACATAGGAAAATTTGCATTCATAGTTCTCAACTGCAAATAGGAATAATAGTTCTCTAACTCCCGAACTAAGTTGGTTACGTTACGTTACGTTACGTTAAGTTACAACTGTCCTTATAAGTAAATAATCACATTTAAAAATTCCTTTAAAATATTTTATTCTCCACTTTCCTATAGGTTAACTTAGTATGCATAAAAACTAATATAAAAGAAGACATTCTCTGTTTACAAGCTAAACAGTAACCTGTTTTCATTAGTGAAAAACATGTCAAAATCGTAGTAGTGGTAGGGCACACTGCGTTCAGCAGTCATTTGGGCAGCCCGTCTGGCGACAGTAACCACCACCTTACAGAATACCACCGTGAAATAACAGCATATATGCTGTTGTGTTTCGGTGAGTAAGGGATGCCAGAGCCCATTACCCCATCCCTTATTAATTCTATGGTCGGCAGCGCACTTGTAGACCTTATGGCGTTGCTTGTGTTATAGGCGACGGTAGTCACCTACCATCAAATGGAATGGACCGTCAGGCTGTCTGTCGACATAAACATAAAAAATCTGTCGGATGGACTAGAAGAAGTTAGCGAAGAAACATACTAAAACCTTCCTCGAGAACCACTCTATCCATTAGTGAAAACAGCATGAAAATCGGTGCTCTACTTTTTTATAATATGTAAGGATAAGGATAAACTAGCTGTTGAACGCGACTTCGGCCGCTTATGTTTTTATAAAATATAGCCTATGGCTTATAACGTGGATAAATATTTTTTTAAATAAAACCATAAATCCATTTCATACGAGTTCACAAAGCAGTCATTAACCTGTAAAATCGATGGTGACTTGGTAAGTCAGGGATGGTGGACGACCACACCTCGATAGCACACGAACATCACGTGCAGCGTAATGTCGGACTCAGTATCGTTTAAAAGTTAATCACAATATAATAGAGGGCCGATTGTCCGACTATAATAGGGGTGAGTCTATGACGTCATTCGCCAGCTGGACAACTCTACCTTACATACAGACTGCTCCACACGAGAACTTTCAACCTGTGCCACAAAATTAAATAGCATATTTAGTATAGCATAGCATATAGACTTACGCCATCTATCAATAATATTGAAGACAAATTCGTATTTGTCTTCAATATTATGAGTATAATGAGACTTCGTCCCATTAGACAAATAATCTAATGGACGAAGTCGCGGGCTAAAGCTAGAATAAGTAAAAAAAGTAAAGAGCGCTAATTAATTTGTACTTTGTCTATTTTGTTTTGTAATTTTGTAATGTGAAAATAATAAATTGTTTTGAATTTGAATTTTTAATTATGGATAACACTAAGGCCCAGAACAGACGGTGAAACGCAACTGCAACGAAATTGCCTCTTTCTTTGTAGTATATACAAATACATAACCACAACTTCTTCATCACTTAACCTGGACATTTTTCATACGTTTGTTCTAAAGAAAACCGAAATGGTTAGGATAAACTCTTCACATTGTGGTACAATAATTTAGGTTGCGATGTGTGTGAAAGACGATTAAAACTGTTTTCAAACCAATAATTTTAAAAGGGTTTCGTTGCAGTTGCATTTCACCGTCTGTGCTGGGACTTATACTCCTTTGTAAAAATGTGTTTTAAGAAACAATTTAAAAAAGGGATGACACGTATTACAATAATAAATAATTATTCCATAAAGAACAATTTAAAAAAAACATTTTTTAAAAATTATTTATTGCCATGTGTCAACATAAACAGACCGTTCTAGAGAGCAGTGTGTCACATTTCACAACAAAGTTCAAAGGCTAAATCCATATTGTTTCAAGTAATCTATAAATTGGGTGATTAAGATGTATATAGTTAACTTTTTTGGCAACTGTACTTGCAATATAAAGAGAGGATGATACGAACGCTTTTAGTTTGGTTCGACACCCGATATTGCTTTTGTAGACTATCCTATTACACACAACTGTTTGGACAGATGCCTATTTGTTTGTGTGTTAGTATCAGATTTAATTCTCTATTTCGAAGCAAAAAATATTTTTATTTTTCTAAATGTTATTTATTAATAACTAACTAGACACTAGGTAAAGTTGATTTTGTAGGTATACGACCATTGGAATCTTACAAAATCGACTAAATATAGGCGAAGCTACAGAGATTTTGTCATGTAAAAAGTATTAGAAGAAAATCAACTGCGCTATTGTATGGAGAAATAGATTCATAATGATATATTGACATGTTTTTCACTCGACTTTATTATTTACTAGCTGGCGCCCGCGACTTCGTCCGCGCTGAAAAAGAAAAAAGTAGCCTATCCTGTGTCCTGTATGTCTAATTGTTTATCTACCAAGTTTCATGAAAATCAGTTAATTCGTTTAAGAGTTATGGAGGAATATACATACATACATACATACAGAAAAAAATTCTAAAAATGGTCAATTTAGTTTCAGTATCATGTATAGAGCCTATAAACACGATATCTCTGAAAACAAAGTAACTTACTCCATGACCAACCCTTACACATTTTTATTAGTATTGATGATAACTTTGTTATTAACAATTTTATGCAAAAATCGCTGTTTTTTTTAAATTTTTTGCTTATAAAATTAAAACTATCAGGGTAATCATGATGGGTGATGATGGTGTCAACAGAGAAACGGTTTTTCCCGATTTTCTCTTAAACTAACAGTCCGATCGAGTCGTTCGACCTCTCATTTTCTTCGTGTTTTCATTGTCTACAATTTATGACACCATCATGATTGCCCTGATAGTTTATTTATATAAGGAAAAAACTAAAAAAAGCGATTTTTTTTGCATAAAATTGTTAATAACAAAGTTATAAATAATAAAGTCGAGTGAAAAACGTCAATATATCATATGAAACTATTCTTCAAACAAAAGCGCAGTTGGTTTTCTTCTAATACTTTTTAACACAGAATGCTCACTCCAGCTGGAAATGCAGTGTCGATTTTAGTGGGATTAAGATTTCTAAAGATATGCGGACGAAATTACGGGCAAGAACTAGTGATTTAATAAAAACCGAATAAAAACTATATTTTGTCTAAAAAAAATCTTAAAAAATATTACATAATTTTCTCAATGTTAATTCAATGTGTCATAAATGGTGGTTTGATGGGTTTATTTTTAAAACCAATAAACAATCCTCATCAAAACATCAACTCAGCCATAGAACGTTAAAATATATTTTCTATAGGAAAATATCTGCATGCGTTTATACTCGTACGATTGTTAGTCCTGCCTGTTGTCAGTTTTTCGAATTTTTACTCAAAATTAACCATGCTGTGTACAAAATCAATGGGGGTCGTCCGCGTTGGCGTGCGGCGTCCATCTAGTTAATTACAGGGGACTGATCCCCCTGGTCACAACTTTAGAGGACACGCCGTGACGAGTCATGGCAAGAATTATTAAACCTATTGACTATTGCTAATAGGTAATCATGTTTTGGCATGATTATTCGAATTTCGAATGTCTATTCTTATTGTTTAATTTAAACTGTATACGATAACTCAGTAAACTCAGTATCGCCAAAGGGAAGTCGTCGGGTGAATCAATTAAACAAATCTCAAGTGTTGGGGATTTTTTCCATAAGAAGTGCATTTCACTCATCAAACTACTACAACATGGAACCCGCGTGCCATACAAAACCCTACGAATTTTATGGAACATTTAAAAGTGACATATGCGTAGAGCATGAACTGTCATTTAAAACAAAACAAACATAATAATAAGTACGTAATTTAAAGAAAATGTGACTTTACGTCAACCCATTAGAGTTTAAAATGAAATAGTAGAAGTTGATCGTTACTCCCTTTTACCATTGACGCGTGAAGACAAGAGTCCGCCATGATTCTGTCAAAGGCGTTCTTTTTATGTGCCGCTTTGGCATTTGTGACGCAAATTCCATTGCAGTATTTCGATGATTTCACTAAATTGCAGGGATGCACCGTTAGTAGCGTGTGTTAATTACATCGAGTGGCGCCATCTGTTAGCGCAATTGCAAACTAGGACATTGAACATTTCTATTAGGAATACAGTTTCCACAGTCATGTTCAGAGATCATAGCTTGGCTGCTGCGGTTACTAGACACATGGAACCAACTTATTGTGTCTATTGAGAGTGTAGCAACCTCTATCTTTTGATAAACCAGCTATTGACACTTGTTAAATCTATTTTGTTTTTGGTCTCGCCCTAATACTCGTAATTACATTAATCTATATACTCCAAGATCTATGGTCCAAATCATTATTTAAAAAATGCCATTATAAAAAAAATTATCTTTATTGCTTTGTTATTCAATACTATGTTTATTATTATCCTTGTATTTTTTATTTTATTTTAAGAAATATAAAACTTTTTAAAAATTTACTTACGATTCCTTGCCCCTTAGCTACATTTATTTATTTATTTATTTATTTATTTATTTAATAGCTCACCTTACAGCATTTAATATTTAACAATTACATATAATAGATTAAAATTTTTATATAGCCTATTACAAGGTTAGGCATCTTAAAATTTATATGTACAAAAAAAAGTGCTAGTACCTAATTAAAAAAAAAAATAGATAACAATATACGAGTACATCTATAAATTATATAAACATATTATACATTATATACAAATACATAGATATAAACACATATGCGTGAATTTGTGTGTGTGTATGTGTGTGTGTGTGTGTGTGTGTGTGTGTGTGTGTGTGTGTGTGTGCGTGTGTGTATGTGTGTGTGTGTGTGTGTGTGTGTGTGTGTGTGTGTGGTACTGCTCAGTGGAGGCGACCAGGTCATTTTGCAATATGCTGCAGACCATCTAACACTCGCCCGATAAATGACCGTCTACTCAGAAAGTAAATGTCCAGATCTTTAAATATGTTCTCGTATGTACGCACGATTCTACACAACACAGAGCTCCTGGCATAGTTGTTACGCGCGTCGCCAACGTCAAAAAGACATTTACGCCTAGTGTGAGCCACACTAACACGCAATCCTATTCGTTCGGCCAGATATGGGCAATCTATTACAGAATTGACCACGTCGAACAGAAACCTCAAATCTGCCACCAGCCGTCTATCTTCGAGCGATTGCAGATCAAAAGAGATAAGTCTATCCGCATAATCACATTTCCTTTTCAAACGGTAATTTAGGCTTCGAGTGAAGCGCCGCTGAACAGATTCTAGCCGAGCAATATAGGTCACATACGATGGGGACCACACTGGAGAGGCATATTCCATAATGCTCCGAACGAATGCGAAATATAAAACTTTTAATGTTTCAATTTTTTGGAAGCACTTAACACTTCTATGCAAAAACCCAAGCATTTGGTGAGCCCTTTGCGCGATGTGATCATAGTGGTAAGTGTATAAGAGTTTGCGATCGAGCATGACCCCAAGATCGCGAACAAGTTCAACTCTTGGAATTGAAACACCATTTAAAACATAATTATGTAATATATAGTTGCGCTTTCTAGTAAAGGTGATAATCTGGCACTTATCAACATTTAAATCTAGGCGATTCACCTTACAATACACTGAAAGTCTCTCAAGGTCAGATTGAAGCCTATAACAATCATCCAAAGAGTCTATTGGCTGGAAAATTTTATTATCATCGGCATACATCAGCACCGTAGAATGACTGAAACAGGTTCCAATATCATGCAGATAAATATTAAAAAGCAGAGGACCCAAATGAGATCCCTGTGGCACGCCTGAAGGGACAGTTTTGAAATTAGATTTGAATACCCCAATCCTGACAGCCTGCAATCTATGCTCAAGATAAGAAACAAGCCATCTAAGTAGGTCGCCATGAACACCGATATCTATTAACTTCGAGATGAGGATACTGTGGTCAATACGGTCAAAGCATTTCGAATAATCAGTGTACACAACGTCCACCTGAGAGCCACGATCCATGCTTCTCGTGACGCTATCGGTGAACACTGCAAGGTTGGTAATAGTGGATCTTTTGCGCATGAAACCGTGTTGACTTGTCGGAATATACGATGCAGCAACCACATATAACTGATCATAAACGATAGACTCGAACAACTTTCCAAAGACCGACAAAATAGAAACTGGTCTATAATTCTCAACCATTTGTTTAGAACCCTTTTTGTGGATGGGTATAATGTAAGCTTCTTTCCATTTGTTCGGAAAAATTCCACTGTCAAGAGATTGTCTAAAAATTAAGGATAACGGAAGGATAAGCGCTTCAGCGCAAGATTTAACAAATAACGAGGGAAAGCCATCACTACCAGCTCCTTTATTGGCGCTCAACTTCTTTATATATCTTAGGATTATTGCTTGTGATATTTCCACCGAAGAAATTGTATTTATGTGAGATGATCTTAAATTCATAGCAAGAGAATCATTACTAATTGGGCCAGATGGTCGTACGTAAACTGAGAGAAAATATTGTAAAAAAATGCTACAAATCTCGGGCCCTCCATTAGCCACCCTGCTACCATAAGTCATCTGAGTTGGCACACCCCTGTCCCTGCGCAAAGACTTACTGTGAGACCAGAAGTGTCTAGGATTGGATTTAATTGAATTTTCGCAATTATTCACATATGTTTTCCAGCACTCACGTAAAATGCTCCTCTGTCGCTTCCTAAGCAGAGCAAAAGAGTCATAATCTAATTGATTTCCAAATCGCTTCCATAATCTATGGTATTTAGATTTTTCTTTGATAATTTTAATAAGAGGTTTAGAGAACCACACCGGATAACCACAGCCGCTGGTCATAAAACTTGGTACTTCACTATCCATAATACCATGGACTACTTCATTAAACCTATCTACCATGTCATTGACGTTGCCGCCTTTAAGGTCCAGTCCACTGAAAATAACCTAGATTTTATTGCATCGTAATTGGCCATCTTAAATTTGTACATTTTGAAAGTAGGATTATTCAACACCTTGTTAATAGTTAAGTTTGGAATATCAATGTCGAGTGCTGGGTGATGTGGCATGTCCTCCCGAGTAATAGGAAGAGTACAACGAGCAGTAGTCACTTCTAGAGTACAAAACACAAGATCCAGGAACCGATTGTTTCCATTAACTACAGTATTATATTGATTTAAGCCAAAATCAGACAGAGAATGAAATAGCTTAAGCTGAGCTTCGTTAGTTACGTTAAGCGGTAAGCGGGATAAGTCATGTGGATGATTAATCCAATCAACATTAGCGCAATTAAAATCACCCAACAAGACACAATCAACTCCTGGATTTCTACCCATAAAATCACTTAAATATGTAAGAAGATGCATCACCTGAGAATCGTGTTGGGTTCCAGAGCCGGGTAGATAAACACAAATAACATGTACGTCCCGCGAAGTCCGCAGAGTGTGAGCCGGCAAAATAACGTGAATTAAATCATAAGGTGCATCACGCGGCGAGAGAAGTGCACGCGCACCAAACTCACGGCGCGTCAATAGCATGACTCCGCCACCAATAGCACGCGCACCTCCACCACCACGCCGCAACACGCTGCCAGTTAAGGGCCGGTCGCGTCTGTATATATCGTAACGGCTGTCACCGACCTCGGCGTCACAAATGCTGTCCAAGAGCCAGGTCTCGCAAATTGCTACCACGTCGTAGTCGTGAACCAAAAGACCCTGATTAAATTCCGCCAGTTTACCGCGAATGCTACGGGAATTTTGAAAATACAGATTAAAAGTTGTCATAATAATAAAGAAAAAATAATAATAATAAAGAGCTAAAAAGAAAATTCCCGTAGTGTTCGAGGCATATGGCAATTATTATTTTTATTGTCAATAATACCAACTGAGCAGGTCCAGTATGTGAAATGTGTTGTGTGTGTGAATGTTTATGTGATGAGAGTTTTGAGGTTGCAATAAAAGTTTTACATATATTAGACAATAGTAAGAAATAAATGACATTACAATAAGTTACATTAGACAATATAACAAAGTACATCAAAAAGGTTAGATTCACTTCTTCAGTTTGTTTAATTGTTCCGAATCGTAAACACGCACCGCTGGGGCCTTGCTGTGTTGTCGTATAAATATCTTTGCATTTCGTGTCCACACGTGCTGAAACCCCAATTCTTTGCATCTAATCCTGGTAGCCTTTAGCAGAGCTTTGTTCCAAGGTGTCAAGTGCTCATTAATGAATATGGGTTTACTATTTCCTGAAATCTCCATGTCAGCGGATGTAAGACCGCGCCTCCTCCTTGCTGCGCTTAAGACACTATCTCTGACCTGAACCGATTTGAATTTGACGACGGTAGTCCTCGGTAAGCCGGTGCTTCTGTTGCGAGTCGGAAGACGCGTAGCATACTCGATATCGGTATCGTCAATAGTAACCCCGAGCACTGAAGCAAGCTTACAGACAGTAGGTACCAAGACCTCGGCCTTGATTTCGGGTATTCCAAATATCTCGAGGTTACAAAGACGGGCGCGCTGTTCAACATCATTAACTGTATGTTGTAGCTTATCGAACTCAATGACTTTGTCTTTGAGTTTATTGTTTTCTTTTTCTAAGTTTGTACATTTTGACTGCAAGGTTACAACCTCCGTGTGCAAAAGCTCCTGTTCCCGCTTGATTAGCTGCACCGACTCCTCAAAATGACACATTTTAACACTTAGCTCATCCAAAATATCCTTCTTAATGGTGTCCAGTTTTAAATCAAAATAGGTTCTCAAGTCTGCAAGTTGCCTGGAGATATCCAGCTGCATATTAGGGACCACAGACGCTGAAACCACCTCCGGTCTCTTCGATTTATTTGAGCGTAAATCAGTTCCACGCCTCGTGTTAACATTTGAATTTTCAGGCCTTGTGTAAGTATTATTAAATTCAACATTAGGGGGATCGATGCAAGCGCGCAAAGGCGTCGAGGTATTTCCAACTTTAGGGCGCGAGCAGAAACATAATGGGCATAACCAGGCACTCTTGTCTTCCTCAGTCAGCTTATCAAATGCGTCCTTTGTCATGTTAATACAGACTAAGTCGTATGTTTTTTTACATTCTTTACACTCGATGTAATAAAGATCCTTGATAAGACTGTTACAGCCAGCACAGTTAGCAGCCATGGTAGTAAATTATATTTGGAATTAGTTAATTAATTATATATGGGTAATATTTAAAAATGCACGGCGTATTCCAACAAGTCAACACCGTGCAACGTCGTTCGCAGATCACGTCGCTTACGCTTGCCTGACAGACACACGCCAGACACACCGCGGCACACTGCTCACAATGTTGTCACTTGAAAAGTTTTGATATAGCAAATGAAAGATATTTTGCACTTAAGAATTAAACCATTTAAAAAGTCTCTTCTGTAAATAATTATAACTGTATATACTTTAAATTATCTAAACTTTAATTAGAACAACTTTACTTCGGTAAAAATAAAATATTTATAAATAATTTTGAATAAAAATGTAATAGGATTGCACTTTGTACTTTCGCCGAGAATGCGCCGAGAGAATTATGATTTCTTAAACTACACAACGGATGTGGTTTTCACTAATATAGTGGAAAGAGCGTTAAACGAGGAAGGTTTCTAATATTGTTTCTATATATCTACAATTTGCAGAAAAAAAATCCGTGCGAAACCGGGAGCGGCCCGCTATAGTTACTTATAACAATCTTCGAAGTCAATTTTACAGAGATAGAGATATCTGAATATTCCGAGTTAAAATTATTGTATTTTTTTTTGTAACAATAGTCCGTAATTAGGCAGCCATACATTCAAAGATGTTTAAGATTAGACCATGACGCGACCAATAACTTTATTACAGTGTCATCTAATTACCGGGAAACGTGTAGATCACAATCAGACATATGGCGTTTGGAGATTGTTTAGGGTAGATAAAAGAACCACCTGTGTTGAACTACTGTGGCTACGATAATGTAGCCACGGAGAGATCTGGAGTTACTGGACAATTATCAACCAGAGTGGAAGAACTTTCATTTGTATTGGGTAAGGAAGCGCTCAGAGGTCAGTAAAATTTGTTATAAAAAGTTACACATAAAAAGGACCACTTGTGTTGAACTAATGTGGTTACAAAAATGTAGCCACTGAGGTCTGGAGTTACTGGAAATTTGGTTTCCAGAGTGGAAGGACTTTTATTTATATTGGGTAAGGAAGAAATCAGAGGTCAATAGAATATATGTAAATTTATCATATATTCTACAAGTATATAGGCCGGTATATAATATGCTTTCTACAATAATTACAGACGTTTGTAATGAAATTTTAGCATGAATGACAACTGCCCTAGTTCAAGCAAAACTTGAAAGTGACGAAACTTTTCTTATCCCGACTGTACCTAAATGCAAAATGGTTCAGTATCTTTTTGAACAGATTTTCTTTTTTTTTTGGCAAAAACAATTACGAGTTTTACCTACTATTATCAATAAAAATATTGAAAGGCAGTAGTTTATTTGCCACGAATTTTCTTTTGAGATCTATTTTGTATCCTGAGATTCTTCGGGGGTTTCTTCTCAGGATCGTCATCTTGGCTTTTTTCCGAAACCCTGGTAAAATTAAATTTATAATGACGATCATAAAGAGTTTCTTGTAGAAACCTAATTGATAAATAAATACCTATTTCCGAAATGTGTATGGTACCGAATTTCGACCAGACCAGTGGGCTAACACTAGTTCAGTTAAATCTATATTTATCGTTGAACGCCCTGAGTGGTTCACCAACACGCGCCGCTTTGGCGCGCGTGCCATCAATTTATGAGTATCTTATCGGTGCATTTTGTACCAATACAAGAGTATTTTAATTTTTACCTTTTATTTTAAAAAAATTACCACACTGCATTCCGCAGACATATAAACTGGGAAGCCCGTCTGGTGGCAGTACCTAACCTGAAGACTACCGTGAAATAATATCTCTTATATATTGTTGTTTAGGTGAATAAGGTTCAATCCAAATGTGTCAAATAAGAGATATGAAAATTTGTTTTAAAGAACTAAATCTTCGATTTCTCAATTAAGAAAAACTGCATTAAAAGTTTCTTAAATTATACTCATAGGGAACCAGGAATCGAACCCGGTCAAAACTGTAAAAAATTGCAGTTATTGTATTTAGTTGATATTGTGATAATGAATCTTGTATAAATAACTAGTGACCAGCTCCCGACTTCGTCGGGGATGCATTATTTTTTTAACGCACAAACCTTCCTCGTTTATCCCTCTTTCCATAAGTGAAAACCGCATTAAAATAGGTGTACCTAATACTTTGTTTTTCAAGCGTACACAAACCAACATTTTTATACTATAGGTACCTACTTATAGAAAACAGAAATGTTTAACAAAATCAGTAGAACGAGTCCTTACCTTAATTAACACATAAACATAATTAAGTACTTAAGAATCATTACTTTTACTACTTTTGTGAACATTATTGCTTTTACTACTTTTATGAAAATAATTATTTAAGAATCATTACTTTTACTACTTTTATGAACATAATTATTTAAGAATCATTACTTTTACTACTTTTGTAAACATAATTGTTTAAGAATCATTACTTTTACTACTTTTATGAACATAATTAGCTACCTAACTTCTATTGATTTACTCCTATTTAATGGTTCCAATTTAAGATAAAGAGAGGCATTTTTAGTCTAGTATTTTATGATAACAATGAAACCCTCTGTTACTTGGCATCGGAAGTGATTTTCCATTTGAACGCCACGCGATTATGCGGCGTTTTTGTCGAATTCAGCTTTTAAAGTGTTCCCGAATATTTGGTTTCATTGTTGGCCAGTGATGTGTGCATAACACATTAATGCTGAGGAAAATTTTCAAATCATTTTGTGGCCGATGAAGCTTGAAACATTTTACATTCTCTCGACATTAGAATTAGGGGAAATATTTTTTTGGTATCCTTATTACATAGTATAAATTGAAGTCTCTTTTCGTGCCTGTGTATCCGCTAACTCTTCGCACCTTCGGTAAGACAAGGGCATAACTTACAAAAATTTGTAAAATGGATTAAATATGCAGGTGTCTTAAAAAAATTAATTAAATTTAAAAAAAATTCACAAGAGTATGAAGCTTATTTGATGCAAAAAAAAGAATTGAGTTGTATAAGCAGAAAAATACGATATTGAATGCAACAAAATAAACTAAATGGCTCTCCTGTAAAATTACAAAAAAGTGCAGTTATGCCCTTGTCTTGCCGAAGGTGCGTCTTGATAACTGTCATGCAACGGGTTTCGACAACGACCAAGGTTTTTTTATGTAATTTGCAGAAAAAAAATTGCATCATAAAAAATAAGTTGAAAAAGTTTTAGTAGCTAATAACACATAGTGTAAGGGCCTCTTTCACAAACTACATGTAAAGTGTTGATTAGTTACTTTTAGAAATCATTTTCTGTTATATTGAATTATGCACTCGGTTTACTGCATCATTCGATAGCCGAATTTTTTATTATTATTTTCTATTTAATGTTTGGGACTTTTACCGTACAAAGAAAGGTATATCAGATCCATTATCCCCGGTTACCGGTGACTTTAAATGACAGTTTGGCCTACTGGACGTTTGTAAAAGCGGCGCTAAGTAGATATATGTTGGGAGACCATAAAATTTTAACTCTTAATCGATTTTAAACTCTATTTACCATCCACTGAGGCGAACTCGCGGACAAAAGCTAGTATAAAGGTGTAGTGAAATGATGACACGCTTAATTTAATTCGCGACCCATCTCACGTGTCATAATGAGGTCGCAATAATTCCCGATGCACTTAGTGGCTGTGAGTAAATTTGGCTCTGATCAAAGAGCAAAATTCTAAAATGTCATGTCGGACGTCCGTACATTTACTAAATTACAACTCCCATTCGGTGTTAATGAAGTTCAAAAATAACAAGCTTATGAATGAATTCTTAAATTCTCTTTGTTTTTGTCGTATAGACTTATAGAGTACGGAGCAACTTTTTTGCTTTTTATTAGCCAAATTGTTCTTGGTGAGTGCCTGTAATAGCCAATACACCAGATGACATAGTACATAATGTCATTTTAGTAAATTATTTATTACTAGCTGGCGCCCGCGACTTTGTCCGGGTTAAAAAAGAAAAATGTAGCCTATCCTGTGTCCCGTACGTCTAAATGTTTATCTACAAAGTTTCATGAAAACCAGTTAATTCGTTTAAGAGTTATATGGAGCAACATAAATACATACAGAAAAAAATTGTAAAAATGGTCAATTTAGTTTCAGTATCATGTATAGAGCCTATAAACACGATATCTCTATAAACAAAGTAACTTATTACATGACCAACCCCAGATTTAGGTATTATTAGTAAGTATTGATGATGATATAATGCAAGCTTTTTTTTTTATTTTAACCGTAGACTGATCGTAATAGTTTTTGATATTTATTTTAAATATCAAAAAATTAATTATAACTAATTTATGAAGCACACGATACAGGCATGCATGCCTAGTGTGTGTTTTCATAGCCAATTAACTGAAATATAATATGTTATTGTAAATAAATAAATAAAACACACATCGCTTTTTATATATTAATTAAAAGAAGAACTAAGCTATGTCTGAAACTTTTTTGTAAGTCTTATTACCTTTTTGTTATGATGTTTTCATTTTTTTTCCATCCCTTCTACAGGTTGGAATCGATAATATTCTAGGCTAGAGACTTATATCAAAAATTCCCCTAGGGGACTCAAATTTTAATTTGTTAGTAATTTTTTCTGGATCAATAATAGCACAATAGCACAATAGGTAGAAAATAACACAAACATTTTTATTACACAATTATTTATTCGTCAATTACACAAAGAAATTATCATTTAAGGCGATACTAAGAGCCAAAACGGGATATTCAGAGGCTAACTCCTCTTTCATAAATCAACATAAATTTCCGAAAAAAATATATGCTTTTTATTGATATTTTATCTATATAAGGTACAAATAATACTGGTCAAAATGTTTAACTACTATGTGAAAAAAAAATCTAAATGGAAGTCGTTTTTGGCTGAAAACTTGTATCTTCTTTTAAACGACAAGAAATATTTACATAATTCTTTTTTTTAAATTTTGGTATGGATTAGACCTATATACTGTACAATTAATGACCTAATATAATAGTTTTTCAAGTCATTATCCATATTTATCTTATTTTACCTAAACAAAGATTTAGCGGGTCCGTGCGCGGGCGACGGGCGGCAGTGTAGCGCTGAACGTCGTACGGGGAGGTTGTGCGTCTCGTCGCAGCGCCGGTTTCGAATAGTTTTTATCATTGAGCAGGTGATAAACAGATACGACACTGTTTTGAAGTGAAGTTAATAGTTTGTTGTGCAGACATTTTTAATAATTTGGACAGCTATATTATAATATTGTACATATTTTTATATTGTAAATCAATATTTACATATATACAATATAAACAAATTTACGTTTTAAATAAAATCTTTATAAAATTATTTGTAAATGGATTTCCTCACCATAAAAACTATATTTTTACAAAACTTACACATTCCTAACGAATTTAGTCTTCAAATACCCTAAAAGCTTTCCAAATGATTCTAAAGATTTCCCCACAACACACATAGTTTTTCAGGTCTAAGTCACAATAGATCGTGGAATAGGCCTACCGGGGAAACCACGTAAAAAAACGCGCTTAATACACACTACCTCACTGGTGGCGTGGAAACATGTGCATATTATGAATATGGATGAACAAAAACTTTGTAAGCAAAGATCACAATAAATGAATTTCAATTTCTAATTTGTGTTTTCATATTTAGTATTAAAATAAGCTTTTTTGATAAATTTATTACATACCTATATATTTTTTATATTTTACGCTATATCCCCCCTGATTAAGAACCGATTTTAATCATTTATTTTGTTAAAATGTTAATCTCGACAACTCCCTTAAAAAGAACTCCCTGAGAATTATTCAATTTTACTTCTAATTTTTAATATCCAATATAAAATTAACATGGAATCCATAATTATGTTTTTTGATAAAACCGGTCATTACTATCTGCTAAATATGTCATAGTGGTTTCAGTAAATATTAGCTGTCTATTTACACGCCATATGATATAAAACTAGAATTGTAAATAAAATATACTATTAAAATATATAAATAAATAAAAGTTAACCATTTTTTTGCTGACGCACCTCAAAAATGCTTTGTGAAGTTAGGCATAATATGTTCAATATCAAATGTTACCACTCTACTTTATTTAGTCTTTGACTCGTTTCACGCGATCTCTAAGTACGGGTGGTGCGGGGGCTACATCTTAGCTCCGCCTACTCGCGCAAAATCCATCGGCTCTTAGAATCACCTTAAGTTATCAAATCTACGCAACAGAAATCACAGACATAATACTATGATAAACTAGTCGACGTTTTAACTAGTTAGATTATGTTTAATAAAAACGTTGAACAACGTAAGTATAAATTAGGGAAAATTAAAATAAAAAAATAAAATTTAAATCACAGTTTTAGTAATAGTCGAAATTATCACAAAAACTAAAATGTAAAGAAAAATATTCTGAAAATATAAATTATATTTCCAATTTTGGACACGGCTAAAGCCTTCGGTTCATTTCATCATCTCAAACACTCGTCCCTTTAAGTTACAACCTGTTCACATACACCTCAAAACTTTCAAGTTATCACAGCGATCCTATCATCATATCAATACACACATTTCAATACTTATAATTTACTGGGTTTTGTTTTTTATGTTACTTTTAATGTGGGTGTCGCTCAAGGCACACTCCTAGCACACCAAAGTGTTGTTAAGAATAATCTCAGTTAGTACAAAAATCACAATTACATCATTACATTACAACTTGTGTAATTATTAAATATCGAAAACATTCAAAATTTTCATTACATTTTACGTAAGTATACAAATACATGATTGTGAGATATTTAAACTACAAATAAATTGCGAATACAACGAAATTATTTCAAGTTAAATAAAATTATATATATGATTTAAAATATTTAGATAATATTAATATTTTTAAAAGATCATAATTATATAGGTCATATTAATTAAATCAGTACAAGCAAAACATTGTTTATCATCACATAACTTTCGTTTTGTTACAACAATATCGTCTTTTTTAATTGTATAATTATGATTATAATTTATAATGATACACAATGAGAAGCAGATATGTATTTGAAGTACAAATTGAAGTATATATAACGTGACAGCTACCCTTTCGTGTGGGATTAAATGAAATTTTAGATTTTCTTCAGTATTTATTGAAAAAATCTTGATTTTATCTTCGTGTTCTAGTTTTTCAGTAATGATAGGTGTTTTTAAAAACAAATTTACCAGTTATACCTCATTGATTGATGTATAAAACTCACAGATTGTGATCAATAATATTGGAATGATTTTTTTTAAAATAATTTCATATTGTTTTACAAATTACACATTATTTACTTCTCTTATCATTTTCAATCATCCAAAATAATCTTCTTCATCAGAACCAGTAATCTCACCTACATTCAGTTACAATTTAATAATTTAATCTAAGTCTGCATTTTTAAGACTTTTCATCAAGTATAAAATAACATTAAGGTCATGATGACTTCAAAACACATTTTTAAGTACGATTTCGGAACATCGAGTTTATAAAGGCAGTTTTTTTAAAAAAATATACATGACATAAAACCATGGGAATGTAAAAAAAAATATTTAACACAAAAATAAATATGTACTTTTAAAACAATTCACACAATATTTGAGTAATGTTAGTTTCTAGTGACCGAATATTAGACAATGTTTAATTTTAGAGAAGTATCTTGTCACCTAGTCACTACATTATCACAAACTGTCAGACAGAATATCGATTATATATTATGGATAACATTCCCTATAGATAAATTTTGACCGGCCTAGATTTTGTCTGGGATAAAACTGCGAAAAATTCCTCGTCAAATACACAAGTTATTATACTTTTAAAACCTTAAAAAATATGGCAACTATAGAGACAGACTCACATAATATTCTCGTGACAATAAATTATCTAGATCACTAATGCGAAGTGGCAAGTCTCAGATTCAAGGATTTAGAAGTACTAAAAAATCATAGTTATCAAAATAGTTTCGTCATAATAGATGATCTATTACATTCAATAAATTCCATCAAAGCGTTAGTTTCAGCGACTAATACTTCATTGATGTTCATTAAAAATAAAATAAAAAATAAACGTAAAATATTCGAAATAAAATCGCGACATTTCTTCTGAAGAGGATTAGTTCCACCTATTTCTTGTTCTTCTTCGATCTGCACTGTTTTATTACTTGGACTAATTTTATCTTCTGATTGCTTGGTTCGTTAACGTATGACTCGAGCATCTGTTTCATAAAATATTTCTTTTAATTTTACTAAATAAATAATAAATATTTTCACACATTCCACACAGCAATATCTAGTTCCACAGTAAGCAACTATTGCTTGTATTATGGATACCAAACAGTTGATATATTACTTAATTTTGTAAATACATACATATTATAAATAAGTAATACAAAACATACATCACTCAGAAATACACAAAGGTAAATGTTAAATTATGCAATAAATCTTGCCTAATTCAAAGAAGATCTCTGAAATTAAAATGACCCCGTGTTAGAATATGGTACGGTAATCAACCATATAAATAAACGCTAAAATATAGTAGATATTTTAGCGTATATCGAAAGTAGTACATAACACACAATAAGTACAATAAAGTAGTACATAAAACCACTCTCTAGGTACATAAGGTTTCGATGGAAACCTAATGTTCCTTCGAAACCTTATGTACCTAGGGAGTGGTTTTTGATTGTAAAACATTTTGATGATCCTGAAACACAAGTACTCACGTCCATGTTGATTTCTGACGCTATCGCTTTGGCCGTAGACTCTCTTTCGCAGAGTACCACGAGGGTCGGCAATAGAGCCTCGTTGTGAGGCGTCATTACCAACCAGTTGGCTGGCAAGTTACATAAAGTCTTTATTACGCTCCATCCGTCGAGTATTGTGTCCTGTTAGTAACAAAAAAACATTATTAAGCCATACATCACTATATACGAGTATTCTAAAACAAAGTCAAAACTACTGCACCGTTTATCATGCTGTTTTCACCAATGGATAGAGTGGTTCTCGAGGAAGGTTTTAGTATATAATTTACAAAGATACGCAGGCGAAGTCGCGGGCAGCAGCCTAGTAAATAATATAAGAACAAATCAATCTATCGCCCAGTTTTCGAGTTTAGTGGACATTAACATACGGTAGCTAAATTTTTATACAATACATATAAAGATAGCTTGGATATTTATGTATAAATGATCCCAGTCAATACTTTTTTAAAATGACCCTGAAGCACATGTCGCCTTGTTGGGCAAGGTATGTACGAACACATTACTATATTACTAGATTATACTTGAAACGTAAGTATTTGACCTTTCATGGCAGTTGCTATTCGGTGGTTATTACTACGACCATTGTTGTGACTCTAAATAAGACACGATAGAATTTAAAACCATGGGACGTAATCGTGTAGTTACATGGTAAAATGAGACAATAAATAATTCATGTTAACGGTCAGTCGCCCCTCTTAGCGTTAAGTGCGTAAACGCATAAAACTCAGTTAAGGGAGCAAAAGTTGTGTGTTGGCGACAAATGCTACCCGGATGTGCACCTGTGTCTCTGACAATGGCGGACATCGTTCTAATAACAAATGAAATATTCACACACAGGCAATTAGGTACCTCATGGGAAATGTAGAAGACGTTTTTCTAAACCTACAAAGATAAGAAGAAACAATATTTTCATTTGTTCAATTTCATATACCTAATACTAGCGATCAGCTCACGGTTTCGTACGGAGTTGAAATTTTAAAATGAGGATTATTTAAAAATTATAAAACAAAGTCCTCGGCCGCGTCTATCTGTCTGTCTGTCTGTCTTTTCGCGATAAACTCAAAAACTACTGCACCAATTTTCATGCTGTTTTCATCATTGGATAGAGTGGTTCTCTAAGAAGGTTTTAGAATATAATTTACAAAGTTATGCGTATATATATGTATGTACCTATATATATTAACAATAATAAAGCCGAACCCCCACTCACCGATCACGTACAAAGTTTTCCGGGAAGGAGTGGTGGGGGGATTCCCTCTTGGGGCTCATCGTCAAGAGGAAGAAAAGTTGTCGAGAAATAAATTCGAGATCCTCGGTACACCGATCTGGTAAAAAGTTGGCCAAGGGATCTCGGAAAGTGTGAGGGATAGCGGGATGGGGTTTGCGGAAAGTCAAAGAGGGTCATCGGCCCTTACCACCGGATCACTCATCCCCACCCCTTTCATACACTTTTTTTAAACTCCATACAAATCATACAAAACGGGATATCTCGAAAACCGCCGGGGATAGAAGAGCGGTTTCTTCGGTAAGGGTCGACTATGGGAGTGGTCCAACTTCCGGGATAAACTTTATCCCGCCATCCCGCCCCGTCTATCCCGGCTCCATACAAGGATCTGTTTTTCGGCGAAAATAATGGGAATATCTCCAAAACCGTCCGGGATAGGTGGATGGTCACCATGGCGCGTTTCCGTCCCTAGGTGGGACGCTTCCAGGGAGCCATCCCGTTTTTCGGGATTTCCATCCCTTCATCCCGCTCCCATACAAATTTACCCTTTTTCGGGACAGCTCCCGTTTCACCTGGAAGATGGCAATGCGGTACCGTCTATCCTATCCCATCGAATAGTGGGTAAAGTCTTGAGGTCCAGACATTTTTGGCACTCTCGGTCCACGGACCTGGTACTAAGATGGCGAAAGGTCCTCGGAAACTATGAGGGATAGAAAGGTGGCGTTTGCGGAATGTCATAGAGGGTCATCGGCAATTACCATCGGACCACTCATCCCCATCCCGTTCATACATTTTTTTTAAACTCCATACAACTTTTTTGAAATATTCAAAGTGGGATATCTCCAAAACCACCGGAGATAGAGGGATGGCATCTTCGGGGGATAGCAGTTTCTCCCCAAGGTCCACCCCCTGGGACCGTCACCTTTCCCCCACCTCCCCCCCTTCGCCCCCCCTCCATACAAAAGTGGCATTTTCGGCGAAAGGGATGAGAATATCTCCAAAACCACCCCGGGTGGGTGGGTGGTCACTTTGGGGGGTAGCAGTTTCTCCTCGAGTTCCACCCCCTGGGATAGTCACTTTTACCCCACCTCCCCCCCTTCATCCCGTCTCCATACAAAATTATGGTTTTTCGGAACAGCTCCCGTTTCACCTGGAACGGGGCAATGCGGGGCGGTCCATCTTATCCCGTCGGATAGTGGGTGAAATCCTGATCTCCAGGCACTTGTGGCACCCTCGGTCCACCGACCCGGTACAGAGACGGTAAGAGGTCCTCGGAAACTAAGAGGGGTAGAAGGGTGGGGTTTGCGGAATGTCATAGAGGGTCATCGGCCCTTACCACCGGACCACTAATCCCCACCCCGTTCATACATTTTTTTTAAACTCCATACAACTTTTTGGAAATTTCAAAGTGGAACACCTCCAAAACCACCGGAGATAGAGGGGCAGTGTCTTTGGAGGATGATCGCCTATAGTGGTGGTCCGAGTGCCGGGATAGGTTTAATCCCCCTATCCCACCCCCTTCATCCCGCTCCCATATAAAAGTGGCTTTTTCACATTTGTATGGATGGGAATATCTCCAAAACCACCCGGGATAGGTGGGTGGTCACTTTGGCGGATAACCACTACCCCCCGAGGTCCACCCCCTGGGACCGTCGCCTTCACGCCACCTCCCCCCCTTCACCCCCCTTCCATACAAATCACACCTGAATGGCGATTTTGCACCTTTAAAGGAGGGTGGTCGACCCGCCGCGAAGGGTCTCGAGGCCGGGGGGGCGAATGACGAGGAAGGGGGATAGGGGGGATAGGGGAGCGCGCAGCGCGACCCGCCCCCCCGGCCCCCCTCCGAGGAATTCGCGACCCCGGGCTCGAGGGCCGCAGCGGCGGCAACGGTGGCCGGAGAGCCGCAAAAGTCCATCCCCTTCGGCCATTTAGACACTGGCAAGATACAGTGACCTCAATCCACCCCACCCCCCCCTTTTAACACCCCGTCTATAACTCGGAAACGGGGCGTCACAACCGGGTCGTGTTTGGGCTCATTGGAGACGTATCGGGAAGACGAATTTTTTAGAGTAGACCAAATTTCAAAATGTTTCAATTCCGGTCTACTCAGTAGACCACGGTCTACTGTTACAGGTAGACCCCCCGTGTTGGGTATCATTTGAAAGGTCTCAACGAGGGTGACCTATTGAGACAAACCCCCTCCCTCCCTCCCCCACCCCCTTTACTTACCCCTATTTTTTCGCGAATAACAAAACAAAGACCCCCAAAACCAAACCAAAAGAATTAATTATGGCAAAAGGCAACACAAAAGTCCATCCCCTTCGGCCATTTAGACACCGCCAAGATACAGTGACCCCAATCCACCCCATCCCCCCCCTTTTAACACCCCGTCCGTAACTCAGAAACGGCGCGACGCAGCCGGGTCGTGTTTGGGCTCATTGGAGACGTCTGGACGAGATAAAAAATTTAAACCCCCCCTCCAACCACCCGGCCGTAATTCGGAAACTACTTGACGCAGCCGGGTCGTGTATGGGCTCATTGGAGACGTCTCGGCGAGAAAAAAAATTTGAACCCCTCTCCAACCCCCCCTCTCGTAATTCGGAAATGACTTGAAGCAATTGCTTCGTGTTTGGGTTCACTTGAGACGTCTCGACGAGATAAAAAATTTGCACCCCCCTCCAACCCCCCCGGCTTTAATTCGGAAACGACTTGACGCAGCCGGGTCGTGTTTGGGCTCATCAGAGACGTCTCGGGAAGACGATTTTTTTAGAGTAGACCAAATTTTAAAAAATTTCAGTTCCGGTCTACTCAGTAGACCACGGTCAACTGTTACAGGTAGACCCCCCGTGTTGGGTATCATTTGAAAGGTCTCAACGAGGGTGACCTATTGAGGCTATCCCCCACCCCTTCACTTACCCCCAATTCTTCACGAATAACAAAACAAAAGACCCAAAATCAAACCAAAACAACTAATTATGGCAAAAGGCAACACAAAAGTCCATCCCCTGCGGCCATTTAGACACAGCCAAGATACAGTGACCCCAATCCACCCCATCCCCCCTTTTAACACCCCGTCCGTAACTCAGAAACGGCGCGTCACAACCGGGTCGTGTTTGGACTCATCGGAGACGTCTCGGAAAGACGAATTCTTTAGAGTAGACCGAATTTTAAAATTTTTCAGTTCCGGTCTACTCAGTAGACCACGGTCAACTGTTTACATATAAACCCCCCGTGTTGGGTATCATTTGAAAGGTCTCAACGAGGGTGACCTATTGAGACTACCCCCCCCCCCTCCCCCGCCCCCTTCACTTACCCCCAATTTTTCACGAATTACAAAACAAAAGACCCAAAAACAAACCAAAAACAATTAGCTATGGCAAAAAGACACCACCCAACCCACAACCGCGCCCCCGCGGGCTGCTTGCAGACCGCGGCAGCACGCAAAAACTAGTTAAAACACTATAAAGCCGAAAACCCACTCACGTAACTAGTGACTGACTAGCTGACTGACTCATCGAATTGTTCTCCCAGAAGGAGTAGTGGGGGAATTACCGTTTGTGGCGGGTCGTGTAGGGGGTTTCCCCGTGACCTCCAGAAAAATCTGATATCTTCGGTATACCGTTCTGGTAAAAAGTTGGCGACGAGATCTCGAAAAGTAAGAGTCGCAGAGGGATCGGGTTTGCGGAATGTCATAGAGGGTCAATGGCCGTTGCCACCGGATCACTCATCCCCACCCCTTTCATACATTTTTTTTAAACTCCATACAACTTTTTTGAAATCTGCCAAGTGGAATTTCTCGAAAACCACCGGAGATAGAGGGGTGGCGTCTTCGGGGAGTGGCAGTTTCTCGTCGAGGTCCTCCCCCCGGGACCGCCCCCCTCCCCTCAACTCCCCCCCTTCGCCCCCCCTCCATACAAAATTGACCCATTTTTACAAAACAAAGACCCAAAACCACACCAAAACAATTAATCATGGCAAAAGAATAGACAAAACAAAACACAATCACCCCCCCCGCGGGCTGCAAGCCCGCGGAATCGAGCGACCCGCTAGTTAAAACACTATAAAGCCGAAAACCCACTCACGTAACTAGTGACTGACTAGCTGACTGACTCATCGAATTGTTCTCCCAGAAGGAGCAGTGGGGGAAATCCCTATTGTGGTGGGTCGTGTAGGGAGTTCCCCGGTGACCTCCAGAAAAATCTGATATCCTCGGTATACCGTTCTGGTAAAAAGTTGGTTAGTGGTCCTCGGAAACGGTGAGGAATAGAAAGATGGCGTTTGCGGAATGTCATAGAGGGTCAATGGCCGTTGCCACCGGATCACTCATCCCCACCCCTTTCATACATTTTTTTTAAACTCCATACAACTTTTTTGAAATCTTTTAAGTGGAACGCCTCCTAAACCACCGGAGATAGAGGGGTGGCGTCTTCGGGGGGTGGCAGTTTCTCGTCGAGGTCCACCCCCCGGGACCGCCCCCCTCCCCTCAACTCCCCCCCTTCGCCCCCCCTCCATACAAAATTGACCCATTTTTACAAAACAAAGACCCAAAACCACACCAAAACAATTAATCATGGCAAAAGAATAGACAAAACAAAACACAATCACCCCCCCCGCGGGCTGCAAGCCCGCGGAATCGAGCGACCCGCTAGTTATTAATTAATAAACTATAAAGCCGAAATACCGCTGACGGATCTAATGACTCATCGAATTGTTCTCCCAGAAGGAGTAGTGGGGGAAATCCCTATTGTGGTGGGTCGCGTAGGGGGTTTCCCCGTGAGTTCCAGAAAAATCTGATATCCTCGGTATACCGTTCTGGTAAAAAGTTGGCGACGAGATCTCGAAAAGTATGAGTCGCAGAGGGATCGGGTTTGCGGAATGTCATAGAGGGTCAATGGCCGTTGCCACCGGATCACTCATCCCCACCCCTTTCATACATTTTTTTTAAACTCCATACAACTTTTTTGGACTCATCAAAGTTGAACGCCTCCTAAACCGTTGGGGATAGATGGGTGGCGTCTTCGGGGGGTGGCAGATTCTCCCCGGGGTCCACCTCTTGGGATAGTCTCCCTCCCCCCATCTCCCCCCCTTCGCCCCCCCTCCATACAAAAATGGCTATTTTTTCGGAAAAACGGGAATATCTCCAAAACCATAGAGGATGCAAAGTCGGTGTCTATGGCGCGATTGTGTCCCTCTGTGGGGTCCATTCCCCGGAATAATCGCCCTCCCCCCACTTCACCCCCCGACCCCCTATAAAGCCGAATCACCGCTGGCGGATTTTACGACTCATCGAATTGTCCACCCGGAAGGAGCGGTGGGGGGTTTCCCGTTGGTGGCGGGTCGCGTAGGGGATTTCCCGCTGACTTCCAGAAAAATCCGATATCCTCGGTATACCGTCCTGGAAAAAAGTCGGTGAGTGGTCCTCGGAAACGGTGACGAATAGAAAGATGGCGTTTGCGGAATGTCATAGGGGGTGATCGGCCGTTACCAGCGGACCACTCATCCCCACCCCTTTCATACATTTTTTTTAAACTCCATACAACTTTTTTGAAATCTGCCAAGTGGAACGCCTCCTTAACCGTTGGGGATAGATGGGTGGCGTCTTCGGGGGGTGGCAGTTTCTCACCGAGGTCCAAGTACCGGGACAGGTTTCATCCCCCCACCTCCCCCCCTTTGCCCCCCCTCCATACAAAAATTGTAATTTTTTTAGGAAAAACGGGAATATCTCCAAAACCATGCGGGATAGGTGGTCGGTCACTATGGCGGATAACCATCACCCCGCGGGGTCCACCCCCCGGGATAAACGCCCTCCCCCCACTCCACCCCCTTCACCCCCCCTCCATACAAATTTATGGTTTTTCGGAAAAGCGATTTATTTCAACCGGAAGGGGATTTTCTAATGCGGTGTATCCCATACCATCGTATGGAGAATGGCGTAGCGCACCCCAGGAATTTCCTCGATCCTCGGTCCACCGACCTGGTACAAAGATGGCGACGGGGTCTCGGAAACTATGAGAGATGGAAAGGTGGCGTTTGCGGAATGTCATAGAGGGTGATCGGTAGTTGCCACAGAACGAGTCATCCCCACCCCTTTCATACATTTTTTTTAAACTCCATACAACTTGTATGGACTTTGTGAGCCCCATAACTCCTCAACGGTGGCAGCTACCTGTACGGTCCCTTTGGGTGATAAAAGTTTCTCCCGGAGGTCCATCTCTCGGGATCATCACCCTCCCCCCACCTCCCCCCCTTTACACCCCCTTCATACAAAATCACACCTCAATGGCGATTTTGCACCTTTAAACGAGGGCGGTCGACCCGCCGCGGAGGGTCTCGAGGCCGGGGGTGCGAATGACGAGGAGGGGGGACAGGGGGGATAGGGGAGCGCGCAGCGCGACCCGCCCCCCCGGCCCCCCTCCGAGGAATTTGCGACCCCCGGACTCGAGGGCCGCAGCGGCGGCAACGTTGGCCCGAGAGCCGCGAAAGTCCATCCCCTCGCCCTCCCCCTCACTCCCCCCTCCATACCAAATCACACCTAAAAGGGATTTTTCCACCAGTATAAGAGACGGTGGTCGACCCGTCGCGGAGCGAAGCGGAGCGACGGCAAGGGTCTACCGGGGCACCGAAAAAGCGAAAAGTCTGATCCCCTCCCCCTCGGACCCCCTCAGTCGTAACTCGGAGACGGCGCGCCGCAGAGGGTTCGTGTTTGGGCTCATCGGAGACGTCTCGAAGAGATAAAAAATTTGAACCCCCCTGCAACCCCCTCCGCCCGTAAAACGGAAACGGCTTGAAGCAACTGCTTCGTGTTTGGGCTCATTTGAGACGTCTCGACGAGATAAAAAATTTGAACCCCCCTCCAACCCCCCCGGCTGTAGTTCGAAAACGGCTTGAAGCAACTGCTTCATGTTTGGGCTCATTTGAGACGTCTCGACGAGATAAAAAATTTGAACCCCCCTCCAACCCCCCCGGCTGTAAATCGGAAACGACTTGACGCAACCGGGTCGTGTTTGGGCTCATCGGAGACATCCCGGAAAGACAAATTTTTTAAAGCAGACCAAATTTCAAAATTTGACAATTTCGGTCTACTCAGTAGACCATGGCCAACGGTTACAGATAGACCCTTCGTGTTGGGTATCATTTGAAAGGTCTCAACGAGGGTAATCTATTGCCATCACACCCCCTCCCCCTCCCCCCTTTCTTACCCCAATTTTTCACGATTTACAAAACAAAGACCCAATACCCACACTTAAACAATTAATCATGGCAAAAGATAAGACAAATACAACACACAACAACGCCCCCCCGCGGGCTGCAAGCCCGCGGAATCGAGCGACCCACTAGTTAATTAAAACACTATAAAGCCGAAAGGCCACTGATGTTAAATGACTGACTCATCGAATTGTTCTCCTAGAAGGAGTAGTGGGGTAATTCCCCGTTATAGGTGGTCGCGTAGGGGGTTTCCCCGTGACCTCCAGAAAAATCTGATATCCTCGGTATACCGTTCTGGTAAAAAGTCGGTTAGTGGTTCTCGGAAACGGTGAGGGATGGAAAGGTGGCGTTTGCGGAATGTCATAGGGGGTCAATGGCCGTTGCCACCGGATCACTCATCCCCACCCCTTTCATACATTTTTTATAAACTCCATACAACTTTTTTGGACTCATCAAAGTTGAACGCCTCCTAAACCGTTGGGGATAGATGGGTGGCGTCTTCGGGGGGTGGCAGTTTCTCCTCGAGGTCGACCTCTTGGGACAGTCTCCCTCCCCCCATCTCCCCCCCTTCGCCCCCCCTCCATACAAAAATGGCAATTTTTTCGGAAAAACGGGAATATCTCCAAAACCATAGAGGATGAAAAGTCGGTGTCTGTGGCGCGTTTCAGTGCCTCGGTGGGTCCACCCCCCGGAATGATCGGCCTCCCCCCACTTCACCCCCCCGCCCCCCTATAAAGCCGAATCACCGCTGGCGGATTTCACGACTCATCGAATTGTCCACCCGGAAGGAGCGGTGGGGGGTTTCCCGTTGGTGGCGGGTCGCATAGGGGATTCCCCGCTGAGTTCCAGAAAAATCCGATATCCTCGGTATACCGTTCTGGTAAAAAGTCGATGAGTGGTCCTCGGAAACGGTGACGAATAGAAAGATGGCGTTTGCGGAATGTCATAGGGGGTGATCGGCCATTACCAGCGGACCACTCATCCCCACCCCTTTCATACATTTTTTTTAAACTCCATACAACTTTTTTGAAATCTTCCAAGTGGAACACCTCCTAAACCGTTGGGGATAGATGGGTAACGTCTTCGGGGGATGATCACCTATCGTGGTGGTCCAAGTACCGGGATAGGTTCCATCCCCCCACCTCTCCCCCTTCGCCCCCCCTCCATACAAAAAGTGGTCATTTTTTGGGAAAAACGGGAATATCTCCAAAACCATGCGGGATAGGTGGTCGGTCACTATGGCGGATAACCATCACACCGCGATATCCACCCCCCGGGACCGTCGCCCTCCCCTCACTCCACCCCCTTCACCCCCCCTCCATACAAATTTATGGTCTTTCGGAAAAGGGATTTATTTCAACCGGAAAGGGATTTTCCGAAGCGGTGTATCCCATCCCTTCGCATAGAGGATGGCGTAGCGCATCCCAGGAAATTCCTCGATCCTCGGTCCACCGACCTGGTACAAAGTTGGTTAGTGGTCCTCCGAAACTGTGAGGGATGGAAAGGTGGCGTTTGCGGAATATCATAGAGGGTCATCGGCCATTACCAGCGGACCACTCATCCCCACCCCTTTCATACATTTTTTTTAAACTCCATACAACTTTTTTGAAATCTGCCAAGTGGAACACCTCCTAAACCGTTGGGGATAGATGGGTGGCGTCTTCAGGGGGTGATCACCTATCGTGGTGGTCCAAGTACCGGGATAGGTTTCATCCCTCCACCTCCTCCCCTTCGCCCCCCCTCCATACAAAAAGTGGCCATTTTTTCGGAAAAACGGGAATATCTCCAAAACCATGCGGGATAGGTGGTCGGTCACTATGGCGGATAACCATCACCCCGCAGGGTCCACCCCCCGGGATAATCGCCCTCCCCCCGCTTCACCCCCTTTACCCCCTCTCCATACAAATTTATGGTCTTTCGGAAAAGAGATTTATTTCAACCGGAAAGGGATTTTCCGAAGCGGTATATCCCATCCCATCGTATAGAGGATGGCGTAGCGCACCCCAGGAATTTCCTCGATCCTCGGTCCACCGACCTGGTACAAAGATGGCGACGGGATCTCGGAAACTATGGGGGATGGAAAGGTGACGTTTGCGGAATGTCATAGAGGGTTATCGGCCATTACCAGCGGACCGCTCATCCCCACCCCTTTCATACATTTTTTTTAAACTCCATACAACTTGTATGGACTTTGTGAGCCCCATAGCTCCTCAAGGGTGGCAGTTACCTGTACGGTCCCTTTTGGTGATAAAAGTTTCTCCCGGAGGTCCACCCCTTGGGATGGTCATCCTCCCTCCACCTCCCCCCCTTTACACCCCCTTCATACAAAATCACTCCTCAATGGCGATTTTGCACCTTTAAACGAGGGCGGTTGACCCGCCGCGGAGGGTCTCGAGGCCGGGGGTGCGAATGACGAGGAGGGGGGACAGGGGGGATAGGGGAGCGCGCAGCCGAGCGAGAGCGAGAGCCGCGAAAGTCCATCCCCTCGCCCTCCCCCTCACTCCCCCCTCCATACAAAATCACACCTAAAAGGGATTTTTCCACCCGCATAAGAGACGGCGGTCGACCCGTCGCGGAGCGAAGCGGAGCGACGGCAAGGGTCTACCGGGGCACCGAAAAAGCAAAAAGTCTGATCCCCTCCCCCTCGGACCCCCTCAGTCGTAACTCGGAGACGGCGCGCCGCAGAGGGGTCGTGTTTGGGCTCATCGGAGACGTCTCGAAGAGATAAAAATTGTCCACCCGGAAGGAGCGGTGGGGGGTTTCCCGTTGGTGGCGGGTCGCATAGGGGATTCCCCGCTGAGTTCCAGAAAAATCCGATATCCTCGGTATACCGTTCTGGTAAAAAGTCGATGAGTGGTCCTCGGAAACGGTGACGAATAGAAAGATGGCGTTTGCGGAATGTCATAGGGGGTGATCGGCCATTACCAGCGGACCACTCATCCCCACCCCTTTCATACATTTTTTTTAAACTCCATACAACTTTTTTGAAATCTTCCAAGTGGAACACCTCCTAAACCGTTGGGGATAGATGGGTAACGTCTTCGGGGGATGATCACCTATCGTGGTGGTCCAAGTACCGGGATAGGTTCCATCCCCCCACCTCTCCCCCTTCGCCCCCCCTCCATACAAAAAGTGGTCATTTTTTGGGAAAAACGGGAATATCTCCAAAACCATGCGGGATAGGTGGTCGGTCACTATGGCGGATAACCATCACACCGCGATATCCACCCCCCGGGACCGTCGCCCTCCCCTCACTCCACCCCCTTCACCCCCCCTCCATACAAATTTATGGTCTTTCGGAAAAGGGATTTATTTCAACCGGAAAGGGATTTTCCGAAGCGGTGTATCCCATCCCTTCGCATAGAGGATGGCGTAGCGCATCCCAGGAAATTCCTCGATCCTCGGTCCACCGACCTGGTACAAAGTTGGTTAGTGGTCCTCCGAAACTGTGAGGGATGGAAAGGTGGCGTTTGCGGAATATCATAGAGGGTCATCGGCCATTACCAGCGGACCACTCATCCCCACCCCTTTCATACATTTTTTTTAAACTCCATACAACTTTTTTGAAATCTGCCAAGTGGAACACCTCCTAAACCGTTGGGGATAGATGGGTGGCGTCTTCAGGGGGTGATCACCTATCGTGGTGGTCCAAGTACCGGGATAGGTTTCATCCCTCCACCTCCTCCCCTTCGCCCCCCCTCCATACAAAAAGTGGCCATTTTTTCGGAAAAACGGGAATATCTCCAAAACCATGCGGGATAGGTGGTCGGTCACTATGGCGGATAACCATCACCCCGCAGGGTCCACCCCCCGGGATAATCGCCCTCCCCCCGCTTCACCCCCTTTACCCCCTCTCCATACAAATTTATGGTCTTTCGGAAAAGAGATTTATTTCAACCGGAAAGGGATTTTCCGAAGCGGTATATCCCATCCCATCGTATAGAGGATGGCGTAGCGCACCCCAGGAATTTCCTCGATCCTCGGTCCACCGACCTGGTACAAAGATGGCGACGGGATCTCGGAAACTATGGGGGATGGAAAGGTGACGTTTGCGGAATGTCATAGAGGGTTATCGGCCATTACCAGCGGACCGCTCATCCCCACCCCTTTCATACATTTTTTTTAAACTCCATACAACTTGTATGGACTTTGTGAGCCCCATAGCTCCTCAAGGGTGGCAGTTACCTGTACGGTCCCTTTTGGTGATAAAAGTTTCTCCCGGAGGTCCACCCCTTGGGATGGTCATCCTCCCTCCACCTCCCCCCCTTTACACCCCCTTCATACAAAATCACTCCTCAATGGCGATTTTGCACCTTTAAACGAGGGCGGTTGACCCGCCGCGGAGGGTCTCGAGGCCGGGGGTGCGAATGACGAGGAGGGGGGACAGGGGGGATAGGGGAGCGCGCAGCCGAGCGAGAGCGAGAGCCGCGAAAGTCCATCCCCTCGCCCTCCCCCTCACTCCCCCCTCCATACAAAATCACACCTAAAAGGGATTTTTCCACCCGCATAAGAGACGGCGGTCGACCCGTCGCGGAGCGAAGCGGAGCGACGGCAAGGGTCTACCGGGGCACCGAAAAAGCAAAAAGTCTGATCCCCTCCCCCTCGGACCCCCTCAGTCGTAACTCGGAGACGGCGCGCCGCAGAGGGGTCGTGTTTGGGCTCATCGGAGACGTCTCGAAGAGATAAAAAATTTGAACCCCCCTGCAACCCCCTCCACCCGTAAAACGGAAACGGCTTGAAGCAACTGCTTCATGTTTGTGCTCATTTGAGACGTCTCGGCAAGATAAAAAATTTGAACCCCCCTCCAACCCCCCCGGCTGTAGTTCGAAAACGACTTGACGCAGCCGGGTCGTGTTTGGGCTCATTTGAAACGTCTCGACGAGATAAAAAATTTGAACCCCCCTACAACCCCCCACACGTAATTCGGAAATGACTTGAAGCAACTGCTTCGTGTTTGGGCTCATTTGAAACGTCTCGACGAGATAAAAAAATTTAACCCCCCTCCAACCCCCCCGCCCGTAATTCGAAAACGACTTGATGCAGCCGGGTCGTGTTTGGGCTCATCGGAGACGTCTCGGAAAGACGAATTTTTTAAGTAGACCAAATTTCAAAATTTTTCAGTTCCGGTCTACTCAGTAGACCACGGTCAACTGTTACAAGTAGACCCACCGTGTTGGGTATCATTTAAAAGGTCTCAAGGAGGGTGATTTATTGCCACCACACCCCTTTCCCCCTCCCCCCTACCTTACCACAATTTTTCACGATTTACAAAACAAAGACCCAATACCCACACCTAAACAATTAATCATGGCAAAAGATAAGACAAATACAACACACAACAACGCCCCCCCGCGGGCTGCAAGCCCGCGGAATCGAGCGACCCACTAGTTAATAAACTATAAAGCCGAAATACCGCTGACGGATCTAATGACTCATCGAATTGTTCTCCCAGAAGGAGCGGTGGGGGAAATCCCTTTTGTGGTGGATCGTGTAGGGGGTTTCCCCGTGACCTCCAGAAAAATCTGATATCTTCGGTATACTGTTCTGGTAAAAAGTCGGTTAGTGGTCCTCGGAAACGGTGAGGGATGGAAAGATGGCGTTTGCGAAATGTCATAGGGGGTCAATGGCCGTTGCCACCGGATCACTCATCCCCACCCCTCTCATACATTTTTTTTAAACTCCATACAACTTTTTTGGACTCATCAAAGTTGAACGCCTCCTAAACCGTTGGGGATAGAGGGGTGGCGTCTTCGGGGGGTGGCAGTTTCTCCCCGAGGTCCACCTCTTGGGACAGTCTCTCTCCCCCCACCTCCCCCCCTTCGCCCCCCCTCCATACAAAAATGGCCATTTTTTCGGAAAAACGGGAATATCTCCAAAACCATAGAGGATGCAAAGTCGGTGTCTATGGCGCGTTTCAGTGTCTCGTGGGTTCCACCCCCCGGAATAATCGCCCTCCCCCCACTTCACCCCCTCGCCCCCCTATAAAGCCGAATCACCTCTGGCGGATTTCACGACTCATCGAATTGTACACCCGGTAGGAGAGGTAGGGGAAATTCCCTTTGTGATGGGTCGCATAGGGGATTCCCCGGTGACTTCCAGAAAAATCCGATATCCTCGGTATACCGTTCTGGTAAAAAGTCGGTGAGTGGTCCTCGGAAACGGTGACGAATAGAAAGATGGCGTTTGCGGAATGTCATAGGGGGTCATCGGTAGTTGCCACAGAACGAGTCATCCCCACCCCTTTCATACATTTTTTTTAAACTCCATACAACTTTTTTGAAATCTTCCAAGTGGAACGCCTCCTAAACCGTTGGAGATAGATGGGTGGCGTCTTCGGGGGGTGGCAGATTCTCCCAGTGGTCCACCTCTTGGGACCGTCTCCCTCCCCCCACCTCCCCCTTTTCTCCCCCCCTCCATACAAAAAGTGGCCATTTTTTCGGAAAAACGGGAATATCTCCAAAACCATAGAGGATGCGAAGTCGGTGTCTATGGCGGATAACCATCACACCGCGATATCCATCCCCCGGGACCGTCGCCCTCCCCCCAACATCCCCCCTTCACCCCCCCACCATACAAATTTATGATCTTTCGGAAAAGCGATTTATTTCAACCGGAAGGGGATTTTCTAATGCGGTGTATCCCCTCCCATCGTATAGAGGATGGCGTAGCGCACCTCAGGAAATTCTTCCATCCTCGGTCCACTGACCTGGTACAAAGATGGTGAGTGGTCCTGGGAAACTATGGCAGATGGAAAGGTGGCGTTTGCGGAATGTCATAGAGGGTCAATGGCCGTTGCCACCGGATCACTCATCCCCACCCCTTTCATACATTTTTTTTAAACTCCATACAACTTTTTTGAAATCTGCCAAGTGGAACGCCTCCTAAACCGTTGGGGATAGATGGGTGGCGTCTTCGGGGGGTGATCACCTATCGTGGTGGTCCAAGTACTGGGATAGGTTTCATCCCCCCACCTCCCCCCCTTCGCCCCCCCTCCATACAAAAGCTGACATTTTTTTGGAAAAACGGGAATATCTCCAAAACCATGCGGGATAGGTGATCGGTCTCTATGGCGGATAACCATCACCCCGCGGGGTCCACCCCCGGGATAAACGCCCTCCCCCCACCCCACCCCCTTCACCCCCTCTCCATACAAATTTATGGTCTTTCGGAAAAGCGATTTATTTCAACCGGAAAGGGATTTTCCGAAGCGGTATATCCCATCCCATCGTATAGAGGATGGCGTAGCGCACCCCAGGAATTTCCTCGATCCTCGGTCCACCGACCTGGTACAAAGTTGGTTAGTGGTCCTCCGAAACTGTGAGGGATGGAAAGGTGGCGTTTGCGGAATGTCATAGAGGGTCATCGGCCATTACCAGCGGACCACTCATCCCCACCCCTTTCATACATTTTTTTTAAACTCCATACAACTTTTTTGAAATCTTCCAAGTGGAACGCCTCCTAAACCGTTGGGGATAGACGGGTGGCGTCTTTGGGGGATGATCACCTATCGTGGTGGTCCAAGTACCGGAATAGGTTTCATCCCCCCCACCTCCCCCCCTTTGCCCCCCCCTCCATACAAAAGGTGGCATTTTTTTCGGAAAAACGGGAATATCTCCAAAACCATGCGGGATAGGTGGTCGGTCACTATGGCGGATAACCATCACCCCGCGGGGTCCACCCCCCGGGATAATCGCCTTCCCTCCACTCCACCCTCTTCACCCCCTCTCCATACAAATTTATGGTCTTTCGGAAAACGATTTATTTCAACCGGAAAGGGATTTTCCGAAGCGGTAGATCCCATCCCATCGTATAGAGGATGGCGTAGCGCACCCCAGGAATTTCCTCGATCCTCGGTCCACCGACCTGGTACAAAGATGGCGACGGGGTCTCGGAAACTATGAGGGATGGAAAGGTGGCGTTTGCGGAATGTCATAGAGGGTGATCGGTAGTTGCCACGGAACGAGTCATCCCCACCCCTTTCATACATTTTTTTTAAACTCCATACAACTTGTATGGCCTTTGTGAGCCCCATAGCTCCTCAACGGTGGCAACTACCTGTACGGTCCCTTTGGGTGATAAAAGTTTCTCCCGGAGGTCCATCTCTCGGGACCATCACCCTCCCCCCACCTCCCCCCCTTTACACCCCCTTCATACAAAATCACACCTCAATGGCGATTTTGCACCTTTAAACGAGGGCGGTCGACCCGCCGCGGAGGGTTTCGAGGCCGGGGGTGCGAATGACGAGGAGGGGGGACAGGGGGGGATAGGGGAGCGCGCAGCGCGACACGCCCCCCCGGCCCCCCTCCGAGGAATTTGCGACCCCCGGACTCGAGGGCCGCAGCGGCGGCAACGTTGGCCCGAGAGCCGCGAAAGTCCATCCCCTCGCCCTCCCCCTCACTCCCCCCTCCATACCAAATCACACCTAAAAGGGATTTTTCCACCAGTATAAGAGACGGCGGTCGACCCGTCGCGGAGCGACGGCATGGGTCTACCGGGGCACCCAAAAAGCGAAGATTGACTCCCCCCCCCTCGTACCCCCTCAGTCGTAACTCGGAGACGGCGCGCCGCAGAGGGGTCGTGTTTGGGCTCATCGGAGACGTCTCGAAGAGATTAAAAATTTGAACCCCCCAGCAACCCCCTCCGCCCGTAAAACGGAAACGGCTTGAAGCAACTGCTTCATGTTTGGGCTCGTTTGAGACGTCTCGACGAGATAAAAAAATTTAACCCCCCTCCAACCCCCCCGACTGTAAAACGGAAACGGCTTGAAACAACTGCTTCATGTTTGGGCTCATTTGAGACGTCTCGACGAGATAAAAAATTTGAACCCCCCTCCAACCCCCCCGGCTGTAAATCGGAAACGACTTGACGCAACCGGGTCGTGTTTGGGCTCATCGGAGACGTCTCGGAAAGACAAATTTTTTGAAGCAGACTAAATTTCAAAATTTGACAATTTCGGTCTACTCAGTAGACCATGGTCAACGGTTACAGATAGACCCTTCGTGTTGGGTATCATTTGAAAGGTCTCAACGAGGGTGACCTATTTAGACCTACGCCAACTCTCCCCCCCCCCCCCCCCTCCCCCCTTACTTACAACCAATTACAATTACGTCATTTATAATTATTCATTCTCGATTTACAAAACAAAGACCCAATACCCACACCTAAACAATTAATCATGGCAAAAGATAAGACAAATAAAACACACAGTACCACCCCCCCGCGGGCTGCAAGCCCGCGGAATCGAGCGACCCACTAGTTAATACACTATAAAGCCGAAAACCCACTAATAGTATGACACGAATTGTTCTCCCGGAAGGAGTAGTGGGGGAAATCCCTATTGTGGTGGGTCGCGTAGGGGTTTCCCCGGTGACCCCCAGAAAAGTCCGATATCCTCGGTATACCGTTCTGGTAAAAAGTCGGTTAGTGGTCCTCGGAAACGGTGAGGGATAGAAAGATGGCGTTTGCGGAATGTCATAGGGGGTCAATGGCCGTTGCCACCGGATCACTCATCCCCACCCCTTTCATACATTTTTTTTAAACTCCATACAACTTTTTTCGACTCTACAAAGTGGAACGCCTCCTAAACCGTTGGGGATAGAGGGGTGGCGTCTTCGGGGGGTGGCAGTTTCTCGCAGAGGTCCGAGTACCGGGACCCATGTTCTCCCCCCCACCTCCCCCCTTCGCCACCCCTCCATACAAAAAGTGGCAACTTGTACGAAAAAACGGGAACATCTCCAAAACCATGCGGGATAGGTGGTCGGTCACTATGGCGCGATTGTGTCCCTCGACGGGACGCTTCCTAAGAGCTATCCCGATTTTTGGGATTTTCATCCCTTCATCCCGATTTTTGCAAATTTTTGGTTTTTTTTAAAAACCGATTTTTTCGACCCACAAGGAGGCACCGGGGGGCGGTCCACCCTATGGCGTCGTATGGAGGGTGGCGTCGCGCACCCCAGAAATTTCTCTGATCTTCGATCCACCGATCTGGTAAAAAGTTGGCGACGGGATCTCGGAAACTGTGAGGGATGGAAAGGTGGCGTTTGCGGAATGTCATAGAGGGTCATCGGTAGTTGCCACCTGACCGCTCATCCCCACCCCTTTCATACATTTTTTTTAAACTCCATACAACCTGTATGGACTTTTCGATCCCCGTAGCTCCTCAACGGTGGCAGCTGCTCGCGCGGTCCCTTCGGGGGATAGAAGTTTCTCCCTGAGACCCGTCGGCCGGGAAGGTCACATTACCCCCACCTCCCCCCTTTTCACCCCCTCCATACAAAAAGTGGCAACTTATACGGAAAAAAACGGGAATATCTCCAAAACCATGCGGGATAGGAAGTTGGTCACTTTGGGGGGTGGCAGTTTCTCGCCGAGGTCCACCCCCCCGGGATAATCGCCCTCCCCTCACTCCACCCCTTCACCCCCTCTCCATACAAATTTATGGTCTTTCGGAAAAGCGATTTATTTCAATAGGAAGGGGATTTTCTAAAGCGGTAGATCCCATCCCATCGTATAGAGGATGGCGTAGCGCACCCCAGGAATTTCCTCGATCTTCGGTCCACCGACCTCGTACAAAGATGGCGACGGGATCTCGGAAACTATGAGGGATGGAAAGATGGCGTTTGCGGAATATCATAAGGGGTCATCGGTCATTACCAGCGGACCGCTCATCCCCACCCCTTTCATACATTTTTTTTAAACTTCATACAACTTGTATGGACTCTGTGAGCCCCGTAGCTCCTCAACGGTGGCAGCTACCTGTACGGTCCCTTTGGATGATAAAAGTTTCTCCCGGAGGTCCACCCCTTGGGACCGTCTCCCTCCCCCCACCTCCTCCCCTTTACACCCCCTTCATACAAAATCACACCTCGATGGCGATTTTGCACCTTTAAACGAGGGCGGTCGACCCGCCGCGGAGGGTCTCGAGGCCGGGGGTCGCAAATTCCTCGGAGGGGGGCCGGGGGGCGGGTCGCGCGGTGGCAGCTACCTGTACGGTCCCTTTGGATGATAAAAGTTTCTCCCGGAGGTCCACCCCTTGGGACCGTCTCCCTCCCCCCACCTCCTCCCCTTTACACCCCCTTCATACAAAATCACACCTCGATGGCGATTTTGCACCTTTAAACGAGGGCGGTCGACCCGCCGCGGAGGGTCTCGAGGCCGGGGGTGCGAATGACGAGGAGGGGGGACAGGGGGGATAGGGGAGCGCGCAGCGCGACCCGCCCCCCGGCCCCCCTCCGAGGAATTTGCGACCCCCGGACTCGAGGGCCGCAGCGGCGGCAACGTTGGCCCGAGAGCCGCGAAAGTCCATCCCCTCGCCCTCCCCCTCACTCCCCCCTCCATACCAAATCACACCTAAAAGGGATTTTTCCACCAGTATAAGAGACGGCGGTCGACCCGTCGCGGAGCGACGGCATGGGTCTACCGGGGCACCCAAAAAGCGAAGATTGACTCCCCCCCCCTCGTACCCCCTCAGTCGTAACTCGGAGACGGCGCGCCGCAGAGGGGTCGTGTTTGGGCTCATCGGAGACGTCTCGAAGAGATTAAAAATTTGAACCCCCCAGCAACCCCCTCCGCCCGTAAAACGGAAACGGCTTGAAGCAACTGCTTCATGTTTGGGCTCGTTTGAGACGTCTCGACGAGATAAAAAAATTTAACCCCCCTCCAACCCCCCCGACTGTAAAACGGAAACGGCTTGAAACAACTGCTTCATGTTTGGGCTCATTTGAGACGTCTCGACGAGATAAAAAATTTGAACCCCCCTCCAACCCCCCCGGCTGTAAATCGGAAACGACTTGACGCAACCGGGTCGTGTTTGGGCTCATCGGAGACGTCTCGGAAAGACAAATTTTTTGAAGCAGACTAAATTTCAAAATTTGACAATTTCGGTCTACTCAGTAGACCATGGTCAACGGTTACAGATAGACCCTTCGTGTTGGGTATCATTTGAAAGGTCTCAACGAGGGTGACCTATTTAGACCTACGCCAACTCTCCCCCCCCCCCCCCCCCTCCCCCCTTACTTACAACCAATTACAATTACGTCATTTATAATTATTCATTCTCGATTTACAAAACAAAGACCCAATACCCACACCTAAACAATTAATCATGGCAAAAGATAAGACAAATAAAACACACAGTACCACCCCCCCGCGGGCTGCAAGCCCGCGGAATCGAGCGACCCACTAGTTAACAACAATAAAGCCGAACCCCCACTCACCGAACTACTGATAAAGTTTTCCGGGAAGGAGTGGTGGGGGGATTCCCCCTTGGGGCTCATCGTGAAGAGGAAGAAAAGTTGTCGAGAAATAAATTCGGGATCCTCGATCCACCGAGGTGGTAAAAAGTAGGCCAAGGGATCAGGGAAACTATGAGGGATAGCGGGATGGGGTTTGCGGAAAGTCAAAGAGGGTCATCGGCCGTTACCACAGAATGAGTCATCCCCATCCCTTTCATACACTTTTTTTAAACTCCATACAAATCATACAAAACGGGATATCTCAAAAACCGCCGGGGATAGAAGAGCGGTTTCTTCGGTAAGGGTCGACTATGGGAGTGGTCCAACTTTCGGGATAAACTTTATCCCGCCATCCCGCCCCGTCTATCCCGGCTCCATACAAGGATCTGTTTTTCGGCGACAACGATGGGAATATCTCCAAAACCGTCCGGGATAGGTGCGTGGCCTCCATGGCACGTTTCCATCCCTAGGTGGGATGCTTCCAGGGAGCCATCCCGTTTTTCGGGATTTCTATCCCTTCATCCCGCTCCCATACAAATTTACCGTTTTTCGGGACAGCTCCCGTTTCACCTGGAAGATGTCAATGCGGTGCGGTCTATCCTACCCGGTCGGATAGAGAGTGCCGTCCCGAGCTCAGGCGAAATTCCTACCCTCGGTCCACGGACCTGGTACAAAGATGGCGAGAGGTCCTCGGAAACTATGAGGGATAGAAAGGTGGCGTTTGCGGAATGTCATAGAGGGTCATCGGCAATTACCATCGAACCACTCATCCTCATCCCGTTCATACATTTTTTTTAAACTCCATACAACTTTTTTGAAATATTCAAAGTGGAACACCTCCAAAACCACCGGGGATAGAGAGGTGGCGTCTTCGGGGGATAATCACCTATCGTGGTGGTCCGAGTAGCGAAATAGGTTTCATCCCCCCATCCCGCCCCTTTCATCCCGCTCCCATACAAAAGTGGCATTTTCGGCGAAAAGGATGGGAATATCTCCAAAACCACCCCGGATGGGTGGGTGGTCACTTTGGGGGGTAGCAGTTTCTCCTCGAGTTCCACCCCCTGGGATAGTCACTCTTACCCCACCTCCCCCCCTTCATCCCGTCTCCATACAAAATTATGGTTTTTCGGAACAGCTCCCGTTTCACCAGGAACGGGGCAATGTGGGGCGGTCTATCTTATCCCGTCGGATAGTGGGTAAAATCCCGATCTCCAGGCACTTGTGGCACCCTCGGTCCACCGACCTGGTACAAAGACGGTAAGAGGTCCTCGGAAACTGTGAGGGATAGAAAGGTGGCGTTTGTGGAATGTCATAGAGGGTCAGCGGCCCTTACCACCGGACCGCTAATCCCAACCCCTTTCATACATTTTTTTTAAACTCCATACAACTTTTTGGAAATTTCAAAGAGGAACACCTCCAAAACCAGCGGAGATAGAGGGATGGCGTCTTTAAGGGATAATCACCTATCGTGGTGGTCCGAGTGCCGGGATAGGTTTCGTCCCCCCATCCCACCCCCATCGTCCCGCTCCCATACAAAAGTGGCTTTTTCACATTTGTATGGATGGGAATATCTCCAGAACCACCCGGGATAGGTGGGTGGTCACTTTGGCGGATAACTACTACCCCCCGAGGTCCACCCCCTGAGACCGTCGCCTTCACGCCACCTCCCCCCCTTCACCCCCTTCCATACAAATCACACCTGAATGGCGATTTTGCACCTTTAAAGGAGGGTGGTCGACCCGCCGCGAAGGGTCTCGAGGCCGGGGGGGCGAATGACGAGGAGGGGGGATAGGGGGGATAGGGGAGCGCGCAGCGCGACCCGCCCCCCCGGCTCCCCTCCGAGGAATTCGCGACCCCGGACTCGAGGGCCGCAGCGGCGGAAACGGTGGCCGGAAAGCCGCAAAAGTCCATCCCCTTCGGCCATTCAGACACTGCCAAGATACAGTGACCCCAATCCACCCCATCCCCCCCCCCCTTTTAACACCCCGTCTGTAACTCGGAAACGGGGCGACGCAGCCGAGTGGTGTTTGGGCTCATCGGAGACGTCTCGACGAGATAAAAAATTTGAACCCCCCTCCAACCCCCCCGCCCGTAATTCGGAAACGGGGTGACGCAGCCGGGTCGTGTTTGGGCTCATCAGAGACGTCTCGACGAGATAAAAAATTTGAACCCCCCTCCAACCCCCCCGGCCGTAATTCGGAAACGACTTGACGCAGCCGGGTCGTGTTTGGGCTCATCAGAGACGTCTCGGGAAGACGATTTTTTTAAGTAGACCAAATTTTAAAATTTTTCATTTCCGGTCTACTCAATAGACCACGGTCAACTGTTACAGGTAGACCTCCCGTGTTGGGTATCATTTGAAAGGTCTCAACGAGGATGACCTATTGAGACTATCCTCTCCCTCCCCCACCAACTTTACTTACCCCCATTTCTTCACGAATAACAAATCAGACTTCAAAACCAAACCAAAACAATTAATTGTGGCAAAAGGCAACACAAAAGTCCATCCACTTCGGCCATTTAGACACAGCCAAGATACAGTGACCCCAATCCACCCCATCCCCCCCCCCCTTTAACACCCCGTCCGTAACTCGGAAACGGCGCGTCACAACCGGGTCGTGTTTGGGTTCATCGGAGACGTCTCGACGAGATAAAAAATTTGAACCCCCCTCCAACCCCCCCACACGTAATTCGGAAATGACTTGAAGCAACTGCTTCGTGTTTGGGCTCATTTGAGACGTCTCGACGAGATAAAAAATTTGAATCCCCCTCCAACCCCCCCGCCCGTAATTCGGAAACGGGGTGACGCAGCCGCGTCGTGTTTGGGCTCATTTGAGATGTCTCGACGAGATAAAAAATTTGAACCCCCCTCCAACCCCCCCGGCTGTAATTCGGAAACGACAACGCAGCCGGGTCGTGTTTGGGCTCATCAGAGACGTCTCGGAAAGACGATTTTTTTAAGTAGACCAAATTTTAAATTATTTCAGTTCCGGTCTACTCAGTAGACCACGGTGAACTGTTTTACATATAAACCCCCCGTGTTGGGTATCATTTGAAAGGTCTCAACGAGGGTGACCTATTGAGACTACCCCCCCGCCCCCCCTCCCCCGCCCCCTTCACTTACCCCCAATTTTTCACGAATTACAAAACAAAAGACCCAAAAACAAACCAAAAACAATTAAATATGGCAAAAGACACCACCCAACTCACAACCGCGCCCCCGCGGGCTGCTTGCAGACCGCGGCAGCACGCAAAAACTAGTTAATTAATACACTATAAAGCCGAAAACCCACTAATAGTATGACACGAATTGTTCTCCCGGAAGGAGTAGTGGGGGAAATCCCTATTGTGGTGGGTCGCGTAGGGGTTTCCCCGGTGACCCCCAGAAAAGTCCGATATCCTCGGTATACCGTTCTGGTAAAAAGTCGGTTAGTGGTCCTCGGAAACGGTGAGGGATAGAAAGATGGCGTTTGCGGAATGTCATAGGGGGTCAATGGCCGTTGCCACCGGATCACTCATCCCCACCCCTTTCATACATTTTTTTTAAACTCCATACAACTTTTTTCGACTCTACAAAGTGGAACGCCTCCTAAACCGTTGGGGATAGAGGGGTGGCGTCTTCGGGGGGTGGCAGTTTCTCGCAGAGGTCCGAGTACCGGGACCCATGTTCTCCCCCCCACCTCCCCCCTTCGCCACCCCTCCATACAAAAAGTGGCAACTTGTACGAAAAAACGGGAACATCTCCAAAACCATGCGGGATAGGTGGTCGGTCACTATGGCGCGATTGTGTCCCTCGACGGGACGCTTCCTAAGAGCTATCCCGATTTTTGGGATTTTCATCCCTTCATCCCGATTTTTGCAAATTTTTGGTTTTTTTTAAAAACCGATTTTTTCGACCCACAAGGAGGCACCGGGGGGCGGTCCACCCTATGGCGTCGTATGGAGGGTGGCGTCGCGCACCCCAGAAATTTCTCTGATCTTCGATCCACCGATCTGGTAAAAAGTTGGCGACGGGATCTCGGAAACTGTGAGGGATGGAAAGGTGGCGTTTGCGGAATGTCATAGAGGGTCATCGGTAGTTGCCACCTGACCGCTCATCCCCACCCCTTTCATACATTTTTTTTAAACTCCATACAACCTGTATGGACTTTTCGATCCCCGTAGCTCCTCAACGGTGGCAGCTGCTCGCGCGGTCCCTTCGGGGGATAGAAGTTTCTCCCTGAGACCCGTCGGCCGGGAAGGTCACATTACCCCCACCTCCCCCCTTTTCACCCCCTCCATACAAAAAGTGGCAACTTATACGGAAAAAAACGGGAATATCTCCAAAACCATGCGGGATAGGAAGTTGGTCACTTTGGGGGGTGGCAGTTTCTCGCCGAGGTCCACCCCCCCGGGATAATCGCCCTCCCCTCACTCCACCCCTTCACCCCCTCTCCATACAAATTTATGGTCTTTCGGAAAAGCGATTTATTTCAATAGGAAGGGGATTTTCTAAAGCGGTAGATCCCATCCCATCGTATAGAGGATGGCGTAGCGCACCCCAGGAATTTCCTCGATCTTCGGTCCACCGACCTCGTACAAAGATGGCGACGGGATCTCGGAAACTATGAGGGATGGAAAGATGGCGTTTGCGGAATATCATAAGGGGTCATCGGTCATTACCAGCGGACCGCTCATCCCCACCCCTTTCATACATTTTTTTTAAACTTCATACAACTTGTATGGACTCTGTGAGCCCCGTAGCTCCTCAACGGTGGCAGCTACCTGTACGGTCCCTTTGGATGATAAAAGTTTCTCCCGGAGGTCCACCCCTTGGGACCGTCTCCCTCCCCCCACCTCCTCCCCTTTACACCCCCTTCATACAAAATCACACCTCGATGGCGATTTTGCACCTTTAAACGAGGGCGGTCGACCCGCCGCGGAGGGTCTCGAGGCCGGGGGTCGCAAATTCCTCGGAGGGGGGCCGGGGGGCGGGTCGCGCGGTGGCAGCTACCTGTACGGTCCCTTTGGATGATAAAAGTTTCTCCCGGAGGTCCACCCCTTGGGACCGTCTCCCTCCCCCCACCTCCTCCCCTTTACACCCCCTTCATACAAAATCACACCTCGATGGCGATTTTGCACCTTTAAACGAGGGCGGTCGACCCGCCGCGGAGGGTCTCGAGGCCGGGGGTGCGAATGACGAGGAGGGGGGACAGGGGGGATAGGGGAGCGCGCAGCGCGACCCGCCCCCCGGCCCCCCTCCGAGGAATTTGCGACCCCCGGACTCGAGGGCCGCAGCGGCGGCAACGTTGGCCCGAGAGCCGCGAAAGTCCATCCCCTCGCCCTCCCCCTCACTCCCCCCTCCATACCAAATCACACCTAAAAGGGATTTTTCCACCAGTATAAGAGACGGCGGTCGACCCGTCGCGGAGCGACGGCATGGGTCTACCGGGGCACCCAAAAAGCGAAGATTGACTCCCCCCCCCTCGTACCCCCTCAGTCGTAACTCGGAGACGGCGCGCCGCAGAGGGGTCGTGTTTGGGCTCATCGGAGACGTCTCGAAGAGATTAAAAATTTGAACCCCCCAGCAACCCCCTCCGCCCGTAAAACGGAAACGGCTTGAAGCAACTGCTTCATGTTTGGGCTCGTTTGAGACGTCTCGACGAGATAAAAAAATTTAACCCCCCTCCAACCCCCCCGACTGTAAAACGGAAACGGCTTGAAACAACTGCTTCATGTTTGGGCTCATTTGAGACGTCTCGACGAGATAAAAAATTTGAACCCCCCTCCAACCCCCCCGGCTGTAAATCGGAAACGACTTGACGCAACCGGGTCGTGTTTGGGCTCATCGGAGACGTCTCGGAAAGACAAATTTTTTGAAGCAGACTAAATTTCAAAATTTGACAATTTCGGTCTACTCAGTAGACCATGGTCAACGGTTACAGATAGACCCTTCGTGTTGGGTATCATTTGAAAGGTCTCAACGAGGGTGACCTATTTAGACCTACGCCAACTCTCCCCCCCCCCCCCCCCCTCCCCCCTTACTTACAACCAATTACAATTACGTCATTTATAATTATTCATTCTCGATTTACAAAACAAAGACCCAATACCCACACCTAAACAATTAATCATGGCAAAAGATAAGACAAATAAAACACACAGTACCACCCCCCCGCGGGCTGCAAGCCCGCGGAATCGAGCGACCCACTAGTTAACAACAATAAAGCCGAACCCCCACTCACCGAACTACTGATAAAGTTTTCCGGGAAGGAGTGGTGGGGGGATTCCCCCTTGGGGCTCATCGTGAAGAGGAAGAAAAGTTGTCGAGAAATAAATTCGGGATCCTCGGTACACCGACCTGGTAAAAAGTTGGCCAAGGGATCAGGGAAACTGTGAGGGATAGCGGGATGGGGTTTGCGGAAAGTCAAAGAGGGTCATCGGCCCTTACCACCGGATCGCTCATCCCCACCCCGTTCATACACTTTTTTTAAACTCCATACAAATCATACAAAACGGGATATCTCAAAAACCGCCGGGGATAGAAGAGCGGTTTCTTCGGTAAGGGTCGACTATGGGAGCGGTCCAACTTCTGGGATAAACTTTATCCCGCCATTCCGCCCCGTCTATCCCGGCTCCATACAAGGATCTGTTTTTCGGCGACAACGATGGGAATATCTCCAAAACCGTCCGGGATAGGTGCGTGGCCTCCATGGCGCGTTTCCATCCCTAGGTGGGATGCTTCCAGGGAGCCATCCCGTTTTTCGGGATTTCCATCCCTTCATCCCGCTCCCATACAAATTTACCCTTTTTCGGGACAGCTCCCGTTTCACCTGGAAGATGGCAATGCGGTGCGGTCTATCCTACCCGGTCGGATAGAGAGTGCCGTCCTGAGTTCCAGGCGAATTTGCACCCTCGGTCCACGGACCTGGTACAAAGATGGCGAGAGGTCCTCGGAAACTATGAGGGACAGAAAGGTGGCGTTTGCGGAATGTCATAGAGGGTCATCGGCAGTTACCATCGGACCACTCATCCCCATCCCGTTCATACATTTTTTTTAAACTTCATACAACTTTTTTGAAATATTCAAAGTGGGATATCTCCAAAACCACCGGAGATAGAGGGATGGCGTCTTCGGGGGATAGCAGTTTCTCCCCAAGGTCCACCCCCCGGGGCCGTCACCTTTTCCCCACCTCCCCCCCTTCGCCCCCCCTCCATACAAAAGTGGCATTTTCGGCGAAAGGGATGAGAATATCTCCAAAACCACCCCGGGTGGGTGGGTGGTCACTTTGGGGGGTAGCAGTTTCTCCTCGAGTTCCACCCCCTGGGATAGTCACTTTTACCCCACCTCCCCCCCTTCATCCCGTCTCCATACAAAATTATGGTTTTTCGGAACAGCTCCCGTTTCACATGGAACGGGGCAATGTGGGGCGGTCTATCTTATCCCGTCGGATAGTGGGTGAAATCCCGATCTCGAGGCACTTGTGACACCCTCGGTCCACCGACCCGGTACAGAGACGGTAAGAGGTCCTCGGAAACTGAGAGGGGTAGAAGGGTGGCGTTTGCGGAATGTCATAGAGGGTCATCGGCCCTTACCACCGAACCACTAATCCCCATCCCGTTCATACATTTTTTTTAAACTCCATACAACTTTTTGGAAATTTCAAAGTGGAACACCTCCAAAACCACCGGAGATAGAGGGATGGCGTCTTTAAGGGATAATCACCTATCGTGATGGTCCGAGTGCCGGGATAGGTTTCGTCCCCCTATCCCACCCCCTTCGTCCCGCTCCCATACAAAAGTGGCTTTTTCTCATTTGTATGGATGGGAATATCTCCAAAACCACCCGGGATATGTGGGTGGTCACTTTGGCGGATAACCACTACCCCCCGAGGTCCACCCCCTGGGACCGTAGCCTTCACGCCACCTCCCCCCCTTCACCCCCCTTCCATACAAATCACACCTGAATGGCGATTTTGCACCTTTAGAGGAGGGTGGTCGACCCGCCGCGAAGGGTCTCGAGGCCGGGGGGGCGAATGACGAGGAGGGGGGATAGGAGGGATAGGGGAGCGCGCAGCGCGACCCGCCCCCCCGGCCCCCCTCCGAGGAATTCGCGACCCCGGCCTCGAGGGCCGCAGCGGCGGCAACGGTGGCCGGAGAGCCGCAAAAGTCCATCCCCTTCGGCCATTTAGACACAGCCAAGATACAGTGACCCCAATCCACCCCATCCCCCCCTTTTAACACCCCGTCCGTTACTCGGAAACGGCGCGTCACAACCGGGTCGTGTTTGGGTTCATCGGAGACGTCTCGACGAGATAAAAAATTTGAACCCCCCTCCAACCCCCCCACACGTAATTCGGAAATGACTTGAAGCAACTGCTTCGTGTTTGGGCTCATTTGAGACGTCTCGACGAGATAAAAAATTTGAACCCCCCTCCAACCCCCCCGCCCGTAATTCGGAAACGGGGTGACGCAGCCGGGTCGTGTTTGGGCTCATTTGAGATGTCTTGACGAGATAAAAAATTTGAACACCCCTCCAACCCCCCCGGCTGTAATTCGGAAACGACTTGACGCAGCCGGGTCGTGTTTGGGCTCATCAGAGACGTCTCGGAAAGACGATTTTTTTAAGTAGACCAAATTTTAAAATTTTTCATTTCCGGTCTACTCAATAGACCACGGTCAACTGTTACAGGTAGACCTCCCGTGTTGGGTATCATTTCAAAGGTCTCAACGAGGATGACCTATTGAGACTATCCTCTCCCTCCCCCACCAACTTTACTTACCCCCATTTCTTCACGAATAACAAATCAAAGACCTCAAAACCAAACCAAAACAATTAATTATGGCAAAAGGCAACACAAAAGTCCATCCACTTCGGCCATTTAGACACAGCCAAGATACAGTGACCCCAATGCACCCCTTTTAACACCCCGTTTGTAACTCGGAAACGATGCGACCGATACCCCTCGTATTTGGGCTCATCGGAGACGTCTCGGGAAGACGAATTTTTTAGAGTAGACCAAATTTAAATTTTTTTTAGTTCCGGTCTACTCAGTAGACTACGGTCAACTGTTAGAGGTAGACCCCCCGTGTTGGGTATCATTTGAAAGGTCTCAACGAGGGTGACCTATTGAGACTATCCCCTCCCTCTCACACCCCCTTTACTTACTCCCATTTCTTCACGAATAACAAAACAAAGCCTCCAAAACCAAAACAAAACAATTAATTATGGCAAAAGGCAATACAAAAGTCCATCCCCTTCGGCCATTTAGACACAGCCAAGATACAGTGACCCCAATCCACCCCATCCCCCCCCTTTTAACACCCCGTCCGTAACTCAGAAACGCCGCGTCACAAACGGGTCGTGTTTGGACTCATCGGAGACGTCTCGGAAAGACGAATTTTTTAAGTAGACCAAATGTCAAATTTTTTCAGTTCCGGTCTACTCAGTAGACCACGGTAAACTGTTTTACATATAGACCCACCGTGTTGGGTATCATTTGAAAGGTCTCAACGAGGGTGACCTATTGAGACTATCCCCCCCTCCCCCCGCCCCCTTTACTTACCCCCAATTTTTCACGAATTACAAAACAAAAGACCCAAAAACAAACCAAAAACAATTAGCTATGGCAAATACCGTCACCCAACCCACAACCGCGCCCCCGCGGGCTGCTTGCAGACCGCGGCAGCACGCAAAAACTAGTATATATATATATATGTATGTATATTGTATAGATATGTATAATCACTAATTTTAGTTCCATGGACACTCGTTCCATAGCCTACAGTGCCAAAATGGCGTTTTTCAAATAGGTCTGTACAAAAATAATTTGACAGCAGCCTCTCCGGTGGTATATATTACAGGTCAGTGTCTGTCGACCTTATAAGGGATAAGAAAAGAAATAGGGAAATGGGCTCCGTTATCCCTTAATCACTCAACGAAACACAGTGTTATTTCAAAATGGTCTTCTGTATGGGAACGTAATGCTATATAGACTTTATTCTAAGACTGCGAGACGTAGTGGTGTCCTGCCACTGCTTGCCAGGCCAAACTTTGAAAAGCTGCCGGGTATCGAACCCGGGATTCATATATTGATCACTCCTTCTGGGGTCAAAAGACCACGCTGATAAAAAAAAATAATACGTATATCGTTGTGTTTATATAAAAGAGTAAGAGATGCTAGCGCCCAATTCCATTTCCCTCCTAATCCTGTATTACATTATTATCCTTTCAACGCATACGAAGTTTCTAGTGTTAACGGGCAAGGCGACTCTCACTAGAACTAATTCCGGAATGTCATAAAGTGAAGGTAAAAAAATAATAGCATTCAAATACATGACACGGACACGTCCTGTTATAATATTGAAAGAACACGTGTAAGACACAGGTGTAAAACCATGGGTATGCGCAAGCGTATACAGAACCCGCATGGGAACTTTAAACTGTCACACATTAAGTGGGAGACGTTACAACAATTTCTTATTGCTTCTATATCACTATATATTATAAAACAAAGTCCTCCGCCGTGTTTGTCTGTCTGTTCGCGATAAACTCAAAAACTACTGCACCGATTTTCAAGCTATTTTCACCCATGGATAGAGTGGTTCTCGAGGAAGGTTTTATCAATATGTACTAATAATAAATCTGTAAGTGTAGTAATGTATGTACGTATGTATGCATGTTCCTCCATAACTCTTAAATGAATAATCTGATTTTCATGAAACTTGGTAGATAAACACCAGTACGGTTAGACGTACGGGGCACAGAATAGGCTACTTTTTTTCTTTTTCAACGAGGACGAAGTCGCGGACGCCAGCTAGTAAATAAATAATATTGGTGGGATGCTTACCTGCATCTGTGGATTATTGACGACAACGAATCCGACCAACGTGATGAGATCCAACACCATCGTCTCGGAGAGGGCTTGGTCCATTATTTCACGTTTGGTCAATTCTAAATAAAGAAATACATAATCAGAATCGATTTCATCTCGAGAACCAATATTTAGTGGTAGTAGCACATCAGCATTGGGCATCGCCTCTGGCTGTAAGTAAACACCTCCCTCAAAGAAGACCTCCCCGTGAAATAACAGCATGTGTGCTGTAATGTTTCGGTAAGTGATGGGACCTCATACGCCAACTAGCGGTTCGCTTCAGCTCCATAAAGTTACAATTAAAAAGTCAGCTGAAAACGATTTAAAAAACACAAAAATTTGTTGCTAACTAGTTACCAAAGAACCGACTTTGATGCTCGAATGCTTCGAAAAATCTCAATAGCTAATATGACATCAGGTCCCATGTATTTACTGCGTATATCTTGATAAATTACGTAAATAACTCTTTTTAACAAAAAAAAACCGGCTTCAAACCGTTTTCTCATGGATGCCATTGTCGGAACTGGACCAAATTGAAATGGGACCACACGGGAAGCACTAGCTTTCAAATAAAAAAAAAAGAATCATCAAAATCGTTTCACCCTGTCGAAAGTTCTGAGGTAACAAACATTTAAAAAAATACAGTCCAATTGAGAACCTCCTCCTTTTTTGGAAGTCGGTTGAAAAAGAGAAAGACTAAAATATGATATCCAAATTCATATGCGATTCCGGCTAATCAGTTTTCAGATTACCTATATAGAAACTTCCGATATATTCTTTTAATAAAGGTTTAAATATTTTACCTTAAAAAACCTTAAACTAACACACTTTAATAAGCAAACGAAACGGACAGTAACGGAAATCCTGAAATTGAAAAATGTGAAATAATATTCCTGAGATTTCGTTGAAGAGGTTTATATTATATATATAGAGCATTACTGACTTTTACCGGTGTTGGGGCGCGCGTCCTCCACCACGTTGGTAGCGTGCTGAGTCAGCAGCCTGGCGACGGCCGCCCTGAACTCCAGCGGCCATTTACCCTCTCCGAACGCATCCTGTCACACACAAGACCAATCATCATATGATTACTTACCATTTAACTAATATCTCACACCACATTCTTTGTTAAAATTATACTTTATGTATTGGTATTTACAAAAATTGAGGTCCTATTCTAGAAAAAAATGGTCCTTGGGTTTAATGTGAACTTTAAAAAAAATTAAAGTAACTTTGAAAGGTCATATTTCTTGTCCTGTGCGAAAATGGAGCCTCTCGGCCGTACAATGATTTGGTTCTGACCCTCGTCCGAAAGTTAACTCTCCTGTAGGAACATCGCGATTTGAGCTAACGTTCTCCGGTCACGTGACGTCAGTGATTTTGTTACAAACCCGGATTGAATCCCGGACAAACTTAGTTTTGATGTGATCCGCACACGCGAATCGTGTAACGTCGGATAAAGAGATTGCGGCGAACATGTCAATGGCGCTTTTACCGGATTTGTTTTGAGATTTAACCTTTTTTATGAAATAATGTTGACAGGAGGAGGCTGATGGTCCACTTAATGGTAGGAGGCCAAAACATGAGCAATTTTTTTATCTATAATTAGCTGACCCGACAGACACCATTCTGTTAAATGCTACATATTAGGCTTTTTGATTTATGTGTTTGACTGATATTAATTGGCGACTAGGAACTTTGTCCGTCTAGGTAGAACTTTGTTTATCCTTACTTTTTTTTTTTTCAATTTATCTCTTCATAAGAATCTTCAACGAATATTTAAATCTTCAACGCCCACAAATTCTTAAACTTGTGGACCTGAGTTCTTCCCGTACTGAGTCATCATATAGGAACTCGTACATCATTCGAGGATGTTAATATAATAATATTATGTTTATCCTTTTTTCAATCTTAAACATTTATAATTCCAAATACAAAAACTCAAATAAACAATACCATTCCCGCAAATAAAGCAAACCGCATCGAGTATACACAAGGGACATTGCATACCCCATCTTTTGATGTCTATATACCCTTATTTTATGGTATGAATAATGACCCATGGGGCTTCGCATGTTTGTTTGTAATGTTTGATGGGAGTTCTTAATAGATAATAAACACAATTATAAGTTTATTAGCCGCGCCACAGATGCGTTCCACTCGCTACGTCTGGAGGGACATGGGCCGGACTGATTTATTGTTTAAACTATATATTATTTTATTCATGATACGTGTCGTACAGCTGGGTTGACTGAATCATTTCAATTTCTGAAGTTTTATTTAGATACTAGCTGGCGCCCGCGATTTCGTCCACATTGAAAAAGAAAAAAGTAGCCTATCCTGTGTCCCGTACGTCTAAATGTTTATCTATCAACAGTTAATTCGTTTAAGAGTTATGGAGGAACATACATACATACTGAAAAAAATCTAAAAATCGTCAATTTAGTTTCAGTACCATGTATAGAGCCTATAAACACGATATATCTGAAAACAAAGTAACTTACTCCATGACCACCCCTTACAGATTTATTATTAGTATTGATTAGGCGTTTTATAAAATTATCGCCTATGAATATGAACATGTGTAATACCAGAAAACTTGAAGATGTGTCTTTAGCCATACAGCAAGGGCATAGTCTTCGACTAGGGGGGAGGAATGGATGGTTATTATTACCAGATGAGTTGCAAAACCCATTTAATTCATATAGTGTAGGTATGTATTTTTTCAAGGATTTTCAGAACCAATATTATTTTCCCTCGACGTTGCCAATCCAGGTGATGGCATCCCTAAACATCTATTTATCTTATCTATCTATCTTCGAATAACCTCAAGAATTGCAAACGTTTCGCGCGACGCTCCTCGTCAACGGAGGCTTATGCGGAGTGGGAGGGGGTGTGACGAGTCGGAGGAGAGGGGAGGGGCGAGGTAAAGTAGGCAATCCATTAGAGGAGGGGATCCCCCGCGACGCGATATCAACCGATAGATACCCGACACCGCAACACCTCGCGGGACCCACCATTAGAGACGCACGAGCGAACGGACCTATTAAACAAATGCAATCTTTATAAAATAACAAACAAAGAAAGCTAATGTTTAGATGGTTTTAACTCATCGGAAGTTTCAACGATTCGAAACTGACCATATTTCATGTTGCTTTACAATATAAACTCTATTGCGGGAACATTAAATTTTCGCCTGTCATAAAGTAGATTTAATTTTGCAATGACAATTTAAAAAGTAATCTATTTATTATTGTTTCAAATAAGTATACCTATCCTATTAATAATACAAATGCGAAAGTTTGTGAGTATAGATTTATGGATGTTTGTTACTCGTTCAGGCAAAATTTTATAGTATAACTATAAAATTTCCCACAAATTAGGTAAGCGCAGTGTCATTGTCGCTAAAACTGTCACTATCATGTCAGGCCACACAATTATGTCAAGAGTTCATACGATGTGTTCAACGGAGCGTCTCCTTGTCATTGTTCGATAATTGAGAAAAGTTTCATCGTTATTGTACCTACATACGTCTCTACTGCATAGAACTAATAGTATATTTTAAAATGTCATTTATGGGAACCAATATTTTGCTAATAGGTATATATATATAAAACTATTCCCCTATCCTTTCCCTTGGATGATGGCATTGTATATATGGATAACGTTTAAATACAGGTTGAACAATCAATCACTATCTAACACTTTCACAAAATATGGAAACTGAGAAATAAAAAATGGCATTCAGTAGTTTATTGAGCATTCAGTATTTTAATACTCAATAAACTACTGAATAGCTCAATAAGTATTACTCAATTAAACTCTTAAAAATGTAGTCCTAAAACGAGGCCTATACGCTGTTTGAGGGGCCTATTAACGTCCGTTTCCCAAAATACTTTATTTTTGTATTATGTAAAATACTTTAAAAAACTCGAGTTTTATCTTTCACAAGAGAAAAATTGAGATGTTTGATATCAAAGTTTTACTTACATATTTTTTTTCAATAATTATAGATTTAGCTTGTAGGTTACAATAATTTATTAAATAAAAAAAATTAAATATAGTCTACAAATTCAGTTGATATACTTTGAGACTTTAAGAACCCATTTCGTTTAGTTTTTAAGCCTGAAATAGCTAGATACTAATAGTCATAAAATTGCTTAATCTAAACCTGAATGTACGCAGACCGATAGAAAAAGCTATTCCACGTAACAGTATTGATGATAATTCAGTATTCGCAAATAGTGCAAGGCAGCGTTCTGTGGGCACGGGAGAGCCGCAAACAGAATCGAAGCGCCGTAATATGTTTACTGCCCAATGCAAACAGTTAGGGATGGGACTTGACAAGCGAAAAGGGAATATTTATATAAATACTCTTTATAGTGACATCTTCCCTACACAGGTAACAGAAAAGTATCACCCGGAAATATGCAGGTACATGTATTCTGGCAATGAAATATTTGTTATTACCATCGGTGGCCAAATTATTAGGGACAGTGCTCATATTCATTAATCAATGAATGATTCAATGGTGATGAAAACTACATTTTTATGCATGACTCTGCACCGTGTCACAAAGCCAAGTGTACCTGGCTGAAAAAATGTTTTGACTTGGCCAGGAAATTCATCAGACATGATAGAACACATGTTGACTCACCACCAAACGGGCGATCCCGAAAGAAATGATTACCACCAAGGGCCAATTCATAGAAACTCTCATCAGAGATGCGTTCCGCAATCATGAGCAGAAACCAACCTCATACAAAAGATCACCGTGAAATAACAGCAGGTAAGGTGTTATCCCCTCCTATAACAGTTTCCCCTCCTTATCCATTATTCGTTGTGCTACTAAGTTCGGCAGAACATTTGCAGCTTATATGACGTTGCTAGTGCTATAAGCGACACGATACTATTATGTTGACTTTCAACCAGGCAAGTTCAAATTTACATTTAAAAAAATCACGACACTAAATCTCATATACACTTATACTTTTATCCCATATATAGGTTATATAGTAAGATCATTTTAATTATTTTATATTTCGATATCGTTAGATACGATTAAAATAAATGTTTCACATCACTATCAGGCCCAGGTCAGATAATAAATTGGCTTCTTGCTCATTGCCGTTTTAAATTGATTCAACCGCCGTCTGTGTAACTTTGTTGAGGTACTGAATTAAATTTCGGACGTCTCTACAAACTTTAGATATACAAATGTTTATATATATATAGTAATAGTATTTGTTTTTACAATTATTACAGAGGGATACGCTAGCGCCGTTCTCCGTTCGGTTACTCTCAAGATAAAAATACGACTAAAAATAAGGGATAAAGAGGGCATAGGGTGATAAGGCATCCATTATTCACTTATTGAACAAAATAGCACGTCTGCTGTCACTTCACGATAGTCTTTGGTTCACAGTGACAGACGGCGACATAACTATTTAGAAAATTAACTAATCTGCATCAATTATTTTTGCTAATTTTTTAGCATATTTAACAACAAGAGAGTCCAAAGCCCATTTCTATCCTTTATCGTTAATCCACTAATGACTAGAATATTATACGAATATGATTTTGCTTGTGTTCATAGGCGACGGTAACCACATACCATCAATTAGACCTTCTGCTAGTCTTAACATTTAAATAAAATCAATAGGACCATCATTGTTGAGTGTCGATAATTTTACAAAGCAAACATTTTGCGTCCATTGCAAGCAAAAAGAAGTATATAGGCAAACAATTGGCATGCAGTAGGCATCTCGTTAAACGCAATTATTTGTTCGGCTCCTTAATTAAGTGGGAGTATCATTATGTTATGTTTGTTCGAGGCAAACAGGGTGTGCAATGCACCATGGTATTGCCACGTATTGCGGTGCGCGGTAGCCGATGTGTACCGGGTTCAACAAATACTGTTTTGCTTGGACACAGTACAGCTCCACATGTATAGTATGCAATCTACTTTAGAGTTTTGACTAAATCATGAAACCAGCACTTTGAAGATTTCTCCGATTCCTGGCAAACTCTATTGCGGAAACGATATTTTTAGAGTATACTAAAGAAATATATGACATTTTTAAGACCAAGTATGACATAAAAATCTGATAGACCGCTGCGGTGCCTTACTACCTACTCTCGTTGTATGTTAGCACGATAGTAGTATATATTTAAAAATCGATTAATTCAAATGTCAAATAATAACTTTAGATTAAGGAAAAAAGAATAAGCGCCTCTTTCACGAACGTCAAGTAGGCCAAACTGTCATTTAAAGTCACCGGTCACCAGGGATAATGGGGCTGATATACCTTTGTTTGTACGGTAAAAGTCCCAAACATTAAAAAGAAAATAATAATAAAAAAAAAATCGCCCATCGAAGGATGCATTAAACCGAGTGCATAATTTAATAAAACATGAAATTATTTCTAAAAGTAAATAATCAACACTTTACTTATAAAAAAACGCCTTGGTAAAAGAGCGCTTAGGGTAGCTGTATATTTCATGTGTTACTTTTTGTAAAAATTGTTAATAATCCGTTCATTGTTATAATATGGACTGTGATATACAAATACAAACAAATATAATTAGAAAGAACTGGCCGTAAGTAATATTTGAAATTTTATAGTACCTAATCTTAATCACCGGTTCTGTTCTGTACACCGTGGGTTACAGAATGTGCGCATATGCCATTGTTTTGTCAGTTTGTTTGTTCAGAGATCCATCGACTTCTTCCTCAATAATTGAGTGTACTTTGCTTCGGGTCTCTCAGTGCACATGCAGAAATACGATACACATCTCAAGAGAAAGTAATATAAGTAGAACTACTTCGTGGAAACCTTAGGAACGCACTTAAAATAGAAGATGTAGGCACCTAAATTAAATAGGAAAGGTGTGTTTCTTGCGGGCCTTCTAAAAGCCTAATTTCCCCATCTAAATAATTACCTTTTCCCTTAATCCGATGTTTGTGTTAAAGGCAACGGTGGCCAAGCACCATCAAATTGACCATCAGTTCTCCTGCGGACTATAAGAACAAAAAAAACATTCAAAAACAGCTATCTTTACCTGTACGAATTGGTAATCAATTTCGGCCCACATACGCAGGAAGCGTACAGTCCTCACTGCGCTCATGAACTGGTAATTCTCCTTGACACCTGCGCCCCTGGCGAACATGTCGCACAATTCAGCGCGACAACCGCCCAGGTCTGTGCCCAGGGTGTTCTTAATAGATTGTATGGCCGACGGACGTTCTGGACCCTGGCAACAAGTGTTAACAATTAAAACTCAGGGTTTTTAAGGCAAGAATAATACCCTAACCGGGACCGGGGCGGTGGTCTTGGGGGAGACTGCCGCCCGTCGTAAGGTCCCCCCGAGTAAGTCGGCGTACCTCCACTTTCGGGTACGCCGTGGTTCTAAAAGGGAGCACAGGTCTCCCCGCGTTGGATAGCCGTGGCGGGGCACCGAAGTCGTGTAACAACGTCCCCACGACCCCACCCATCAGCGGCCGCGACAGTCGTTGGGTTTTAGCCAGTAGGAATCCGGCATAACCTCGCTGTGTCCCCTACACTGCCGGGTATCCAAGAGGATTTCCCAACGTAAAAAAAGGGCTGTTGAGGCAGAGTACACTGCATTTCTTGGACGTAAAATGGGCAGCTAATCTAAACACACTATACAAAATAACTACAACAACTTAACACCTTTATAGGCGACGATAGCCAACTATGAAAAATACTTTTTTCTATTGAGTTTCTGAATCTAATCAATCTATTGAGTACTCTTTATCCTCAGCCTTAAACATTACATCACCACATGTTATTTATTAAAAACAAAATGCCATAAAAAATAAAAGTAACTCACCGTATCGAGATCGCACGGCTGAAACAGTTCAGTGAAAGCTGTCAGCAGTATAATTGTGGCGTCGTGTAAATCGAAACTGCTTACGCCTCTCGTTATAGCACCGCTTAAACACAGGTAACTGAAACAAAATATCTTTCAATAATAATGCGCAACAGACATGTGGAAACTGATATCCACAAGCTCTTCCCAGCAACCTTTTCATTCTGGGACCGTTTCTGGCCCATGAGCGAGAATTGCCAAAGAGGTGCCTTTGTGAAAATAGCCTTTGTTGCAAACGATACAGTCTCAAACTTCGCATAAGATTGGTCCTCTGTTATGTATTAAAGTGTATTGTTCTATGAATTTGAGAGTTGGATGCTAACTTCAGCGTTGTACTCGAAATTGGAAGCATTCTAAACGTTGAAATACAGGCGCATGCTTGGCATATCATGGAAGGCGAAAGAGAAAGGAAATGGAAGTCCTAAGAACGGAGAGGAGAGGAGGCAGCAGTATTTCGGGCACGTGATGAAGGGCGTTAGATATCTACCGTATTCTTCAACTAGTGACGCAGGGAAAATACAGGCAAAACAAATAAAAAGTATTTTGAAAATTATCACATCAGTGAAGTGGATATTTGCCCCCTTGAAGTACGGTCACGTTTACTTTGTAAACACCTGCCCTTAAGCGTACAAAGAGCAATTATAATGGACATGCCACCTCACAATTAGATCAAAACATAGCCCATAATCCTTTTGCATGTTAATAGAGTGTTAAGGCGAAGCTACAACACACTGCATCTGTAACTTTAGCCATAGCCAATATTGCTTTTCCATCTCTATAGCCATCATTACAGATCTGGTGATCTATGTGTTTTAGATGATCTAAGTCGAATAGCTTATTAATTTGTAATCAAATGTATCATTACATATCTACTTAAGTATTAAGATCCAAGTTATAAAATGTTTTATGGTAAAAGTCGTTCAAGAGTTTACGGTCCACTTGGTGGTAGGTCCAAAAAGAAGATACCATGTGGTGTGGCGCTTCTACCTAATCCATTCCCGTCATTGCTATCAAGGAAGCTATCAAGAAGCTAAGATCAACGACACATCAGAAGACCAGAAGAAGGCTCATCGTTGGTTTTTTTTTTAAATAATTATATTAACAATGGGTTTGATGCCAGTATCTAGCCGTGCAGCAAAGACGAGGCCGATAATGGAACGAGCTCACCCAGACGATTTATCTTCCGTAAACCCTCTTACGTTCGGTAAGTAATTTTGCTTATCCACACCACGTCCTAAAGCCTGTGGCTTCCGCATTTTAGTACTGTCCAATTACAAAACTTTGTTTATGGTGCGTTAATCCAAGTAATACTTTAGGAAGGCACCACATACTCCTAGCAATAAGGATATCGGTATGAGGAGCAAAAAATCAGATTTGCACGTAGATAATAATATAATAGAAGACCATTGTGGTTCCATCTTAGGCCGTTATCTTTTGTCAAAATGTCAATTTTTCAGTAACAATCTGCGCCTTAACAGCACTCCAGTATAAGCACATCTCCAGCGAGCTGAATGGAAAGTAAACAATCGACCGCGTGGCTTCGCCGAGGACCAAAAACAATGCGGCTATCACGCGACGCGGGATTATTTTATTTTTATTTATTTTATAAGTCGACTAGCGACCCGCCGCTCCCAATGAAAAATATTAAAACATGAAATTTAATTAATAACCTAACCGTTAAAATTGAGTCTGTTTACGAATCCTTATATACCGATCCGCCTCCGGTTTCGCATGGAGTTGAAAATTTTCAAAAATCCTTTCTTCGCGGACGCTTACGTTATAAAGCTGTTTTAAAAGTAGGTATAGATTATAAAAAAAAAACCACTTTACATTCTGTTTAATCTAGTTTTTTATAATTTATTTCACTCGAAGAGAAGAGAGCTCCCGAGAAAATCTCTTAAACAGAAAGTACACTCAAGCAAAACATGAAAATGATAAAAAAATTGCAACGCAACCATCTTCCCCTTGTTACAGATCCAATTATAACTTACGTAAATATTTACTCCGAGTGTACGCTCACTAATCGAATCGCGAGGGAATCCACGATCCACCTAGTTTGCCAACCGGGATTTGCCTACTTTGATTTAATCACTAAGCTTAAACAAGACGAGGAGATGCTTTTTGTACGTACACAAATTTAACAAATTTATTTTTTCCCAGTATATATATTTTTATATAGTGCAATGGTGTGCTGTGCCAACTCTCACTCAAATGTTACGTCGGGGTTTCAACCTCTTTAAAAGATAATAATTAATTACAATCAAATGGGTGCATCGCGTGGAGATTATGCAATATCATTTTAGTGCAGGGAAAATCTTATGACAATTATATTAAATTCCATCTGCAACCACGATTTTCTTGTAAAAAAAAACACAATACCGATACGCAAACTCGTTACAAATGAAAACAAATGCCTTTCCTCTTACATTCAACAAAAAAAAACCTAACGCCAACATGGCGCCGACAGAACGTCAAGAATTCAAATAGGAATTCAAAATATCACTCTGTGATTGGTCACTCAAGTATAATGTATTACGAAAGCCAACTTCTATTTGCTGGTGATCCAATGCATCCTTGAGCTACGTTTGTTCGGTTGCCTTCTTGAGCGACGTGAATGGATAAATTTGTACAATGGTTAAAGCCTTTGATAATGTTGGACCTCCTTGCGTCGAGCTGACGGGCTCAGATAACGTAATCTTAAATATTCCGAGTCGAGACAAGTCTGGGATGGGATGAGTTAGTTTGAGGTCTCGCCGAGCGAAATGTATAGTACCTACTAAATCACATTTTATTGGTGTATTATAGAAGTATCTTTTAACAATCATTTTTGCTTTTCTCTTACTAGTTAAAAATATGTTCCATAGGTGAAATCGATTCATGCACATACAATAACTTATTAAATAACTTACTTTAAGTTTAAAGACATAATCCAGAACAAGAGAATCTTATAGTGGAATAAAATCTTAGAAGGCGCTTCAACTCCACCAATCAATTCCTCGTTTAAGCAATAGTCTGTGCCTAGGATTTTTTAAGTTGAAAATCTTCAAAAAGATGTCGCATGTAATATTCCTAAGGTTATGTGGGATTTTTTTATCCACTAAACCACCTCTAGGTATCGGCTTGATTCTAGTCTTGAAAGGACTTTGAAACCGAAACGTTACTTAGGATTTGAATACATAGATGTAGGCTAAATAAGAGAAAATACTTTTTTAATAAGAAAAGACGACAGACAAAATATAGGTTAAATTGGTTGTTGTAGGTAAATTCCAGGGGAGAAATAAGTTCGCTGAAGACCTTGATAAGATAAAAGATAAGGGACAAAGCGTGCTAGGGGAATGGACTTTGGCATTATTCCTTGATCGTGATGACGCTAAGGACCACAACAGCATACGTGCTGTCTAAACTCTTGTGAGAGGGTGGTTACTGTCGATCGCCCAGTTTACGACTGGAATTATTGTGATGACAATATATAAAGTTAGTAATACTAAGTCAGATACATTATCTATCTCCTATGCCAAGACCCCCGGCACACGATAGACAAACAACATGCATCGAATCAGTCGGTATGTACCACACCCACGGTGTTAAATCGACGTCACTGTAAATGTATTATTGTTAATATTTCTTATACAGCACGTGTCATGACTCAACAGACATGTCTAATTTAACACCTTGCTATTACGTTCCATTTTTAACTTACAGTATGCTCATTTAAAAATATACCCAACTACAGTTTACTACAGCTTAGAGTTCCCGCACACTACAGTCTTTTATCTGCCGATAGTTTAGTCGGCTTTTTAATCAGTATGAAGAGGTATGCAAGTGCGCACATTTAGCGATTCACCTCTTCGTACTAAAGTATCCTAAATACGTAAATTTAGGATACGTTACGAATACTTGTAGTTGTATTTAGACGTGAAATTCTAGAAAAAAGGCTTTTTTTACTAGAATTGGATTTTCAGCAATATCATGGTAAACATAGTGAGACCATCAAAAAACCAACTTTCTAAACTTTACTTTACAGAGAAATACTGTCAAGCATTGTGTGTTAAATTGACCTACGAAATAAAATTATTCTAGATATTTTTTATAAATGTTTTAAACAAACAAAAGAAATTCAAAAACTTAAACATAGCAGATTATTGTGGAAAAAATACTTATTAGAGTTTTAATAGGGAACAGGGAATTATATAAAAAAATCAAGCTGTATAACATCTCACGCAGGCGCCAATGATTCATGGCTTCCGTCGTCGGGCCAATCGCAACGCGTTCTATATTCAAACGCGCTAATGGAAGACGAGCTTACGAGCGGCGCCTGCACATCTATTGGATTCTGTGTTACCAGTTATACGTCAATTTTTCCCTATTTTATCACACTCCTAATAAACAAGACTAAGTACAGTAGAGATAATCTGGAAATTACTATGTTAAAGAGTCGCAGACAGGGTGATGTTCCGTTTGATGGTATCTAACACAAGCAACATTAGAAGGTAAGGTAAAGGTATGCAAGTGCACATCCGATCCTAAATCTGAGTCCAACTCTTTATTTATAAGATTCCAAAAGTATATTTTCTTTAAAAAAAAAAGTGTCTCGCAAAAAATAATACTTGGATAAATATAAAAAACTTCAAATGTTGATATACATTTTAACAGTACATATAAGAATAATAAATGTAGACTAAAATATAAATAAAAGTTTATAAATATGAATACAAAATTAAGTGTAAAATATTAATCATCTATACATATAATAAAAACTTGAATTCAAAATTAGCATGATGGTGTCTTGCATCGGCGTGCGCAACATCCGTAACATTTTCATAAAACAATTATTTCTAAGCTTCATTGCACTAAGTCTATTTTGATAAAAACCTTAAAAGATTTATAGCGAAATTTTGTCTTACGACGCTGGCAACTCAATAAGAAAGCACTCTCCCACAAATATTTATGTGCGTTTAAAATGTTTTCGTTCTTAATTTCAGTTAGATAAATGACTCCGGTGCATTTCGGCGCCTTTAACGAGGTGAAATACGTTTGCCCATTAAGGACTTTGTGTCGTCTTTGATATGTTTTGAAGCTTAAAACGTCTAGTGCCCGACGACCCCTCAACGCCTGTCGTCGCTCACATTAGTGAGGGTCTAGTTAATTTGGACGCTATCAGAAATTGTTGTGGCATTTTAAAAGTGTGTGTGTAAAGTATGTTAATTTGGATCATGTAGATTTATTCCGATATTAACCGGCGCTGAAATCAAAGGATGGTCCGTTGACATTAAAGTTGCCTTGTTCGTTTTATCGCACATGTTCAGTCAGAGTCTCGAGTTAAAAGTTCGCCAAAATGTTAAAATTACAAATAGATTAATCCATGATCGTGATGACATTTTGCTATTGATGGTTAATTAAATTCTCAATTAAATAAATAGAATTAATGTAAGTAATTTTCCTTTTAAATAATTTAAATAATAAAAATATTCGTACGAATTACCTATATAAGATATCAGGTGATTTGGAAAGTGGATACAAAATGTGATGGGGATGATAGCTTAGTTAGACCATTTAGAAAGTTGTAAGCCAATAAATATCACTTTTAAGTAAAATAAATAAAATAGTAACCAGTAAAAGTAATTTGAAAAATAACTTGAAGAAGAGCTTTACCAATAAAAAAAATGGAATTTTTTTTTCCAACGAACACTAATATCAATATCACGGCAAAAGAAGATATCACACGGAGGCAGTCAGTGTCCCCCGAAAGTCGTAACGACATAATAGTCCCACAAATATCATAATATAGTATAAATTTGACATATGCGCAAACCATAAAATGAATGAGAAATATTTTAAACGGCTCCATGGGCGTGACGAGGCATTTGTTACCAACATTGAGACATCATATATATTTTAAATTCAATAATAGCACGTAAAATGCTAATGTAGTTTAAACAAATTCATTGCGACACGCGCCTTCTGAATAATAAAATTCTTGACAATATTCGTTTGAGGGTTCCGTGTTGGGCAATGAAAAGCAATTGTCCACATCTGGACTCTATACAAATGTCGAATTTTTTGGTGGGCCTACAAAAATACGAAAATTTTAGGAATTTTATAATCAGGTGTGTTAGCATCTAATCCACTGTACTTTTGTAATTCGTTAAACTTTATCCACCTATGGAATTTCTTCTAAGGTGATGGAAATTCATCTAAGGTGATTGGAACCACCTGTCAATAGGAGCCTGATAAAATGTATTTTAATACTAAAAAATAAACCTCGCCTCCCTTGGTCCTTTCCACAGTTTTCATCAGACATCTAGTAAAAGAGTTTATTTAACCTCTAGTTTGGCCTCTGAAAGCTTGGAGAGAAAGTGAAAAAAGCGAAATAAACAAAGTTCTTCTAGCTCTAAGCACACAGAAAAGCCATACGGGACTCTAAAACCATTCGATATTTACATATGTAAAGGGAGGAGGGGCGGAGGGGGGAAGGCCGGGTAATCCGGGTAAGTAATTCTCTCTCAGTAAGTAATGCGCTGATAAATGAAATTAAATCGCACAAACAAGTGCTACGCCATTCGACCCGCGGCTCCCCTTTCATCTTCTTTACGGTTTTGTACAATAGTGATGTGACACAGACGCCATTGCTTTCGATAAATGTATAAAGCAAACGCAATGAATGTATGAGTCAAATCGAGATTATTAAAAAATATATTATTATGGTTAATTTTATAGGTATCAAAAATATATAAAAAATAAATGACTAGTTCTCCTACAGACTTTCTCATTAAGAATTTTGACTGGCTGGTAAGCTCCAAGTTTTCTCATCAGATTATTGATGAAAATCTAACAGGAGTAAAAGAAGTGCATTCTCAAAATTTATGAAGTTTCTTTGACTAGCTTGGATAAGTTGAAATATATTTGCAACATAATTATAAGCATATAATTTATTCTCCTACTAAAAGACTTAAAAATAAAACAAAATGTAATCTTAACTATAATTGTAAATGCGAAAGTAAGTTTGTTTGTTACGCTTCACGCATTAACTACTCAATAGATCATCATGATTTCAGGGATACAGAAAAGTACATTGGGCACCTTTCATCCAGAAACAAAGTAAAGTGCTCGAGCCCCCCTCTTCTAAAAATAAAAATAGAAAATTCAACTACTGACAATAATTACGAGCTAAAAATACTAAAAAATACGACAATAAATACTGTTTTAACACCTGTGAAAAAGGGGAGAGTACGAAGTCGCTGACAAAAGCTAGTTAAGATTAAGAATCTATATAAATAAAAATGAATCACAAAATGTGTTGCTAAGCGCAAAACTCGAGAACGGCTGGACCGATTTGGCTGATTTCTTTTTTGTTGTGTTTGATGAAGTCTGAGAAAGGTTCTTATGGAGAGAAAAAACGTAAAAAAAACACGAGAAAAAATTCAAAACAACAATTTTCTCTTATTTTCTAGCTCGGCCCCAGCTATCGAACATTTGACGTCAATCAAAACAAAACATACACGTCACCTAGCAACTGTTATTGATAAAGCATGTTTATTTAAATTCTAAAATGTAACATAATTTATTGACTGTTAGGCGGTACGAAGTTCGCATGGTCAGCTAATTTATAATAAAATGATAATACTGCGCTAAAGCTAATTAGGAATAAAAATTAATAAAAAATGGTTATAATGCGTGCCTCCCATCACTACAGAAAAGTTAGCAAAAAGAACATCGCAACTCGACATGTGCGTGGCAATCTGTCGCTGCTACTACATTTTCGAGCACCTATATCTCCATCTCTTTCTAACTATATTTAGAGGGATATATTCATCTCTTTCCAACACCCTTAAGCGAACACCCCCCAGTCATGGTTGTCGCGACTACTTAACGATGGCACAACGATTATCGCTTGTTCGATGTATTGGATTGTTTTCGATTGTCCGATTTGATTACTTATAAGGAATAATCTCTCACATAATATTACCCTTCAACTAAATGTTAACAGAGTAAGATGGTTGAATAAAACAATTGATATCTAACTAAAGGAATTTGGTGATGCTGGAGAAAAAATAACGCAATGAAAATTGGAGTAGCATATTAAAAGATAAATTTATAATAGCTAATAGCCTTTATTCTGATGTAAAAACGTATTTACTGTAAAATGTAATCAAAATCCGTTCTGTAGAAGGCATTTCTTATGTAGATCAATATATAATGTCAATTTTAAATTTATAAAATGTATAAACAATTGATAAATTTAAAATTGAAATCAAAACCTAAGTGTTCGAGATATTATAGAATCGCTGATTGAAGCCTGGATTATGGATCTGAGCTCATGCTATTTTTACTATGATTTTTGTATAATAGGAATGTTATTTATTTTATTTTAAAGCTGATAACAAGAATGGTATCCTGAGATTCTTTCGGGATTTCCAGTACAGGATCGTCAATCTTTTTTTTTGTTCCAAGATCCCAGTGAAAATAAACTGACAAGTGTTTCTTTCAATGAATAAATTATTGTTTTTAATAAAAAAAATTGGCAGAATTCCTTAAAAAGCGCCTTACGAAAAAATTTATAGCCGCAGTATATCAGTGTATAACTTGCCTTATACACACCATACAAGGCATAGAATTCCTGTACCTAAACAATTAATGTTCATCAATTTGACGATTGGATAAATTATTACACGTCAACACTCAACGCACAGTCGTAGGCGATAAATCTTCAGGATAAATATTTCGCCCCCAATTTAGCACGTGTTCCGTCCCACGTAAGGCCGCGCCCGCAGCCCGGGGTATAGAGCGCCACTCGTTGACCGCACCTGGCCTACTCGCACGACACTTAGCGTCTCGGGGGTTGCGAACCCCTGACTCGGATTTATTTTTATTTAATGCCAATTTAAATTTCAAGGAAATTCTATTCTGTTTTTTAACACTAATCTGCCCGGTGTGCCCGCGTCTTGGTCCGCGTTGTAAAATAAAAAAAATTATAAATAAGCAATAAAACGTCTGACATATCTGCATTGCTTTTACCCACACTTTTGCCAGGCGTTAGTTTTATTTAATTTTTTTCAATTTTAGACAATCCCACGGGAACAGTAATTTTTTTTTTTTTTCAGAACAGATACGATACTTATAATTAATTTTTGATGTGAATTAAGGATATCTTTAGGCACAGCTAATTTAATGTATTTCACCATGTTTTCACATAATGTATTTAATTAAAAAAAAAAAAAAAAATTTGGACATACACTCAGCGGCACGGAATCTTGGCCAAGCGCTTATCTTGCGATTACAAAGTTGTTAGTGTTTATAATGTATTTTTTGGTATGAGGTTGAGACGAAAAATACTTTTCATTAGTTCTAAAGGGTAATTTATTATGTTTGAGTGCAATTTGACATTTGTTTTTAGCTTTAGTTAAATCGAGTCATTTGAGCGACTAAGTAAAATTTTTAAACTCCGTATTTTAAAATTGCGTACTATTCAGTTATCAAACATCTGTTATTTTATGCTTCTAATCCAATATATGGCGGTGGTAAAAAATGAAAAAAATTGCCCTTAACACCAGCTCAGGTTACACAAGCCATGGCATTAATCAACCAAGGGTTGACACAACGCGAAGTGGCTACAAGGCTTAACGTACCACGTTTTTCAATGCAATATGCTTAGAAACGATACCAAGAGACTCGTGCCTACACCTGCAGACCAAGTAGTGGAGGTGAAAAATGCACGCCGGCCCAGGATAATCGCTTAATTGTCCTTGAAATTCTGCAAAATCGCTTCCTCACTGCGGTTAAAATCCGCTTGCGACTCCAAATCACAAGAGGTGTTATTGTTAGCGAGCGTACGGTGAGAAGACATATGGAGGAAGTTAATTAGAAAGCCCGTAGACCAGCACGTGGCCCAGAACTTCTCAGACAACATCGAGTAGCAGGACTTCATTTCGCCCAAGAACACGCCAACTGGACTAACGAGCATTGGGTCAAGATTTTAATCATTGAAGAGTGTAGGATAGCTTTACGTGCACCAGATGGTCGAGAAGGAGTGTGGAGAAAAAGAGGAGAATGGCTTTTACCCGTCACCACTACACAAACTACGAGTTTTCATGGTGGCTCTATAATGGTGTAGGGAGGAATAAGTTCCGACGCTCGTACCGAGTTGGCTGTCATCGATAACCGGCTAACTGCTGGTCGATACATTAAAGATATCCTTCAGGATCATGTTTTACTGTTTTTGGGGTTCATTGGCAAGACTAATTACTCCTAATGCACGATAATGCACGCCCACATGTCGCACATTGCGTTAATGAATACCTTTAAGAGGTCAGAATTCAAAAATTGGCGTGGCCAGCTCGTATGCCTGACCTAAATCCCATAGAGAATATCTGGGACATGCTTAAAAAGAAGATAAAAAACAAATTTAATCCCCCACGGACACGTACTGAGGTCCGAAATGCTGCTTGGTCTGTATGAGACGACATACCGCAAGTTGAGGTCAAAAGCATTATCCAAAGCATACCAGATCGAATGCAGGCAGTTATCAGGGCTACAGGAGGAATTACCTGATATTATGATGTTTAAACCATAATGAAAAATTAGTAATCCCGCATATCCTAGTGTTTTAAAGTTGAGCGCTGAAAGTTAAGATTTTCTGTAAAAACGTTTGGTTTGATTTAAACCTTATTGTTAGGCAGTTAAACGGTTAATTGTCATTAAAAAGGATTGAAAACCTAAAAGAGACACTTATTGAACACACCTGGTCTATAGTTATGGTTAAAAAAGTATTAAAAAGCAAACTATCGCAAATTTCTGTGTTGGCCAAGTTTCCGTGCCGGTGAGTGTATTATTCAATTTTTGTCTTCATAATAACAAAAATCAAATCAAAATATATATTCATCATATAGTTTTCTCCAAGAAACTATTTCGATTGTCATAGTAAATTTAAATTTTACCAACCTTCCTTCCTCGGACTTCATCGAAAATTTAAAAAAAAATGACTAATTGTGATCAGTGCAACCGTTTTCGAGTTTTGCGCTTCCTTTTTAAATAATATCATGATTTGGAAAGAAAAAAAATAGCAATACATCACGATTTTAAATCTTGATACAACTAACATTTTTGTATAGAAACAATTGAAATGTGTATGAGAAGACTAGAGTCATATTATTATCTCTTAATCGTGAATGTTTTTTAAACAAGCTCAAAGTAGTTTTGGGTTCTGTAAGAGCGCCATTTATCCCACTATGGGTCCTCAGAAAATATAATAATCATTGTGGGCAGTTTGTGTAATGCAGTGGGCACAACAACGCAGCGGGAGATCGAGTCAGTGGGGCGCACCGATTGAGATGTTCTTAACGTCGACAGCGTACAATAACGTAACATGGATTCGCTAACTATGAATTAAAGGACTCTGCACATTATGAGGGTTTACTTTTAAATATAGACAAATAAAAATGAAACATTTAAAAACATGATTATCGAAATTAAATACAACTAGTCGTCTTTTTGTAAGTTTTAGGGCCTCTTTCACCAACTACAATTAAAGTGTTGATTGGTTACTTTTAGAAATAATTTTCTGTTTTATTGAATTATGCACTCGGTTTACTGCATCATTCGATAGGCGATTTTTTTATTATTATTTTCTTTTCAATGTTTGGGACTTTTACCGTACGAACAAAGGTATTATTCAGCTCCATTATGCCCGGTTACCGGTGACATTAAATGACAGTTAGCCTACTTGACAGTTGGTGAAAGAGGCGCTTAATGACATTTTTATAAATAAAAAATAGGCTTTTTAAAGTTTTTTCTATCTATTATGGCTCAAACTTAATTTCCTATTATTATTATTATTTTTAGTTTCCAAGTAGAATATTTTAAATTATTTATTTAAAATAATAGCACGAGTGCTTGCTTTGTTAGACGACTAGTCATTTACCATTTACCTGTCAATTTTTATATAAAAAAAAGCGACGAATATTTATATTATGTTTTATTAATTTAGTATGAGAACAGTATCTACATATTTCATGCTCAGAATATTTTTAGTGACTTCTTTTGCTTCGCACAGCCAAAACATTGACATCTGACATAGATGTCAGTTGAGGGATGGAGAAAAAAAATTCACACGCCCGAGAGACTGTAATCGAACCCGCTCCCTTGAGGTTACATGGAAACCGCATTTGTGGCACGCGCCTGTGACGATAATTTTACGCCTGTTATATTTAATTTTATTATAACGTGTCTCGATGTTTGTAATTATAGGTATACCTATGTAAAATTCAAAATTCGCTTAGCCTTTACCTAATTCTGGAGTTTGAAAAAATCAATACTTAATAAGTGAAACGAAAACTTGGATTCCCTTCAGTTAAGTTTATATGGAGAAGGTTTTGTATTTTTTATGTTATATGCTAATATTTTTATCTACACCTACTTTATAAAGCTGAAGAGTTTGTTTGATTGAACGCGTTAATCTCAGGAACTACTGGTTCGAATTGAAAAATTCTTTTTGATTGGATTGTCCATTTATCGAGGTAGGCTTTAGAAGGAAAAATATAACATTTTGAAAGCGGACAAAGTCGCGTGCACCAGCTAGTAATATATATAATACAAGCAAAGCCAAGGGTGCTGCAAGTGCTGCCAAACATAGTAGACATTAAGGACAAGGGACAGAAAATAGGAAGGGAATAGGGAAATGGACTCTGCTGGCATTCCTTACTCACTCACCCAAAACACAATTCAGCAAGCAATAGACTTCTAATGTGAATTGCATACAGCATGTTCCACAAAAACTAACAGATATAACGCGAAATAAACAATTATACGGCACGTGTCTTGCAAACATTTTCAAGATATATATATGTAGAAAAAATTCGCCCTTATTGAGGACAGAATAGAGTCGTTTTAAACCGACAAGGTACATTGGCAAATATATCTTTCAGTTTACAGCCACGTGCCTGTGACGCGTATATACAGCCGTGAGTAGACTCGGGGGATTTCGGTTGGGAATCTTTTACTGGGTACGAGTATCGTGCGCTACTGGGGTATAACAGAATGACACATATATATTTTTTTTAATCACAGATGAGTTTGCTCTTGGCCAACATTCAGCCGTGTAGCGTAAATGAGGCCTATGAAGGAGCGTGCTAACACAGAAGATGTCTGTTCACTCGAACTTTGAAAAATTTGGGTGTGAGCTCGGAAACAGACCAAGGCAGGCAGTTCCAAACCTTAGCAGTGTGCATTATAAACGATGTTTTAAAGCGCTTGGTCCGAAAAAAAAAGGGATTTCGACAAGATGTGGATGGTAACCAGCCGTACGTCTGAATGTTCGATGGAAGAAAGGGGAAGTTCGTTATACTCGTATAATTATTTAGGTGTATAATACTAAACTCATGCTAAGAAGAATCTAATAAACGGTGACCAGTTACCATCACTCCGACGAAAAAGAGTCGCACCAACAAACCATCGAAGTGGAAATCGTCCACTTCATTGCCGATTCAATATCGCATAATATGATTACATATATCGCTGAACAAGTAATTCGCACGCCATATGTGCACAAGTTAGAAAATTATTGTCATAACAGCCATGATCAGAATAAATGGGATCGGTCCATTAGCGTTTCACTTGGTCAATGTTAGTGCAAGTTAAAAACGACCCGAATATAAATAAAGAATATTTCATTTCAAAAGAAAGGCCATGTTACACATGAAAAATCAAAGTGTCAAATTGATCTATTTTAGATTCCTTTCAAATACTCGTACAAACCAGGATTCAAATATATTTCTTCGCTAACTTATTTAAACCTAACGGAATTTAGTGTGAAAAATTTTTTTTGTAGATTTTTTTTATCTATGCTAATTAACAACATTAAACGTTTCATTTGAATAAAAAAAAATAGTGCAATTTGAACACTAATATTATTCTAAAATACTATTTTATTATGTATTCCTAAAAATTTTATATCCAAATATATTAACGAAACGTGTTTATAGACTGAAGACAAAAACGAATTTCGTCAAGAAACAATATTTATTCAATAATTGTGTCGGGGAGTCGAAGGGGTGACCCCCTAGTTAAGGGGCCGCATTCAATTTGTGTTTTGTCAATGATGCGCGCTCGATTTAATAGCAGGTGACGTTACAGCGACCCCGATTACGTAGCAAAGTATAACGCGATAAGAGTATGAAATCTTACGTTGGTTATTTAAAAAAAAAATTAAAAATGTTATATACACAAAAACAAACATCACAATCCTTATGGCTTATAAAATTTATAAAAAAACTATATTTATAAAAATATACTTTTTTAAGATTTTCAAGTATTTTTAAACGAACAAATGCATTACGTACGTACTTACTTATTTATTATTTTATAGTTATTTAGCTTTAAGTTTAGTTCTAAGTTTGATATGAAATCTCAAAATATTTTTGCCATATGTTAAACTTATTAGATAGGATAGGTATTACAGCCTTATTTATTATTTATCATCTTTTTCGCAGATATCTTGTTTTGGGTATAAATATTAATTTTGGAGAAGAATAGATTTGGAAGGGAAAAGAATAAGTAATCTTGGCGCCTTGTGGCGATGCCATTCCAGTCAAATCTTTTATACTCTTTCGAAAATTCAGCAAAAATTTCCTTGACTAAAACAGAATCTACTTATAAAAATTACGTGAAAACCTTTAGCGAATGAATAATTTTCCTTCGCAGAGTGATTGCGTGCACATACTGCTCGTCCAGTGTACTGTGGCGCCGATGCAAACTGACGTGAATAAAAACCTGTGATAAATGTATTGTAACGGGATGCTCGCTGTTTGTTTAGTGGGCATTGTCAACTTTTTGTACCATGTGTCGTGTACTATATTAAAATTTAATAAAGTAGGCGGTGGCTGACAAGTGATCAAAATAAACATGTTCAACCAGTTTTGTCATTGATATGAAACTATTTTCTTTTAATTTATTTTCAAAAGCTGAAACTTTCAAAATATTTTTGATAGGTAAATACTTATAACTAAGTTTTATTTTTTAAAATTCAATATTTTATTTTTGTGATATAAGAGTGGCAGGCACGCTGACGGTTCAATTGTTGCAAGATTGTTACCGTCGCCTGAGTAAAAGAGCAACACCAAGACTCTGCAAGAATTTCTCATCACCCCCGAAATTATAGTCAGTCCTTCATACGTTCCCTGCACCCAATATAAATATTGGTACATAAAATTTAATATAAAATAGAGATGTCGCGTTAGTGTACCACTAATAAAAAATAAATATTGACTTTGAATATCAAGTAATAATCATCGGGCCCCCGCCAGTTCTAATAAATTAAAAATGTCCTCTCGAAATTACTAAGCGCTTGGCGATTGTGGGTTGTCTTTGTTGGCGGGCAGTGAGTATATATTTTCAAATATGATCATTTAAAAGTAGCGAATGAAGGATTAATATATTTTTTTTTATAATAATAATGATTCTGTAATGTATTTTGTATGTTAAATATGAATTTTTATCTATTTGTGTGATGTGAAAATATAAATTTCAAAAATATTTTAAGTTAGGCCCATAAATCTTTTTTATGAAACAGACTTATAAGTTACTAGCTGGCGCCCGCGACTTCGTGCGCGTTTAAAAAGAAAAAAAGTAGCCTATCCTGTGTCCCGTACGTCTAAATGTTTATCTACCAAGTTTCATGAAAATCGGTTGATTCGTTTAAGAGTTATGGAGGAAGATACATACTTACATACATACAGAAAAAAAATTCTAAAAGTTGTCAATTTAGTTGCAGTATCATGTATAGAGCCTATAAACACGATATCTCTGAAAACAAAGTAACTTACTCCATGACCAACCCTTACAGATTTATTATTAGTATTGATGCATTATTTTAAAACATCTTTGACAATATCTATGACGATTAATGTAACGAAATCAATCGCAAAAATCGCAATCACAGATTTCAGCAATATTAAGCCTAGTCTTAATTGCACTATCAAGACTTGTGTGACTTGTATGGAGTCCGGACTTTAAGGCATAAATTATATATTTCCTGAGAATAATCACAGCGAGATTTGTTTCAAAATAGTGTTAGAGTATCCTCTAGACTAGACAAAGTGCATTAAAATGTTGTTAGAATCCGCTGCAACTGAGGCCACACCCCAGGGGTGTGCCTACCACGGGGCGCACTCCGCTTTCATTTTCGAATTAAGAACTCAACTTTTTAATTTCGCAATTGGTGGGCGGAGCGTCGCGATCGGTCGGCGGACGACATGCTGACTAATTACAAAGAGCTTCGTTGGCTTTCTGGAGGCGTCATGTTAAGAGGACAAATGTTAGTCCCGCTGATTAATAATAATAATCATGTTGTGTTTGAAAATGGACCTTTAAATTGTGAGGGAAAATTCAGCTTCAAGTGCGCTCTTCTTTCGCAAGAAGGAAAATGTAAACAGTCTGTCAATTGTCAGTGTTTGACATTGGTAATGACATTGGTAGTGATTATGTAAAAAACAGATTAAAAATTCAATGACTATTGTTCAATAACTTCTTACGTAAAAATCATCAAATTTGGCTAGTTACAAGATACGGTTGAGCTAACCTTGATTTTAGGTTTAATGTGATTTAAAAATTATTTTAAAATTAAATGCTGAAAATTTTGGAAGTAAAACGCAAACAAAGAAAAACAACATTTATAAAATACTTAATATTACTTGTAAAGAGTAAAGATTTGGATTTTTGTTTGTATTTAATCAATACTAATAATAAATCTGTAAGGATTGGTCATGGAGTAAGTTACTTTGTTTTTAGAGATATCGTGTTTATAGGCTCTATACACGATACTGAAACTAAATTGACGATTTTTAGATTTTTTTTTCTGTATGTATGTATGTATGTCTTGTATGTATGTTCTTCCATAACTCTTAAACGAATTAACTGATTTTCATGAAACTTGGTAGATTAGCATTTAGACGTACGGGACACAAGATAGGCTACTTTTTCTTTTTCAACGCGGACGAAGTCGCGGGCGCCAGCTAGTAAACTCATAAACTATTCACTTATTGTTCGCTAAGTGAATTCACTACATAGAATGTGTAGCAATTAAATGAAAAGGCCGTCTGCACTCTGTGACGTATTGAGCGCTCTCTGTATTCGATTGAGCACAATGGAATCTGTGCTTAGAATCGAATTAAGCACTCGATACAAAACGAGTGCTTGATAATGCTATTATGTGCTCGATACGGTCGAGATTTTTATGGACGTTTCCTATTTTATATATAGGTATCCACGTGTTGTACAAAATATAATAATACATATACCTAAAACAACTCTATATATATTATATTCTTTCATACAATAAATGTATCTTAGTAAATTAGTTTATTTAGTGAACTTTGTTGTGGCTGGACATATATAATTATAGTGCATTCAGAAATCATAAAAAGGGCGGTCCGTCTAGCGATAGAGTGTTTGTGGTGCTTGCCTATAAATAAAGACTCTGTTCCAGGATTCGATTCTAGGCAGGGTCAAGTTTCGAAATTACATTTTCAAAGTTAGCTCTGACCTGGATCTGAAATGCAGGGCACATAAAAAAGTAACCGTTCACACATATTGTATATCTCTATAAAGTGTGTATATATATATATATACTCGTATATATGTTTAAATTTATCGTTTCATATTATTCGTTCATCGTTCGTTCGTTCACAACATAGTTTCATAACATTTTTTTTTATTTGGGTCAACATTTAAAAATAAACACTCGAATCGGTCATAGTGAATAATTAGTCGGATACATTGAGTAGCCCTTCCAACTGGAATCGATTATTATCAGTTGTAATCTACCGAATATCGGTGTCGCATCGTCCCCACTTCGCGCTGTGACATGTGTACAGAGCAATCACACAATTCAGAGACCTCATATCCTTTCTTTTTTTATTTAGCCTTAAAAATTAAGATGGCTGCAACAGCCTGGAATAATATATTCTATGCCATTTACAATTAGAGTATTTATTACCTTGGCAGGTATATACAATCACACGTTTTCTTTAATTGTTTCACTCGCGACCTTATTTACTACTAGGTAGCTGGCGCCCGCGACTTCGTCCGCGTTGAAAAAGAAAAAAGTAACCTATCCTGTGTCCTGTACCTACGTCTAGATGTTTAATTTAACTACTAAGTTTCATATTATGAAAATCAGTTAATTCGTTTAAGAGTTATGGAAGAACATACATACATACAATACCTACACTTACAGATTTATTATTAGTATTGATGATAATTATGAAAGTGAGTTTGTTTATATGTTTGCTACGCTTTAACTACTCAATCGATTAAAATGAAATTTTACATACACGTCATAAATACAAAAAAAGGACAAAAAAAACTATTTGCGAGGGATCACATGACAATTAAAATAAAAAATTCAACGCCTCACATAATTATACATGATTAATAAAGATTGAATAGATTGTCATAAATACAGAAAAGAACATTGGATACGTTTTATCCAGAAACAAAAACAGTTACTGAGGGATCATTTAAAAATAACTTCAAAAATTTCAACGCCTGACAAAAATATAATGACCAATAATGATAGAATAAATCTTTTAAAACCTAAGAAAATCGAGCGCAGACGAAATCGCGAGAAAAAGTAAGTTGCAAATCAAACCACGTGGTTACTAAAAATAATTATAGAACTGTTTTTGAAAATCGAAAAAGATTTTTAGTTCTCGTCTCTCATTCGACGCCTACTCTGTAATGTCAGCGAGGGGAGATCGGCCGCTATGGCTCGGCTATGGCACATGCCCATATGCACACAATGGCGTTGCAGAAATCACACATGTTCCTTGTTTACGTGCCAGCTCACTGACTCTACACCAATTTAATCATAGTAATGCATGTTTTGATAGCGCATTCTTACTTCGTTAAATCGAAAATGCACTCGCTTTGATAAAAAAAAATGCGATAATTAATTCTGTCGTGCATTCTGGCGCATTTTTAGGGAGATATCTCAAAAAAATGTTTTAAAAAATCATAACACCGTATACTTTGGCGCATACATTTAAAAAATATATGAAAATCGGTATAAAGGTACTTGAACCGTATAAGGATTATGAACCATAATAATTATTTAATTTTTTTATTAGAAATTCTTCTTACTTCATCTGTATTCTTCTTTTTAATGTTCTCCGAAACTGACCTAATGAGAAACAGACAAACAGTTTAAGAATTAACTGGACACACGAATAGACGAATGATTTTCAGATTTTTTTTTTAGTTTACTTGAACTTTGAGAATTTCCTACTCATGATTGTAAATGCAAAAAATATAACAAACAGGGTATTTGGGTGCATCGAAATTTCATGTCTCATTTTTTTGCCTTTTTGATTGCATTGACTTTTATGATTGAATTTTATACATCTCTAAGACTATACAGTCTTTAAAATAAACTAAGATTACTTAACGCGATTCTTAAGATAAAGAAATTTTGTTGGAGACCAGTCAGACAAAATTAAATAAGGACGGATACAGGTACTGACAAAGACGTGGGGCGAGTCAAATGCTGCCCAAAAAACACTAAGGCCCAAATTACATATTGATTGAATGCACTATTTAAAATTGCAAATGACTCAATCAAAGCGTCGAATAAACAAAACAAAAGTGTCACCCCTACTGAGCTGTCAAAACTTGAACAACAGGAGCTCGCCTGACGTTTTATTGTTTTTGAAAACTTCGCGCGACCTAACTACAAACACGTTTGGGCCCCTGGATTTGTTGTCTATCATTTTTAATTAAACGCCACATAATTCGAAGAGAACAGTGTTAAAATGTGTAAAAAAATGTAGTTTTTTTTATTATTTTCGAGCAATTTTACACACCTGTTTCTCACGCATGTTTATGAGAGCTAAGTTACATACACTCACGTTGTGACAAATATCTGCAACATTTTGAAACTTTAGGAATTTCCTTTTGCCATCTCAAGAAATAATGTCTTTTAGTACAAGCTTTTTTAAAATACATCAACAATACTATGAAGACATCGCCTATAACTAAGTAATCATCAAAAACAACAACTCTAATTTAGACGCAAATAAAACTCATCGCCGATTACACTCTGCAGTAAGAACTACTTGGATTTTTTTGTCCAATTTGTTCTATTGTAGAACAAATAGTAGAACTAGTTGGACAAACCCGTATAAATTTCGATATACTGAATTTACAAAGTTCATAAAAAGAGCTAATAAAGATAAAAAACTTAAAACTTGAACTTATTTGTGTTATAATAAATAGGAACATCAATTTGTTATTAATAACTTGCTTTCACGTGCATTATATGAAGGATACATTAAATGTAAAAAATTGTTATTTATGGCCGAATACTAATGTGTTTGAAATGATCCTTTATTTTTAGAATCGTTTCAAGAGATCGAACTTATAACTAAAAATATTCGAGAGACGAATGTCGCAGAAACTAGAGGAAAATATGTGGAGTCCTGCCAGCTGAGATCACTTTAGACATGTTTTATTATTATAAATTGTTAAAGCATAAGTATTGAATAAGATGAAAAGTAAGTTAAGAAATTTTAACTAAGAATGTTGGACTATTCTTTTTGTGATGGAAATTGTTGAAATGTTGTGTTTTTTGGAAGAATTTTGGAAAGAAACAAAATCGCGAGTTCAATGGATGGTCAATTTTTTTCTTTTTTTTTTAATTATTTTAAAACTTTACATTACATTACATGACTAGTCGCGAATTCTATGGTTTTATCCCATCTCAAAGATGCCCAACGCGCCTGAAGAAGTTTTCACTGCAAAAATATATACCGCGAGTGAAACCGCGGAGCACAACTTAGTTAGTGCGCTAATAAAAAGAAGTTTATTTTTAAATAATTAACACAAACATTTCAAGTGAGCTTCGAGTGAGCATCCCCACTTCACCTTGCCCACTCAAAGAGTCAGTAACCTATAAGGCCGAGTCTATTTTTTACGGCGCGCCAATGTTCCCCATTCTCCTCCCGAATTACGAGAGCCGTGAGGGACGCGAGTGCATTAGACAAATTAGATTATACAGGAATATATATACGTACGTATAAGAGAATAACCACTCACAAAGGAGTTATCACAATATTATTATAGTTTATGCTCTGTACAATTTTAGATTATTTATGCTATTTTCAGCTAATGTACCTATCTCTTAACGCTTAAACGATAAAATAATCGGTAGGGCTGATCTATTTTTTATTTATTTTTTATTATTTTTATTAGGGAAACATACAATATTACTGTTTTTAACTAAATGTATATTCTAAATGTATAAAAAAAAAAAAAAAATTCTGTCTGTTCCGGTAATCTCCCGATACGACTGGACCTTCTTTGACGGGAATTACACTGGCTATTTTTATTTTAGTAAAATAAAATAAAAAATAAGTTTTGGTATTTTGGATCCATTCAAAATAGGGTCTACTTTATCGGCTTACGAGTATATCTTGACAACTTTGGTATATCTCCACCGGGATTCAAATCTGCGTTTACTGCGTCGCAATAAACAAATAAACAAACGTAAACTTGCATACTATAGTACTGTCAAAATCAGTCTATGTAAAGCAGCTTCAGTGCGCCACTAGACGCGCCAAGATGGCGGCTCGACAAATATTGATACAGTTGCGCGCGACGGCCACTTGTAACCGTATACACTGTATTGTCAACCCTCCCCTTCGCTACAAGGGATAAGTGAGCGAAATTCAAGATCGACATCGATACACTTTCGCCCAAATGCAGAGCTACCCTGTTGAAGCGATACTCGTACATTGTAATGAGGGTAGGTATACTAACTTTAGATTTAAAAAAAAATAGCCGGCAGTGTTTAAAGAAAAAGAAAAGCACGAAAATTAGAGTATCCTTTACATTACATGGTATAATTTGAAGTCGCTTTACGTCTCTCTGACCGTATATGTCGCAGGATATTCGAAGAAATCGGATTTTCGTAATAATCCCAGTACGATTGCAAAGGACCGGATAATAGGGAACTAACAACGAAATTCGTAATCATCCGAGGTACTTTAAGGACCGTTGCAATAATCCCAATTTGTTTAGGACGATTAGAAAATGAAACGTTGATTGATCACTGAGGTATACCTTCTCTGTTCTGATTGGTCAATCAGCGCATACGTCAGTAAGTAACGTCAATTTCGGCCAATCAACGGTCAATGCTTCGACAGGTGAGCGTTTATTCGCGACTTACCTAAAAGTGTTCGGATTTTTGCAACAAACCTGAAATAAAATTCGGATGATTACAAAACAGATGATTGTTAGTTTCCTATTATTATCAGGTCTTTTGCAATCGTACTAGGATTATTGCGAAAATCTGATTTCTGCGAATATCCTGAGACATATTATATTCGCTAACTCCTCCTTAGGCTGGATTTACAGTGACGCTTTCGCCAGCGCGGTTGGTGAGCGCGCGGATGACCCGCTCGACGAGTCTAGAGTCGCGCGGTTTGCTGCCTCGTACAGTCGTCAGCGCGGGTCATCCGGCGCGTGTTGGTTAAACTATGTGACGATCCAAGAGACGCAAAGCTCGTGGCCCGCGACGCTTACCAACCGCGCTGGCGAAAGCGTCACTGTAAATCCAGCTTAAACCAAGCGACGAGTTTTGATGCGGTTTATGCGGACTTTGTGCAGAAACGTCACGTGATCTTTACATTGAAGTGTCATTAGAAATGTTACTCCTATCGCACGCCACAAAATGCTATACATCAAATAAAGTGCTATACATATTGATACAACTTTATTTCACGACCACAGAACATTAGAAAGAGGACTTACCTCATGACAGTGAACGCTCTGTTGCGAAGGTAAGCAAGGACGTCGACCACCTCCGTGGGAAATTCTGGAGTCAGATAATTCCTCGACAGCCTGACTAGAGAGTCGAAAGCGAAGCACATATGGTCTATTAGGAATCTGACTAGCTCACGCTCTCTAGGGTCCGATTCGAAGTCAACTTCCTGTGAAAAAATGTATCTGTACTAATATTACGAAGAGAGAAGCTACATTATCAGCGAGTAACATAGGCTATCAATCAATACCATCAATACTAATAATAAATCTGTAAGTTTAGGTGTTGTATGCATTTATGTTCCTCCATAACTCTTAAACGAATTAACTGATTTTCATGAAACTTGGTAGATATACATTTAGACGTACAGGACACAGGATAGGCTAAGTTAACAGCTAGTATACATATGTATAAAGGTTGACAAGCAGACTTATGTTAAGGTCTTCAGACAGGTGGACCATCAGGTCCACTTGATGGCAGGTAGTGTCGCCTACAACACAAGCAACGCCACAAGTGCTGCAAGTGCGGTGCTGAGTAGTGTTAAGGATAGGGAAATGGACTCTAGCATCCCTTACTCACTCACACATCAGCACATATGCTGTTATTTCACGGTGGTCTTTTGTAAGGGGATGGTTACTGCCATGAGACTGTGGCTTCCCACTTTATAACATCCACATAGCTTTATCCAGACAGTCATAAAATTGAGGACATTTCACACATAACGCAAAACATTAGATACCATAATCGTATAAGAGTGTAACATAGGTAAAACATATCTATAGTGTGGAATAGGGTGGGGCGATCCATTAGTACAGTGTGCCCTGTTTGAAAGGGCGAGTATACTTGCTACTTTTTTCGAATACACCGATACCTCAGAAGCTAAACGGTCCAAGTACGAATAACTATCCACAAATTCCGAGATATTAAACAATCCTCAAAAGATGGCTTATAAAGAAGCTTTTTTTATAATTCCCTTTTATAAATTAAAACTAAACAATGGCGGTTTAACCTCAGCTTCACCGGGGTGCAAATGTGTGGTTCTTGTCAAATATTAAAATATTTCATTAATATTTTTTTCAATCTTTTTTTCCACAATATCCTAACAAATTCTGAATAAATAACTAACAATTGGGTAACTATATAAAACTTTCAACCCCTATCTCACCCCCATTTTCGCAACCAAAAGTAAACTGCATTCTTTTTCAAGGTTTAACATAATTGTTTTAGTGGTATAGACAAAATAAGACGGAATAGTTACGTAGAAAAAAAAAATAACCAACACAGACAAACTTATTTCAAACTATTTGCTCTATTTTAAAATGATAGCAGGAAGCAAAATGTTTTTTTTTATTTTTCTTAAACAAAAATCAGCGCTAAAAATAAGAATCGCGCACGTACGAAGATGTTATCGCAACACTGTTGCGTTCTGAACCCTCATAAACTAGGTGACATATTACCCACCTACCAACCTAACAGAATCAAAAAAAATATACCGCGAAAAAACTCAAGATGGCGTCAGAGATAAGCGGCAATTAACATGGCCGCCGTCGACCGCAATATGTTTCATAACTTCCTTTTAATTACAATTAATAAAATAAATTGTTCTTTAGGAGCATCCGCTGTAGAACCGCAACGAAATTAAAATACCGAAACTTATTTTTATTATAAAGAAAACTAACAAAGCGAGTCACTTGTTGAGTTTATGGAGAAAGAGGGTGGTGACAGAATTAAAACAAGTAGAGTACCTACACAAATTCTTGTCAAATATTTTCGTATCGGTTAACATTTTTGTTTGACACAAGAGAGCTGCGGGCCTTGTGATTTGGCTTCAAATAACATTGATAAAGAATACACATGTTTTTTTTTAATTAGGTACAGTCGAAAGCAGATTTTTTATCTATATCATTGCCACCCTTAGTTAATAATAGACTCGGTCGTTAATATGACTCGGTCGTTAATATAACTCGGTCAAAATAAAGAAATGGATTAGTTTTTATTATTATGAAATGTACCTAATGCGTAATTTTGGACTACATCTTCATGTTGTCGTTTTTTATTATAAGTAGGTAGGTATGACTTTATTGCATACTATTTAGGCACAGTTTAGTTTTAAGAGATCTATTATGTTGCAAATCATTTGATTTATTAAATACTAGCTGGTGCCCCCGACTTCGTCCGCGTTGAACGATAAAAGGTACCCTATGTCCTTTCTGGTGTCTCAGACAACGTGTATGCGTTACAAACAAACAAACAAACAAACAAACAAACTCACATTCACATTTATAATATTAGTAAGGATCATAATCTATCAACTACCAAAAACTGTAGTATGTTTACGAATGCACATAAGATCTATTAGTATAAATCTTTTCGGTATTTTTTTTACATTAAAATGGGACAGACAGACTGACAGTTAACGCGAAAGTAAGTCGAGGATGCCAAGTGCGCTTACGACTCTGTTTGGTTATACTTAAGAGTAAGGTAATGATAGGGGAATAAGCTCTAGTATCTATGAGTATTGTTCTATAATATAATGTTTTTATACACTATGACACTATAATGTTTTATTCCATTCAAGTTAATACGCCCACAACGCCCAGATATAATAACTTTAATTGCTTAATTTTTTATTTTTTAAATTCTACACATAAAACGATCCATTTATTAATATTAACACAATCTGCGCAAGCGCAACGTAAAAAAAAACAAAAGGTATTCCCGACGAAGATGACTTTAGTAATGACCCGGTCATGGAGACAACAAAATATTTAAATTTAGTGTATGGAAACAAAACTGGCCAGTATTTTAGAACCTCCGAAACCGAGATAAGAAAAGGTACAACGCGGTTGTTTTTTGTTTTTTTTTTTTACTGCTTTTATTTCTTTAACGATCGCAGAATTTGTTCAAACGAGCCGGCCGTACCTAATTAGAGATCGCGTTATTGGTATTTTTATGCCCGCGATGCGATAAATATACAATAAAATTGTATACGGTTAATACTTCGATTTTACGATACGGTAGCGGCCACTTGCTCCCACAATAGGGTATATCATTACCGCTTTAAATGTATTTCAATAAACAAAAAGTATTTAACCTTCATGCACATTGGATTCATAAACACTGTGGTTTAATTTTTAGGAAAAAATTTCGTATATGTTACAGGTGGATTGATGCGTGTAGAGAAGCGAGTAAAGTGGCGAGTGTAAACGCTCCTGCACGATGCATTAGCGCCGCTTTTAGGTTGGCCACCCACTCGCCGCGCTACCGACCGTCTCCGTAGGGTTATCAATTGTTTTTTTAATTAAAATTTTTCGCAATTATTTGGACAGCTCGTTTGGGGGCAGCAAACTACCCCCTTACAGAAGACCACCATGAAATAACATCATGTTTGCTGTTGTGTTTCAGTGAGTGAGTGAGAATTTGGCAGAGCCCATTTCCCTATCACTTGAAGCACCTGTGGCGTTGCTTGTGTTATAGGCGACGGTAGCCACCTACCATCAAGTGGGCCGCCAGCCTGTCTTAATATTTATAAAAATCACATTTTTATTTTAAAAGACGACCCACTTGACGGTAAAAAGTTACCGCCATCAGGACAGGTAACACCATGGAAAACGCATCACAACACCATTATCGTCTCGTTAAATATGAATCAGACAACTATAATTTCTCTTCTTTACATAGTCTATTCTATATCTATACTAATGTTATAAAGAGAGAAAATTTGTACGTTGGCAATGAATAAATTCGAAAACTATTAGACCGATTTTGGAAATTCTTTCACCTATAGAAAGCTACATTATCAGCGAGTAACATAGGCTATATGTTATAAAAAAACGAACTACAGCTAGTACAAATTAAGTTAAATAAGTCTCTCTACACGCTTAATTTTTTTTTTTTAAATACGCAACTGATTTTAATGAATTGCTAAATGTGTTGCTAAGCTAGGGAACCAATCAGTAATTTTTATAAATTCAGAAAAAAAATTGAAGAAATTGCCGAAGAAGAAACATCCGTGCGCGTCACTAGTTATTTATAAATCAGAACAATTATTATGAAAGAATGAATTGACAACCCTAACGCGTTATTTGGTAGCGGTATAGAGCACAGTGCGATGTAGGTTCACTTGAGACGAAGCGTCATACGGAACGCCGTCTGATAGAGGCTGAAACATTTTCGGACAGACATACTGCAACTAGTATCATTATTATTATTATTATTCAATATTCTGTATTCTGTATTCTGTAGTCTTGTAACTTATAATATGTTTTAGTAATTTAGTGGAAACTTTGCTGATTTATTATATGTTTTAAGTCGCCGCCGCGCATCACTCTTTACGTAACTTTTGTTTGTTTGGCGCCGACTCAAAATTACTTAGGTAATTAGTTTAAGAACTAGTTATTAAGGTTAAATAAAATTATTTTTTGCTTTTCAGTTTTTTCGGCGGTTTAATTTTTTGTTAAAGTTTTATTTTATAATTTTTTGTGGCTATAATCTACTATTTACTACATGCTTAATTTTTGATTACTTTTTTTTAACTGTAATACTCAGCATTAAAATCTGTGAGTACACAATAAATCATTGTCATTTTCCCAACCTTAGGATAGGATTTTTTTTTTCAAAATTTATACGAGACCAACTTCGAGGTATACCCTATCCATTAAAAAAAGAATTATCAAAATCGGACTACTCTGTAAAAAGTAGTGCGTGATCATACATATATACTAGCTGGCGCCCGCGACTTCGTCCGCGTTTAAAAAGAAAAAAAAAGTAGCCTATCCTGTGTCCCGTACGTCTAAATGTTTATCTACCAAGTTTCATGAGAATCAGTCAATTAGTTTATGAGTTATGGAGGAACATATATACATATATGTACATACAACACCTACACTTACAGATTTATTATTAGTGTTGATGATTGATTGATATTGATTGATATCACCCTCAATTTATGTCGTTCATTTTATAACTTTATGGGCACCGTAAAACACAACTTTTGTATAATTTTCAACCCCTTACTACGAAGAAAGAAAGAAAGAAAGAAAGAAAGAAAGAAAGAAAGAAAGATAAACTAAAACTAAAATGATCGTAAACGTAATCACAAAGATTGTGGAAGTTTTTGCAAAGGTTGGCAACTACTGATTGAAGTGAGGACATCAAAACAAACTATCCGTAAAAATGTTTACAACCCCTTTCACGTATACATGATACACGATACATGTATAATATAAAAGGAAAAGTTAAAAAGTATTTTTACGGGTCAACAAAATCCATTTGTGTTCGAATGTTTGAAGCAAAATGTTTTGAATGCGTAGGTATAGGTAACTAGCTGCTGCCCGCGACTTCGCCCGCGTAACTTTGTAAATTATAATACTAAAACCTTCCTCGAGAACCACTCTATCCATTAGTGAAAACTGCATGAAAATCGGTGCAGTAGTTTTTGATTCTATCGCGAACAGACAGACAGACAGACGCGGCGGAGGACTTTGTTTTATAATATTATGTAGTGATAAAGTTATGAGATACGGAGATTTAATCAATTGTTTAGATTTTTTTACAATCACACCTGAAATCTCAACTAATATTACAAAAATGCAAATGTTACTTTGTTTGTTGAGCTTTCAGTTCACGCCTTAATCACTATTAAACCGATATAATGAAATTTTGAACTTTTAATGATCATCATGGAACTTTCATCCATAAAAAAAGTAAAATGAAAAATTCAACGCCTGACTCAAATATATGAGCAATAAAATTTAGTAATAAACGTATTAACACCTAATAAAAAGGGGCTCGGACTAAATCGGGGGTGAAAGCTAGTATATTTTAACCGTAACTGTCATCTACTGCCATCTATACGAATAATATAAAAGAGAGAGGACGATGTTACAAATAAATGACAACAGAGGGCTTGTAATATTAGTATGAATTAATGACGACAGATGGAGCTTTAATTGAATACAATATTCTACTACTTAAATATATAACCTTTTTTATTATTTTTTTCATTACTTTTTACTTTTTTTTATTTTATTTTTTTTCGACTATAATTATTATATTTCACTATATTATAATATATTATATGTAATATAATTTTTTCAACTAACTTTTTTTCTGTCCATTTAAGCTTTTAAATTTATACATTTTTGATTTGTTTTTGATATTCAACATTTGAATTTGAAATAATCTAATTTTGATTTTGATTTTGAAATTTTGACGAGCCCGATGGATGTTGGTTAGCGTGCTTGCCTAACGTCTCGGTGGCCCCGGGTTCGATTCCCGGCGGAGTGGGTCAACTTTGGGAAAAATTTACTTTTCAAAGTTGGCTCCACAAATAGTGGACCACCGTGAAATAACAGCACTTGTGCTTTTTTTTTTTTAGTGAGTGAGGGTCGCCAGATCCAATATTGCCCCATCCCTCCCTTATCTTTGCTTGTTTTATAGGCGACAATCGATCGGACCGTCAGCCTGTCTGTCGACTTCAACGTTCAAAAAACAAAAAACTCACCACTAGATCCGCATAAAGCTTGAGCATGTGCACAAATGCTTCTGTGGTGAGTATCTGCCAGGTGGTGATCTCCGAAACGGAGCGACAGGCCAACATCACGCACGTTGTTATACATCTAAAGAAAGAAAGAAAGAAAGAAAGAAAGAATTTATTTTATTCACTCAACCCCATAGAATAATAACTAAAGCATAGAAGTAAGGAAAAAATAGAAACAAAGTTACATTAGTTCATACTCTATGCACTTATGGCACTTATGACCGGCTGTCACTGTCACTAGTGTCAATTATTCATTTGACCTAGTGACAGCCGGTCTAAAATACGAATGCACTATTGCACATGCATCTCTTTCTAACACCTTTTCAATGCCATAAGTGAATAGAGCATAAACTAATGTAACTTTGTTGCTATTTTTTCCTAACTTCTATGCTTTAGTTATTATTCTATGCACTCAACACAAAGACACAAACATAATACAACAAAAACAAAACAGCTATCAATAATCAGGTAAAAGATGTGTGTGTGTGGTCGCGGCAGTAAAACAAAAACAAGAATAAACAACAGTAAGAACAGTAAAACATGATTATCTATACTGATATAACTCTGTCTGTGTCTATCAGCTACCTCTTCACGCCTTAACTACTCGATCGATCGTCACGAATTTTTGCATACACATCGTCAGTGATACAAGAAAGGACATAGGGTACCTTTCATCCAGAAAAAAAGTACTGTTCCCGTGGGATCGTCTAAAAATATAAAGAACTGGGCGCCACTGTCGCGTGGCGGCGCCACCGTCGTCACAGCGATAACGATGTCAGGCGTTATTTACTCACAAAGATTTAAATCTTTGACGAAATCGCGGGAAATAACTAGTAAGATAATTAAAAGTCCGCGTAGTTCATGGTTTATGTTACCCTACTAACACAATATGACAGTGGTAATGATGATGATAGTGGTAGTGATGATGATACCTGGTGCTGAAGATCGGTGCGGCGCCGTCCCGGTCGACGATGAGCGAGAGCAGTTTGGTGCTCGGCTTCAGAGCGTGTATACGCCAACTGGTGTAACTCTAAACAAAGGAAGTTATACTAAAAGCAACTTTCTATTAAACGCCATTAGAGCATTATTCCTTTAACATGTGTATTATACGACACTATCTCACTCATTTGGGCGGCCCGTCTAGTGGCAGTAACCATCACCTTACAGAAGACCACAGTGAAGTAACAGCCTATTAGTTTAAAACCTAAATATTAGTTAAATAATAGTAAAAATATTTCAATATTAGATAATAATAATAATTAGCTAAAGCCTCTTTAAGGTAATACAAGTCAGCATTCTTCCATACAAACGTAGAAAGCTAATTACTCCGCTGTTTTAGGTTTTAATTTACAAAAGTAAGCATGATACCGATTTATCTTATCATTAACTAGGTTTCTATGCATACAAACTTTTTTAAAAAAAGTATTAATTTAAAATATATGTTCCTTGAAAAATACATATTTTAACACAAGTTTTAATGCAACTTTGAGGGTGAATAGGTCACTAGTGTACAAACATTCCAAAATACTTTGCCTATAAACATTGACTAGTTATTCAAGATTTCAAATAACTTTACACGAAATAGATATATGCAGTAGTTTTGTCAAAAATAGTTTTTGTCCAAGGGTCTGTTTATGATTTTATTTTTGGAGACAGGAGGCATTTTAGCCATGAGACCGATGAGTTCGGGCCGCCGACTTATTTCACCTTAACTTACCTTATCCAACTTAGAAATTGTTCTATTCATTTCGTTCAACTGTCTCTCTAGAAGCACCGAATCGAACATGGGCCGAGGCTTCCAATCCGCATTAGTGCTACTCTTACTCATATCGCTTAGGGAACTGCAAACCGACTCGGTCTTGGCCATTTTTTGCTTGTCGTTATTTCCGTTATTTTTCTTTTTCGACTTCTTCGAATCGTTGTCGTTGCCATTCTTCTTTTTACCCTTACCCTTCTTACCCCCCCTTTCTTCCAAGTCAATTTCGAATTCATTCATGTTGGTTTCGACTCTATCGTCTTTGGCATCGGACTCCACGACCGTAGCGAGAGTATTCATTATTTGCTGTACGATTTTTGTAATTTTGCTCGTTTGCGTATTCGGAGTCTGCGCAAGCGCGTGTCTATTGGTCAATAAGTCTTCTTTGCATCTGAAAATACGACACATCATTATGGAAAGAAAACTCGTACATAAACACGTAACTAGCTGACGCGCACGACTTCGTCCGCGTTGAAAAAATCTGTGCGCGAGATAGTTAGTGTATTTAAAAGAAACTTACGTGGACATCAGTTTGAGTCTTATTTTTCTCGCTTTCTTTTTGATATTCTTCTGTCTCTCTCTTTCTTTTTTCTCTTGCTCGTGTCTCACCGCTTCTTCTTCTTGCTCCCTTGTGGCTTGCTCTTGGCTTTCAGATATGGTCTATAAAAATTGTTTACCTTTGTGAGGTTCGTAAAGTATTGACAGGTTCAATTACACATTTACAATTTTACAATAACGTAATTGAGAACCTAAATTGTTAGCTAGTTATCACAATCACGTTCAGAAATTGTTACAGCATTAAATAATTAAATGGTGCATTTTGTGCTCTTTCTACAAATTGAGGCCGTTCGTTGAAAAAACAATACGTTTACATTAAATTTCAATGATTAATTGAATTACCGGCGGCCTGGGCCCGGTGGCCCTCTCGCGGATGGCCTGCAGATGGCGGTCGAGGCGCTGCTGACTGGCGTCCTGCTTGTCCTGGATGCGCGAGCGCAGCGCCTCCGCCTCCAGCTCGGCGGCGGCCGCCAGCGCCGAGAGCCGCGAGCGGACGCCCTGCGCGCGCTCGCGGGCCGCGTCGTCGCGCTCCTGCCGCTTCAGCTCCTTCAGCTCTTCGGCACGCGCGTCCCTCTCGCGCCGTCGCTCCACCAGCGTCTCAACGTGCAGCCGCCGCGCCTCCTCCAGCGCCTGTCTGCGCAGCCCCACGGCCGCCTCGCGCGCCGCCTTTTGCTCCTGCCAACGACACCCATCCATCAATCTACTACAAGTATGGATTTCGCACGCCATACAAAACACACATCTGTCGTTTAAAGAAAATGTGACTTTACGTCAACACATTAGAGTCTAAAATCAATTATAGAACTTGATCGTTACTACCTATTACCATTGACTCCGCCATGATTCCGTTTTAGGCGTACTTCTTATGAGCCGCTTTGGCATTTGTCAGGCAAATTCCATAGTTGTAGTACTTCAATGACATCATCGATATAAGTTTCTACAATATAATATGCAACATTGACTCACCAACTTCTGCAGACGGTCGCGTCGCACCAGACGAAGTCTGGTCGTGTGCGACCTGCACTGGTCGAGGAATTCGTGGCGTCTGTTCTCGGCCTCGAGTTGCTTTATGAAAGCGATCTCTCGGAGCTTTTCCTCCTCGTCGTGAGCTTTGCGGACTATGTCCTGTTTATACACACACACAAACAACTTTCAATCTTTTCTGAACGCATGCTCGAAAAAAGCATGCTTATAATTTGCCATTTGCCAGAAATGAGCATGCTTGTTTCAAGTATACTCCTTAAATAAGCGTGGAAGGGGGCGTACTCCGACCTATCAATGCTCGAAAATCAAACGACTGTTGATTTTTGAGCATGCTCAAAACGAGCGTGCTCATTACCAGCAATGTTGCCACACAGTAGCATGCTTTCGTGCTAGTAATGAGCATGTCTGTCCGTAGCTTTAGTTCTTAAGTAGGTTATTAGTACTTTAAAAGATTCATTTTAAAAAAAATGTCTGTCGAGTTTAACATTTAAAAAAAATGGTGGAAAAAAAACTAGAAATTAAAGTTTACCTTCAAATGTTGATCTCTGTTCTCGGCAGCCTTTTGTAGTCTTCTTTCCATGCGTAGTCTCTTCTCTTCTATCAATTGATATTTTGCAACCTGAAAAATCAAAAAATACAATTACAATTTTATATAGATCAAAAATTTTTCACAAATTCGACAACACGTTTGGTCTAGTGGCTAGTAAACCTATCTGAACCAAACGGTCGCGGGTCGAATCCCGCTAGGGGCACAAGCTAGTATCTAAATGATCAGTTTCACGGTGGTATTCTTGATTTGTGTTGTGGAAATGCTGAAAAATTGTATTTGTTATTGAAAAGTTTCATACATTACCTTAACTTCCTCGACTCGAGCGAGTAACTGGTGAATTTTCTTCGTTCTCTCCATTTGATATTCCAACCTTTGTCTTTCTGCTCGTGCTTGTTTCGCTTGCAATCTGTAAAAAGATAATTAAAATATTATAAGTTTAGTATATTATGTATTATGTAAAGACGGCTGCAAACAGGCTGACGGTTGCTTCACTTGATGGTATAGATAATAAAATTATAACTAAAGTGTCGTTAAGAAGACAATATTATCTCGAGAAAGTTTTAATCTCGGGAACAACATGATCTAAGTATTTTTATTTCAAGTTTCCTAATTAGAACAATTCACACAATTAAGTACAAAAACTTCCCTTAACTACCGGTAGGAGGTCGAATTTCCAATCATTGAGAGCATTTTTTTTTAACAATTTCATTTAAATTCAAAACTAACAGGACTATCCCATTACATATTAAAAATTTAGTCCTTCGAGCCGGATACCGGACTGGAGCACTACAGAGTACTAGAGTAAACTTTTATAACCTTGAATTTATAACAGTTTAAAAGAGACCAGCCTAAAAATAATAATAAATAAATATGTTCACACATTCCATACAGCACCATCTAGTTCCACACTAAGCAACTAATACTTGTATTATGGATACCAGTCAGTTGATATACTGCATAGACTACTTTTTTTTTATAAATACAAACATCCATGACTCAGGCACAAAGGTAAGTGTTAACACATAAACATTTGCCCCTAGCGAGATTCGAACCGGAGACCATTTGGTTAACAGCTAGGGTTCCTAGCCACTAGCTAGACCAAACGTGTCGTCAAATGAAAATGTAATGTTTATTACCGTCTCAACGCGTCCTGTAAGCTGCCTCGTCTTCTGATACCTTGTGATAATTTTGCGTGAAGCTGTTGAGCCCTACCTGAAAAAAAAAAAACAAGATATTCAATTAATTGTTTACGCAAGAATTGTCTAGATGGCGTTTTGGGTAATTTTGGCACAGTTCCAATACAGAAATACCGACGCAATCATCAATCAATCAATACTAATAAATCTGTAAGGGTTGGTGATGGAGTAAGTTACTTTGTTTTTAGAGATATCGTGTTTATAGGCTCTATACATGATACTGAAACTAAATTGACCATTTTTAGAATTTTTTCTGTATGTATGTATGTTCCTCCATAACTCTTAGCGCCTCTTTCACGAACGTCAAGTAGGCTATACCGTCACTTAAAGTCACCTGCAGGCGCCTGCAGTAAACCGAATGCATAATTTAATAAAACATAAAATCATTTCTAAAAGTAACTAATCAACACTTCACTTGTAGTTGGTGATAGAGGCCCTACGACTTGAAAAAAATCACAAGTTAAAAAAATAAAACCGACGAAAAAAACTGAAAAGCATAAAATAATCTTATTATTTTACCTAAGTAATTTTGAGTCGCCGCCGCGCATCACTCTTTACGTAATTTTTGCTTGTTTGTCGCCGACTCAAAATTACTTAGGTAAAATAAAATAAGAAGATTATTTTATGCTTTTCAGTTTTTTCGGCGGTTTTGTTTTTTGTTAAAAAGTTTTATTTTTTATTTTTTGTGGCTATTATCTAATATTTACTACATGCTTAATTTTTAATTTTCCCACCCCCATTTTCCCCCCCTTAGGGTAGGATTTTTTTTCCAAATTAAAATGGGACCCCTTGGGGGTGCACCCTTTCAAATAAAAAAAGAATTATCAAAATCGGACCACCCTGTCAAAAGTTATACGTGATCATACACAAAAAAAAAATTTCGTTTTCGTCGGTTGAAAATTGAATATCTATCAAGTAGGAAAACAACTCCAAAGACATGTTAAACCATTCTGGTCCGAGGGGAGATAATAGAAGAGGCAGTACTGACCAGGATCTCTGGCAACGAGTTCCTCCAAAACGAAAAGAGTGTCCATCCTCTCCGCCCAGGACATCCCGGCCAGAGCGGTCTCGTACTGGTCCTCGAGACTGGCCGTCAGGTCCAGGTTCTCCTGCGAACCAGATGGAACCGGTGCGTCTTCGCAGAGGATTTCCGCATCAGTCTATGGAAATCAAATTTCCATATTCACTTTATAATATTTCGCAGCTGGTGTAAACCCAACTATTACCATCGACCTTCGCAGAGAAATGACACATAAAAATAAGTATAAATACTAACCTCAGTGTCATCGGTTTCAGTATCCAAATCAATGTCAGAAACTTGCTGCAACTCCATTATCTGCCTGTTCAGGATTTCCTCTTCCTCGCACAACTTCCTCTGATCCACTTCAGACTGAAAATCCAAAGCCCAACTGAGCTTTTTCTCGTTTTCCTCAATTTGCGATGTCATTTCAGCAATCTCCGACATTTCAGATGGATCCGCGGTCTTCAAGATCTCGTTATGATTGGACATTTGATCGTCTTCGTCTAAATATTTGAAGGTGTTTTTAAATTCGGCCTTCCACTTGTCGAAATCGAAAGCCTCCTCGGTACTCTCCTGGGACCTCTCCAGACCTGTCGTTGTAAGGCTTTCCAAGGAAGAGTGGAGACGATTTTTTGTCAACTCCGATACGTTGTCATCTTTCATAGCGCCCTTGAGTCTTTCCTTTCGTAAAGCTCTACTTCTCGACGGTCTTGTTCTAAGTCCGGTGACATCAGATTTTTGTCTAATCATAGCTGGATCTTTGCTCTTTGCCTCACGTTTGGGCTGTTCAGTTTTTTCCTTTTCTGAAACTGTCACCTCCTCTTGTTTCTTTTCGATCTCTGGACGTTGTACAGATTCACCAATTTCTGTTTTTTTAGCATCTATAGGTGAAATCACGATCGACTTGGTTTCCTGTTTAGGAGACTCGATCATATTTAATGTAGGCAAGCTAGTAGTTGCTGATGGCTGATGAAATCGATTCGCCCAATGTGATTTCAATTGCTTCTTCGATTCTCGGCTAAGTCTTCTCGATTTAACAGTCAGCCAACCGTCATTGTCATTTTTGTCGTTATCAACGTTGAGAACTTCAATGGAGTTGGAAACCTCCTGTGCCATTTGCATATCCTCCGGCACTAAGGTCTTCAAACTTTCACTGGATTCTATTCTCGACCTATCAATTTGTGGGACAATGGTATCAGAACTGCTATATTCCTCATAATCTTTTATTTTTTCCAAAGAAGTGTTTAGCTTATTACTCTTCTTTCCATCTTCGTTAACCTTGAGTGATGTGGGTCTAGATGGCCTCTTTTTTGGATCATTTCGACTTGGGTTAGGCTTTTGAGTGTCTCCCGAGGCCATTTGAGTGTTTCTATTGACTGTTTTCTTTGGAGTAGCTCCTCTACAACTCGAGGGATTTGTGTCGAACAAACTTGTACGTCCCGTTGTGAGATTGAACGGATAACTACATTTACTCATTTGATTTCTTTTTGGAAATTGTTTTTGTGTTTTTGGAACCATTTTTGGTTGCATCTCCACTACTGTTTTGCTTCTATAAAGTGGAGTTGTGCATCTTGTTTGAGTTCTACTTTCAGTTTTAGATGCAACAGAAGATTTAGGCTTTGCTGCTGCTTGCGAATATGCAGGTCTAGGTTTCAATTCCTTCTTAGGGTCATCTTTGACTTCATTGACTATTCTAGGCACAACTTCTTTATTTTCATCAGTTTCTGGCAAGTTCGCAACATATTCTTTAGATGATTTAGTTTCATCAAGCACTGCTTTATCTTCAACATTTTCTTTAGTGATTTCCGCATTACCGATTTCATCATTCGATTTAGGAGAACTGTCATTGGACACATCTGCAAAATTGTCTTCAGATTTAGTCGGAGATTCTGTAGAGAGACTTTCAACTGATTCACCCTTTTCTTTCAATGTTTTATCCTCGTGATTGTCTTCATTCTTTTCGTTGCAGGACCCAATTTCTTGTTCATTCGGCTTGTCCATTTTTGGTGACATTTCCTCACTTTTCGCTTGATTAAGCAAATTCTCATTCTTGGCCTCATTTTCTGTTAAATGCTTAGTTAAAAATTCATTTTCCATTATATCTAATTTATCTATGATTGCCTTCGCTTGAGGCGATATTTCTGTGCTGCTTGTTTTGTTTGCGCATTTTTTAGTCATCTTATCGTTATTGGAAGACTTTATAACAACTTGCTTTGGAGCAATGTTAGAACATTCTTTGGCCTTTCCTATCTCGACAACTGGTAATGGTTTAACATCTTGTTTGTCTTCTTTAAGATTTAGGTCTTTTGATTTTAATGTCTCTTTTACTGCCTCGCTCTCTTCTGGCGAGTCTTTAACGTCTTTTTCTTTTATATCTGACAATCTTGGTTCCTTTACAGCCTTCGGCTCAGGTTTGGCAGTGATTTTGGAAGTAAGTTTATTACTGAAAAACTCTATGTTTGCTTTCGGGCTGGTGCTGGAATGACCAGATGGAACCCTGGGACTTATTTTCCCACTACCAGGACTTGATTTGCCTGTCAAATTTGGGCTATTTTTGCCACTAGGCGTATTATGTCCTGAAAGAGAGGGACTGTTTTTACCAGATACTGATGGGGAGCTTTTAACGGATAATGTACGTCTTGACTCAGGCCGAACAAAATCAGTCTTCCGAATTTCCCAAGCCAGACTTTGAGGTCTTTGAGGTGGCGGAGTGTTGTCATACTCCCATTTCAATCTAAACCATTCGCCCAAGGCTTTAAAATCGCGCGTATAGTTCTCTAGCACTAATATAACTTCTTGGCACTCGTTTAAACTTTCGTGTGCTTCAACCGTGTGATAAATTTCACCTATCTGAAAAGAAAGAAATTATTTATATTAATGCAACGATGTATAGGCACTGTTTGTGTTAATAGGCGACTGGAGCCACCTAGGTGATTTGTTAAGCTGTCTGCCGATCTTTACAAAAACAAAATGAGGCGACATATGACACCTGGCAGATGTGAAACATCTAAAATAATATGCTTATAAATAAGGTTGCTTTATTAAAAGCAATTTGATTTAATTTACAAACAAAATCAAAGTTAAAATCAACAGCTATACACAGTATATTCTCCTTCTTATATATTCTATAGGTATACGAGCTCGGTGGCCGAAGGGGGGGATCGTTGAGCCGAGTGAGTTGTAGTTACAAGTTCCATCAAAGTGTTGACAAAATGTTGGCCTCGCCACGTCCACAGCAGTGGCAAAAGATATTTCACATAAAAAAATACTCACAGCTCTCTGCAGATCACCAAATAGTAACGCCCAATAGCGAGCACGCAATTCAGATCTCTTGTCACGGCCAGCTGAGGCGGAGCGTCGAGAGGCAGCCCGAGGGGCAACGCGACGTACTGGCGGTATGATGGACCGCGGTGGTTTGCGGGATATACGAGCTGTGGATGCCACAAATCACATTATATAAAACTAAAAATTTGTATTACAGTATTTGTATATGTTATCAATACTAATAATAAATCTGTAAGGGTTGGTCATGGAGTAAGTTACTTTGTTTTCAGAGATATCGTGTTTATAGGCTCTATACATGATACTGAAACTAAATTTACGATTTTTAGAAATTTTTTCTGTATGTATGTATGTATGTTCCTCCATAACTTTTAAACGAATTAACTGATTTTCATGAAACTTGATAGATAAACATTTAGACGTACGGGACACAGGATAGGCTACTTTTTTCTTTTTCAACGCGGATGAAGTCGCGGGCGCCAGCTACTGAATAATATTATTCAGAAAATTGATAGCTGTCACTTACTTCTGCTCTAGCCTAACTTTTCAAGTCGAGAAGAATTCAAGGCAAATTAAATCCAGTAATCTAGTCATTACGACCTTGCCATTATAATTATGATGTTGTTAATTTAAGATGTTGTCATTTTACAACATTGTCATTTTGCAACCTTGACAATTTTATTAGCAACTCCTAGTTGGTATTATGTGATGGAGCCAAATAACCACACTTGTGTTTTAATGTATTTGGTGTACAAATATATGTACTATCGTAGGTTATTCGCAACCTCTTTCCTTATTCCATCCTTACATATTATAAAAAAAGTCCTCCGCCGCATTTGTCTGTCTGTCTGTTTGCGATAAATTCAAAAACTACTGCACCGATTTACATGCTGTTTTCACCAATGGATAGAATGGTTCTCGAGGAAGGTTTTTTAGTATATAATTTACAAAGTTACGCGAGCGAAGTCGCGGGCAGCAGCTAGTTAATTATAAGAATAGGTAACACATTTTCATTTCCCTGGATTGTATTTTTAAGTGATAGTATCCACCAACATCAAATGGACAGTCAGCTTGCCTGCCAAAGTTTAACATCTTATTACCAAATTTCTAGTTTAGTTGTAGACCAAGGTGGTAGTTTGTAATTGTATAGAATGTGGACGAGGATAATTGTTTTGTAAAAACTTACATCCAATAAATGATTTATTATTATTATTGTATGTTTGTAATGAATAAACTCAAAAACTATTAGACCAATTTTGAAAATTATTTCACCTATAGAAAGCTACATTATCAGCTACAATAAAGTACATAATAATTTTTGGACATCTTTACATTTTAAGTCACTTTCCACATCAGTCGGTGTGGATGAATGTTAACAGATTTTGATGCAGTTTTCACCATCAGTGAGATAATTTTTCACAGAATTCTTATAAATCTATATACCGGAGGTATACTATTCTAGTTTCATGTGTTTTTTAAATTACTTTTTAATGCCATTGGAATAAGTATTTTACTCTCTACTTACTATTTTTCTTTCTAGTAGAAACTCTATTAACTGGACTAATTGTTGTCCTTAGGCATTCGGATAATCGAATGTATGATGAAAAGCGGGTTTTGTATGATGTATGTAGTACATAATGTTGTGTGTTTATTAAAAACAACAAATACATATCAACGAAAATTAATGTTTATTAAGAAATTATTAAGTACACTTATTTATGTATTTAATATAAATAATTGGTCACAGTTGGTAGTCCGGATAATCGTGAATCCGTATTTAACTGAGGGCCATTAATCGTATTGTATTTAATCGAGTTTCTACTGTACTAGTATAACTTTTTAAGTCCTCTCAAAGAAAACAAAATAACTTTTCGCTTTTGATTATAATTATTAAGTTACAAGTCCATGTCATTACATGCTTACTTAGACATTTATTGTGGGTACTGAATAATTTGCAAAATGTGACTTAGGATAGTCAAAAATATATGAGTACCTATTATAATATCTTTATTGTTCCCTCGGTAACTTAAAATTTTTTCAGCATAATAAGAATCCTATATGTTAATCCAGGTTTAATAAACTATCTGTGTGCCAAATTTCATCCAAATTCTTACAGCTGTTTTTGCGTTTGAGGAACAAACATACAAACTCGCATTTATAGTATTAGCAGGATGGATGATAATGATTTGTCGGAATATTTATCTACCTGCAGATTTTTCAAAAATAAATGAAATACAGTTTAACTGTGTGAACTTTGTGGGATAGAATCGGATAGACGTTTTCATAGCAGTTAGACTTTTAAACTTTGTACGTCTCAAAGAAGTTTTGCGCAATATTTACTAATCCGCCCACGAGTTTGCAATAAAATATTTTTTTTAGTTCTATTCACCTGGACTATCCACTGCTACATGAAACGCAACAAGGTTTCTCGCCTCTCTGCCTTCTTCTTGCACCAACTGGCGAACCTCTTCCATTTTAAATCAAACAGTTATAATGATTTTGGTAAGCAAAACAAAAATATACATTTATCTTCATCACTCCAGTAATCAGACTTTTTTGTAAAAAAAAATTTGCTACAAAAGGCTACGAAATAATGTAATGCAACGCGCAAGATGCATTTGAAAACGCAAAATAAAAGCGGAACTTCTAACTAATGAAAGAAACGAATTTCAAGCTCACAGGTAGAATTTCAATATTTTCATAACAATATAAAAAAAATTGACAGCTTGAGTCACACTCACAGAGCTTATCAAAGTATGTTTATTGTTTATGGATGGTTTATGGTCTGTGCACAGAACACTCATAATGAGAGAAGTATAGAGCAAGGAGAATTGAGTAAGGAGCGCCATCTTACATGGGTGTTAAACTGATAAAGTGGCAACAAAATCCGATAAATATAGATGGCGCTAGTGTGAACAGTGAGAGCTTGAGAGGTGGAATGAATGCAACGGAGTGAAGTGCGCCGAGTTGAATTTTGGTTGAACACTAGCCTCACCAGCGCCACCAATTCTTTCTTTCAGAGATTGTCCTCCTTACTCAATTCTCCTTGGTATAGAATAGGGCTACTGCCCTAGTCTATACCAAGGAGACTGACCTAGGATCAAGTTTATACTTTGTCTTAGAGACTGACTATAGTCTACTGACTATAGACCACTACAGACGCAACGAAAATACAAGGAACAAACTAAATAGTAGATACTATTTTTTTATAACGTACAAGGTTTACCTAATTTAATAGCGTAAAGCGTAAGCTACACGAACCAATCCGAACGTGTGTAGAGCAGTCCGCCGGACATAATTATTATTAATTGAGTCCGCCGCAGTCCGCTTGTTTGCACATCGGATTTGGTTCGCTCCGTACCAAATCCGAACGTGTGTAGGCTTGTCCGGCGGATTTAGTCCGGGAGCCAGTGACACTATTTTTTGTTAGCAGGAGTTTGTTGTTCGACAATAGAGGTGGCAGGAAGTGTTTTTTTTTCCATAATGGACTGCCAATAAACAATATATAAAGTTTCAGCTTTGCACATTTTTGACATTCACTCGCTTGTTTCATTTTTGACATTTAAACTTAATTGACATTTATGTGAAATGTTGTTGCCACTTGTTGTCCTGCGATTGAGATGGCAGGAGTTTATTTTGTTGATAGGCTATATTATCACGACAAATAAAAAAAAACAGGCTTGGGCAAATATAGTAACCAAAAGTGTCGCTGGCTCCCGGACGATGCTGGTGTTATTGTTGGAATAATTCACTCAATGCACTTACATACTCCCTCAGAGTACTGTACATATTGTTTGTTCTGTTGATTCTATTTTTAAATATGTTTATTATAATTTTCTCTTTTGTTTAGAAAAATATAAGTTCGTGTTTTGTTATGTTGTTGCATCTCTGTATCTTAAAAAGTTAAAATAAATATTCTCATACAAATTACTTTTACGTCTTTAACTCTGCATAAATCTGAACCCATAACCAACAGTTATCCCTACCACCATAACTTTGAGTCCGTTCCGATCGTGTGTAGCGACAACGGATTTGTCTGGCGGATATGGTCCGGCGGACCGAATCCGAGCGTGTGTTACGGCTTTAAGATACAACATGTTCAACTTCACGTTAAAAGGTTACGACGGATACTTTGTTTATTATTATATTATGTAAGCAACGTAACAACAGAAGTGGGCAAGCAAACAAAGTTTAAAATAAGCTGGATGCAGATGCAAAAGGGGGCGCGAACTTCGATCGTATATTCGATCTCGCAATCTTGCCCACGGATTTATAACTAACTCTAACTTCTGATCTTGCTGGCCTGTTCACATTACCTATTACGAATTTACATTAATTATATATTATTTAATTTTTAAAGCCATGATATTTAAACTAACATGATCCTTGATCATACGATAATCCATAGATTAGTAGAACGGACGTGGAACGGGAGGATATTGGAGCATAAACAATGAGGAAACAATAATTTTTTTAGGCGTTGTAATCGGAATTCAAGGTTTGCAGTTGGCAACATTCTTCTTTTCGTTGTCAAGCAAGATGGCGGACCAAGTAAGTGCCGATATTTTTGATAAAATTATGCATTTTTATTTATTTTTATGCGTTTATAATCCATAATATCGGTGGTTTATTAAGTGACGATATATATTGATTATTTATTACAAAAAACAAGAAGTGTTCATAGTGAAAATGTTTACATTGTGTTCATCCACGTGGGGTATTGATTCGAGCATCAAATTTGTTTTAAAAATACACTTTAAATTAATTAAAACTTAATTCTTCAAAACTTATTGTTTTGCTATCGAAATGCACTCTTAAATAAGTAATGTTTTATAAAATGTCAGGTACTACTTTGATAAAATATGTTTACAAAATTTCTAACCAAGTTAGGTTAGGAAATAAGTACCTACCTTTGATATTTCCAAAAAGAATTGTGACTGAAAAGAGAGCAATAATGTATATATCTTTTAATATTTTGGTCATTTAGTAGGTATTTATTACCTACGTGCATGAGCATGAGCATTACCTGCGTAGTTCTAGTTACCCACTTATGTTAAAGTTACTGAAAGTTTATGTAGATTCAGGAATTAATGAAACTTGAAATTGCAGACGGAACGTTCATTCCAAAAGCAGCCAACGGTTTTCTTGAATCGTAAAAAGGGCATTGGCATCAAGAGGAGCCGAAAACCTCTGAGATACCATAAAGACGTTGGATTAGGTTTTAAGACGCCCCGCGAGGTAAATGTGTTTGGCATGTTTTTAACCTATGTGTGTTTTTCTTTTAGACAGAGAAAGCTTTCCAAAAACAGGCTACGGTCTTCTTGAACCGTAAAGGCGGCCTCAAGAAGAAGGACATGAGACATTATAAGAATGTCGGTCTCGGATTTAAGACTCCACGTGAGGTTTGATATTTTCAGTTTTCCGGGCAGCGCGGTGTTGGCTTCCATGGTCTTTTGGGATCTCCTTAATTTATACTTATTCATACTGGAAGGGAGACCATTATTTTCTTTCTTTACAATTAATGTTCTCTGTTCCGATGATACCTTTGTATATGCTAGGTGGTGGTATATTTGTATGTCCGTTCAACCATTTTATACATTTATATGTCTTGGGTGCTTGTGTCTATCCGCTAGTCAAAGGTAAGCTGCTTGAATATTGTACCTATATGCTAATTTGATTAAATACTTTATGAATTATGGGCTTGAAAAGGTTCACAGTGTTTTGAAAGGTTCAGTTTTTGGGACTTAATGTCAAAATGCCTATATTATGCTCAAGCGTGCCAAAATGGCAGAATTTTATATTTAAAAATGATGTTAATTAAGACTTTTAACAAAAAAATAACATATTGGGCATGTTCACATTGAGTTCTCACTATTAAATAACTATTATAAAACTTTTACCTTAATTACATGCTTAAATATTTATAAATGAGTATTGATAAAAATAAATCAATATTTCTCTTGATTGCTTTATATAGTGTCAAAGGATTAGACTAGACTTGTCTGGAAAACTAATGGTGTAGTTTAAAACTCTATTGGATTTGATTAAATTGTAAAAATATATATACTTTTTCTATTGAAACAAAACATTCTTTTGTTTGAGTTTTACAAAAAAATAATTTCTATTTGAATGAATTTGAATTGGTTTTCAAGACACTAGTACAAAAAGACATGGTTTAACTAAAATAATTTAGAATAAAATATGGGTACTAAATTTGTAAATTTCACTAACACCGACTGCAATAGAGTAGAACTGTGTAAAATGATGATATCAACACGACGGTCTTCTGATGATTTATGATGACAAACGTGTTTTAACCCAAACTCTGATTACACAATTGCTCTAATAGTCAGGTTTTTTTTTCCTCCTCCACTTGGCTCCCTGTCTAGAAATAACTGGGGGATTCTAGAAGAATTCTTTTGCCTTTTGTCTCTCTAGAGGAATAAATCACTTATTACTTAACCCGTACATGTAATAAATATATATTATTATTGGTGATCGGTGCAGTATTTTTTGCGTGAAAGCGTAACAAACAAACTCACATTCACATTTATAATATTAGTAAGGATCTCAGTGTATTTTGAGGACAAACAGAGTATTATGTTACTTGATTCACTTTGCTACAAATCAACTTATCCATTCATTCATCACAACAAACAATAGGAGAGGAGCACACAAAATTACTTTGCTCATCCTCTACTCTAAACTCTAACTAATCTGAATAATTTGTCTAATTTTCAGGCCATTGATGGCACATACATAGACAAGAAATGCCCGTTCACAGGCAATGTGTCAATCCGCGGTCGCATCCTCACTGGCGTTGTACAAAAGATGAAAATGCAACGCACAATCGTCATCCGCAGGGACTACTTGCACTATCTGCCCAAATACAATCGGTTCGAGAAGAGACACAGGAATATGTCTGTACATCTCTCGCCGTGTTTCAGGTAATATATAGGTTTTAATTTGTTCTACATTATAAGACTATTCGTTTCCCCTATTGATTAAATTTGGCAAATTAAACTACACATCATAGTGTTGCTCTGTAATCAAACAATTTGTTTTATTAATTATAAACTCTTAGCGCCTCTTTCACCAACGTCAAGTAGGCCAAACCGTCATTTTAAGTAACCGGGGATAATGGAGCTTTGTACGGTAAATGTCCCGAACATTAAATAGAAAAAAAAAAAAATGATTGAATGATACAGTAAACTGAGTGCATAATTCAATAAAACAGAAAATTATTTTTAAAAGTAACTAATCAACACATTACTTGTATGTAGTTTGTGAAAGAGGCCCTTAACTGAATTAAAATATTTTACTACTTGCTGGATATATTATATTATATAAAGGTTTTAACAAATTTCCTACCTGTAATCAAAGAAATGACAGTTAAAGTTTCTTCACCAATTCCTTTTTAAATTATTTTCATTTCGAAATTTTCGTAAAAATCACTATAGGTATATGATCACTATACTATACTATATGATCACTATAGGTAAAATATTAAACTGAAAAAAATGCATATTTTTTACATACATTTGTCAGTTCTATACTAATCACTACATATTTTATAACAAAGTCCTCTGCTGCGTCTATCTGTCTGTCTGTCTTTGCGATAAACTTAGAAACTACTGCACCAATATTCATGCTATTTCATGCTATATTTATGGATAGAGTGGTTTTCGAGGAAGGTTTTAGTATATAATTTACAAAGTTACGAGGGCAAAGTCGCGGGCAGCAGCTCTCTAGTATTATATAAAAGAAAGAAGATTTGTATGTTTGTAATGAAGATCAAAAACTAGTAGAGCAATTTTGAAAATTCTTTCACCTATAGAAAGCTACTATACTATAGATAGAATCTACTAATGAGGTTTTTTTTTTACTTTTTCAAATGATGATACTCACACGACGGTCTTCTGAATACAGATTGACGACAAAAGTGTTATAACCCATTCTGATTGAAAACTTTGTTTTTTTTTTTTGTAATATTTAAACTAATGTGTATGAAAATTAATTTTTTTTTTCATCCCCAGGGATGTTGAATTGGGAGACATTGTCACCATTGGTGAGTGCCGGCCACTCTCAAAAACAGTCCGATTCAACGTACTCAAAGTGACCAAGGGCAAAGGTTCGAAGAAATCTTTCAAAAAGTTCTAATGTAAAAATAAAAATACTTAAGTAAAAAAAATTGTCATTTTGATTTTAATTTCCACACGTATTTCTATTTAGTAGCACCTAGTCCAAAAATTGGTTCATCTCCATAACGACTTTATAAGGTTTTCCTGTGTGAATTTAAAATGAACTATGGAGGTCGCAGTCAGGTTTGAGTTAGCCATCTGACCTTATTGCCATACCTAAACCATGGATTTAGTATTGCTACCGTTCCGTTAGACCTAAACTTAATAAAATTATAGTCTTTACTAATGTGAATGTGAGTTTGTTACGCTTTCACTCAAAAACTACTGAATCGATCATGAAATTTTGCATACACGTCTGGGACAACAGAAAGGACATAAGATACCTTTCATCGTTCAACGCGGACGAAGTCGCGGGCACCACCTAGTTAAAATATAAATACGATAGAAGTTCTATCGATTCTGCAAGTATGGTTGGTGGCCGCTATGTCAATATTTTTTTAAATAAAAATAAAAGTGTTTAGGAATGCCAGGCTCCATGGTAAAATGCCCTAACCTCTTTATAAGTTAACAAATGAAGTAAATGTAAATGATAATGTCAATAGGAAAATTAATTTGTTTTGGCTTCTTTAATTTGGATTTAGAGATAGTATCATCTGTAATTAACTGCCTCAACATACGTTAGTATCTACTATTTAGTTTGTGCAGTCAACCTTTATTGGTGTATAGTGTTCTGTTCTGTGTGCGCGTTGGGTGCGGAATTATGCAAAATGAAAATTCTGACATTGATTGATTCTGAAGCTACACAGAAGAACAGAACCCTCCCATTGACTTAAGTAAACATTGCATCGCAATTGTTGCATTCACTAAAAATATGTGTAAAATTTCGTGTAAAAATGTGTGTATTGTACAAATAAAGATTATTATTATTACCTGAATATACAACGATTTCACTTCTACAACAGTGATTAAAAGACTTGGACGAATAATCACGAATGGATGATTATATTTTATCCAAGTTAAGACGATAAAATATATAATTTGTCGCATAAACTTAATGGCAACCCTGGTAAAGGAAAGGAGAAACCACAGAGTATCTCCGTTTGACTAGACGAGTTTGACAATCGCCACAGATTTTGAATCACAGTCCAATCAGATTACACAACATCGAGAGAAAATTGAATTCATTATCAAATTATCAATCAAAAAAATATGTCGGATTTGGACTAATCGCTAACGCAAATAATTATTATTTCTGCAGAAGAATATTTTGGTATTTTTTATAGCGATATGATATCTTTTTTTTCGAAATTATCGCTAAATAACACGCAGAAGCCTGCAGTAGAACTAGCCAAACCAGCTTATATGGAAAAAAGTGCGACTCTACAAGAGCTCGGGTACAAAGACGACAATGACCTGAGAGAGACAATTTACGGTTTGTTTTTCAGAATTTTGTGAAGTTACGTTTTTCGACTTTTGACTGTGTGTTTATTTGGTGTGTTTGTGGTGTTATAGACTTTTTGCGGACCATACGGGACCCGGAAAAGCCAAGTACTCTCGAGGATCTGAAGGTTGTTTACGAAGATGGGATCTTTGTGAAGGAGCCCACCGCCGATAAAGTTCCCGTACTGAGAGTCGAATACAACCCGACTGTGCCTCATTGTTCACTTGCGACTCTAATAGGCCTTTGCATAAGGATTAAAATCATACGCTCACTCCATCATCCAGTTAAGCTGGACATCTATATAAAAAAAGGCGCCCATACAACGGAGGATGAGAGTAAGTCCTTTTTTTATTATGTATTGTTATTTTTTTTGGCAGTATTGTTGCAAAACAACAAAAGGTAATACACAAAATAAAATTGCCACAAACTAGTCCCAAATCTTTGTGGATACTTCCATTTATTTGAATTGTATGTTTTAATATTTGCTTTAAAATAAGTATACCTAGATAAATATTTATGTGTACTCAAGGATCCAGGTAAAGTTCAAATTTAATACTTATCAAATTTAAATTTAGAATTGTTTCTCACAATGTAAACATAAAATTATCAATTTATTGACACAAATGAACTTTGCTATCTCAATGAGTATAAATGAAGTGTATTGTATTGTATGTGCTGTGCAAGTAAACTGCCAAGTAACCAGAATAATGGACGAAACACACAATCAGTCCATTGCGTCAAATGAACTGATGTGAAGCCAAAATTTGATTGTGAATGGTAAAAACTGATGGCTTGATGTCAAACACTGGATTTCAAATCGCGCCGTTGCGTCACATCAGTTCATCGCGCCAACTGATCGTGAGTGTAGAAACCAAGGAGGATAGAATAAATTTTCTATCCTCCTTGGTAAAAACACTACGCCGTGGCATCTTGCCGCGCTTCCATATCAGAGCTCATGTCAACGTCACTCGACCCGGTCAAACGCATAAATGACAGAAAATTGGACTAACCGTTAGTGGGCACAATGTTTGGCGTCGCTCCATTTGATTTAAGTAGTTTGAAGTTACGTCATGCCCCTAGCACTAGACTCATAAACCAATTTGTCTTACTGCAGAAAGAACTTGTCTTATGTTTTCTAATGAATCTCTGAGCTAGAAGGCATTTTCATGTAAGGGCCTCTTTCACGATCTGTCAAGTAGGCTAACGGTCATTTAAAGTCACCAGTCACCGGAGATAATGGAGTATGGTAAAAGTTTGTAAAAAGATTAAAAAGAAAATAATAATAAAAATTCGCCTACGGAAGGATGCACTAAACCAAGTGCATAATTTAATAAAACATAAAATTATTTCTAAAAGTAACTATCAACACTTTACTTATAGTTGGTGCAAGAGGCCCTAAATGCCTTTTTGTAATGTTATTATGACAATTACAAAACATCTCTGTTCTTTATCTTGATACTATAGTAATTATAGATGCTTACTAGCTGGCGCCCGGAACTTCGTCCGCGTTGAAAAAGGAAAAAGTAGCCTATCCTGTGTTGTCTAAATGTTTATCTACCAAGTTTCATGAATATCAGTTAATTCGTTTAAGAGTTATGGAGGAACATACATACTTACATACATACATACAGAAAAAAATTCTAAAAATGGTCAATTTAGTTTTAGTGTCATGTATAGAGCCTACAAACACGATATCTCTGAAAACAAAGTAACTTACTCCATGACCAATCCTTACAGATTTATTATTAGTAGTATTGATTTTGTGATTAGGACACATTCAGTTAAGAATGTAGTTAATAACTAGTTTACTCATAATAATTAAATTTACTAATTACTAAATACAAGTTCTAGTAATCTGTCATTAAAGCACAATGGTGTACCTAATAATAAAAATTAAGTGTTATATTATATGGATTACTGGCGAGTTCTAGGGGAGCCGCTCCACAATAGTATTGATAACAGTGTGTTTATGAAAACTTAAACCTCTGTAAATATTATTGACATATTTTTTAAACTCTTTGTAGATATCGTTTAACCTGTACCTCTTTAACCTCTGGTGATACTATTTATAATTTAATGGATTAATAGATTAATATCTGTATATAGAAAAGATTTCTGTATCTTTTCTATATACAGATATCATAGGTCTTGTTTTGTATTTTAACCGACGAAAACGAAAAAACAAAAACGGAGGAGGTTCTCAATTCGACGCGTATATTTTTTTATTTTTATTTTATGTATGATCACGCATAACTTTTGACAGGGTGGTCCGATTTTGATAATTCTTTTTTTATTTGAAAGGGTGCACCCCCGTGGGGGTCCCATTTTAATTTGGAAAAAAATTCCAACCCTAAGGGTAGGAAAACAGGGGATGATTGATTGTTCACTTACCAATTGTAGCGTATAACCATGCATAACTTTTTACAGAGTAGTTAGTCCGATTTTGATAATTATTTTTTTTAATGGATAGGGTATACCTCGAAGTTGGTCTCGTATAATTTTGGAAAATAAATTTCTACCATAAGGGTGGGAAAATTAAAAATTAAGCATGTAGTAAATATAATAGCCACAAAAAAATATAAAATAAAACTTTTTAACAAAAAATAAAACCGCCGAAAAAACTGAAAAGCATAAAATAATCTTCGTATTTTATTTTACCTAAGTAATTTTGATTACGCAACAACAAGCAAGCAAAAATTACGTAAAGAGTGATGCGCGGCGGCGACTCAAAATTACTTAGTTAAAATAAAATAAGAAGATTATTTTATGCTTTTCAGTTTTTTCGGCGGTTTTATTTTTTGTTAAAAAGTTTTATAACATAACTAAGTGTCTACCTGTGTATCCATAAATTTTCAAGCTATTATTATTATTTGTGTATTTTAACCACATATTGTCTTTTTTTTTTCAGTAAACAAACAAATCAATGACAAGGAGCGAATCGCAGCAGCTATGGAAAATCCGAACTTACGGAATTTAGTTGAAAACTGCATAGCGGACGAAGAATAAATAAGGGACCATATCATTCAGACACAAAAACTCATTTTACAGGCTACCTTTAAAAATGGCACCGGACGGAGCGTTTTCTAATGCAAACGACAAGAATGAATTCACAAAATTTACCAAATTCCTAGCGTACAAGAGTGTACAGGTCATTGTGGAGTCTCGTAAAGGCGTCAAAATTGAGGCCAACAGTAAAAAATCAACAACAGACTCGGATTGGTTCAATTTGCAAATACCCGATTCGCAAGAAGTAAATCAGGCTACGAAAAATGCTCTACCGTCGGATAGAATACTGGAGACTATACGTTCTCAGTTGCACGTGGAGATATCTGTTCAAACTGAAGATGGGGATGAGATGGTGCTAGAGTTGTGGACCTTGGCACTCGATGAGACCCAATATGACACGTCGGTGAAAGCAATGAACACGGTCTACTTTCGTATGGGCATTTTATTGAAGTCCCTCATCACTATCACTAGAATCACGCCGGCGTATCATCTATCACGCAAACAGAAGACCGAGTCGTTTACAATATTCTACAGAGTGTACAACGGTGAACCGAAATATCAATCCTTGGGTGAATCGAGGAAATTCGTACAAGCAGGTCTGCTTAAAACGCCACTGGGTGGTTTTTCATTTTCTGTGACATATCGTACAAATTTTTCCATTACACCCAAATCGGAGAAGACTAAAATTTTACTATTGAAAAGCGATCATTTCGAATTGAGCCCGAAACATGTTATCTACGAATCGAATAAGAAGAAAGACAAGGAAATCAATAGACAAATTAAACCGATAGATTTGAATAAACCGTTGCGTTTGGCCGCATTTGTTGACGAGTCGCTTTTGAAGAAAGTGTTTGATGATTTTCTAGACAAGTACCCAATTCCCGGTTTCGTTTTAAAACTAAAACCGAGTCTTGTTATAAAAGAGAAACCGATGGTATCGAAGAGTACACAAGAATTGGACAACGGTTCTATCAAATCGAAGAGTCCGAGCGCTTCCGAGATGCCTCCGAAAAGATTTGTCGGGTATCGGAGCGACAATGAACTGCCTTTAAAGTTGCTTTATTTTCCGTTTGCCGATGATCATCCCATAAAAGAGTTGGCAGAATTCTACAAGGACTTCTTCAATGCACCTCGTCTGTCGTTGGGAGAGAGTTTGGACGAGTCGAAGAGTAGTCTGATCGAGGATAAGGGGATGGATGTGATGGGTCTGGACTTGACCAATGAAATCACATCGTACGAAAGATCGGTACAGGAGTTTGAAACGTTACTCGAAGAGATGTGCCGTTCGGCCGATTGGGGTGTCAACTGAAGTACTTTTGAGTACATTTGGATTTTCAATATAATTTTGTGTACATAAAGTGCGAAGAGAATGATTTCTTGATACTTTGCATTGCCCATGTAATTTTAAAATGACATATAATTTACAATATAAATATTATAATACATATATATAAATATACAGGGTGTCCCAAGACTATGCGACATGAAGGGAAAGTAGCTTAAATATCTGAAGGAAGACTTTGTTATTTTTAAGTTAGTAATACTGCATTCAAAGATTTACTAAAAATTATGTCATCGTCGGCTATAAATAATTTTTTTGAAATTTCAATCAGACATTTTACATTATTCTTTTCTTTTAAGATACTATGTTACTTAAGAATAATAATTATTTTTTGTCTATTCTTTCGATTGGCATTATAAAAATAGGGGTAATTTTTTTTTTCACATTTAAGTCGGTTCAATTGCCAGACGAAGTATGTAATTTTTAGAAAACCTTTGAATGCAGTATTACTAACTTTTAAAAATAACATAAAGTCTTCTTTCAACAATATATCCTATTTACGATATTTAAGGTACTTTTACTTACTTTACGCATAGTCTTGGGACACCCTGTATATATATGCATATTATGGGTACTATAAAAATACTATAAAACAAAACAAAATTTTTAACATAGCGCGGCTACGGTCATATTTGGTTTTATCCATTAAATGCGTTTTATTTAAAAAAAAATATTAATAATTTTTTTTCCTAGGTATATTTTTTTAATATTTTTCAAATTACATTTCATCGTCTTAAAATATTAAAACTTCACAGTACCCATGATATATGTGATAAATATATTATAGTATAGTGCATATAATATAATATCAAAGTTGGGGGAAAAGGACACTAATGATGTGTGATAAGAGAAGAGACCTTTATCCAAAAAACAATATTTTTAATTAAATATAATAATCCCTTTCAAAATTTATTAGTTTAGGACTGGGTTGTGTGATGATTATTTTTAATTTGCAATTTGTTTTTAACACTAGCTGCTGCCCGCGACTTCGCCCTCGTAACTTTGTAAATTATATACTAAAACCTTCCTCGAGAACCGCGCTCTATCCATTGGTGAAAACATCATGAAAAACGGTGCAGTAGTTTTTGAGTTTATCGCAAACAGACAGACAGGACAGGAGGATGGATATAATATATGACAAAATTAAAACATAAAATATTTTCGGAATTTATTCAAGTCTAAACGAGACTGACTGTTTTAGACTTTTAAGAATATTAATTAATTGTTATTAAAATAAACATTAAATTTTGTTTGAATATATATGAAACATGTTTTTTTTTTATTAGATTCCGACTCAACTGAAAAGTTAAAACAAATATTGAGCCGATGTGGTTAAATATAACTATAAAATAAATAAGATGCCAGTTTTTTTTTATTCACAAAAAAGAAAACAAATATCACTATAATACAAAAATTATAATTAAATAATTTGGGCTCTTAAAAGTTTAATTTTTAACAAGTCTATGTATATTATCTTAGTCTGATTTGATTTATTATTGATTGTATGTTTATATTGAATTGAATGCCTCAAAAAAAAAATTCAAGAGAAAAAACAAATATTGTTTTTTGGGAATAAATGTTAAAAAGTTACAGGAAGACTGATTCAACGGACTATTTCTAGGACTGATTGTCAAGTTTTTGATGTGATGACCATTTTCACCAACAATTTAAGAAATTTTTTTTTATTAATATAGTTGGTGAAAATGATAAAAAAGCCTTAATATATGTACAGCTTGTCAAAAAAGTGTAGAAATTAAAAAGTGGCAATACTATAGTGTTGTCCCGTTCTAACCACGCGGTGAAAAGAAAGAGACAACACTATAGTATTGCCACTTTTTAATTTCTACACTTTTTTTGACAAACTGTAATGTTGCTGTTAAAGATGTGTTGTAGTTATTGTTCCTCGTTTTAAATGGCAACACTGGTTTTTGACACAAATTATCGTCTCTAGTGGACTACTCATGTATATATTATATTTGATTATAAATCTTTTTATAATAAATATATACATAAATAATTTTATTGTTTATTTAGGGTAGTTAAAGAAATTAATATTAAAAATTGATGTCTAGTGAATCATTTATTTTTCCGTAAATTTGGTATTTCTATTGCGTCTGTCTTTATAAGGTCTTTATGATAAGGGCTGTGAAAATTTTATCCAGTAAATTACTCGTATATAATATATAAAAATATATATCATTCGTATCATTTTATTTTTGAGTCAATTTTACAAACACTGTTCTTTAGTTGCTTATTTTATTTCATGAAGAGGATTCAAACCAATCTACACCATAATAGCATAGAGTAAATAGTACTTATACTGGATCGGTAGATACTTACTTAATCAGTATAAGTACTATTTAGTCTATGGTAATACTGGTTAGTCGTCAAGTTTACGAGAGTTTGATATTTCAAGCCGATTAGTTTTGCTTAAGTTTTAACAATATCTTAAAAAATCATACAAGTGATGTCTGTGTATTTTTTGTCCATATTGGTAATATTGGTATACAAGCGAGTACAGTAGAACTGATATGTCTTAGGGATGTATCTGCGCAGGAGACGAATTTTTAAAGCTTGGGAAATGCTATCGATCAATCCACACATTTCGCGGCTTTTTACAGTACCGCTATTGGTCGCCAGCTGCCGCCATGTTAGCGGCATGTTACGGTCGTGTGAATGAGACAAACAGCTGCATTGTATTATGAACCTTATAGATATTGTATCTAAGGTTAATTTTAAGTTTTAAGCTTTCTTCCTTCGAAGATTATCAAGTGTGCACTACTGTATGAGAAATTCATTTTGTTGTAAATATTGTAAATCACTATAAAATATCTTTATGCACTTGTGTATGACGTACAATGACATATTTATTAGATATACATAGTGTTATATTATTATGTGGTCGCATTGACTGAAGAAATAAATATCATCGAACTATATTAAATTTGTTTTTTTTTTTGAAAGTGAAAACTTCTTTAGGCGCGTTGGACATTTTTTGAGATGGGATAAAATCATTGAATATCCGAAATTTCAAAGATATATTGCGCCATCTACACAACCGACACACATTTTTTATTTTTTGGTGACTTAGTACATCCGCTGCTCAACAGATGGCCCCAACTCGTGAAGTTATATCGCGCCAGTAATCAATTAAGCGAGTCCATAAATCCAATATAAGTTTAAAGATTTTTTAAATACGTGATGGGCCTTTATGTCTATCTTATAATATAAATACATCAGCATCTATCTATAGCATAGGTAATTAGCTATACTAAAAGTAATATTATAAAGTGGAAAGATTTGTTTGTTTGCATTGAATAGGCTCCGAAACTAGAAACTACTAGACCTGGACCGATTTGAAAAATTCTTTCACTGTTGGGAAGGGAAGCTATTAGTCCAGTATACCTCACCTGGATTTTTTTCTGATTACTAACAGGCTGAAACTCCGTAAGTAGCTTCGGTTTGCCGAGACGTCCACCTTTTTCCTCTGCTAAAATTCTCGATAGAGGTAGCTAAAGGAGTTAGCAGCCGTAAAAAACTTCCAAGCGTAGGACTGGGAAAACGTACCACTCAATTTGTAGGACTATGCGGCCATTTTATTATACAAATGTTTACTAAGCTGCAGACAAAAAATCAGCTTCAATTAGTATACCTACCCATCTTTCCCAAAAAACCACTCCCAATATGTCAAAATAATGAGGTCATAAAAATTATATTTCAAAAAAAAAAATTCAAAAAATTCAAAATATTACTTCAAAAAATTCAAAAAATTTTTTTTCAAAAAAAAATAGGGATCCTTACTAAAACTCTAATAATGTAACCCAAGCTGTAAAAATGACCTAAAATATTCCTTACATCGCGTGCCCTGCGAAAAATATTGATGATAGAACAAAATAATGAACTACGACTTTGCAGAACACATCAATATCTACAAAAAGTCTCGCGACAGCATATGTCTAACTTCTTTCTATAGTTATTTGGTTATGCCACAATAAGTATTCTTTCATTTTAAAATTTTAATTGAAATGCCGCCGCTAGAAAAAGCTTTTTATTTGTATCTTTGTATTAATTCTTATCAATGAAAATATCAAATAAATTAAGCTTCATATTCAAGACTGCTTCAATACCTTTATACATACAACCGTTTGAATTATTCAATTCGTTCGTACATTCCATTCGAAAGATATCACGAGTTTAAAAATGTATTAGAAAAAAGTCGCGTGGTCCATGACTAGGCGTCACTGGGATACGGACGGGACATAATAAATAAATAAACTCAAAAACGAAACGACTAGGCCGATTTTAAAAATTCTTTCACCTATAGAAAGCTTAAAGCTATATTTGACGACACGTTTGGTCTAGACTCTCTCTAGTCAGTCACCATCACCAGTCACTAGTGGTAGTGATAATGGCTCTGGCTAAGGCTGTAAGGTTTATAAGGCTATGAAGTCTATGAATATGAATTTATGAAATGAATATAAGGATAAGATGGACAAAAGCCCACCCCATCTTAATTCAAAAATTGTTTGTTAATTTAATTGTTATTATTGATTGTTATTTGTTGTAAAGTCCATATTGACTGTGACTAATGTATTGTGAACAGAAAAACGAAACGATAGCGCGATATAACTTCACGAGTTGGCGCTATCTGTTGAGCAGCGGCTGTACTAAGTCACCAAAAGATAAAAAGTTGTGTGTGTCAGCTGCGACACACGTAGTATGCATGCAATAGAGAACGCCAATGATTTTTTTCAGCATATATGCAAAATAGGTAACTCGAGAAAAAATAATCTGTAATTTTTTTCCTATCTTTCAAAATGACTGAGATATTAAACATTAAAGTACGGCTTCCGCGGCAAAATCTGACTTTGGAAATCCTGGCCCGATTTCGATGAAACAAAAACTATTATTATTTGAACGAGTAGTTGAGTACGCGCATCAAACCCTGGAACGTTTATAGTAATATTTGGTGCTAGTGTTCTCCATTTATAAGATGAACAAAAAGGCTCACAATATACAAAAATTGTTTTAGTTATAATTATTTTACGTTATGTTATGGGCTTTTTGAAGTGAAAACTGTTGGAGTGGCCACTTTCTCTATGGTTTTAATGTCATATGAAAAAAAAGAAGAAAATAATGTCATATGTGTAATATTTTCAATTAATATAAAAACATGAAGCTGTTCATATATATTTAATTGTAGTTTTAATGTAAATAGCCCATCAATTGGTAGCAGAGCGTGGTTGGTATCGTTTGGAAAAATAGCCTACGACGATCACAGTGATTTAAAAGAAAATTGCATTACAATGGCGTCGTACCGGACTATTGAAACATTAAATAGATCCAACTATGATACCTGGTGTCTTCAAGCACAAGCGATATTAATCAAGAATGATCTGTGGGATTATGTTAGCGGCGAAAATAAATTGTCGCCGACATCGACCGCAGAAGAAAATAATGCGTTTGTAAAAAGAGACATACAAACCAAATCGGAGCTTATTTTACTAATCTCGCCTACCGAATTGAAACAAATAAAAGGATGTCAAACATCAAAAGAGGTATGGGATAAACTTAAATCTATATACCAAAGTAGCGGTCCAGCGAGAAAAGCTACATTATTAAAACAACTGGTACTCAAGAAAATGAATTCCCAAGAGGATATAAGAGACCATTTAAATAATTTTATGGACGTTGTTGGAAAGTTAGAGGATATGGACGTTAAAATACATCCAGAATTATTGAGCATAATGATGCTTTACAGTCTCCCAACAACTTATGAAAATTTCAGAATAGCTATTGAGTCTCGAGATTTGTTGCCTGGTCCAGAAGAATTGAAAATTAAAATAATAGAAGAAAATGAGGCCAGGAGACAGATAGAAACAGAACCAACAGTAAGATCCGAGGCACTATATGCCAAAAAGAAAAATAGGTTCGTCTGTCAAAATTGCCACAAAAAGGGCCACACCACCGAGGCATGTTGGTCTAAGAAGAGGACCAAACACCCAAAAAGAAGTTCTGAAAAGAATCACAACATGTGTCTTGCCTCAGATGAGAGCATTGGCGATAACTTATGGTGCCTAGATAGTGGTTGCAGCTCACACATGACAAGTGATGAAGACAAATTCACAGAGCTAGCTCCCGAAACTAACGTTTTGAGTCTTGCATCAAAGGAAATCACCACACAAATTAAAGGCCGAGGAAAAATAAGAATCTCTGTAAATAATGATGTATATAATTTAAACGATGCGTTGTATGTACCAGAATTGTCGACAAACTTAATATCAGTTGGAAAAATAACTGATAACGGCTACAAGGTACTATTTGAAAAGGAAAAGGCAACGATTCTACAAAATAACACTGTGATACAGCGAGCTTTAAGAAATACAAATGGACTATATTATCTAGAGTTTGAATCGAAAGAGTCAGCAAATCTAACAATGAAGTCTCAAGATGAATCAAGAATGTGGCATCGTAAATTAGGTCACATCAATGTAAAAGATTTGAAAATGATGGCGTCAAAGAAAATGATGAGAGGATTAAATTTAAAGGTAGTAAAATTGGATACTTGTGAAACTTGCATAAAAGCAAAACTTTCATCTCTTCCATTTGCTAGCCATGACCGAATCTCATCTGAAACTCTAGAAATCATACATACTGACGTATGTGGACCGTTTGAAACTGAATCGATTGCTGGATCTAAATATTATGTATCATTTATCGACGACTTCACGAGATATTGTTGTATCTACTTCATTAAAAACAAAAGTGAAGTAATCGAAAAGTTTAAAGAATACAAAAACGGAGTGGAATTGTTCACAAAGAAGAAAATTCAATACTTACAGTCGGACAACGGTGGCGAATACAGAAACAAAGAATTTGATAACCTACTGAAAGATTGTGGTATCAAGAGGCGACTGACTGTACCATACACTCCGCAACAAAACGGCGTAAGTGAAAGAAAAAACCGTTCCCTGCTGGATAAGGCAAGATGTTTAATGATAGAGTCAAAAGCACCTTCGTATTTATGGGCAGAAGCAATAAGCACAGCCAATTATTTAATAAACCGAAGCCCAGCAAAAGCCTTAAATGGAAGAACTCCATATGAAAAATGGGTCGGCAGAAATCCAGCTGGAAATCATCTACACATTTTTGGTAGTAAAGCTTTCATCCTAAACAAAAACCGAAAAGGAAAACTTTACCCTAAAGCCACAGAAGGAGTATTCATGGGATACGCCAAAAATGCTAAAGGATTCAGAATATACTTACCTGATCAAAATAATGTTGTAATTAGTCGAGATGTAAAATTTGTAGATAAAATGTACTATAATGACACTCGAACCGCCATTGACGAAAGCAGACGGAAACCTGAAAACAAAAGTGAAACTATGATAGAACTTAGCAAGAAGAATAATAATCATAGTTCCAACTTGCCGATTCAGGATTATTCTCCCTTGACAGATATGTCATCCTCAGCTGCCAATTCAGAAAAAGGTAGTAAAGATGATATGCCATCTGAGGATAGGGGGGCCGAGACTGCTGATCAAGGCCAAATTTCACCCGAAGAGGATGAAGGAACTGAGAGCGATGGATATCAAACCCCACAAGAAACAACATCGCAAAGACCTCAGAGGAGCAAGAAAAAGCCTATGTGGACAAATGACTACTACATGTCAGACGATATGGAAGACAGTATGTTTGTGTCTGAAATGTCATATTTATCAGAACAAAATGAAACTGAAGATGACTGGCATGATGCAATTAAAGCTGAAATAAGAGCACATATTAAGAATGAGACTTGGAAAATCATAAAGAAATGTAGTGGTATGAAGGTCATTGGTCACAAGTTTGTTTTTAAAACAAAAATTGCGCCAGATAATACAAAAATGAAGAAGGCGAGGCTTGTTGCTCGAGGGTTTACCCAGAGACCGGGTATAGACTACAATGAAACTTTCGCTCCAGTAGCCAAATTAAGTTCTATTAGAACTGTCGTTGGAATGTCTGTACAAGAAGGCATGAATTTAAAGCAGATGGACGTTACAACAGCATATCTTAACGGTGATATAGAGGAAGACATAACAATGAAGGTACCTGAAAATCTAGAAAAATATGTGACGGAAATCATGATCGATGAGAGTGAACAGGATGACCTGACAATATACACCAAAGCTAGAGATATGCTAGAAAGTATAAAGAATATTAAAGGAGAAAAAGTCTGCAAATTACAGCGATCCTTATATGGACTAAAACAATCAGGGAGGCAGTGGTACATCCGATTAGACACGGAATTAAGAAATATTGGTTTTGTTCCATCACAAGCAGATCCGTGCGTGTACATACTGCAGAAAGGAGGAGCTAAAGTTGTCACAACCATATGGGTTGATGATCTGTTGATAGCCTACAATTGCCCTGAGAAGATGCAAGAAATTGTAGAATTGCTTGCACACAAATTTGAAATTAAAGATTTAGGAACACCACAGAGGATGCTTGGAATCGATTTCAAATACACAAAAAACACAGTGAAACTCTGTCAAGAAAAATATATAGAGGATACATTAATTAAATTTAAAATGAATGAATGCAAACCAACGAGTACCCCTATAGAACCAGGATTGTCACTTGAAGTGAACAAAAATATAAATGAGATGGAGTTGCCATACAAAAACTTGATCGGAACACTTATGTACCTGGCAGTAGCTACAAGGCCTGATATCATGTTTGCTGTAAGTTATCTCTCTCAATTTAACGATTGTTACAGTAGCGAACACTTCAAGAGTGCCAAACGTGTTTTGAGGTACCTGAAGGGCACCTCTACTGTCGGAATAACTTTTAAAAAGACCGAACAAGAACTGTACGGCATGGCGGATGCAGACTGGGGAGCCTGCAAATTAGATCGCAAATCTTTCTCAGGCTATTGCTTCATATATGCAGGAGGCTGTATTAGTTGGTCCTCAAGAAAACAAAAGAGTGTTGCGCTTTCTACAGCCGAGGCCGAGTATTGCGCAATCACCGAAGGAACAAAGGAAGCCATACACCTGAAGTCATTATTTAATGACCTGGGAACTCAAATAGAATGTGTCCAGATATTAAATGACAACCAAGCTGCTTTGAAGATAAGTAATAACCCTATAGTGTCATCAAAAACCAAACACATTGATTTAAAGATGCACTATATAAGAGATTGCATTCGGAGTGGACAGGTGCAACTAAAATATCTGGAGACTAAGAAAATGGCTGCGGATCTATTGACGAAGGGTCTACCAGGACCGCGACTCAAGGAACTGATGCCTCAATTAGGACTGGCATAGAGACGCGAGGAGGAGATTGTTGGAGTGGCCACTTTCTCTATGGTTTTAATGTCATATGTAAAAAAAGAAGAAAATAATGTCATATGTGTAATATTTTCAATTAATATAAAAACATGAAGCTGTTCATATATATTTAATTGTAGTTTTAATGTAAATAGCCCATCAAAAACTTCTATAGCCGCGTTATGACTTTGGGTCGGGAAAAATGTATGGGTTGGCGTCAGCAACATGCTACTGCTCACAGTTAACCCATCCAGTGTTTTATTAGAAATACGCACGCCGCCGTGTTGACATTGACAGTTGACAACTTGACATTACAGTACAGTTGACAATTTCAGACATTTGAGTTCTACACTTTTAATTCAAGAAATTGTGTACATTAAATGAAATTATAAACACATAAATACCCGAAATGTGATTTCTAATAGTGTTTTATTCAGGCGTTGACTGTATTCGTTCCTGTAGCTCATTATCACATTTTAAACAACATAACCTAGAAGTTCCGCAATGTATTCTATATGTCGGCAAATTCATCCGGCTACGGCCATTGAGCACTGCGTGAGCTGCTGCTTCTTCAACACTGATGATGTTTGCTTGGTCACCGCTGGTGCCAACATCATTAAGGTTTTCAGGCTTTTACCAGAAGGCCACAGTAAAGAACTCAATGCTGGTAAGTTTGTTTTGTTTTGGTATCAAACATTTCATACATAATTATTACTAGCTGTTGTACGCGACTTCGCTCGCGTATTAATAAAATATATATAGCCTATGTTATTCGCCGATAACGTAGCTTTAAACAGGTGAAAAAAAATTCAAAATCGGTCCAGTGGTTTTTGAGTTTTTTCATTACAAACATACAAAAATACAAATATTCTCTCTTTTGTTTTGATTTGTCCGAATTTTTTCATGGTTTATTATTTTTAGAAGAATATCACATCTGAAAGTTTATTTCATTTCGAATAGTTATTGTGTTAAGGTTATAAAATTACTGAAAATTCCCTATTTTAAAATGGGAAACTGAATTTTAATTATAGTGCAGGGTACATTGCATATCGCCTTCATTTAAGCAGTCCATCTAACGCCAGTAACTACCCTCTTAAAAAGACATAACAGCACATATGCTGTTATTTCATGGCATCAGTCATTTCTTCATAATCACTTTTCCTTAATCATACTAAAGTTGGCAGTGTACTCGCAGCACCTGTGGCATTGCTTGTGTCATAGGTGACGGTGGCCACTTACCATCAAGTGGACCTTAAAATAAGAGTCTTTAGAGTTTACGCCTTAAGAATCGATTTCATATATAAAAAAGAATTGGAGGCAGTCATGAGGACTGTCGACAGAAGTTAAAACTTAAAACTGAACGTCCAACACACACACACATACAATCGGGTATATGCAATGTTGGCGTGATCGCGTACATACGTAGAAACAGCTGCGCGCGCATTAAGTGCGAGCATAAGCATGTTGCTGACACGAACCCATACATTTTTTCCCTACCCAAAGTCGTATAATGCGGCTATAGAAGTTTTCATTTCAATAAGCCCCGCGTATGAAAATTTATGGAAGTAAAATCAAATGTCACATGTCACATGTTATGCGTTACAGACTACGATATGCTTCAATACATATTAATATAATATAATACATATAATAAATATATATATTAATATCCATTGATATTTATTTGTGAATTGAGAAAATTAACAAACTAATAAAGCTAACAAAATGCATTCATTTACCCTCATTTACTAATCTATGTATTTTATAAGTCGTTCGTAAGTCATGCGTCGGAGCTGACACACACACTTTATTTTTATGTGAATTGACAGCTGGCCAACCGATCCCACCAAAGATGAAGCTAGAATGTCTGGCAACATATACACTGTGGGGTAATGTGATGTCGATGCAATCCGTTCGCTGCCCGAGCGCAGGTAGAGACCTCCTGCTGCTTTCTTTTAAGGAAGCCAAACTGTCTGTGGTACAATACGACCCACAAACAAACAATCTTGTCACCCTGAGTATGCATTACTTTGAAGAGGACGATATGAAGGTACAAATTTTATCTATTTTTTTTTTTTTTCATTTTATAGGAATTAGATAGAGGGTTTTGTCACCTCATGAATTGTTTTTTCAGTTATAAGTTAATGTGGTATCTTATGATTTTAATATTTATATACTAAGGGCTACATATATTTTGTTATTATGATGTGTCCTAAAAAGCATAATTATATGCAGACTTTTAATTGTAGTTATTGGAACGGCGATGGTCATGGTTACCATTGGGTTTATAGTTGCTAAAATGACTAATTCTAGCAATACTATATCATACAGTTCTAAAATATTTACATTTTTTAACATAAAAGCTTGCATCAGCCACAAAAGAATAAATTCTTTTGTTAGGACAATAATTTTTGACTTTTTTGATATTTCAAAAGCTATATGAAAACGTATTTACAACTTAAAGGTGAATTATAAAAAAATGTTAAAAAGTATTCAAAATTATTGAAAATGATAAGAGATGTTAAATTTTCAGGGCGGTTGGACCACACATCCACACATACCTTGGATCCGTGTAGATCCGGAATGTCGATGCGCTGTAATGCTGCTCTATGGTAAAAAATTGGCAGTGTTGCCATTTAGGAAAGACATTGCATCCGAAGATGGCGACCCCTTAGAAGCGAAACCTTTGGAAACGAAGAAAGTTAATGTAAGGAACTAGTTTCTATAATAACAATTAACAAACGAACTCTGTTCAAAAGTGTTTCTTTGAAACCTACTTATTGTTATATTAATTTTAATATTAATAGTAGTATTTATTATGAATTTCAGGCACCCATTCAAAGTGTAGTCCGAGCTCCAACTCTAGCATCGTATGTCATAGTTCTAAAAGATCTCGACGACAAGATAGACAATGTTTTGGACATACAGTTTCTTCATGGATATTATGAGCCCACTTTGCTTCTTCTCTATGAGCCAGTGAGAACGTTTGCGGGGTGAGTTCATGTCATGGTTTAGTTTGTAAGACTTTCAAAGTAACAAAAACAAAAAAAAAAATATCCAAGTTAGGCACTACAGTTAATCTTGATACTTTTTAATAATTTTACATGTTGATATAAAAAAAAACCAATCTCTTTCATCGTTGGAATCGGTATCTAAAGAAGATTAATTTTCCATTGTATTAATAAAATTATGACGTGATTTTGAATTAAATTTATTTTTCTAAGGGCCTCTTTCACCAATTACAAGTAAAGTGTTGATTAGTTACTTTTAGAAATAATTTTATGTTTTATTAAATTATGTATGTACTTGGTTTAGTTAGTGCATCCTTCTATAGACGAATTTTTATTATTATTTTCTTTTTAATGTTTAGGACTTTTACTGTACAAACAAAGATAACAAAGCTGATATACAGCTCCATTATCCCCGGAGAACGGTGACTTTGAATTATGGTTAGCCTACTTGACAGATGGTGAAAGAGGCCCTATATGTAAACAAATATTCTGTATTGTTTTCAGACGCACAGCAGTGCGAAACGACACGTGCGCGATGGCCGGCGTCAGCTTGAACATGAGCGCGCGCGTTCATCCCGTCATCTGGGCCATCGGAGGCCTGCCCTTCGATTGTCTTCAGGCCGTTCCAGTGCAGAAGCCTTTGGGTGAGTCATTCAACTTTGTACTATTCAGACGCACAGCAGTGCGAAACGACACGTGCGCGATGGCCGGCGTCAGCTTGAACATGAGCGCGCGCGTTCATCCCGTCATCTGGGCCATCGGAGGCCTGCCCTTCGATTGTCTTCAGGCCGTTCCAGTGCAGAAGCCTTTGGGTGAGTCATTCAACTGTACTATTCAGACGCACAGCAGTGCGAAACGACACGTGCGCGATGGCCGGCGTCAGCTTGAACATGAGCGCGCACGTTCATCCCGTCATCTGGGTGGCCTGCCCTTCGATTGTCTTCAGGCCGTTCCAGTGCAGAAGCCCCTAGGTGAGACTTCAACTCTCCATTAACAGGACTCCACTTCACTGATAAAATAGATCACTAATGTTTACCCGTAAATCTGTTACCGAAATGAATTAGTTTTTTCTTTATAAATTCCAGGCGGTTGTCTCATAATGGCAGTGAACTCGTTGATATATTTGAACCAGTCGGTGCCACCGTACGGAGTGTCGCTCAACAGCGTGGCGACTCACACAACCAACTTCCCCTTACGTGAGTATCTTTCCTGTTACATTATTCTTGTTTTATCTATACTCTATCTATATTAATACTTTATGTTTATATTGAAAATACTCAAAAACTTTAAAAATTCTTTCACCCATAGAAAGCTATATTATCATCGAGTAGCATAGACTATATTTTTTAAAATTACGCGGGCTAAGTCGCATGCAACAGCTAGTTTATAATATTAGTATGGATTCCCATCCACAGGTATACAGGAGGGCGTGTGCGTGACGCTAGACGGCGCATGCGCAGCGTGGCTCGGCGAAACTAGGCTCGCTCTGTCTCTGAACGGCGGACAGCTTTACGTGCTGACTCTACTCTCTGACAGCGTGCGCAGCGTGCGAAGCTTCCACTTGGACCGCGCGGCCGCCTCCGTCCTCACCACGGCCATGTGCGTCCTCGAGGAGGACTTCCTCTTTCTCGGCTCGCGACTGGGCAACTCGCTCCTCCTGCGAGTCGCCGAACGCGAGAACAGAATGCTCTTCTCGCTAGAGAGGCCGCTAGCCGCGACTGTGGACCTCACGCAGCCAAGCGGAGACAAGCGGAGACGCCTCGACACGCTCAGCGACTGCGTAGCGTCGAGCGTCATAGAGATCAGCGATCAAGACGAGTTGGAGGTGTACGGTTCGGACGTGAGGACCTCCACTCAGCTTACCAGCTACGTGTTTGAGGTTATATACTTTTCTGTTTAGTTAAGTGATGTACAGTCGGGGTATGAAAACCTTCATTCCTTTATCAAGTAGTAGACTCTTAGTACTGTTTGATAATAAAACATTAAACAGACACTGACAGACGATTGAAATGAAGCTAATGTCGTCTTTAAGGTGATGAACCTTTTGTCACCCCGATTTTACGTTACGAATAATATTTTGAGAGAATATTATACATATCTAACGAATTCAAATATATACTACAAATCTCTTAGATATCAAGTGGTGCATCACTTCGCTTGAACTCGAGTGTTTCATATTAATTCATACCAAGCAGTGAGTCGCGGTCGCGCGTCGCGTCGCCAAGATCCGAAGTTACGTACGTGGTGGGTGTTGTGATACAGGTGTGCGATTCGCTTCTCAACATCTGCCCGATCGGTGCGGCGTCGCTGGGCGAGCCGCAGTTGGTCAGCGCTGGCGCGGAGGCGGGCCGCGAATCAGCGCCGCTGGAGCTGGTGCTGTGCAGCGGGCGCGGCAAAAACGGCGCGCTCACTGTGCTGCAGCGCTCCGTGCGCCCGCACCTCGTCACCGCCTTCAGCCTGCCCGGCTGCCTCGACCTCTGGTCCGTGCGCGCCGACGCCGACTCAAACTCGCCCCACTCGCCCCACGCCTATCTCGTGCTCACGCAGGAGGACACCAGCATGGTAAGTGCACGTGGCACTCTTGATGCTCACCTCGTCACCGCGTTGAGTGGAATGAGTGCTAAATAATGTGATCGCACGTGTGAACAGATCCTGCAGACGGGCGAGGAGATCAACGAGGTGGACAACACGGGCTTCATGACCGGCGCGCCCACCGTCTTCGCGGGCAATCTGGGCAACAACAAGTTCATGGTGCAAGTCACCACACTCGCCATCAGGCTCATTAGGAGTGAGTACTCATACCTTCTTAAAATACTTATGCAAAAGCTGAAACGTAAATAAATTGTATCAAGTGTGACGGTCACTGACATAACACTGACGTTTATGGTCAACAGACGGAGTGCTGATCCAAACGGTGCAACTGGAGTGGACAGCAGTGTATGCTTGCACAGCGGACCCCTATCTCTGCGTGGTATCATCTTGCGGCCGCGCTTTGGTCTTGGCTCTAAGAGACCTCAACAAGAAGGACCCCACAGTAAGTACGCCACGACCTCTAAAAGTAGTCTTTGACTAGTGACCGGATGTTCCAAGTCATAAACTGGGCAGCCCCCGCAGCCGCTACTGTAGTTTACTACGAGTATACTTGTAGTGTTTATGTTATTATAACTTATGTTAGTTAGGGTATACTATTGAACATTTTTGATTTGTGATAAACTTTAGATAAATTGTTGATCCTTCGAGCCGGATGACTGTACTGATTTGTTGCGTTCAGTGTGCGCGCTTGGCCCCGACGCGACAGCCCGTGCCTCATCGCCCGCCCTTGGTGAAGGCTGTCCCTTACCGCGACCTCAGCGGACTCTTCACGGCGGCCGACATCGATGTTCCGGTACTTTTTTTTTCTTCTTCACACATTCCACACAGCACCATCTAGTTCCACACTAAGCAACTACATAGTGCTTGTATTATGGATACCAGACAGTTGATATGGATTTTATTATTATTATTTTTTGTAAATACATACATATTATAAATACAAACATCCATGACACCAGGTACAAAGGTAAAATATTAACACATAAACATTTGCACCTAGCGGGATTCGAACCCACAACCGTTTCGTTAACAGCTAGGGTTACTAGCCACTAGCTAGAGCAAACGTGTCGTTAATAAAGTTTTCCAACAAATGTGCAGGTGAAGGGCGAGTTCAGCGGCAAGACGAAGGGTAAGACGAAGGGGGAGGGCGGGGGCGTGAAGGCGGAGGGCTTCCGGGCGGACACGGTGTACGAGGTGAACGACGAGGACGAGTTGCTGTACGGAGGAGATCAGACGCCGGCGTCGATGGCGTCGATAATGCTGGCGGAGCAGAGCGCGAACCCGGGTCTGCCGCGGCGCGTGTCGCGCTGGTGGAAGCGCCACCTGGCGGAGCCGAAGCCGACCTACTGGCTGTTTGTCGTGCGCGACAACGGCAACCTGGAGCTCTACTCGTTGCCCGAGATGCGCCTCAGCTTCCTCGTAGTCGACGTGTGCGCCGGACACAGGGTGAGCCAGTTTTCTATGCTAATACTACATGTAATGGATAAACTCAAAAATTACTTTTTCACCAATAGAAAGCTACAATATCAACGAGTAAAATAGATCATATTTCATAAAGTTACAAGCAAAGTCACGTGCAATTACTAGTTTTGTTAGAAAGGAAAAACAATTATATTTTTGTAATTTTGTTTGTAATGAATAAACTCAAAAAACTGGTCTCATTTTAAAAATTCTTTTACATATAGAAAGTTACGTTATCAGCGAGTAACATATAGGATAGGCTTAATTGATTCTTGAAACTTAACCCCTAGTCGAAATGATCTTATTTAGTGTCAGTATTACAGTATAACGTTTATTTATGGTATATGTTTTTAAAGGGACGATTTTTCTTTATCAATTTCTAAGTTTAACTGCAATTAAATGTTTTAAATCACAAAAAATTCCAATCTACACATTTATAGTTTGAAACCAATTGATTTTGATGCGAATTATCGTCCTCCCTAGATCCTAGCAGACAGTCTCGAGTCCGTAACGGAAATTCCGAATCCGGACGACGAAGAATTGAATACGAAAAGTCGAAACACGGACGTGGACAAGCTGAAGGAACTGCTCGTGGTCGGGTTGGGGCACAAGGGGTCCAGGGTCATCATGATGCTGAGGACTGACGACGACCAGCTCATGATATATCAGGTGAGTTATCCCTCAGGTGGTGTTGTTTACACTGACCCCCCCACAGACGGGGAATTTAATTTATGAACGCAATGTAAAGTCGGGGTACGAAAACCTTCGTCGTCATGTTTCAAATTAATTCCTTTATCAAAATCAAAAGTCTTAGTACCTTTTGAAACTAAAACAGACGGTGCAAGCAAATGTCGACTCAAAGGTGACGAACCTATTCTTACCCCCACTGTACTTTGCCATCACTAAGTACTTTGATTATACTATGATGTTGATTCTTTTCACAATGGGATGGATGTATCTATTTTCATTTTTAGATGATCTCTCGAGGACGGTACCTTTTTTCTGCCTAAAATGTATTCTATGTCTTTTTCTGTACCTTATTTAATACTATTTATACATCGACAGAGTTACAATCACGTACAAAATCTTGTCTAATTCGTTTCAGGCGTACAAGTATCCTCGCGGTAACTTGAAAATGCGATTCTGCCGCGTCCAAGTGAACTTCCCGTTCGGATATCAAAGCGGGAAAACCGATGCCAACGAAACCAACTACGAAATTGCACTTCTCAAGGACAACATAAGGCAGCTGAGATATTTTTGTAAGTGCATTTTGGCCAAATATTATCTGGCCTTAATACTTAACAGTCTTGCTCACATTCATCCAATATTAACAGATAACAACTGCAGTATAAGTAAACACATAAAAAATCAATATAAAATGGTACAAACTGAAAAATGTTACAGTCATCAGTTCACTCTGAGATATGAATTGTGGAAAGCTTGTAAGATATAATAAATTGTTTTGAATGAGTTTCAAATGTTGTGCTTAAATCAGCTAACGTGGGAGGGTACAGCGGCGTGCTAGCCAGCGGTCCCACTCCGTTGCTCATCGTGCTGACGTCACGCGGCGAGTTGCGTGCACACGCGCTGGGCGCGGACGAAGTGCGCGCGACGGCGTCGTTCCACAATGCGAACTGCGGCCACGGGTTTCTGATGTTGAGCGGCGACGCGTTGCGCATCTGCCTGCTGCCAGCGCACCTGTCGTACGACGCGCCGTGGCCCGTGCGCAAGGTGCCGCTGCGGGCCACGCCGCACCGCGCGGTCTACCACGCGGAGTCGCGTGTCTACTGCCTGCTGTCGTCCGTGGCGGCGCCCGCCAACCACTACTACCGCTTCAACGGCGAGGACAAGGAGCGCTCCGATGAGCCCAAGGGAGACCGTTTCCCTCACCCGCCGTTGGAGCGCTTTTCGGTGGCGCTTGTGTCGCCTGTTTCCTGGGAGCCCATCCCCAACACGCGCCTCGAGTTGGACGAATGGGAGCACGTCACGTGTCTCGACAACGTTTCGCTCAGCTACGAGGGCACCAGGTGATTCACTCGTGCAAAAACTAATTGACTCTCTATTGAGCACATAAATATGGAGAATGGACTAGAGCAGGGGTGGCAAACCTTTTTATGGATAAACCTGCAATTTTTGTAAAGAATTTTTTAACAAGGCTATGGCATGGCAATGTGCTAATAATAAATAAATAAAATGTTATGAGAGCCCGTCAATCATAGTGACGTACAAACGTCCAATTAATGCCTTTGAGTTACTCCCACTATTAAAATCAGGTTAAACAAATAAACATGTTTGTAAATGTAATTTTCAGGTCCGGATTGAGAGGTTACATAGTGATAGGAACTAATTACAATTACAGCGAAGATATTACATCGAGAGGGAGGGTGAGTGTTATTTTTTGTATTTTAATTTTTTAAATTACCATCTCAGGTTTATTTTGACTAACTTGAAGAAAATCTGCTTTTAGTACAATTTTCGTTTTGCATTGTCATCAAATTAATAAGATGCGTCAACATTATTGTTTTTTTTTTTTTTTTTGTAAAAATCAATTGATTTAGACCATTAATACAGTTGCGATAGGTTCTTTTATGAGTTTATTCTTGTAGGTTTGATCTAAAAAAACTGTTGCTGCTGTTGAAACCGGTTGTCGGCGTGTCAACGCCAACATTTGGCCAAACTTGGCCAACACTTTGGCGGAACTTATATATATTTTTTAATAATACAATATAGCGTGTTTAGGCTCAATAGAAAGTCCGGAACTTAGTTAATAATAAATTGATAATGATGGTCCTTAGATAATAATATACGACATAATCGACGTGGTGCCGGAGCCGGGTCAGCCGCTGACGAAGAACAGGTTCAAGGAGATCTACGCGAAGGAGCAGAAGGGGCCCGTCACCGCCATCACCCACGTCCTCGGCTACCTCATCTCGGCCGTAGGACAGAAGGTAAGAGCTGCCGAAAATTCCAAAATATACTGCTAGCACCCTCTACTTTGGGTACATTAATTAAACCACTTTATGTTTAGTCCAAATACTTTAGAAGTACAATTCCAACTATAACGTGCGCGGACATACGACGACCTCTCTAAGCGAACGGGTTCGTTCAACTGTTCAACCTTTTCAATATCATTCAATATGATACCTTTTCAATCTCATCGAATGAATCTGATTGAGTGAGCTCTTTTTGCAACGTCACAGAGCACTTTTACTTTCCGTTTCCCCCTTAATCAAACAACTTCAGCCGACATAATTAGCAGACGCTAATAATACTTTTCTTCTGGTTAATCGATGCGTGAAGGACGAACTCTCTTCGATTCGACTCAATTTTTTCTTTCAGATCTACATCTGGCAGCTGAAAGACAAGGACCTGGTCGGCGTGGCGTTCATAGACACGCAGATCTACGTGCACCGAATGCTGGCCATCAAGAACCTGGTGTTGGTGGCGGACGTGTACAAGTCGGTCTCGTTGCTGCGGTACCAGGCCCAGCACAGGACCCTCTCGCTGGTCTCCAGGGACCTACGTCAGGCGCAGGTAGTGTAGGACACATACTATAATATTATCCCACTTTCCATCGGTGTCACTTTCCACTGTCATTACGCGCGCAGCATTAAACTGTAAAGCCGCGTCCTCACTAGGGCCGCACGGCCACATCAAGCCGGCCGCTTGGCTAGGCCTTGTATGTATAGTGTGTACGCGTGTAGTGTGTACAAGGCCTGGCCGAGCGGCCGGGCTGATGTGGCCTTGCGGCCCTAGTGAGGACGCGGCATTAAGCGTTCTTAATTCCGCCGAAGTGTTGGCCAAATTTTGGCCATCCATACTCTTTAGTAATGATAAACCGGTGAAGGAATAGACACACTTTTGGTTTTCCAGATATACGAAATGGAGTTCATGGTGGACAACACTAGTCTTGGCTTCTTCGTGAGCGAGGCCGAGGGGAACTTTGTACTGTTCATGTATCAGCCGCACGCCAGGGAGAGCTATGGAGGTGATTGCGAAGTACATCACTAACTCTTATATTAAAGTCTTCACACACACAGGCTGACCGTCCACGTGATCGTATGTGGCAACAGTCGCTTGTGGATTTCGTTACACCGATACGCGTACAGTTCACAGACGATTAGTGTGCATTGTTGTCACAGTTATATATTATATGTGTTTTTTTACTTTGACGACACGTTTGGTCTAGTGGCTAGTAACCCTAGCTGTTAACCAAACGGTCGCAGGTTCGAATCCCGCTAGGTGCAAATGTGTATGCATTAGTTGATTAGTGTGGAACTGGATGGTGATGTGTGGAATGACCGTCCATTTGACGGTATGTGGCAACCGTCGCCTTGCTATAGGATTAAGGATAAGGGATTAAAGCACACATGCTGGTCTTCTGTAAGTGATGTGTGGTTGTGTTGTATCGTGCGGCAGGTCAACGGCTGATCCGCAAGGGCGACTATCACCTGGGGCAGCAGGTGAACGCCATGTTCCGCATCAACGCGCGCGCGCTGCCCAACGCCGGCGCAAGCGCACCCTTGCATCGCAGGCACGTCACCATGTTCGGTGAGTACCTCCAATAGATATCTTTGGCTTAAATATTAGCAGAAGTTAAGCTATACTGTCTAGCTGAGCGGTTTTCTTTATGTTATTGTTTAGATTTATCGTTATAAAATAGTTTTGTGCACGCGACTCCCTGATAATATATGTATATAGCTTTCTATAGGTGAAAGAATTTTCAAAATTCACTAGTCCACTAGTTCTTGAGTTTATTCATTACAAACATACAAATCTTCTCTCTTTATAGTATACTAGCTGGTGCCCGCGACTTCGTCCGCGTTGAACGATGAAAGGTACCCTATGTCCTTTCTGGTGTCGCAGACAACGTGTATGCAAAATTTCATATTGATCAGTTCAGTAGTTTATGCGTGAAAGCGTAACAAACAAACAAACTCACATTCACATTTATAATATTAGTAAGGATAGACAAATAAAAATACAAATATATTTTTTTTTAAATTAGTATAAAAATTCTCCAGATTTCTCTAGATTTTTCGCTGGCAACTTTACACCGATTTTCAATATTTCATTTAAATCAAATAACGCGCCTTCTATAAATCCCGGCTTCCTTGTATTGTGACACGTTTCCGTTGCATTTGCACGATTTAACTCCCACCAAGTAAGAATTTTTAATGCACTCTTTAAAATTGTTTAAAAAACAGCCACCCTGGACGGAGGCCTTGGCTACGTGCTGCCGGTCACCGAGAAGGTGTACCGGCGTCTGCTGATGTTGCAGAACGTGATGAACAACTACTGCTGTCACGTCGCCGGACTCAATCCCAGGGCTTACAGGTACCTATATCTAACAAGACCAGGGGACTGTTAAACAGGAGTTGAACAAGACCAAGGGACTGTTATGCGGGAGTTTAACAAGACCAAAGGACTGTTATGCAGTTTAACAAGACCAGGGGACTGTTAAACATGACTAACAAGACCAGGAGACTGTTAAACAGACTAACAAAAACAGGGGACTGTTAAACAGGACTTTAGAAAGACCAGGGGACTGTTAAAAAGGAGTTTAAAAAGACCAGGGGACACTTAAACAGGAGTTTAACAAGACCAGGAGACTGTTAAACAGACTAACAAGACCAGGGGACTGTTAAACAGGACTTTAGAAAGACCAGGTGACTGTTAAAAAGGAGTTTAGCAAGACCAGGGGACTGTTAAACAGGACTTTAACAAGACCAGGGGATTGTTAAACAGGACTTTAGCAAGACCAGGAGACTGTTAAAAAGGAGTTTAACAACACCAGGGGACTGTTAAACAGGACTTTAACAAGATCAGGGGACTGTTAAACAGGACTTTAACAAGACCAGGGGACTGTTAAACAGGACTTTAACAAGACCAGAGGACTGTTAAACAGGACTTTAACAAGACCAGGGGCCTTTTATGCAGGAGTTTAACAGTCCTCTGGTCGTCTAATTTTATTATTTGTGATTTTTAGACCATCAATGTACTACAACTATGGATTTCGCACGCCATACAAAACACTAAGAACTTTATGGTACATTTAAAAGTGACATATGCGTAGAGCATCAACTCTGTCATCTGTCATTTAAAACCAACCGAACATCTGCCATTTGAAGAAAATGTGTCTTTAAGTCGACACATTGGAGTTTAAAATGAATAGTAGAAGTTGGTCGTCCGTACCTTTTACCATCGACGTGCTTTGGCATTTGTGACACAAATTTCATACTTGTAATACTTCGATGTTTTGGGCCGACAGAATTGCATTATAATAAAATTTATGACTAACTAAACCCAGTTCAAGCTGGAAATTTTGATGTCAAAAATGATGATCGCTCTGAATAAAGTTGATTCCATTTTTACAAAAGTGGAGCATATAAGAGATAGGTTACAGAAATAAACAGTTTTGACCCATTTGAAAAAGTCTCGACATTTGGATGCCACCCGAGCTCAGTGGAAGAAACTGCTAGTCGCGTGCCAGGCTGCAGAAATAGATGACGTATTTCATTATCTCAACGAGTTGTTTGTTGTGCGAAGGACATACAAGTGGTCGCGGCGAGTTGCGGGCGCAGCTCCGGCTAGAGGCATCCTGGATGGAGATCTCATAGCGCTCTACACAACCATGTCCACGCCGGACAAGCTCGACGTTAGTATATTCACTCGTCACACTTGCTACACTCGCTACACTTGTACACATTGAACACACTTTCCACGCTTGTCACGCTGACTACACTGACCACACTGACCACACTCAACACACATGCCGCATTGACCACTCTTGCCACACTAACCATACTTGCACACATTGACCACTTGCAACACTGACCACACTGACCACACTCAACACACTTGCCACGCTGACTACACTTAACACGCTCGCTACACTGACCACGCTTGCCCAGACTGATCGCTCTCAATACACGTGGCTAAAGACCATACTCAACACACTAACTACACTGACCATTCTTGCCACACTCAAGTACACATTAACCACACTGACCACACTCGCCACACTGAACACACTCAACACACTTGTCACACTGATCACACTCAACACCCCAACTACACTGGCCACACTCAACACACTTGTCACACTGACCACACATCACACTCGCTAAAACACAATTTATCTAAACGTCAAAACTTAAACCTAAATGTGTATGTTGTTACAGATTGCAAAGAAAATCGGCACAAAAATAGAGGAGATAACGGCGGATCTATTGGAGATAGACAGACTGACAGCACATTTTTAGTATTTAATTATTTTATGTAAATAATCGAATAAGAATGATTTTTTTAACATGGTGTTTTATTTTTTATTTTCTTTACTTTTGTGATTCTTTAATCAGGCCCATGTGTGAAAAAAAAATGCGTAAAATGTATCCCTCAAAAATTTTTAGGCTTAAATCCCAATTAAATTTTTAGGCAGTGAGCTATTAAACCCGAAATCAAGGTTTATAGTTTAGCCTAAATGTCTAAAAATATCCGAGCTTTTGTAAAATAAAAACTCCATTTGGACGTCGTCACAGTCAAGTAGAAGGGCCTTCTTGACAAAATTTGATACAATATAATCCAAAAACTTACAAACAATATAATATTGTTATCACTCTCTACTTGGGGTACTTTAATTAAACCACTTTATGTTGAGTGCCAATACTTTTATTGACCGATAGGTACAATCAGAACTACAATTCCAACTATAAGGTACGACATACGACATCGACCTCTCTTCGCGAACGCGTTCGTTCAACTGACTGATACCTTTTGAATCTCACCGAATGAACCTGAATGAATGAGCAACTCTTTTTGCAACGAGCAGTTTTTACTATACTTTCCGCCTTAGGGTCAGCGCCGACCGACGGAGTGGCGGCGAAGAGACTAAAGCGCTATCAATTGAAAATCGACTTTAGTTTCTTTAGCTGAAGATTCACCGCGCGCCGCTCGCCCGCGCTTGTCGACGCGAGAGTATTTTTTATTATTATACCACTTTCAATCACATACTGAAGTAACTAAAGTCGATTTTCAAATGATAGCTCATTAGTCTCTTCGCCACCACTCCGTCGGTCGGCGCTGACCCTTAATCAGTCTTAAAAACTTCAGTCGACATAAATAGCAGACGCTAGCAGTATAAGATGTGCAGAAAAGTTTATCATACAAATCCCTTACACAATTACACCTTATACTTACACCTGCCTTACACTTTATACCTGTAAGGGACATACTCGTAAGTAGCGAAGTGTGCCTCACACTGCGATTGGCCCACGTGAAATAACAGCATGTGTGCAGTTGCGTTTCGGTAAGTGAGTAAGGGATGCGAGAGCACATTTCCCTATTCCTTACTCTAATACTAAGGTCGCAGCGTATTTTCAGCCTCTATGGCATGGCGTCGCCATGAACATGAATAAATATTTTTATTTACCCACTAGCTGGTGCCCGCGACTTCTTTCGCGTTAAAAATTATAAGCATTATACCTAGCGTCTGACATCTTTATTGCTATTACACTTTCTCCAGGCGTTAGTTTTTTTTAATTCTAGATGATCCCTCGGGAACAGTACTTTTTTCTGGATGAAAGGTACCATAGCCGTCTTTCGGAACATAATATCATTACAAAAAAAGTAATCTATGTATTTCAATTGTCTGGTATCCATAAACCATAATATAAGCATTAGTTGTTACTGTGGAACTGGATGGTGCTGTGTGGAATGTGTGAAAATATTTATTTATCTATTTAGGTATTTATTATTATTAATATTTATTTATTATCAGTTGAGTAGTTAATTCGTGAAAAAGGTAACAGACAGCCAGACAGAGTTACTTTCACATTTATAATATTAAGTATAGATTACACTACATATTACATAACTGGTAAATTACATAAAATAACTGAATTTTATACTGTAGGCTGCTAATTATGTGCAGCGAATGTTCCGCGAACTCACCAAGGATTAGCAGAAAAACTAGCGCACAGACCGAATGTAGGCAAAATTACAAATTACAATAGAACAATGTGAGATTATTATGGACATTGTTACGCATAGCTTCCGGTAAAAGTGGGATTTCAATGTTTGGTTGCGCAATCGTAGGCTAGCGTTCGCACTAATGATAGCATCCGCTGAATGCGTTTTGCACATTCACTAGGTAACTATGCAATGAGCCTACTATTATTATGATCTAAGACCATAAAACTACTACAACATGGAACCCGCGTGCCATACAAAACACTACGAATTTTATGGAACATTTAAAAGTGACATATGCATAGAGCATGAACTGTCATTTAAAACAAAACAAACATAATAATAAGTACGTAGTTTATAGAAAATGTGACTTTACGTCAACCCATTAGAGTTTAAAATGAAATAGTAGAAGTTGATCGTTACTACCTTTCACCATTGACGCGTGAAGGCAAGAGTCCGCCATGATTCTGTCGAAGGCGTTCTTTTTATGTGCCGCTTTGGCATTTGTGACGTAAATTCCATTGTAGTATTTCGATGGATCTAAGACAATCATTTTGTGGCATTCTCTAATTTATTTTGGCTTTTAGTGGCACGGCACTAAAGGCCAAAAATGGCACTTAACGTTCTGCATAAACTGGATAGTAACCTTTACCTACTATAAATGACCTACTGTAGCATTTTTGTCTTAGGGAACGTACTCATACTACGTGACCCATTTTTTACAATTTGTTACCCCCCCCCCCCTCGGTGACCACCCGTAGTATATACCAAGACCCCTCTTCCCTTATAGTTTTCAATTGTAACAGAAACTTCATTCACAAAATTGACTACGAGACAAAAACCTAAGACCTCCCCCCAGCCCCTGTGATTGTGTTATTTTGAAAACCCCTCTCCTCCCCTTAAACAGGTCACGTCACAGATTATGAAGACTATGTGGGTCACGTAGTACGTTCCCTTAGTTGGTGTGTCGAAATTCTTATACTAGACTAGCTGGCACCCGCGACTTCGTCCGCGTTGAAAAAGTAAAAAGTAGCCTATCCTGTGTCCTGTACGTCTAAAAGTTTAGCTACCAAGTTTCATGAAAATCAGTTAATTCGTTTAAGAGTTACGGAGGAACAGACATACTTACATACATACAGAAAAAAATTGTAAAAATGGTCAATTTAGTTTGAGTATCATGTATAGAGCCTATAAACACGATATCTCTGAAAACAAAGTAACTTACTCCATGACCGACCCTTACAAATTTATTATTAGTATTGATGATGATTCACTGATCGGTATAGAAAATTGTTATTATAATGTTATACAACCTCTATGGATGGATCTATTAAAAGATCATCTTGAGCTTGTAAATCATGTAAATGTGACTTGTCAGTTATTAAAAGACGTAAAAACTCAATAAGTAATATTGGAAGCTGCCAAGGTTTGGAACTTTCTGTCGGTGTCTGTATTTCCGAGCTGATATAGCCCTAATCTTTTCAAAATTCGAGTGAATAGGCATTTTCTGTGTGAGTCATAGGCCTCATCCTTGCTACACAGCTGGTTGTTGGCTAAGAGCAAACCCATCTCTAATAAAAAAAAGACGAAAATACTTTAAAATGGATGAGGACCAGTTTATGGTCCAAGCAATAAAAGTTTAATAACAAGGGATGTCTTTACATAGTATAAATTCATGTCGCTTTCTGTTTCTATCTGGCTAGTAAACCACTCATCGGATTTTGATGCGGTTTTCACCATCATTTAGATAATATTGCAAGGAATTTCAATATTTTTACATAGTAAAAAAACTAGTATCTACAACAGTTGAGTTTTGAGTTTCAACAGAGAGTGTAAAAAGTTGCAAATAATCTTATGTATTTAGATCTAATTTCCTACAATCCGATTACAAAAATGAATGCAGTCAGTTACATAATTTCGTTCGGACCGACATATCGACTTCTTCTACAATTAGACACAATTTAGAAAGTGATCATTTAACATTTCAATTAAAAAAACTTGGATTAGATACGACACATTAGATATGTACTTTCATTTTGCATCGATACCTATCGATTACAATAAGTTCTATGGGTCATGAAAATTAACTGATTTTTATATTAACTGATTCATCTTAAAAGAATATGTATGTATGATAGGCACATACATACATATACAAAGCTACTCTTGAGATTTATTATTAGTATTTATTGATTGATTGATGATGAAAAAATAATTTTGCTATGCTTATGGGGAAGAGTGGCGTATTTAGTTTAAAATTTTAATAACCTCGTTCGATTTTTAAATTTACTCGATAGTCCGTTATATTTAGAGTCTCTTTCACCATCTCTAAGTAAAGTGTCAAGTAGGCTTAAAGTCACCGGTAAGACCATTTAAGGTCAAGGGTGATTTCAATGAAATTGACACAAGATACTCGTAACATTTACTCGCCAATACGAGTAAGCTTAACTTGAAAAGTAACTAATTAACAATTAACTTTTACTTAGTGAGAGGTCCTTAGTGTTTTTCTTATGTTAAGGTCGACACACCTGCTGGTGGCTACCGTCGCCAATAACAAAAGCAATGCCACAGGGTGCAGAAATTGCGATTGCGATTAAGTCTGATTAAGGGTAGGGAATTAGGAAGGGAAAGGGAAATGGGCTCTTGTATCCCTTTACTACTTTAAAAAGTACATTTATTAAGTTGACCTAGCCGGGGTCGAACCCGGGACCCCTGAGACAGAGCACCCTAACCACTCATCCAACGGGCTCGTCAATAGAGTATCTATATTAGAAACAAGCTGGTGCCCGCGACTTCGTCCGCGTTGAAAAAGAAAAAAGTAGCCTATCTTGTGTCCCGTACGTCTAAATGTTTATTTACCAAGTTTCATGAAAATCAGTTAATTCGTTTAAGAGTTATGGAGGAACATACATACATACATACATACATACATACATACATACATACATACATACATACATACATACATACATACATACATACATACATACATACATACATACATACATACATACATACATACATACATACATACATACATACATACATACATACATACATACATACATACATACATACATACATACATACATACATACATACATACATACATACATACATACATACATACATACATACATACATACATACATACATACATACATACATACATACATACATACATACATACATACATACATACATACATACATACATACATACATACATACATACATACATACATACATACATACATACATACATACATACATACATACATACATACATACATACATACATACATACATACATACATACATACATACATACATACATACATACATACATACATACATACATACATACATACATACATACATACATACATACATACATACATACATACATACATACATACATACATACATACATACATACATACATACATACATACATACATACATACATACATACATACATACATACATACATACATACATACATACATACATAAAGAAAAAAAATTCTAAAAACGGTCAATTTAGTTTCAGTACCATGTATAGAGCCTATAAACACGATATATCTGAAAACAAACCCTTACAGATTTATTATTAGTATTGATTGATTGATGACGATGATGATAGCCTATGTTTCTCGCTGATAACGTAGCTTCCCTACAGTGAAAGAATTTTTCAAATCGATCCAGTAGTTTCGTTCTTAGGCTATTCAATTCAAAAAAACAAATAAACAAAACTTTCTTTATAATTTATCTATTTAAAAACAAGTTGAGATATAATATTATATACAAAAAGAAAATACAATTATTAAACTAAACTAAATAAAACTAAACTAAAATCTAAAAATAAAAACTAAGTAAGCCTAAAAAATATCTAAAAATTTATAATTTATAATTTATAAGATATATATGAAAAAAAAAAATTAAAATTAATACTTTTTGTACAAGATATAACTACGAATGCATATTTGCTTTTTTGCTAATAGATGTTACCGCATCTTACGTATTTTACATATTATATTTATTACGTGGTTATATTAGATAAAAAAATTTCATAAATATTTCCGTGTTCTTAAAAACTAGACTATGTAACTAGTTCACAGTGAAATAAAATGGATATTAAACTGTTTATTTGATTGAGTCGTCAGTATTTCTTTCAGTTAAAATTAAAACACACACACAGTTTACACTGTAGTTGCTCTAGTACCATTGAACTGTACCATTAATAGTACTAGTTTTAACTAGGAGAAAATTTTCATTGATCACTACATTTATAAAATTATATTATATTAAATTATATTAATTATATTATAAAATTATAATCACTCTGTCTGTCTATTCGCTCAAAAACTAGTGCACCGTTTTTCATGCCGTTCTCACCAATGGATAGAGAGGTTCTCGAGGAAGGTTTTTAGTATATAATTTACAAAGTTACGCGGGCGAAGTCGCGTGCAACAGCTAGTATCAATCATCAATACTAATAATAAAATGTAGATATGTATGTTGAATGCTCCTCCATAACTTAAACGAATTAACTGACTTTCATGAAACGTGCTAGATAAACATTTAGACATACAGGACATAGGATAGGCTACTTTTTCTTTTTCAACGTGGACGAAGTCGCGGGCGCCAAATAGTATTATATAAACAAACCGTTAATCGCTCTTTAGTGATAACCAATTAACCATATCAAAGTATAGACAGACAGACAGATAAAAAGAAAAAAAGCTCCATGCGAAATCGCGGACACCAGTTTGTTTTTAAATAAATAAATAAAATATTGCATCAATACAATATTTTGGATAGATTTTTCTTATCGTGGAGAAGTCTTTCTAGTTTCTCTATAGTAGTAATAGCTACTACTATTATTCGCATGGCGCTGTCATATAAATTAAAACACAACAAACAAAAAAAACGTAGTAAAATTACCATGAATGAAATCGTAGTTTACAACATTTTAACGTGCCTCATTTCCATTGCCACCTCTCAAATGTTTAATAATAAAATTCCAAATAGAAAACGAGCATTGCACGCAATCCAACCCAGCAATAGACAAGAACATTCACTTTTCGAACTGTCTGAAGTCTGTGACATAATATAGAATAACCGAATTAGACGGGCCTCTATTACGTTCGAAAGTTGAATAGAATAGATGTCAGAGAGTTTTGGTTTCAAAAATAGAACAAAATAAAACATGGCCGCCGGTGGTACGAGTGTCAAACATTTGAAAAATAACTCGTGAACTGTCACTTTCGGAGTATAAAATGGCGCGCGAACATTATTATGACATCACAAATATTTGTGCAACGCAGCGAGCGACAACCAAAATGTGCTCAATTAAAACATATGTGAGTTTTGTGTTAATTGTTATAAATATTTGTTTTAAATATGAAAAGTGACATAAATATGTAATACAGGAAATGTGTTTTTGTGGTCAAAGTGCGGGTAGTTTGAATATTGTTAACTGACAGTCGTTGTCTTGTCAATTTCACTGCACTGAATACTATTGAAATTTCTGAATTTTCAAATGGATTTTACAAAAAAATACTTTCACACAAACCTTGTCCTGAAAATTAGGAACTTATTTTCAGGATTAGGTCCCAAAAATTGTTAATTTTTTGTGACGAAACAGGGATATTGGTATACTGTTATGGGACGACCGAATAAATTTTTAAAATGTGGGACGAACGAATCATAAATCTTATGTGTCTTTAAAATTCAATAACATAACATTTAATATAACTTTCCTTAGACGTTCAAATTGGAAAAATAATCATTTGTATTCAAAATTAACTGCCTGTTTATGAATATAATTAATCCAAATGAATGTTTTACAGTTGGGATGATCAAAATTAAATTGATTAAATTACTCAATCCTACTTTAAGGTTGTATGTAATCTGATTGCATATTAATTAATTAATTCGTACTTGTTCAGTGTTCCATATTAATATCTGTAATTCTGTTGAACGGTATATAAGCGTGAAAATAGGTTATAACTCGATAAATTGATGGTGGAAAAATTAAACTGTGAAAATGATTGAAATTTTCCGGAAAAGTTATCAAAGAGTTATAAATAAACTATTTGTGCGTGTAGTAATTGCATTCGAAAATTTAATTTTTTTAACGAAGAACTTCATTTCATACACATAATATAATATAACTTGAACTAAACCAATTTCGAGCGCTGAGCGCGTTTATTATATGTGTGTTAAATTGGCAAGAATAAGTCAGTGGTTGAAAGCGTTTTTTAACATCAATATAAAGTTTAAAGCCAATATCGAATGCGTTCAGGACAGTCGTTCGTCTTTCAGTTATACGTTCACTGGATATATTCAGCTCATAAAATACAAACAAGTGTCAAATGGCGTATACAGTGCCGCGGTCAGATAGGAAGCCATTACTGGAGTGTACTGTGACCATAAAACTCGAAATTTTTTGTAAAATTCTGTTAATTTTCTGACAATTTTTTTTTATAACCAGGTGTGTCCCGTGGTTTCATAACTTGTCGGCTCTTCTCGGTGATTCTCGGCAATTCTCTGTAATTATTGGTAGAAAGTAATCTTCCTAAAAAATTGGGTTATCAAATCAAAGTATCTAATAATAGTTCCAGAAACAAACAAACTTTTTAATATTTTTGATTTTTTATTTATAAGACTTGTCCGCCGAGAGTTTCGAGCAGACTATTATCTTTTATGGAAACTGGACAACAGATAAAATTAAGTGCTTATAAATAAAATGTTAATGGCCACACTACTCAATATTAATAGCGGTCGTAACTGGCCGCATCATTGCGTACGGCTTGTAAAAATGTCCCATAGGCTGTATACTCGTATTTACACGAATTTTAGTTAAAAATAAATAAAAAATTAAAACAACAAAATATATAAAGTAGTATTGTATAAAAATCAAACAGTATTATTAATTTAAAATTTTAGAAAAATTACATTTAATTTAAACAATAAATACTTACATAATATTTTTATGTGTAGCCACATATGTATATTAAGTTTTAGCGTCATATACATCTGCACATAATTTTTGCTATAAATTAAAAAAAACGATAGTTTATTGCAAAATCATGGTCGCCCTAAGCTCATGGCAACTTGTCGCAATGTATTTTTGAGTTATTGCTCGAACGTATGTGACCACACTGCGTGTACAGATAGGGACTTATGGCGCCCAAACTTTCAGAAGTTTGTGTATTTTGTAAACTGTACTAGCTATTTTATTACTGTTCTGAAGTCGTTAGCCTTTTTGTAGAAATATTAGTGGACGGCCTAGAAGTGCCAATTTAGACACATTTTAGTCCATTGGTTAGCTTTTGCGAGTGTATAACAGACCTTACTAGGATTTAGATTATATGTGTGTATGTGCGTGTCTTCTAAGTTTATTCCTACTTTTTTATGCTGTAATATGGGAATTGATATAAATTTCAATGTAATACTAAATTTTAATTAATTTTACTTATTCTAAATAATTTAATATCCAAGTAGAAGTTAATTAAAGAAGCTGAAAGCCCAGCTGACACGTATATGTGCCGAAATTTTGAATATATCTACATTTGATGACAAAAAGTTTAGTTTCCTGAGTTTCTTGGCTTTTTTCCGAAACCCTGGTAAATTTAAATTTATAATGACGATCATAAGAGTTTCTTGTAGAAACCTAATTGGCAATAAAATATTTGGATTTTGGTTTTTTGCGGAATTTTGAATACATATATCTAAATTGGTGTTAAATGTAGAGTTGACATGGATTTTTTTTTACAGTTGTTAAGCGCTCTATTAGTCGCTTCTTCAGTGGCAGAACAATCAGAGACTCAGTCACAATGGATGCCATATCCCATGGCCTTCCAGGAGTACAATGGACAGCAGGATCAACAGGTAAATTACTTGCATTGAATCCAGGCATAGTGACGTCAAAAAAACTTAGTACGGGCGTGACCAGGATTCTAACTTGCGTTCTAATTTCTTTTCTAACTTTTTCAATACTCAAATGGGCAGTATATTTAGTAGTCTATGTATGCTCCAAGAGCAAGATACGTATGTCCCTAGAGCCTATGACATATTCTCTCAAATGGACACATCTATTGAAAAACACCTATTGTGAAACAAATAGGCAAATAAATTCACAGATTCACAGATTTAAAAAAATCCATTTTTTTTTACAAAAACCAAATAAATTTCATAACTTTTAAGCATAATGCTTACATTATGCTAGGAGAAATATAAGATAATTAAAGAAATATAAATATTCACGTGCATAACTAATATTATAAATGCGAAAGTAACTTTGTCTGTCTGTTACCTTTTCAAGCCTTAGCTACTCAACCGATCATCATGAAATTTTGCATACACATTGTCAGGGATACAGAAAAGGACATAGGCTACCATTCATCCAGGAAAAAGTACTGTTACCCAGGGCAAAAGCTAAGCAAACTAAAAATAATTAATAAGTATAGTTCCGAGAAATAGGTAAAATATAATAAACAGTTAATTTTGATAAGCCTTTTGAGGACGCACTTGTAATTAAATCCTATCCTAATAAAGTAAATACCTATCCTAACTTAAACTTAAAACTATGCAGAAATAACTTAACCATTCGTCTAGACAGAGAATAAATTCTCTTGAGATGTCTTTGTTCTTCAGTTTTATATGTACAAAGCTCATCAAAAGTTTGTCAAAAATGACAAATATCTGCACCTTATAAAATAGCTTAGGAGCTGTAGTAGAGCAATTATCGGAATCCTTCCTAAGCTTGATATTTTGTAGACAAAATTACATTAGAACTTACATTAGTACTTCGGTAGAATATAAAGATGGCCCTGAACATGTTATATTTAAAGAAATAGAAATTGGATATCCTTACATGTTATATTAACCGTTGCACGCGACTTCGCCCGCGTAACTTTATAAAATATAAAATCTATATTACTCGCTGATAATCTAGCTTTCTCTAGGTGTAAGAATTTTTTAAAACGGTCCAGTAGTTTTCGAGTTTATTCATTACAAACAAAAATACAAATCTCTCTTCTTTATAATTTATTTATTCAGTCAAATTAATAAATCGAATAGCAATTATTACTTACTTCTGACAAAAGGTTTTACACAAAATTTTCTACAAATTTGGATATATTAATTTTTACTCAACGATCAATATGGGAAAGTAGTAGTTGATCCCTTGGGGTAAGATGATCCTTTGCGATTGTGCTGAAACCACTAATTATTAATACTAGTGAAATAAATCTAGTTTATTTCACTGATAAAACATAGCTTTGCACATCCTTTCGCCTCAGTCAAATCGTAATGGAGGCATCGATTTTGACGAGAAAAAATAAAAATTGTGTACGGCTGAGCTAAGGTTGGCATGACTTTTAGCTTATCTTACTTTTATTCAAACAATGTTAAATGTAATTACTGTTGTGTTTGAGGCTTTCTATTATACTTAATTTGAGGCTTTTTATTATGCTTAATTGGGGGTAAAATGATCATAGGGAGCATCTAAACTCTACCTGTCTAATCATCTTACCTAAGATGATTACTTTGTAAGGTTTTTTAAAAAAAAAGAAATATTGTAATGAAACCTCAATTAATTTCTGGTTTTGAGTATTATGAAAGTTGCATAGATAAATAAACTAGTAGTAATCGCCTTTATTTTTGGTTTACCTTGAAGAATATATATTTTACAGAGATTCCCGCTTAAGGGGATCATCGCGTACTACTTTCCCCTACTTTAGGAGCTACAGGCTTTGTGAGTTAAGTTATGTAAGATGCTGCTGTTGGGGAAGATATTCTTCTAATGGCTCTATTACCACCAGCAAATATTCCTTGTCAAGCCAGGAAAAGGAAAAGTGGAAATTAACATATTTTCGTCACAAGAACTAATTACTAGTACGGTCAAAATGAGCCGAATATGGGCAATCAGGGGGAAATAATTCGTTTAATTTTATAAATTGGTATAGATATACCTTACGGTATCCAGATTCACCTAATTCTGTAATCCTACCTGTCTATTCTATACGTATAAAATTCAATAACTGGATGCTATTTCGTTCCAAAAACCTTGTTCACGAAACACTGTACCCCCACCAATAATAAAGTGGAGATGTTCCTTAACAGAATATATGTTGGTCGTAAAATACGCGGTTACCTCCGCCCGGGTCTGGGACCTGCCCGTGTTTTTGTTTTATTATGAGAACCTCGAATCTTGAATACAGCTGAAAATGAAGTATGGACCTATTCGCTTGCCTTCTCGCAACTTTTACGTTTTTATAAAAAAAAAACAAACATTTTTCTTTTATATTCTTTTATATAAATATAACTTGTAACTTTGTAAATTATATACTAAAACCTTCCTCGAGAACCACTCTATCCATTGGTGAAAACAGCATGAAAATGGGTGCCGTAGTTTTTGAGTTTATTGCGAACAGACAGACAGACATGCGCGGCGGAGAACTTTGTCATCAATACTAATAATAAATCTGTAAGTGTAGGTGATGGTAGATAAACATTTAGACGTACAGGACATAGGATAGGCTACTTTTTTTTTCAACGCGGACGAAGTCGCGGGCGCCAGCTAGTTTTATAATATGTAGTGATTGCCTGTGTTAGTCGCTGATAGCTTCCCAACAGTGAAAGAATTTTTCAAATCGGTCCAGTTAGTTTCGGTGCCTATTCAATGCAAACAAACAAACAAACAATCAAAACTTTCCTCTTTATAATATTAGTATAAGTATACAAAAAGTATTAAACCAGTGCGAATATTCTTCGAACCTTTGAAAATACATAGTTCGACATGTTACATTTTTAAAAATTTTTTGGAGTAACGTAACAGCCGTTACATAACCGTTATTGACTAACTGTTACCGACAATAAATAACGAAAGGCTAATAGACAAAAAAGTAGTGCAGCGTGAATACTTTCTTCAACGCTGACGACGACGTTCACTTACGATATACTTTTTGCTTACTTTGATGACCTCGTTTCACTGTTCTAATAAAACATATTTTTATTACGCTGATCTCTAAATTAAATCAGATTTTATTTTATCAATTCAGAAGAGAAAATATTTAGCTAGCATATTACTAAGAAAAAAGAAATTAAAACTTCACTACATAGAAATTGTTTCTCCTTACGAATTGATTTTCATTATAAGCCCGGGGTATCAAAATTTGTGGGAGTTAAATCAAATGTCACATTAGGGATGCAATTGGAGGTGCTATACTATGCTATACTATACTATAGGATAACTATACATATATACTAGACTATAGGATGTCTATATATACAAGATATACCTACCTAAGATTAATACCATTTCCTCATAGTTACATAGAAGTAATCTATCCTGGAATCAGCGAATATCCACAACGCATTACAGAACCTTAGAGGTCCCAACAGTTCCCTAAATGCACTATTATTATATGTATAAGATGCTCATGACTCATGATGTTATATAGTAAAACTCCTACAGATTTGATGAGGTAGAAAATTAATACAATTTTCTCGTTTTTGCAGTTTCAAGCTAGCGACTACTCCGGCGGATATGATTTCGGCAGCCAATCTAACTCTCTTGGCGGCCACGATTCCGGTTACGGAGGCCACGACTCTTCCGGTTTCGGTGGACATGATCTGGGTGGACACAACTTCCAGCCTCAATCCTTCGCCGTCCACCAACACGTGGACGAAGAGAATCCTGAACCAATCAAGCATTACAAGGAGGTCGTTGTGCCCATTCCCAAGAACGTCGAATTCAAAGTACACCAGCCCATTATCATCCCTGTCCCTCAGCCCATCCCAATCCAGGTGCCAGTTCCCAAGGCGGTCGTTATACCTATCATCAAGGAAGTGTCCATACCAGTTGAAAAGTCCGTACCTTACCCTGTAGAAAAGCATGTCCATGTGCCCAAGGTAAAGGAGGTACCTTTCGAGGTTATCAAGCATATAATTGTCCCCGTCGAAAAACCTGTACCCTTCAAAGTACCCGTTTACGAAACCATCATCCACACAAAGAAAGGATCTCATAAGATATAAATTGATGTGTGGTTGATTTTTTTTTTGTAAAGTCTGATGTTTCTGATTGTTTTGTTTCTGTGCCTGCGCGTGTTATGTACCTGTTGTGTTTGTCATTAGTTGTTATTTGTTATTTAGTTTTTAAGGCTATTAAAGAATTGTTATTTTAATACTAAGTACTTCTTTTATTTGTTTTTTCACCTATGACGCAATCTCTCATGACCACTTTAATTTTTTTTTTAAATTAATGGTGTGGTTTAAACAAAATTTGAAATCCTATTACACTAAGGGCCTCTTTCACCATCTCTGAGTAAAGTGTCAAGTAGGCTAACTGCCATTTAAAGTCACCGGTAAGAAAGCGTATGAGTTTTACCATCTTCGAGTAGCATTACTCAAGGGTAATTTCAATGAAATTGATACATGATACTCGTAACATTTACTCGCCAATTAGTGTTACTTGAAAAGTAACTAATCAACACTTTACTTGTAGTTGGTGAAAGAGGCGCTAATAGTAGGCAATAATCGTGAAATATCACAACTTTTGTAGCTATTAGACATTATTCCCGCTTGTTACTCGTACAATACAGAGTTACATAACCAGCAAAGGAAAAAATATTCTTCGCATAGAACCAGGTAATGTATAAAGAAATATTTGTTCTTTGCACATTACCGATCCTCGAAAAAGCAGATTTCAAATTATGTTTAAGCACCACTTTTACAGCAAGTGAAATTTATTATTCATTCACACAGTCTTTTTGATCAGGACAAGGCCTATCGCTTTTTAAGCTAGTTCCTAGGTGCTGTTACCCTGTCATTTATATTATACTCGTACTAGCTGTTGCCCGCGTTTAAAATGTTATAATTCTCGATAAATGGACTATCCAACACAAAATGAATTTTTCATTTTAAACCAGTAGTTCCTGAGATTAACGCGTTCAATCAAACAAACTCTTCAGCTTTATACATTAGTACTAGCTGGCGCCCGCGTCTTCGTCCGCGTTAAAAAAGAAAAAAAAGTAGCCTATCCTGTGTCCTGTACGTCTAAATGTTTATCTACCATATAAACAATACCTACACTTAGCGCCTCTTTCTCAAATGTCAAGTAGGCCAAACACCCCCCCTAACATTAAATAGAAAATAAAAAAAAATCAGCTATCGAATCATGCAGTAAACTGAGTGCATAATTCAATATAACAGAAAATGATTTCTAAAAGTAACTAATCAACACTTTACATGTAGTTTGTGAAAGAGGCCCTTACACATTTATTATTAGTATTGATTGATATTGACATAGATACCAATTTTGATAGTATTTTTAGTAGCATTATATCCATAGAACTAGTTTTAGTGGGTATTCCCGGTGATAAGTCACTTCATAGTGACGTAAATATCATCTCCCCTTCTAAAAAAAAACTTAAAAGTAATAAAAAATAAAGTAATATTATTAACAATTTAATAATAACTAAAACAAGGGACGCTGTTCACTTCCCAGCAGGACCGTTGGAGCAACAATGTAATAAAACTCGACGGGTAATATCGTTATTACTAAAATCGAGCTCATAACTTCAAGGTATAAGCTCAGAGTAATCTATTTACTCATGTTTAATATCTGAAAGCGATTGCTATGTATTTACAATTAACGTATGATCTAAAATTATATGTTATCTGTAAAATTATGTGTTTTACTAACTAGCAAAGCGCCCCATTAGTTTAAACCATTGGTTTAAACCGTTGGGTTAAAATCCATTTGTAGGTTTAAAAGTAGTTACCGGAGAAACCGCCAGAGGCGATTTTTTTATTGTATAAGGCAAAATAAAATATGACTATGACGAACTAAATGAACAATAACTAGTATCGATATTATAAACTTGCTAAGACTGGCCTTTTTATTAATAAAAATTTATTAGACAGTCTTTTTATTAGACAGCACAAAATATTTTTATAAAATATTTTGTCGTTAGCAATAAAAATGAGATAAAAAGATTTGCAGATAATAAAATTTATTAAGGGCACTTAGGCGAGGACAGAAAAATGTCTAGCGTCTCTTGAGCGGAATTTATCGCTGAAGTTTTTTTGTAGAATAAAATTTAAAATTATGTTCTATTCAGTGTATAGTCTCAAATTGAGTACTATAATTACCGTGTGCTATGCTTAGCTATGCTATGCAGGATATAGTAGGTATAAGGGAAGTGTAATTGTCGTAATTTTATATTTTAAAGATGAAAAAAAGAATGGTTTCTTTCTGGATTTCTTGTCGGGATCGTCATGTTGGCTTTTTTCCGAAACCCTGGTAAATTTAAATTTATAATGACGTCATAAGACTTTCTTTTAAAAACCTAATTATTGATAAATAAATATTTTGATTTTAATTTGATTCCATAAGTGCTGATTGGTTGAGTGGTTTTGTGGGCTTACCTTAGTGCTTTGACTCAGGGATCCCGGGTTCGATTGTCGGCAGTTCCTTTCCAAAATTGGCAATAGTGGCAATGTTGCAAATAGTGGCAAGGCATACTGCATATCGAATTCATTTGGACAGCCCGTCTGAATGCAATAAACACCTCGTTATAGAATAGCACCGTGAAATAAAAGCAAGTGTGCTGTTTCGTTTTGTGAATGAGTGAGTTATTCTTACTATATACTTATTTTACTATATACTTATTTTAATAGGAGATATTACTTACCATTGAAAGGACCGCCACTCTGCTTGCCAAATTTTACGAAAAAAGAAAAATAGGAAATACTTCAAATTTTAGTAAAAAAATTTAAGCAAAAACGAATAGCAATTTTCATACTGCAACCTTGGATTAACAATAATGCTGAATCACAAACAAAATAACTGATTTGTTCACAAAAGGAAACGACGGCATTATTGCTCATTGTTAATATTTTATTCGGTTCATCATTCTTTAAATGGAACATTTAATAACATAATGTTTCTATTCAACACATTCAGTGTCGAATCAGTATTACATGTATATAGACACAGCAAAAGACTTGTTATTTATTAATTTTATTAAAATCATAGTGTTATCGCATTTAATAAGTTAAAAGCGAAGAAAAAACGTCAAAAATGAAGTTAAACATGGCGTTGTTAGAAATAATTATAAAATTGATTATTTCTTTAATACTTTTAGTTATGATGTTCATTATAGCCGCATTTTTGTACAGTGCCAAATATTGGCCGGACGTCTATAATTATATAAACGCAAACATTACTATAGAGAGTGTGCCAAAGCTATCAGAATTGAATATTACAGTTTATGAAGTCGATATGGATTATACAACGGAGTATTTCAATGCGACAAATACTTATGATTATGTGGACTCAAGTACTTTGGAACCTTTCAACACTGAAGGTGATGATTTTGATGAATTCTTTGAAGGAAGAGATAAGAGGAACGTTCCTGTTGAAACTGATTATCTGGAGTTGCCAAAGAAAAATGTGATTGTTGATTATTACTTTGAAGAAACGAGCACTAGGTTGATGAAAGATTTATTAGATGAAAGCGAAATGGCAGTAAAAGATTCTAGAGATGTGGAAATTATAAATTTAAATGGTGATCCATCGAGGAGCTTAAACATTATTGAAGTAAGTAGTTAAGTTTAATAAGATTTACTTAAGTTTTGAAATTGACTGCTAAAGTAATTTGAACTTTCAATTTAATAATTTATGATGATGGGCAAGATGTTAGATACTAAAGAAAACATATTTTCATATCACGAGATGCGGGTTCCGGGGTTCGAATCCCGACAGGGCCAAATTAATAAAAAAAATATTGTAACGAACTTTTATCAATCGAACTCGGTACCCTAGAGGCAGAGCGTTAAGGCAGGTACTCTATAACCACTCGACGCATGGGTCTTTCACCGCTTGTTACAATATGAATCATGTTACACCAGCTACAACAAAAAATTAGGCCAGATTTCCTTCCGTGACCGTAATAACATAAATTATATATAACAAAATCTCGTTCAACATTTTAACACAAACAATAACACAAGAGTTTAGATCACGCAATTGCTTAGCAAAAAAAAAAACATGTAATTGTCTCGTAACTTTATGTAATCATTTGACACAAATGTTATTAAAGTTACAAAACTTGAACTTTAAAGCTTTCTTCAAGTTGTTGGACATCCATTACTTATTTGTTCGTAGATATTAAAATCGTACTATCAAGATTATGTAATAAAGTAATATATATAGAATGAAACAATTAAATTTGAATCTTAAAATAATAGCGATAAGGTCAAATATGATGCAAACACGTCATGGTTTCATGCAGAACAATCTATCTTGCTCAACAGTCTTGAGTTGGATGCGCTAATATAATTTTTAAAGCTTTTGTAATAAGGAAAAGATGTACTCACGAGTAAGTCAGTTAATCACGCATTTTAATTTTTTTGCCATTTGTTTACGAACACACGGACAGAGTTCACGTTTTATTATTTTTAAGTGTTACAAAACAAGTTGTTATACAAAAAAAATAATTAATAATAATGCATTTACGTTTTGTTGTTATATTTTGTTTTGTGTTGTTCGAAGTTAAAAGTGATAATGTATTTGGTGATATCGAAGATTTCTTTAAAAGTTTTTTAGAAAATACTTCGGTGGGTTTAAACAATACAAATATCGGTGCTAATGAGACAGAAAAGGAACTAATTGAGGCACCAAATATTACAATTAATTTTTTTGAAGCAAAAGATGATGGAGTTATAGATATTGATGGATTTTTTAATGACGCAATTAAATTGTTTAAAAAACAATTAGATAACTTAAATTTGAGTCATAGAGAAATAAACAATGGAAATAATTTTAACGGTACTGAAGTTTTTATTAATACTTTTATTGTAAATGATAGTAATTTTGAAAAAACAAATGAAGATTTTAATGATAGTAGTGTTAATAATATGAAAGATGATCTAGCTATTAACAATGAATTAAAGGATATACCTCTAAAGCTTAAAATTGATTCTATATTTAATGAAAGAAATGGTCAGACAGACAAAAATGTTACAAAATCCGGTGTTGAAATAAAAATAGAAACAGTTTTAAATAGTGTGACTAAAAATCCAATAGAAAACGAAATAGATGGCATTGATGAATTACCAGTATATTATGATAGTAATGAAGAAAATTCAACAGATTATCCAATAATCGATTATGTAGAATTGTATAAAGATACGACCAACGAATATGTTGAATATAATCCTACAGAAATACCAACAAGTACTGAAAATATTATAAACGAGGAAAGTATAAATGAAAATGAAAATAGTTTGGAAAATACTCTGGTTTTAGGTGATGAGCGCCAAGAAAATTCGGTTGTAAATGTAAGTTACATTTAAAATTAATTAAATGAACTAGTTGAAAAATCGGAATCATTAATACCTGCGTCAATTAATACTATTTGTGGTCATTTGATTAAATAAAATTTTACACTCGATTGTTTAATAGCCCATGGAATTGGTATTCTTTAACTTACATCAAATAAGGTAGTTTTGATTTTTTTATATGTTGTTACTGATGAAATGGTAATGTCTAATGACAAATCTAAATTTTCAACCTCGAAAGTTTTACGGATCATTGTTAAATTCATTAAAATTTAGGTCTTTTTCAGTTTTTGTCGACTTTTACTACCAAGGATCTGTGCAACGGCAAAAGTCACAATGCACAATTTTTTAATTAGATTAAATTTGCAATTGAATGAAGATAATTTAGTCTTGGTACATCAAATGGTTTTAAAGATACTTAGGCTATTCAGATTTGCATAATTTCTAAAAAAATTGAAGTTTAACAGTTGTTTTTAGTTTTCGACAACTTAGTACCACTAAGAAATGGGTTTATGGTGAAAGTTATCTTATAAGTTATTACAGTGCACTAAATTTCCAATAAAATGAGATAAATTTGGTTACATAGACCAGTGATATGTTAAAGAAGACAGGATGCGCCCTTACCATACTACTAGTAACAAAAAAATGGTCCTCCAATTTGCACATCTAGTTACTAAAAATTTTCATTGCCATCTTAATACGTATTTTATTTCTTATTGGCGTATTCTGTTATTGTCATTGGTTGGTTGGACATATCACTGGTAATTAGGCATTTTCGTATCTTTCTAAGCACATCCGTCATTGGTGCCAATTTCCGATTTTGACACCGGCGCGTCGGTGCCACATACTAGGAGCGTTAGCCTTGTCCTTACGAAATAATATAGAAGTCATTGACATAGACCTGATAGTTCTTGACCGACTCTGAAAATTCTTTCACCTATCTATAGAACGCTATATTATCAGCGAATAACATAGGCTACGTTTTATGAAATTACGCGGGTGATATCGCGTGCAACAGCTAGTAAATAATAAATTGATTAAAATGTTCAATAATAATTAATTAAAGCTAAGAAACGGACGACGTCTGATTAAATATTTGTTTATGGGACAAATTAAAGGTAATTGTTTATTTCTATCGTTTTCATTAAAATTAGAAACTGTTCTATTTACTCAGCGGAGAGGAAGTTTGCTTTAATTTTGTGCATGAATTGGACGAAAATACAGAAATTACTTTTAGCTATTTCACTGACAACGGTGAAACGAGTGTTAAACGAGGATGGATTTTATATTAAAAAAAGCACTAGTGCGTAACAGGGAGCGGCTAGTGACAAGATATGATCATATATATTCCTACTTCATTTAATGATGATGTGTAAACAAATATTGTTGACGTATACCTACTAATAAACAAAACAGCTTAAATGGATGAACGCGTGAGGAAGAATAAGGTTTATTTTTTTATTTTTTTACCTATAATTACCAAACCTTGAGTGTTCGTGAGTTGGTCATTATTGTAATACATGGATGTCAGAATAATACAGATATGACAGAAACACGATTTTTATTGTGGATTTCTTAAAAAAGTAAAAGAGCAAATCGTACTTAACCTTAAAAAAGTAATACTTTTATAAAAAAAAACTGATTTAATATATTTTCTTATTTGGGGTTCCAATAAGATTCTAATATTATGGTTGTACATTATTGGTCGTACATTATTAATGGGAATGACGAATAATGAAATATGATGCATACTTTCACAAATTACGGTGTCATAGTTATGTGACTTCGCCACCAAAACATCCTTTTAATAAAGTAATGTTATATTCTTTTAAATTCTTTGGAGAGATATGTTGTATTTTTTGCCGCCCTCATGTGTCGCAGTGTCAGAGCGACTTTGACATTGACAGCTCGCTCTCAGTCACAATCAACTGACAGTTTATGGTAGCTTAATCTATGGTTTCCCCAGTGCCCTCATTTATGCACAGAGATAATAATAATGGTTTCCCGATATCTATGGTATTATATTATATCGACACACACACAGGGGCAACACAGTCCTAAAGGGTGTGACTATCTCAATGTATTTTCTTGAAGCAAAAAAAAAAGCTTCGCCGTGGTCACGTGACTAGGAGTCTTGAAGGCATTTTAACAATTACATAATATATGACAATGCATTAAAATCATAATTAATTTGAACTAAAAGTATACCAAGGAGGGCAAAGTAAATTGATTATAAATCTAAATGCCGTATCCATTCGAGTCTTCTAGGAGAACTTTTGGTAGGTCGAAGGTAACCTTTTGTGGGCGAGTGATTGATAGAGCAGCATCGCGTGATAGCCGCTATCGGCTCATCCGCTCCTTCCAACAATCTATTTCTTCATATAAGTAGTATGTATACTATACAGGGTGCGTGAAAAGATGTAGTGTTGGCGTAAATTCGCAACAATTTGTAAGAAAATCTTGAACTTAATTTTGTATAATCAATACTTTTAAATATTTTTCAATTTATCTAAATAATACGTTGCATTATTGTATTTCCACGACCTTTCAAATATTGAAAGATATTTTTAAATAGGAGCGGGGATACCATTCACATGAAAAATCTTATAAAAACTGATCTTATAACCTCCAAAAAACATAAGCTCGTTGGATTTCCTTACAATGAAGGGCGTTTATTCTTTTTTCTTCAGCTCAATAATTCAACGAGAAAGCAGCGAATCGAAATTAAAAATTCAAATTATGACGTCATAACGCTTTTGTTCGGTCATAAATAACGGAGTAATAGCTTTTGCTGTAACGCTCTAATGATGCCAATAAAAAACAACCGACGCTTATTAACAGCATATAAATCTAAAATATATTTATAGAAAGAATTACCCGCTTATACGATGCGATCTAATTATTAAACTGTATCCTGCGGTTTCACCCCTTCTTCCATATTCGTAACTGAAATTACATAACCAGTTACCAGAGGTTTATTTTTATAAAAAATCAGATTATCTCGGTAATGATCGGTTGTTTTCGGGCCACCAAATTGCATCTCCCGTTCGCATTAACACGCGAACTCTGAAACAATCTCCATTGGGAGATGTTTCTGCTTAGCGACAATATGGGCTTCTTCTAGTGATCTATAAAAAAATTCTTGCAGTATCTGCACGCAACTGCACCATTGATTTTGCTTAGTTTTATTTATTTACTTACTAGCGACCCGCTCCCGGCTTCACCCGAGGTGCATTTTTTTTACGTAAAAACCTTCCCTGATTATCCCTCTATCCATGAGCGAAGACAATTAAAATCGGTCCAGCCGTTTTTGAGTTTTGCGCTTATCAACACATTTTGGGTTTCGCGAAAGGACGAATTCGCGGACGAAGGCTAGCATATAATAATTAAAGAAATAAGATGTCAGTCTACATGTTCTACCCACATCAGCAATGTTATATAGCGCCATTTTTTTTCCAGTATGATTCGGTGTGCAACAGTGAAGTAAAAGAGGCAAAAGCTTCTTTTGTATTTCCATGGATTGCAGCCATTTTTATCAAGAATGCGACCAACGAGCAATTTGATTATTACTGCGATGGCGTTATTTTGTCGCGAAATGTCATTCTTACTGGTAAGTTCTTTTTACTGTCATTTTTTAAGTTGTGCCGAATTTCTTTAAAAAATATATTAAATTTGTGTAACATACTTAGGTAATAAATAATATTTAAGTATACCTACATATATAAAAATACCTATAATTTTTTTTTGTGTAAGCTCCGACACATGGACAATTATAAAATTTAAATTTTCAAAATTCGAACACGACGAAAGAACATTGTCCTTTTTTAAAATAATATTGTGTAGATGGCGCAATACCTATAAAACTTCAGATATTCTAAAATATTTAAAAAAAAATTAACGTAACTATAACGCATAACATAACGTATTTGTGTAAAAATTTTGATTTTACTTCCATAAATTTTCATAGCACGGTCTTATATGCAAATTGATTCTTAAGGAGTAAACTCCAAAAAAAAAGAATCGAACCTGGGACCCCTGAGATAGAGCGTTAAAGCAAGCATCTTTAACCACTTGATCAAGGGGCTCGTCAATTTAACAATAATATTTTTTATTAATACAAAGATTATTATCTAAAATAACTATGTAGTACTTCAAGCTGAAATATATTTTTATAACTATGAGAAACCCTCAAAATGGTCATTATCATAATGGATCTGTAATGTTACATTATAATATCATTTTCTCGTTTATTCGTTGGCTAATTTCGTAAAAGGTTTTGTTTCATGATATTAAAGCAAGGATGTGATTCCCCATTTTCGGAATATATGTCTAAGCGTTTTTGTCTTTTGATCGCATTGTTAAGGCAACTGTTTTCAGTATTATTAAATACACGTACTGGCTTCCGGCTTCGCCTGGGAAAAACCGTAGGGTCGTTTAGAAGTAGTTAGTGACAGATTTATAATTTGTAGAGATTAAAGTTTCAGTGAAAGATTCAGTGAAAGTTTCAGTGGTTACTGCGAGTCAACCGTAATATATAGAGATATGTCACCTGGGAGTTTTCTTTAGGATTATAGAAGACCTACAATTTTCTAGTACATCATTTTTGTGTATCTCTTAAGGTTTAGCCTATGTAAGCCATGTAAATTAATTTCTCGGCGATTTTGTTGCATAAAATGTCCACTCTGTATAATTTGTAAACGCTCTCTTTAAATAATTTAGAATATTTATTTACTTAAGTGTAGTCAAAATTAATTTCCAAAATGTAATATCTTTTTTCAATATTTCTTTGTAATTTTTTTTTCAGCGGCCCGTTGTGTTCTGTCCCCCGATGCTCCTGTGAATTCCGATAATGTCATTGTGATTGCTGGTAAGCGATCCCTTCAAGCGGCCGGAGGGAATGAGACAGTTGCTAGAGTAAGACAATACTGTTTAATTATCCTTACTATCCTTAGCGCCTCTTTCACCAACTACAAGTAAATTGTTGATTAGTTACTTTTAGAAATCATTTTCTGTTTTATTGAATTATGCACTCGGTTTACTGCATCATTCGATAGGCGATTTTTTTTTATTATTTTCTATTTAATGTTTATGACGTTTACCGTACAAACAAAGGTAGGTATATCAGCTATATTATTCCCGGTGACAGGTGACTTTAAGTGACGGTTTAGCCTACTTGACGTTGGTGAAAGAGGCGCTTAAGAATATTATAAATGTGAATGTTTGTTTGTTATGCTGTTTATTTGTTAGGATCACCATGAAATTTTGTCTGTTGTCTGATGTTGTCTGGGACACCAGAAAGTACATAGGGTACTTTTCATCCAGAAAAAAAGACTATTCCCGAGGGATCATCTTAAAATAAAACAAAAAACTAAAGCCTGGCCAAAGTGTTATATTCCTTATTTTTTATTTTCAACGCGGACGAAGTCGCGGACGCCAGCTAGTTATTAAATAATTGTTCAATTCAATTCAAGGATAAAGGATAAGGGTGGGTTGGGGTAATGGACTCTTGCTTCCCATACTCACTCACCGAAACACAACAGCACACATGCTGTTGTTTCACGGTGGTCTTCAAAAGTTTTCGACCAATGTGTGTTGATGACATATGGCGCTGATACTGATTGGTCCTATTGGAGGTCCAGTAGATTTTTATGAAACGGGTGGTTCGCCGTTTCTAACAATACCCTAGTTCCTTACAGTGATATGTTAAGTACTACGTACTAACACTCAAGACGCTATGAGTGTTCCAAGTGATTGGAGTTCCGACGTCCTACCCGTTCACAGTCTGTCACGCGCTCGTAGAGATTAGGCGCGTTATTATTTTCAAAACCAATAAAAATGCCGTCTTGTGTGATGAGATATTGCAAAAATACAACAAAAAATATTGGTAAAACTGCTTGTGTGACGTTCCATAGGTAAGTTTTATTAATATTGAAACGTTTAATAGGTTAATATTTAATTTGTTAAACCGACGTGCTTATCGGGTCGGCCATATTAATATTCAGTTGTTTACGACTTGACGTATTGACCTTGACACTACTGCCGCGCCGTCCCCCGCCAACCCCCGCGCACCTTCCGCGTTGGAACATGAATTTAGCAAGAAATCATAGGGAGTGCTCAATCTAGTACTTACTTAACATATCACTGGTTCCTTAATGTTTTTTTTTACTTAGGTAAAACATATCACGGTTCACGAAAACTTCACAATGGCCGGCGATGTTGACAACGACTTATCAATACTTGTGCTGGAAGAACAGCTGGAGTTCAGCAGATACATCTACTCAGCTTGCTTTGGAGAAAGTGATAACAATATCATGGATTCAATTGTAAGTATCTAAACATATATATAAAATCTGTTGCCCAGATTTTTTTTTAAATTTCCTTAACAGGTTTTAATTAAATTTTTTTTAATTAAAAAAAAAAATTTTTTTAATTTTATTTTCACAGACAACCTCATGGAAGATAACAGGGGAAATGACGCCGATTCATTTCGATCAAACCAAATACGAAACTTGCAAGAGAATCTCCAAATCAAACAACACTTTTTGTGCTACATATGGGAACGGTTTGCTATTTTATTTATTCTCCTACACTTTAGTAATAGCAAGAATTAATCAAAATTATTTTAATAAATTTAATTCGTTTATTTTTTATTTTTATTTATATATTTTTTTTTATTATTTTTAGACGAATTAATTTTGAAATTTATTTATAAGTGTCCGCAACTTCGTAAGTGCTGTAGTTCGTTTTTTAAAAATTCTACTCGAAACTAACATTTACAGCGAGCGTGTACGAAGTTGCTGGCACCAGCTAGTTCTTTCATTTATACTAATATTGTAAAGAGCAAAGATTTGATTGTTTGAATTGAATAGACTCCGAAACTACTGGACCGATTTGAAAAATTCTATCACTGTTGGGCATCAAACTACTACAACATGGAACCCGCGTGCCATACAAAACACTACGAATTTTATGGAACATTTAAATGTGACATATGCGTAGAGCATGAACTGTCATTTAAAACAAAACAAACATAATAATAAGTACGTAGTTTAAAGAAAATGTGACTTTACGTCAACCCATTAGAGTTTAAAATGAAATTGTAGAAGTTGATCGTTACTACCTTTTACTATTGACGCGCGAAGGCAAGAGTCCGCCATGATTCTGCCAAAGGCGTTCTTTTTATGTGCCGCTTTGGCATTTGTGACGCAAATTCCATTGTAGTATTTCGATGCTGTTGGTAAACTATATTATCAGCGAGTGACATATAGTCTAGGTATATTTTATAAAGTTACGCGGACGAAGTCACGTGCAACAGCTAGTAATATATAGTTTCATATTCATAATTTATTGATTGCAAAACACACAATGAACATACCGATTTAAAATTTTGCTGGTCGTTTTTTATCAGGCGCAAATTAACATCAGTAAAATTATCTTAATTTTAAATTAAATACCACTATTTGAATAGAATAATTAATTTGTGTACATGAATATTTACATTGAATAACAGGAGTAATTGTATTATTCCAGATGTTGCTCTCTGCCCAAGCTACGGAGGCGTATATGCCGCTAAGCAAACAGACAGCAGTTGGCACATTCACGGCATACGCACCGGAGATCCGACGCAGAGGGGCGTCTGCTTCGATAAAGACGTTACTTACACAAACATTACCAATTATTTGCACTGGATTCGTGCCATTATTGCACTGAATAAAACATAAATACAGAAATAATTGTTTCAATTCAAAAACAGGTTAAGAGTGCAATGGTACAATGCACTAAATAGTACAATGGTGTAATTGCGTTTGTACTTCCGTTTAAATAGCATTTAACTCCATCTGAGTTATCGAAGGTTTACTGAAACCAGGTGAGCTGATGTACTGTGTTTTGTCTCCATTTAACAATGGATTAGGGACTTTTAATTTAGGATATCTATTTAGGCTAACCTTGACCTTATTTACTTTTCAAAGAGCTCTTTGTTGACGGTTACAAGCGATTATTGGAAACGTTCATTATTCTTTTAAGAGTGGGTATAAAGCAAACAAAATTTGTAATTTCATCCGCGTGGCCCCTTGGACATGACAGTGACACACAATACGTAGAACTACGCACAACATGCGACGGAAGATAGCGCATCTCGCTCAATAAAAATGTTATAAGTGCCAAAAGTATTAAATATTAATTATTCGTAAACTACAATGTCAAATGAAAAATTCTTACATACAGCCTTAGATAATATGTGAAGTGAAATTACTGATACACTTTTAGCTTTGTAATGTGTGTCATTTTGAAAATAAAACTAAAATCGATGGAAATGAGAGCTCACTTGGTAATATTTTTCTATCGAGAAAATTTCATTATATTATGTTTTCTGTTACAGTCGTCACTTTCATTTATAATGTATATATCTATTTAAAAAAAATTAATTAAATTAGACTTTGTTTACTTAGATAAAATTCAAATCTAGGATTGGCTATTTCTCTTTATACCCGCTCTTAAGACGAACCTCTTGGATCAGTGGTAAGGGTGCTTGCCTAACGTGTCAGGGGTCCCGGGTTCGATTCCCGACTAAGTCAACTTTGGAAATGAACTTTGCAAAGTTGACCCTGGTCTGGATATTGGAGAACTTTCTGTCTTGCTAGATATGTGACACTTGGCTCATTGCCTTCTGACTATTTGAGTCCTTCTCCTGATATCATGTTCATTTTCTGACTGAAAAATTTTAGATCGGAGATTTCATCAGTCCTAGAAAGCTGGCAAGTTCTGTCAATAAAGACAGCTGTTAAGAGCTATTAATAAACATAAACAGCTTGCGATTCGGACAAGAATATCCGCCACCTGCTATCAAAGAGTTCTTAATTACTTTGGGCATATAGCCCGCAGGGAACCAGAAAACTTGGAGAAGCTGGTGGTTTTTTTAATGTTAAGATCGACAGACAGGCTGACGGTTCACTTGATGGTAGGTGGCTACCGTCGCCTATAACACAAGCAACGTCACAAGTGCTACAAGTGCGATGCCGACCATAGAAGGATTAAGGATAAGTGATAAGGAAGGGATGGGTAATGGGCTCTGGCATCCCTTACTCACTCACCGAAACACAACAGCACATATGCTGTTATTTCACGGTGGTATTCTGTAAGGTGGTGATTACTGCCGCCAGACGGGTCAATTTTTGAAAATTACATTAAAATTTCCATAGTTGACCCCGCCGGGAATCGAACCCGGGACCCCGAGATGTTAGGCAAGCACCCTTGCCACTCATCCAACGGGTCCGTCACGTGGTTGGAAAAGTGGATGGCAAGAAGTCCCGTGGCCGGTCTCTTAGCCGATGGACAGATTAAGCGCCTCTTTCACCAACGTCAAGTAGGCTAAACCGTCACTTAAAGTCACCTGTCACCGAGAATAATTTAGCTAATATAGGTATCTTTGTTTGTACGGTAAATGTCCCAAATATTAAAATAGAAAATAATAAAAAAAAAATCGGCAGTAAGCCGAGTGCATAATTCAATATAACAGAAAATGATTTCTAAAAGTAACTAATCAACACCTTACATGTAGTTTGTGAAAGAGGCCCTTAGTTGTGCATCTCAGGCCTCAGTTGCGAAGGCTATGAGAAAGGCTGAGGAGAGGGTGGAATAGAAGCCGACTCTATCTATCTGTAAATAAGAGTTATTTTAGTTTTTGCTTTGTTAACAAGGTGCCCAACCATTCCACTCACATCCACTCGGTGAACCCCCATTTTGATGACACTGAGTGTAGTGTCGTGAGCATAACTTAGATTACTTATTTTGACAGGTGTTAAATATGGAACGTATTATTCTGTCCTTTATTTCAAAAACTTAATAGTTTTTTTTTGGCTTTGCCGCACAGACAAAACAATCTGTTATACGTAGACAAACGAAATACATAAAGATGTTTATTCAAGTTACGTCCACAAAGTAAATTGACTATTCAAAACAATACGTCCCCGACCAAATGTTTGTCGACAAATATTAGTCAGGTATAAAATTCTGGGCAAAATGTATATTATGAAAATTGATAATGTTTGCTAAGTAAACACCAAAATGTTATTTTTATCAACATTCAGTTATAAAGTTTGGTGAACTTAACAGTTATTTCGAGTTAATCAATACTAATAATAAATCTGTAAGGGTTGGTAATGGAGTAAGTTACTTTGTTTTCAGAGATATCGTGATTATAGGCTCTATACATGATACTGAAACTAAGTTGACCATTTTTAGAACTTTTTTCTGTATGTATGTATGTATGTATGTATGTATGTATGTATGTATGTATGTATGTATGTATGTATGTATGTATGTATGTATGTATGTATGTATGTATGTATGTATGTATGTATGTATGTATGTATGTATGTATGTATGTATGTATGTATGTATGTATGTATGTATGTATGTATGTATGTATGTATGTATGTATGTATGTATGTATGTATGTATGTATGTATGTATGTATGTATGTATGTATGTATGTATGTATGTATGTATGTATGTATGTATGTATGTATGTATGTATGTATGTATGTATGTATGTATGTATGTATGTATGTATGTATGTATGTATGTATGTATGTATGTATGTATGTATGTATGTATGTATGTATGTATGTATGTATGTATGTATGTATGTATGTATGTATGTATGTATGTATGTATGTATGTATGTATGTATGTATGTATGTATGTATGTATGTATGTATGTATGTATGTATGTATGTATGTATGTATGTATGTATGTATGTATGTATGTATGTATGTATGTATGTATGTATGTATGTATGTATGTATGTATGTATGTATGTATGTATGTATGTATGTATGTATGTATGTATGTATGTATGTATGTATGTATGTATGTATGTATGTATGTATGTATGTATGTATGTATGTATGTATGTATGTATGTATGTATGTATGTATGTATGTATGTATGTATGTATGTATGTATGTATGTATGTATGTATGTATGTATGTATGTATGTATGTATGTATGTATGTATGTATGTATGTATGTATGTATGTATGTATGTATGTATGTATGTATGTATGTATGTATGTATGTATGTATGTATGTATGTATGTATGTATGTATGTATGTATGTATGTATGTATGTATGTATGTATGTATGTATGTATGTATGTATGTATGTATGTATGTATGTATGTATGTATGTATGTATGTATGTATGTATGTATGTATGTATGTATGTATGTATGTATGTATGTATGTATGTATGTATGTATGTATGTATGTATGTATGTATGTATGTATGTATGTATGTATGTATGTATGTATGTATGTATGTATGTATGTATGTATGTATGTATATATGTTCCTCCATAACTCTTAAACGAATCAACTGATTTTCATGAAACTTGGTAGATAAACATTTAGACGTATGGGACACAGGATAGGCTACTTTTTTCTTTTTCAACGCGGACGAAGTCGCGGGCGCCACCTAGTTATTAATATAAGAAATATTAATTAGTCTAGAAGAAGAACTATTTCATTAAAACAAAATAAATAACACCTTGATATAATGCTTTGCCATGCAAAGTTATTCGCAGTATATCTATTATACTTAATGCAGAAAGTAATTTCGATGTAAATTTCAAGGTTAGTGCGATAGTCATCACGTATGCACTATAAATTGAACGACAGAAGAATGCATATTGAATAATTTGTCTCGTTATTAACGCTTACAAAGTACGTCATCCAATATTAAGTGTTGTTTGTTTGAGTTTATTTTCCTATGCCTTATCCTTAATTGTACTATGGTCAGCTCAAAAAATATTTTGGGAATAGATCATATTATAAAACAAAGTCCTCCGCCGCGTTTGTCTGTCTGTTTGTTCGGTGACTGCACCAATTTTTATAATGTTTTAACCAATGGTTCTCGAGGAAGGTTTTAGTATATAATTTACGCGGGCGAAGTCGCGGGCATCAGCTAGTTTAAATATATTGCAAAATTAATCAAAAAAGGACAAAAATCACAAAAATGGATTGAGTGGAAATCACAAAAATATTTATTTTTGTGATTTCCACTCAAATAGTCTCATCTCTTGTGACCCCCAAATGAAGGGTAATAGACTCTAAGCTCCTAAACGCTAAACTAGTAGACTATAGGTACCGCTAGAGTATATAATTATGTTTTCTAGTACTTTAAAATTTTAGGAATCTTTGCTTACACACATCGGTGGCCCTATAATTTATATCAAAGTTTACAATTTTGATTATGTGAATGATAAAGAACAAAAGACAGTTGAAGATGATACTCGTATGGGAAAAGTGAAACAGGTTTGCAACGTCGATAAACAGTAAATGAGGTTTACTGTGGACAAAGGATTTATTGCGAAATAATTTAATAAAGAGTCAGCAATAATATTAATTACAGAGTAATTAGAGCGTTGGATTTAAACTTGCTTTATGTTTTAATTATAATGAAATTTGTTTTGTTCGAAATGTGAAAAACGCTATACCTAGAAATTGACGATATAAATATTAAAATATGGCGACGATACAGCATGCATAATTAATCAGTTACCGAGTACTTTACTTCATTTATTCTATGTTGATCGATTCATAACAATAGCTTGAGATGTAGACGTGCGATTTTTTTTGCGATTGGTCGCAAGCAGAAAAAAAATTGAGAAATTAAGTGTCAACTGCGACTAAGTATAATGGACGAAATACACGATCAGTCCATAGCGTCAAATTGACTGACGTGAAGCCAAAATTTGATCGTGAATGGTAAAAACTGATGGCTTGATGTCAAAAACTGTATTTCAAATCGCGCCGTTGCATCAAGTCAGTTTGTCGTCACAGCAAATGATTCATCGTGTATTTCGTCCATAAGAAAGAGGATGTTTGTGTAATCATGATTTTTCCATGTTTTCAACCGACTTCCAATAAAAACTTTTTAACAAAAAATTAAACCGCCGAGAAAACTGAAAAGCAAAAAATAATTTTATTTAACCTTAATAATTAAGTTCTTAAATTAATGAAAGTACATCTAAGTAATTTTGAGTCGGCGCGTGACTGCGTCGGTTTTTTTTTGTTAAAAAGAGTTATTATTCTTTTTATGTTAATGTGGCAGGACACACTGCGTTTTATAGTCACTTGGGCAGCCCGTCTAGCGGCAATGACCACTCACTGCCTTATACGAGACCACAGCGAAGCAACAGCACGTTTGCTGTTGTTTCAGTAAGTGAGTAAGGGATACCATAGCCCATTTCCCTATTCCTTTCCCAATCCCTAATCCTTAGTCCTACTATAGTCGGAACTTTAACTAAACTTTTATTATAACTACCATATAATTAATTTTTAGGCATTTGCTTATTATTATTAATATTATTTCCTTTTCATTCATTTATTATTATCTTGCATTATATCTTATTACTGTTAATATATAGTAGACATATATAAAAAGTTGCCTTTATTTTATTGAATGTATAAACGAATGTATAGAAATGTAAAAATATGGTACATGTCACCTGAAAATAAATTAATTTGAATTAAAATTTTTACATTTAATTACACATACGATTGATTAAATAGAGTAAAATTAATTCGATTTACTAATCCTAAAACAAATTAACAGCTTCAGTTGTATTTTATCCTGGACTTTCTATTCCACGAATATTAATTTGTATAATAAATTATTGTTTTAATTAATGTTAAAAAATATGAAAAGATTTTTTTGCGTTAATTGAACTGTTAATTTGATCAATTAGAATCTTTTAAAACACTTTTTTACACATTAAAACAATGAAAGTGTCCAAAAAGTAAGAAAACTGTCTTAAATTAGCAACGCGACTAAAAGTCGCTCGTCTATCTGCGACCACGGCACGTCTCTTTTGTCAGCGATGACGATTTTAAGACGTAAGTAGTGATTCTCCTCAGTCAGAGTATTATTGCTTTTTCGCGCGTTCGCTTGTCTTTGAACAATAGTTGAATGTATCTAATTATTATGTGGAACCGAGGCGAAAAATGTTGTGGAGATTTTTGACATTTTATGTACTCGTCCTGCTTATATTGTACGTCCTCGTTAGCTATATTAGCTATATACACGGAAGACCCTTGAACCACATGTCCTTTCGGCGATGCTGCGAAGAAAACATAGAAAATGATTCGGTCATGTTTGAAAATTTTGGAAACAATTTCCTCATAGAGCGTTTGGTCGGCACTGAATTCGTCGAAATTGTCAACGATACGGACGACACATATGAAGAAGAAATTGATGAAATGGTCAAAAACATGAGAGAGATGTTGAACGTACACGATCCAAAGACGAGAGTTAATGTGACAGTTTTTCTTGACAGTGACAGTAGTGAGGTGACCACAGAAGGGAATTTGAACAAAGTCGATAGAAGAATATTTCGATAACAGTGTTGTGATTAGCTATAGTTTTTTTTGCTAATAATAAGTATTATTAAAATATTATGTTTGTAAATTGTGTTTTATATAAAATATATATATACTAGAATCCGTATTTTTGATTTTGTACATTAGCAGCTGTGATATATAATTTTTTTTATAAATATATAAAAATTTCGTGTTTCATGTTCGAGGCCAGAGAACTCTTAAACTATTGAACCGAGTTTGATAGGACTTCGCAACTTTGTGTAATTTAGTCCAACTTAAAAGATTGGTTAGTTTTTATTTTAAACCCGGGCGAAGCCGGGAGCGTGTATCGAGCGTAGTAGTATACAAAATAAAGGTTTTTTATATTTATTATTAGTATTGATAATACTTTACAAAAAAATATTCTATAGAATCAGACATCTTGGGTCATTGTAAAATTCATAGGATTTTTTTAGTACTTAATTAAAATCAGCAAAATAATAAAATAACTAATATTTTAAATGGACATTGAAAAATGGTATTTTATGTTGCCTTATGTTATTATTTTTTTAAATAAAATAAAATAAAAGGTTTGAAAATCAACGGGAAGTTGAAAGTTTGGATATTATTTTATATGAACTTGGCAGGCAGCGATTGCGTGTTAAGTATAAAAATAAAAATAATCAAATACGAATGAATCACGCAAGCAGACCGCTGTTTTAAAACACATTTTAGATTAACAAGAAATACAAAGTTTAGAAAAGATTTTGCATTTGAATAGCAAGTAAATTCAAAAGAATTGTGGAGCAGAGATAAAAGAGAGCCGAAGGAAACAGAAAGTGGGCCTCACAGAGGGTATAATACAACACTGGAAGTAATTTAATGTTATAACAACAATAAATTTAATGGGAGACTCCTATTTAAGACGCAATTGTAATACGGCTTATCAAGATCGAAAGTGGAGGCCCAGTAGATTGTAATGTTAGATGTATAACGAGGTAAATGCATTTTAAAATACCTTTTTTGAACTTTACTCCTCAAGAATTTGATTTTCATATATAAGCCAGGGGTATGAAAATTTATGGGAGTAAAATCAATATTGTCACATGTCACGCGTTACGCGTTGGTTTTAATTTTAGCGCCATCTACAAAATATCTCTGAAACTAGATCATGTATCATTATTCGAACAGAGATGGCGCTGATATTAATTCGTTATGATAAAAATTCGTTCGTTCGTATTTATTAAATTATTTATTTATCGTTCGTAAGGAGTTGTGCGTCGGAACTGACACAATACACACACTTTTTTTTTGTTCAAGACATTATTATTAATTGGTCTTCCTAACAGCGATTCTATTCACGGCGCGCTTGATGGCAGATGGTAACCGTCATTCATGATGATAAGCAATATCCAAGAGAGTTAGTGTACTGCGATGCTAACTCTGTTAGAATAAATGGTAAACAACTATCAAGGTTACCATTTTTATTTTTAACTAGCTAGCGCCCGCGACTTCGTCCGCGTTGAAAAAGAAAAAGTAGCCTATCCTGTGTCCCGTACCTCTAAATGTTTATCTACAAAGTTTCATGAAAATCAGTTAATTCATTTAAGAGTTATGGAGGAACATACATACATACAGAAAAAAATTCTAAAAATCGTCAATTTAGTTTCAGTATCATGTATAGAGCCTATAAACACGATATCTCTGAAAACAAAGTAACTTACTCCATGACCAACCCTTACAGATTTATTATTAGTATTGATGATAATAAAATAAACAAGCATTTGCATTTTGAATTAAATACTTTTAAATTTTTTTTTTTCATATCTGTAACACCATAATAAACCAGAGATAAACCATTGTGTAGGAGCTGAGAAGATAACTTAAGTAATCAATTGGGAAAGAACCATCTTTATTAAAAAATCATACACTAAATATAAACAGACTTTTGACCCGACTTATTATTATTGTAAATTTGCATGACCCGGTTTTACCAGTGAATAGTCGCCGGGGCAGAGTAAATCTGCCATTCAGAACTAATGGGCGAGCCCCTCAAGATATAAATCTTCAATATCCTCGGAAGATTCGTCGGAATTGCTCCCAGCACCCGCTGTTAATGTTTTCTAACTTGATTATAATATAAACGCGACCGAATATTATTTAGAATATACAATTTCAATCAATTTAAACTGGTAGGTACAGGTAAATTAAATGCCGATTACTGTACAACAAAAAAAAAAAAACAGGAAATACGATCGTTCCGGTCTCAAGTGATCTCATACACATTGGGAAGTTATTTTTTCTTTAATCTCTGCACTGTTATAATATTAACTGTTGGGCTTAAAAGTTCGTAGGCTAACATAGAAAAAAATTTTTTTTTGACAAAATTTGATTTTATTATTTAACTAGCTGGCGCCCGCGACTTCGTCCGTGTTGAAAAAGAAAAAAGTAGCCTATCCTGTGTCCTGTACCTGATTTGAATACGTCTTTATATTAGTTTTGATGACAAATTGATGACAAAGTTCTCCGCCGCTTCTGTCTGTTCGCGATAAACTCAAAAACTACTGCACCAATTTTCATGCAGTTTTCACCAATGGATAGAGTGGTTCTCGAGGAAGGTTTTAGTATATAATTTGCAAAGTTACGCGGGCGAAGTCGCGGGCAGCAGCTTGTATTATCTGTTGACCGATAATAGCCAGCTTTAGAATAGAATCGCCGGTTATCGACCAATCGTTTTGATAAGATGTTAGTTTTGCATATAAATAAAACTGTTTGAGAATCGACTACTATCCTTACTAGGGTAATATAAATGCCTTCGCATTCCGTATGGAAACGAGTAAGGGACAAAGAACAATAAGAATAGGGAACTGTGAACCAAAACGGACCAACTTAATATATTATTCTGTACTCGTAATATTGATTGATTGAATGCAAAACTACTTTATTGTACAAGTATAGAGTAGACAGTAGATATACTCGTACTTAAATTTTCGCCCAAAAAATTTTTAATTTTAGCGCCATCTACACAATATCTCTGAAACTAGATCATGTAATCATAATTCGAACAGAGATGGCGCTGATATTAATTCTTTATGATAAAAATTCGTTAGTTCGTATTTATTAAATTATTTATTTATCGTTCGTAAGGAGTTATGCGTCGGAACTGACACAATACACACACTTTTTTTTTGTTCAAGACTTTATTATTAATTGGTCTTCCTAACAGCGATTCTATTCACGGCGCGCTTGATGGCAGATGGTAACCGTCATTCATGATGATAAGCAATATCCAAGAGAGTTAGTGTACTGCGATGCTAACTCTGTTAGAATAAATGGTAAACAACTATCAAGGTTACCATTTTTATTTTTAACTAGCTAGCGCCCGCGACTTCGTCCGCGTTGAAAAAGAAAAAGTAGCCTATCCTGTGTCCCGTACCTCTAAATGTTTATCTACAAAGTTTCATGAAAATCAGTTAATTCATTTAAGAGTTATGGAGGAACATACATACATACAGAAAAAAATTCTAAAAATCGTCAATTTAGTTTCAGTATCATGTATAGAGCCTATAAACACGATATCTCTGAAAACAAAGTAACTTACTCCATGACCAACCCTTACAGATTTATTATTAGTATTGATGATAATAAAATAAACAAGCATTTGCATTTTGAATTAAATACTTTTAAATTTTTTTTTTTCATATCTGTAACACCATAATAAACCAGAGATAAACCATTGTGTAGGAGCTGAGAAGATAACTTAAGTAATCAATTGGGAAAGAACCATCTTTATTAAAAAATCATACACTAAATATAAACAGACTTTTGACCCGACTTATTATTATTGTAAATTTGCATGACCCGGTTTTACCAGTGAATAGTCGCCGGGGCAGAGTAAATCTGCCATTCAGAACTAATGGGCGAGCCCCTCAAGATATAAATCTTCAATATCCTCGGAAGATTCGTCGGAATTGCTCCCAGCACCCGCTGTTAATGTTTTCTAACTTGATTATAATATAAACGCGACCGAATATTATTTAGAATATACAATTTCAATCAATTTAAACTGTTAGGTACAGGTAAATTAAATGCCGATTACTGTACAACAAAAAAACAGGAAATACGATCGTTCCGTTCTCAAGTGATCTCATACACATTGGGAAGTTATTTTTTCTTTAATCTCTACACTGTTATAATATTAACAGTTGGGCTTAAAAGTTCGTAGGCTAACATAGAAAAAAATTTTTTTTTGACAAAATTTGATTTTATTATTTAACTAGCTGGCGCCCGCGACTTCGTCCGTGTTGAAAAAGAAAAAAGTAGCCTATCCTGTGTCCTGTACCTGATTTGAATACGTCTTTATATTAGTTTTGATGACAAATTGATGACAAAGTTCTCCGCCGCTTCTGTCTGTTCGCGATAAACTCAAAAACTACTGCACCAATTTTCATGCTATTTTCACCGATGGATAGAGTGGTTCTCGAGGAAGGTTTTAGTATATAATTTACAAAGTTACGCGGGCAAAGTCGCGGGCAGCAGCTTGTATTATCTGTTGACCGATAATAGCCAGCTTTAGAATAGAATCGCCGGTTATCGACCAATCGTTTTGATAAGATGTTAGTTTTGCATATAAATAAAACTGTTTGAGAATCGACTACTATCCTTACTAGGGTAATATAAATGCCTTCGCATTCCGTATGGAAACGAGTAAGGGACAAAGAACAATAAGAATAGGGAACTGTGAACCAAAACGGACCAACTTAATATATTATTCTGTACTCGTAATATTGATTGATTGAATGCAAAACTACTTTATTGTACAAGTATAGAGTAGACAGTAGATATACTCGTACTTAAATTTTCGTCCAAAAAAATTTCTTACAATCCATTTTTATTAGACCAAATTTGAAGAAATGATCTAACAATCAAACTAGTTATAAAATTGTTAACTTACTTAAAAGTTATTTAGGTGGAATCTTAACTAATATTATAAATCTAAAAGTGATTGGATGTTTGTTACGCTTTCAGGACTTGGCTATTCAATAGATTATCATGAAAATTTGAAAACATTTTGTCAGGGATACAGAAACGGTCATAGGCTACTCTACTAGTCTCCCAAAAAAACATTTCTTTTCCAAAGTAGTAATTAAAAAAAAACTTCAATGCCTCAAAAATGCTTCAATAAAATCACCAATATCGAAAAAAAAGAAGCGCCATTCTAATAATAATGCTAATAAATATCAATGCTAATAATAAATCTAAGTGTAGGTATTGTATGTATGTATGTATGTTCCTCCATAACTCTTAAACGAATTAACTGATTTTCACGAAACTTGGTAGATAAACCTTTAGACGTACGGGACACAGGATAGGCTACTTTTTTCTTTTTCAACGCGGACGAAGTCGCGGGCGCCAGCTAGTTACTATACCTACTGTTATCCCGTGTACCGTTGATTATGGACAGCTCCAATTGTTATTCTTTGTACGTTTTTCCGGCATAACATTCAATAGATCAATATGGGAGGCTCGAGTGTTTTGGGAAACTTCGAGTCCTTGACAAACATAAGCCGCAAAAGAAACTTAATCAGTAACATTCTTATTAGATTTTTATGTATCCTTACTTATTAACTTGAATAACATGAAAATCTATTATTATAACTAGCTGGTGCCTGCGACTTCGCCAGCGTTGAAAAAGAAAAAGTAGCCTATCCTGTGTCCCGTACGTCTAAATGTTTATCTACCAAGTTTCATGAAAATCAGTTAATTCGTTTAAGCGCCTATTTCACGAACGTCAATTAGGCTAAACCGTCACTGAAAGTCACCTGTCACCGGGAATAATTTAGCTGATATACCTTTGTTTGTACGGTAAACGTCCCAAACATTAAATAGAAAATAATTAAAAAAAAACGGCTATCGAAATATGCAGTAAAACGAGTGCATAATTCAATAAAACAGAAAATTATTTTTAAAAGTAACTAATCAACACATTACTTGTAGTTTGAGAAAGAGGCCCTAAGAGTTATGGAGGAACATACATACATACATACAATACCTACACTTACAGATTTATTATTAGTATTGATTACATCTATGTAACTAAGATATGACTAACTATCGTAGTAGAATTCCTTCATCAGCTTGATTCGTACTACTTACATTATAAATGTGAAAGTAACATTGTCTGTCTGTTACCTTATCACGCCTTAACTACTCAACCGATACAAGAAAGGACTTTCCATCCAGAAAATAGTACTGTTCTTAAGGGATCATCCAAAATAAAATAAAAAACAACGCTTGGCTAGTGTTAAAGCAATAAGAGCTCATAAACGTTATATTGCCTTAATATTTTTTATTTTTGAACGCGAACGAAGTCGCGGGCACCGGCTAGTAATATTATAAAGAGAGAAGATTTGTGTTTTTGTATGTTTGTAATGAATAAACTCAAAAACTACTGGACCTATTAGAAAATTCTTTCACATATAGAAAGATATTCATCAATGCTAATAGTTAAGACGGATTTATTATTGGCATTGATGAATAGCTGAAATGAATGAATGAATGAATGAATGAATGAATCGGTTTCTCAGGTTTATACACTTACAGAAGTGTATAAATCTGAGAAACCGATTTATCTGTTCAATGTTAGAAACTAGTGTAATTATTGAATTATAATATTATTGAATAATTCAATCATGGTAAATATTCAACTAAGTTGAACTTTGACTAAGACTGTGTTATAATATAATCTATTACATTGAAACACGTCTGAAATTGAATTTAATTAATACTTCATATAGTTTAGTGATGGTGATTACATAATGGTTTGATTTCGTAAAGAAATATCAAAAAAGTTGAAAAAATATTTTAGCAGAGTAGTAATCAAGATTTTCACTGTTGCTGACAGAAATCCCGTAAAAAAGTAATATTTTTTTAAATTCAAATTCAAATCATTTATTCACAAGTGACATGGGTTAATGTTCTTTTTGGCTTTAATATGCCACCTCATGCATTGCCACGTTTGGCGTGTAAAATCATAATTTACATGTAAAATAGTAATATTAATAATAGAAAATATGTCGTAGTCAATTTTAAAATTTAATTAAATGTCAAAATATTCCTTAATTTTATAAAAACTTTGGTCAAACAGCCACTTGGTCAATCTTCTAGAAACATAATAATCTAGAACACGAGGGAACTAAGCAAAACTAAACTAAGTATAAAATAGGGAACCAATGTAAAACATAAACTGTAACAATTAACCAATTGTTAAACATAGTATATGTGAAAGACAGAAAGAAACAGTTTTTTCCTTGTAGTCAATTACCATTAAAATACCATTACAAAAGACCATCACTACATAGTATAAAACAAAGTTGTTTCCCGTCTTTCTGTCCCTATGTATCTTTAAAACTACGCAACAGATTTTGATGCGGTTTTTTTTAATAGATAGAGTAATTCAAGAGGAAGGTTTTAGGATAGAAAAGTCACGCGGGCGAAGTCGCGGGCACCAGCTATCTACTGAAAATAGATACAACTCCTGAAAATTTTATAACAGCAAAGATGTCAGGCGTTATGTATATTGCTTTACATTTAGTCAGGCGCTACACATCCTTTACTATTAACGCGGGCGAAGTCGGGGGCACCAGCTAGTCATGCATAAATGCTTTGTAGTTACAAATAGCCTATTAGAAATAAGTTTATATATATGTAGTTTACTTAAATAAATATTACAACAGTAAAAGTAATAACGGGAAAACTGTGTTCAAAAGAAAAACCATAAAGTATTTTGTATAAGAAAGAATCAAAATAAAATAGTGTTTTCGCAATTTTTACAAAGTAATGTTACAATAATAATTTCGTTTCATAAACAGTTTAGGTTATTGGAGCAAGTTTGTGTATTTATGCAAAGCGGTAAATAAAACAGCCAGTTGTTTACCGGATCGTAAAAACTGTGTTGAAGATAACAATATAATAAACCAGTGTGTGCCCGCGACTTCGTCCGCGTTGAAAAAGAAAAAAGTAGCCTATCCTGTGCCCCGTACGTCTAAATGTTTATCTTGTAAGTTTCATGAAAATTAGTTGATTCGTTTAAGAGTTATGGAGGAAAATACATAATATAGAAAATAATTCAAAAAATGGTCAATTTAGTTTCAGTATCATGTATAGAGCCTATAAACACGATATCTCTGAAAACAAAGTATATTACTCCATGACCAACCTTTACAGATTTATTATTAGTATTGATATAACGCCATCGTTATCACTGTGACGACGGTGGCGCCCAATTCTTCATATTTTTAGACGATCCCACGGGAACAGTACTTTTTTTCTGGATGAAAGGTATCCTTTCTTGTATCCCTGACAACGTGTATGCAAAATTTCATGATGATCAGTTGAGTAGTTAAGGCGTGAAAAGGTAGCAGACAGACAGAAAGACAGTTACTTTCGCATTTATAATATTAGTATGGATGTGGAACAACACTTCATTAAATACAATGTTAGTGGTGAATTTGACCCTCATAAAATATACCTAAATATGCACTAGCGACCCGCTCCCGGCTTCGCCTAGGATGCAACACAAACATTCCTCGTTTATCCCTCATACCAATAGTGAAAATCGTATCAAAGTTAGTTGGGTGGTTTTGGTTTAGTTAGAAGAAGTTAATGAAGAAACAGACAAAGGCAAACAGCGAATTTATTTTATAACTAGCGACTTGTTCCCGGCTTCGGACGGATATTTTTTTTTTGCAAATTAAATATTAAATACAGTAGATGTAGATTATTACTGTTTGTGAATGCTTATTAGAAAATAGCTTTAGAACATATAATACAAAAATTTTTTTAAAAATTTTACATATTTGTAAAATTGTAATGTTTTAAAATTTATTATCACGACCTAGCATAAACTTTTCCAAAAAATTCCAAAACATTTTCAAAAATGTAAAATTTTAGAATATACAAATTTTCAATAGGCGTCCGTTTACTTTATTTTTATTTGATTGTGGACATATATGTGCTTTCCATATATACAAAGGTATGTATTGTAAAACTGTTAAAGCGATCCAACAGGCGGCCATGTCGCGAACGGTTTAATCAAAATTAAAATGAATCGAACTATGTTCGCGGGTTGTAGTGATCGAAATTTATAGAATTTACAAAGAAAAAAATTACTGGATACACAATGAAATTATTATTTACTAGTTGCTGCTCGCGACTTCGTCCGCGTTGAAAAACAAAAGATGGTGTAAAGCAATATAATATTGACGCTTGACATTATGCTTTTGCTAGGCCTTGTTCAGATGAGGCGAATTACGCGCGAGGGTATACGCGCGAGACTATTCCTGATTGCGTTCACAAAACGCGAAACACGCGCGAGTGACATGAACCGGTTTCTAATAAAATAATGTAATCTGGACGTATACTCGCCCTTGCGTTCGCGCGATTACTGAACGCAGCAAGGAGCTCAGAGTATCTCGACTCGCGCGCACTACGCGCGAGCAACGCGCGAGTCGAGATTCCGGCGAATGATATGCGTATCATCTGAACGCGATAATTGCACGCCGTGTGTGTGTGTGTGTATTACGCGCGAGTTAATACGCGCCTATGTCTTCGCACGTAATTCGCCTCATCTGAACAAGCTCTAGCGTTGGATCCTTATTTTTGGATAGCTGGTGCCCCACACATTTAGCCTATGTCCATACTGAAATTATATTCTAATGGTGAGATTTTTTTAAATTGGATGAGTAGATTCAACGATTACCTTTTTATAATACAAAGTTTACCTTTTTATAATATTAGTATGATAAATTAAGCAAATTTTCTATCCATGTAGTAAGATATTTAGCATTTGATTCATTGGTAAGCCACAATGTATTCTGCAATCAAAAACTGGACAGCAAAGTCTGAAGGTTCACTTGGTTGTAAGTGGCTACCGTCGCCATATAACAGTTACATAGTTCTTCAAGTGCGTTGCCGTAAGGGTGCGACTTCAAAGAGGGGCCACTGGGAACAAGGGGCCATTGGTAACCAGGGCCCATTGGTAATAAGAGGCCACTGAGAACAAGGGGCCATTGGTAACAAGGGCCCATTGGTAATACGGGGCCACTGAGAACAAGGGGCCATTGGTAATAAGGGGCCACTGAGAACAAGGGCCCATTGGTAAGGGCCCATTGGTAATAAGGGGCCACTGAGAACAACGGGCCATTGGTAACAAGGTCCCATTGGTAATAAGGGGCCACTGAGAACAAGGGGCCATTAGTAACAAGGGCCTATTGGTAACAAGGCCCATTGGTAACAATGGCACATTGGTAACAAGGGCCCATTGGCAACAAGGCCCATTGGTAACAATGGCCTATTGGTAACAAGGGGCCACTGAAAACAAGGGGCCATTAGGAACAAGGGGCTTTTATGTGGATGATCCAGTAAAGCAATTATTCTATATCCACGTCCAATACTACAGCCGCCCACGAATCAAAGTGACCGTGGATGCGCGAACCGTAAAATGGATTTTTTAACTGCAAGGGATGAAATGAATATCGTAACTTTGCCTTCACTATTATGTAAATTAAGGCCGGCTTTGTTCACTTAAAAAACACGATACAAAAAAATATTGAAATTTTACTGTTCAAACGAAACAATGGCTACTTATTTTGCAGTAGGTAGTAACGCATTCAACCAAACAGACTTCAGCTTTATAATATTAGTATAGACTAGCTTCTGCCCGCAACTTCGTCCGCGTTCAAAATGTTATATAGCCATTTATATATCTTCCTCGATAAACTATTCAATACAAAAAGAATTTTTCAATTATAACCAGTAGTTCCTGAGATTCAAGAATGGAATTCAATATCAAATAATTAATAAATGAAAATAGTGAAAATATTGAAACGTTTAAAAATGTCGTTACGTGCAGCAGTATTTATTAAAAATTACAGTCTATCAAAAAATTTTTTTTGTCATTTTTATGGTGATAAAAAAGCTGTAGCTATCGTCCCCGCCGGGTTCAATTCCCGGGTCAACTTCTGTAATGAACCCATCAAAGTTGGCTCTGTTCTTGATTTGGAAACAGTCCGTCTGGCTGTAGTAACCACCTCACAGAAGACCACCGTGAAATAACAGCATATGTGCTTTTGTGTTTCGGTGAGTGAGTAAGGAATGCCAGAGCCTATTACCCCAACCCTTCCTTATTCCTTATCCATAATCCTTCTATGGTCGGCAGCGCACTTGAAGCATCTCCATATGGAAGGCTTGTGTGTACGAGTATAAAATTTTTTATAAGTTTTTTTTAATAAGTGGCAAGGATGAGGCCTATGATGGAGCGAGCTCACCCAGAAGATGCCTATTCAGTCGAACTTTGAGAGCTCGGAAATACAGAAGCTGGAAGGGAGTTCCAAACCTTGGCAGTGAGCATTATAAGGGATGTTTTAAAGTGCTTGGTAAAAAAAAAGTGGGATTTTGACAAGACGAGGATGGTAACCAGCTGTTCGTCTGAAGTATTTTATTTTAATTTAATTCAATTTTATTAGCGAAAACAAACAATTACACATATAAAGTAAGTATAATAGTGCAATTAACAACATTTTCCACAAATTAGTAAGCATAATTATCTTATACATAGAGAAACTTTATATATATCAATACTAATAATAAATCTGTAAGGGTCGGTCATGGAGTAAGTTACTTTGTTTTCAGAAATATCGTGTTTATAGGCTCTATACATGATACTGAAACTAAATTAACGATTTTTAGAGTTTTTGTATGTATGTATGTATGTATGTATGTATGTATGTATGTATGTATGTATGTTCCTCTATAACTTAAACGAATTAACTGATTTTTATGAAACTTGGTAGATAAACATTTAGACGTACGGGACACAGGATAGGCTACTTTTTCTTTTTCAACGCGGACGAAGTCGCGGGCGCCAACTAGTTTATGTATATAAAAATACACCAAGAAACAAAAAATAGAACAAAATTTTATAAAACTAAATCATCATCTATATATATACAAGTATAAAATGAATATATAGATTGAAGTCGCGAGTAAAACTTAGTATGTTAAAGGCTGCGTGAAAATTGAAGACAAAGGGCGATGATAAATAACTGTAGAATTTCCAAGGTAAATGCTCATCGCCAATATTATCTTGAGTTAATGTGTTTTTTCGCCTATTTTTATGCTCCATTTAACTTTAATTCGGATTTAATTTTACGCTCCGTAATACTTAGAGGACAATTGGATGGGAAATAAAAATTTTCCCGGTTCCATTCTTTGAAAGTTTAAACAGTATTTCATTCCAACGTCCCGCCCAACCTCGCACTGTTCTGAACCACACACGCTCAGTGTAATTAAAGTTTTGTAAGAGTAAGGGCCTCTTTCACAAACTACAAGTCATGTGTTGATTAGTTACTTTTAGAAATCATTTTCTGTTATATTGAATTATGCACTCGGTTTACTGCATCATTCGATAACCGAATTTTTTTTATTATTTTCTATTTAATGTTTGGGACGTTTACCGTACAAACAAAAGTATATCAGCTAAATTATTCCCGGTTACCGGTGACTTTAAATGACAGTTTGGCCTAATTGAAGTTTTTGAAATAGGCGCTAAGTCATCTAAGCTACAGGCTCTGTCTAGATTTTTTTATGATTCATATTAGCATTTGCTGGCGAGTGTTGAAAAATAAAAAAAAGTTAAGATAAGCAGTAATTTATTCACTCTTTTATATATTTTATTTTGTATAAAAAATTGAGACTTTGTACCTAAATCAATACTAATAATAAATGTGTAAGGGTTGGTCATGAAGTAAGTTACTTTGTTTTCAGAGATATCGTGTTTATAGGCTCTATACATGATACTCAAACTAAATTGACTATTTTTACAATTTTTTTCTGTATGTATGTATGTTCCTCCATAACTTAAACGAATTACCTGATTTTCATGAAACTTGGTAGATAAACATTTAGACGTACAGGACATAGGATAGGCTACTTTTTTTTTTTCAACGCAGACGAAGTCGCGGGCGCCAGCTAGTAAATAAATAAATAAAATAAAATAAATAAATAAATATTTGTCATGCGTTAAAATTTTATTTTTATTTTTCATTATAACCTATTATTTTAATGTGGTTTCACTTATGTATTGATAAATATTAACTATCTGGATTAAACCATAGGATACTTTTCATCCTATAATTTAAACTATAGAAAAATGTTACATAGGCTAATGATATGATATGAGGTATTTTCAAAGAACTGTTTTTTTTTTTGTAAAACATTGTAAACCAATAAACAACTGGGTAATTCCATGATAACTCATGTTACATTTTTACTTCCCTATTGAAACTAACAAAGCTAGCATACCATATTTATAATTATATCAACTACCCCTTTAATGGAAATTTCGTTGTTATAAAGCATAAAATGTGGGTCTCGTTTTATTTTGAATTTTCTAGGATTAGTTTTTTTTTAGTTTCATTAAAAATTGTTGGTAACTCACGTTACCTTTGGCGACATTAGCTCTTAGGCTAGTACGTACCCAATAAAAATTCTGTTCCGTTTAAATTAAATAAGAATATTAAAAATCAAATCCGTTTTTATTAAATGTCTTACATATGAGATCATTAGCAAAATTAATTTTAGAAACACACATTTTTTTAGAGAATTAAATAACGGTCACTCATGTTACATGGATTTACCCAACTTGTTTTTTTTATTTTCATATTTACAAAAATATCTTACAAGCTAAAAGATATAAAAAGATTTGATAAATGACTTCTTCAAGACAAGTAAACAAGATGTGCTAATGTAGGAAGTTTGAGAAGTACCTACGCCGAGTTCCTCCGTAATATCCGTAAGCTCAAAAGGAAATAGTCTCTTCATGCGGATATCCCTTATGAGGTTGTATTTTGCTACCTGTATTGCAAGTACTTAGGCAAGTAATTCTAACAATTGAAGACGCAACTAAAAATTAACACTGTCCTTATATATTATACTGGCTGTTGCCCGCGATTTCGTCCGCGTTGAAAAAGAAAAAAGTAGCCTATCCTGTGTCCAGTACGTCTAAATGTTTATCTACCAAATTTCATGAAAATCAGTTAATTCGTTTAAGAGTTATGGAGGAACATACATACTTACATACATACAGAATAAAAATCTAAAAATGGTCAATTTAGTTTCAGTATCATGTATAGAGCCTATAAACACGATATCTCTGAAAACAAAGTAAACTCCATGACCAACCCTTACAGATTTATAATTAGTATTGATTGATTGATGATGATAGCCTACTAGTTGGTGCCCGCGACTTTGTCCGAGTTTAAAAATAACATGAAAAAGACATAAGCAATATAAGACTCCAGACAGCTTTGACTCAACAAGTCGGATACTCACCGCGAGATGGCGCGATAATCCCTCTTTGCATATCCGCAGGTTTATTATCTAAATACGTCTGCTGAGCGACAGGGGAAAAATGCGAAAAATTTGTGCAATATCACACTAAATCGTTAATTTTTACGCAAACCACACTACGCTGCTTAAAAACTAAAGGGCCACAAATCAAAATTAAACTTTTTACAGGAGAGCCAAACGAAAAAAAATAAATTATTTCTTGTCTATTTTTTCTTATTTGATATATATCTAATATAATAATATGCATATTATACATCGTTAGAAGCGTATTTTTAAGTAGCATTAAATGTTTTAATTACTTTTATAATAAACTGAATACTAGAAGAGATATAAGCATATAAGTTACTTTTGAATATATAAAAAACGATCAAAATATACTAAATATGGAATAAAACAACCATATTCTTTTTGCAACATACAATATGAAGGATTGTGATTGTATTTTTGCAATAAAAACAGTTTTGGATTTTTTGTTTTATGGCCCTTTAGTTTTTAAGCAGCGACTAGTGTTGTGAGCTACGTGATACTTAGGCTATATTAGGCCGATATTAAGGCTATATGACATTTTAAACGCGGACGAAGTCGCGGGCACCAGCTAGTAAATATATACATATTTTGTATTATTTCATTTAAGCCATGGAATGTGGTAGCATTGAATGAATTTAATAAAGTGTGCATTGCTGAAACAGAAATTTATTGCTGAACAGAATTTCCGAATGTAAAATATTTGCCATAACACGAACGGATTTGTGTAATCCAGTTTTATTAGTGGTGGGAATTGATCCGGCGACGGGATCATCGGCCAAAATAATAAATATTCATAAATCCTTGGATTTGGAAACGTGAATAAATATTTGTGTATAGTGTTACGTAACTGATACAATTGATAAATGCACAAGCTATAATTAAAATTACTAGAGTGGGCGAAGCTCGGGCCAATGGTAGGGTTTAAAGTTTTTTATACGTAAGAAAGAAAGTCTTTGAAATTCAAGAACACTTAAATTAATAATTAATAATACAAAATATTATAAAACGAGTAAGCGCTATTACTTTTTTAATCGTTCCATTAAAAAAATTACCTAAAACGAATTATCTCGAAGATAAGACCATGACAGATCGATTTCTAGACCTAAAATACCCCTAGCTCTAGATTTTCGTCAAATTCGTTAGAGCCGTTTGCGAAATCGTTGTGGCATACAAGAATTCCTCGTTTGGTATCCTTAAATATTATAAAACAAAGTCCTCCGTCGCGTCTGTCTGTTCGAGATAAACTCAAACTACTGTTCGAGATAACTACTGCACCGATTTTATGCTGTTTTCACCAATGAATTATAGAGTGGTTCTCGTCAGATATCGGGGGCTTAAAAATAATTATGAACTAGTTAATATTGAATAGCGAAAGTGTATAGATCAATTCAGATATTTTTTTTAAAATAAATCATTGATATCCGAGGAAGGTTCTTATGAAGAGGAAAACTAGAAAAATTGCACAGAAAATTGCACCCATGCGAAGCCAGGAGCGGGTTGCTAGTTAACAATAAACATTGAATAAAACCTTAGAAAAAGGAGCTCAGACGAAGTTGCGGGCTAAAGCTTGCTTACATCCATTATGTGATGCAAAAAACAAAGGAACAATAGAAGCCTTAAATAAGCGTACCAGGTGGAACTCATCCGTAGTTCCCACGAAGGTATTTCACGTAAAAAAATAAATATATTAACTGATTTTTCCCCACAAAACAAACCCCGTTTACAAAATTTATGGACACCGTTATTCAGCCAGCAAATAACTGGAAGGAAATACGCAAACAAAACATGTAGCCGGTTTTCCGATGTAATGCGAATTAATCACGTCATTTTGTCCGGCGACCGGCTATATTGGCACACTGGCCAATTGTTTTGGCTTACTCAAACTGAGTTTAGGGTTTGATTAATGGATTCCACCTTTAGATATTTGATAAACCTTTTTATTTTTGAACGCTACGTTTTCAATTATAAATAAAAAATTAAAAAAACTGTCAGCCAAGGACTGCACGTCACAAGTGAAAACTAAGGAACATTACTACCAAAGATATTTAATTGCCTCGCTGCGCTCGACTAGATACAGCCGCCGTACTTGAAAAATGCGGCAATTTTTAGTACGCCGAATTCGGCGTACCCGAGCTAGTCACACTGCAAACTGTCTGTGATATGTACGTTCCGAATATTTTATTAAATTTTGGGCATGATAAAATGCTAATTTGTGTAGTGAAACTGTGTAAAAATATAATCAAACTGTGTAAAAAGTGATAAATAGTGACGATGTTTTACACGCACTACAATAAAAAGTTGCCGCATTTACGGAGCTATCGCTTTTAGGTAGGGCCGTATCTAGCCGAGCGTAGCGAGACCAATCATTTATCTATGATTACTACTATGACTTCCCAACACTTTATCGCCATCTGTTAAAATATTAACAAACTAATGACGAACAAGAAAAATTGATTCTAGATTGTTTTACTCATACTGAAATATAATAGAATATTTATTACAAACTTCGTCTGTGAACCTTTTACTTAGGCGTTAAAATTTCATTGGTCGTAAATTTTTGTTAAGCTTAGAATGTCTCATTTTTATTTTTAGACTATCCTTCGGGGCCAGTACTTTCTTCTGGACAAAAGGTAGCCTATGTCCTTTTGTGTATGCAAAATTTCACGATGACCGTTTGAGTAATTACAAACATACATATTATATTTTCTCGTAATAATATTAGTATAGATACATAAGTTAGGATTATTTCACGCTTAAGTGGTAGTGATTAAACATTGTTCTATATACACTGGTATATAATTGGCAAAATCTGTACATGATTATGGCAAACATGTAGTAAATTAACAAAGCAAGATGCGTGTGAACTACTTGTCGATCGGTACATTAGCGTCTGATACAGTTGGTAACGATCTCCTTGCTATGTAAGTGCCCATAGGGCGACTATAATGGAAAATGTTTACACGATACACAAATTTGGTAATCTTTTGTTAATTGTGTTAAGAAATGAAAAATCTATGTCACTGCATATGACAAAACAAAGTCCTCCGCCTCGACTGTCTGTCTGTTCGCAATAAACCCAAAAATTACTGCACTGATTTTCATGCTGTTTTCATTAATGGTTGTCGTGAAAGGTTTTAGTGTATAATTTACAAAGTTATGCGGGCGAAGTCGCGGGCAGCAGCTAGTTTGATCTAAATAGCTAGTTTGAGTGCAAAATTCATTTTAAAAGTATTTTACAAAAATTTAGGAACATAAATGTGTTTTATTAGTAAAAATTAGTGGGATGGCTCAGCTGAATGGGGCTTATGTTGGTTACCATCATGTTACCATTATCATCTTTTCGAAATCCCTCTTTTACGGACCAAGTGCAATTTTGTGTAAAAAAAACATGTCAACCTATTACCTACTTTTTGAGTTTTGTGAACACAAACGTACAAAAGTTGAATTTTTATATATAAAGTTAGGTATGCAATATTTTGAAAGTATTGTATAATTATCCTATTGTATAGCTTGTGTTCCTAGCTAGGATAACAGAAAATCGAGCAATGGATTATCCTGTATAGTGGATACTGTGTGTGTGTGTGTGTGTGTGTGTGTGTGTGTGTGTGTGTGTGTTTGTGTGTGTTTGTGTGTGTGTGTGTGTGTGTAAAGGATACTAGTATTTTGTATCACATCCTTAGATTCGTGTACCGTGTCATATTTGCACAGCTTTACAGAGCTTAGGAGCAGTCATTGAGACAAGGAATGCCCGTTCGAGCAATATTACATTCCGATGTCACACCTACACGAGTTCACGCCGCCAACTATACACGCATAGGGTCAGCTTTATGGTGATTTTATTCGTGATTTTCTCCTTCATTATTGTCTCGAGTATAGCTTTTTAGATTGCGATATTGCTTTGAATTGAAATTGAATTTATTTTAATAATTTTCATGGTAGAAGGCATAAAAAGGCTACAAGACCTGCGAGTACACTTGCGCTGCCCACAATCTGGATTTTTTCCAGATATATTGTATATTGTAGTATAAACAGCCTATAGATTATATTGTAGTATGCCATCGTATGGGAGATTATCCTTGCAATCCTATACCTTGCCTTAAGCCTTAAGCCTCTTAGGCAGCTTACCACATTACATTAGGCCACTGTGATATAACAGTGTAAATTTATGTTTTGTTGCGTTAACTAAACCTATTATTCCTCTATCCTAAGTTCATCCATTATCCTTCATCCTATAATGGTAACCACCGTTACCTAGCACAAGGATAAGAGAAATGTATACTGGCATGTCAAAACATGAAGAGACATTCCTTTTTAACTGTTTTTAGAAAAATAGTTACGAAAATGAACCAAAGGTAATATTTTAAGGTTTCAAGGTAATATTCTGTAGCTACGCTACGCTGTTTCTAGTTTGCAGCTAATATTTATAGTAATTTACAAAGTTGAAGTTTGAAGACGATACTCTTAGGGACGTTGTCAGTAACTTTGGTCACATGCCGCTAGACGACCTCGACAAATTAGTTGTTAAGGACAAGGTCGTTGGAAAGAAACCACGCGGCCGATCATCTAGCCGTTCGTGTTTTCAATAACTATTCTAACTGTATTCTAACTATTCTATTAGTAGTGGTAGGGCACACTGCGTTTCGTAGTCATTTGGGCAGCCCGTCTGGCGGCAGTAACCACCACCTTACAGAATACCACAGTGAAATAACAGCATTATGTGCTGTTGTGTTTCGGTGTGTGAGTAAGGGATGCCAGAGCCCATTACCCCTTCCCTTCCTTCTATGGTCGGCAGCGCACTTGTAGCACTTATGGTGTTACTTGAGTTATAGGCGACGGTACCCACCTACCATCAAGTGGACCGTCAGCCTGTCTGTTGACCTTAACATATAAAAAAAAAAATAACTGGGCTCTAACTGGACACTTATTTGTGCATGCTAACTGGGGCAATAACGGGGCACTGCCGCCTCAACAGGCACCTTAAACTAATGGGTCTCACTAGTGCAGGAGAGTGTCGCTTCTGCCATGAGGCAGAGGAAACACCAATGCATATCCTGTGCGAGTGTGGCCCGTTGATGCACAAGCGCAGTCACATCCTAGGAAGCCACACAATGGCTTGTGAAGATGTGAAGAATGCCTCTATCAAAAAAGTACTACAGTTTCTCAACGTGGTAGGTATAGGTAGAGAGCTTTAGTTTACGTGGCGATCACAATATTTCAGCAATGGACGAAGTGATACTGGTTCTCTAGCAGACAGGAATAGGCACTAGCGAATAATAATAATAATAACTGGACACTTACTCTAATTGTATGTACTGATTATGTTAATGAAACTACATTTATGTATGTATTTATTTTATATATATTATTTATACATCACACTTTATATACATTACATATTTATATATCTATTTACATAACATATTTATATACTTATTTATTTCACAGAGGAACTTTTGGTGATTTGTACTTTAAAATAGTTGTTTGTAAGCACCACGGTTTTATGCACTGACTCCCGAGATACAGGTGTCCAACCTAGTTCGGGGGTTAGAGAAATATGATTGTAAAATTGTGTTCACTAACAATGTGTTTTTGTGTAAGCTCATTTAAAATGTTTTTTGGCACAAATAAAGATTATTATTATTATTACTTACTCTAAGAGAAGCTGAAAGTCGGACAGACAGAGGCAAATAGTGCACACAGCCATAAAGGACTTCCAAGGACAAGACCTTCATCTGTAAAGTGAAAGACTAAAAAGAAGATGAGGTAAAAAAGGTCTTCTGATCTGACAGGATAAAGGATTAGAGAAGAAGAGAGGAGAATAAATTCTGATTACCCTTCCTCACAAGCCATAAAACAAAAGCTTGCTGTTATTTAACTATTAAGAATATAGTTATTATAAGTGTGGAAGCATCTTCAATATAAACAATATTACATTATGTCGTCGCATAGAGACGCATTTTTATATTGAATTCCCGCATCATACGCCACGGTAAATTGTCTTTACCTAACAACGTAGGAGTAGCACATCTTTCACACTGGCGTTTGAGTGACTTTGTTTGCATAAGCGTATATCCAACTATTATATTATACACTAGCTGGCGCCCGCGACTTCGTGCGCGATGAAAAGGAAACAATGTAGCCTATCCTGCGTCCTGTACGTCTAAATCTTTGTCTAAAAGTTTCATGAAATTCAGTTAATTCGTTTAGGAGTTATGGAAGAACATACATACATACAATACCTAAACTTACAGATTTATTATTAGTATTGATAATAATGATAATTATTTTAAAAATATGAAAGAAAGAAAGAAAGAGTTGGCAGATAGGTGGGGTGACTTAGTTTGTTAGTGTCAACTAATACTCTGCCGTTCATATTACAATGCCCTAAAATGTTACGTGTAGCAATAAAACCAGTGGGCGAACACTATCTAAATATAATGTTAAATTTCCATTTTCAAAAACTAATATCTCTTTCATTTTTGGAACAGAAATATCCAGTAAGTAATCTTTGGTCCAACTACACTATGTAATCTGTCAACGTCTTGCGAGTCCACTACAATAACGGTTTCTGGGTTCTGATGGGGTTACCTCCCTTTGGTAAAGCCAAAGGGAAAAAAATAAAAGCCAAAGGGAAAATAAAGCCGTGCTTCGGCAAGCAAAGAGTCAGTGTGAAAGAGCTGCAACACGACATCCTACATTTTCTCTTATATTTCTTACGTAACATCCCGTTTAATACCTGCGACAATCACTTGCAATAATATTGCAATAGAACCGGAAAGTAAGATACATAACAATTTATTAATTTTGTACCGGACAGCATTGATGACGTAGGAAGTTAAACTCTTCCATTTGAAAGGAAATGTTAAGTTCTAATCTATTAATAATAATATTATTAGGCGCCTTGGGCATTTTTTGTACGGGGAAAAACACTGGCAACATGTTTTGATACCTATAAAATGTGTGTGTGTGTGTGTGTGTGTGTGTGTGTGTGTGTGTTTGTTTAATAGGTGATAGGCAAGGTTATATAGCAGCTTATGAGAAAAGAAAAAAATCCAGGTCACTTGGTTAAGAGATAAATATATTTGAAAAATATACATCTTGGACATTTTAAAAATTTACTTATACAAAAAAAAAATATAAAAAAAAGTTTAATTAATTAATTAAAAATATTTTTTCAGCCATCTTTTCCAGAATTTCATTTTTTAGCGATACACAGAAACTCTCTCAGACAATCATTATCTTTCAAACACTTTAGTCATATTCTAAATTTATATCCCCATAAGCTCTAATTAAAAGTAATTTAGTGAGTGGAAAATGAGAAATAGTGTTATGTGAGTGAATAATGAATATCTTTAGTGTTTAACTCTGAGTGAACTGTTACGTGTATTTGGCGTAAACTTTCCTGTATTATTTTCATATTTATTTATATATGAAATGTAGATATTTTTTCATTGTATTACTAATTGCGATATAAAAATTGTAGCCTTGAAAACTGTAATTTTTAATTATCAGCTTTTTCGTGTGCAGTTAATTACTCATATTATCCATCAAACTACTACAACATGGAACACGCGTGCCATACAAAACACAACGAATTTTATGGAAATTTTATGAGCATGAACTGTCATTTATAGCAAAACAAACATAATAATAAGTACGTAATTTAAAGAAAATGTGACTTTACGTCAACCCATTACAGTTTAAAATGAAATAGTAGAAGTTGATCTTTACTACCTTTTACCATTGACGCGTGAAGGCAAGAGTCCGCCATGATTCTGTCAAAGGCGTTCTTTTTATGTTCCCCTTTGGCACTTGTGACGCAAATTCCATTGTAGTATTTCAATGATATTTATCAGTATTGTGCAGAATATATTATGTTACTCCAAAGTTACTCCAGAGGGCGTTATAAAACGTCGACTTCACTCAAGAACACATATAATTCTAGACAATCGTCAAATTATTATAGTTTCAGTGAAACAGTAATTAAAAGTGAATATTAGTGGATCATCTTTACGATTATCTGAAGAAATATGATATGATAACGCGACTAACTATCGAAAAAAAAAATTTCTGTAAAAAAAAAAATAATCGCAATTTTTTTTTATTACCGCAAGTGATCTTGCAATAAATATTCAAGGGCAGATAAAATATTGAATAAATGTTACAAAGCCTAAATTGCTAGTTGCTAATAAAACCATTCAATTTCTATGACACGTAATAGAGAATATAGATAATTAAATGGTTAAACGCGCTTTTAGCTACCAGAGCCCGACTTGGGTAGCATATTAAATTATTTCTGCACTTATTACAAATGTAGTTTTAATGTGGCATGTTTTTTAAATCATCATCAATACAAAGTATAGGTATTGTATGTTCCTAATAATAAATCTGTAAGTATAGGTATGGCATGTATGTATTTTCCTCCATAACTCTAAGCGCCTCTTTCACCAACTACAGGTATAGTGTTGATTAGTTACTTTTAGAAATCATTTTCTGTTTTATTGAATTATGCACTCGGTTTACTGCATCATTCGATAGGCGAATTTTATTTATTACTAGCTGGCGCCCGCGACTTCGTCCGCATTGAAAAAGAAAAAAGTAGCCTATTCTGTGTCCTGTACGTCTAAATGTTTACCTACCAAGTTTCATGAAAATCAGTTAATTCGTTTAAGAGTTATGAAGGAACATACATACATACATACATACAGAAAAAATTGTAAAAATGGTCAATTTAGTTTCAGTATCATGTATAGAGCCTATAAACACGATATCTCTGAAAACAAAGTAACTTACTCCATTACCAACCCTTACAGATTTATTATTAGTATTGATTTTCCATTTAATGTTTGGGACGTTTACCGTACAAACAAAGGTATATCAGATAAATTATTCCAGATAAATTATACAGGTGACTTTAAGTGACGGTTTAACCTACTTGACGTTGGTGAAAGAGGCGCTTAAACGAATTAACCGATTTTCATGAAACTTGGTAGATAAAGGTTTAGACTTTAGACGTACGGGACACAGGATAGGCTACTTTTTTCTTTTTCAACGCGGACGAAGTCGCGGGCGCCAGCTAGTCGTTAATAATAGTAATGATAATCAATAGTGTCAAAGATACAAGTTACAATCTTGTCACTCAAGAATAAGGTTTGCTTTCCCCTGACTGAACTCGCAAAAAGCTACTTAAAATTTAGACGTTCTGGCCAGCGGCCACATTGGAATATTTATTCAAGCTGGCTTTAAGGAAATCAAAAAGATTTTTGTATTTTACCTTATCTCTGACCGCATTGAGACGCAATAGTCCAAAAGTCTACAGTATATGTATAATAATGGTGATTCTATTGCCGAGTTACTTAGAAATTCAAATGAGCTTTTCTTCAAATTGAACTTTAAGAAAAATATTTTTAAAATGGTTAGTTCTGTTATATTGTTATGTTATTAAGCGCCTCTTTCACAAACGTCAAGTAGGCCAAACTGTCATTTAAAGTCACCGGTAACCGGGGATAATGGAGCTCATATACCTACCTTTGTTTGTACGGTAAACGTCCCAAATGTTAAATAGAAAATAATAAAAAAAAATCGGCTATCGAATGATGCAGTAAACCGAGTGCATAATTCAATATAACAGAAAATTATTTCTAAAAGTAACTAATCAACACTTTACATGTAGTTTGTGAAAGAGGCCCTTAGCCATATTTTTGGAGTTTACTCCTTAAGAATCGATTTGAATACTTATACTGTATTCTTTTTTCATTGATCAAAAAGGTAAACAAACAATTCACGATATAGAACTAAACAAACAATACGAACAAATTCTAAATGAATCACTGAGTCAACTCTCTTTGATAATGCCTAATGTACAAATTCCATCTTTAAAACAATCCAGTCACCATGGCGACGCTATATTTGTTTACGTTTTTGATCAATAGAAAAAGAATAGATCATATATATATTATAAGCCCGTGGTATGAAAATTTATGAGAGTAAAATCAAAATTGTCACACGAACGCGTTACAGTTACGTTCTATTTTTTGAATAATTTAGAATATCTGAAGTTTCATAGATATTGCGCCATCTACACAATATTACTATTTAAATTTTATAATCGTTCGTAAGGAGTAAACTCCATATAAAAGAGGGACATTTTAAAAGAGCACTTGATGTATGTGAACATTCTTCAAGCTGGAACAGAGTAAACAGTCTACAAATGGCTGTACAGTCGACAAAGTATTTTCAAAGCAGACACAAACATAGTAGTAATTTTTAAGCGAGAGTTACGCTCCCTGTCGCGACTTCGGCGTACCCGAAAGTGGAGGTACGCCGAACATAGGATTACTGTTGAAGATATGAAAACTTAAAATAGTAACTTTGATATTGGCACGTTATACATATCGTTATAATATTCCCTGATTTTGTCATTCGTTTAGTGAAATTGGATTACTTGTGTGAAATGTATTGATTAGAAATATATATATGTTAATATTTTTCAAACATATTTTCATTGAAGATATTTCCACTTTACAACAATTACCCTAGAACCAATAGGGTTCTTAGTAGGTTGTTGCCCATTTTGTGAGTGTCCTACAATGCACTTGCTGGTTCCTGGTCTACACTATAGAAATTTTTATCTCCTGAGGAATGTTAATAGTAGAATATTAAAATGATTACAATAATCAGTTATTGTATCTGTGAGCTGCAATAATATATATAATCACTGATTACTTAAGTATATAATCTTACAATATCAAAAAGTTTCTTAAAATTTAAAAATAATGTCATATTACTCGTATGTAGCCGACTGTACTGGCTAAAGCCACTTTTCCACATGCATGTACGCTGGAGAAAGTTTTGTACAACTAGGTACTGGAATTTACGTCGCGTGGAAAATTTTTAAGTGCATTAGAGATATGCATGAATAACTTTACAATGTTGTGGGTGTTTTTCCCGAAAAGTTTTCCGCATTAAATCAGTCACTTGACTTGACAACGTACATACAGCCACATAGGACCCTGTAAATTAAAAGATAAACAGTAACATAGTAATAAAAAAAATCACTGACACACACACTGATATTACACACTTTTTAAGTAGCATTAAATGTTTTATGTACTTTTATAATAAACTGAATACTAGAAGAGATATATCACGTGACCAGTCCACCGCCACTTCAACATTTTTTAATTGTAAGCATATAAGACAATTCTAACAATCTGTTGGAATTGTCTTATGAAATCTGTTGGATGGAGATCTGAATATATATAAAATGAATATATATTAATGACAAAAATGAATTAAAATTCTATAAATTTTACATTCTTTTAGAAAAAATAAAAAATAATGCCTTAACATGTACTGAAAACTTAATTAATTCAATTATAGAGGTCACTCACTTGTGTGAGTTAACAGAAACATTTGTGTTATGTAGCGGCCGGAAATACCCCTTCACCGGAAATAATTGATTGAGGTCGGTACAAACAGAATAATAGACTAATTTTATTAGTAGGCGTTGTGGTTTTTTCAATCTATTCTATATTAATATTATAAAGAGAGAAGATTTGTATTTTTGTATGTTTGTAATGAATGACTCAAAAACTACTGGACCAAAATCAAAAATCAAAATCAAAATATTTATTTATCAATTAGGTTTCTACAAGTAACTCTTATGATCGTCATTATAAAATTAAATTTACCGATGAAACTACTTGACCTATAGAAAGCTACATAATCAGCGAGTAACAGCGAGTAAATTCTTTAAATGCAGTATTACTAACTTTTAAAAATAACATAAACTCTTCTTTCAGCAAAATATCCTATCTACGATATTTAAAGTACTTTCCCTTCACGTCGCATAGTCTTGGGACGCCCTGTATATAAAATTACTAGTTGCTGCCCGCGACTTCGCCCGCGTAACTGTAAATTTTATACTAAATTGTTCCTCGAGAACCGCTCTATCCATTGGTGAAAACAGCATGAAAATAGGTGGAGTAGTTTTTGAGTTTATCGCGAGTTTAGTGATGTAAGGATAAGGGTGTTACAGTGTTTGTAACCAAACTCCTTACATATTATAAAAGAAAGACCCCCGCCGCGTCTGTCTGTCTCAAAAACTCAAAAAGTACTGCACCGATTTACATGCTGTTTTCACTAATGGATAGAGTGGTTCTTGAGGAAGATTTTAGTATATAATTTTCAACGCGGGCGAAGTTGCAGGCACCAGCTATCTACTAAAAATAAAGATAAAACCCCTGAAAATTTTATAACAGCAAAGATGTCAGGCGTTATGTATATTGCTTTACACATTTAGTCAGGCGCTACACATCCCTTACTTTTAACGCGGGCGAAGTCGCGGGAACCAGTTAGTACTATATAAAAAATACATTTTATGACTACAGACTCATAAATTAATGTGCAAAAGTAAACATGTTTTCAGTGTGGTGTTCACAGATGAACGGCCGCCATATTTATTAGCAAACTACATCCGTTTCCGGCTACTGCGGTGATTTAAGAACAATTTCCGTAGTAAGTACCTAACACTCGATATTATTTTTGAATCATAGCTGAATCAAAATATTTTAGACTTATACATTAGTAAGTATACTTTTGATCAACTTTTTAAACGAAAGGAGTGGCAGGCGAGCTGACAATATACTGCATGGTACGTATGTAGATACTATCGCTATAAACAAGGAAATTACTCGTATAAAAGTTGTAAGTGTGCTGCCGATCTTCACTAGGTACATATTATAAAACAAAGTTCTTCGCCGCGTCTCTATCTGTCTGTCTGTCTCTTATCGATAAACTCAAAAACTACTGCACTGATTCTAATAATTAATTTTAATTTTAATTTTAATTTTAATTTTAATTTTAATTTTAATTTTAATTTTAATTTTAATTTTAATTTTAATTTTAATTTTAATTTTAATTTTAATTTTAATTTTAATTTTAATTTTAATTTTAATTTTAATTTTAATTTTAATTTTAATTTTAATTTTAATTTTAATTTTAATTTTAATTTTAATTTTAATTTTAATTTTAATTTTAATTTTAATTTTAATTTTAATTTTAATTTTAATTTTAATTTTAATTTTAATTTTAATTTTAATTTTAATTTTAATTAGGTCTGCAGAAAAAAGGTGAAAAGCCACGATATCACAATGTCTAGTTACAAACTATGGTCTAAAATAATCGTATAGAAATTTAGAAATCAAAAAAGAATAATGGCCCACCGTAGAACGCATGGTTTTCGGATATTCTGGTAAAATATTGTATGATCTCCTGCTTTAAAACTTGAAATAAAGCTCGCTTTCTCGAAGAGGATAGCAATAACAATAAATTATGGTGTTGTGGCGATTCTCATGTTCAAAGTTATGGCTGAACCATAAAATGGGACTACATTTTGTTGTTGAGTAAATTTTATAGTGAACACTTGTAGAAATGTATTATTTTTGCCGTTGATGATTTAGTTATCAGTATTATGGCGATTCATTGAAATTAGCATATACGTCATAGTATTCTACTGTTAGGTTAGGTTAGACTAAAACCATGGACCATATATAGCTCTACCAAGGGTCCAAGGTCCATGGTCTGGTCTATGGTTTTTGGCTAGATAAATAAATGGTGTATAGTATCGTTGGTTTTTGCATTCTTTCATGCATGCATTCGCATTCATAAAATATTCTTTATGGCATAGAAATAAATCAGGAGCATAGCTATCGTCGTATCATCTGAAGAAATTATATGAATAAGAAAGTCACAAAAAAGCCATAAAGAAAACCTGTAAAGAGGTTATTTTTATAAAAAAAATTAAAAATTATAAAAAACGTCTCGGTCTGTTTCTACCTCTCCAATCATTTGTTACTCTCACAATAAGATCATCTTTTAAAAAATTTCCAAAAATTCTCAATTTAACGAACCGAAGACTTCGCGCCAATATGTCTTTAAAATCCTGCGCCATAACTTACAAAGTGACACTAAAGTCTGGAAGCATCTGTTAAATGGGGCAAATGTTCACAGAAAGCTTTAATATATTAGATAATATATTTTCATGTTTTAAGAGATTTTAGATTAAATAGCTCTACACGTTTTTTCACAGCTACACTAATTTTTTCTTCATATTTTTTTAAATTTAACCATGCAACCGGCCCCCAGCCTGTTTCCTAGCAAAGCCTCGAGCGGATCGCTAGTTTTCTAGTTTTATTTTGCCGTTTAACTAAAAGTTATTAATTAAAACTAATATTTATCAACATTGCTTAGATTTCAAAATGTTTTAAGCATGAAATATTTGCCGCCAACATTTAAACCTCCCTCTCAGCGGGACAAAGAGCGTACAATCCGGCCGCATTCGTTATTCAGGCGCGGCCCGGCAGGCACCTGATTACGCGCTTCAGTGACCATAGTGATGTGACAACAGTCGACATTTATTTATTGACTTGCCCGCGACTTCGTCCGCGTTGAAAAAGAAAAAAGTAGCCTATCCTGTGTCCAGTACGTCTAAATGTTTATCTACCAAGTTTCATGAAAATCAGTAAATTCGTTTAAGAGTTATGGAGGAACATACATACATACATAAATACAGAAAAAAATTCTAAAAATCGTCAATTTAGTTTGAGTATCATGTATAGAGCCTATAAACTCGATATCTCTGAAAACAAAGTAACTTACTCCATGACCTTCCCTTACAGATTTATTATTAGTATGATGATGATGATATTCTGTTACATAAGACCTTATTTTTATTTTATTTTATTTATATTAGTTAAACGTACAATATCTCGCTACGCATTATACAGATACATACAAGAAAAACAGAAATCAACAAAGTTTCCACAAATTACTAAAACATATTATAAAAAATTGGTTACTACAAAAAATTGGAACAGGGAGAAAACATACAAAGAGATAAGAAACAAACAAAAAAAATTAAAACAAATAAACTAATTAACAAATAAAATACAACTTACAAAATAAACTGGCCGCTACAAAAGGGAGATTACACAACAATATTTTTGAGAGCTTATTTAAGACTTCATTTATATTCATTTATAGGACAACTGAAAATATCCAGATCTAGCAAGTGTTTATTATACCTATTCAAAACCAAAGTAGGTATTATTACAAAATTTAAAAATGCTATGTGCCATAAAAACTCAGAGCTTATCTATGTTCAGCAAAGTAGAAATATATTGTTTTCCTTTGACAAACACAATGACATCATTATACTTAAAGAATATCCAAGACGAAGCTGATTAGTCGATTGTTATCATCATTATATCATATTATCGTTGTCGTCATATGGTACTCATGAAATATATGATTTTGAATGCTGCTATATTACGAGTATTATAACATTGTCGTACTTCTATCGACAAAGTTGTCATCACATCACTAGAGCGTTATAGACTAGCAGAAGTGAGCATTTGGTCCGATGCCGTCCTCCCTTCGAGAACATCTATTGAACCACCACTTTGATTATTGCCACACCGGAGGCGGCGCAGGAGGGTTAAGCTTGATGCTTAGATGGGTCATCCCTCAGTCTCAATTAAATGGGATAAACTTAAAAGGGAAAGTGCCTTCAATTTCAATTATCGATATTACGAGTAATAAATTTTTGTTGTCGAACTGCACCCCATGATTTAAAGGTGGGATATTAGTTTTATTAATTTTTTAATAATATTAATAATACTAATTTTATAAATTATCACAGTAACTCATGTATGTGTCGCAGAATATTCGAAAAAAAATCGGATTTTAGTAGTAATCCTAGCACGATTGCAAAGGACCGTATAATAGGAAATTAACAATTTTTAATTATCCGAGGTACTTTAAGGACCGTTGCAAAAATCCCAATTTGTTTAGGACGATTAGAAAATGAAGCGCTAATTGGTCAATAGCTTCTCTGTTCTGGTTGGTCAATCAGCGCATTCGTCAGTAAGTAACGTTCATTTCGGCCAATCAGCTGTGAATATTTATGACAGGTGAGCCTTATTCGCGATCCTGAAAGTACTTCACCCTAGCCAAGAGCAAACCAATGTTTCCATCGTTTCGTAAATACGCAACGTATTTACGAAACGATGAAAACAAAGCCAAGTGATTGGTCAAAATTTTATGTCGGCGTTACAACAACCAATCACCGGGCTTTATTTCTATCGTTTCGTAAATACGCAACGCTCCTGTTTGCATTGGTTTGCTCTTGGCTAGGGCCCCAAATGATTACAATATTCGTTGTAAGTTTCCTATTATCCGGTCCTTTGTAATCGCACTAGTGTTTATTTTATTTATTTATTTTTCAAAAGGTACACCAACAGCACAAACAAAAAACTTATAATAGGTATAGGTAACACAAGGCAATTTTAAGGTATACACAGATAAATTACAAAATAGAAATGACAACATATGCATAATTATAATAATTAATATAACATAAACTTAACTTAAATAAAATAAAATAATGAAAAAAAAAGAGAACAAAATGAAAAGAAAAATTTCGAAAATCCGATTTCTTCGAATATCCTACGACATTTACCTATATTATGTTAATCCTGTACAATGCAAACGTAAGTTTTCCATCCTACTTCCATTCCACACATGAATTTGTAAGACAGTGCATCGAACCTTCATTTCTATTTTGCTCACTGAGATTTTACAGCTTTTGCTGCTTATGGGAACATTAATATGAACATGAGACTGTTAAAATTCGAACTAACTTATTTTGTAGCAATTATTTATTAAGAGGCATTCACTGTCTTTAGCTTATTTTTGATAATGCTTTAGCATTATCAAGACAATGAGTGGTCGTACGAATGAATTTCTAATATTCCGAATGATATATTTTCTATATTGTAAATAGAATTGAGTGGGGGATTAAACTGCTACCTTTCCGTAAGGAGTGAAAATATACATAACAATGCACCATTATTGCTAAGCGGCCGTTGCCGAGTCACTGATGAAACGGACCCGTTGTCATGGGGACCACCAATGAAATATAGAGAATGGAAGAGTACTTAAGAATAAGAAAAATAATAATATTTGTAGCAAAGGACATGAGAGGCAAGATTGTGAGGCGAAGAGGAGAAGGCAGAAGAGTGTCTAGGTTAAGGAACACCCGTCAATGTCGCAGTGGCGGCGCCACAGTCGTCACAGCGACAAAGATGTCTGATATTTACTCTGATGTTCAAATTTTATTTTTTAACGCGGACGTACTCGCGGTCACCTGCTAGTTGAAACATAGAATAAGGCCTAACGATCTAGTATAAAATATTTAAAAAAAAAACTTTATAAAGGGTTTATTTAATGTTATTTTGCAAGTATGCAAGTATACTCTTAATATTTTTAGGTTATAAAAATGTAATTGAACAAAACATTGAATTGTAATGAAACAGCATAATTGCTGTTTTTCTAATAAATAAGTTTATAATAAATAATAGGTTATTGTTAGACAAGCTGCCCAGTTGTCTAATGCCTAAACTGACATATCTAGACAAAATTATTGGCACAGATCTGTGTTCATACTCTAGTTAGACATTCGGTGCTTCGTCATGGCACCAAAGTCAAGTGAGCTTATACGAGTATAAGGCGTTAAGAGGTCTCCTAAAATTTTGGGACTGTGTTAAGGCACTACTAATTTTATTTTCCATCTATTAAGATAATATTATATTAGTATTTCATATATTCTTATCTTACTTAAATAATAAACAAAAACATAGCACCCTACTATCCTGCCTGCCTTCAAGTGGACCGGCAGCCTGTCTGTCGACCTTAACATAAAAAATAAAAAAAAAACAGTGGCACTCCGGGAGTACCGACAGAAGTGAAAACTTGAACAATTACGTGTGTATTTTTGAATCACCAGGAAAGTACATAGATACTGTCGCATACACGGTTACATTACATGACAAGTCGCGAGTTCAATTGTTTTTTCCCATCTCAAAAATTGTTCTTTTTTAAACTGTCAGCGTTTAGTATAGTATAGGATAGCTCTTCTATACTGAAAATGTTGGACTTTTTTGGAATATCACTGGCCGTTTTCTATTTTTATTTGAAATTACTGTGTTTATAATTGTCAACAGAGGTGTCGGTTACATTACATTACAACACAGGTCCCGAGTTCAATGGTTTTTCCTATCACAAAAATTCCCAATGCGCCTAAAGAAGTTTTCACTTAAAAAATATCTTCAGGATAAAATATTTTGCCATGGCGTACCCTGAAACGCCGTTAATCAGCGCCTCGGGACGCTGCGTATCTTGCCAGAGTGAAGCCGCGTACCTACTCACTGAACTGCGTACCTTTTTGTGTAGTAAATAAATTCTATTTACTCTCTTAACAGCTGACGCTCACTCATCAAATTGTGTATAAAATTAAATGGCTTATCCAAAATATTTAACTTGGTTTAAGAAATGTTTCGTAACTCCTTGTTCTCTTATAGTTACCTATGCCTCGGTCCAACGTTATTAATGGTTTTTGTGAGGTCGACGGAACCCACTTTTTGAGCTGTCAACCTGATACACCCCACCTGAACCTTAAATTGAGAATATTATTCATGAGACTATGCGCGTAGGTATGTATTTTATTTAAGTGTAATGTATAAAATTTATACTTAAAATTCAAATAAAATTACGTAGTGTATAATGTACTATAATGATAATAATAATATTATTATAATTTGGTGCGGCGAATATGAAGATAATTAGTGGACTGTATTGTTTCGTGGTGCGTGCAATCAAAGGGCTAGGAAAAGAGTTGGATAGGACATGCAACACCTACCTCGTATGCTGATTGTGATGATGCAAATCCTCCAGGACGATGGAGACGGAAGCTGGCCCGCCGCACACTCGTTCTGATTTCCAAAACTGTCCCTTTTCACCTCAATTGCACTCGCGGAGCCACACCATTTTGTAGATTACAAAAGCACAATGCTTCAGCGGTGCGATATGGGAATAATCGGATTTATTAATTATAAATCCTCGCGGCGCGGTTTACGTATATCGAACGTTGCGTTCATTTCTTCATCTTGTATTTATGTGTGCGCCAGAGGGCGCTACTGCGTTGCGGTGTATGCATGTTTGTTGGTGTGGGTTCGGAATAGGAAACGCACCACAGATAACTAATTATTTGGCGCCACCATAATTATTTATTACACTTAGCGCCTCTTTCACCAACGTCAAGTAGGCTAAACCGTCACTTAAAGTCACCTGTCACTGGGAATAATTTATCTGATATAACTTTGTTTGTACAGTAAACGTCCCAAACATTAAATAGAAAATAATAATAAAAATTGAATTATTGAATAATGCACTCGGTTTACTGCATTATTATTTTCTTTTTAATGTTTGGGACTTTTACCGTACAAATAAAGGTATATCAGCTTCACTATCCCCGGTTACCGGTGACTTCAAATGACAGTTAGCCAAGTTGACAGTTGGTGAAAGAGGCGCTTATTCTAATTAATTCTATCCGGCTAAAATTCCAGCTCAGGTAAATGATGTGTTAGAAGCGCTATGACAATTTCGTATTATATTCGTAGCAGAGAAGTGTTATATTTGAACTTGCACGTGGCGTACGAACTAAAACCACTGATGCAACGAAACTATAGTTTAACTAGTTACAGCTCGGAAATGCATTCCAGCTTGTTACGAGGCAATTAGCGCGAATCATAGAATTTCAAACGATTCACGTTTCGGCAAACAAATTGGATTTTCGCAGAGTTTCTGAGTTGAGACTCGACGATTTCACAAATTTCGGGCACAAGAAAAGTAGGATCGAGAAACAGTTGGGTATTCGTATTACCGCGGTTAACACAATCATAATCAGATCAAACATAATGAAGGTTTGCAACTCCCTGCTTGCGTATGTGTTTCCGAGCTCATATAACCCAGATATTTTTAAAGTTCGAGTGAATAGGCATTTTTTTAAGTGAGCTTGCTCCATTATAGGCTTCATCTTCGCTACACGAATGGATGCTGGCCATCTCTATTGAGTGTTGAGCGACGTTGAGCTTTCTCGAGGCTCATAGTTAGAAACCACGTTTCACCACGGTTTCAATAAATTAAAAAAAATTATCACAGGGAAAAATAATAGGATGAATGTAAGAATTGAATCATAGTTTTGAATAGTTTATTCAACACTAGCTGGCGCCCGCGACTTCGTCCGCGTTGAAAAAGAAAAAGTAGCCTATCCTGTGTCCTGTACGTCTAAATGTTTATCTACCAAATTTCATGAAAATGAGTTAATCCGTTTAAGAGTTATGGAGGAACAAATTCTAAAAATGGTCAATTTAGTTTCAGTATCATGTATAGAGCCTATAAACACGATATCTCTGAAAATAAAGGAACTCATGACTCCATGACCAACCCTTACAGATTTATTATTTGTATTGATTGATTAACACGAGTGAAGGTGCGAGCGAAAGATAGTTATTACATAATTCTACGGGGTATTTGTAACTTTAAAAGTAATATTTTATGAAACCATAAATTCATGTCCCTTAGCGTAAATAAGAAGATAAAGTGTGTAGTATAATTTCAGGGATTTCTCTACGGAGCCACATTGTTCGACACACCGCGCCCTATGTATGGCTAGACCTATTCCGCGTACATGTTTTACACAGTAGGTACAACTTTCGTATGTCTGTAAATCAATACTAATAATAAATCTGTAAGGGCATGTAAGGTCATGGAGTAAGTTACTTTGTTTTCAGAGATATCGTGTTTATAGGCTCTATACATTATACTCAAACTAAATAGACCATTTTTAGAATTTTTTTCTGTATGTATGTATGTATGTATGTATGTATGTATGTATGTATGTATGTATGTATGTATGTATGTATGTATGTATGTATGTATGTATGTATGTATGTATGTATGTATGTATGTATGTATGTATGTATGTATGTATGTTCCTCCATAACTCTTAAACGAATCAACTGATTTTCATGAAACTTGGTAGATAAACATTTAGACGTACAGGACATAGGATAGGCTACTTTTTCTTTTTCAACGCGGACGAAGTCGCGGGCGCCAGCTAGTTAATCTATAAAACCTATAAAACCGTTTGTCCTAAATAATCTGTACATTAATCTATGGATAATTGGATACCTATAAAACATTTTTTAAATAACCAAGGTTATAATGCTTTTTTGTAAAAAGACGAAGTTGGCAGTTGGCTGAATTTTTATAAAAACTTAAAAAAAAATGAATTTATGACTACAATATTTACGATTTCACAAAAAATATAATATGTAAATGTCTGCAAAAATTGGAAAAAAATGTCGTCCAGGGTGCATATCTCTATTATCTTTTAACCAAGCGACTTGTATTTTTTCCTTGAAAAAGACTAGAAAAAGAAGAAAAAAAAGTTTTTTGGAAGACCAGAGCTGGAGAAACCTGCCTGTCATCCCGTGCCCACTTGATGTTGTATATTGTAAAAGTTCTCCGTCGCGTCTGTCTGTATGTCTGTCTGTTCGCGATAAACTCAAAAACTACTGCACCTATTTTCATGCTGTTTTCACCAATGGATAGAGTGGTTTTCGAGGAAGATTTGGTGAGACCAAGGGATAGAGTTTTAGTATATAATTTAATTTAATTTAGTATATAATTAGTTACGCGGGTGAAGTCGCGGGCAGCAGCTGCAGCAGAGAAAAAGCCAATCCTAGATTTGAATTTTATCTAAGTAAACAAAGTCCAATTTAAAAACTATTTCAAAATAGATAAATACATTATAAATGAAAATGAAGACTCGGACAGAAAACATAATATAATGAAATTTTCTCGACAGAAAAAAATCACCAAGTGAACTCTTATTTCCATCGATTTTAGTTTTATTTTCAAAATGACACACATTACAAAGCTAAAAGTGTATCAGTAATTTCACTTCACATATTATCTAAGGCTGTATGTAACAATTTTTCATCTGACATTGTAGTTTACGAATAATTAATATTTAATACTTTTGGCACTTATAACATTTTTATTGAGCGAGATGCGCTATCTTCCGTCGCATGTTGTGCGTAGTTCTACGTATTGTGTGTCACTGTCATGTCCAAGGGGCCACGCGGGTGAAATTACAAATTTTGTTTGCTTTTACGCACTCTTAATATACAAGCTACAGTTTAAATTAGTTTCGAGTAGATATATTACTGTCTCGACTTGTCAATTTCAAATTGCGTAACATTACAGTACAGCTCCCCTAAGTAATGCGTAATATGACAGTATACTCCAGGCACTACCCGCTTACTTGTTCTATACTTAGTAATTTTATGTTCATAACACCTAAGTTGTTATATCTTAAATAAGATATATTTCTCAAATAAGATAATAATGTCTTAAGACATATTTCTACACTAGCCGTGTTTTGCGGTTTCGCTCTTTCTAAATTTATTTCTTTTTTTATAGATTTAAGTTACGTTTATTTACAGACTATACAGTCATAGGTAAATCGAAAATTAAGTTATAATTTGATATTAACGATCATTTCAGATGTTTATTTATAACTAAAGAGAAACTAAGAACTAAGAACTCAAATTTAAAATTAAGATTAGAATCTGCTGTCTTTGAAAAATATTTTTGAAGGAAGTGGAAGGTGGAAAAGGTTGTGATCACTCAAGGTGAAACCTTGTTTTATTTTGAAATACACGTTTATAGCTCATCAATCATTTCTTAATGGCCGTTTAACAGAGAAGTGTCATACTATCAATCCCCACAGAACTGTTAGTGTTAGGCATATCTTCAATTTTTCATATTTCATATTTTCACTATAACCTACTTTTAAAAGTTGCCTCTTTTAATTGCTTATACATATAGGCTTATATAGGTATATATGCAAATCGATTCTTAAGGAGTAGGTAAACTACAAAAACAATTTTCTTTTAAAAGCTAGCTTCATTTCTTCTATTTTTGAAGGAGCTGCAAAGGCTTCTTTTGTGTGGCCCGTCAGTGCCTACATATGGGGGTGTCTTTCCACTCCTTTGAACTGAATGTAACGTATGTCAAATTATTTTTTTACGCTACAAAGATTGATGACGACGTGAAAGAAGCTACGGTCTGCTCTGTATCAATAATTGATGTGGAAAATTACAGAAAATATACCGGCGCGTATTTGTGGGAGCTATCAATCATATTTTGTTTAACGACAATGAAATGTCGAGCCCTCGCGATACGTTTAAATTGTATTCGCATTTTGTTGTAGGTATTTTTTGTGTAACATTTTATTTATATTATACTAGCGGTTGCACGAGACTTTGCCCGCGTGATTTTATAAAATATAGCCTATATTACTCGCTGTTAACGTAGCTTTCTATAGGGGAAGGAATTTTCAAAATCGGTCTAATATTTTTTGAGTTTATTCATTACAAATCTTCTCTATTTATAATATATGTATAGACTAGCTCTTTCCGGTGGCTTTAAATCTTCAAAAACAAATAATAATAATAATCATTTATTTCAGACATAGAACATCCATAATAATTATTAACAACGTATTAACAAAATAATAACAAATATATACATAAATAATTTATGCAAACTAATACCAAGGAACCCTGTCACATTAACGTCCATGTGATGTAATCAGCAACTAAAAATATTGCTAACGGTACTGAGTGTGTCACTAGATTACGTCACTTAAATGGCGGCCAGGCGCATTATCAATTTGCGGGGCTTATAACATGTTTTAAGTAGGTTAATGATACCATTGCTTGAACCGTGTTGATGCTGTCAATTTTTCGCTGTCGCCTTTCGGTATTTTATATTTCCTGCCCATTAGTCCATCCCTTCCTTATCGCTTATTCTTAATCCATGGTCGGCAGCGTTCTTACAGCACCTATGGCTTGTATTATAGTCAACGGTAGCCACCTACCATCAAGTTTACCGTCAACCTGTCTATTAACCTGTTTATATACCTGTGAAAACAATACACACTAAGTATCGGTAAACCTGTACGCGTATCGACATAAAATTAATTAAAAAAAACGCTTACGAACGAAGTCGCTGACGATCGCTTGTCATAAATAATTACATGAAACTTTGTGACACAAGAATAGTTGGTAATCTAATTAAATTATCTTGCGTACATCCGTTAAGTCTGGTAATAAATCTGAGGGTACATTTATACCACCCACAGATTACCGTGAGCGCTAAAACGAGGATTAGTTGGACCTCAATTACACCGTTGCGTAAACAGCGCTAATTGGTTTGATAAACATATTTAAACCTGTAAATAAAAGAATAAATGAGCTTAAAATGTAAGTGTGAGATTAAAAAAACATTGTGTGGTTTTATGAAACCACGATGCAAGCATGAACCTAGAAAAAACGGACGGAATTCCCTGTAATACAGTGAAGCATAGTAGTAAGCTCGGTAACGAGTATTTACACGTTAACACATACAAACCATAGTAAGCTCAGCGCAAGCCATTACGCTGCTAGCGTTGATTAATGCACACGTAATGAGTAATTAAAATAACTGTTTAGTTGCTCCTGTAGCACTTTACGTGATAAAAAGAACAAGGAATCACTTTCCACAGGGGAATTGGGCTCTGGCATCCCACACTCACCGAAACACAACAGCATTTGCTCTGTATATCACAGTGATCTTCTGTAAGGGGCTGTCTAATTTATGACATTGGAACATAGTTTTCCCCTTTTATTTTTAACGTTGGGATGTCCTCTTGGATACCCAGAAGTGTAGGGGACACTGCGGCTCAGATTACTGTCATTGGGGGTTTATATCGGATTTGTACCGACTAAAACCCAACGACTTTCTAGCGCGGTCGTTGATGGGCGGGGACGCGGGACGTTATGACACGACATCGGTGCCCCAGCGCGGAGAGGGCTACGCTCCTTGTCAGAAACTCGGCGTACCCGAAAGTGGGGTACGCCGTCCATCTGCCACTACTAAATAGTACAATGGTGTAATTGCGTTTGTACTTCCGTTTAAATAGCATTTAACTCCATCTGAGTTATCGAAGGTTTACTGAAACCAGGTGAGCTGATGTACTGTGTTTTGTCTCCATTTAACAATGGATTAGGGACTTTTAATTTAGGATATCTATTTAGGCTAACCTTGACCTTATTTACTTTTCAAAGAGCTCTTTGTTGACGGTTACAAGCGATTATTGGAAACGTTCATTATTCTTTTAAAGTTTAACTCGGCATTTAAGCTGACGGACTACGTAATGGTATCATTAATACAAGGGGTTTAATATCCCCTAGTTACACATAGACATATGTCACACGTGTTTTTATTTCACTTTGGCCACTGTGACTTCAAAAACAATAAATCTTCTGTACTGTCACACACTATCACTATTCTGTATTGTGTTTCGCAGTCACTTTCGCAGTCCGTCTGGCAACAGACCACTTCTATACAGAAGATCACCGTGAAATAATAGCACACTTGCTCTTGTGTTTCGGTTAGTGAGTAAGGAATGCCAGAGCCCGTTTCCTTATCCCATCCCAATTCCTTATCCTCAATCCTGCTGTAGTCGGCAGCGCACTTGCAGCACCTGTGGCGTTCTTGTGTAATAAAATATAGGCGACGGTAGCCATCTTTAATTTCATATTTTCGCGTTCGAATTCGCAGGCCCCAGCAAGTATCTTATAATTTAATTTTTTTATTAGTTTTAGTTCATATACTTACGGAAAACCTAACAACATAAGAACTATGTTTTAGGGTGGTTCTAGACTTACGATATCTATATAAATAAAAATAAATCCCTAATGTGTTGCTAAGCGCAAAAGTCGAGAACGGCTGGACCTATTTTGATTCTGTCTTCACTCATGGATAGAGGAATAATCAGGGAAGGGTTTTACTTAACAAAAAATGTACCCCGGGCTAAGCCGGGAGCGGGTCGCTAGTTATGTATAAAACTGCCTCTCCCTCTTTCCCCATATAATCATAATGTCGAACACGGATATTACAATAAGATAATTATTATTCTATCAAGTAATTGTGTAAAACGAACGCGTATACCATAATTCAACCGAATTGTATGAATGAATAAATCAGTAGACACTCAATTAAGCTCTTTTGTGTGACCACTTTGACGTTTCCACATTAAATTCAGCGATTCACCTGATCATCTGCAACTGCATCAAATGTATGGACGGGTCTCATCTAGTAAACTTTTAAACTTAGTTCGCGAGACATACTTAGTTCGCGTAGACTTCATTTTAAAATATGAATACATTTTTATATATATATATATTTCATCTGTGCGTGTGTATGTCACTGAACTCCTCCTAAACGGCTAGACCGATTTTAATTCTGTCTTCACTTATGGATAGAGGGATAATCAGGGATGTAAAAAAAATGGTCGCGGACGAAGTCGCGGGCACCGTAATTATAAAAATAAAACATGTAGGACATTCTTAAGAACAATAAAAGAATACTTTAGAAATAGGATTCTATAGTAGTTTGATAGTATTACATAAATTATAGTTAATAATTTATTTAAAAAAATATTTTTTTTTTGTGTCCCCTGGGGATAAATACATTATAAGTATTTTTGAGATTATAAAACAAGGGTACGTCCATTAATTTAATACTGTGTGCGAATGTAACAGGAGGCTCAGTGCGCTACAAGAGGGGATGAAAGGGGTGGATACGGTTTGAGTTAGAGAATTTCCAAGTGAATCGACTCAGACGTGAACGAGGTAAATCGTCCAAAGAAATCCTTTTAAATCCAACACAATACAAAAAGCGATTCGCGATTCGATTGCTCTTTGCCAATTTTTAATGCGACGATACTTATGTTATCTTTTAGAAATATTATATAAATTTATTTGTTGTGTGTGTTTTTTTTAATAATATCTCCATAATAATTTAAAAAGTGGGACATTATAACACTGAGTTCCTCTTTCACGAACTATTTTCTGTTATATTGAATTATGCACTCAGTTTACTGCATCATTCGATAACCGTTTTTTTTTTATTATTTTCTATTTAATGTTTGGGACGTTTACCGTACAAACAAAGATATATCAGCTCCATTATCCCCGGTTACAGGTGACTTTAAATGACAGTTTGGCCTAATTGACGTTTGTGAAATAGGCGCTGAAACTCGTCAATAAAATTAAGCAAAATAAAGAAAATCGTTTTAGAATAAATGACAAAATGTACTAAACTTTTGTTTGGGCTAAAAATTAGAAGATGAATGTATAAATACATATGTAAGTAGACATAATGTATATGGGAATCAATAACTGTTTTAACGGTGACCATGTTCTATTATTGAATTATTATTTTTTTAAATTTTTGACGATATAGTACAGCACACAGTACAACATACAAGTACTGCAAATGCGCTGCCAACCATAGTAGGATTAAGGATAGTGTCATTAAAACCAAACTCCTCTCGAAAGGCTATTATAAAATCACAGATTAAAGCGACAATTAAGCCTGGATTTAAGCGATTCGGAGCTCATACTATGTTTAGTATTGTATATTATATACTTTCTTTCTTTTTTTAATTAAGTGTAATTGTTGATATTTTATATTTTAAAGATTTTACAAAATGTAACAATAGTTGTATGAAAAATGTTCGAATATTAAGTATATCTGAAACGACAAAGAATATTTGAATAGAATTGTAAACGTCAGATAAAGTAAATATAATATATTTTATTTGTTCATTGCATTCTGAGTCGCCATCTCATGTGACGTTATTCTCTAATAAAAGCTCAATATGAAACAGTGACGAATGCAAAAAAATATTACTTTATTTATTTATACTTAAGTATTTAAATTCAATTTTATGTTAGGCGTATATAGCAATGTTTTTTAATACTTTTTTTTCAGATAGTTTAAATTTGGAAAAGATACCTAGTAACCAAACGGTCGCAGGTTCGAATCCCGCTAGGGGCAAATGTTTATGTGTTAACATTTTACCTTTGTACCTGACCTTTGATCCATATAGTAAGTTACTTTGTTTTCATAGATATCGTGTCTATAGGCTCTATACATGATACTGAAACTAAATTGACCATTTTTACAATTTTTTTCTGTATGTACCTATGTAATTTCCTCCATAACTCTTAAACGAATTAACTGATTTTCATGAAACTTTGTAAATAAATATTTAGACGTACAGGACACAGGATAGGCTACTTTTTTCCTTTTCAACGCGGACGAAGTCGCGGGCGCCAGCTAGTACTTAATAATTGGAGAACAATATCTCGCCAGTCACCTTCCCAAGAATGAATGTTGAAATAATTTTCTCGTTGAAATTTCTTAACAAAGGATCTGGAAGGCTTAGTACTCTCAAACTATTCTTGATACATTGTATAAAGATCCCTTCTAACTGGGTAGAAAGTTTGAAAGTTAGTCGCAGAGAGTTCGTGCTGAGTCGTTAAGCTGAGCGGAAATCATAGCGAAGCTTATAGCGATTTAGTAGTGGTAAGCATTTCGCAGTCATAAAATGGGGAGCATGTATGGGGCAGCAGTAACTTACTTTCTTATAGTAGAACATCGTGAAATAACAGCAAATTATCTTATGTGTTTCGGTGGTCAGCAGCGCACTTGCAGCACCTATTACGTTGCTTATGTTATAGGCGACGGTAGCCACCTACCATGAAGTGGACCTTCAGCCTGTCTGTCGACCTTAACATAAAAAAAAATCAACATGTATATGTCTATAACATAGTATAATCAATATAATATACAATATACGATGATGATTGATAAATAATAGGAAATAATAGGATACTCTGCACTTTTGCAATACTAAACTTTTGCAGTTAACTGTCCGGGCATTTTGCATTTAAGTCGTATATTATTTAGGAAATATACTAACTAGTCGTTTTGCGTTTTCTCAATATAGGAATTAGGTATTTTACATAGTAGCCATATTGCGATGTAGGCAAAACTACAACTAGTCAAATTGTGTTCTAGACCGTCTGAGACCCACCCAATTTAAGTTGCAAAAATGCAAGTTTGCCCATTGCAAGTTGCGGTTGTTGTTGGTGTGTTTAAAAAATAAATGAATAAACAATAAATTAAGGAAACACTCAATAAGAGGGCAAAGTTTTTCCGCCATCAGCTTATAAGTTCAATCGCTGTCGCCTATGACCGTGCCCATAGTCTTTCCACTGCCTCGTTAACAACAATCCAACAATCATGGCGCAAGCGACCGCATTCAGTTATATGGTAACTTAATTTGAGAGGTTATTGTCAGAGCTCTCGCTGAATTATACGTATACCTATATTTTCTTCTTATAACTTTACCAATTACAATACTTTTCCCGATATGATCGTTGAGAATTCGTTATAAAGTTTTATATTATGTTACTATAAAATTTCATACAGTTTAAAACACATCAATTGTGTTCGTATATATATATATATATATATATATATATATATATATATATATATATATATATATATATATATATACATATTAATGTTACTTTATATACCTACTAGCTGGTGCCCGCGACTTGGTCCGCGTTGAGAAGTAAAAAAAAAGTTAGCAATATAACGCTTAACCTATTGTTGCTAAGTATAACACTGGCCAGGCGTTAGTTTTTTATTTTATTTTTTGCATTAATATTTATTTATATCTGATTAGTAAGGATCAATAGCCTAAAAAATAAGTTTCAATCTCCCTAGCTTTAAAAATGACGACACTTCTATACAACCTTTTATCTCCCCCTTTCAACCCTTTACAACCCTTTTTTCGCATTAAAAAGTAGCCTATGTCCTTTCTCAGGCTCTAGACTACCTGTGTACCAAATTTCATTTAAATCGGTTCAGTAGTTTTGGCGTGAAAGCGAGACAGACAGAGTTACTTTCGCATTTATAATATTAGTATAGATATAGATAGTATAGATGTATATATTAAGACAGCGACTTTATTTTAGAGTATACTAGCCCGCGACTTCGCCCGCGTGACTGTAAATTATATACTAAAACCTTCCTCGAAAACCACTCTATCCATTGGTGAAAACAGCATGAAAATTGGTGCAGTAGTTTTTGAGTTTATCGCGAAAAGACAGACAGACACAGTGCAATACTTTGTTTTATAATGTGTAAGGATATATTATAGATATAGAAGGCATAGATTAATATATTATGTTAAGAAAAAAGCAGGCGGCCATTTTGTCCAGCCATAATTACAGAAAAACCGTTAAATGTTGATAAGAATGAAATGAAGGATTTGAAAAGTAGTGGTTGGGCACACTGCGTTTCGCAGTCATTTGGGCAGCCCGTCTGGCGGCAGTAACCGTGAAATAACAGCATTTACGTGCTGTTGTGTTTCGGTGAGTGAGTTAGGGATGCCAGAGCCCATTACCCCATCCCTTCCTTATCCCTTATCCTTAATCATATGGTCTACAGCGCACTTGTAGCACTTATGGCGTTGTTTGTGTTATAGGCGACGGTAGCCATCTACCATCAAGTGGACCGTCAGCCTGTCTGTCGAGATTAACATAAAAAAAAGAATTTTAAAATTCTTTAGTTTTAAAAATATAAGACAAAAGATACAAGATTACCTATTTACGGATGTAAAGATATACAAAGCCTCATTTCAGTATCTAAATCGCTCCCAGTTTCCAGTATTGTTTTGTAAAAGTTAAGTTAGACGATACTCAACAAACGTCTTCCAATGGAACAAGTTCTACGAGTAATCAAACTTCATAGTATAATAAAATATAAAGTGATGTATCTCAAAAAATATGTTTTAGTATTTCTTTTTGGGTAGCCCGTCTGGTGGCAGTAGCCAGACCCTTACAGAAAACCAAATTACTTTATTAATTACTAGCTGGTGCCCGCCACTTCGCCCCGTTAAGAGCGGGTATAAAGATAAAAAAGCCAATCCTAGATTTGAATTTTATCTAAGTAAACAAAGTCTAATGTAATTATTTTTTATAAGCAGATAAATTACATTATAAATGAAAGTTACGACTGTAACAGAAAACATAATATAATGAAATTTTCTCGATGGAAAAAAATCACCAAGTGAACTCTCATTTCCATCGATTTTAGTTTTATTTTCAAAATGACACACATTACAAAGCTAAAAGTGTATCAGTAATTTCACTTCACTTATTATCTAAGGCTGTAAGTAACAATTTTTCATTTGACATTGTAGTTTACGAATAATTAATATTTAATACTTTTGGCACTTATAACATTTTTATTGAGCGAAATGCGCTATCTTCCATCGCATGTTGTGCGTAGTTCTACGTATTTTGAGTCACTGCCATGTCCAAGGGGCCACGCGGGTGAAATTACAATTTTTGTTTGCTTTATACGCACTGTTAAAAGTAAGGGATGTGTAGCGCCTGACTAAATGTGTAAAGCAATATAACGCCTGACATCTTTGTTGTTATACAATTTTCAGGTGTTTTGTATCTTTATTTGTAGTAGATAGCTGTTTCCCGCGACTTCGCCCGCGTTAAAAATCCGTTGCGTAGTTTTAAAGAACTAAGCATATATGTGTCGTTCATTGTAAAAGTGGTGTAACTCCCTATTTTTAAAACCATCTTTTCTTGCCTAATGGTATCACATTTAGTCATAACTTTCAATATAAAAGTGAAGTAACTCCAATAGTTGCATTAAAATCCCATAGATGAAAACAATGAATGAATGCTTATATTTTTTTCCTACACTATAATTCGCAAAAAGCTCGTTATTCTAAAATTCAGTTACAAGGATATAGTTCACTTTTACAATGAACGACACATATAGGGACAGACAGACAGCGGGAAGCGACTTTGTTTTATACTATGTTTTGATGTTACTCGTCTTTCTATAGGTAAAAGAATTTTCAAAATGTTTGTAAAAAGAATTACGAAAATACAAATTTTCTCTGTTTATAATATTTATATATAGATTTTCTTCATTTCAAGAATTACTTATTTTCTAGAGCCTCCGAATAAGGTATTATTTCGTTATTGTGTATTCTTCAAAATTTCGAGAATGGGTAGACCGATTTTAATTCAGTTTTCACTTGTGGAAAGAGGCATAAACGGGAATTTTTTTTATATAATAAAATTTTACCTCAGGCAAAGCCGGGAGCGCTAGTATTAGTATATATTTCACATTACTAAGTGAGCAATTTTCACTACTTAGTATACTGTTCCAAATATTTTTACCAACATATCTATAAAGTTTGCGAGTCCTGATCGACTGTAATAAGTGAGACGCTTCGAGACTAATGAAGTGGACAATTTACAGATGGCAGTTCAAGTTACGAACAAAGCCTTCATACTTCGTACTTCAAATGAATTCATTTCGTCAAAGTTCTCCGGTGTGAAACTGAGTGGAGGCTTTATAACAAAAATCTACGTTATTGAATTAAATGTAAGACTATTTATTTAAATAGGTTTATAATGCTGCCGGTCTACTTGATCGTAGGTGGCTACCGTCGCCTATTACACAAGCAACACCATAGGTACAACACTAAAACTTATACAATAAAATAAGTTTACCAATCAAATTATTTGGAAGAAAAAAATTTATTTATATATAAACGATCATAACAGAAATTCATTACTTATGTACAAGTGAGTTGGTATGCAACAAGCCGCCAAACATAGTCGTACTTACCTTAAATTAATTCAAAATGCATGCGAAAAAAGTCCGCCTTGGTGAAAGGGGAAAAGCACGTGTTTCCGGTCGCTTTAATTAATCGCATAGCGGTTGAATTTCTGCGAAGCGTGGACGCGGAGTTAGTGATGGTTAGAAGTGACATTTCACATACACTTTTAGACCATAGATCTATTTTTGCCATGTCACGCGTAAAGCAGGTGTGCTAGAACGAAAATCTTCAAATTTTGCTTTCATTATTGAATTTATTATTATTATTCATATTTCATTTGTTAATATGTATATATTTTTTTTATATAAGAAATATAAAAAAAAACATTTTTACTAGTAAATAGAGCAGGTTCAATATCAATGGTTAGGTTGCAGAGTGATAAACCTCCTTAAAATCCTTACAATTCCTTACAATAAAATATTGCCTCGTGTATCTGTCTCTTGTATCGAGAGTATCATCTAGTGAGAGCCTCTTGAGGCGTCGGTTGAAACGAGTCTATCGGGACAATAATGTCAAATAGACATCTCACATGGCGGTTAACTCGTGGATCAAGTTTAGACACTAACTTAGTTTATGTCATGCTCTACTTCAATATGTCGATAAGAAATCTTATCGACATATTTCTTGTAATATTCGTTAGAACCTTAATAATTGCTGAGTATTTATAGCTTTCACGTGTGTATGAGAAAGAGTTATCAATAGTTCTAACGGTTCTAGGAGAAAAGCAATCTTCAAAAGTCACATTTTTTTTAAATAAAAAAGTCACACAGTCCACTTTATAGCACTTGGATGCCGTAACAAAACACAACAGTTCACATAGTGTAATTTCACTGCAGTCTTTTGTAGGGGTTGGTTACTGCCCTCAGGTGGGCTGCCCAATTTAATCCCATATTGAAGTCCATTTAATTAAAATTAATTAATATTAATTATGACATAATTAAAATTAATTAAAAATGACGATGTCGGTTCTATCAACTCATAACTCTATACTACTTTAAATAACGCGATACGGACGTACTCGAAGCACGTTTGAGGGTATAAATTTGTGCATAACGGATGTGACTCCACTCTATATTTACATTACATGCTAAAAACCATTTTTTTAAAGTTTTATATATGGGAGAAAATTATAATTTTTAATGCAGGAATTTTATAAATACAAAAATAATTTTACATATTTTTGTATGGGTAAAGTTTGTGGAGTTGTACCAAGCGGTAGGAGAATCGAGGACACTTTTTTCTTCGTATCTTATTTTACATGTTCATTATACTCTCGTATGGAAAATACAACATTCGGTAGGAATGTAGAAATTATTATTTCTCTGTTTATTTATATTTATATATTTTACTCAAAATCCACATATATTCACAGATATCCACATATAGTTAAACTAGCTGGCGCCCGCGACTTCGTAGGTGTTGAAAATCACATATTGCAAACAACCATTCATATCTATCCCTCTTTGACTCCGCTAGTATTTTCCTGCAAAGTTCCGGAAATTGGGTTACCATCGTTAATCACCGGACGTGACACGGGACTTCAACTTCCGGTTCGAAGGCTTTCAGGGTGCGCGATTACTGAAAGCCTCAAAGTTTTCTTTAGAAACTTTCATGTGAGCTTACCGGATGCGTAAAGATATCGAAAGTTGTTTTCAAGTCAAGGGGCTTTAAACGCCATTTTTGCTGGAATAATACAGCCTATTTGGTTATTTTATTTCGTAACGGGTTTCTGAGATAAAAAACATATACAAAAAATATATCAGTACAGATTTTCACTTGTAATGTCTTATTTAAAAAGGTTTTGGCAAAATTACTAAAACTTTGTTGAGAATCCTAAAAAATATTGAAAAAGGATTGCCATTGCCTGTCTAGGTATAGGTGCCTTAAATATATGTACACATTCTAATTTGGGTTTATAATAAAAATATTATTTAGACTAGTTACGGTCCTTTGCAATCGTACTAGGATAATAATCCTATTCTTCAAAAATCCGACTTCGAATATCCTGCAACATATAAATAAAATTGATAACAATAAAGTAGGCGAACATAGTGAAAGTAGAGCCTCTTTATCACAGTGTGAAATATGGCAGCATAAACCAGGATGAAATGAAATTCATTTGGAAAAAGTTTACTTGATCTTGGGTAAATACTGCCGTGATGGACAGCTATTCATTAGATTTTTCTCTCACTCTCCTCTTGCGAGATTAACAGTGAATGAGTGGATCTTAAGAATTTATATTTCATTTTGTAGTTTATATAAGCCCGTGGTATGAAAATTTATGGGAGTAAAATCAAAATTGTCACACGGTATGCGTTATGCGTCGGTTTTAAGGTGACACAAGTCGGCAGCTCGAACTCATCGGTGCGTGTAGTTAAAATTCATTTTGTCTCACACAGCACAATGCGCGGGAAGAGCAGTCGACTGAGATGCACAATGATTCATACTAAAAAAAATCATAAACAAACCCTTGGGCATATATATACTCTTTTTGACAAAACTCATGCATATATCTATTTCGTGTAAAGTTATTTGAACTCTTGAATAACTAATCAATGTGTATATTCAAAGTATTTTGTACACTGGAGTGACCTATTCACCCTTAAAGTTGTATTAAAACTTGTGTTAAAATATGGATTTTTCAAGGATCATATCTTTTAAATTAATACTTTTTTTTTAAAATTTGTATGCAAACGAACCTAGTTAACGACAAGATAAATCGGTATCATGCTTATTTTTGTAAATTTAACATAAAACAGAGGAGTAATAATCATTCTACGTTTGTATGGAGCAAAGCTGACTTGTATCACCTTAATTTTAGAATATCTCTGAAGTTTCATAGATCAGTCAAAACTTAAAAGCTGAAATTTGGAATTTAGATTTATTTTATAACATAAGAATCCGCTAAGAAATTATGTTTGAAAATATCAACTCCGTGCGACGCAAGGGTCGCTAGTAGTGCATACAGGCCTTCTATTGGGGCGTTTGCTTGTCTGTCACAAATTACAATAAAAAAGTGTGTAGACCCAGATGAAAGGTCTGTCAACTAATTTGATTTCGTTAATTTCGTCGCCATTTGTAAAAGGAGATTTGGAGGGGGACGGATTTTTTTACGCATCAAAGGCATTGGGAGTATGGAAATTTTTATCATTTTATTCCATATTAATTTTTTTACAAATATTTTCATTCTGTTCTCGTATTATGATCGATGTGTATAATGAAATTTCGTTTTATTGTGGGCGGATGATTGTTGTACATATTTTGAAAGCTTTTATCTATACTAATACTAGCGACCCGCTCCCGTCTTCGCCCGGGAAAAAGCTTAATCAGGTTTTATTTATACTAATATTATAAGAAGATTTGTATGTTTGTAATGAATAAACTCAAAAATTACTAGACCGATTTTAAAAATTCTTTCACATATAGAAATATATTTATAATAACGAATTAATATCACCGCCACCTCTGTTCGAATGATTACCGGTGCCATCTAGTTTCCGCAAGGATGTATTATTACGTAACATATTCTAGTTTCAGAGATATTGTTAGATGGCGTAACATCTCTGAAACTTCAGAGATATTCTAAAATTGTGTGACAATTTTGATTTTACTCCCATAAATTTTCATAACCCCCAGGCATGAAAAAATCAATTCTTAAGAGTCGGCGGCTCGAACTCATCGGTGCGTGTACTAAATTCATTCTGTCTCATAAGCACAATGCTCGGGAAGAGCAGTCGACTGAGATGCACAATGATTCATACAAAAAAAAAAAACAGACCCTTGGGCATATACTCTTTTTGACAAAACTACCGCATATATATATTTCGTGTAAAAGTTATTTGAATTCTTGAATAACTAATCAATGTTTGTAGGCAAAGTATTTTGGAGTTTTTGTACACTAGAGTGACCTATTCACCCTTGAATAGGTCCCTTTTTGTAACCTAAAGTTGCATTAAAACTTGTGTTAAAATATGGATTTTTCAAGGATCATATCTTTTAAATCAATACTTTTTTTAAGTTTGAAAGGAACCTTGTTAACGACAAGATAAATCGGTATCATGCTTACTTTTGTAAATTAAACATAAAACAGCGAAGTAATAATCTTTAAACGTTTGTGTGGAGGAAAGATGACTTGTGTCACCTTAAGGAGTAAACTCCAAAAATAAAACTTACAAACATACAAATTTAAAATCAATATCAATCCGTCCTTAAAGGTTCTACACATTTCTTTGAAACATTCAAAAGAGATGTCTCCCTTCCTTTTAACGTATAAAGATTTTCTTACACAAAAGTAGGCAGTTTTTCAAGTTGATCTCAAGTTATGAAGCCGCCCCATACAATTTAATATCTCAAAATAGGGTTTTCGTACCCTTCCGAGATTGTGGTCATTTGTTATAAGAGTATTATTTTTATTAAGGTTTGCAGGATGCGGCCCCTTTTGGTTATATATCAAGCGTACACAGACAAGGCAAGTTACATTTATTTGCTACTAGCCGTTTCACGCGACTTCGTCCGCGTAACTTTATAAAATATGGCCTATGTTACTCGCTGGTAATATAGCTTCCCAACAGTGAAAGAATTTTTCAAATCGGTCTAGTAGTTTCGGACCCTATTCAATACAAACAAACAGTTGGTTAGGTATGTTGGTGAATTGTAATGTTATTGTTATTGTAATGTAAAAAGTATATAACTAGATCAGATTTTATTTTAAACTAGCTGGTGCCCGCGACTTCGTCCGCGTTGAAAAAGAAAAAGTAGCCTATCTTGTGTCCCGTACGTCTAAATGTTTATCTACCAAGTTTCATGAAAATCAGTTGATTCGTTTAAGAGTTATGGAGGAACATACATACTTACATACATACATACATACATACATACCTACATACCTACATACATACATACATACATACATACATACATACATACATACATACATACATACATACATACATACATACATACATACCTACATACATACATACATACATACATACATACATACATACATACATACATACATACATACATACATACATACATACATACATACATACATACATACATACATACATACATACATACATACATACATACATACATACATACATACCTACATACCTACATACATACATACATACATACATACATACATACATACATACATACATACCTACATACCTACATACATACATACATACATACATACATACATACATACATACATACATACATACATACATACATACATACATACATACATACATACATACCTACATACCTACATACATACATACATACATACATACATACATACATACATACATACATACATACATACATACATACATACCTACATACCTACATACCTACATACATACATACATACATACATACATACATACATACATACATAGAAAAAAAAAATGGTCAATTTAGTTTCAGTATCATGTAGGTATAGAGTCTTTAAACACGATATCTCTTAAAACAAAGTAACTTACTCCATGACCAACCCTTACAGATTTATTATTAGTATTGATAATATTATAATGTAATTTATTTGTTATAGGAAAATGTAATGTAAATGTATTGTTGTTGTGTTGGCATGAATTAAATGTCTAGACAAACCATTAGTGGTTTACAGACATTGTGATAATGTTCCTTATCACAACAAATCTTTCCTCTTTATAATATTAGTATAGAAAACTTTGAAAGACAAACTGATCAGAAGGTTCAACAGAGTGAATATTATAAATGTGAAAGTAGATCTGTCTGAACGTCTGTTACCTTTTCATTCCTTAACTACTCATCCGATTAATAATCATTAAGGCAGATTTATTCGGATTTGATTAACGGGATTCAAAATATCACCTTTACTCATTTTTATTATATTTCATTATCATTTTTTTATTCACGAATATGAATTGAATGAATGAATGAAATAAAAAATGAAATGAAATAAATATTTCAAAATATATTAAAAAAAATAAAGTTTACCCATTCGCAAAGATTTAAATCACAGATGCGCCCTGTGCTTCTGAAAGCTTTCCACGTATTATGTCTGTGTGCGTAACGTTTCACACGTTCGTTCGTTTCTTGAATTATGAGAACACTTTCTGAAGGCACGGGAAGATATTTTTAAAGGTAAACGAACCTAATTAGCAAAATAAAAGATGTGTATACAACGGAACCGCTCACTGCTTTCTAAAAGCGACTAAGGCGGGAAGAGTGAGCTCACTCTTCCCCATGATGACACATTTTCGGTCGCCTGTAGTATGGCAAGGCCGCATCTGTGATTTAAATCTTTGCTCAGTCGACAATAAAATAGCTAAAATAAATAAATCAACTGGCAATAAAAAGGAATTAAATTTTGTTTGTTTTTATATAATCAAAAAGCTACTAGTTGTAAATGAATTTCAATGTTGTCTCGGTGTCGTTAAGTCGCAATTTGATTGATTACATTTTGAAACAGCAAACTAATCTTATAATAACTCAATTTCTTAATTACAGTAGCTGAAATATAATTATCTGTGTCATACTATAGACTAGATATAATTACATAGTACCGGGATTCCCTCCCGGTTTCGTCTAGAAAAAAACTAAATTGGGTTTCATTATATATATAAAAAATCAGTGAAAATTTATCGAACGAAACGAAATTATCGGGTTAAGAAAACCTTGGTCAATTTTTAAATTCATTCCTTTATCAAGTCGTAGACTCTTAGTGCCTTTTGGAACTAAAGCACTAAGAAGACAACTCTCAGACGGGTAATTCTAACAACTAACAAAGCTAGGATACCATATTTATAATACATCAACTACCCCCTTAATGGAAATTTCGTTGTTATTCGTTGAAAATTGTTGGTAACTCACGTTACCTTTGGCGACATTAGCTTTTAGGCTAGTATGTACCCAATAAAAATTCTGTTCTGTTTAAATTAAATAAGAATATTAACAATCAAATCCGTTTTTATTAAATGTCTTACATATGAGATCATTAGCAAAATTAATGGTTTTAGAAACACGCATTTTTTTAGAGAATTAAATAATGGTTACTCATGTTACATGGTGTAGTGTATGTGCATAGATACGTTATAGATATAACTAGATCATACTTATATACACTATCTCGCGTTCATTGTATATGATGGCCACACCGACGATGACAATACCGGTGGGGGCAACACCGAATGTTGGACACACTGAATGGTGGTCACACTGAACGCTGCGTGGGCCGGAGCCGGGAGTGGACGCGTGTCTTGCAGGATATACAGTGAACTACAGAGCCAGTGCCACCCAGACACCACAAATGGCGACGAGGATAAACTCCAAACTTCAAAAAAAAAAGGAAAGAGGAGGGAGCTAAGTAGAAACACATTATATTGAATGTTCTAAAAAGTTCATTTTAAAAGTCAACTGATTTGAAAAGTTTTCAGTGAAATCAATATGTTCTTGTTTAAATCAGTTGTTATGTCATAAATAGTTTCATTAGATAATTTGTCGTAAGTAATATGAAAAGGATTTCATAAGATTTCTTTCACTACCTGCCAGAAAAAATGGGTTTTAGTCGTGTAATAGAAAAATTATCGAGACAAATGACTAATTATATTTTTTTAATGCAGTAGTATCCTTGCTATCCTTACATATTCCAAGGGTTTGACCGAGGTATGGCGTGGTTAAAATAATAGTTTTTGTTTTACATAAATAGTACGTAGCGGATAGCCATGGACACAATAGATTTTCGGAAAAAAGAATACCTACCGCACAGTTTATAATAATTGTAATTGCGTTAAAGTAAATAGAGTGTTACTTATTATGATGATAAGAGCGTGGGGCCAGTTTTACCTTAATTTATTAAAATGATAGCACACAGTTAACCCTTGGTTGGTTTTGTGATATTATTGGCAAAGAAAAATTAGAACCTGGGTAGGTATACAGATACAGTATACAGATTTGAGCAAGTATCAGTATGTAATGCAATTAATTGATTCATTAGTAGATTTGGGTTAAAAATAAAAATAATAATTATGAAATATACTTAGTTACCAGTTACAAGAGGTGGGTTGTATGCATGGACGTATGTATGTAAAAGATTATAAGGGGACGATATCATTGGGCAGTAGATAAGTGGTCCCGGGTTCGATTCCTGGTCTAAGCAGATATTTAGGTGACGACTTTAGATGTCTATTTCTTTGCCTGGGTGTCGTCGGGGTGTACATGACATCCTCAAGCAAGACTAGGAATCCTAGTGGGTAATAAAGGAATTGTAAGCCGTGCGTCAAGTTGTTTAAATGCATTATTTTAAAGCGTAGCGCAATAGGGAGAATATCTACCTACCAAAATATATTTTTTATAAAGTGTGGTATAAGCACTAAATTTAGATATATTTTGTTATAATCCGACACCTCAGGGGTATGGTGGAGACTTGAATAAGTTTACAGAACAATTATATTTGAAGAAAAAAAAATATTTTTCTTTTTTTTTTAAGTTAGGACAGAATTTAGAAGTCCGATTATTTGATCGATAAATAAAGTAATCTCGTATTAAATTCACTTTTACCAAATGTCATATCAATCGATAATAACGTTCATGTAAATGGGACCGTCTACAAAAGATGAAATAGCACTGTTTAAACGTAGACAATGTATAACTATTTAAACATAGTTTAGTAACATTGTTACCAATAAACCTTCTTTATGTTTGTTTTGTGGACAGTGTTGAAGTGCAGGAAATGGCAAACATCATTCCTTCATTCATGTCGTTTTTCATTTTAAGCAGATCTGATAGGCATATAAAGATGAATTTTCGGTTTCACAAGCAATTATTACAGACTATAGTAATGACATTAAAAATTGGAATAAAGCCTAAATTACAACAAATACGTTAGATTATTTATAAATGTTCGTTATACAAAAAAACATTGCGCATAATCGAATCGTAATTAGTAAATTATCAAAAATCAAAAGGAATCTTTAATATTGCGCAGACGATTTCAAGTTGACAGAACACGTCCAGAGAAGAGAGGCCGCTAACTGGATAGATTCTCGTTAGTTACCATCTGGCGTCTGGCGGTGTATAAAATTAAATAATGCTCAGACATTGTCTAACCCCAAAATATGCCTAGACACTTTTTGTAGTAAAGTTTATTTAAACGTGTTCAAGGTCTGTTTAAAGTGTGTTTGATGTTTTTGTAGAAAGACAGAAATATTTGGAGCTGGTTCAATAAAATGTCGATTACATGTCTTAAGGCAAAAACTAGTCGGTTAGTCGGCGGTCTCATCGGTGCGTGTAGCTGGAATTCGTTCTGTTTCGCACAGTGCAATGTGCGGGAGGAGCGGTCGTGTGAGATGCACAATGAATTCATATCAAAAAATGAGCCCAGAAAAATCATAAACAGACGTATGGGCGTATACTCTTTTTGACAAAACTACCGCATTATATCTGTTTCGTGTAAAGTTATTTGAACTCTTGAATAACTAATCAATGTTTGTATTCAAAGTATTTTGGAGTTTTGTACACTAGAGTGACCTATCCACCCTCAAAATTGCATTAAAACTTTTGTTAAAATATGAATTTTTTTCAAGGATCATATCTTTTAAATTAATACTAAAAAAAAAAGTGTATGAAAACTAACCTAATTAGCGACGAGATGAATCGGTATCATGCTTACTTTTGTAGATTAAACATGAAATGGCGGAGTAATAATAATCTTTCTACGTCTGTATGGAGGAAAGGCTGACTTGTGTCACCTTAAGTATAAATGTCGATTACAAAATACAGTGGGATCACACTAAACTAGCCTTTAAATTATAGTAGGCTGTTTACGCTGTTAAACAATTCGCGAACTTGTGACGTACTTAAATGCCGTGAGAATCACAGCTGGGTGTTGGCTAAAGAGCGGACACATCTCTGGAAAAGAGAGAGTATGGTGTATTGTAGCTACTTCCATAATTGTGACTTACAGTATTTTGCTTTTGTGTAATGCCACAGAGGGCCATTGTGCTATTTACAAGTTCGGTCTCAGAAACCTGCTAATAGAAAAGATTTTAAATTCAAATTTTAAATTCGGATTCGAAATAATTTATTTGCTGAATATGGTTTTACATGAATAGTGTGGATATGTCCACATACTCAACCGACAAACGACGGCGGTATGCGGATAGGACTAGCGATCAGTAATTCTTCTAATAATTTATATACGCGGCGGGTCATTCATGATTTAATTAATGTCATACAATTAACGAATACAAGTTATATCTAAAATTATTGTCTCTGAACCATTATACAAGGGTCCAGGTTCGATCCCCGTTTGGTTTAGAATTGGATATATGTATATATTATTCTAATTACAATAAATATATACACAAAAAGCGTAAATATTGTTGAGCTTCATGAGTGATTTTCGTTATGTTAGATCATTTAATTGTATCAAGTAATGTTACTCTATCAAGTAATGATGTTAACAAACGAGAACACGAGACGTTTGTGTTAAGTTGCGATTTTACCAGAAGATGTCTGGTAGTCCCGGAACAGGGGACGGTAAAAACTTCATAATGTAATTCAGTACAGGTGATGCCTGTAAGTACACGATGCGATGCTACATAGGTATGTCAAACATGAAAAGTATACGTGTGACTGGTAACGCCCATTTAATGAAGTTGAAGACAATCCATATTTGGTTACGAGGTGTGTATATGCAATATAGAAATGATAAACATCCTTCGAGTTAAATTCAACATTATTATAAATCTTTAGATTTGTTACAAATTAAGTAATTAATGAAACATCTACTTGTAGTTATCGTCGACTACTTATTGTTATTGTATACTTGTTTTAGTTTATTCAATACTAGGATACGCACTTGATCGCTATGAACTATTGCGTTTGATACTGCATGGAATTGCGGAATACTGTGGTTTTATGCATTAAATTGCGAGAGAGAAGCCACTGCATTTAATTGCGGAATATCGTCTGTTTGCATTCAATGCATGACGTAGTTAGCGCATTTAATTGCGTGAAATTAAATCATTCAATTGCGGAATACCGAGTTTTGCATTAAATTGCAAATAAAAGTTTATACCAATTTACCTTTAAAAGAGTGAATGATTAGTTGTTGACCTAAATTGAAACGGAAACAAATATCGTATAGTAAAACGAAGTTGATGGTACGGATTAGCCAATGCCTTGGTTGATGGTACGAAATGGCCAATACCTAAAATTGATGGATGCTGCCATTAAATTGGTGGGTGCTGCCATTAAATTGGTGGGTGCTGCCATTAAATTGGTGGGTGCTGCCATTAAATTGGTGGGTGCTGCCATTAAATTGGTGGATGCTGCCATTAAATTGGTGGGTGCTGCCATTAAATTGGTGGATGCTGCCATTAAATTGGTGGGTGCTGCCATTAAATTGGTGGATGCTGCCATTAAATTGGTGGGTGCTGCCATTAAATTGGTGGATGCTGCCATTAAATTGGTGGGTGCTGCCATTAAATTGGTGGATGCTGCCATTAAATTGGTGGGTGCTGCCATTAAATTGGTGGATGCTGCCATTAAATTGGTGGATGCTGCCATTAAATTGGTGGGTGCTGCCATTAAATTGGTGGATGCTGCCATTAAATTGGTGGATGCTGCCATTAAATTGGTGGGTGCTGCCATTAAATTGGTGGATGCTGCCATTAAATTGGTGGGTGCTGCCATTAAATTGGTGGGTGCTGCCATTAAATTGGTGGGTGCTGCCATTAAATTGGTGGGTGCTGCCATTAAATTGGTGGGTGCTGCCATTAAATTGGTGGGTGCTGCCATTAAATTGGTGGATGCTGCCATTAAATTGGTGGATGCTGCCATTAAATTGGTGGGTGCTGCCATTAAATTGGTGGATGCTGCCATTAAATTGGTGGATGCTGCCATTAAATTGGTGGGTGCTGCCATTAAATTGGTGGATGCTGCCATTAAATTGGTGGGTGCTGCCATTAAATTGGTGGATGCTGCCATTAAATTGGTGGATGCTGCCATTAAATTGGTGGATGCTGCCATTAAATTGGTGGATGCTGCCATTAAATTGGTGGATGCTGCAATTAAATTGGTGGATGCTGCCATTAAATTGGTGGAGGCTGCCATTAAATTGGTGGAGGCTGCCATTAAATTGGTGGAGGCTGCCATTAAATTGGTGGAGGCTACCATTAAATTGGAGGCATTAGTTATCATTAAGAAGAGGAAGACGAACAAGAGGAAGACGAACAAGAGGAAGACGAACAAGAGGAAGACGAACAAGAGGAAGACGAACAAGAGGAAGACGAACAAGAGGAAGACGAACAAGAGGAAGGCGAACAAGAAGGAGACGAACAAGAAGAAGACGTACAAGAAGAAGATGAACATAAAAAAGTCGAACAAGAGGAAGAAAAAGAAGCAGAAGAAGAAGAAGAAGAAGAAGAAGGAGAAGGAGGAAGGAAGGTTTTGATCAATCTCTAAATTGAAGAATCAAGGGATTTGACGAGAGTGTAATGTGACAATCAAAGATTTGACAAGGTCTGCGTAATAAGGTTTTGATCAATCTCTAAATTGAAGAATCAAGGGATTGGACGAGAGTGTAATGTGACAATCAAAGATTTGACAAGGTCTGCGTAATAAGGTTTTGATCAATCTCTAAATTGAAGAATCAAGGGATTTGACGAGAGTGTAATGTGACAATCAAAGATTTGACAAGGTCTGCGTAATCCAGGAAAAATACTGATAAGAAATGAAATCATCGAGTTGTAACGATCGTTGACGAGGAGATGCAAAATTATATTAAATGATTAATAAAACTTTTGATAAGGAAGGGATGTAGTGTATGTGCATAGATACGTTATAGATATAACTAGATCATACTTATATACACTATCTCGCGTTCATTGTATATGATGGCCACACCGACGGTGACAATACCGGTGGGGGCAACACCGAATGTTGGACACACTGAATGGTGGTCACACTGAACGCTGCGTGGGCCGGAGCCGGGAGTGGACGCGTGTCTTGCAGGATATACAGTGAACTACAGAGCCAGTGCCACCCAGACACCACACATGGATTTACCCAGACGTTAAAAATGAAATTTTGATCATTGCCCTGGTGAAAGCAAAAATGTGGACTTTTTTACCCCGACTGTACCTCAAAATTTGTTCACTTCAATTTCAATTTGTTCATGTCAAATTTCATCAAAAATGGGTTCAGTACAGCAGATGTAACAGACAGACGAACCGAATAATTTTGCATCTATAAGTAATATTATACAAAGCAAACAATTATCGTCTTGTCAATAAGATGCGAAATAAATATTGAAACCCAAAACAACATTCAAAGCGTTCTTGAAAGTTCATTTGTCAATAGTCCCGTGACAGACAGACGGCTTGACAATAATTGAGTGTACCCCTAATGTTTTTCTTCAGTTAGCTTATGCACCGCTTAATTACCACTTCTTTAAGGTATAATTATCATATAATCATACAGATATAATATATCTAATGATCAATTCTGATCATTTAGAGCTGGAGAAGTCATTGGTGTTTCTGTCAAATTTGACTTGTACCAAACTTGTTAGCAGTGTAAGCTGTTGCGAAATATGAGCTTACTATATTACTTGACATGACTGCTTTGGACTTGACGGATCTGTTTTGGAAAACTAAGAAAAATTATAGACTTGACTTGACTGACTAGTCTCGGGACCTGCTACTTTTGATTTTAATTTCAATTTTGATTTTTCATTTTAAAAAAGGCTATTAAAAATTGCTATTTTTAGTAATGACACTGGCAAACGCGACATTGGCATGACATTGGCAGATGTGATTCCCAAAATGAGCCGAAATGCCATTATACGTAAAGAAGAAGAAGAGCTTACTATACTGATGTAGTTTGTGAGACTCAATCGCATAAAACCAGATTCACAAAATACCAGTTTTTTTTTAATTAGACCTGGGTTTGCTTTTGGCCAACATCTAGCTGTGAGGCAAGATGAGGCAAAGCAGCAAGCTCACTCAGAAGATGTCTATTTACTACAACTTTTAAAAAATTTGGGTTATATCTATGAGCTCGGAAACACAGATTCTCAAATAACCAGATTAGTGAAATATCAGATTTTGTACAGATAGTATAGTTACGAGGTAAATGAATTCTACAACTTATAATGTTACTTTCAGAATTAATGTCTATCTTAATCTGATCTTCATCTAAGTAATAAGTAAGTTTAATCACGCATTGAAACAGATGATTATGGAAAAATATATATTATTTCCTATACTTATTTCAGGTATCTACTTATTAGAATTAGGGCCTAAATATAGTCGAAATTAGAGTACTTAAGCATTATTTTAAGTCTTAGCGAGGCACCCTCGTACGTACGTACGTAAGCTAAGTTAATGCCACTTCATTAATATGCCATTTGCTTAATCCTTCTGCACAACGTAACCTTGAGGTAGCGTCTCGTTCGGGGGAACGAAAATAACAAACAATAGGACCGGTTGTGGCTGGTGAATAAGTATTTTCAACCTTGTCACATCGACATAAGGTATATAGGTGTTCACTTTGACAGTAATTGGTTTTAGATCCTAAAATAACATCAGACAAAAATACAAGGACACAAATAAGGTGGGCTAGCTGTACCATTAAATTGATGGTACGGTTAAGTCACAGTTATAAAAATACATTTGTAACAATATTGAGTAATTGAGTTTGAGTTATAGATTTTTTACTTATTGAGTTATCTTTGAACTCATGCTAATGCTTTCTATCCAAGCATTTAGCATGTCCGATTTCTCATATCGAGGATCCCATGGGATCCTAGGATAGTTCTTTTGACTTTTAGCTACTTTACTCATATAGAGTTCACTTTTATTGACATTTCGCTGCTTAAAAACTAAAGGGCCATAAAACAAAAAAACCCAAAAATGTTTTTATTGCAAAAATACAATCACAATCCTTCATACTGTATGTTGCAAAAAACTTATGGTTGTTTTATTCCATATTTAGTATATTTTGATCATTTTTTATATATTCAAAAGTAACTTATATGCTTATATCTCTTCTAGTATTAAGTTTATTATAAATGTACTTAAAACATTTAATGCTACTTAAAAATACTCTTCTAGCGATATATAATATGCATATATTTGATATATATCTAATAAGAAAAAAAATAAACATTAAATAATTTTTTTTTTCGATTAAGTAGCTCTCCTGTAAAAAGTGTAATTTTGATTTGTGGCCCTTTACTTAGTTTTTAAGCAGCGATTTATGAGTTATTATCGTGTTGGCATTCAAGAGGATTCAGTTCTCACTTGAGGAGCGAGCCTCCTAGGTCAGAACTGGTATCTAAATGAGGAGGCTGTTGGGAAAAGTCATTGGTAAAATCGCTTCAGTCTGGTCATAGTTAGTAAGAATTGTGTAAATTATACGAAATACTTAGCGATTGACTCCAAATAGCCAAACAATGAAAAAATGGCTTTTCATTGAATGTCAAGTTCAGAGTGGATCCTCAATTTGACTGCTGCTGATGATGATCATAGTTTTCAAAAAGCTATAAATTTTGGTTCCCTAACGGGGTCTTAAAAACCGTGTCCTTATCTTGAAGCCGGTTTCAATACGCTCGACAGTTCTGTTCAGCAAAATACCTTTTATCTACATTGTTCAGCAGGCATTCTATTACACCATTTGTTTTCATATAAATATTCATTTAGAAACGTGTATCATTAATTTTATTAACTAGCTGGTGCCCGTCTTCGTCCGACTTCGTCCGCGTTGAACGATGAAAGGTACCCTATGTCCTTTCTGGTGTCTCAGACACCAGAAATGTATGGCAGGTAACGCACTTGGCGACGGCTTAGAAGCGTCGCTAGTTTCGAAGCGTGGCCACGAGTGTCGGCGCTCTGCGTGGAGACTGGAGACTCTGGCGACGCGACGACGTCGCCAGTCAAATGTATGCGAGTATACTGCGCTTCACTCACTCAGTGTCCAAACCGGTGGCCAAGACTATAGCACACGTGTTCTATGTTTAAATTTTGTGTGTTTTTATCATCAAACTACTACAAGTTTTTATAGTAAAAACAATGAGTTTCGATACCGAAGGTTCATTGTTGAAATACAAAAGCGTCCATTCTCTATACGAAAACTGAGAGAACTGACTGACAAACGGTAGCCAAGACGCCACTGGCCACTCAATTTGGCGATCTTGGGTAGCCACACCTACGTCGCCAGCGACGTGGCCATGGCGTCCCGGTGAGGTAGCTCTCTTGGTCTGCTTGCAGTCGTTGACAAAAAATATAGATACGGTGTAAAAGTGGATTGAATTTATAAATGGCCGCAGTTCATTTACATTTGAATGTAGCCTCCGATCCGTTCTTTGTTTATTCAACTGTAGTCTGCGTAGAGGAACTAAACCTGCTGGCCGACTGTACTTAACTCTGTTCGATTGTTTCGCTTAAATGAAACTAAACGGCGACCACAGTTTAACATTAAGTTGAGACGGCTATTGTCGATAAGAAAATACTTTCGGAATAACTTGCATTCAGATACAGCTTAGTGTAGTAAATGCACTTTTATTCTTGTCTTTTAAATACTTTTACTACAATTTTTAATTTTTTAATATTTTTCACTACACTAAACGTTAACATAGCGGCGGATATATCCAGGCAGCGCTTGGCGGCGATCTCACTTGATATAAGGTGCAGAACGGCCGAAGGTGGACCACGCTAACTTAGTAAGTGCCCATGTGACAACCCTGAACAGTAGTTTTATGCGTCTTGCAACCTTTATGGTATTGTTACGACTACATATTCTCGAAGTTGTTTCGAAAGTTCTAGAAGACTTGAGAGTGGCCCCTGGCCGTATCGAAAGTTCCAGTGACACGCGTACACCACGCCCGAAACAAGTAGCGGATGGCTCCGCCCTAAATCAGTAGCTGTCAAGTGTCAAAGCAAACTGTTCCTTATGTTTGCGAAATAAGGTTCACATTCCACTAACAAGAATACTGTTCCAGAAAAGTTCAAGACTTGTTTACGACTTTTAAGTTTCTAGTAAATTTGAAAACAATGTGGGTTATCTGCGTGAATATAAATACGGGGGCGATCGCTCGAGCGGCCAGTTCTGCGACAACAAGCGATACGCTAACAACTCGTGGAAGCTTTTGCGAAGATATTTGCGATAGTGTATTAACACGTAGTGAATTATTGACGACTTTTGGCAAGTTTTACGGTTTAATTGGAAAAGCTCTGTTATTTTGGAAGTCATCTTGGTCTGCGAAAATAAATCGTGTTCTTACAACCCTAAGCGGCATTTTAACTCACCCCGCACGTAATAATATATTAAAATATAGTATTCTTGATGTAATTTGCGTGATTTCTTCCTGATAGCCTGAAGAAGTTCACTATAAGTTTTCCCAATAACTTTCAAGTAACGGTTAGAAGCAGCCTCCATCAAACGTCGATCCACGTACTTTACACACGTCGCAGTGTTTCGGGATAACAACAGACGACCGTTGTTCAGACCGACTGCACACCACTTATTTCGCTAAGATATCACTAAGGTATTTCCTAAGGTAAGAAAAATTTTATGTTCCAATGCAGGATGTAGTCTATATTCGTGTCATTTTGGATCCAAATAAAAATAGAAATTTAGAAGAATCATGCGATTTTAATAACTACATAGTATACAAAAAATAAAACCGCCGAAAAAACTGAAAAGCATAAAATAATCTTCTAATTTTATTTTACCTAAGTAATTTTGAGTCGCCGCCGCGCATCACTCTACGTAATTTTTGCTTGTTGTTGCTTGTTGTTTTATTTTTTGTTAAAGTTTTATTTTATATTTTTTTGTGGCTATTATCTAATATTTACTACATGCTTAATTTTTAATTTTCTTACCCTTAGGTTAGGATTTTTTTCCAAAATTATACGAGACCAACTTCGAGGTATACCCTATCCATTAAAAAAAGTTATCAAAATCGGACTACTCTGTAAAAAGTTATGCGTGGTTATACGCTACAATCGGTGAGTGAACAATCAATCATCCCTTGTTTTCCTACCCTTAGGGATGGAATTTTTTCCAAATTAAAATGGGACCCCCTCGGGGGTGCACCCTTTCAAATAAAAAAAGAATTATCAAAATCGGACCACCCTGTCAAAAGTTATGCGTGATCATACATAAAAAAGAAAAATATATATATATAGGCGTCGAATTAAGACTCCTAAGGTGATATTTAGTCAACTTCTTGTAGAGATTATTCATAAAATAAACCGAGTTGAATACTATATAATATGTCATTAGAAAGACTATTTCAATAGTAATTACTTAAATATTTCACATTTTTGATTTATTCCTGTAATTTCGATTTATACACCATGTTCTAACATCCGTTTCATAAAATGTTGAGTTCGGGGACTCAAACTATTCGCTATTTTCAGTCGACATCGTAGTTTAAACTTAACGGAAAAAATACTGCGTATTGGCATAGAAGTGTTCTATTCCATGAATAATTACTTTTTTTATTATAGTATCAAATTTCTGTAAAATAAAATATTATAACGCAGTGAAATTTTCGAAAATATTCACCAAAACTGGTGCCTTTTGTGAATAGACTAAGTATTGTTTGCTAGAAATAAAAATACCACTATAAACTTCACATCATCAGCTACTTGTATGCAAAAAATCAAATAAATATATTAACAAATAAGACTAAAAAAACAACTCGTAAAAACATGCAAATCTTGCAATATATTAGAAGACACATTACCCGGGCCGCCAGTACGCGCTAAGCGCTCCTAGAGGAAGGATGTATCGCTTTTTATTGTGCGGTCACGTGGTCACAATCGAACGATCGGTCGAATAATATAGCGCAACCAAGACGTTTTGACTTTTTTTTATTTTATATATTTTTTTTGTGTTGCATAAAAAAATGATGAAAACTATGTTGAACATAATGTATGTACATACATAATTGTATGGCTTCACGCGTACCCTTCGTCAAATACAGGAACATTACTTGAGCCAGACACGCTCCGAATCGCAACCTGTCTACGGCTTGGGGTTCCGGTCTGCGCTCCTCATAAATGTCCCTGAGGCAGTGATGTCGACAAGCTAGGACATCACGGACTGTCATGCCAAAAAAGAGCAAGCCGCTTCTCGAGACATGCCACACTTAACGATATCATGGCAAGAGACCGGACGGTATGAGTGATTCCATGGAAGATGGGCCGAGTGCTGGTATGGGATGCAACCTGTTCAGACACGCTGGCCCCTTCCCATCTACATGGAAACAACAACAAAACTGGTGCGGCTTGTGAAGCGATTGAAAAATCTAAAGCATGCAAATACAGGGGTCTAGGCTCCGAATATGATTTGGTCCCATTCGGTGTCGAGACCCTTGGTCCGTGGGGTCCTAGCGCTATAAGGCTTTTTAAAGAAATAGCAAAAAGGTTAGTCGACATCACAGGAGACCGAAGAGCTGGCAGCTACCTCGGACAAAGAATTAGTCTAGCTATTCAAAGGGGGAACGCTGCCAGTATCTTCGGAACCTTGCCTAATGGGACTCCTTTTAATATTATATTTCAGTTATTATAAGTTTTAGGTTCAATAGTAAGTTTTGTTTTTTATTTAGTATAGATTATTTGTAAATATATATAACTTAATTTTAGATATAGATTAGTTATTCTTATATATTTATTTTTATTATTATTACTTACAAGCTTTTTATTAACTTGCAATGTATGTATGTATGTATGTATGTATGTATGTATGTATGTATGTATGTATGTATGTATATATGTATGTTTGTCCGGGTGGAATCTTGCAACTGAATTTTAAATCGGTTATCTTTAAGCGATTGAGCTGAAATTTGGTATACACGCTTATTTTGGATGACAATGCATGCTTAGCTTTTATTTTTTTCTGCACTACCACAGTATGGGTATAAAGTATTAATTTAATATTTTACTGTGTAGGTAAAATACTTTTTAATGTATACTATTTTAACTTATGTTTTGACATAGGTGTCAATCTACAATTGCTATGACAATATGTAAATAGAAAAATCAAAATGAAAATTTGGTAATATTTAACTTAAATTGTCGTTTCTTTGATTAAACTTACAAAGCAACGCATTTGTATAATTTATCGCATTATAAAATGACAATAAAAGTTTACTATTACCAAATTTTCATTTTGATTTTTCTATTTACATATTGTCATAGCAATTGTAGATTGACACCTATGTCAAAACATAAGTTAAAATAGTATACATTAAAAAGTATTTTATCTACACAGTAAAATATTAATTTAATACATTATAATTACTTACATTACATTTACTCACATTTATATTATTATTAATAATACATATATAATATTATAATAAACCATAGACAACAAAACGATTTTAACGATTTTTACAAGATTTTTTTAACCTTCAATGTATGTATGTATGTATGTATGTATGTATGTATGTATGTATGTATGTATGTATGTATGTATGTATGTATGTATGTATGTATGTATGTATGTATGTATGTATGTATGTATGTATGTATGTATGTATGTATGTATGTATGTATGTATGTATGTATGTATGTATGTATGTATGTATGTATGTATGTATGTGTATGTAAATCTGTAAGGCGCTACGCCCACATGAAAAGTCGAGGCGCGTCGCGGCGTAGACGAGGCGTGAAAAGTTGCGGCCAAGGCGGCTGTGCTTTCTTTACACTGTCAACTTCACTTACCAAGAAATCACTTACCAGTTTCGTTTAATTGTTGCGCTATTTCACCTCATTTTTGGTCCTGTTTGTTTCTATTGCTATAGTAGGAACGTGTCTGGTCATAATGGCACGGGTTACATCAAACAAGTTCGATGATTTTTATATTTAGATCTAGATCGTCTGACATTTTACTTTTATTTAATAAATACCATGTCCATGTCTAAACACAGCCGCAAACAAAATGCCGCGCCCGTTCGGCGACGCTTCGCGCCCGTGCCGCGACTTTACGCGCCTCGCCTCGCCTCGCCGCCGCCTCCAGTATGCGCACATACTGGAGAGGCACAACCATTGATTTCTATAGAAAAGCTAGAGGCGGCGCGCCGCTTATGCGCCCGTTCCTCGACGCGACGCGACGCAACTCTTGTGTGGGCTTCGCGCCTAAGGGTTGGTCATGGAGATATCGTCTTTATAGGCTCTATACATGATACTGCAACTAAATTGGCCATTTTTAGAAATTTTTTTCTGTATGTATGTATGTTCCTCCTTAACTCTTAAACGAATTATTTCATGAAACTTGGTAGGTAAACATTTAGACGTACGGGACACAGGAAAGGCTACTTTTTTCTTTTTCAACGCGAACGAAGTCGCGGGTCAAATAAACGTCAGTCACACCACAAATAGAAACTAGAAAATAGAGTGTTCTTTTTAATGGCAAAGCAACATTCGTAAAATCACATACATTAGCGTAATCGAAAGTTTTTCGTACTAATATAGTATAATTACTTATCTTCTGAATAAATATCTTCCGTTTCATCGCTACGTCTAGTATTAATATGATACTGACATAAACTTAGCATTAAAAAAACGCTAATATAATATTCACGAGAAAAGCCACATGAAAATAGTGTATGATAGCTGTGAACGCTGTGAAGCAGAATCTAAAAAATAGGATGACAGTTGAAACAAATGTTACGCCAATGACTTCACGACCAAAATGAAAGAGACAAACCGATCATATGACAGAATGGTACTCTTTTCGATGATTGTCATAATTCAAAATTAGAAACTTGTTTGTTTCTACAGATACTTATAAACGATTAGTTGCATAAATTTGTATCTATATAATTTGGGTATCGTTTTGTTCTCATGTTTATGATAGTTTCATGTATAGATATTTATACATCCTATTTGCCTAGATATATTTGACTGACATTGTATTTTTAACAAAATATATTATATATATTTATAATAATATTATAAAAAGGAAAGATTTGTTTGTTTGTATTGAATAGGCTCCGAAACTACTGGACCGATTTTAAAAAAATATTTTACCATTAGAAGCCGACATTATCCGTGATGAACATAGGCTACTTTTTACCGGAAAATGCTTCATTCCTACGGGAAAACGGGTAATAGGACAACGGGTAGTAAGAATTATCCTTCCGTACTTATCTTTTTCACATAACTTTTAAACGGCTGAACCGATTGGGTTGAAATTTTATATGGGTATTTCGAAGGTTTCCTGGATGATATAAAAATGCAATTGGACCCGGTAGGTGGCGCTGCTGTCGGTATGTTAACTACTAAGCGGCTTGACCGATTGGGTTGAAATTTTGTATGTGTATTTTCATGGTTTCACAGACACGAATGTATTATATTTTATAAAGTTACGCGGAAGAAGTCGCGTGCGACAGCTAGTATATATTATTTTGATTACCTTGACGGTTTTCAAGCTATAGCTAATTTTCCAACTATGAAATTTTGTTTGAAAACTGGCTGTAGCTTGAAAACCGTCAAGACAATCGAAAAGTTTATGCAACATATTTTGTTAAGAATTTAATGGGGGTACTTTTTGCCTTTGACACTTTTTTTGTATCTTAAAGTTTTCGCAAAATACTTAAAAAACCATTGACGGAGACAAACTTTGTGATGTGGGGGGATGAAGCAGCACGTGAAAGGGGGGGGAGAGTTGTGGATCTTGATCAGCAGACCCAAAGGTATAACCCACATAAGTTTCAAAACTTTATTAATTTGTATGTCTGAAAACACAGAATGACCGTATTATTGGGTGATTTTTTGGATTTTATTTCTAATATTTATTTTGTCCCTCAATAAAAAAATCAATCGTGTAGTACTTACTTTCTTTTAAAATTTGAAAATTCAACATTGAAACGGCATTTTAAAAAAATCCGGAACGTTACCTCGTAGAAAATTCAAAAATACCATTCAGACTAGCTAATATTTAATCAAACTACAAAATAAAACGTTCTATGGGATTTAATGTAATTGGCCATCTCATATTTGTTCTCAAGTTACATTTAAAAAAATAAAAAACAGAATAATTTTTTTTGGCTTTGTTTCTGTTGTGGCTTCACTAAATAAAAATAATATTAAAAATAAAAAATAAATTTAATAATTTTTAAAAATACTTATGAAAAGAATCAAAACCGTTTACACCTACTAAACCGCTGTCCGTAGTTTGTTTCATGTAAAAATCAACGTGGCACCGCCACCGCTGCACGTCACGCCGTATTGTCATACCATGTACGGCCCCTTAAGAACCTCCTCCGTTTTTGTTTTTTCGGTTGAAAACAAAATCGCTTCCCGTCGGATTTTGATGCGGTTTTTTTTTAATAGATAAAGTGATTCAAGAGGAAGGTTTTAGTATATATTTTCAACGCGGGCGAAGTCGCGGGCACCAGCTATCTACTACAAATAAAGATACAACACCTGAAAGTTTTATAACAGCAAAGAGGTCAGGCGTTATATTGCTTTACACATTTAGTCAGACGCTACACATCCCTTACTTTTAACGCGGGCGAAGTCGGGGGCACCGGCTATTTCATTATACAACATTATTATGTAAAGTGAATATAAATCGCGAAGTCAAATAAACGTCTGAAAGTTTTAAATACGTGTGGTGTGTAACTTGTTGCGCAAATTTTAACAAGTTGATGAAATTTCTGAATGCAAACCAGAAGTTAGTGTCGTCTTACCAACTTAATATTGTCTTTCCAGTTTCGTTCCCCACGTAAGACGTACGTACGGTACGCTAGTTGCAGATTTATAAATGTTAGTATAATCCGACTTTCAAAAGCGTAGAAACTATAATTACGAGTACATACTAATGAACAAATTTTACTACCTTCCTTATCCTTACATATTATAAAACAAAGTCCTCCGCCGTTGTTTGTCTGTCTGTCTGTTCGCGATAAACTCAAAAAGTACTGTACCAATTTTCATGCTGCTTTCACCAAAGGATAGAGTGGTTCTCGAGGAAGGTTTTAGTATATAATTTACAAAGTTACACAAGTTAGCCAGTCTTCTATATAAAATACTAGCTGGCGCCCGCGACTTCGTCCGCGTTGGAAAAGAAAAAAGTAGCCTATCCTGTGTCCTGTACGTCTAAATGTTTATCTACCAAGTTTCATGAAAATCAGTTAATTCGTTTAAGAGTTATGGAGGAACATACATACATACAACATACATACATACAAAAAAAATTTTTAAAAATGGTCAATTTAGTTTCAGTATCATGTATAGAGCCTATAAACACAATATCTCTGAAAACAAAGTAACTTACTCCATGAACAACCCTTACAGATTTATTATTAGTATTGATTATAGCTTTTGTTACTCGCTGATAACATAGCTTTCTATATGTGAAATAATTTTTAAAATTGGTCCAGTAGTTTGTGAGTTTATTCATTACTAGCTGGTGCCCGCGACTTCGTCCGCGTTCTTTTAGCCTATAGCCTACCTCGATAAATGGACTATCCAACACAAAAAAGATTTTTTCAATTCGAACCAGTAGTTCCTGAGATTAACGCGTACGACCAAACAAACAAACTTCAGCTTTATATAATAGTATAGATAAACATACAAATCTTCTCTCTTTATAATATTAGTATAGACTAAGAAATAAATTATCAATGTAAATCGAACATTAATAATTTACATTATTAATATATTATTATAACACACTGGCGGACAACAGTTAAGAATATTTAATCACCATTAGTTTAATTTAATATAAACATTGTTACCCATATCAATTAATGTCGTCCATCGCCCTCAGGGTGATGTCTCTATGTGTACACTTTAGATTAATTGTAAACATGTTTACCGCATCGATAAAGGTTAGGTGTACACATGCGGTTTCATTTACTGCAAGACCCATTCGTGGTTTTGGCTTTAGAAGCTTATAATTGCGCCATTTCTAAACAAATTTCAAAACTAGAGTGCAGGACTTTATTTCGCTATTACCTCTTTCACAAACTACATGTAAAATGTTGATTAGTTACTTTTAAAAATCATGTTCTGTTATATTGAATTATGCACTCGGTTTACTGCATCATTCGATAGCCGATTTTTTTTAAATTATTTTCTATTTAATGTTTGGGACGTTTACCGTACGAACAAAGGTATATCAGCTCCATTATCCCCGGTTACCGGTGACTTTAAATGACAGTTCGGCCTACTTGACGTTTGTGAAACAGGCGCTAAGAATTAGAATTAAATGAAACATTATAGTAAATAAAAGCAAATATCCTTTCGCTAAGGGTATTATTTTATTTTTTATTAATGATAAGAACTCTCTTGACCAGCATCTAGGGCTTGACGAGAACTCCGGGGTCCAATTTTCGATAGGGAATTTATTATTAATTCAATGAAATACCAACATACCTATGCTGAAATTTCACTGTGGTTTTTTGTAAATACTTAGATGGTTACTTTTTAAGCGAAACGCAGTGTCACTAGTTTTCAAATCCAGACCAGAGCAAACTTTGTTGTTGTTCAAAATTTCAATAAGGAACTTTGAAAAGTTCAACAACAAGTAAGTAAAAGTAAAGGTACGTGTGTAATCGACCTAATATTGCATATTGGTCAATTGTTTTCTCAAATCCAGTTCACATTGGCTGATGATGGTTATTACTGGACAAACACTGTCGAAGCTACCCTTTATTGTGACTGATCTTAAGCTGGAGTGGCACTAAGCTCCTGACCAAGCCTAAAGCTTGTTTACGTTAATTAAACTAAAATAATATTATTTTTGCAACATATATATGTCATGGGTATCTCTTTCCACTGTCAAAGCCTGGGCAGAATGTCTTACTACATTAAACTCCCTCTTACAGAAGACCACCATGAAATTGGAGCAAAGAAAAGCTAATTAAAAAGTATAACAAGCTATAACTAAAAAAAGCCACCATTATAATGAGCCTAAACACGTTATAACTGCTGTAAGTCGTTGAGGAGTTAGGTATCTCGTAGATTACTTACTATTACAGCATCAGGTAAAGGTTACCATGATAGTATATAAAAAAATTCAAATCAATCGAACCCGTGGAAGTAAGTGAGTCCTCTCAATCCGCTCTTACCTCCTCAAGCAGAGGAGCTTTTGCTAGCAGACCTCTGCCCAGCTGTAGCACACAAAACAATTGATATTTACAGTACTATATACAGCTCCAATAAGTAACTTAAAATATATTTGAATTCTCCTGTAAGAAAGTTCGCTTTTTACAATGACCTCCATTAATCCAACTTTTCACTTAAAAGTTGTCGCTACGGAACCGCGGGTCATCGTTTTACAATTTGCATATAAATAGAACGAGTTGTGAAACTCTTCCAGTTAACTTCGATATTTTTACATACGGGACGTGAATAGGTCTGAATTCAACTGAACCTGAATCTTTAGTTTGCGAAGATATTTTTGAAGGAATCTTTCAAACTTAATATAAGCTTTTGTGCTTTGGCAAAATGCATTTTTTTGGATGTAAATATATCTTTGAAGCTTCCATAGTGGGATTCAATTTAAAAAACTGATGATCACAAAATCGGAGGATACATCCAAAATTTAAAAACTACCAAAAATTTCGGTTAAAAATTACAGTCGACTAATAAACTAAATAATACATAAACTCAATAAGAGCCATTCTCACGGTGCGGTGAATAACATCACTATATTGACAATTTCAGAGGAACACCAAGATAAAGACGATTACGTAAACGATAGAACGTAAAACGTAAGCTGAAAGCGAATGGGTAATTTCGGCAATGGGTGCGTTGCCGATCTTTTGAACCATACACATTCTCTCTCTCACTCTCACTCTCCCCCCCTCTCTCTCTGTGTGTGTGTTTGTAACTTTTCCGTTTTAAAGGTTAGCCGTTCGTTTTAAGGACACAAATATACAAAATTTAAATAATTGAATTTTTCTAAATATACAAGAATTTTGACAGAATTGTTACTAGACTGTTGCTGTCGATACGGTTTTTACTCATTGAAAGAGCGATAAAAGAGCGTTTGTGTATTATAATTTGTGGAATAAAATTGCTTCCTTGCGAAGATGGTATACTTGTAAATATAAAAACAGATTGTAATTTACAATCTGACGTTTTATTTACACGAATTTGTATATACTTTATGAACAATTTTTTTTTAATAAGAGGCAATGTAAGATAAACTAGAAGACACCAACAAACTGTTTTAAATATTTGCCTTTTATAATTAGCAACTATAAAGCAACTTTTATAATTATCAAGGCACATTTCTCGCAATTAATTTTATTTATTTATTATCTGACACGTATTTCTACACAAGATGATACTTAAAAATATCTGTAAACCTTAATTTAAAATCTTGTCTTGACATTTTATTTAATTTCTCTTCATTTCAATTTAACATCTGCCTTCAAACATCGAAATAATATATCTCTGTTCAAATGAGAAATACGCTCTTTCTCGTAACTTGCGCCACAATATTAAATGAAGCGTTCACATAGTCAAATGATCCACAGAGTCGTCTAGTTTTAACCGAAAAACGACACACGGCTTCCAAAGATATTCTCAATAATAAAATGTGGCCGGTGTTTTTTGAACTGAGCACTGCGAAGCGTTCAACTGGCTACGTGTCCATAAACGCAGAGGCCAATTTAGTTTTGCATTCACGTGACTTTCTATGCGAGCTTTTAGCGAAGATATTTTATAAATAAAATTTACACTATTCTAAAATTTATAAAACAAAATGGAACGGTTCACTATAGCTCAAATCGAAAATATTTCATGCGTTGACCTAACGGGTTATAAGTCAAAAAAAGTCTATACATTTCTCATCAATCAATACTAATAATAAATCTGTAAGGGTTGATCATGGAGTAAGTTACTTTTTTTTTCACAGATATTGTGTTTATAGGCTCTGCATACATGATACTGAAACTAAATCCTCCATAACTCTTAAACGAATTAACTGATTTTCATGAAACTTTGTAGATATACATTTAGACGCACAGGACACGGGATAGGCTACTTTTCAACCGACGAAAACGAAAAACAAAAACGGAGGAGGTTCTCAATTCGACGCGTATATTTTTTTTTTATTAATTTTTTTATGTATGATCACGCATAACTTTTGACAGGGTGGTCCGATTTTGATAATTCTTTTTTTATTTGAAAGGGTGCACCCCCGAGGGGGTCCCATTTTAATTTGGTAAAAAAATTCCAACCCTGAGGGTAGGAAAACAGGGGATGATTGATTGTTCACTCACCGATTGTAGCGTATAACCACGCATAACTTTTTACAGAGTAGTCCGATTTTGATAACTCTTTTTTTAATGGATAGGGTATACCTCGAAGTTGGTCTCGTATAATCTAAGGGTGGGAAAATTAAAAATTAAGCATGTAGTAAATATTAGATAATAGTCACAAAAAAATATAAAATAAAACTTTTTAACAAAAAATAAAACCGCCGAAAAAACTGAAAAGCATAAAATAATCTTCTTATTTTATTTTACCTAAGTAATTTTGAGTCGGCGCCAAACAAGCAAAAATTATGTAAAGAGTGATGCGCGGCGGCGACTCAAAATTACTTAGGTAAAATAAAATAAGAAGATTATTTTATGCTTTTCAGTTTTTTCGGCGGTTTTATTTTTTGTTCTATTATATAAGTGAAAGAATTTTCAAAATCGTTTCAGTACTTTTTTAGTTAAATCATTACAAACATACAAACCTACTCTCTTCATAATATTAAGTATAGACTAATTAGAAACTACATAAGCAAAGCTATGAGAGAAAATTGTGCTTATTTATGATATAGCAGTATCTGCTAAGACCATTCTGTCGAGATACAGAAAGTGTTCCCGGGAAATGAAGCCGAGGATTCATTCGGGATTTGTTTCGAATTTATTCACCATAAAATAAATGGGTTGCGACGATTGCGCTCCTGGTTGCATCTTATTTTATTTGGTTCGGAATTATTCGATACTAGCTGGCGCCCGCAACTTCGTCCGCGTTGAAAAAGAAAATGTAGCCTATCCTGTGTCCCGTATGTCTAAATGTTTATCTACCAAATTTCATGAAAATCAGTTGATTCGTTTAAGAGTTATGGAGGAACATACATACTTACTTACATACATACATACATACATACATACATACATACATACATACATACATACATACATACATACATACATACATACATACATACATACATACATACATACATACATACATACATACATACATACATACATACATACATACATACATACATACATACATACAGAAAAAAATTCTAAAAATGGTCAATTTAGTTTCAGTATAATGTATAGAGCCTACAAACACGATATCTCTGAAAACAAAGTAACTTACTCCATCACCAACCCACAGATTTATTATTAGTATTGATTGATTTTAAAATTAGCATTGATAACTCGCTGCTTAAAAACTAAAGGGCCACAAATCAAAATTACACTTTTTACAGGAGAGCTAATCGAAAAAAAAAATTTTTTTTTGTCTTTTTTTTTTTCTTGTTAGATACTAGCTGCTGCCCGCAACTTCGCCCGCGTAAATTTAAATTATAATATATACTAAAACCTTCCTCGAGAACCACTCTATCTATTGGTGAAAACAGCATGAAATTCAGTTTTTGAGTTTATCGCGAACATTACAGAAGTCGTTAGAAGCGTATTTATAAGTAGCATTAAATGTATTAAGTACATTTATAATAAACTGAATACTAGGAGAGATATAAACATATAAGTTACTTTTGAATATATAAAAAAATATCAAAATATACTAAATATGGAATAAAACAACCATGTCTTTTTGCAACATACAATATGAAGGATTGTGATTTTTTTTGTTTTTGTTTTTTTTTTGTTTTATGGCCCTTTAGTTTTTAAGCAGCGAACTGTAAAATATTGTACGAAAAATATTGATTTTTACAATTTTTCCTTAGCATAATCTAAGCAATTTAATTTTTAAAATATGTACTTGTTTTTCCACCCGAGGCTATATACTTTTAACATGCGACAAAATATTAGAGAAATTTTGTCCTGCGCTGATACCTAAATTTACCATACAAATGTATAGTTTCCCTAAAATAGGCACTAAAAGATATTCTGAATGATATAGTAATAAATTATGCTATAATTTAATATACAATGAAATAGACATGACGTCATAGCAAACTAATTTGACCTCTAATTCTATGCTAATTTTATATACATAGGCACATACAAACTGCGTGCGGTTTCCAAAGGATTTGCACAGCCAAATATAACTGTAAAAGTTTTAAACCAAATTGAACCTTATTACAAGTCGATAAAGTCGTAACGAATCGAATATCTAATTGTTGGCGTTCAGCAAACTATTTCAGTGGTACAGTCGAAGGATTTTGTACTTTGATCTCGGAGTAATAGAATTCATAATGAGTGTTCTATAAAACGATGGTGGTTGCAATTCAATAAAACGCTGCACTGTATTAATTCGTTGCTATTGATGTATGAGCTTTTCATATTTGAAGCTATTTTGATTTTCATTATTTACTCGTAATATAGAAATATAGTATTAGTTCGTATTGTGTCCATAATCTCTATATCGCTCCTTAAAAACTAAAGGGCCACAAATCAAAATTACACTTTTTACAGGAGAGCCAATCGAAAAAAAAAAAATTTTTGTTTGTTTATTTTTTTCTTATTAGGTATATATCAAATATATGCATATTCATCGTTAGAAGCATATTTTTAAGAAGCACTAAATGCATTAAGTACTTTTATAATAAACTGAATACTAGAAGAGATATAAGCTTATAAGTTACTTTTGAATATATAAAAAATGATCAAAATATACTAAATATGGAATAAAACAACCATATCTTTTTGCAACATACACTATGAAGGAAGATTGTATTTTTGCAATAAAAATATTTTTGGATTTTTTTGTTTTAGGGCCCTTTAGTTTTTAAGCAGCGATATATATAAAAATTTCGTTTCACGTTGTTTGACGCCAATGAATTCCTAAACTAATGCACAGATTTTGATAAAACTTCATTACTATGTGTAATTTGGTCCAACTTAAAAGAGGATACTTTTTACTTTTAACCCGGGCGAAGTCAGAAGCTTGTAGCTAGTCACATACAAATGACTTCTGTAGACAGTAGCCAGATTCATAGACAGCAGATGTGCTGCATGATCATGTCATCATGTAGATGATAATATGCATCATCATGCAGATGAGTATTATGGCGTGAAAGTGTAACAAACAATTAGTTAATATTAAAGAATCTATTATGTTTTCATCCAATCCAAAAACACAAACATACAAACATACGCATTTATAATATTTAGTATGGATGCCAGTATTTTTGAATTTGCAATTGGAATATCAACTGCAAATTATCTCGGGCTGAGCACATAAACATGGACACTCAATAATGCAGGTGTATTGAATAACATTGTTCTGTCACATCCCCTGAGATTAATTTAAAATTTGGCAACATTATCGCGGCCTCTCATGCATAATAAAACCCTTATTTACAACTTCGAAAGCATTTGTCAAAATTAAACTTAATTCATGTCGTTATTACTGTGTGTGGTCAGTAATTACAAATTACATGGGCTGTTGGTTGTGACTTTCTTTTTGTGATTAAATTAATTTATGACGAGGTTTAACATGGGATTACAGTTTTCTTTTAGCAGACATAAAAAAGTAGATTTTAATGTGACAATGAAATTAATAAAAAGGACGCCAGAAGTGAAAATTTAGCTTCACAAAAAAGTTTAAATAGTTTATTTTTTGAAGACTAATGTCGCTGTGTTGGCAGATTATAACACGCTATGGTTTCGTTCTTAAAAATTCCTTACACTTCCTTATACAAGATTAAACTAGAAGTTCACCAAGCATGTCAGGATGGCGTGTCGCCGCCTTATAAGGCGACCTATGTCCCTATGTCCAGGGACATAGGTTACCTGACCTATGGGCGTCGTTACCTATGGGCGTCCGTTACCTGATAATTATTACTACTTACCTGCTAGCCTGTTACACATTATCATGATAGTGAACAAAAGTAAAATGATTCTCTTCCTCTCCTTTCACATCCGATAACAAATCTGTAAAGTCAACAGAATCAGAAATGGAAGCAGTCGGGCAAATATTTATATTCGGTGAGACTATCTTTGAAGTCGGGCCTCGTAGCGCGTCTACGAATTGCAAAAGTGCTACGGCTCGTAGCAAGTCGTAGCACTTGTGTAGCGGCCGAGATCAGTTCGAAGTGCTTTTGACTTTGAATTTCATTATCCTTTTCAAGAACGTTTCTTTTTAATACTTTTTATTTTTCTCGAAGATGTTTAAAATATTAAATTATGCGCTTTGCAAGTATGTCGTTTGGACTAGACCGTTGGATGAGTGGTTAGAGTGCTTGCCTTAACGCTCTCCAGGGGTCCTGGGTTTGATTCCTGCTTGCAGCTCCTGTGTTGCTTGAGTTATAGGCGACGGTAGCCACATACCATCAAGTGGGCCGTCAGCCTGTCTCTCGATCTTAACTTAAAAATTTTTTATGACTCCTAAAATCTATTTCCATTTACTATTCAAAATTCTGTTTTTTTTTTTTAAGAAGTGGCAATAGAAGGCAATAATTTATAATGCTACTTTTAAGTTCATTAAGAAAATGCCCTTTAAATATTTGTCTAAAAGTACTAATTGACGATAAATAATATAAGATGTTAACTGTTATCGTAATGAAAGTTAACAGAAAGTTCTTGAATTTCAAGAATATTTGTTTTGGAAAAGTCCAATAAGATATTAAATGATAATATTAAATGTTATGCTTAGAAGTTTTAATGTTATAAAAATATAACTGTTTATTTTATAAAGAGCACTTAAAAGTATTCAACTATCTTTTGTGTTATTTTTAGGAGAAAGTTTATTTATACTCGTAAATAATTTTCTTCGTCTTATTATAAGTTAATATAGAATTAGAAATATAAAATTATTAGGATTGTTTTGCTTACTTGGAGAATTGAATTTTTTTATATGATTTTTTTATATTCTTTATATTTTATTTTTAGAAAGCTGGTGGCCTATTGGAATATTTAGTCTATGGCCATCCTGAAATCATATACTGCTATTGGTAAAAAAAAAAATTAAGTCGTATGAGTAATTTAAAAGATTACCTCTTACACACAAACAAACTACCTCATTATAATTCAAAATGTTATATAGCCTATCCAACACTTATTAGCCGACTTGTTGAGTCAAAGCCGTTTGTCTTAATACTTCTGCCACTGAACGATAGATGGCGTTAATCTAAATAAGGATAATAAAATAATGTATTTTAGGTCACACTAAATAGCCTAAAGCCTCCTTGATAAATGAACTATCCAAAACAAAAAGAATATTTCAATTCGAACCAAGTAGTTCCTGAGATTAACGCGTACAACCAAACAAAAACTCTTTAGCTTTTATATTGGTATATAGATTGATGTATGGGACTAGGTATTTAGGTATTGTGGAAGCAATACTAAAATTAATTAATGAAATACAAAGCAGTTGGCATAACTAAAGGCGGCAAATAAGTACTTAATCTCTTATAAACTCCGATTAGAGATCACAGATAAGCCTCCGGCAAACAGATTGCAACAATGCCGAGCCTTGTTGAGAGTTACCAACTTTCTACGGTATTAGCACAGTATAAATGTACCACAGTATAGAATGTTCCGTTCTGTCTACTTTGGTGATAGTTTTTCTTAAATACATAGTTACGAAAAAACAAGAAAATGCCTGTTTGCGACTTCTTGGATTTTATTTATTTTAATAAATATTTTATGCATAGCTTAAAACAGACAAAACAATAAGTTTAAAAAAATTCCCAAAAAAAAAATTATAAAATTAAATCAACTCGGTTGCAATTAAATAACTACAACTACAAGTATTAAATTGCAAAGAAAACCTATTATTTGAAAAAAAAAAAAACGTTTTATTTGTTCCCTTATTTTACGTAATTATTTATAATTTGTTTTTTTACTATAGGATCAATCAATCAGTAAACTGGTATATCATTTTTAAAAATAAATAATTTGAAATGGCAACAATTCTAAACTAATGCTCTTATCATGACGCAACTTAAAACAAATTGTATTAAAAATTATATCTAATTGAAAAAAATATTTTAAAGAAAAAAATGCATGGTAACGTAGGCTATTCTTCCAAATTTTTGTTTGGAAAAATACTATTCCTTCTCTTCATATCATCATAAAAATAATTACTAGTGTTACCTTACTGCAATATTAATTAATACTGTGTACGAGTCCATAAAGCACCACAGTAAACAGACTGGACAAAAGACATACAGACAATTTAGTATGCTGCCGGCAGCCGAAGTCAATATTTGCTTGAATCTTTGGCAGACAGTGTATCTATAGGGTGTATGAAACATTATGTTCTCCATATAGTAGCAAATTACGACACTGCTCACTGCTCACTTTTCTCTATGAATCTAAAAGCACCCACACACGGCCCAAAATATTAAATATTATTCAAACTTCCTTTAAAGCGCCTACAAGGCTCTAAAAACGGTGGCAATATCGGAGCAGTAGTGGGGAGCCCCCTAGATCGCAACCTAGATCTCCACTAATTATGTTTATTTATTTATTTATTAGGAAGCCAACACAGTATACGACAATCTATACACTTATTCACATTTAAGCAAACTTTTATAATATTGTATACTCCCACTTATAGGCTAATTCAGCATGCATTAAAAACGAACACAAGAGACATTTTCTGCTTTTTTTTACAAAATAAAACTAATAACAAGAGAACAAAAGCCAAACTATACAAAACAAAAGAACAAAAGAAAATAATATAATAATAGTATACATACTATATAGTATAGTTTACGATTTGCCTACACATGAAGCGATCAAGGGAGTGATCTAGGGGGCTCCCCAGTACTGCCCCGATATTGCCACCGATTTTAGAGCCGTGTGTAGGCGCTAAAAAGGAAGTTTGAATAATATATAAATTTAGACAAAGTTTATACAATACACATTAGATATGTAATCTTGATGAAGACAAGATTATATTACGTAACCGTCTTGGGGCTTAACATCGTCATGTAAATTTATATAAGCGAAGTTACCCAAAATCCTCGATAAAGGCTCCCTTCCTTTCTCGCGTCACTGAAATTATTTTGTACTAAGAAGTCTGCAAAAATTATTCACGAGATTATTTCTTATCGTAGTTTGGATATGTTAAAAATACTTCTCCGATATTTAAATTCTATTCATTCCTCATCACTTATATAATTTTTCACGGAAAATATCATAGGTATACGTATACTAGCGACCCGCTCCCGGCTTCGCTAGGGAAATATATCCTATCTTTTAAGTTTAATAAAAGGAGAGAATTTTATAATATAGATTATTATAACCATATATAGATATAAGAGAAAAACTAATAAAGGTTTAACGTTTAAATATAAAATAGCTATACGAAGATTAGAACAATGAAGTGTGTAGTTGAGAACTAAGAAAAGCTGCGGAAGAACTTTTAATTTTGTTTCGTAACTAGTTGCCGCCATATTTGTGCCAAGTTCTTGGCACACTTTATAGTTTACAAATATAATTGTGTTGATACTTTCAATGCGAATGTTCTTCGAATATAACTACACACATTATCTTACTAAGTGCCTCTTTCACCAACGTCATGTAAGCTAAACTGTCACTTAAAGTCACCTGTCATCGGGAATAATTTAGCTGATATAACTTTGTTTGTACGGTAAACTTCTCAAACATTAAATAATTAAAAAAAATCGCCTATCGAATGATGCAGTAAACCGAATGCATAATTCAATAAAAGTAACTAAAAGTAACTAATCAACACTTTACTTGCAGTTGGTGAAAGAGGCGCTAAGTAAGATAGTAATAAAATATAAAAGCCAGGCATCTACACTAAAGTTTAGACATCTATATTAATCGAGCAGACTTTAGATATCATGTTCAAATATCATGTTTCAAAAATAGAATTCGCGATCCTTGGATACTCAGTCGATAAAATTGCATGGAATAAGCTACACGTTGGAATAAGCACATGGATACGTTCTCTATTAGGATTTATTTACAGCTTTCCTTGAAAGCGTTGTGTACGCAAGAAAGGATGTAATCGAGAAAGCCTTTATTGGCAGCTGACGAGTTACAAGGCAATTGAAATTCAGGAGAATTGATATATACAAGACTAGCTGGCGCCCGCGACTTCGTCTGCGTTGAAAAAAAAATAAGCAACTTTTTGCTGACGCTTGACAACTTGTTGTTATAACACTTTGGCCTGGTAGTTTTTTATTTAATTTTAAACTAGCAGGCGCCCGCGACTTCGCCCGCGTTGAAAAAGAAAAAAAGTAGCCTATCCTGTGTCCTGTACGTCTAAATGTTTATCCACCAAGTTTCATGAAAATTAGTTGATTCGTTTAAGAGTTATGGAGGAACATATTACATACTTACATACATACATACATATAGAAAAAAATCTTAAAATGGTCAATTTAGTTTCAGTATCATGTATAGAGCCTATAAACACGATATCTCTGAAAACAAAGTAACTTACTCCATGACCAACCCTTACAGATTTATTATTAGTATTGATGATCCCTCGAGAATAGTCCTTTTTTTCTGGATGAAAAGTACCCTATGTCCTTTCTGGTGTCACAGACAACGTGTATGCAAAATTTCATGGTCATCGGTTCAGTAGTTTTTGCGTGAAAGCGTAACAAGCAAACAAACTCACATTCACATTTATAATATTAGGAAGGATAGCTCATGTTACTCGCTGATAATATAGCTTCCCAACAGTGAAAGAATTTTTCAAATCGGTCCAGTCGTTTCGGAGCTAATCAATGCACTTTAGAATTGTAGCATAGACACATCGGATGTCATTCCTACCGATCCCGTCAATCGATAGACGCGAACTAACCGAATGTCAAACCAATCGACCGCAGCGTCTATCCTGCAAATGCGTCTGACAACTGACAGTTTGACACATAAAACAAGTTTGACAGATGAAAAGACAGCAATACGTTGGCTGTTCGCAGCCCATGGTAACAAGGTTCAAAACATGAACTTTCAACATGCTTGACTCATTTACAAAACAGCAAATAAATTCAAATTTTAGTAAACTTTTACTATCTTCTTTAGATACTTAGTATAATTTGAAGTAGCTTTCGAGAGTAGAATTGTAGCTTTAAAGTATTTCTTTTAACCCCACTGATAACTTCGCCCGCGTAACTTTATAAAATGTAGCCTATGTAGCCAAAATCGGTCCAGTAGTTTTTGAGTTTATTCATTACAAACATACAAATATTTTCTCTTTATAATATTAGTATTAGACTATAAATTTATAAATTTGATAAAGAAAAACTAACAATATTGAATACTAGCTGGTGCCTGCGACTTCGTCCGCGTTGAAACAGAAAAAAGTAGCCTATCCTGTGTCCCGTAAGTCTAAATGTTTTTATACCAAGTTTCATGAAAATCAGTTAATTCAGTTAATACATACAGAAAAAAATCTGGTCAATGTAGTTTCAGTATTATGTATAGAGCCTATAAACACGATATCTCTGAAAACAAACCCTTACAGATTATTATATTGATGATTGATATTGTTTTTGGAAAATCATCAAAATTACTTAGATATCGTTTACTATGAATATCGTTGTTTCCGTCCGACGATATTATATTTATGGTCTAGGAGCTCATGTTTTCAAAGCTTATATAGATCTATACTAACATAATAACATTTATACATATAAATTCAATATATTAAAGAGGTAAAGTTTGTATGTTTGTAAGTAAGAGTTGGTACTAATGCTACCCTAAAAAAATCTTTACTAATAAAATGCTACCTTATCAACCATTACCACAGGGAAAGCCTATGTGCAGCAGTGGACGTCCTACGCCGTGAAGAGACGTGCAGGAGACACACAGCACGGGTCCAATCGTTGCCCGGGTGTTGTGATGACAGCGGATGACCCCATAGTGAACCCGAGTGAACCCAACCGAGTTCCCGAGTGAAGCGGTATGAACCGTCCATACTCACTTCTCGCAGCGGTCAGTCAGCGAAACGCTTCATTATCCTGAAGCAAACACCCCAACCTCTTTTCTGCGGCACAACCTACGCAGAGTCGGATGTCGCTTCGAACTGTAACTCCCGAAAGAAGGTTTGTGTTTATAATCCAATTTAAAGCACAACCTTCTTCCGGATTTATCCGGATTAGGTTATCTATGACTGATTTGATGAAATATTTTAAAACATCATCAGACAAATACGTCAAAAATTGGCCCCTAGCTCCTGGACTAGGGTGTACAATCAAGGACGCGTATCACGTATAGTAAAACAGAACACAATGTATTGAATTTTGCTCACGTACCATCTTTGTATTTTCTACTTTAGCGTGTCTCCTATTTCGGGTTCCGTACGGCTGGATCTCATTTCATATGATCAGCTGTTATCTGAATAGACATTTTAATTGTATCTTTGACAAAGTAAAATATACCTCACATTATCTGACACGTATCTGTTCGTTTAAATCCTCTTTTATGAATAGAAAATCTATCTGATTTTAATACTTATTTAACGGAGAAATAATTGCTCATTGGATTCAACTCAACACTCAGCTACCATTATGGCAGATGCTAGTTCGAATCCCAGTCAGACCCTCTACTTCTGAGCTATTTCAATTTCATATGGTATCGCTTAAAATAATGATAATTTTTCTATTCTGTCCGTTACATAATGAAAATTCATAATCATATTTTGTGATTATGGATGTATGAATGTGTGTTTGTTACTATTTCACACAAAAACGTCTGAACAGGTTTGGATGAAATGAAAGTCATACAGATAGTTTATTACCTGGATTAACATATTATATGATACTTTTTAAACTAGAAAGCTTTTCATTTTTTAATTTTATATTTGAGCTTGAGGAGTCACATCTGCATAGTTGCTCGATTTAAATTTTATTTTTCTAATATTTATATTATATTAATTCATCCTTTTTTTTCTTCATAAATATCTGTAGTAATATTTTTGGTTACTTTTTTTGTATTGATGTTTGGTTCTGTTCTCTCTTAAATGTAATATCTATTTTTGGACACGCTTGTGGCATATTTGTGTTGATTATTTTTGTCTTTTTACCATATTTTTGTTTTTATTTCTATTTGTGTCCCAAAGATAAAATGAATAAATTAAAATAAAATAAATAAATAAAATTATACCCCAGGGATCGTCTAAAAATATAAAAATTTGGACGCCACCGTCGTCCCAGTGATAAGATTACTCATATAATCTACTTTACTATCTAAGGGCCTCTTTCACCATCTGTCAAGTAGGCTATTTAACCGTCATATAAAGTCACCGGTCACCAAGAATAAAGGAGCTGATATACCTTTGTTTATAAGGTAAAAGTTCCAAACATTGAAAATAAAATAATAATAAAAATTCGCCTATCGAAGGATGCACTAAACCGAGTGCATAATTTAATAAAACATAAAATTATTTCTAAAAGTTACTAATCAACATTTTACTTGTAATGGTAAAAGATGTCCTAACACTAGCAGTTAAAAATTACCTTTCGCTATTTTTAAATAAATCCTTAAATTTATCATAGGTCCCGAGACTGTTAAGTTTTTGCTGCTACGGGTCCCTCCAGTAATAAGGGTCTGCTATACCCATTGTTTACTTATCAGCTTTGTGTTGGGTCAGCGGATAAATAATATCTATAGGAACTAGGCCAAGTGCCCTCAGAGGGTAAACTGTGGGACGTAAGTAATTAGGTACGTGATTACATTCACAAAAATATATAATAAAAACAATGCTCACTCAGTATTATGAGGAGGAATGATCTTATTACGAATGGGAAAGTCAATTAGGTGATTCCACTTTCGACTCTTGGAATATTAACTGTTTGTTCGCTTATCTACACTAATATTATAAAGGGAAAAGATTTGTAATTTTTTATGTTTGTGTTGAATAAACTCAAAAACTAGTGGATTTTATAAAGTTTTATAGTACTTATTTTATAAAATTACGCGTGCAACAGTTTGTTTCTTATAAACTATGCGACAGATTAAAAAAATATATTGAAAAGGTTAATTTTCAAAGTTAACCCTGACGGCAATCTTACCTGGGCTTTTGAGACAGAAAGTTAGGTTAAACCTTAACCACTCATTCAACGGAGTGTATGATTTTATGTTTTCTATCAAAGATTTAAATCACAGATGCGCCCTTGCCATACTTGAGGCGGCCAAAAAAGTGTCATGGTTGGGATGAGTGAGCTCACTCTTCCCGCTTTAGTCGCTTGTAGAAAGCAGTGAGCGGTTCCGTTGCATACACATCTATTATTTTGCTAATTAGGTTCGTTTACCTTTAGGCGCTACGCCCACATGAAAAATCGAGGCGCGTCGAGGCGCGTCGCGGCGTAGACGAGGCGTGAAGAGTTGCGGCGGAGGCGGCTATGCTTTCTTTACACAGTCAACTTCACTTACCAAGAAATCACTTACCAGTTTCGTTTAATTGTTGCGCTATTTCACCTCATTTTTGGTCCTGTTTGTTTCTTTTGCTATAGTCGGAACGTGTCTGGTCATAATGACATCAAACAAGTTCGATGATTTTTATATTTAGATCTAGATCGTCTGACATTTTACTTTTATTTAATAAATACACGACCACGTCTAAACACAGCCGCAAACAAAATGCCGCGCCCGTTCGGCGACGCTTGGCGACGCTTCGCGCCCGCGCCGCGACTCTTCGCGCCTCGCCTCGCCGCCGCCTCTCCAGTGGGCGCACAACCATTGATTTCTATAGGAAAGCTAGAGGCGGCGCGCCGCTTATGCGCCCGTTCCTCGACGCGACGCGACGCGACTCTTGTGTGGGCTTCGCGCCTTAAAAATGCCTTCCCGTGCTTTCAGAAAGTGTTCTCATAATTCAAGAAACGAACGAACATGTGAAACGTTACCCACACAGACATATTACGTGGACAGTTTTAAGGGAGATAATCTTTGTTTTCTATGGCGCGGGTAAAGCAAAATTTTTGTTACTTTTTAACCAGAACGATCGTTGCTTCTTAACTAACATTATGAGTATGAAACCAAAGAATCATAAATGTAGACCACCGTCTGCTCATAACAGCTTCACTTATTCCCTTCGTATTTTGCATAAAAATTTGCATAAAAAATGAGAATGTTGTAAGGAAAAATGGTTGTTCTGTCAGAACGTGCAGTTTCTGTAATATGTAGGTCGATATTGAAACGTTTGTGCAATCAAGACAACATTGCACTCAAATTGAAACGCTCTCCAGCAATTTCACTTGACTCGGCATTTCTTGCAGAATTTTCAAATTATCTAAATTTTTTACATAATATGAGGGGTCTAAATACAGTTTTTTTTTTCAAATTTATCACGGTAGTTGAAAATCTTACTCTGAATGTTAAATAATCAAATTAATAGGAAATATTGTAATTATTATTAAAAATATATTATTGCTACAGTTATTACAATAATATTATATAATAATAATATTTACAATAATTCTTACTAATCTGTTATTACACAAAGATATTACGTCTCTTTTGCAGTTTTGCATAACTATGGGCCACAAAATGGTAAATCATTGTAAAAATAACATTTGACTTTATTTATATAATATTTTTATGTTAGTAGTTTTGACAATAAAAAAAAAACTTTGATTGACATTAAATAAAAAACATTAAGCGCCTCTTTCACAAACTACATGTAAAGTGTTGATTAGTTACTTTTAGAAGTCATTTTCTGTTTTATTGAATTATGCACTCTGTTTACTGCATCATTCGATAGGCGATTTTTTTTATTATTTTCTATTTAATGTTTATGACGTTTACCGTACAAACAAAGGTATATCAGCTAAATTATTCCCGGTTACCGGTGACTTTAAGTGACGGTTTAGCCTACTTGACGTTCGTGAAAGAGGCCCTTAATTTGATAGTAGGTGGCTAATATCCTCTTTTATATTAAAAGCAACGCCACCCTTCATTATCTTATCTTTATCATAGGCTCTGATTTCTCTTACGAAACAATCATACGTGTTGTAAAGACGACAACTAAAGAGCTTTTTTTAAATCTTCTAAATCAGACTATTTTCTTAGTAGAAAATATTTAGATTCAATAGTAATACGTAAAAGAGTTGTTCCGATTGGTAAATGATAGATAGGCCTTTTCGAGAGTGATCGCCAATGTCGGGAAAAACCTGACAAGGTATATAATAAGAAGTATAATAAGAAGAACGCGTATATAATAAGAAGAAGCAATACCTACGTGAAATCTGTCCACGTACGAATTCGTCGGCGAACACTAGTATGCACTTAAAATTGGAGTCTTCCACGTGTAAGCTTTTTTCAGTCTTATGCACACAGCTATAAGATTGAAATAAATTGTAATATGTTTCCACATTCGACGACAGCTTTTCTACATTTTCATCTCTAACGTGGCGTCAATTTTTCGCTCCTGATCCTTTCACGGTCCACTGCATTGCTTTATAAGGTGAACTTTTGAGGTATACTCCCGTTTGGCTACATTTCACTTTATAAATAACTAGCCGTTTGCCCGCGACTACGTCTGCGCGGAATGTAAAGTACAGTTGGGGTAAGAAAAGGTTCGTCACCTTAAAGTCTACATTTCCTTGCCAGGGCCATTATCAGTCAGGCCAATTTTTTTTTTTTTATGTTAAGGTCGACAGACAGGCTGACGGTCCACTTGATGGTAGTGGCTAACATCGCCTATCGCCATAAGTCCTAAGTGCGCTGCCGACCATAGAAGGATTAAGGATAAGGGATGAGGGAGGGAGGGGGTAATGGGTTTCATTTCAATGTTTCGTTTCAATTCTGTCATTTGTATGCTTAGTGTTTTAGTTTCAAAAGGTACTAAGAGTCTATGATTTATTGATAAAGGAATGAATTTGAAAACTGACAGAGGTTTTCGTACCCCGACTGTAGCCTGTGTACTTTTCTGAAACCCTGACAATCTGTATGCAAAACTTGTAGCACTTGTGGAATTGCTTGTGTTATAGGCGACGGTAGCCACCAACCATCAGTTGGACCGTCAGCCTGTCTTTCGACCTTAACATAAACAAAAATTGGGGTGTGGCTGTGTCATGGACATGGCAGTGTGTTATATGTGAATACGTTTATGTAACGGGTTATATTTTTTAAATAAAATAAAACAAATAATTATTGTGTTACAATATAAATTCTTTGATCCTTTAGCTATCCAATGGTATAATTTAATTTTTGATGTAGAGCATAGATTCGAAACTACAACTGCAAACTGTATCTCCCGATTTTATTATCATTAGATTTTTTGGATTGCCCCCGTATGGTAGCAAAGGACAATGGGTCATTTTGGACCAACTTCTCAACAGTGATGGAACCTATGCCATATGATTGCTCTTAGGCTATAATTCATTTTATACTATGGCAGCTAAGTTGAAATCAAGCGCGAACATAGTGTTTTCGTAGATTTTAAAACTAAAAAAATTGAAATCATTCATATAATTAAAAAAAAAAAAATCAAGGGTTTACCTTTCTTTGTGTACATACATTCGCCAATTGTTTTTTTATTTATATAGATACTAAAACAAATGTAACAGTTCTTTTTTGATGTTCACAATGATGTATAAATGTAATACTTTTATCATTTGTTTATTTGGATGACGTTATGCTTTGTATCTTAAAAATATTATTGTTATTATGAGTATTGAAATAAAAAAATGTTTAAAAATCGATGTACATCAAAATCAATCATAATAAACCAATTTATCAACATAAACATGTTTTTTTTAATATAAAACACGATAATGTTATACTCCCAAAGTACTTTTACATTATTGAAAGCTCTAAAACACAATGTTCGCGCTAGATTTTGATTTAGCTGCCGTTGTATGAATTAAATAAAACCCCAAAAGCTTTCAAATGGCATGAGTTCTATTACTGTTGAGCATTGGTCCAGACTCTATACAAATTTGCCCATACTCCTTTAAAGATGTATTCACTTCAAAACATTAGCATAAAAATACTCGTTATTTTTTTGTTTCTCACAAGTAGTGTCAGACTTTACAACTTTAGCTCAACAATATTATATACGTTTGTGGTTGATTGCACATTCACAATTGTTTGTTAAATATTTCCAGGGGCTTTTAGTAAATCACCCGATAATGTGTTTGGACGCAGTAAATATTAAATGAATCCTGCCGAGCGTTAAACTCAACATAATAGTGCATTAAACGTGCGTTTTAATGCACTTCAAAATATTTCTCTCGTTTTATAACTGTTTTGTGTGCCGCAATTTTGAACTTTATAAATTAGTCTACACTTAGCCACTGACTTTTTTAAATGTTACGTTCGGCAGACAGGCCGACGATCCACTTGATGGAAGGTCGAGTGTTAAATACAAAATAATACAACATTAGCGACCTGTTTTCAAAAATATGATAATGTTTAAGTTATATTATTCTACTAGCTGTCTCGTGTACCTTTATAAAACATAGCCTATGTTACTCGCTGATAATATAGCTTTCTATAGGTGAAAGAATTTTTAGTATTTTTTGTGTTTATCAATCAATACTAATAATAAATCTGTAAGGGTCGGTCATGGAGTAAGTTACTTTGTTTTCAGAGATATCGTGTTTATAGGCTCTATACATGATACTGAAACTAAATTGACCATTTTTACAATTTTTTTCTGTATGTATGTATGTATGTATGTTCCTCCATAACTCTTAAACGAATTAACTGATTTTCATGAAACTTGGCAGATTAACATTTAGACGTACAGGACACAGGATAGGCAACTTTTTCTTTTTCAAAGCGAACGAAGTCGCGGGCGCCAGCTAGTTCATTATAAACATACAAATATTCTCTCTTTATAATTTTAGTAAAGATATAGATCTTATATTTTAAATTTCAGGTTATTAGATTTAATAGTTTTGGCTGTAAGTAGATAGTTAGTTAGAAAAATGATGTGTTGGAGCCAGTCGACTTATTAACTTCTTGGGTGATGATTTTGGTGATTCTAAATAAAAATGTAGATTTTTATAAACGACGTAATTTAATGTTTCAGATTACAAAGGTTACAGATTACATGGCGAATACAATATACATATAATAATTATGTGAGGTAGAAGGGTGACAGGTGATATTATTAAACGATTATGTGGGGTAGATGACACACGTGTTGCCTCGGTACATCAACAGATGTCGCTGTAGGTCTCAAACACGATGTTATAAGTATAGATAGATGAGCCACAAAAAACAATTAACAAAAAACTATTAAGCTCAAGCGTTCCCAATTAAAATAGAGAAAATTCGTGCTGAAAAAAATATATAATTTTAAAATAATATAAAATTTAAACCGTAGCGGTAGCAACCCGTGGTCCAACCACCGATCATACGCTCGAGTGACTTGGCTTGCAAAGACTAGTTGAGTAGTGATGTGCCTTATATAGAAATGTTATTATCGGTAATCGGAGTGTTAGCTGTTAATATTCTCCGTATAATTTAAAACCATAAATCACGTGGTTTCAAGTGAAACGAAATTATGGTTGAAAATGAAAATGAAGTTGAAAATTTGAAAATTTTGATTCAATTCACCTTATTAGAAATCTTATGCCAGAAATCACATTACCAGAAAATTAAGGTCTTAGCACTCCACTAAGTGGGCTGTTTGCCTGCTTGCGGAGCAACCTACTTGTGAAAGATGTATCTTAAGAGAATTGCAGTGGTGTGAGTCTAGAAAAAGAAGCTATGGTTTTTAACACACATTTATTAAAAATAACGGGCTTAAAATGCTTTCTTTTCTACCACATATTTAAAAGCGAAAACCTATATTTGTTTTTAATTACCTAAAGTTATAATACAAATAATACAAACTCATGTAAAGAGAGAAAATTTTTGTAAGTTTTAATATATAAATTCAAAAACTACTGGACTGATTTTGAAAATTCTTTCACCTATAGAAATCTATATTATCAGCGAATAACATAGGCTTTATTTTATAAAGTTACGCTTGCGAAGTCGCGTGCAACAGCTAGTCAATAAAAAAAAACAAATCGAAACATTGTGGCATTATATTCTTAGATTAAGTAAGTAGTTTCACATAAGAAACGTGGGCATTTAAAATTATTTTTTTCTGAAATCCGCCGAATCGTTTATTTGACACAATTGTAGGGATTATCCATCGATAAATATATTTACCTCACTATCGCCGCTCGACTGTCCGCAGACATTAGCGCGCAGTAATCACCGCTATTACGAGTACGTCGATAACGTTTTATAGATGTAGGCGCATCACTAATCTGCAGAGCAAATGCATTTGTGGGAAAGATCGGTTATTTTTCAAAGGAAGTTCTATTTTAAGAGATGTTATTTTTTGGACTACCAACTTTCCTGTCTATTTATTTAGAGAATAAATACCTACAGTCATGTGGTTTTTACAGCAATTAAAATTGCTGTAAAAAATTGCACATACGAATGTTTTTAATAGTCGCCAGCATGGCTGTAGGTGGCTATCGTCGTCAATATAATAATAAGCAATATAATAATAATAATAAGGTCTCACCTATAAACTCACCGAAACACATCGCACGAGCTTTGACGTAATAAAACTGTGACATTTTTGAAACTGACAATTTGTAACTTTGACAATTTGAAACTCTGGCAATTAAAAACTGACATTTTGAAACTTAGATATTTTGAAACTGACAATTTGAAACCGTGATGTGATGGGACCAAACCTGTTATTTTTGCTAGACTTTTGCTAGACGAGCTTTCCGGTTTATGGCTGAGAAAAGCAAAATGCATTCACTGCCCTTACGAGTATTAAATTTTGTATTATTATGGCGTTATTTTTTTAAAAAAAGTATCTAAAATTAAACCGATGCTTGCTTGCGGTTTGTTTGCTTCACAGATAAATTATCCTTTTTTCTGATCAATGGTTTTTTTTCTGGTCTACATCCTTTTCTGTACCGCTGACAACGTGTATGCAAAATTTCATCATGATTGGTTGAGTAATTAAATCGTGAAAGTGTAACAAACAAATAAACACTCATTTTCGCCTTTATAATATTATTTAGCACTAGCTGGGGCCCAGGACTTCGTCCGCGTTGAAAAAGAAAAATAGCCTATCCTGTGTCCTGTACGTCTAAATGTTTTTCTACCAAGTTTCATGAAAATCAGTTAATTCGTTTAAGAGTTATAGAGGAACATAGGTACATACATACACTTACAGATTTATTATTAGTATTGAGTATTGATGATGATGAAAGATGAGTTGGATTTTTTTCACAATTTTTTGTCAACACTTGAAAATGTCTTCTTTTTTTCATACTCAATGTTGAGTTTTATGAATAAAAAAGTTTTATGAACACAAATTTAAGCTTTCCATCAAATTTTCTTGAACAAATTTATTAATTATGCATGACTGTTGTATCTGAAATATTGGATTAAAAGCCATATGAAGGCAATATGCTTACAGTAAAATTAAATTAATTAAATTACAGTAAAAAAAAATTAAAATACATCATTAATTTTTTAACGTGCGTAACAGTGATGGCATTTTGTAGACGATTATTTTTAGCATCAGGGCACAGAAAAAGACAGACAAGACAAAAGACTTTTTTCTGAATAAAGACGTAACTTTTATTCAGAAAAAAGTACTGTCATTAAAAATCAATTACAAAAATATATCTAAGTATATAATAATAAAGATACTATAATATACTAATATTATAAAGAGAGAAGATTTGTATGTTTTTTCTATAAAGTACTGGACCGATTTGAAAAATTATTTCACTGTTGGGAAGCGAGTAACATAGGCTATCAATACTAATAACAAATCTGTAAGTGTATGTATGTATGTATGTATGTATGTATGTATGTATGTATGTATGTATGTATGTATGTATGTATGTATGTATGTATGTATGTATGTATGTATGTATGTATGTATGTATGTATGTATGTATGTATGTATGTATGTATGTATGTATGTATGTATGTATGTATGTATGTATGTATGTATGTATGTATGTATGTATGTATGTATGTATGTATGTATGTATGTATGTATGTATGTATGTATGTATGTATGTATGTATGTATGTATGTATGTGTGTGTGTGTGTGATTTTATTACGAAGTCGCGTAATAAAAATTGTATAAATGTTTTAATATCTAAGAGTGCGGACGAAGTCGAGGGACAAAGACAGTAATATATAAAGCTACCAAAAGGGATACAGGCAGGCAGTTTTTCAGAATGCTAGTCGATTGGCTTTACGTAGGTTTCTTTACTCAGGAATATTTTATCTTGATTTTAATTAAATTTGACATATAAAATCATTAGAAGCGATGCTTTGTCTTTTGGTCTGAATTGAGAGTTATGACTTTTTAAGGTTTTAAGTAATGAAACATACTGTATATTTAACCACTAACTATATTACTACGGGTTTATATTTTAATTAAATCTTCTTTCACAAGATAAATATTGAACATCAAAGGTTAGTTCAGGTTTAATGAGTAATCGGATTAAATATGATATCAAACGGATCTTTGTCGACTGATTTTCAAAGAGTCCTCTAGTCATAGGTTGTACTCACACTGAGTTTTTTTATTTCACTTAATAATGATGTATTTATGACCTTTGAGCTATACTCATAATGTAATGGACGAAATACACGATCAGTCCATCGCGTCAAATTGACTGACGTCAAGCCAAAATTTGATCGTGAATGGTAAAAACTGATGGCTTGATGTCAAACACTGTATTTCAAATCGGCCGTTGCGTCACGTCAGTTTGTCGTCACGCCAAATGATTGATCGTGTATTTCGTCCATTAAGTGTGCTTGACAGACTGACAATTCACAGGGTGGTACTTCTACCTACTAAAAACTACGGTGTTTTAAGCGCCATCTATGGGCGGGATCATGGGATTGTTAAGATACACAACCTTTTTCCTTCGCCTTTTCCTTGCGGTCTCCACCTCGATTAGGCCCGGAGTTATTTCATTCCCTAGGACCTATGAGCTTCAGTTATTTCATTTCCTAGGACCTAGGGAATGAAATAACTGAAGCTCATTGGTCAGTCGAAGCTCATTGAACAAGCTCACTGGTTAAAAAATATTTGGACAATATCACGCTACGCTCCATTAGCCATTAGCATTAGCCAATGGGTGCACATGGATGATTTTCTTTTTGAGCTCGATTCCTGGAATGAATAGTAGTCTACATTTTCGTAGGATTTGTACATTTTGTAGTTAATAAGTGTTAATAAGTGCGTAACCTCATCATGGGTTCAACGGAACACCAGCGCAGGTTTTTACAACTTGCATTATGCTGAGTTGGAGCCGGTTTGTAGCGTTTTGTTGTGTTTGTCTTTATATATGGTACTTATGTTGTTTTTAAATGTCAATTAATACAAATAAAATATTATTCTATTCTAATCTATTTTGCAGTGCATCGCACTGTGGTTTGGTGTGACATCACCCTAATACTTCTGAAGGGCAGCAAAACGGAAAATTAACCAAGTAAAAACGTGAACCGCATTGATGGCGCAATTTACGGTTTTAAACTTTAAACGCAAACATTCCCATCAAACGACTCTCTCAATTCACTTTCTTTAGGAATGAACGAATTAATGAACTCTAAACATTACGTGCTCCAATGCACCGCCGTCTTCCGGAAAATGTTTGGTCTAGTTATGGCAATTGATCAATTTATCCTCAACTTAGCGGTATGAGTTACTTTTCGACACGACTTTTTGTTTATATTAAGCTCGACAGACAGGTTGACGGCTTACTTGATGGTAGGAGCCTACCGTCGCATATAACACAATTGTAGTGCCCTACCGAAGGGCAATTTCTGGCCGAAACTGAAACCGATTAACCGGCTGTCGCCACAACCTTCGACCTAAGCTCGCTAAGGCCTAGCCAAAGCTAAAAATAATTTTGTTTGTCAAATTTTATTGTCAAAAATAATAACATTTTAAAATAATGTGGATTATAACATTTATTTATTTTATTTATTTAGGAATCTTCGGCGAAACTTTCGGCTCCGCGCGGGTTTCAAGTCGAAGCCGAAGGTTTCGCCGAAGGTGGGTTTTTTGGCCGAAGGTAGGGTAGGGCACACTGCGTTTCGCAGTCATTTGGGCAGCCCGTCTGGCGGCAGTAACCACCACCTTACAGAATACCACCGTGAAATAACAGCATTATGTGCTGTTGTGTTTCGGTGTGTGAGTAAGGGATGCCAGAGCCCATTACCCCTTCCCTTTCTTATCCCTTATCCTTAATCTTTCTATGGTCGGCAGCGCACTTGTAGCACTTATGGCGTTACTTGAGTTATAGGCGACGGTAGCCACCTACCATCAAATGGACCGTCAGCCTGTCTGTCGACCATAACATAAAAAAATTAAAAAAAGAAGGTAGCCGAAGCCGAAGCCGAAGTTTCGGTCGGACACTAACACAAGCAAAAATCCGACCATATAGTCTACATTATTTTACAGTGTTTGTTAATATAAACTTTAACTGCAAACTTAACTAACCACCGGTGTTACAACTTAACGAAGGTACATCCTTTAACTTAGTTAAAAGTTAAGTCGCTATAAAAGTTTTCTTGAAACATACATACAAATTATATTATAAATATATATAATATTATATTATATTAAAATCAAACCAATTATACTATAACTAGAGGTCAAATAAAAATCATCTTAACGCCTGATAAAACTATAAAAGCGATAAAGATGACAGGCCTTAGGCCCTAGTCAAAGTAACAATTTGAAACGATAACGAAATGATAACGAAGTTCGAAAACAATAAAATATATGGGATTGACATATGCCGTCGCTAAATCACGTGATACTTCCCATACATTTTATTCTTTCGAACTTCGTTATCGTTTTTTTAAAATGGTACTTTGACTAAGGCCCGATATATTTCTCATATTAAAAATAACCGTTTCGGAACATGGCTGTTCACATGACAAAACGTCCGACTCTTCGATTACCTATGTACTAAATAATACGAATGTCAAAGTGCATAATAGTCATATACCTAATACAATTGTTTGATTTTGTTATTTTTTAAATAATTCCGATCTAACGTACAGCAATAATGTTTCCGTCAAAATTTCTTAATAATATGTAAAACTCATAGGAAAATAACAGCCTTAAAAGTCGGTTTCCGTCAATTTCCGCTCGTGTTAGATTTGATAACCTTTTACAGCTATCAAAGCAACGATAACATTCCACGTAAGGCAACTTTGTATTAAAAATTCAAGAGGTTATTTCCGAATATAATAAACCTTTGTAATATGTTCCTCAACAATCTTTCACGTCTCTTCCTTTCCTTATTACATTTTCCGCCCTACACGAATATATCCGTTAACTCTGTTTCACTCAAATATCAAGTGGTTATAATGAGTAACGATTCTACATCGATATTATAATTCGACATTAACAATAATGCAAGGAATAAATAAATATTTATTTATTTGAAAACAGAGTGTGTAGTGCGAGATTTATTCGATCAAACGCATTGAACCCGTATACGTGAATTTGTATGGGAATGAAGCAGTGCGACACGTTAGCCACTAGGTGGCGCTGCTTTATTCCCATACAAATTGACTTTTACGCGTTGGACGTGTTTGATCTAGTGAAACTGTCACTATATGTTCAGAACTCATTTTTAAGGATTTTTGTATGTTGAGGTTATAAGACAGGCTGACGGTTCACTTAGTGGTAGATGATTACCGTCGCCTATAACACGAACAACGCCACAGGTGCTGTAAGTGCGCTGCCGACCATAGAAGGTTTAAGGATAAGGAAGAGATGGAGTAATGGGCTCTGGCATCCCTTACTCACTCACAACAGCACATATGCTGTTATTTCCGGTAATTTTCTGTAAGTACGCTGCGGCAAAGGTAAGATTAAGGATGAGGGATTAGAAAGAGATAGGGAAATGGACTCTGGTATCATTTATTCATTCACCGAAACACAATAGCACGCGTGCTGTTGGTATTACACGGCTTATTTAATGGGATAGTTATTTACATTACACAATAATTCCAGTTTTATTATAATATCTTCTTGGAACGTTTCAATATCGTTTCTCCTAATAAAATCACACCCATTTCCAGAGAATAAAGCAAAAACCTTAACTATAACGAAGCACAAATTATTATTATTATTATTTATTTTTCCTGAGAAAGGTTTCTTTTGATATGTATCGGCCCATATATTTTTGTGTGCGGATATAACGATATTACTAGTACTTGGTTAGTGGCCCACGAAAATACTAAAAGTATTGGGCAAATCAAAATGATTTATTGATTTACATTTATCCATGATTAATTTATGTCACAATTGATAGTTTTAGAGCACAAATTATAATCATTTCTCGCCTCGTTATGACATAAATGATCATAGGCTCATAATCTATACTAATATTATAAAGCTGAAAAGTTTGTTTGTTTGATTGTTTGAACGCGTTGATCTCAGGAACTACTGGTTCCAATTGAAAAATATTTTTTGTGTTGGATAGTCCATTTATCAAGAAAGACTTTATTAGGCTATATAGCATTTTAAACGCGGACGAAGTCGCGGACAACAGCTAGTTTATGTTTTAGCGAGATTTCTCGCGACCTGGTCTTTATTAAAAATCAAATAAATATTAATTAAATATTTAAAAATCAATTAAAAACGCTAGACACAAAAAGTGTCAAAAAGATATAACATTCTTGATTATGAATCTTTACATTATTATATTAAAGCCTAGATTTAAAAAAAAAAACCAAATTTAAAGACCATATTTAATGGCCAACAGCTTCAATCGAGGCCTGTGTGTGTCGTAGTCACAGAATAAATGAAACGCTGAAACGAACTTGCCTTTTTTTTTTTCAAAATGTCATCGCCCAAAGCGGGGCACTTCCGTTATTAATTTTCGGGGAAAAAACGTACAACAATGCCTTTTAAAGTCCCGTTTGGGGAAATTTCATTCTTTCAGCGGTTGCTCGGATGAAAAATGCTTTTGCCCACTTACTAGAATTCCAGGCGTGGCTCGAAGAGCCGTATGTATAGTGCTGTCGTCTTTATCGTTAGGGTTAGTCATAAGAGCGGGTGTCAAACATTTTGAAAGAGTTATATACTTTATATTAAACAAAAAGTTTTTTAAACTTGGACTTTTTATGTTATTATCATCAAACTACTACAACATGGAACCCGCGTGCCATACAAAACACTACGAATTTTATGGAACATTTAAAAATGACATATGCGTAGAGCATGAACTGTCATTTAAAACAAAACAAACATAAGTACGTAATTTAAAGAAAATGTGACTTTACGTCAACCCATTAGAGTTTAAAATGAAATAGTAGAAGTTGATCGTTACTACCTTTTACCATTGACGCGTGAAGGCAAGAGTCCGCCATTATTCTGTCCAAGACGTTCTTTTTATGTGCCGCTTTGGCATTTGTGATGCAAATTCCATTGTAGTATTTCGATGGTAATAACCATCGAAAAAAAAATTAAGGATAATAATCCTTAATTTTATTTCAAACAATTATAATTTTTAAGGGTACCTAACCTTTTTTTGATGTTCTTTTTAAATTTTAAATTTTTATAATTTTTACATTTGTTTGTCATTCGCCCTTTGTTCATTGTAAAATATACATATATTTTTTTTATATAAAGTATACTGTACTTTTATTTTGTTATTAAAATAAGTCTTTTTTCCCCTCTTAAACTGATTTAAAGGTTAGCAATTTGGTCAATGTACAATCAAACATAAATTTTCCTACGGGAACCGCGAACCAGACATTATTTTTGGTCATAACCACTATTTTACTAACGCATTAGGTGAACAATTTTTTTCTTCAAGTGCAAGCTATAGATAGGGGTCACGCAAAACACATGAACTCGAGTGGAGCTTGGCATCTAATAACTGCACCCATCTCAGTGTCACTACAAATATACATAGCATATCTTGGCATGTCACACAATATTATTAAATGCTAACATGACGTCACTTTACCACATTAGTAGGAGTAAGCATAATTTTGTCACCAGAGACTCGGTAGTTAAGGGTTTATTTTTGGTACACACTAGATAAGGCTCGTCGTGAACGTTTTATGTAATTTAAACTAATAATTTAAATTGTGGTTTGCTGTACTAAGTGGAAAAGCACAAAAAAGATATGATATTTAATTTATTCGAATCGGGGGCGTCCACCACAATTGCGTCGACCACTGGGGCTTACGCCACGGACCTGTGATTTTTTGTGAAAAATGTGACCTGTGAAAAGCCTTTTCGTTCTTGTGTTAGTGGAAAAAACAGTGTATGGATTGATCGATAGCATTTCCCACGCTTTAAAAATCATTATGCTTATCAATCCACTTATTAAATTACTAGCTGGCGCCCGCGACTTCGTCCGCTTTGAAAAAGAAAAAGTTGCCTATCCTGTGTCCTGTACGTCTAAATGTTTATTTACCAAGTTTCATGAAAATCAGTTAATTCGTTTAAGAGTTATGGAGGAACATACATACTTACATAGATACAGAAAAAATCTAAAAATGGTCAATTTAGTTTCAGTATCATGTATAGAGCCTATAAACACGATATCTCTGAAAACAAAGTAACTTACTCCATGACCAACCCTTACAGATTTATTATTAGTATTGATAAGTCCGGGGTATGAAAATGTATGAGAGTAAAATTAGAATATATGTCTCACGTTATGTGTTACGTTCTATTTTTAATATAGAATATCTGATTTTAGAATGTATTTTATAATCCTTCGGAAGGAGTATTTATTAATGGTCTGTCATTATGAAGTTCGCGTTAAATAATTATGTTCTATTTAATTGTCATTGTGTGTCAGTGACAAGACGATATTTTCCCTTGCTATGGCGGTGCTTTTGTTAATAGGCGATATATACCATCAAGTTTACCGTCAGCCTGTCTGCTGACTTTTACATATTAAACAAAAAGTGAACTTAGTGTTATTATAGTTTTCCCTCAAATATATTTGTAAACCGTTTTCAAATTAGGAATCACAGTTTTATCAGAAAAATATACTTTATTTGAAATCCTCTGCTCCAATTTCACAAAATCCTTCTTATCCGGATCGAAATAAGAATGGACGTTTGTACCGTTGCAATGGAACCTCTACCTTTATAGAGTACAGCGATACACTTGAAATCCAAGCGAAAGTTGTGATAAGATTTAACATACACGAATGGAACGTTTGATATCAATACTAATAATAAATCTGTTTCGGGTTGGTCATGGAGTAAGTTACTTTGTTTTCAGAGATATCGTGTTTATAGGCTCTATACATGATACTGAAACTAAATTAATCATTTTTACAATTTTTTTCTGTATGTATGTATGTATGTATGTATGTATGTATGTATGTATGTATGTATGTATGTATGTATGTATGTATGTATGTATGTATGTATGTATGTATGTATGTATGTATGTATGTATGTATGTATGTATGTATGTATGTATGTATGTATGTATGTATGTATGTATGTATGTATGTATGTATGTATGTATGTATGTATGTATGTATGTATGTATGTATGTATGTATGTATGTATGTATGTATGTATGTATGTTCCTCCATAACTCTTAATTAATTGATTTTCATGAAAGTTGGTAGATAAACATTTAGACGTACGGGACACAGGATAGGCTACTTTTTCTTTTTCAACGCGGACGAAGTCGCGGGCGCCAACTAGTTTTCCATATAACTTTAAGTCAGATTTGACTTTCAAAGAACATTAACCAATGGTTGATCATTAATAATCATAACAACAAAAAAATTGGTTACACTACTTGTTACATCCATAACTATATTATATTATATTTTAATTCTATAATTAAAACGTTTTGTAATAATTTTTAAATTTAAAATTTTAAAATTTTAAAAGTGATCTTTATACAGATAGTTTTTTTTTTTTAGTTACCTATAAATATTAAGTTGGTTTGTGTACGCTTCAAAAACTCGAGAATTAGGTAGACGGGTTTTAATTCGGTTTTCACGTGTGGAAAGAGGGATAACCGCGAAAGGTTTTTGTATATATACAGTGTGGAAAAATAAGTCGGGCCCTGGAGGGAAACTACCTTAAATCCTTAAGTTGGCTCATTTTACATAAAGGAGACATTCCTTCATTTTTAAAAAGAAACAAAACTGCATTCAAAGATTTTCTAAAAATTTCTAAAATTTTCTATAGTCGTCGGCAATAATTAATATTCTTGAAATTTGAATCAAACATTTTACGTTATTCCTTTTTTTTTAAGATACTATGTTACTTAAGAAGAATTATTATTTTTTATCCATTCTTTCGGTTGGCATCATAAAAATACGTTTTTTTTTTTTACATTTAAGTCAGCTATTCCCAGACGAAGCAAGTAATTTTTAGAAAATCTTTGAATGCAGTATTAATAATTTTTAAAAATGAAGGAATGTCTCCTTTATGTAAAATGAGCCAACTTAAGGATTTAAGGTAGTTTCCCTCCAGGGCCCGACTTATTTTTCCACACTGTGTATACTCGTAAAAATTACACCGCGGGTGAAGCCGGGAGCGGGTCGCTTCTAATAAATATTTGCTCTAACTAAAACATGGTACCAAAAAATCTTATATCTCATTGTGTGATATTTATTTTATAATTAGTACCTTTTTTAATTATTAAAATTTAAGATTTTTTCAATTTACTCGTAAAATGATATATGTGTCGTTCATTGTAAAAGTGAACTATCTCCTTGTAACTGAATTTTAGAATAACGAGCTTTTTGCGAATTATAGTGTAGGAAAAAAATATAAGTATATAGAAATTCATTGTTTTTGGATTTTAATGCAACTATTGGAGTTACTTCACTTTTATATTGAAAGTTATGACTAAATGTGATACCATTAGGCAAGAAAAGATGGTTTTAAAAATAGGGAGTTACACCACTTTTACAATGAACGACACATATGCTAACTAACCAACAAGTGTGATTAACCTCGTTATAACTTAGTAACGTAGTAGAAGCTATATATATATATATATATATATATATATATATATATATATATATATATATATATATATATATATATATATATATATATATATATATATATATATATATAATTGCAAGAAGACTCAGAAATGAAGAAGCAAGCCTTTAATAATGTAAGGTGATATCTGCTCAGTATATTGTTTGGAGTCGAGTTACATAATTTGCTTATAACCTACTAAGGTACCGTTATAACAACTTGGCTAACAGTATTAAGTAACACTAAGGGCCTCTTTCACAAACTACAAGTAAAGGGTTGATTAGTTACTTTTAGAAATTATTTTCTGTTTTATATTGAATTATGCACTCGGTTTACTGCATCATTCGATAGCCGATTTTTTTTAATTATTTTCTATTTAATGTTTGGAACGTTTACCGTACAAAAAAGGTATATCAGCTCAATTATCCTCGGTTACCGGTGACTTTAAATGACTAAACTTTAAATTCTATTCTTTTAATTGCTTAAAATAGATTTTTTTGGAGTTCACTCCTTAAGAATCGTTTTGCCTATATTATTATACAAAAGATAAAAAAGATTTATTCAATTCGAACCAGTAGTTCCTGAGATTAGCGCGTACAACCAAACAAACAAACAAACAAACAGATTCTTCAGCTTTATACATATAATAGTATAGATAAGCCCGTGGTATAAAAATTTATGGGAGTAAAATCAAAATTGTCACACAAATGCGTTAGTTATGCGTTATAGTTACGTTCTATTTTTTTAAATATTTTTTTTATATATCTGAAGTTTCATAGACATTGCGCCATGTACACAATATTATTTAAAAAGAGCAATTTTGTTATTTCGGCGTGTTGGAATTGTGAAAATTTAAATTTAATGATCGTAAGGAGTAAACTCCAGTCGTGTGTCGGAGCTAACACGCACAATTTTGACATTGGAAATGTCTTTTCGTTCACTTCAGTATAGGCCCCGATTTCACGAAAAAGTCCGATCCCCTTATATCTCGGAGAGTTGTGAAGATATGATATTCAAAAAGGGCTCAAAAGACGCGTATTCATGACACCTGCAAGGTGCAAAAAGAATTTTTCAAAAAGTCAAAAACGAAAAAAGTTATGGCCGAAATAGTGAAAAAAAAAAATCGTTTTTTTTCTGATTTTTTTATTTTGGCGCTCGATATTTTGAAAACGAAAAATTATATCAAAAATTTGAGAAAAACACCTCTGGACAATTTAGTCAGCTACAATTTGAGCCTAAAATAAAGACGATAGGGTTAAGGGTTTGCCCTGTAGCTTAACCTTTTTGAAAGAAGTCAACAAGTCAGAACAACATATTTTTTCGAATTCCGTAGATTCATTTACAATGTGCTCGATAGTCGTGTGAGGCACGAAATCTGTGATATTTTTTTTATGTTAAGGTTGACAGACAGGCTGACAGTCCACTTGATGGTAAGTGTCAATCGTCAACTATAACACAAGCTGCAAGTGCACTGCCGACCATAGAAGGATTAGGGATAAGAGATAAGGAAGTGATAGGATAATTGGATGTATGTAATTACATACTTGTAAGTATTTAATAAGAAGTTTTTGTGTTTATTTTCAATTAAGCTCTTAATAACCTAATATAGATTAAATTTCTTGTTACCACGTAATCCTTAACTGAAATATTTTAAATTCCTTACCAGCACTTCAGCAGTGTTATTCCCGGAAACATTGTAATCAGAAATTCCATTTGCAACATTATTTTGACACTAGACGTTGCATGTGACTTCGTCCTCGTTACTTTATAAATAACAGCTCATGTTACTTAAAATCGGTCCAGTAGTTTTTAGTTAATGTTTAGTACAACCTAAAATACAAAAATACAAATCTTGTCTCATTATAACGCCCGTGACCTGGTCCGTGTTGAAAAAGAAAAAAAGTAGCCTATCCTGTGTCATGTACGTCTTAATGTTTATCTACAAAGTTTCATGAAAATCAGTTAACTCGTTAAAGTTATGGAGAGCCTACACTTAGCGCCTGTTTCACAAACGTCAAGTAGGCCAAACTGTCATTTAAAGTCACCGGCAACCGGGGATAATGGAGCTGATATACCTTTGTTTGTACGGTAAACGTCCCAAACATTAAATCAAAAATAATTAAAAAAAATCGGCTATCGAATGATGCAGTAAACCGAGTGCATAATTTAATATAACAGAAAATAATTTCTAAAAGTAACTAATCAACACTTTACTTGTAATTTGTGAAAGAGGCCCTTACAGATTTATAACCCCTAAGTGATAACGGTGGCCCACCCTAATTTTTTTTTGGCTGAACATCGTTTGCCGGGTCAACTTGTATTAGTATAGATTTTTAAGGTTCAGTGTAAGATTATTTCTAAGCAAAAAGAAATAATAGTAAAATTTTGTAAAATAAATAGAATAACCCACATGTAGGTAGGTACTACAAAACCGAAACTAATATGGCTCGTAACAGGTAAAATACTGTAATAATTGGAATTAACTTTGAAACGAAAATTTCTAAATGAACTCGTTGGGTATGATTTTCAAGGGGAATTCTCCCGTTCGTATGTCAGAGGGCAATTACTAGGTAGTTCAAGTATTGAAAAATTCATGTTCGAAAATTCTTTTTTTTTTTTTTCATTTCATTACAATTTTCACGGCGTTTTAGCGAAGTAAAAGCGATGGAAACTGCCTTTACGTGTGCAAGTCGTATAAAACCATCGAGGCCACTTGAATAGAACATGTTGGTTTGTTTTGTAAAGCCTACCAATTTGACATTATTAAACAGTTTTTCTTTTTTTTTAAGAATTGGTAAACAGACAGATCTGAAAACTGTATACTGTATAGTTTTCAGTTCAGGTCTATACTGAACTGAAAACTTAAAAGATAGGAGTTTTTACTTCGAACCCGTGCGAAGCCGGGAGCTGGCCACTAGTATTAGTATAGATATAGATAAAATAATGTCCATGTAAAATAATACAATTTTCTAATGTGTGTCTATTTTCCAAATATATTTTGTGTGCTGAAAATCCATTGGACTGGACAATAAAAAAAAACCGACTTCAAATCGTTTTCTCATGGATGCCATTGTCAGAACTGTTATTTTTTTTATGTTTAAACATTAAAAAAATACAGTCGAATTGTGAACCTCCTCCTTTTTATAATATTAGTATAGATAGATTCTGCCTTTCTGTTTACTAGGGATCGCGTTTCTTCAGTAATTGAAATGTGATGTCACCTAGTTACTAAAACACTCAGAAGAGAGGAAGATATTCACTAATGAATTGAACTGAAATAAATCGCTTGAGATTTTCGAGAAGGATGTCACTTTCTCATTCATTTTTTTTCTAACTTCTTATCTCTCTCATTAATCACTTAGACAAATGCTTTTGAGCGCTCAGACGTGAAAATTCAAAGTTTTTCCCGGAAAACGGTTTGTTTGAGTACAACTGTGATTAGCATTCGGGACATACGGCTTTGCAAAATGGGAAACTACAATAGTATTATTGAAATAAAAGTATATAATTATTGTAAATATTGTAAATATCTATCTACATCTACATTTTGTTAAATAAAATCGCTGTCCGCCTTCGTCTCTTTCTCCAATAACTTCTTCTAAACCAAAAACGGATTTTGATAAGGTTTTCACTAAACGAGAATATTTTGGACCATCAAATAGACCATTAGTCTAACTAACGAATAAACTAATCAATTTGTAGACAAAAGGAGACGAATTATTAAGTAAGCTCCTTCGAGAAGGAGGTCCGTCGAATCCAGCTCGAATAATCCTTGGTGTTTCAAAACTTAAGTCTTCAAACAATGTGTGTTGCCAGTAGTGACATATGGCGCTGAAACGCGCTCTCTAACTATGGACCTCGTAAGAAAGCTCAAAGTCACTCAACGAGCTACGGAGAGGGCTATGCTTGGGGTTACACTGCGAGATCGGATCAGAAATCAGGAGATCCGTAGACGTACGAAAGTGACCGATATGAGCCGGTGGATATAAGTTTTTTATTATTATTTAATTATTATTATTTTTTCATTATTTTGATTTTTATAAATAAATAAATAAATAAATATGTTCACAAATTCCCCAAAGCACCATCTAGTTACCAGACAGTTGATATACTAGATACTTTTTACATAGAGACATCAATGACTAAAGTACTAAGGTAAAATGTTAACACATAAACATTTGCCCCTAGCGGGATTCGAACCCGCGACCGTTTGGTTAACAGCTAGAGATACTAGTTGAAGTCAGTTGAAGTGATAGTGGGCAGGACATACTCGTATAGCACGGAGAGCCGATGATGGCCGCTGAGCCTGGAAAATTCTTGAGTAAAGGCCGTGGGCCGGCAAGCGCAATGTAGAACGTCCAACAAGGTCCACCTGAAAAAGACCGCGGTCCGACGATGGATCTAGGCTGCTTCTGACCAGTTCTATTGGAAAATTATGAGGCCCATGTCCAACAGTGAACGTCCTGCGGCTGAAATGAAGGTAAAGATGATGATGAAGGAAGTTATTTGTAAGATTGAAGCGTTACGAACGTAACAACTGTGTCGTTCATTGTAAAAGTGAACTATCTCCTTGTAACTGAATTTTAGAATAACGAGTTTTTTTTGAATTATAGTGTAGGAAAAAAATATAAGCATTCATTCATTGTTTTCATCTATGGGATTTTAATGCAACTATTGGAGTTACTTCACTTTTATATTGAAAGATATGACTAAATGTGATACCATTAGGCAAGAAAAGATGTTTTTAAAAATAGGGAGTTACACCACTTTTACAATGAACGATACAACTGTGTGTATCGCGGCTGAAATGATGATAATGATGATGACGAAGGAAGTTATTTGTAAGATTGAAGCGTTACGAACGCAACGACTGTATGTATCGCAGCGTGAAGGAAATCCATAGCAATAAATCACTCCTGTTTAATCCAATATAAACACTTGATGGCTGTCTGTTGACTAAAAGCGTTTATTGATCACTAATTACTTGTTGAAATTCTAATAAATATCTATATTATAAATCTTTTCAGATTTATTGACATTTTTACGAGCACATTATTGAGATGGTTGGCTTAGCGTTCTACCTTTAGGGGTTTTGTTCCCGGCAAGGCCACGTAGAGCCAACTTTTTCAATATGAATATATATTTTTTTAAATAAAATCTTCATAGTTCATCACTATGAAATAAAAGCACGTATGCTGTTGTGCTTCGGGTTGAGCTTTCGGGTAAATAACTTTCCTAATTCCTTATCCTTATTTCTACTAAGGTAGGTAGCGCACTTGGAGCACATGTGGCGTTGCTTATGTTAATAGGTGACGGTAACCACTTACCATCAAGTGGACCATCAAGTGGGTGTGAAGTGACGACTTTTAAATGAAAAAGTATAGATCACGCTGTATAAATATTTTATTACGTTTTAAAAATATATAAAAACAACATAAGGCATACTGAGCCTTAATTAAAATTTAAAGTTTATTTTTGAAAATAATTTTTCATAGTCCACTGAGAAAAAAGCCTGGGTGGGAACCAAATAGGCGTGTATGTTCAAATTTAACTTTGAAATTTTAAATTTGAATATTAAAAATTTAATTAATGAAGTGGAAGAGTTATTTAAAAACTCATAAGCGGTATAAGGGTAGCATTAAAATGATAAAAGCGACCAATTGGCTTTTAATGTCACCACAAGATGTGATCTGCAAACAAATATACGTAATTCGAAATGCCGTAAAATGTTGCCCTCGTTAGATTAGCCTTAAAAATTATAATAAAACAATATGGCTGCCGCTCGGGAGAGGGTGTAACGTTGTTTATGGCAGAATTAAAAAAAGGACTGGTTATTAAATTCTGATTCAAGGGGAGGCTTAAGGGGAAGCCATCAACTTTTATATCTTTTTTGTCACATGCATCAAACTACTACAACATGGAACCCGCGTGCCATACAAAACACTACGAATTTTATGGAACATTTAAAAGTGACATATGCGTAGAGCATGAACTGTCATTTAAAACAAAACAAACATAATAATAAGTACGCAATTTAAAGAAAATGTGACTTTACGTAAAGCCATTAGAGTTTAAAATGAAATAGTAGAAGTTGATCGTTACTACCTTTTACCATTGACGCGTGAAGGCAAGAGTCCGCCATGATTCTGTCAAAGGCGTTCTTTTTATGTGCCGCTTTGGCATTTGTGACGCAAATTCCATTGTATTATTTCGATGGTCACATGTGTAAAATGTTATTAAGGAATAACAGTAATATTGACATTGTTTTAAACTCTATAGTCGTACAAAAACTTATTACAGAATCTTAACTAATCTTAACTAATTTTGCATACACGTTGTTTGGGATACAAAAAAGGACATAGGGTTCCTTTTATACAGAAAAAGTACTAGTCTCGAGGTATCATCTAAAAACTTTAAAAAAGGAAAAATAAACAGTGATAAAGAAAATGTCATAAAATAAAATAATAAATATTTTATAGATGAGAATAAATGTTTAGCACACACACAAAAAGGGGCGCGGATGAAGTCGCGGCCTCCAGGTAGTATGTTACAATATAATCACCACTACAGATAATATTGTTTTAAATGTTATCAAGGATCAACTAAATTTTTTATATAAATTTTATGACGATAAAGTAGGTAATTTTTTCATAGAAAAATTATGTCAACATGATAATTAAATTATTTAAATACCATTCTCGTTTATCGCTCTTTCATCAGTGAAAACCGTATTAAAATCATATAGGTGGATAAGAAGTTAGAGAAGAAACAATCAGAGACGAATGTTGGCTTTATTTTATAATATTTATAGATAATTTAAGGCATTCATTAAGAGACCTAAATTGTTAAAACCCAGAGAAATAGTAGACCTAAGAATAGTTTGTGTTAAGAATGATTTACCTACTTCTGGCTCTTACTTCTGGCACTATTATAATATTAAGCGCCTCTTTCACTAACGTCAAGTAGTCTAACCGTCACTTAAAGTCACCTGTCACTGGGAATAATTTAGCTGATATGCCTTTGTTTGTACAGTAAAAAATCCCAAACATTAAAAAATAAATAAAAAAAAAAACAACTATCGAAGGATGCACTAAACCGAGTGCATAATTTAATAAAACATACGAGTAAAATTATTTCTAAAACTAACTAATCAACACTTGTAGTTGGTGAAAGAGGCCCTAAGTAAATTAAAATTTATAATAATTGTATGTTAAATATACGATACTTAGAAGTTCCTTGTACGTGAAATTACGCACTAATACAAAAGCACAACTGCCCCTTAAATTGCAAAAGGTCACTGTTTCTCAAATAATGGGACAAAGGCTTACGGGCTCAGAGGAAATTTTAATAACAGAGTATTAAAACATTTTCAACGAAATTGTTCTTTGATGTTTTCAAGTCTAAAGACAGTTAAGTATCTGTGGGCTCATTTTCGAGTAATTCACTACTCGTCCAGACGTTGGTTACTCTTGCCAAAATTTTCAACAATCAAATTCAATCTAATTATAGCTTCATTGGTAGTCTTACCTAATGGTACAAATTTTAACCGTTAAAAAGAAAATAATAAAAACCGATGGCCCGATCTCCATACAAAACTGATTGATCACCTATGACTAGGTACTAACTTCTAGTAGATGTTTCAGCTACTGTTCCCTAACAAGCTTATCTATTCTAATATCATAAAAAATTAAGATATCGTGTTTATACTGAAAGTAAATTGAAAATTTTTAGAATTTTTTGTATGTATGTATGTATGTATGTATGTATGTATGTATGTATGTATGTATGTATGTATGTATGTATGTATGTATGTATGTATGTATGTATGTATGTATGTATGTATGTATGTATGTATGTATGTATGTATGTATGTATGTATGTATGTATGTCATTTTCAACGCGGACGAAGTCGCGGGCACCAGCTAGTAATATAATATTTCTGATATCATGACTGTAACCGGACTAATTTGGTTGTGCAGAGTCAGTGTTGAAATTTGTATCTTGTAGGGGTATTTTATTACACGGCCTGGTTTTCTGTAAATTGGACGAAATGGGAGGGCCCACGCTATAAATCATTTTGGTCGAGAGATAAAAGCGTGGTGTAAAACAATAAACTGATGCTTTTGGATTAAACTTTTCTATGTACGATTTACATTTCATGATTTTCTAGTATATGCAATCTTCTAAGAGGTTTTGGAAACATTTATCAAATAATAGCTGGTGCCCGCGACTTCGACTTCGATTCGCGATAAATGGAAACTAATAGGTTATGTTAGGATATAATTGTATTCTAACATAACCTATCTAAGGATATAATTGTATTCTAACATAACCTATCTAACATAACATGAATACAAAATTTGTGAAGTCATTCTAATTCCAATATGGCGGATCATCCAAGATGGCGGACTAGTTTTTTTCTGCACTACCACAATATGGGTATCAAATGAAAGGGCTTGCTGAGAAGTACACGAAAAACTAATACAACTAAACTTTTTTAGTCTACAACTAAATACAACTAAACTCAATCATAACTAAAAAATAAAAAATAAATTAATGGTTAAAAAAACTTTTTAAAAACAAACTTTTATTTAAGTGCCCTAAAAAGAAGAAAATAAACTTTAAATTAAATATATTTTATAGGAAACATTTTTTAAATAGAGTTACTTATATTAAGCATGTCAAGCAAGACTAGTTAGTACACAAGTAAATCTCGCGACAAGCTTTTATATTTAATTTAAAGTTTATTTTCTTCTTTTTAGGGCACTTAAATAAAAGCTTGTTTTTTAAAAGTTTTTTTTACCATTAATTTATTTATCATAAAATAATGTTATTAACAGACTACCAGTCTTAATAATATTCCGCTAATGCTTGTGGCTTAAAACCGTCCCTAAAAGAGTCTGTAGACCTTGGGGACTATGTTAGACGATATGATGCCGACAAGCGGAGCTTAGATTTCTCGGGGCTTCGGTTCAAGATATTCCACAAGTTATAACTTTTTTCTTATCTCAAAAGTTACGTTGGATCTTGTCATTGTATATACCGGATTAGCGATACACGAACTTGAAAAAAATATGCAAAATAACGTCTTTTAGATAAAAAAAATATTTATAGGGAAAATTTTGATGTTACAATGTTTTTTATAATTTACTAGCTGGTGCCCGCGACTTCGCCGGCGTTAAAAGTATGGGATGTGTAGCGCCTGACTAAATGTGTAAAGCAATATTACGCCTGACATCATTTCTGTTATAAAATTTTCAGGGGTTGTATCTTTATTTTTAGTAGATAGCTGGAGCCCGCGACTTCGCCCGCGTTGAAAATTATATACTAAAACCTTCCTCTTGAATCACTCTATCTATTAAAAAAAAAAACCATCAAAATCCGTTGCGTAGTTTTAAAGATCTAAGCATACTAGAGACAGACAGACAGCGGGAAGCGACTTTGTTTATACGATGTAGTGATAATTCGCGTAATGCTATATTATAAGATGGCGATGAGCAGAATACGTTGATTGACTTGAAATAATATGTTTTTCAATAATTAACTGTTCTTTTAATATTATGTTACTATAATATTAATTATTCTAAAAAATTGACTATTATGTTACACTAGCGACCCGCCCTCGGCTTGGCTCCTTTCACTTCGACATTGGCTTCACATCTTACATGTAATTTTCTATTATTTTTTTCCAATTTTTCTCTTTATGAGAACCTTTCTCGGAAGTTCATTCGTTCTCGAGTTTTGCGAGAATAAAATGCTGCACCCTTTTTTTCATGCAAAATTCGGCACGCAAGTTAACGCCTACCAAGTGCCAATTTTTACTATACTAATACTCGTATTATAATGAGAGAGATTTGTATGTTTGTAATGAATAAACTCAAAAACTACTGGACCGATTTTGAAGATTCTTTCACCTATAGAAAGCTAGAATATCAGCGAGTAACATATAGGCTATATTTTATATAGTTACGCGGACAAAGTCGCGTGAAACAGCCAGTTAAAAATAAATAAAAATAAAATCCGTTTATTTCAGAAATCGTATTGCTGTTTTGATATAAACATACTTATTTCCTGTTTATAACACAATAAAATTAATACTAATAATTGACGAGAAAAAGTTATAACAATATACATATTTTTATACGCAGATTATTTTATTGCCAATTAAATGTTTTTAAATTTTTATTAAAAATGTTTTTCTTCTGACAACTTTTAAGAGTACAGTAAAATATATATTTTTTGGGTGTTGAAAAGCGTGCAATTGTAACTAACTTTTAATTGCTCTTCAAATTAATGTCCACCGGTAAAGTAAACGAGAAAACATACGGTCGCTGAAACCGGGTGTATATTTCGTTTTTTTATGAGGGGAAATCACATTTTAATGATTGTCCTTCACCGACGAGGGCAGTCGGATAAGGAGTATGGGGGACTCGCTTGGCGAAGTGACTTATCACCGGGCAGTACCGCACTAAAACCCCCCCATGTTCCACCATCGGCGGCAAATATGAAACCCGGGATCACAGCGAGGCCAAAGATTTAAATCACATGCGCCCTGTGCTTCTGAAAACTGTCCACGTAATATGTCTGTATGCAACGTGAACCGCTCACTGCTTTCTACAAGCGATTAAGGCGGGAGTGAGCTCACTTTTCCCAACGATGACACATTTTCGGCCGCCTGAAGTATGGCAAGGGCGCATCTGTGATTTATATCTTTGAGCGAGGCTTTATCCCCGGGCCCCACAAGCTCAGCCATGTCCTGTGGCTGTGGTGACCCATTGGAACATCAATAAGACACCACACTTCTTGTAAAGTCCAAGACGCCAAATGCCCTACTCTGACTCCCGAGACAGCCGGACGACGCTACCATCAATTGGACTGTCCGCCTGTCTGTCGACCTTAACATTAAAAAAAACATGTCAGTCATTGGACTCAGGTAAGAAGTGAAAACTTACGTGAAAAGAAGTGAAAACGTGAAAACAAATTCATAATGACAGACTATTAAAAGGGTTTGATGTTTATATGAAACTATTTTATTGGTCAGATCAATATGGTGAACCATATTGATCCTTGTCTGTCTGCTTTGGTCAGAGGTGTATATGATATTGATCCTTGTTACCACATCTAGTAAGTTGACTTTCATATGCAGCTGTCAAAGCCTTTGCATCATGATGATGATTTTTTTGATGATTTTTTTCTTTCAATTCTATAATTTTACCCTATCTCAAAAACGCCCAACGTGCTTAAAGAAGTTTTCACTTCAAAAATGGTATAATTAAATAAAAAAGCGACATTAATTGAATACACAATAGTTCCCCGTACTTTTTTAATGCTAATAAAATTTGTAGCATTCAGAGCTGTGAAGCGGCCTTTTTATTTATTGCCACGCTCAGTTTCGCCGAGGTTTTTCAGATTAGGACGATATAACTTTGCTGTAAATCTGTCAGTTAATTTATTTTGGAAAGTTAACCGGGGATTTGTGGCGGTACGGAGGATTAAATTGACGCTACCTGAAAACGTTGCGGGCTTTATTGAAACTTAGTGCGGTTTGTTAAGGAAGCCCTAATTTATGTCGGGGTTACAAATTTTTTTATGGCTCGCCGCTTAATTTTGACTCGCACACCTCTTTGTGACAGATTCACAGATTCAAAACGAAGCACATTTTTTGTTGGTAACCTTTTTTACAGTGAAATTTCATTTTTTTAAATACGACCGAAATTAGGTCGCACGAGTTACTAGACTACTCGCTGGAATTTTCAGCGAGTTATCATGTTTGTTTTTTTTTTTTTTTTTTAGATAAAGGTATTAAAAAAAAATTAAACTAGAATAAAAATATTCTTATTTATTACTACATTTATTAATGCCAATAGAGCTTATTCAGGTATAACGTTGGTTTTAATAACATTGATGCTAACACTAAATCTTGGTGAAAATTTTTTTTAAATCGGATTAGTTTGGATTAAATTTCGAATGTTGCCTCCTACATACGAGAACAAAGAAAAAACAAAATTTACCTCTTTATAATATTAGTATAGATTTTATTACTGCTCGACAAATGGTATTATTTTTGAACTTACTGATACGAAAACAAAACAACGTCGTTAATGTGAAAAAGACAACTTTTAAGAACCTACCTTAAGCACCGGATACTCTTATCCGTTACTTTTTGGCGTACCTTTTAACGGAACTTTTCTATTATTAATTTTTAATTCATAGCTGAAATTATACATACAGGTTATTAGGTTGCAATGAAAAACTATTAAATTCCATTCATATTATTTTTTATTTCTTAAAATCAAACATTTGGCCAAAATACAATAAATAAAACAATGGACGAAATACAGGATCAATCATTTGACGTGACTCCAAACGACTTAAATCAAATGGAGCCACGCCAAACATTGTGCCCACAACGGGCAGTCCAATTTTCTGTCATTTATGCGTTTAACCGGGTCAAGTGATGGTGACATGAGCTCTGATTAGGAAGCGCGGCTAGATGCCACGGCGTAGTGCTTCTACCAAGGAGGATAGAAAATGTATTCTATCTTCCTTGGTTTCTACACACAAGATCAATTGGCGAGATGAAGTGACGTGACGCAACGGCGCGATTTGAAATACAGTGTTTGACATCAAGCCATTCACGATCAAATTTTGGTTTCACGTCAGTCAATTTGACGCGATGGACTGATCGTGTATTTCGTCCAATATAATACAAACGTCAAGTGGCGGGCGTCAACTAACGTTTCAAGGTCACACGGGCACCGACACCGATTGAGTAAGAAAGTTAAGATCCGTATCCGTATCCGCGGATCTTCATTTTTAACGATCCGGCACATCACTATTGGCTACATGGCACAATCTTGGAACATGCTACTATCGAGGAAGTTCCATTAGAGTACATCACAAGGCTATATTTCGCCTCTTGTAGGCTACCGCACCTGGACTCCTAGTGCTGAAAAGTTAATTGTTCTTCTATATAATAAAGGGAAAGGATTATAATGTTTTACGGGTTTCAATAAGTAGATATTTGTAAAACCTCATATTAATGTGAAGTGACTATTACTACTCAACCGATCATCATGAAATTTTGCATCCTGTATCAAAATGCATGCAAAGTTGCATGACAAGGATACAGGAAATAACATAGAGCACCTTTAATACAGAAAAAGTATACTGTTCCAGGGGATCGTCTAAAACGTACAAATTTTAACACCCAACAGGAGTGTACCAATAAAGATTAATTTTTTTTTTTTCGACGAACAAACGAAGCCATGGGCAAAAACTAGTGTAAAAAAAAATTGTAACAAAAATGATGAAAATGAAATAAAATCTTATCAGCTACAGTATACAATCGATAACAGTATCTACAGAACATTTTTAGAAGGAAAAAAAACCGGTTATCAGTCGGTGACAATATAATGGATGGTACAATAAAATCGAGTTGAGGCAGTGAGGCTCTCACGGGTCATTTATAACAAACCCGAAAAGTTGTTGAATTGAAATTTGTGAAGTGTTTAGTTGGCTCAAGTTAATTTATAAAAGTGTACAAATTAATGTTTGTTCGAAAATTGTTCACACGCGAGCCGGGGTAATGAAGCGTCTACTTACGTGTTAAGGGGGAGTTGGCCACCTATTAAATTTATTATTGAAGGGGCTCTTTCATGAGTGGTTAGGTTAGGTTGCTTGTCTGAACACTTTGTCTCAGGGTTCCAGGACATGGTTCTTCTGAGAGGCACGCCGCACTTTGGCAGTTCGGCGTTCGACCTCGCAACTTCACCTTATAGCGAAGGACGCGGACGCGGCGCGGACGCGGAGGACGCCAAGAGGTTTAGTCGGTAGGTCTACCCCACTATCATCACGGGGCGGGAGTTCGACATAACCCACCAGTCTGATTCCTCTTGTAAAAAAAGGGGTACATGGTTCGATTCCCTACTGCATGGGTCAACTTAGGAAATGAGCTTTTCAAAGTGGGCTCTTGGTCCAGATTTGGACAGGTCACACTGCGTTTCACAATCATTTAATTCGCGGTGGCTACGGGCCACTCTTCCTCAAGAATCAAATTAAAAAAAAAAAACAAAAATTATAATCCGACTGTTCCACAGTTCAAAGCGTTTAACTAAACCATCAAGCAAACCTTTCAGCTTTATTATTATTAGTATAGATAAAATATAAAATTATATATATGTAACAATGTGAACTTCCCCTTAAGAAAACTTGAAAATTGCAAAACGTCGTCGGTTTGCCCGCGACGTGCTCACCCTTTACGATGATGGATCGATGTTGCGGCTATAATACATGTTGCTAACTCATTATGGGAAGCGAGAATCAGCATAAATAACAATTAATATGACTCGATGAAATCACACAAAGGGAAACACTGTTGTCCTTTGTCATATTATTTGTGTGTGGGGATCCGAGGATAAGGCCTCACTGTGATCTCGGACCCACACATCACCACTTTTGGTGGAATCCGGGGGGGGGGGGGGGTTGTGGCTATTCCCGGTTATACCCCCCCTCCATTCCCGGAGACTTTGTTTTATACTATACTAGCTGTTGCACGCAGTAGCTTCGCCCGCGTGTCTTTGTAAATTATATACTAAAACCTTTCTCGAGCAACTCGAGAACCACTCTATCCATTGGTGAAAACAGCATGAAAGTCAGTGCAGCATGAAAGTAGTTTTTGAGTTTATCGCGAACGGACAGACAGACAGACGCGGCGGAGGATTTTGTTTTATAATATGTAAGGATAACGAACATGCGACATAATATCTACATGATATTATTATTATATTAGCTGGCGCCCGCGACTTCGTCCGTGATGAAAAAAAAAATAGCCTATCCTGTGTCCTGTACGTCTAAATGTTTATCTACCAAGTTTCATGAAAATCGGTTAATTCTTTTAAGAGTTATGGAGGAACACACATACATTTACAGATTTATTATTAGTAGATATTGATGATAAATTTTTGGGGCAAAAACAGAAATGAAAACAAAAATGTAGAAAAAAGACAAAAATTATTATATAGGTAGTTAAAATTACCAACAAACTATACAAAATAAAAAAAAAACTATAAACTCTAATTCATCTGTCCACATCTGTTTATCTTAAAAAAGTAAGCAAACGTTCAACTAACAGTAATCCCATTTCATATTTACATTCTATTAAACGTTTTAAGACCAATACGATTTTCTCGAGCGGCTTTGAGCGGGTCCGGACCACTTTCGAATGCTCAAATATATAAGTCAGTTATAACAATTTAAGACATCTCTTCCTCGGGAACCGTTCGCAAATTCTGGACTGTAATAGCATACGAATATTCAGTATATTCATATAATATACATAGAAATGTTTGCAAAAAGATTTCCAGTTTTCTTTGATGGCATTGCAAAAAGTTTAAGGGTTAACTCGTAACTGAGTCTCATATCAATGGGGACCATTTTTTTAGACGATCCCTCGGAAACCTAATATTTTTTTAGGATAAAAAGTATCCTATATGTTAATGCAGGTAATAAACTATCTGTGTGTCAAATTTTATCCAAATTCGTTCATAAGTTTTTTGTGAACAAACACACATCCGTCCATCCTAACAAACTCACATTTATAACTAACAGGATTATACTATTTAATAACAATAATAATATTTTTTTTAAATATATATTTAAAAAGAAAATTAGAATTAAGGATAAATAATAATAATTTAATTCAGATATTACATATTTACCAGCGAATGCTTGCAAAGATTCGCAAGATTTGCAAAGATTGCAATTTATATTGCAACTAAAATTAATTAAAAAGAATAATAATGAAAAAAAATTTAAAATAAATTATTATAATTGCAATAAATAGTTAGTTTATTACGAAAATATTTAAAAATAATATTTTGTTGTCGTTTGTTTCCCTAGAATGCTTTCCTACGTTTACAATGACAACTGAAATAACACCGCTTCGTACAGAAATAGTACACAGTAATAGATCGTAACTATTCTACAGTAATTGCCCCTTGTTTACAATCCACTCCGAACAGTTTCAGAGAGAAAATATTCAAAACTGTTTTGAACTACGCTAACACTCGGTCCTGGTTTACAACCATGAACGCAATTTGGTAGAGTAAAAACATAAAAGTTCAACATAAAAACAAACGTTGGAACATTCATATCGCGTCTACATTCATTCATCAAGTTTTTTTTATCAAAATCTCATTCGAGACACGACAAGAGGGGAAAAAGGTGGGAAAACACAACTCTTTCTCTTATTATCGGTGTCTTGAAAGATTAATCCCCTTTTTGTGGAGAGAAACAAAGACGCCCCGCCCCGTAAACGATACGAACGTGTGTGGCAGGTGAGTCGGGCGCGGACTTTAGTGTTGTGATATATCAATAAAATTTTATCGATAAATTAATCAAAGTACTACAACTATGGAATTTGCGTCACAAATGCCAGAGCGGGACATACGTCTAAAACGTACGTCTAAAATGGAATCATGGCGGAGATTTGCCTTCACGCGTCAATGGTAAAAGGCAGTAACGACCAAGTACTACTATTCATTTTAAACTCCAATGTGTTGACGTAAGGTGACATTTTCTTTAAATGACAGATGATTGTTATTAGTATTTTATACATATGTGTATATATATACATACATAAAAACAAATCTATACACACACACACACACATGTATACACATGATTTCTTAGAGTTTGCATACTTAATAGTTGTACTAAGCGCTATTTACTGGCTTATTTACTTGCTTATTTACTGGCATACCCTATTGCGTTAAGTTACTAATAATATAAACCTAATCATTTATAAAAGCGGCTACAAACAACTGGCAATATTAATATCGTGGCCTATGTTAAGCATAGGCAAAAACAAGAAATTCTATGTTATTTTTTACTTGAAGATTTAACGTACAAAGCATAGTCTACCTCGGGCTTATTAAATTATAATTCACTTATTTAAATTGGAATAAATGTTTTCAATCCTTAATTTTTTTTTAATACCACTAATTCATCATAATATATTTATTGCAAATGACGGATAGATAGTGAATGCAGATTGCCTACAGTAAAACTATAGAATTATCGATAGTTTTTTTCGGCACATCACTAGCCAGATAGGCGCTTAAATATGCGGGCTCAGGTGCCTCGGCTCATTTGTAACACGTCAGGAACAACGTATGGAGATAAGATTTTTTCGCTCTTCCATCCCTCATTCCTTCACTAAAATTGAATAATATCCTGCAATTTTCAAGTATATAGAAGACTTCACATTTTTTGTAACTTCGATGTCTCAATAAAGCAATTAGGTAGTTGTTCTTCATACAGTGTTATCAAATAATATATAAAAAAATATCAATTTAATAGTGCCATGAAATGTGGTTTTTTAACAGAACGTAGTAGGGATAGGTGGAAAAAAATTCCAGCTATCCCAACTGGGGATAATTGGGAAAAAATCCACTTATATGTGTATCTATATATCTCCAATTCACAGACACATAGATACACAGATACACCGATACACACCTGGACAACAATAAGCGTAATAGAAATCAAATATTTTTATCTACAGCCAGGGAATGGGGAAATCAAAATGATTGCTACAACTCCAGTGACGTAATACTTCAGTAAATAAGCACAACTTACAGTTACATATTGCAGCCAGTATGTAGAGCGTACATTTTTTTCCTTAAACTTTTCCGTGACAGTCTGTGACGTAACCGAAGCCTTATGATGCGCAAATCCTAATTAGCCCAATAAAATTACGAAATCTTCAAACATTGAATTATTATATAGTTTGGAGATTTTCAGGATCGATAGAGGGGGGTGCATTCTGAGCATACATTTCAATTTGAGGGGTTCTCCGAAGGTCACCTGTGCCTCATTTCGATGAAAACGCGTTTAGTTCGATATCTCGAGAACGGTTAGTGTTAGGCAAAAAAATGTACAGACCTTTTCCCTTCTAAATTAAATTTACTAACTTTTTTATCTGAAAATTTATTTCTAACATCAATACTTTTCAACTTATTACTTCCGAAAGGCATTTTTTTTTTAATTTTTCTCCTAATTTTTCATTTTTCGCCATTTTATCCCCAACCGTTCAATTATATGAAGTTTTCATTATTATCAAAGTTGTAGATCTTTTAATTACGAACAACTTTTGTCTAAAACTTTTTTCTCTACTACCAATACCATCGGAGTTGTAGCTTACTTGTCCAATCTGTTCTATCGTAGAACTAATTAATAGAACTATTTGAATAACCCGGTTTCCAAATAAACCGGTTCGGTTGAAAGTTGCTCTTTCATGATTGTTACTTTCATGATTTGGGTGAAATTTAGCAATGGGAGTGTTTTGAAATCCATCTAAAAATTAATGCATCAGCTATCCTATAAACTTCAGCATGTACGGGAATGTTTATAGGCAACATAATAATTGTAAATAAAGTGAAATTAAAAATTTCTTTGATGTAATCATTCAATCAACTGATAGTAAAATTGCTTGTTAAAATTGCTCAATAATATAAATTAACCACTCTAATCTAATAAGAAAGAATACACCAACATTTCAAATTATTTTTAGATATGTAAACACGTAATTGGTATCGACCCTTTACTTAACGTAACTAGGTTAGCAATGTTAAAAGCATTGTCAGTTGTTTTACATAATTTTGTAAGCCGTTCGTATACTCACTGATTTTGTTACATAAAACATAAAGGTGCATCCAGATTGAATAATATATTAACTTTTGTTGTGTCATACTTGCATGTGACTAAATGTAGCTAATAAATATGAATAAATAAATATCTTCACACATTCCACACAGCACCTAAACAACTATTAAGACAGTTGTACATATTATATTATAAACTAGCTGGCGCCCGCGACTTCGTCGGCGTTGAAAAAGAAAAAAGTAGCCTATCCTGTGTCCTGTATGTCTTAAATGTTTATCTGCCAAGTTTCATGAAAATCAGTTAACTCGTTTAAGAGTTATGAAGGAACATACATACATACAGAAAAAAATCTAAAAATGGTCAATTTAGTTTCAGTACCTATCATGTATAGAGCCTATAAACACGATATCTCTGAAAACAAAGTAAATTACTCCATGACCGACCCATGACATTGATGATACAAACATTCAAGCAAAAGGTACAAAGTTAAAATTAACATATAAACATTTGCCCCTAGCGGGATTCGAACCTGCGACCGTTTGGTTAACAGCTAGGGTTACAAGCCACAAGATCAAACGTGTCAATAGCTATATAACGTTGCGATATAAGATTGCGTTAACACATAAAGTAACAGTACAATATAACAATATGTAATGACTAATATTTCTTTCAGGATTCGTAGGGACAAGGGGAGGCTACCGCCCGTCATAAGGTCCTCCGAGATGGCCGGCGTACCTCCTCTTTCGGGTACGCCGAGATACCGACAGAGTCCCCCCGACAGCTCTCCCACGCTGGAAAGCCGTGGCGGGGCACCGATGTCGTGTCATAACATCCCCGCGACGTCGCCCTTCTACGGCCGCGCTAGGAAGTTGTTGGATTTTAGCTGGTAGGAGTCCGGCATAACCCCGCGGCGTCCCTTGTCCATGAGGCCGGGTATCCATGAGGATTTCCCAACGTTAAAAAAAGGTCTGATGATAAGACGTGACTTTTAATTGTAAAATGCGATAAGGTAGGCTGCTGTATTGTTGAAAGTAGACACCGTTATCCCCTATAACCACAATAAACACCAAGATAAAGTATTGTGGCGACCTCCTTTAACAAACTTTTTGTTGTTTTGTATGTGCACTACCAAGGTTAAGGCGACCAAGCCATGATGGTCGCCAACATAGTAAAGAGGCACCTTAATATAAGGAAAGCGATAAATACAAAATGAAGATAAGTAATAATATATTCACATAAAGCATAATTATGACAGCAGTGACGTATCAGTCTATTAATGACATCAAATCACGAATGCAAAGCAATGTCGTTACTTGTATGAATACATATAATACTATGTGATAATATATTGTAGGTATAAATATATATTCGTATCTGTGATGACCACGTTTAGTTTGAATGCAACCAAGTTTATAACCAAAGTAATTAAACCTATGGACCGACAAATAAATCTGTCAATCTCTGTTCCGTTACCGAGCTGTGCGGGAACGCATCCATTTGGTTGATGCTTCAATTTGATCCGGCTCGAAGGATCATATATTGCCATGTATACACGTCAGCACATTGACATTGGTTTTAGTTAGATTATTAGCTAATCAACTCCGTAAACTTTATTTTAAACTGCTTTTAACTAATTTAACTGTGAAAAATAAAAGCCAAAGCACAAATATGATATTTTTAATTATATATATATATATTAAAAAAACTTATTTTTAATATTTACCATGTAATAATCATTAGTCTGCCTGTCGACCTATACAAAAAAAAGTTGTAAGATAACCGTTATGTAAATAAAACAAATTTTACCTCTTATACAATACTATTATTATAGATTCATGTTGTATAAATAGACTCCAATAAAACTTTTTCAATAATAACATTAAGAAAGAAACTTCATGTGTGGAACTTTTGAAATAAATTATTATAATGTTTTCGTATAGGATGTTGTTTTATTGGCATGTGTGGAATCCGCAGTTTTATTAGTTCCTTGTGCGTTGTGTAGTTTTATGCAATTTCGCAACAAATCTCACTCATTTGCCTTAAATCAAAGTTTATATCTAAAAAGAACTACACTGCATAATTCTATAGCCTGTACGTATCCGGAATAACCCCGCAGTGTCTCCAACCTTAAAAAAAGGTAAGTAGTAATATAATCCCATTGCTGTAGAAATTTTGAAAAAGAAAAAGAAATTGCGTCGAAAAAGAAAAAGTAGCCTATCCTGTGTCCTGTACGTCTCAATGTTCATCTACCAATTTTCATGAAAATCAGTTAATTCGTTTAAGAGTTATGGAGGAACATACATCATACGTACATACAATACCTACACTTACAGATTTATTATTAGTACTAGTTGGCGCCCGCGACTTCGTCCGCGTTGAAAAAAAAAGTAGCCTATCCTGTGTCCCGTACGTCTAAATGTTTATCTACCAAATTTCATGAAAATCAGTTGATTCGTTTAAGAGTTATAGATGAACATACATACTTACATACATACATACATACATACAGAAAAAAATTCTTAAAATGGTCAATTTAGTTTCAGTATGATGTATAGAGCCTATAAACACGATATCTCTGAAAACAAAGTAACTTACTCCATGACCAACCATTACAGATTTATTATTAGTATTGATTGATACATTAACACAGCCTCAATATTTTCTGAGTGGTTAAATTGTGTGTGGTTTGTCACGTTGGAAAACTACAAACTTCTTCTATTGAATTCCTAGCTTTTTTTCTATTTTTTGTTAGAGTCTCATCAGCTCTTGACAGTAGAGGTAGAGATCTGAATCGATAGTTTTGCTCGGCTGTTAAAGCTCATAACGAACTATGCCTTCCAATCCAAGACTATCTACATAAAAACGAAAATCATAAAGTAATTCATGTCAACTTCAGTAGACATCTGTTCTCAGATGCCTCTTTCGTAACGTATCAGGGAATTGGTAGTTAATCTAAAGCGAATCCAAAGCCCACACACTCCCTCGGGATATTCATTATTCATGTGAAGCTTTAGAGGTTAGACTACCGATGAAGACTTTCCTGTCTCAAAGGAGGAATAGTTTCAAGTTAAACAAGCTCAAGTTTCCGTTGCAAACAGTTGAGCGTATTATTAAAACCTCTATGCAACTAATATGAGATTTGCTCAGACGTTGAGTCAGTGGGCATAAAGAAAAAGTTTCTTGGACATGCTTGGGCATAATTGAGTTACTCAGAAACTAATGAGATAATATTTTATAGAGATCAATGGGAAATTTAATGTTTTCGCATATTATAAAAGGTGCTTGGAAGCATATAATAATGCCTTCGGTTTTTCAAATTCTTTGGATCCACTTTTTGACTGGCATTGGCGGAAGCTTTTTAATTATTCTTATTTACCTATTTTGTGTATAACATAAAATCAACGTGAAATAACATATAATTAGTAAATGACAAAAAGAAAAGTAGGTATCTTGGGTTTCTTTCGTGGTTTCTTCTCAGGGTCGTCATCATCTTGGTTTTTTTTTAATTCTGGTAAATTGTAAATTTTTAGGCGCCATTTTAAATTTTTAGGCAAAGTAGAAATTCGGAAAGAGCACATCGAAACCTAAAAAAAACAATTTTCAAAACACCTTGCTGAAAAAAGACATCATGCTAAAAAAAGGAATTCAAAAATGGAAAATTTTTGGCATAAAAATTAGGTAGGTACATAAGTTGTAACTAGTTTATGCAAAATAATATTTATAATCTTACAGATCATAATAATATTAATTCTTTCCGGCATATACATATGATAAATATTTAGTTTAATATTTGTGTGATGATAATGCCAGATATGATGTGGTTATTAATATAGATAGACACCAAGCTTTACTTATCTTATCAAATTTATATTGTGTTGTAAATTAATTTTCACAATAAATTAGTTAACTTTAGGTAAAGGATTAGGTGTCTATACTAATATTACAAACTAGCTGGTGCCTCCGACTTCGTCCGCGTTGTAAAAGAAAAAAGAAGCCTATCCTGTGTCCTGTACGTCTAAATGTTTATTTACCAAGTTTCATGAAAATCAGTTAATCCGTTTAAGAGTTATGGAGGAACATACATACATAGATACATACAATACCTACATTTACAGATTTATTATTAGTATTGATTGATTGATGTAACTCTGTCTGTCTGTCTGCCTGTTAGCTTTTCACGCCTTAACTACTCAACCTATCATCATGAAATTTTGCATAAACGTTGTCAGGGATACAAGAAAGAACATATGGTCCCTTTCATCTAGAAATAAAGAACTGTTCCCGAGGGATCATCAATACTAAAAAAGAATCGGAGCCAGTCAAGAGGACTGCCGACAGACGTCCAACGCACACACATACAATCGGATATATGCAATGTGTTGGCATGATCGCGTACGTAGGCAGCTGCGCGCATTAACTGAGCATTATGGACCAAATACACGGTCAGTCCATCGCGTCAAATTAACTGGCGTGAAGCCAAAATTTGATCGTGAATGGTAAAAACTGATGGCTTGATGTCAAACACTGGATTTCAAATCGCGCCGTTGCGTCACGTCAGTTCATCGCGCCAACTGATCGTGAGTGTAGACACCAAGGAGGATAGAATACATTTCTATCCTCCTTGGTAGAAACACTACGCCGTGGCATCTTGTCGCGCTTCCGAATCAGAGCTCATGTTAACGTCACTCGACCAGGTCAAACGCATAAATGACAGAAAATTGAACTGACCGTGTGTGGGCAAATATTTTGGCGTGGCTCCATTTGATTTAAATCGTTTGGAGCCACGTCAAACGCTTGACCGTGTATTTGGTCCAGCATCTTGCTGATGCGAATCCATACATATTTTCCCTACCCAGAGTCGTACGAGTATAACGTGGCTATAGAAGTTTTCACTTCAATAATAAATCTGTAAGGGTTGGTCATGGAGTAAGTTACTTTGTTTTCAAAGATATCGTATTTATAGGCTCTATATACATGATACTGAAACTAAATTGACCATTTTTAGAATTTTTTCCTACAGTTACAGTTAAAGTTACGCGGGCGTAGTCGCGTGCAACAGCTATTGTTCAATAAAATTTTATTAATATTTTTACTTTCGTCTACAACTGTATGTTGAATAAAATTTATCGAATATTATTCATATAATTTAATAAAACTGATTAGATTCGTTATCCAATTATACGGCGCGAATTTCGGTAAACATTGATGTTTACCGACGCTAACTCGTTTTGGAAATAATTCAATATTAATAATTGGTTTATACTTATTTATTAGAATAGTTAGGTATACCCACACTGTAGTGGTTTATACACTACTAGCTTTTGCCCGCGACTTCGTTGGCGCTCCTTTTTCATGAACGTGGAATTTTTTTAATTTTCAAGCATTGAAAACTAAAACATTCCACGTCTTAGAAAAATATAAAATATATGAACAATTACTAATTTAGTTTTTATTGCTGATATGTCTCGGTCAGGCGTTATTTTTTTATATTTTAGATATACATATTATAATTTTTAGATATACATAATAAATACCTAAAACTTAATTTAGTTTTTATGTAAGCAGTAAAAAAAACGTTTTGCAACTAAGTTGTCGAAAAATAACTTTACATGGCTTACGTAGGCTCAATCTTAACACGTGTAGTGTCTACGCTTTCGTTGAAATTAAACGTTCAAATAGTGGAAAAAAATTACAAAGGTAACTGTATCATATTTTATATTACTTAAGCTGGGGATACTTTGTGACAAGTTTTTGAGATTTTTCGAAGATATATTTTTTGTTTCTCAACTTATATCGAAATAAAAAACTGTTATAGAATCTAGATTATTTGGCTCAAAGAAAAATAATTCCCTTCCAAAATACCCTTCCAAAATTCTCCGTAAATTTTGGCTACAGACTGAGGCTAATATGTCTTGCATGAATGTGTACGATAAACCAGACAAGACATTTTTCTTCTCTAATGTTCGTGTCTGATAATGTGCATAAGACATAAGAGATAAAAATTAAAATGATGTAGGTATGTACCTAGATCCTCTAAAATCCTTTAAATTGAAAACTCCGCTTTCTTTAAGATCTAAGTACTTTTAATTTTGCCCAAATTAAATTGACATTTTGTTACAATATAACTTAATATTAACAATGTAAATGTTCGTTTTTTATTTATATTATATATGAAAACCTAACCTCAAACGTTCGGAACTATGTTATTGATTAAATGTCGATCTAAATAGACCTTCGAAACATTTCGGGCAATACACTCAGTTTGCGTCGTCCAAACGCAACCACGTTTCAATCACACTGTTCAAAATTCAAAATTCAAAATATTTTATTTCAAAATAAGAACATAAAATTTCTCTTTTTGAATGTCTGAAACTACACGCAAGCTTCGGAATGTGTTAGCGCTGGAAGAAGAAGCTGCGAAGAAACTCCCAGCAACACGTCCTAAATTTATGTATTTTTTTTTATATTGCTTACAAATGTTTGCAAATTGTGGCTACTTATTGTAAATGACTATATATGTATATAGTCATTTACAATAAGTACATACGTCATTATTATTAATTTTTGTGTTGTGTTGGAGCAATCACCGACCAGACATGCTTATCATTAATATAATCTTGTAATTTATAGTATCCTTTGGTACATAGAGTGTTCTTTATCAAAGTCTTAAATTTTCGTTCAGGCAAATTTATAATATTGTCTGGAATTTTATTATAGAATTGTATACAGTTCCCAACAAATGAGTTTCTAATTTTGCTCAATCTAGATTGTGATTGTGCTATTTTATTTTTATTTTCTGTGTTAAAGCTGTGAATATCGCAATTTTTAACGAAAAGAGATGCATTCCTACGCACATACATTATATTTTCAAATATATACTGAGAGGGTAGCGTAAGAATGTTGATATCTTTAAACAGTTTCCTCAGGGAATCACGACTGCGCAATTTATATATAGATCGAATTGCCCTCTTCTGTAACACAAAGATGGTCTGAATGTTTGCGGCTTGACCCCACAATAGAATGCCATATGACATAATACTGTGAAATTAACTAAAGTATACAAGCCTAGCAGTAACTACATCGGTTAATTGACGAATTTTTCTGACAGCGTATGCCGCTGAACTAAGTCTTCCCGCTAACGTAGCTAAATGAGGGTCCCACTGTAGCTTTGAGCTGAAGCTGTACAAATGGGTATATCGAACATATGATATGATGTTGGTGAAATGAATAATCTTTATAATATGAAAATTGCGTGTTACATGGTGTCTCCGGGATGAACTAAATGAGTCTGACCATCGATTTTGATAAAACTTCGTAAGTATGTGTAAATTGGTCCAAGCTAAAGGATGGGATAGTTTATATCTCAATTTTTTTTTGCAAATTATATAATTCTAGCTGGTGCCTGCGACTTCGTCCGCGTTGAACGATGAAAGGTACCCTGTGTGATACCCTTCCATGAAGATGTTCGGCTGCATACGAAACCAACGCTAAGTAACCAGTTACTTGACAAGAATTGTTTTCTTGCTACGAAACCAGTTACGTACAAAGAATTTTTTTCTTCCTACGAATTAGCCAATAGCAATGCATGTGTTAACGAAATACAAAATGTGTTTTGTCTCTTTCCCACAAATGCAGATGTCAGAAACTGGTTTCGTAGGCGGTCGTACGTTTCGTAGGAAGAAAAAAACCTCTTTGTACGTAAGGAGTTTCGTAGCAAGAAAAATAATAGTTCACACGTAACCGGTTACGTAGCATTGGTTTCGTCGGCGGCCGAAGCGGTCGACGAAGGCTGCATATTCTATTTCGTTAATTATTTTATTTGTTATACAAATATAATGACAAATATTTTAGAGGTCAATAAGACAAGAAGCACATTCGAGTTATCTGTTATCAGCACCTATCTATAGGTATTGATATCGAATCAATATGAGCAGAATAACACGTGCAACGGGCCATATATCTTTCTAGATAGTGATCTTGGATGAAGTATGTATGTGTAGGTAAAATATTTAAGACACAAAATAATAGTCAAAGGAATAGGCAAGTAATAAATACTTGCGATAAAATTTATAAAACTATAATATGAATACAAGTTTTACATTTGTCTTTACTTAATCTATAAATACTATTTATATCCACTAATATTATAAAGAGAGAAGTTTTGTGTTTTTGTATGTTTGTAATGAATAAACACAAAAACTACTAGATCGATTTTAAAAATTATTTTACCTATAGAAAGCTAATATTATCAGTAAGTAACATATTCTATATTTAGAAGTCTAGATCTAGAAGTCGAAAGTCGAAAGAAATTTTATTGAAACGGGTGCGGCGTGGCGGGGAATTTTTCTGCAGAGGCGGCACTAGTTTGGATTCTTTTATGACATGAAATGAAATGACGACGAAATTTTAATTCTTATGTCTGCAAACCTCCATTTTTGGTCCCTTCTCACGATATACTTATGTAATAAACAAATACACTTTTAATAATTTATTTCAGCGAATGTTTAAATGCGTTTAGAAAGAATTAGGCCACCACTGGCGGTACATTTTTGCACCACCAGTGGTTCAAGCCGGTGGTGCCGAGGGCCCTAAACGAGAATTAGGTACGTGTTTTAAGTTCAGCGTACCTAAAAACCGGACGTGTCATGACCAGGACATGTGGTCTTAGGCCTACCGCCTAAAGCGCATCAAGACAGAGACGCAAGAAATGAATTAAATTGAATATGGCCGGGACATATTTTTCAGAAATGCAATCGCCAACAGCTACCCTACCACAATTCTCATGCAAAACATCAAAAAATATTTTTTTTATTTAACTATAACCTAAAACTTCAATGACATAAGTCCGTTATGGGATTTATTTATGATTCAATAAAGTCTTTTTTAACTTAAAATCTAGAAGGCAGGTGTACAAATGGTGTTAAACCAAATATTTCCTATCTAATTATAATATTAAGTATCAAGAAGTTAAGAACGCCGTACAAAATAATGGACAATCTCATAATTATTGCTGTAATCAGTTGTCAAATTTAGGAAAAGTACAAAAATTTATTTGCACATTAAGTTTTATTGTACGGAGATAAACTAATACCTACATTATAAAAGTGATATTCAATCATAGATTAGTGTTAACGTTATTGGTTGTCGCGTAAGTACTCTTACCGAATATTTTCATTTATTATATAAAATTTTAATTTACATATAAAAAATTAAATAATTTTTTTTTTTTTTTGTAATAGTTACAAAGCAGTAAAAGTTTCAGTAAAAGCACTGTTTACAATGTTCTCTGCCTATTTAAGGATAAAAAAAAAAGTTCTTTTCACATAATTTGAAATGATGTGAAAGGTAATGGATTGATTAAGAAAGATATTTTTTAATTTATTTGGGGATGCTAATACCTTTTAAAATTTTAGTTATAGGTAATATAAGATTATTATCAAATTACTATATCATAGAATGTTTCAATAAAAAGGCAATGAAAATTGTGAACTTTTAAAAAAAACTATTTTTCGGATGCGTTAAAATTATAGAACTATCCTTATTTTTCATTCACAGAACCATGAAGTCGTTACCGTATCTTCTAATTTTGGTAGCGGGTGCTATCAGCGCCCCCATCTACTCTCCATTAGTTCAAATTATCCTTAACCTCAATTCAGACCAATCACCGGCAGAAGTACCTGGGCTAGGACCCATCAGCCCTGTGATACCACCAAAACCTCCTGTGGTACCTCCGAGACCACCTGTGACACCACCAAAACCTCCTGTGGTACCTCCGAGACCACCTGTGGAACCTCCAAGACCTCCAGTGATACCGCCAAGACCACCAGTGATTCCACCAAGACCGCCGAGGCCTCCAGTGCAACCAGAATCTTCCGAAGAATCTGTAGAGCAACCAATTTCAAGTGAAGAACAACTAGTTTCGAGCGAAGAACAATCTAGTGAGGAACAGCCGACTTCAAGCGAAGAGGTACAAGTATCTAGTGAAGAACAAGTCTCGTCAAGCGAAGAACAAGCCATTTCTAGTGAAGAACAAGGCTCCTCCATCGAAGAAGAACCCATCTCCAGTGAAGAGCATGCATCTTCCAGCGAAGAGAAACCAGCCTCTAGCGAAGAAAAACCTGCCTCCAGTGAAGAACAAGCCGCTTCCAGCGAAGAAAAACCTGCTTCCAGTGAAGAACAAGCCGCTTCCAGCGAAGAAAAGCCCGCCTCCAGTGAAGAACAAGCCACTTCCAGCGAAGAAAAAGCCGCCTCAAGTGAAGAACAAGCCGCTTCCAGTGAAGAAAAACTCGCCTCAAGTGAAGAACAAGCCGCTTCCAGCGAAGAAAAATCAGCCTCCAGTGAAGAACAAGCCGCTTCCAGCGAAGAAAAACCTGCCTCCAGTGAAGAACAAGCCGCTTCCAGCGAAGAAAAACCCGCCTCAAGTGAAGAACAAGCCGCTTCCAGCGAAGAAAAACCTGCCTCCAGTGAAGAACTAGCCGCTTCCAGCGAAGAAAAATCCGCCTCAAGTGAAGCCGCTTCCAGCGAAGAAAAACCTGCCTCCAGTGAAGAACAAGCCGCGTCCAGCGAAGAAAAACCCGCCTCTAGTGAAGAAAAATCAGCCTCCAGTGAAGAACAAGTCGCTTCCAGCGAAGAAAAACCTGCTTCCAGTGAAGAACAAGCCGCTTCCAGCGAAGAAAAGCCCGCCTCCAGTGAAGAACAAGCCACTTCCAGCGAAGAAAAACCCGCCTCAAGTGAAGAACAAACCGCTTCCAGCGAAGAAAAGCCCGCCTCCAGTGAAGAACAAGCTACTTCCAGCGAAGAAAAACCCGCCTCAAGTGAAGAACAAGTCGCGTCCAGCGAAGAAAAACCCGCTTCCAGTGAAGAACAAGCCGCTTCCAGCGAAGAAAAGCCCGCCTCCAGTGAAGAACAAGCCGCTTCCAGCGAAGAAAAACCCGCCTCAAGTGAAGAACAAGCTGTTTCCAGCGAAGAAAAACCTGCCTCCAGTGAAGAACAAGCCGCTTCCAGCGAAGAAAAACCTGCCTCCAGTGAAGAAGTAGCCGCTTCCAGCGAAGAAAAACCTGCCTCCAGTGAAGAACAAGCCGCTTCCAGCGAAGAAAAACCTGCCTCCAGTGAAGAACTAGCCGCTTCTAGCGAAGAAAAACCCGCCTCAAGTGAAGAACAAACCGCTTCCAGCGAAGAAAAACCTGCCTCCAGTGAAGAACAAGCCGCTTCCAGCGAAGAAAAACCTGCCTCCAGTGAAGAACAAGCCGCTTCTAGCGAAGAAAAACCCGCCTCAAGTGAAGAACAAGCTACTTCGAGCGAAGAAAAACCCGCCTCAAGTGAAGAACAAGCCGCTTCCAGCGAAGAAAAACCTGCCTCCAGTGAAGAAGTAGCCGCTTCCAGCGAAGAAAAACCCGCCTCAAGTGAAGAACAAGTTGCTTCCAGCGAAGAAAAGCCCGCCTCCAGTGAAGAACAAGCCACTTCCAGCGAAGAAAAACCCGCCTCAAGTGAAGAACAAGCCGCTTCCAGCGAAGAAAAACCCGCCTCAAGTGAAGAACAAGTTGCTTCCAGCGAAGAAAAGCCCGCCTCCAGTGAAGAACAAGCCACTTCCAGCGAAGAAAAACCCGCCTCAAGTGAAGAACAAGCCGCTTCCAGTGAAGAAAAACCCGCCTCAAGTGAAGAACAAGCCGCTTCCAGCGAAGAAAAACCTGCCTCCAGTGAAGAACAAGCGGCTTCCAGCGAAGAAAAACCTGCCTCCAGTGAAGAACAAGCCGCTTCCAGCGAAGAAAAACCCGCTTCAAGTGAAGAACAAGCCGCTTCCAGCGAAGAAAAACCTGCCTCCAGTGAAGAACAAGCCGCTTCCAGCGAAGAAAAACCTGCCTCCAGTGAAGAACAAGCCGCTTCCAGCGAAGAAAAACCTGCCTCCAGTGAAGAAGTAGCCGCTTCCAGCGAAGAAAAACCCGCCTCAAGTGAAGAACAAGCTGCTTCCAGCGAAGAAAAACCTGCCTCCAGTGAAGAACAAGCCGCTTCCAGCGAAGAAAAACCCGCCTCCAGTGAAGAACAAGCCGCTTCCAGCGAAGAAAAACCTGCCTCCAGTGAAGAACAAGCCGCTTCCAGCGAAGAAAAACCTGCCTCCAGTGAAGAACTAGCCGCTTCTAGCGAAGAAAAACCCGCCTCAAGTGAAGAACAAACCGCTTCCAGCGAAGAAAAACCTGCCTCCAGTGAAGAACAAGCCGCTTCCAGCGAAGAAAAACCTGCCTCCAGTGAAGAACAAGCCGCTTCTAGCGAAGAAAAACCCGCCTCAAGTGAAGAACAAGCTACTTCGAGCGAAGAAAAACCCGCCTCAAGTGAAGAACAAGCCGCTTCCAGCGAAGAAAAACCTGCCTCCAGTGAAGAAGTAGCCGCTTCCAGCGAAGAAAAACCCGCCTCCAGTGAAGAACAAGCCACTTCCAGCGAAGAAAAACCCGCCTCAAGTGAAGAACAAGCCGCTTCCAGCGAAGAAAAACCCGCCTCAAGTGAAGAACAAGTTGCTTCCAGCGAAGAAAAGCCCGCCTCCAGTGAAGAACAAGCCACTTCCAGCGAAGAAAAACCCGCCTCAAGTGAAGAACAAGCCGCTTCCAGTGAAGAAAAACCCGCCTCAAGTGAAGAACAAGCCGCTTCCAGCGAAGAAAAACCTGCCTCCAGTGAAGAACAAGCGGCTTCCAGCGAAGAAAAACCTGCCTCCAGTGAAGAACAAGCCGCTTCCAGCGAAGAAAAACCCGCTTCAAGTGAAGAACAAGCCGCTTCCAGCGAAGAAAAACCTGCCTCCAGTGAAGAACAAGCCGCTTCCAGCGAAGAAAAACCTGCCTCCAGTGAAGAACAAGCCGCTTCCAGCGAAGAAAAACCTGCCTCCAGTGAAGAAGTAGCCGCTTCCAGCGAAGAAAAACCCGCCTCAAGTGAAGAACAAGCTGCTTCCAGCGAAGAAAAACCTGCCTCCAGTGAAGAACAAGCCGCTTCCAGCGAAGAAAAACCTGCCTCCAGTGAAGAACAAGCCGCTTCCAGCGAAGAAAAACCTGCCTCCAGTGAAGAACAAGCCGCTTCCAGCGAAGAAAATCCTGCCTCCAGTGAAGAACAAGCCGCTTCCAGCGAAGAAAAACCTGCCTCCAGTGAAGAACAAGCCGCTTCCAGCGAAGAAAAACCCGCTTCAAGTGAAGAACAAGGGGCTTCCAGCGAAGAAAAACCTGCTTCCAGTGAAGAACAAGCCGCTTCCAGCGAAGAAAAGCCCGCCTCCAGTGAAGAACAAGCCACTTCCAGCGAAGAAAAACCCGCCTCCAGTGAAGAACAAGCCACTTCCAGCGAAGAAAAACCCGCCTCCAGTGAAGAACAAGCCGCTTCCAGCGAAGAAAAACCCGCCTCCAGTGAAGAACAAGCCGCTTCCAGCGAAGAAAAATCAGCCTCCAGTGAAGAACAAGCCGCTTCCAGCGAAGAAAAACCTGCTTCCAGTGAAGAAAAACCCGCCTCCAGTGAAGAGAAACCAGCCTTGAGCGAAGAACAGTCAACCTCTAGTAATGAAAAGTCAGCCTCCAGCGAGGAACAAGTCCCGAATGAACAACATACTGCTTCAAACGAGGAGCAATCAATTGCAAGCGAAGGACATCATGAAGCGGAGCATTCGTTTTACAGTGACTTTGGTTTAGGATACATTTTGGAGCAGCTACTTGGCGCTCCCGACACGCCAACAGAGAATACTGTACCTGTTCAGGTTAGTTGAAATCAAAATTTATTGACAATAAAATTTTGATTTATGTCCTTTTTCATTGGCTCAACTGATGGTGGTCATGCTATAATTTCACTTGAGATTTTGAAACCAGAAAATATGAAATATGAAATATGAAATGCCTACTTCAATTACCTGAGTCATTTTAATTTTGTTTAGATTAATCACACGTTTCAGTATGTGTGGCAGGTGGAGATATCTTTTACTGCAGTATACATATTATCATGTAGATGCAAGAGGGGAGTCTTTTACTTATTCTATAACTTCCTTTTACCTTTAACAACTAAAAATCCCCATACCTTAATAAATGTGTGAAAAATCCCATTATGATATCCTCATTTTAACCCCTGCGTCCAACGCAGAAGCAGGGTGTTATAATTTTTACTTGTGTATCTGTATATGTGTATATGTATATGTGTATCTGGCTGGGGAATCGTAGTTTCTAAAAGTATAGACTTTTTTTTAATCCGATGTAATTGAGATCGTTCTTAGCTATAATTTAGGAAAATATATTTGTTCAGGCGTTTGAACATTTTACTAACTTCATCGATTTGAAATTTGATATAAAGTTCTTAAGTAGTATTTCCATGGCATGGTAAACTTAATCTGATGCTACAAAATGAAATACTTAGTCTGCAGGATACCCAAAATTCTTAGGAACTTATAGTAAATATAGCGTGTATGCTACGAGTATATCCCTAGCTGTTAATCAAACGGTCGCGGGTTCGAATCCCGCTAGGGAAAATGTTTATGTTAACATTTTACCTTTGTATCTGAGTCATGGATGTTTTGTACTACAAAAAAAAAAGTAATCTATGTATTATAACAACTGTCTGGTATCCATAATACAAACATTAGTTGCTTACTGTGGAACTAGATGTTGGAATGTGTGAAGATATTTATTTATTTATTTATGGGCTGAATAGAAAGTCGGGGTTTAGTTTTTATTTTTATTAATTCTATGTACCTACAGTAAAATTTGTATTTTTTACTTCACAGGAGTTCACGCAATAACACCTATTACCAGAGATAACGGAGAAGCGATCATACCAAGTCTACTATGAAACTTTTGATGTCTAAAAATGCATTTTTTTTTATATAAAATACAGATTTTGACTTTTAAAATACAGTTTTTCTTTATTTAATAATAATATTTAAAAGAAGACAATGAGCAAGTACTTAAATTTCTCGATTGGAGACCACAGTTTAATGTTGGTTGGTCCACTCCACATATACAGCAATACCCACCTTTTTTTAGTGAAATTCCAAGAAATTCTTTCTCTATGGCTCTCTGAGTGACTTGTAATTAGTGAAAGAGACATTCGCCAGTGTCCACGTCTCGTCACATATGTAAAAACTAGCTAAACTGGCAAAAAGAAAACATGTTACGTAATAACATAAAACAAGAAAGTACACAATTTTGGCAGTACTCCAATGGACGCTATACTTATTTTATTACTCTATATGTACATCAATATCATATGTCCCCAGGCTTACAAAATATCACGATCTGTTGTGTTGTCACACAATATTAAACATTACATGATCAGCACGTAAAATAATCATGAAATTATCACATCTTTACTAGCATTAAGTACAAAAGGCTTCCCTCCGTCAGTCCCTATGTACTATCGCGGTCAAGGGAGCAGTCCCACCGTAAGGAACAATTTCGTGTGCACATTTTGTATTTATCTTTGTTCCTACTTCAAATACCTACTCGTATTATAACATTTACGTTACTATGACAACCTCAATTCAACGTTAGACAAATTTGTATGAAAAGTGGGTCTGCTCCATTGACCGCGATAGTACGCTTAAATCTTTCATAAGCTTTTCACTAATAGAAAGAATGTGCGAAACCAGGAACTGGTCGCTAGACATAATATAAATAATGTTGTTCTATACTAGTATTATAAAGAGGAGCGCACGAAGTCGCGTGAAACAGCTAGCGTGAATCGTTTTATAGGTGAACGAATTTTCAAAATCGGTCCACTAGTTTTGAGTTTATCCATTACAAACATACAAATCTTCTCTCTTTATAATGTTAGTATAAGTATAGATATAGATGAGAATTTCGGTTTGTATTGTACACTTATTTTGTTAGGATAATGTCTTGGAAGGTGAACTGTAGGAGTGCTTTAGTTATAAATTATCTCTTGACAGTTTAATCCTGTGTATGTAATATGGTTTATGCGGAGCCTAAAGTATTACATCTACGAGTACCTCCATTACTTAAAGCTTACAATTACAGTGATAACTTGAAGGTGTTTGATTAAAATGTATTTTATGTGAGTACCCTCATCATCATTACGAGTATTATACAAGCTATTACTGTTAGGCTACTGACCAGTTGAGTCCGATGCGAACGTAGTGATGTGTGGTGATCCGAAGATAAGGCCTGGTTGTGATCTCGGACCCACACATCACCGCTGAAGGTGGAATCCGGGGGTTTTTATTGAGTATTCAACGGGCGAGTCTCGACTGGGACAGTCGACGAGGGATTGTGCGTAAAAGCCTCCTCCTAAAAAAAGGCTACTGACAGACATGCTCATAAAAAGCATGCTCATAAGCTCCGTAAATGTAAGGATTAGGCCTCGCTGTGATCTCGGACCCACACATCACCGCTGAAGGTGCAATCCGGAGGATTTTTATTGAGTATTTAACGGGCGAGTCTCGACTGGGACAGTCGACGAGGGATTTTGCGTCAAAGCCTCCTCCTAAAAAAAGGCTACTGACAGACATGCTCATAAAAAGCATGCTCATAAGCTCCGTAGTGTAAGGATAAGGCCTTGCTGTGATCTCGGACCCACATATCACCGCTGATGGTGGAATAAGGGGGGTTTTATTGGGTATTAGTCACTTCAATGGGCGAGTCTTGTGGCTGTGCGTAAATGTCATCTCCCCTCTTAAAAAAAGGCTACTGACAGACATGCCCATAAAAAGCATGCTCATAAGCTCCGTAAGTGTTCACATTAAATAAGCATATTTTTTTAAATATACTGCTGACTCCTGAATACGTCCTACTACACAGCTGGTTGTTGGCCAAGAGCAAACTCATCTCTAATTTAAAAAAAAAACTGGAAATGTCACCAGTAGGTACAAAAGAATCAAGATGTCAAAATGAACTTAACTTCAATATTAATACGAATTAATCTTTAATTATGTAAATTTTTGCTGTTTTGTGTAAATTAATGTAATTATGTAAATTTCTGCTATTTTGTGTAATTAAATATTAATTTCAGCTGTTAATATGTGGATTTGTTGAGTGTGACATACTTTTAGGGTATACATTCAATTATTTCAAAGAACTTTATCTTACCCCAGAATATGATAATTTAATTTCAACAATGCACCAGAAAATTGGAATACAAGGAAAAAGTATTGTAGTCGCCGAGATGTCGGCGCTCGAAGTCAATTTCAATATTTAGAATACCTAATACTTACAAGCAAAACTAAGCACGGCCTTTTAAAGTTCAGACGCCCGATGCAATAACGGGGTGTTATAAGTTTGACGTGTGTTGGAGAACCAAAATGATTTTTTTTTTCAGCAAATCTGCAAAATAGGTACCTCGAGAAAAAATAATCTGTTTTTGTTTTTTTCCTATCTTCAAAAATGACTGAGATATTAAACGTTAAAGTACGGCTTCCGCGACTAGTGATCTTGAGTGATCGCGCTAACGTGTGACGTCATAACGTAACACGGTTCTGCGTATCTACATACTTTCGCTCGTTGCGCTCGCGGTCTCGCTATAAATTTAATTGTTTTTCTTATAGTGCATCACTAAAATTGTTAACAAATATTGTATTGTGCTTATGTGTACCAACTCCAGTGAAAAAACAACCCAAAAATAGCTTTTTTTCTGTACCACGCGGTAATAATATTTGGAAAAAGTGGTTAAAATTTATGAAGTTAAAAGTTAGCATAACGTAATATCTATTTATTTTTATTTATAAACATAACATGTTAGAATTAGTCTATTAGTAGGTACATAATAATAAAATAGTAAAGAACGGATCGAATTTTATTGTGTCTCAGGATTGATAATTTTTTTTGTTTATGCACCTCTCCCAAAATCTTTGTATCTTTGACAATAGCTCATCACAGTAAAGAATTTCATAAATCTGAAATTTGTTGAATACTTCAAAAATACAATTTTTTTTTCTTTGTTACATACTTACATATAGCTAGCTAGCTATCCCATCTAGCATTTAGCTGTTAACCTAATGATCTCGCTCGGGTTCGAATCCCGCTAGGGGCATATGTTTATGTGTTAACATTTATCTTTGTACCTGAGTCATGGACGTTTTGTAGTTATAATAATAATAATATGTTCGTAAAAAAAGTATTCATAGTATATCAACTGTCTGATATCCATAATACAAGCATTAGTTGCTTAATGTGGAACTAGATGGTGCTGTGTGGAATGTGTGAAGATATTTATTATCCATTCATTCATTTATTTATTCATTCATTTTATTCACTCTATCATTCATTCGTTCGTTCATTCATACATTTTATCGTTGGTACATTGATTCATTCATTCATTCATTCGTTCGTTCGTTCATTCGTTCGTTTGTTCCTTCGTTCGTTCGTTCCAGATGCGTCGGAGTAATATGAAATTTTACAGAGCATACATCCCTTTTTATCTGAGTGATGTTTTATGACGATCAAGTCATATTACTCAGTTTATTTGTTATGAAGGATGAAATGAACTTTTTGTTTTGTACCAAATAAAAAAATCAATAGGCACATATTTAAAAATGAAATTAAGAAAATATTTGTCACCCCTGCCATTTAAAACTCAACAAAAATAAACCTTTTAATAAAACAAAAAACTTAAAAAATCCTTTTTATTATTTTTTATTGATAAAAGGTTTTTAAAAAACCCTTAATAAAACTTGATCGAAAATCTTACTTACTTTATATTATTTACTTATTCAGTTTTATTTCTCTCTATTCTGCGGCTACAAAATCACCATTCTAAGATATCGCGCAACCATAAAAATGTCGACTTTTGGTAGATTATCCGACTGTCCTTTTACAAAACTAACTTCCATCGCTATGTTTATTTAATAACAATAATATTTAAAGTAATCGCTAACACAAATACTTAAAATAATAACTGTAAACCACAACAATCAAATTTTATGAAGGTAAACACTCCGCATTACTCGCAATCGGACAGAGACTGTTGCGTTGTGACGTCATAGCAGTAGCGCGCGTATGAACGAAAATTTTAAAAGCGGTGAAACTTTACAACGCTATAACTTTGGAAATCCTGGCCCGATTTCGATGAAACAAAAACTATTATTATTTGCACGAGTAGGCGCATCAAATCCAGTAATTTTTATAGTAATATTTGGATGTGCTGGTGTTCTCCATTACCCAATAGTTGAACCTTGATCCGTTTTTTTTTGTTGATCCGTTTAAAAGTTGACAATATGATCGTGATGTTTCATAGCTATAATCTATGAAAAGTTGTTCAGGCGTTTGAAGACCATCACCTAATTTCCTAGTTAACGGAGGTTTTAAGTAACTACCACAGGTTCGATTAATGTGAAATTTGGTATACTTTTATATCGGTGGTACTTCCATGACATGGTATACTCTTAGGTACACGTTATCATGAATACTGAAAAATATATAGAATATAAAAAAAAACCTCCCCAGAATATCTAAAATAAAAACGACAAAAATATGTATATGAGCAATAAACATTAAACATATGTATAAATTCCTAAGAAAAGTCGCGGGAAAAAGCTAGTTTCACTATAATAAGTGAGTAAAAGAAATATATTATTGGTGTGCAAAAATATTTATGACTAGCTTTTGCACGCGACATCGTCCGCGTAACTTTATAAAATATAATACATTCGTGTTTGTGAAACCATGGAAATACACATACAAAATTTCAATCCAATCGGTCAAGCCGTTTAGTAGTTGACATACCGACAGCAGCGCCACCTACCGGGTCCAATTGTATTTTTAAATCATCCAGGAAACCATCGAAATACCCATATAAAATTTCAACCCCATCGGTTCAGCCGTTTAGAAGTTATGTGAAAAAGATAAGTACGGCAGGATAATTCTTACTACCCGTTGTCCTATTACCCGTTTTCCCGTAGGAATGAAGCATTTTCCCGCGGTAAAAAGTAGCCTATGTTCATCAGGGATAATGTCGGCTTCTAATGGTAAAAGAATTTTTCAAATCGGTCCAGTAGTTTCGAAGCCTATTTAATACAAACCAACAAACAATTAAATCATTCCTCTTTATAAGTAATTATAAGTCTTTATAAGTTTTTTTATATTATAAGTATAAGCGCCTCTTTCACCAACGTCAACTAGGCTAAACCGTCACATAAAGTCACCTGTCACCGGGAATAATTTAGCTAATATACCTTCGTTTGTACGGTAAACGTCCCAAAGATTAAATAGAAAATAATAATAAAAAAAATTGCCTATCGAATGATGCAGTAAACCGAGTGCATAATTCAATAAAACAGAAAATGATTTCTAAAAGTAACTAATCAACAATTTACTTGTAGTTGGTGAAAGAGGCGCTTAATTTAGATTTTATGAAGTAATATTACTCTGTAGATACGGTAACCATTTTAACATTCATATTTCAAGAGGTCTCGGGTGTAGAAGTAGTTCTAAGGGGTCGCACGGGTCACAATATTTCATTGTAAAGTTGACAGACAGTTCAAAAGGGACTCTTAAACTGTCTGACTGTCGGACAATATTATTCACATAATATAATTGTTTGAATATTTCTTGGCTTTGAACGTGTTAAGAATTCTGTAATGTTAATGTTTTTCAAGGAACTATATCAATACTAATAACAAATCTGTAAGGGTTGGTCATGGAGTAAGTTACTTTGTTTTCAAAGATATCGTCTTTATAGGCTCTATACATGATACTGAAACTAAATTGAGCATTTTTAGAATTTGTTCCTCTATAACTCTTAAACGAATTAACTGATTTTCATGAAACTTGGTATATAAACATTTAGACGTACACGACACAGGATGGGCTACTTTTTTCTTTTTCAACCCGGACGAAGTCGCGGGCGCCAGATAGTATAATTATAAAATGCTAGCTGGTCCACTGATGGATGTAGACCCATAATTTTTCAGTAAGACCGTGACCGGTTCGAAGGAGCCTGGATCCAGTATACATAAAATAAAATAAAAAAATAGATAAAGAAAAAACACATTCTAAGCATTAAAGTATAAAAGGATATCTGAATTTGTACCCCTCAAATCCCGTTTCTTCCGGTTGAAGATAATCCTGATTTTTTTGGGATTCTAAAAGAAAACCTTTTCACATCATTCCTTTCTTCGTAAACTGCTGCATCCATACTAATATTATAAATGCGAAAGTATAAATCTGTATGTATGTCTGTCTTATTTCACACCATAACTACTCGATCGGTCATCATGAAATTTTGCATACACGTTGTTAGGGATACAAGAAACGACATAGGGTACCTTTCATCCAGAAACAAAGTACTGTTCACGAGTTATCGTCTAAAAGTATAAAGAATTGGGCGCCACTGTCGCGTGGCGGCGCCACCGTCGTCACAACGATAACGATGTCAGGCGTTTTCCGTACTTCGGTACTTAATATCATATTAAAAAATTTCCTTTCAACCCGGACGAAATCGCGGGCATCAGCTAGTTTGAGTTAGAATCCGCTATTTGACTAATTTTAGAAAATAATTTTAAATTATTCTATATTACATAATAAGCACACTACATTGATATTGCCGGGAGATCTACTGTATTATTGATAAAAATCAATGTTAAAGTTTAAATTTCCAAAACCACGCCAAAAACGCTGTTTCGCTGGTCTTTTATTCGTGTGACGTCACACGCTAGTAAACAAACAGAACTGAATGATGACACAAAGAACTAATATTAAGTGAATAAACACTATTTATTACTCTATGTCTGACATGTTTACTAGCGTATAACGTCATCAGAGTTGCAACCAGTCACTCGTTTCGACGCCAAGATAAAATTTCAAAAATTACGATTTTTTTTTCATATAATTTGCAAAAAATATACATAATTTAGCTTCAAATAAAGTAACATATGTTTTCTTACGCTATTTTCTGATAGGATAACCACAATTTGTAGTGTATTTTGAACCTTGTCAAATAGCCAATTGATACGCTTTTGTCAAGTGTCCAATGCAGTAACATTCCTTTGGGACAATATCGGCGTAGGGATATTCTGGAAAGGAATTTTGATGTAACGGGACAATATTAGAGAAATTGTTAAGGGGCGACACACTTTAATATTAGATTCACCCTTAGACACTCGTGTCACAGCAAAATAGATTACATGTTATGACGTAGGCGAACGTGGCTCTTTGTCTTTGGGGGTTGACATTGGAATATTTGACAGTACGAAATTATTTCTTTATTGTACATATAAAATTGTATAAAATTGTTTCATGATGATCGGTTAGAAAAGTTAAAAAACAGACACAGACAGAATTACTTTCACATTTAAGTATAAATTAGTATAGATAAGAAAAACTCTTTTTCTGGTTTTTTAAATCTCAGTTGAATAAATTATAATATTTTAATAATATTAGATTACTAGCGATATTTTGATCTTAATGAATATAGGTTTTTATAATTACCAGTATCTTTATATAATGTTAAGCCTATATACATATAGGTTTCCATGAAATTTCGTCACCATCGCCACACGGACAGCAATTTATTTACTTTGAAAAAAAAAAAAAAAAAAACTTTTGAACATGTCGCTGCTTAAAAACTAAAGGGCCACAAATCAAAATTACACTTTTTACAGGAGAGCTAATCGAAAAATAAATAAATTATTTGCTGTTTATTTTTTTCTTATTAGATATATATCAAATATATGCATATTATACATCGTTAGTAGCGTATTTTTAAGTAGCATTAAATGTTTTAAGTACTTTTATAATAAACTGAATAGAAGAAGAGATATAATCATATATGTTACTTTTGTATATTTAAAAAAATATGATCAAAATATACTAAATATGGAATAAAACAACCATAAGTCGTTTTTCAACATACAATAAGAATTGTGATTGTATTTTTGTAATAAAAACATTTTTGGATTTTTTTGTTTTATGGCCCTTTAGTTTTTAAGCAGCGATGTGTTCCTTAAACTAATTAAATTAATTAAAATTAAATATCATTTTATAGTAATTAGCGTCTATGTAAAACTGTAAATCATGTAATACAATGCGGGAATATTAAATCAGTTGAAACCGGGTCTTAGAATTACAAACAGCCCTCTCGGGACCTTTCAAACGTCTTCCCAGTTAACATAGGTTAATTTAAACTTCCCAACTGTGTGATGCAGTTCCTTTTCCGTTTACAGACTGAATTCTCTCTAATTTAGTTTAGATAAAATATGAAATTTGCTTGTCCTTTTCAAAAAAAGAAGGTTCTCATAGTAAAGTTTGTTTTTAATCTCAAGACAAAAATGACATTACATTTGACATGCATTACATACATTTCATGGTATCATTATATGCAAACTTGACATTTGCATGTGTCATTTTTGTCTCTGAGATTAAAAAACAGACTTTAGTTTACAAAACTTTCAATGACAATTTATGGAAAGCCCATTTCTTTCGTTTCTAATGTATAAAATGTTAATTATTACATATAACATAACCTTTTTGTGTGTCATTAAATTTTTTAAACCAAAGTTCGTTAATCTAAGTTCGTTCGTTAATCATTTATAATAATAATAAAATATAAATTCGTAATAATAACTAATTCGTGAAAAATGTTTTTTATAATTTAATATACATGGTGTAATTGTTTGTTACCCCTAATAAAAAAAAATAAAAAAAAAATGCGAAATATTGTATGTTGTGTTACTTAATCACGCAAAAACGCAAAAAATGGATTTAGATGAAAGTTGACACACAGATACATACTCGTATAATAGGATACTTTTTATCTTGAAAAAATATTACATTCCTGTGAGATTTTCAAAAAACGAACTACTTACAGCGATTACGAAGTCGTATTGAACTCTTTTCAGATCCAAATAATTTGAGATCTATTCGTCACTGGTGACGAAAGCTTTTCGAGCCGGAAGCTAAACTAACCCATAAAAGAAAATTGTCTTTAATACAGACGATATAAATATTCACACATGGTATACTTACTATCTTTGAGAAAAAAACTGTTTCCAGTGTAGATGGCAACACGATCCGAAAATGTACTAAACCTAACCAGGTGTAAACTTACGCATACACCAAATTGACATTGATATAGGATAAAACAGTGTTTTGCCGCTAAATAAACCACATCACGTACATATTATCAAGGTCTTTCAGATGCATTTACATCGTTGTACGAAGTTGGAATAGTAATAAAGGAGTCCTCAGATGTTTCTCGTTATTATACATCAAATATTTTCAAAGCCTTTTTTAATCCTCATTTTTTGACCCTTTTTTGACTCCTCGGACCGGCTAAAGCCTAAAGCCTAAAGCCTAAAGCTAAGACTTCCTAGCGCGGCCATAGAGTAGTTAGAATAGTAAACAGTAAATATTTCAGTGTTTGATGTACAGTAATAAAATTCCATTAATTTTATGATTACATTTTCGGCTTAACTTTCCAGTAAATATATTTTTATTTCTACAATATTTCCAATATTTACCGTCCAATAATCGTGATAAACGAAACGTAAATAACCGAGATAATATCGCTTCAAAGTCCGAAACCGCACACTATATTCGAAGGTTCTGGAATTAATAAAATAAATGACATTTTTTCCTCCGATCAACGAAAAAATATTTCAGCGACGAAACTGTATTTCATCTCCAAATATGTCCATAAGTTTTCTTTTTAAAGTTTATTTCGCCTTTTACTCTATTTTGAACAGATGATACCTAGGTATTTTATTTTATTAGAGATGTGTTTGCTCTTGGCCAACAACCAACTGTGAAGCTAGGATGAGGCCTAACCTAACCTGTGAGTAACCACCCCCTCACAGAAGACCACCATGAAATAACAACATATGTGATTTTGTGTTTCGGTGTGTGAGTAAGAGATGCCAGAGCCTATTACCCCAACCCTTCCTTATTCCTTATCCATAATCCTTCTGTGGTCGGCAGCGCACTTGAAGCATCTCTATATGGAAGGCTTGTGTGTACGAGTATATAAGTTTTTTTTTAAATAGAGATAGGTTTGCTCTTGGCCAACAACCAGCTGAGTAGCAAGGATGAGGCCTATGATGGAGCGAGCTCACCCAGAAGATGCCTATTCACTTGAGCTTTGAAAAGATTTAGGTTATATGAGCTCGGAAATACAGAAGCTGGAAGGTAGTTCCAAACCTTAGCAGTGCGCATTATAAAGGAAGTTTCAAAGCGCTTGATCCGAAAAGGAGGGATTGATTTCGACAAGATGAGGATGGTAACCAGCCGTACATCTGTATGTCAGATGGAAGAAAGAGGAAGGCGGTATGAGCCCATGCAACTCCTGAGCACACTCTCCGAAGTAAATCTTATAAAAGACACATAGACTGGCAATTTTGCGTCTATGTGCCAGGCTCTGCATCTTAGATTTTAAAAGAGTACTGTCGCCTATGAGTCTCCTAGCTCTGCGTTCCATGCATACTCCATGCAAGATCAGACTTGCTCCTTATACAAAGATAGGAGCTGTCCAGGCGTAAAGTATCGCTTCACCCTATTTAGGATGCCCAGCTATTTGGCTTTGGACTCAATAGATATACCGAAGTTGAGATTACAGCTCAACCTCATGCTAAGAAGTTCGAGACCTAGTCAATGTTGTTTGCATCCGCATATTATTTAACGCTAATTTTTGAAACCATTAAGAAAAGTAACCTGTCCTTTTCTGTACCACTAAAAATGTGTAACCAAAATTTCGTAATGATCAATTGTGTAATTAAGGCGTGAAATCGTAACAAACAAACTTATTTTGGTATTTTAGTATTAGTTAGAATATAAATAAAAGTTCTTTGAGTTGATTTTTTTGGAAATTTAAAAGTATGACTACATTTTTTTAAGCTCTATCTACAGTCAATACTTATATACTATCAGTATAATCCCCGCAAATTTCTAATACGTAGGAACCCTGTCACATTAACATGTCATGACGTCATACGCAACTAAAACACGAGTCCAACTCGCCAAACAGTATTACTATCGATACTGAGTGTGTCATAAGATTACGTCACCAAAATGGCGGCCAGATGTATTAGCGAGACTACACACATATTCGGCAGAAGTTACATAAAGCATCTTCGGGAAGACAAGGGCATAACTGCACTTTTTGTAATTTTACAGGAGAGCCATTTAAAGTTAATTTCTTGCATTCAATATCCTATTGTTCTGCTTATATTACTTTTAAATTCATCAAATAAGCCCCAGTTTTGTAATTTTTTTTTTTAATTTAATAATGTTTTTAAGACATTTTCTGCATATATTTTAAGTTTTTCATTTTTAAAAAAAATTGTAAGCTATATGCCCTTGTCTTACCGAAGGTGCGATAATGTTATTTTCTGTACTGTTGTTAAACTTGCTGTGTAAATCGAATCGACTATGCCCAGCTTAACTCGCCTACAGTGATTGTAGACAGGCAAGACGAGGTTATATCAGGAGTATTATTTTTAGTTTATTGGGTCAATATCTTAATATAAAAAAGGCGATGTGTGTATCTTAATATATAATAACTGATTTTAATGAAACTTTCAGACAATCTTCAGATTAGTCCAGCAGATAATCCTGTGAAGATTGGTAGCGATCGGACGCGCGCGAAGCCGGGAGCGGGTCGCTGGTTCAATATAAAAAATATAGTTTTTTCACGACTAATGTTGTCTCTTACAAAATGTTTCTTTTCAGAATAATATTAGTATGGATATATTTTGTCAGGTATGAATAGTCATGTATAGGTATGTATAGGCATATAAAAAAAAATAGAAAGAAAATTTGTTTTTAAAATGTTGGCCCATCTTCCAACAAAAATATTGCGTAGAATGAAAGGGCAAAAAATCCTCTGCAAAAAGTAATTTTTTATCTGTTTTCGGAAGGGCCGCTTATCGGCTTTGACCAAGGGCGGAGGTCAGGTGTTCTCTCACTTTGTTTATGGTACTGCTTTTGTAATATTTCATTCAAGATTTCAGGGAATATTCCATGGAAATTGTTATAAAAATATCATTTTTATAATGGAAAATAAATCCCTAAAAATGTTTGCCAAATACAGTAGAAATCTCTATAAGCGGGCGTCATTTTAAAAGTAACAAGACAGTTGCGAATATTGCCCTCAAAACACAGGGACATTTACCTGTGAATCTTAGGGCCTCTTTCACAAACTACAAGTAATGTGTTGATTAGTTACTTTTAAAAATAATTATCTGTTTTATTGAATTATGCACTCGGTTTACTGCATCATTGGACAGCCAAATTTTTTTAATTATTTTCTTTTTAATGTTTGGGACGTTTACCGTACAAACTAAGGTATATCAGCTCCATTATCCCTGGTGACCGGTGACTTTAAATGACAGTTAGCCTATTTGACATATCGCTGCTTAAAAACTAAAAGGCCACAAATCAAAATTACACTTTTTTACAGGAGAGCTAATAGAAAAAATAATTATTATTTTCTGTTATTTTTTTCTTATTACATATATATGAAATATGTGCATATTATACATCGTTAGAAGCGTATTTTTAAGTAGTATTAAATGTTTGAAGTACTTTTATAATAAACGGAATACTAGAGGAGATATAAGCATATAAGTTACTTTTGAATATATAAAATAATAATAAAAATACACTAAATATGTAATAAAACAGTCTTTTGCAACATGTATATGAAGGATTGTGATTGTATTTTTGCAATAAAAATATTTTTAGATTCTTTTGTTTTATGGCCCTTTAGTTTTTAAGCAGCGGTAGGAGTGCATAATTATTTCTAAAAGTAACTAATCAGCACTTTACTTGTAGTTGGTGAAAGAGGCCCTTATAGTTATAAAGTTCAAAAAGCACCGAACTTTTTAGAGAAATAAAATACTTTGTGAATTTTTTATACAAAAAACATGTTTGTTTATAATAAATTTTAAATAAGAAGTTGATTATCTTGAAAGAATAATAGAACTCTTGAAGTTTAGGTGGTTGTAAGGCAAATAAAATTAAGTAATATTGTTTTCTTGAAATTTTTGTTTCAAAACCTGTAAGTAAATTAGTATGAAATATAATTGCTAAAAGTTTCGAAATTCGCTAAAAGTTTTGCACAATTGCCGTTGCTAACTTGAATTATTGCTGCCCTAATTTAGCGAACACACGGGATGAAATTGCAGAACCATAAAAAACCATCTTTATAGTTGGCGCCCGCGACTTCGTTCGCGTTGAAAAAAAAAGTAGCCTATCCTGTTTCCTGTACGTCTAAATGTTTATCTACCAATTTTCATGAAAATCAGTTAATTCATTTAAGAGTTATGGAGGAACATACATACATACATACATACATACATACATACTTACAATACCTACACTTACACATAGCTTCCAACAGTGAAAGAATTTTTCAAATATGTCCAGTAGTTTCGGAGCCTATTCAATTCAAACAAACAATCAAATCTTTCCTTTTTATAATATTAGTATAGATAAAACAAAGTAGCTTCCAGCCGTCTTGTCTCTCTGTATGTACGGTCAGATCGTTAAAACTACTTAATGGATTTTAATGGGGTTTTCTATAATGGAAATAGCTTTCAAAGACGCTTTTTTAGACTTTAATTTGCAGAAAAAAAATGAAAGTTTTTATATATTATTTGCAGAAAAAATTGTACCTGTGCGAAGCCGGGGGCGGCCTGTTAGTATATAATAAAATTGACAAAATTACTACAATCATCAATACTAATAATAAATGTGTAAGGGTTGGTCATGAAGTAAGTTACTTTGTTTTCAGAAATATCGTGTTTATAGGCTCTATACATGATACTGAAACTAAATTGACGATTTTTAGAATTTTTTTCTGTATGTATGTACGTATCTTCCTCCATAACTCTTAAACAAATTAACTGATTTTCATGAAACTTGGTAGATAAACTTTTAGACGTACAGGACACAGGATAGGCTACATTTTACTTTTTCAACGCAGACGAAGTCGTGGGCACCAGCTAGTATAAATTATAAAATAAAATATAAACCAATTGTATGCCTCCTAAAGTAAGCACTATCGAAGACTTGTGTTATACAACGTACTTGAGGCGAAATCCCGTACGCCCTGACCAGAGCCATCTTTAAAAAGTTCAAGTTCTTTAGAAAAGTTGGCCCTTCTGGAAATCAAACACGGGACGTTGCAATAGAGAGACATGGTAAAAAATGTACAGCCTATCTCCAGTGAAAATGTCTTCTAGCTTGAATATATACAGTTAACATTAATTTTGACAAAAATTTTACTTGAATATTATAATACTTTGTAAAATTGCGTAGACGTTTTACTCGCACGTGTGTTTTCAAAAAAAAATCTTTTTTGTAAGGTAAACTTTGAAAAATGCTTGACGTTAAAATTAAGTGGTTCAAACGGTTTCTTTATTCGTTCCGAATGCTCCTACTTCGAGTTCATACTTTCAAGAAATTATGACTTATGTTTGTGTGAGATTTTTGTGATATAATTTTTTTTTTGCTCATAGTTAACTGTGAAGCTGTTTGGGAAAAAAATTGCCATCCTAAGTACCATCATCAGCAGCATATGTCTCTCCTCTGCTGGTTATAGGCCTGTCCGGGAGTCGAACGCGGGGCCGACTCCGACTAATTTCAGAATTTCTGATCCTATCCACTGAAGAAACTCCTTTAAGAAATCCAAAAATTTTGAAAGTTCATTTCCAAAGTTGACCCCACCGGGATTCGAACGCGGCCCCCGAGACGTTAGGCAAGCACCCTTGCCACTCATCCAACGGGCTCGACATCATTGAACGGGGTATTTCTTTTTAATTATAAAGAAATAATCCAAATATATTTTTTTTAATATTTTACAAGTGGTTTGTACTTAGAATAAGTTTTACCAACTCTATATTTATGCTCTTCCTTGGGGAGCGTAAACTCGTTTACAGTTGAATAATGCGCGGTCTGGCAGCTCGTCCGTGTGAACATACCTTTTTATTACTCTATGTTTTGAACACTCAACTATACCCGAGTTGGACATTGATGTAAATATTTTATTAATCATACTACTGAATGCGACATAAAACAGATTAGGTACTGTGGGAATGCTGCACTACTGTGCACTGGGAGTTAAGCTACTTGTGGCATTAGTTCAAGCTACAAGTTTTATTTTCCAATCAAAAACTTGATCTTCAGTTCAGTTCATTCACTTGTTGAATGAACAAAAATTTGTTTGTTCGTTCTCCTGATGAATCCTACCTAATATTATAAATGCAAAGTGAGTTTTTTTGTTTGTTTGTTACGCTTTTACGCCTTAACTATTCAACTGATTAAAAACAGACCAAGTTACGGACAAAAGCAAGTACTAAAATAGTAGTAATTAGGTCAGCGCAAATGCTGAGTTACGGAAAAAGTAATTGTTCAGTGAGACTGTACTAAGTCACTCAGCATGCAAAGTACGAGTATGCATGCTCAGAAAAAAGATATGAAGATTACTCTAAAAAACTTAATGGTGGACTTTTGGTAACTACGAGCAAAGCGTTGGTTATCAAAAGTTTAAATAATATACTAACAACTTGTTTTATTTAAAAGCATTATCTAGTTTTAACCTTTATACTTTATTAAGTTTTTAATAAATAATCAATATTAATAATAAATCTGTAAGGGTTGGTCATGAGTCATAGAGTAAGTTACTTTGTTTTCAGAGATATCGTGTTTATAGGCTCTATACATGATACTGAAACTAAATTGACCATTTTTAGAATTTTTTTCTGTATGTATGTATGTATGTAAGTTCCTCTATAACTCTTAAACGAATCAACTGATTTTCATGAAACTTGGTATATAAACATTTAGACGTACGGGACACAGGATAGGCTACTTTTTTCTTTTTCAACGTGGACGAAGTCGCGGGCGCCTGCTAGTAGGTAAAATAAAACATGTCAATACGCCCGATTTGGGCGAGATAAATTTGGGCGAGAATTTAACTCGTCCAAATGAATGGGACATAATAATATATCGTATAACGGATAGGCGTTGTGTGACATGGCCCATCTAGTAAATTTATTGCGACATCGAAGACTGTAAAGTTTCAGCTAAACGGAGTATCGTTTCTCGGTGGTCGTAAATGTTTCATATTTGTGTTTTATGAGTGTCAAGATTTGATACTAGTTCGTGCTCGCGGCTCTCTATACGTGTTTTTATTTATTTATTTATTTATTTATTTAATAAGGTACACAAAACAGGACACTGACAAATACATTGAATAGATACAAATTACATCGAAGTGATCTAGACAGAGGCCCTAAACTTGTGTACACAGCATGACCAAACAAAACAGTGTTGCTTACACATAACAAAACGAGACAAAAGAAGGAAACGAAAGAAAAGAAAAGAGACGCACTTTCATACAAGAGCAAGTTCAATTTGAGATGAAAGCACGCCTTAACAAAGTCACAACAAAACAAATATTAATATATAAGTGCAACAAAAAAGTTCCTATTGATATTGAAAATGGGTACATTTATCCCATGCAAACATGTGCACATATATGCATATACACACACGTATACATACATATACACACACAAACACATACATATACATATAATTAACTATCTTAATTAATGACACTCGCAGCCACAATGGCCATGATATGCTTCTTGAATTTAGTTAAACTATTATGGAATATGTCAACTTTACCACTATGTTTAACCAGGAGGTCATTATATTGTCGACACATCCTGACGAGCGGATTTTATTCAACATAGATATTTTATTCAATTTTATGAATAATTCAGAACTTTACCTATTTCAATTCTTCGATAGAAATTTTATCGTATTGAAATCTTCGACTAGACGCCTTTTTGTAGCCGTAATTTGTAAATTTATATGTATTTGCGACAATACGTACGAAAAATATTTTAGAAAGTATAATTTAATAATAAAAATAAAAAAGCCTTGCTTGTGCCTCCTGAAGTAATGCAAGCAATAACCACCTATTACCACCGAAATACTACAATGGAATTTGCGTCACAAATCCCAAAGCGGCAGATAAAAAGAACGCCTTTGACAAAATGATGGCGGACTCTTGCCTTCACGCATCAATGGTAAAAGGTAGTAACGATCAACTTCTATTATTTCATTTAAAACTCTAATGGGTTGACGTAAATTCACATTTTCTTTAAATTACTTACTTATTATTATGTTTGTTTTGTTTTAAATGACAGTTCATGCTCTACGCATATGTCACTTTTAAATGTTCCATATGAGTTTGTTTGTAATGCTTTCACGCCTTAACTACTCGACCATCATGAAAATGTGCAAACACGCTGTCAAGCATACAGAAAAGGACATAGGGCTTATCCGGTAAAAAAGTACTTCCCGATAGTCCATTTTTTTTTAATGACTGTGCTGTTGTTCCCCGGTGGTCATTCCACGGGCTGCCCATCCAAATCGAGACCAGAGCCAACTTTGTAAAGTTCATTTTCAAAATTGACCTCGCCAGGAATCGAACCCTAAGACGTTAGGCCCCTTACCCTTACCATCACTTACCACTCATAAAACAGGCTCGTCAAATGAAATGAAAATTCATGTGACCACGCAAGTAGGTATTATTTAAACGCATGTTCTTTTCCGTTTTCTCTATTCCTCAGTGATTAAACATTCAACTAGGAATTTTATTAAAATCAAAATCAAAATCAAAATATTTATTTATCAATTAGGTTTCTACAAGAAACTCTTATGATCGTCATTATTAATTTAAATTTACCAGGGTTTCCTATTATTAAACCGAATCTATATTAAAGCTAAAAATTTATATTATAAAACAAAGTCCTCCGCCGCGTCTGTCTACCTATCTGTCTGTTCGCGATAAACTCAAAGATAGAGTAGTTGTCGATGAAGGTTTTAGTATATACCTAATTTACAAAGTTAGGCGGGCAGCAGCTAGTTTAATTATATTTATAGTAAAATTAATGTTTCATAATATATTATTATCGTTTAAAAGCGGTCTTGAAAAAACTGTTTACTGGTGTACTTGATATTATCCTACGTACATGCTTGAAACGGAACGTAAACTGTCAAGTGTCATCTGACAGTAAAAGTCATGTGCGAGAACTGACTGACAGCTGACAGTAGTTCTTATTTTCGTTTCTAAATTTCTAATTTTTAGGCATAATAAACAGATATTTAATGTTATTTAGCTTTTAACAATGGATTCGTATGAAAACGTTTATAAGAATATTTGCCGAATATGTTTAGGACACGGCAACAGTGAAAACATGGTGTCTTTAATTGATAATAATAAAGACGATGGACTTAGCAATTATGGCAAAGTAGTGTTGACTTTTACAGATGTTTTAATAAAAGTAAATGACTATTTACCTAAATTTATGTGTAAGAATTGTTTAATTTTGATGAAGCAAGCCGTGTACTTCAAATTAAAGTGTGAGTCGAGTTACAGGAAGTTAGAAAAATTGATTAAAAATAACGATGTGAGTGAGAAAAATTTTATAGAAAAAATTGTCGAATACACAATGTTTATTGGGTTTTTTTCCGAATGTGATTATGAAAAACTTTCCAGCCAGTATCATTTCGACAATAAACCCAATAATTTAAATGAAAATTCCAATATTGCCAGTGAAATAAACATGAATTCTACTAATACGGAACAAACGAAAACAAAACAACCGAATGACCTAAATGAAGATGGAAATTCTCTTGAATATTCAGACACAGAACCAAATGACAAATTAAATTCAGACGGTATTCTAGATAAACTTGAAAATATGAATGATAAACAACCGAAATCGTTGAAAAAATTCAACGACAATTATAAAAGCAATGTAATGAAGCGGCTATTAAAATTGAAAGCGTTAAAAAGAAAACACATGATACGGTTAAGAGCTAAAAAGAAGACAAAAGATACTGTAAACTCTAATGAGAAAATTCAAAAATTAATATGCACAATATGTAGAAAAGTTCTCTCAAATCAAAATACATTAGATCATCATATGCAAAGACATAACGGCTGTAGATATATATGCGAACATTGTGGAAAAGGTTTTCCAGTACTTGCCGAGTTACAAATACATCAGGTAGCCCTCCACGGTATCGGACCATATTTGGAATGCCAACAATGTCCGTTTAAAGCGGCGAGAAAGTGCGATTTAACTGAACATGAGAGACTACATACAGGGGAAAGACCGTATACTTGTGACAAATGCGGTCTCACGTTCCGCAGAAGAGGTATATGGAGAAAACATCTAACCTATCATATGGAAAAGAAAATTGAATGCCAACATTGTCCGAGAAGGTTCCACCAGCGTAGCGAAATGTTAGCTCACACGAATAATGTACACGAAAGGTTGTATCTGTATTTGTGTAATAAATGCGGAGTGACATATGCCAGACCTGCCACAGTGAGACGTCACTTAACCGACAGACACGGTATACCGAGAGAAATGCAAGGAAAAATTATGAGAATCAATAAAGGAAAGGGAATGGATTTTCCAGGGTAACTTTAAACTGTGGGTTGTATGTAAAATGTAAAAATAAATCTTGCGTATACATAAATAATTTAATGTTTTTTTATTTATTGATTAACTATTTATATATTTGCTAAATAATTCTTTTTTTTTAATAGAATATGAATGTAATGTATTGATCACATATTTAAATTATAATAAAGGACCAATAAAAAAAATTGTATGGGAACGGTCCTTTATCTATACTAATATTATAAAGAGGAAAGATTTGTTTGTTTGTTTACATTGAATAGGTTCCGAAACTACTGAACTGATTTGAAAAATTCTTTTACTGTTGCACAGCTAAATTATCAGCGAGTAACATAATTATATTTCATAAAGTTACACGGGCGAAGCCGCGTGCAACAGCTAGTCTGTCTGTTTGCGATAAGCTCAAAAACTACTGCACCGATTTTCATGCTGTTTTCACCAATGGACATTGTTTTATAATTGAACGCGGACGAAGTCGCGGGCAACAGCTAGTCCTTACTTCCTTACTAATATTATAAATGCGAAAGTAACTGTCTATCTGTCTCGCTTTCACGCGAAAACTACTGAACCGATTTAAATGAAATTTGGTACACAGGTAGTCTAGAGCCTGAGAAAGGACATAGGCTACTTTTTAATTCAACAAAAAGGGTTTAAAGGGGAGATAAAGGGTTGTATGGAAGTATCGTCATTTTTAAAGCTAATGCGAAAAAAGGGTTGTAAGAGGTTGAAAGTGGGAGGTAAAAGGTTGTATCGTCATTTTTAAAGCTAGAAGATTGAAACTTACTTTTTATGCTACAGATTAGATATAAATAAATATTAATGCGAAAAAAGGGTTGAAAGGGGGATAAAAGGTTGTATGGAAGTATCGTCGATTTTAAAGCTGTCTGTGCCTGGTACCTTTTCACGCCTTAATTACTCAACCGATCATCATGAAATTTGTCATACAAGTTGTCAGGGATACAAGAAAGGTACCTTTCATCCAGAAAAAAAGTACCCACTGTCCGCAAAGGGATCTTCTAAAATAAAATAAAAAAATAACGCCTGGCAACAAAAAGTTAAGCGTTATATTGTTTACATTTGTTTTATTTTTCTACGCGGACGAAGTCGCGGGCACTAGCTAGTATAATATAACTCATGCTTACCAAGCCTTCTACACTTTGTCATAAAATAATCGGGTAAACTTTCGGTTTGTCAGAAAACAGAAGTCCCCATTGGTGTAGAGTATTACCTAACTATATTGTGGAGGCACTATTTTATATTCTGGAACAGCTGAAGGAACGCCTATGGACTGTACCAAAAGAAGAGTTGTTATAATTAATTTATTGAATCCTCACATAAATTTATTTAAAAGACGTTAATGGCTGTTCGCAGTTTTTACGAGCCCATTTAGCTTGCCCGACGGCGACGATACAAATTTATTTTGTGAAACAATTGTTTTTTGGCTACAGAAGTAGGTACGTGTGAAGTTATTTTCAAATTCTCAAAAATAAATTATTAAATTCTTATGGACGAAACACACGATCAGTCCATCGCGTCAAATTGACTGACGTGAAGCCAAAATTTGATCGTGAATGGTACAAACTGATGGCTTGATGTCAAACACTGGATTTCAAATCGCGCCGTTGCGTCACGTCAGTTCATCGCACCAACTGATCGTGAGTGTAGAAACCAAGGAGGATAGAATACATTTCTATCCTCCTTGGTAGACAACACTACGACGTGGCAAACGCATGAATTACAGAAAATTGGACTGACCGTGTGTGGGCACAATTTTTGGCTTGGCTCCATTTGATTTAAGTCATTTGGAGCCACGTCAAACGATTGATCGTGGATTTCGTCCATTAGTAAAAAAATAATAATACATAGGTTAGGTACCTATAAAAGCCTATGTACCTACTTATAAGCGCACAGCCATAATTACTAAGTCTGTTCAGCGAGTTGGGTGCTGATTGATGCTGATACTGATATATTTAATTGTAAATCGACAGAAATTAAGCGTAAATTGACAGCTATACTATTTAACTGAGTGTTTTTCTTTTCTTTTCATTTTGTTCTCTTTTTCTCATTATTTTATTTAAGTTATGTTATATTAATTACTATATTATTATTAATAATTACAAATGATAATACGAAATTAAACCTCAGTGGTTTTTAGTGTTATCATTTTACATGTTAGTTTATATATTAGCCCTTAAAATTGTTAAAATTATAAATAAAAAAAAATGTTATAGTTATGCATATGTTGTCATTCGTCACAATTTCTATTTTGTAATTTATTTGTGTATACCTTAAAATTGCCTTGTATTACCTATGCCTATTATAAGTTTTTTGTTTGTGCTGTTGGTGTACCTTTTGAAAAAAAAAAGTCTGAAAGCTGAAATTTGGTACATACATAGCTTTATTTTATAACTTCTATTTAAGAAAGGATTTTTGAAAATTTCAACTTCGTGTTGTTGGTTTGTTTGGTAGAGAACGCGGACGAAATCGCGGGCACCAGCTAGTTTATAATATTAGTAAGTTTGTACTATATTAAAGACATTCTAAATTTAAACTTGATTTAACCTATTTATTTATTATCATTGACGCGTGGAGTTTAATTAAGGCTTTTGAACCGTAAACAGCTTATATTAAATCCCATAATTGTCTATTTAGGAATCTTAAATGTGGGTTGCTGAGCGTTAAACGGCCACTGTTGAAATTTCCACTAAGAATATAAGCACTATGAAGTAAAATTAGGTACGGGTTTGGTGGCCATTTTGTAAAATGGCGGCGATATTCCCACGGTAGACTTTTAATCTTCTACAGGTAGGGTAGTTATAAAATCTTTTGTCCTGACTATTATACTAAGTCTAGATAGCTAATATTTGGAACAGTGGTACCTATATTTTTATAGCGTAGGTAAGTATAGATATTAACTAAGAAAGGATTTTTGAAAATTTCAACTAAATAGTTGAAGTAAAAGCTATGTTCCAAATTTCAGCTTTCTAGACTTAGCGCCTCTTTCACCAACTACAAGTAAGTGTTGATTAGTTACTTTTAGAAATAATATTATTTTTAATTAAATTATTCACTCGGTTTAGTGCATCCATCGATAGCTGATTTTTTATTATTATTTTCTATTTAATTTTTGGGACGTTTACCGTACAAACAAATGTATATCAGCTCCATCATCCCCGGTTACCGGTGACTTTAAATGACAGTTGGGCCTACTTGACGTTGGTGAAAGAGGCGTTTAGTAATTTTGGCTGTGCGTTGATAATCAGATAGGTCAGGAAGCATATTCAAAGACGTAGGTATTCTAAAACATATTGGTAGTACTACTAGTAATAATGTTAGTTACTCTAAAATAATTTTATCAATTAAATAAACAATTGGGAAAAGTCAGTATTTTTTTTTATACAAAAGTTACTTACTCAAGTTTTTTAAGAGTACTATCCCAAATATAAGTAAGTTCTCGTAACATTAAATAAATTGAACCAGAAATAGTTTTCTTTTACACACGAACGTAGCAAACCCCTTAGAAACATTTATGTGCACATTAGGAAAAAACTCAGTCCATTTGGCCTTCAAAGCCAAGATGGTTAACCCTATTTCACCGGCAAACATTACAAGTGGGGTCGCAACGGCCAGGGATTTAGCTCAGGTAAGCGACGGCCACCCCGTGGGACCTGGCCAGCTATCATTCTAACGCCGAACGCGGTCTAAGTCAATTACTTTAAGAGGTTGTACTTTTTTGATGCGTTATGTAGGTTTTTTTATATATAGCATTATAGAAAAGGGTGATTTTTTTTAAACAATTTAAGGGTCAGTTCACACCGGAACGCGCCGCACCTCGCTCTTTTCAACCGACTTCAAAAAAAGGAGGAGGTTCTCAATTCCACGGTTTTTTTTATGTTTGTTACCTCAGAACTTTCGATTGGGTGAAAGGATTTTGTTGATTTTTTTTATTTGAAAGCTGGTGCTTCCCGTGTGGTCCCATTTCGATTTGGCCCAGTTCTGACAATGGCATCCATGAGAAAACGGTTTAAAGTCGGTTTTTTTTTGTTAAAAAGAGTTATTGTTATATTATTACAGACAGAATTATAGAAGTGCCATTTTTTTAACTTAAGGATCAATTCACACCGGAACGCGCCGCGCCTCGCTCTTTTTAACCGACTTCAAAAAAAGGGTTCTCAATTCGACGGTTTTTTTTATGTTTGTTACCTCAGACCTTTCGACTGGGTGAAAGGATTTTGTTGATTTTTTTTATTTGAAAGCTGGTGCTTCCCGTGTGGTCCCATTTCAATTTGGCCCAGTTCTGACAATGGCATCCATGAGAAAACGGTTTGAAGTCGGTTTTTTTTTTGTTAAAAAGAGTTATTGTTATATTATTAGAGATAGAATTATAGAAAAGTGTCATTTTTTTAACTTAACTTAAGGGTCAGTTCACACCCGAACGCGCCGCGCCTCACTCTCTTTAAGGTAGCTATAGACTAGATAACTTATTTATTACAAATAATCTCTGGTACAGACTGTACCTAACAGCCCGAGGCATGCCTGTGGACTGTACAGCACAGTCCACAGGCATTCTTTGGGCTGTTTCAGATTATAAACAAGCTATAATTAGAAATTATAAACTAACCCCCTAGTTTCTATTGAGCCAAAACTTACTGCAGCAACTTACTGCTGCTTACAGCAACTTACTGCTGCTTACAGCAGTAAGTTGCTGCAGTAAGTTTTGGCTCTTACATCAAGTAGTCTGCGGAACTTAATCCGCAGACTACTTCCGTAGCACCAGGTCATGGTTGCTATGTGTCATGTAAATACCATCGAAGTGACAGTAACTATACCAAATTTCACATCAATCGAACATGTGGAAGTTATTGAAATCCCTTCGTTAACTAGGAAGTAGGCTGCAAGAGAGTTTAACTTAAATACCATACTCAAATTTTAGACTCACAGCAGGTTTTGTTGTTATATATTGCTGTCGTTGTCCTTATTGTGACAACGAGGTAGGACCTTAATAGCTTATAATAATATATTACGTCACAGTTAGGCAAAGGTCTCGGCTGAAATGAGCATCAAGGTGCTACGGAGGGTTGTATATGATTCACAAAGTTAACCATGGGGCTGGGAAGGTCGCTCAGCTGAGTGAAGTCTGCAGTGCTTGGTTTAACCATTCCTGGTTGTGGACTAAAAATGAAAATCACAGTGAAGGAGAGCATTTGAGTTAACGAAAAGACTGAATATACTTAACTTTTGACAGCGTCAGCAAGACTTACGCTAGAAGGAGCGTTCTTCTCTTTGTCTTTTTATTTTTCTTTATTTTATTGAATATTAGCTGGCGCCCTACTATAAAAAAACCATCTTTTTTTACTATAAAAAAAACCAATATAAAAAGAAAACAATAAATAAAATTATTGTTAACCACGAAGCTTAGGGCCTCTTTCACCATCTGTCAAGTAGGCTAACCGTCATTTAAAGTCACCGGTCACCGGGGATCATGGAGCTGATATACTTTTGTTTGTACGGTAAAAGTCCCAAAAATTAAAAAGAAAATAATAAAAAAAATCGCCTATCGAAGGATGCACTAAACCGAGTGCATAATTTAATAAAACATAAAATAATTTCTAAAAGTAACTATTCAACACTTTACTTGTAGTTGGTGAAAGAGGCCCTTAACCAAGGAAATAATAACATTTAAATTAGTTCAAAGAATTTAGCTATAAGTCGGATATAATGAGACGTATCTTACAATAAGTACATACCCCAGAGACGGCAACCGCGTTGCTGGTTCCACCGCTCGGTATGCAAATTAATACGTCTAGCTACCAGTTTGATGACGTAATCTTAGACACATTACGGTCTGTTTTTTAATCTCAGACAAAAATGACACATGCAAATGTCAACTTTGCATATAATGATACCATGAAATGACATGAAATGTATGTAATGCATGTCAAATGTAATGTCATTTTTGTCTGAGATTAAAAAACAAACAATAAATACCGTTACTAGCACTGGCCGGCGAGTTTTTAGTTACAGATGACGTCACGGGAATGTGTCTAGGTCCTTACGCATTGCGGGGATTAGGTATAATGATTAACTTGATGAAGGCACTTCGAACAAGAGCCTATAGAATATACTATCAGAAAGTTTTTAGGACCTAAAATACTTAATTGAAGTTTTGAATTGAATTGAAGTAACAAAATATATTGTTAAAAATCTGATACACTCTATGTACAGTCGGGGTAAGAAAAGGTTTGTCACCTTAAAGTCACCTTAAGTCGCTATTTGGTTGCATCATGGCAAATTATCAGTCGTGCCACAATTTCATGTAAAACGTCTGTCAGTGGCACTAAAAGTTTACGACTTGATTTGATAAAGGAATGAATTTGAAAACTGACGAAGGTTTTTGTACCCCGACTGTACTTATCTACGCCTCCAAACATTAAACATATCAGTCTCCTCACATAACTGCCGTCATCAATGTATATATAATAGGTACTATATAAATATTTCTGCTTTTCTAAACTGTTTGAAGAGCTTACGGAAAATTCATAATGAATTCAATTTATAATGAAACCATCAAAGTTTTCGGAACATACAGAAGCTATTGAATAATAATGATGTTTGTTCTTTATAACTTGACGAGTTTGTATTGAGTCTATAGTATTGCACTTCAAGCTACATATTTTTAAAAAGTAATTATCGATACATATTAAAAAATAAGTAGCTATCCTCTTTCTTTGCTAATTTCTTCTAAATTACCCGAGGATCTTAGTACGGAAACAACGATAAACGAGGAAGGTTTTGCTATTTAATTTGCGGAAAAAAAATTGAATCTATGCCTAGATGGAGACGAGGCGCTTGTAATAAATAACATTATTCTCGAACCTTAATAGTTTGAATTACATATTTAATATAGGAAATAATTTCATTAGGTGCTTTGTTATTTAATTTGTTGTTAAGTGATACAAAAAACTTAATTTTACAAGTACATAATAAAAAATATTTGTTAATATATTATAAAAAATAATAAATAAATAGTTCATAATATACATTTATTGAATAAAAAAGATTTATGTTTTACTTTAATTTTTTATTCCAGGTTCTATATCTAGGTTACCTAGTCAGATCAACCAAAAATTACAATTGTATTGGCTTGTAAATAAATGTTGGTACGAGTACCTACCATCATTTTTTTTGGTAAATTTTTTTTATATTATTTTATGATTTACTTAGTGTTATTTATTAGTATTTATATTAGTTAGCATTACATTGTATTATTTATTTATTAACAGCTAGTAATTATAATTTTAAAAACTTGTTTTTTTTTTTTACAAAAACTTGACAAGAGCGCCCGGGCTCTTTATTAACTTGTCACGCTATACAATTGTTATGTCTTGTTTGCCTAACCCAATTACTGAACAGAATTTGTTCATAATGTTACTAACTGTGTTTAGAAAGCAAACAGCTGGCAGACAGCACTTGTGCTTTACATGTTAATTTGTAAGATTCTACATTTATGCACCGATGCGTTCCACACAAAGGCAACTTGCATTGTCATTTGTTAGTTGAATGTTGTCGACATGTTCTGTTAATAACAAACTTGATGATTGCTCTGCAAACTGAGTCAGGTTGTTTTCGATTCAATATTCTCAGTAGCTCAGATAGATCGTCTCGTAAAAGAGAACCGACATTTTTACGTGTAAGCGCCTATTTCACAAACGTCAATTAGGCCAAACTGTCATTTAAAGTCACCGGTAATCGGGAATAATTTAGCTGATATATGTACCTTTGTTTGTACGGTAAAAGTCACAAACATTAAAAAGAAAATAATAAAAAAAATTCGCCTATCGAATGATGCAGTAAACCGAGTGCATAATTCAATATAACAGAAAATGATTTCTAAAAGTAAGTAATGAACATTTTACTTGTAATTGGTGAAAGAGGCCCTAAGTCTTTAAATTTGCTTCCATAGTGAAATGCAATTTAGAAAACTTATGATAACAACATCGGGAGACAACAAAACTACCTGAGATAATCAGAGCCTTTGACCTATAAATAAATTCAAAAGTGTAATCAAAACCAAACTCCTTTCGTAAGGCTGATAAAATCTCTGATTATTATTTAAGCGATAATGAAGCCTCCATTTAAGCGACACGGTTACCGGTGACTTTAAATGACAGTTTGGCCTACTTGACGTTTGAGAAAGAGGCGCTTAGATTAATTATTGGTCTAAAAACAATAGCTCCGTGAATGCGGCAACTCATTATTTTAGTGTGTGTGACATCGTCTCTTTTTATCACATTTTACACAGTTTCATATTTTTACACAGTTTCACTGCGCAAACTGGTATTTTATTATGCCCAAAGTTTAATAAAACATTCGGCACGTACACGTTACAGACAGCTTGCAGTGTGACTGGCTCGAGTACGCCAACTTCGGCGTAGTATTTGTTGCCGCATTTAACAAGTACGCCGACGGTATCTAGTCGAGCGCAGCGAGACCAATTATTTATTAATCTAAGGTATGCGTTATATAAATTTGAGTGTCATGTTTTGAACTCTTTTTGAAGCCAAACTTTGAACATTGTTATACTCACAAGCCTGATGTCGGTAATGTTATATGCTGCTAGCGCCGGCACTACACAATAGAAAACTGCCTAAACCAAGTTACAAAACAAACAGGTCCATAACGAATCTCTAGATTTCAAACACATATCTCATGTATACCTACTATAATACATTACTCTTCGTTATATTGTGGCAAAATGTAAGGAAAAAAAGTACAAATAAATACGAGCTTTCCCTTTTATCCAGGAATGCAATATAGGTATGTAGTGGCTACGGTGACTTCCCGTTACATCTATGTTAATCTCTTGCAAAATAAATAATAATAATCATCAATATCAATACTAATAATAAATCTGTAAGGGTCATGGTCGGTCATGGAGTAATTTACTTTGTTTTCAGAGATATCGTGTTTATAGGCTCTATACATGATACTGAAACTAAATTGACGATTTTTAGATTTTTTTTTCTGTATGTATGTATGTATGTATGTATGTTCCTCCATAACTCTTAAACGAATTAACTGATTTTCATGAAACTTGGTAGATAAACATTCAGACGTACAGGCCACAGGATAGGCTACTTTTCTTTTTCAACGCGGACGAAGTCGCGGGCGCCAGCTAGTAATAAATACATATCTTCAGACATTCCACTGAGCACCATCTAGTTGCACAGTAAGCAACTACTTAATACTTGTATTGTGGATACCAGACAGTTGATATACTAGGAGGAAAGATTTGATTGTTTGTTTGTTTGTCACTGGACCGATTTGAAATATTCTTTCACTGTTGGGAAGCTATATTATCAGCTATATTTTATAAAGTCACGCGGACGACGTCGCGTGCAACAGTTAGGCGAAAAGTATATTTTTGCAATTGTTATCTATGAGAAAGTGAAACGCTTTTGTGTTTCGTATTGAAACATTCTCATTGATATCTATACTAATATTATAAAGAGTGAACATTTGTATTTTTGTATGTTTGTAATGAATTTAGGGACACTTTAATTCTTGTGTTTTTACAAATTTTCATCTACCGTTTTTATCTATATTATGATGTTTTATTTGATGCGTCTCAAATGAAATTAGGTCAAACGGGAACAACCTTGCCTCGAGTTCCACGCAGCTAACACAATTCCGTGTACCAACATTATTATTACGTTTTACCTTACTTTATGACGACAGTGTACTATTAATCTTGATTTTCTTGCTTTGATCATCGTGTTGGTATTGTGTGTCAAAACAGTGTTTGTATTTAATAAATACAACATTCAATCTAATATTATTTCGCTTACCACAAAATGTTGTTGACACAGAAAAAGCTAACAGAAAGTAAAAAAAGCGTCTATTTTATTATTTACTAGCTGCTGCCGGCGACTTCGCCCGCGTATCTTTGTAAACTATATACTAAAACCTTCTTCGAGAACCACTCTACCCATTGGTGAAAACAGCATGAAAATCGGTGCAGTATTTTTTGAGTTTATAGCGAACAGACAGATAGACGCGGTGTTGTTTTATAATATGTATGATTAGTCTTTCGCTGCTTCGTTGAATTGAAATAAATAAATAAATAAATTTATTTTAGGACTAGCTGGCGCCCGCGACTTCGTTTACGTTGAAAAAGAAAAAAGTAGCCTATCCTGTGTCCCGTACGTCTAATTGTTTAGGTACCAAGTTTCATGAAAATCAGTTAATTCGTTTAAGAGTTATGGAGGAACATATATACAGAAGAAGTTCTAAAAATGGTCAATTTAGTTACAGTATCATGTATAGAGCCTATAAACACGATATCTCTGAAAACAAAGTAACTTACTCCATGACCAACCCTTACACAATTATTATTAGTATCGATTGATTGTATACGAATGTCTAAAGACCAAGGTTTACAATCTAAAGACCAAGGTGCAGAAACGTGACTCACGGCAGGACTGGTCCACAAGTTCAGTCGCTCAGCGTTCTATGGAGCTATTGGTGGATAAGCTCAGAAATTCTGAAATCAGCAAACTGAAGTGGCAGTGGGCCGGTCACATGTGTCGCAGAGCGGATAACCGATGGTTTAGATCAGGGGTCTCCAAACTACGGCCCGCGGGCCAAATCCGGCCCACCAGTGCCATCAATCCGGCCCGCGACAGCTTAAGACTAGTGTCATCAATCTGGCCCACAACAGCCAATGTTTTACTGTTGTTGCTATTGCTGTGATAAGTTGAATGGAAGATAATGAAAACACAGAATGATAATTACTCGGTTTTATTTACTTACAAGGTAAAACTTTTCGACAGAAATGATGAAGCAGAAAACTCAAAATTAATCCCACTAATAAAACAAAAAAAACACTAATGAGATTTATGTAATTGTGATTTTCCACCGACAACTGTTTGTAATTGTGGATTAATTTTAGTTGTACAAGACTAATTATTAAAAGAGATTTAAGATGCTCATCGGTTAATTTAGATATGTAAACATTCTTTGTGTACTTCATCTTGGAAAACGTTTTCTCACACAAGTACGTAGTACCAAAAACAGAAAATAACCCACGAGCAAATTTATGCAAATTATCAAATTGTACCAGTGGAAGACTCTTATAAAATTCCAACAAAGATGAATTTTGATATTTGTTCTTAAACATACGAGTATCACTGCACTGTAAATCAGAAGGACAGAAAAATTGAAATTTTTTTGGCCCTTGGAACACACCGAAAAAATATTATGGCCCTAAGGCTTCCAAGTTTGGAGACCCGTGGTTTAGATTATTTCTCGAATAAAGGCCCAATGAAACACAGTGTAGGATGATAACCTGCGGCCAGGTGGACAGACGACGGGACCCGGGCGGTGGTCTTGGGGGAGACTTTCGGGTACGTAGAGGTTCTGACAGGGGGCGTAGGCCTCCCCGCGCTGGATAGCCGTGGCGAGGCACCGATGTCGTGTCATAACGTCCCTGTGACCCCGTTTATCAACGACCGCGCTAGAAATTCGTTGGATTTTAGCCGTTACGAATCCGGCATAACCCCGCAGTGTCCCCTACACTGCCTGTTATTCAAGAGGAATTCCCAAAGGATCCGAAGAGATCTCTCCCTTCCCCAGAGATCGCTACTACGTACGACCGTACGTGGTAGAGATCTCTGGGTGAGGTGAGAATGGGAAAATAACGAGCCTATTTTTCCATTCTCATCTTATCTTTTATCCTATCAGGATTGAGAATACCTGATGCATTTCTTGCCTTAGGCGTCGTTAGTTTCTTATCGCAATGTGAACCATCAACCTGCCTACGCCTCCTCAAAATAAAAATATAAATACTTTAACCATTTTATTAATAATTTCATTCTTTTCTGACTTGTTTACTTGAGGTACAAAATTAAATATTTAAGGATTAAATTTCTTCAATGTCATAACGTCCTTTGAACTCTTATCTCACTTTGAGATACTTTTAGAAGTACCTAACTCAGGGCTTCAATAGAATTTTCGTATTGAAATCAACAGGTACATAAAGGCTTCGTTAACGAAAAGTATTTAATGAAGTAATTTCGTAAGCCATAAAAACGTTGGAGCTTTGATATATTTTCCTTTGTATATTATTAGCTTTGATATGTTTGAATAAGAAAAAACCTTATATTAATAAATTTAACTGGATATACGAAAATTATCGACGAGCTATTGGACGTGTGATTCCAGGATCGATTCCCGGCAGGCCAACTTTGGAAATGAATTTTGAATGTTGGCTCTGGTTTGGATCTGGCTACTAACTTGTCTAATTTTTAGAAAAAAAAAAGCATTTTTATGTAAAGTTCGTCAGACAGGCTGACAGTCCACTTGGTGGTATAGGTGCTGCAAATGCGCTATCAACCTGTCAGCGAAGAATTTTGACGTGAAAACATTTTTTTTTGAAAAATACGCATTTTTTAAATGGGAAAAGTCCATTGAACTCGCGACACTGTCATTTAATGTAATGTTTTTTGTGAAGCTTAACATTCTGACATGTTCACTTCTGACATTTTTTTTTATAAATATATGGCATATATAAATAAATAATACGCCCAAAGACGGTCTGTCCATCGGTTGGGATTTTAATAAGACGTTTTGGAGTTTATCGCGAACAGACAGTCAGAAAGACAAGGCAGAGGACTTTGTTTTATAAAATGCAAGGATATACAAGGATAAAATTTACAAAATAATACGCAACATCTTCCAAGTCTCCACGGGCGCTTTAAACTCAAAAAGACTGTGTAAGTAAGTAATAAACAAATTTGTAGAAATTTCTACCTCTTCATACAACGAAAGCATTGTTGCCTTACTTTATTAAATTCTCTGCCAAGGGAAGGCCCTTTGTGGATATTTAACTAAAGGATCTATTGTGGCTACTTCTGTTTAAGATTCACTTCCATAACAAATTCTATTCAAATAAAGTAAGCTTAGGAAATGTGTGTTAATGGAAATTCTCTTCATTTACTTGAGTAAATGACGTTTGTGAAATAGGCCAAACTGTCATTTAAAGTTACCGGTAACCGGGAATAATTTAGCTGATATACCTTTGTTTATACGGTAAAAGTCACAAACATTAAATAGAAAATAATAAAAAAAATTCGCCCATCGAATGATGCAGTAAACCGAGTGCATAATTCAATAAAACAGAAAATGATTTCTAAAAGTAACTAATCAACACTTTACTTGTAGTTCGTGAAAGAGGCCCTAAGACGTTTAATAGAAGGTTGTTTTTTTTTTTTCATATTATTTATTTATAATTATTATCATGATACTGTGACAAAAATACGAATTACAAGTAAAGTGTTGATTAGTTACTTTTAGAAATAATTTTATGTTTTATTAAATTATGCACTCGGTTTAGTGCAACCTTCGATAGGCGATTTTTTTTGAATTTTCTTTTTAATGTCTCAACTTTTACCGTACAAACAAAGGTATATCAGCTCCAATATCCCCGGTGACCGGTGACTTTAAATGACAGTTAGCCTACTTGACAGATGGTGAAAGAGGCCCTTAGATTGTTTATTATGGATTTAGTCTGTAGCGTATCACCCCAGGAATTTCACGGATTTTTGAAATTTATATACACAAAATACTCCTTCGTTTTAACTCTCTTTCCATTAGTGAAAACCTCATAAAAATCCGTTGCGTATTTTGAGTTCTAATTTTGTTCTCTTTTTCTCATTATTTTATTTTATTTAAGTTTATGTTATATTAATTGTTATATGCATATGTTGTCATTCGTCACAATTTCTATTTTGAAATTTATCTGTGTATACCTTAAAATTGCCTTGTGTTACCTATACCTATTATAAGTTTTTTGTTTGTGCTGTTGGTGTACCTTTTGAAAAATAAAATAAATAAATTTGCAGAAAAAATGCACCCCTATTCTTAATCATTAATCCTAGATTATTCACAAGCATGGTGTTGCTTGTGTTAACCTAGGCGACGGTAGCTACCTACCATCAACTAGACAGTCAGCCTGTCTGTCGATAATATATAAAAAAAACGTACGAAGCCCGGAGGACCTCGCTAGTTTTATATATAAAAATCAATAGCCGTGCGTTACTATCTCAAAAACTCAAGAAGACCGTAGGTCGCTATTGTTAAGATGATGATGATCAATAACCTTCTATGTGAGGTAATTTATTTATTAACACATCCAAAACACATCTATAAACATATTCAAAAAAACTTGCTTCTCGCGACATAAAAGTCCAGAAAATTTTAATTCTGTCAAAAAAACTCATACGAAGTAACAATATTAATCAAACCACTTTATCGATACCTTAATTCGCAAAACGAATAACTCCACTTTTGGTTGAAAATGACTTTTTGATATGGGAGAAACCTAATGACGATTAGAATTTAATTTTTAAAAGGTCTATCGGTAAACACGAGCCATAATTTCCAATGCAAAATTGTCTTTTTTCTTTTCTTGTATCATACAAAAAAAAATTATAACGTTTTAAATTTATAACGATAGTCTCCCCTGTAAAGTTTGGCTCAGAGGAGTTACTCGTACGATGACGACCTCTCTTCATTCACCGAATGAATCTGAACGAGTGATCACCTCTTTTTAAAACGTCACAGAGCACTTTTCAATTAACTTTCGACATAAATAGTAGACGCTAACATATCAAAAATTAATGTTTTCCATAAATTAAATTAAATTTTCCAAAAATAATTTGAGTATAGTAAATTATAAGCTCGAAAGAGATTGTATCCAGGTGGCAACGTGCCCAGCGTGCTGGTGGCGTTATCTTGCCCGATAAAGTAGCGATAATCCGCTGAACGAGATTGCAACCAGCCTAGCTCGCTCATACCTCTTGTTATTCATTGAGGGTAGGAATCATACTGAATACGAGTATCTGTAGTTTTTATATTAGTCTAACTACGTAAACAATAAATTCGTTCCTTCAATCAAATTAGCTATTCTTTTCTATATTATTTAACTAGCTGGCGCCCGCGACTTCGTCCGCGTTGAAAAAGAAAATAGGCTATCCTGTGTCCCGTACGTCTTAATGTTTAATCTAACAAGTTTCATGAAAATCAGTTAATTCTTTTAAGAGTTATGGAGGAACATACATACATACATACATACATACATACATACATACATACATACATACATACATACATACATACATACATACATACATACATACATACATACATACATACATACATACATACATACATACATACATACATACATACATACATACATACATACATACATACATACATACATACATACATACATACATACATACATACATACATACATACATACATACATACATACATACATACATACATACATACATACATACATACATACATACATACATACATACATACATACATACATACATACATACATACATACATACATACATACATACATACATACATACATACATACATACATACATACATACATACATACATACATACATACATACATACATACATACATACATACATACATACATACATACATACATACATACATACATACATACATACATACATACATACATACATACATACATACATACATACATACATACATACATACATACATACATACATACATACATACATACATACATACATACATACATACATACATACATACATACATACATACATACATACATACATACATACATACATACATACATACATACATACATACATACATACATACATACATACATACATACATACATACATACATACATACATACATACATACATACATACATACATACATACATACATACATACATACATACATACATACATACATACATACATACATACATACATACATACATACATACATACATACATACATACATACATACATACATACATACATACATACATACATACATACATACATACATACATACATACATACATACATACATACATACATACATACATACATACATACATACATACATACATACATACATACATACATACATACATACATACATACATACATACATACATACATACATACATACATACATACATACATACATACATACATACATACATACATACATACATACATACATACATACATACATACATACATACATACATACATACATACATACATACATACATACATACATACATACATACATACATACATACATACATACATACATACATACATACATACATACATACATACATACATACATACATACATACATACATACATACATACATACATACATACATACATACATACATACATACATACATACATACATACATACATACATACATACATACATACATACATACATACATACATACATACATACATACATACATACATACATACATACATACATACATACATACATACATACATACATACATACATACATACATACATACATACATACATACATACATACATACATACATACATACATACATACATACATACATACATACATACATACATACATACATACATACATACATACATACATACATACATACATACATACATACATACATACATACATACATACATACATACATACATACATACATACATACATACATACATACATACATACATACATACATACATACATACATACATACATACATACATACATACATACATACATACATACATACATACATACATACATACATACATACATACATACATACATACATACATACATACATACATACATACATACATACATACATACATACATACATACATACATACATACATACATACATACATACATACATACATACATACATACATACATACATACATACATACATACATACATACATACATACATACATACATACATACATACATACATACATACATACATACATACATACATACATACATACATACATACATACATACATACATACATACATACATACATACATACATACATACATACATACATACATACATACATACATACATACATACATACATACATACATACATACATACATACATACATACATACATACATACATACATACATACATACATACATACATACATACATACATACATACATACATACATACATACATACATACATACATACATACATACATACATACATACATACATACATACATACATACATACATACATACATACATACATACATACATACATACATACATACATACATACATACATACATACATACATACATACATACATACATACATACATACATACGTATCATGTTTTAGTATTGACTGATGAAGGCAGCGCTTTTCCACGATCTTACCTGTTGTGAGGTGCAGTTGCGGCCGAAGGTGGACCACGCTTACCTAGTAAATGCCCATTTACCTAAATTTTTGAAAACCCCGAGGTTGTAATTTTGAGCAAACACAGACGCAGGCAATGAGTTCCACTCCTTAGCAGTTTGGACAAGGAATATGGAACTGTAAGGTTTCGCTAAAGACCGAGGAACATCGACCACGAAGGGATGAAACCACGATTAGTAATCCGCAAGTGAACGGTTCCGGTTGGATTAGTTCGTACAGAATAGATGTATACTCTCAAAATAAGATTAAAACAAAAATATTATAAAATAATATTTCAAGATAAGATTGATACCAATAACAACGACGACAACAACAACAACAACAACAAAAGAGTAATAAATCATATTTTTGACATAAAATTCAATTCCATTTTATTGAAAATTTAATAATATCTTAATTGAAATATTTACTCATAAAGAGTTAAGTAAATAAGTTTAAAAATAATGTGGATATTATTTCAAAATCATAAAGTATACAAAATTAAGCAATAAATCTGCAAAATTTAAATTTTTGAAGACGATTTTTGTCAATTTTCATAACAAAACTAGCTGACCCGGCGAACTTCGTACCGCCTAAAGCTTTGATCTCTTGATCGAAACGCACAACGCTGCGGTAAGCGGAAATATTAGATCTTCTGGGTCGCGGCATTGTTTCACAACATGAGACCAATCGATTTGACAGTTTCTATGTATATGAATTTGTATTTTCTAATGACAGTGAAAAAGTTGTCAACAACGGTTGCTAGGTGCTAGAAATTACGTCTATGACAGGCCTCTTTTTGACGATTTGAAAGTACAATTTCTTTCTATAGTAATTTTCTGTTTATTGTTTTTATTTTTATCGTTAATTTTTTCAATTATAAAAAATAGATATAAACCTATTCTCAGACCTACCAAGTACATATAAAATTTCATCAAAATCGGTTAGCCGTTTCGGAGGAGTTTGGCAACTAACACTGTGTTACGAGAATTTTATACAATATATTAGAAGATAAAAACAACAGTCACTTTTTGTAAAGATTGGCAAGTTGACGGAAGATCGTCGCTTATTGACATAACATTTTTTTTGTAGAATATTTTTAAAATAATTTTTGAAAATCATCTACACAATTTATTAATTAAGTTTTTAACTTTAATGAAGTTCACTATAAAAATAAAGGTTTACAAAGGTACCAAAATATAAACTAAGTCCTAATTTTGGAAGTACTATTGCTCTCTCCATTAAAGTGTATTTACTCGTATTACGTATCTAACATCAATTTCTTAAATAAACACAAACAAAGAAACTTGTCGACAAACTATCATCACGTCTCGTGAGCTTTCACCTTAATGAAGGTTAAACAGCTTTCCGGACCAGCTATTATTTTCGTGCTGCTTACGAAGATGTAAATTATCTGGAAGTGTTTATTTCAAATTTGTTAAATTGTTTTATCTATAGCAGTGGTTCCCAAACTTATTTTGTCTACTGCCCACTTTGAGAGTAAATTATTTTTTAGCGCCCCCATTTTTTCACATTGAAATTACAAATCACCCCCCAAGCCTCTACACAACGCCCCCCCTTTTTTTCTGGGTCTCTTACCGCCCCTCTTTAAGCCTGCAGCGCCCACAAGGGGGCGTTATCGCCCACTTTGGGAAAGACTGATTCTATAGCAAAATCTTAATACATTTTTATATACATAAAACTAGCAATCGATCCCGTCTTCACACGGTTGCAATTTTCGTTTTACGGGACATTTTCCAATTTGTTTTATCTTCATAAGAATCTTCTTCGGACTTTAAAATGATCGAGCCCTTCTTTGATTTTGCGCTTAGCAACATATTTAACTATTTGTTTCAATTAATTATAAAATTCTAGTATTTAATAATAAATTTTCCAGCATCAATACTAATAATAAATCTGTAAGGGTTGGTCATGGAGTAAGTTACTTTGTTTTCAGAGATATCGTCTTTATAGGCTCTATACATTATACTGAAACTAAATTGACCATTTTTAGAATTTTTTTCTGTATATACAGAAATACATATATAAAGAAGTACATACATATGTATGTATGTTCCTCCATAACTCTTAAACAAATTAACTGATTTTCATGAAACTTGGTAGATAAACATTTAGACGTACAGGACACAGGATAGGCTACTTTTTTCTTATTCAACGCGGACGAAGTCGCGGGCGCCAGCTAGTATATTATAAATTTGAATAAAGTAGACCTTTTTTACTTTATATTATACTAGCTGGTGCCCACGACTTCGTCCGCGTTTAAAATGTTATATAGGCTAAAGCCTTTCTCGATAAATGTACTATCCAACACAAAAAGAATTTTTCAATTCAAACCAGTAGTTCCTGAGATTAGCGCGTTCAAACAAACAAACCCTTCAGATATATTGGTATAGATGTTCTTTTCCAAAATTTTATCTATTTTGGTTTTATGTCCTTTGTTGAAAATAAAATATATTCTATTCATCGAAATACTACAATGGAATTTGCGTCACAAATGCCAAAGCGGCACATAAAAAGAACGCCTATGACAGAAACATGGCGGACTCTTGCCTTCACGCGTCAATCGTAAAAGGTAGTAACGATCAACTTCTACTATTTCATTTTAAACTCTAATGGGTGGACGTAAAGTCACATTTTCTTTAAATTCTTGCTTATTATTATGTTTGTTTTGTTTTAAATGACAGTTCACGCTCTACGCATATGTCACTTTTAAATGTTCCATAAAATTCGTAGTGTTTTGTATGGCACGCGGGTTCCATGTTGTAGTAGTTTGATGATTCTATTCTATAATATAAGCAATATTAACAATGGTACTTAAATTTAATAAAATAAATAAAATAACAATTCTTGACACATCTAGTAACTTAAATCCTCGTATCCATCACCCATGCTCGTTGAATAACCCGCTAGTAGTTCCGTGAATAGACTGCAATATATTTTGATCTCTAGAGGCGAAAGATGTGCTAACGGCGTACACTTGGCCAAATGTTTATTGTAAGATGAAAAACACACCACATGTAGTAAGACAAAACACTTAACTAGGGCAACTTTTAAAAATATTATGACGGTAGAACAAACCCCTCCATTTGTCATTGAACCTACCAATTTGTCTTACATAGATTCTGTTAATTATATTTACCTGGCTGCTGCCCGCGACTTCGCCTGCATAACTTTGTAAATTATATACTAAAACCTTCCTCGAGAACCAGTCTATCCATTGGTGAAAACAGCATGAAAATCGGTGCAGTAGTTTTTGAGTTTATCGCAAATAGACAGGCAACCGACTTCCAAAAAAGTAGGAGGTTCTCAATTCGCTTTTTTTATTTGAGAGCTGGTGCTTCCTATGTTGCCCCTTTTCAATTTGGTCCAGTTCTGACAATGGCATCCATGAGAAAACGATTTGAAGTCGGTTTTTTTTTTTGTTAAAAAGAGATATATAATATGTAGTGACTAGCGACCGACCTCGGACGGACGAATTTTTTTTGATGGTCAAATTTTAGTTTTAACCTCAAAAACTAGATTTTGTTTTTATACAAATCTAACTTCTAAGTCGAAAATTCATTAAATTTATTGAACTAAACTTTTTATCAACTCTCAAGTTAATGAAATAATAGTTGAGTAATAATAGGATATGTGTTTGTGTTTCGGTGAGCGAGTAAAGGTCAGCGCCTACCGATGGAGTGGCGGCGAAGCAGTGATATGTTAAGTAAGTACTAGATTGAACACTCCCTACGATGTCTTGCTAAATTCATGTTCCAACGCGGAAGGTGTGCGGGGGTTGGCGGGGGACGGCGCGACAGTAGTCAAGGTCAATACGTCAAGTCGTAGACAACTGAATATTAATATGGCCGACCCGATAAGCACGTCGGTTTTAACAAATTAAATATTAACCTATTAAACGTTTCAATATTAATAAAACTTACCTATGGAACGTCACACCAGCAGTTTTACCAATATTTTTTGTTGTATTTTTGCAATATCTCATCACACAAGACGGCATTTTTACTGGTTTTGAAAATAATAATGCGCCTAATCTCTACGAGCGCGTATGACAGACTGTGAACGGGTAGGACGTCGGAACTCCAATCACTTGGAACACTCATCGCGTCTTGAGTGTTCCATCTAGTACTTACTTAACATATCACTGCGGCGAAGAGACTAAAGCGCTATCAATTGAAAATCGACTTTAGTTTCTTTCGCTGAAGGTTCACCGCGCGCCTTTCGCCCGAGCTTGCCGACGCGAAAGTTTTTTTTTATTATACCACTTTCAATCACATACTGAAGTAACTAAAGTCGATTTTCAAATGAGAGCTCATTTAGTCTCTTCGCCGCCACTCCGTCGGTCGGCGCTGACACTTAGGGATACCAAAGCCTTATTCCTTATTCATTCCTAATATCATCAAGTGGTTGTCAACCTGTCTGTCGAGTTTATGTTAAAAAAGTTTATCTCAATATCTTATTTCATCTCAATATCTTATCTCATCATTGGTATGACTTTCTGACTTCAGCTTACTCCAGCCATAAATTAAAAAAAACATATAAAATTAAAATTTCATAAAAAAAACTACAGTATTTAAAAATGAACAGTTATTTATTAAGTATTTGCCTTAAAACTATTTTATTTACAAAAATTAACAATGACATTATGAGCTTACATATCACAAGTATTTACTAAGTTTATTTACATGGCTTTTTATAGTGAGTAGACACTTAATGAAATATAGTATATAAAACTAATTGGTCAAGTTAAATCAACATCTCGAACTGATGACGTCATTTTAATGATTATATAAACCAAATCTTTTTAAAGTCGAACTTTAAAAAGATTTTCGCTACACGGCTAAGAGCAAACCCTTTAAGCCCGTCACACACGTAGCTATAATATATATTAATATACCTTACTATAAATATATTATTATAGACGATGCTACGAGTATTATATATTTTGCCTTCATTTCATTGATGGCCGTAATATGTCATGCTATACCATATGCAATAATATAAATTACGGTATAATATGTTAGTGACGTCATAGAAATATTTATATTATAGCTGCGTGTGCGGTCATTCCAATATTTGTATAGAAAATATATCGTAATATGCCTTGCTATAATTTATATTAATATATAAATTATAGCTACGTATGTAATGGGCCTCATTAATAATAAAAAAATCAAATCGCCCAATCCGCATGACGAGTGCGGAGGGGGTGCGGGGTAGTGGGAGGGGTTCGCATTCCAACGAGGTGTCAAGTTTACTTGACCGTTCAGTATATTAGGCGGTTTTGGTACTTCAAAACAAACAATAAATATATAGTAGAACAAGAACACAGTAATCTAACTTAATGTCGATAATAATTTACAATATTTATTTTATTCGGACACTCAAACTCAAAAACTACTGCACCGATTTTCATGCTGTTTTCACCAATGGATAAAGTGGTTCTAGAGGAAGGTTTTAGTATATAATTTACAAAGTTACGCAGGCGAAGTCGCAGCCTGCAGCTAGTTATTAATAAAAATATATATTTACGTACTGTTATGTAAACTTGTCAATCATATGTAGCAATCATTGGTTACCAAAATATACTAGATACTACATTTACTTAGCATAGCTTATGGTCCAGTATCCCTCACCTGATTTTTTTTCTGATTACTAACAGGCTGAAAAAAGCCATAATAAAATGCCACTAATAAAAAATCGGCTCACAGGCAGTATTATTTAAAAAGTTCAAATTTGCAGACAATTAACTTTTGTCGTTCCAGGTTTTTTTCTAACTTACTTAATGAGTCCCTAAATGAAGTTTCATCTCTGTACTAATCTAATCTATGGCATGATGGCTACGCTCACGTTTAGAAGTGCGTAGTACGTGCTACGAGTTCCGTAGCATAGCTACGTGCGTAGACCCCACCGTAAAATAAATTGCTTGACTTTGTAGAGTTGGCGCTTTATTATAAAGCTCTGATTTATCTACATAGTATAACGAAGGGCTAGGCGTTATTTCGTGAATTTCCATTTATTTTTGAAGGGTTTGTTGAAAAGTTTACTATATATAAAAAAATAAATGAAATAAAAATAAATATAAAATTTAAAAAAAGGATCACTGGCAATTCTGTATAACAGATGAATTAGGTAAATCTTTCTTTGAAATCTTTAGTCAAAGTTGGTTCTTAAATTATTTTCTTTAAAACATTGTACCGAAACCGCCCATATAAGATAATAAATAATCATAACCAACATAATGATGCAATACATTATTAAGTTTATAACTATGCTAAAATTATCTCTCTCAGATTCATAAATCAAATTTCGATAACAATTTTTAATTAAAAATTCCCATTTAATTCTGTAACAAAATTTTCTGCAACCCACATAATATTAATGGACAAGAATTCATGCACTTTGCATAAATATTTTGAATTTATTCGGACAAAAGCGTATTTTAATAAGTTTATTTAATTTTATACTCAGAAAAAACCATCCGGTGAGTTTTCGGTGTAGCCATAAAAAATCACTAGTTATTTTAGTATTTTTTTTTGGTACAAAAACATATTTTTTCAATTCTTATTGTAAGAGGTGTTTATGATAATAATTCTTTTGATGTTAATTTGTGTAGAATTGCGTCAGATTATTAGATATATAAAGCTACAGTTGTAGATAATTACCTATGAAGTTTATAAACAAAACTGACACATTATTTTGGACTTATTTTTTAAAAAGCGTCGGTGTTTAAGTAAAAATCGTTTTTTTAAACACGTCAACCTTTCAACCCAGCAACAATGGACTTAATGTCCGTTAACAAACAGAAAAAAAGGCAACGCGTACTCCGGAAGTAAGCGGACAAAATGTAGCGCGGTTCAATGAAACGAATTGGTTTGTTTTCGCAAAGGACGGACAGTCCTATTTTTTGTCCGACGAATACCAATATTGTTATTGAAAAGGTGAATACTATCTCAAATTAATGGATTCATTAAAAAAGTCTTATACTAAGAATTTAAAAAAACCCTCACGAATATAATTATTATGTCAGTCTTTCCGTAACATCTTTAATTTTGTGGTTAACGGAATAGGACATTTTGTCCGACGGACAATTCTGTTTGACAAAAATGTGTTCTCTTTAGCTCTCATCGCAAAACTCATCGGTGGTTTATAATTATTATTATTAACCAACGAAAACAATTTAATTTTTTTTTTCATTCAAAACAAATAATGATGCATTTTTATACATATCATATACACAGGTACACAATTACATATAGGTAGTCGGAACCGTGCCTTAATTAGTTTAAAAGTCGGCTTTTAAAGTAACTCTTGCGTGAAATGAAATAAAGAATAACGTACACTATAGAAAAAATGTTAAAATATACATTTTATTTTGACATTGTTAAGGAAATAACTCATCGAAATACTACAATGGAATTTGCGTCACAAATGCCAAAGCGGCACATAAAAAGAACGCCTTTGACAGAATCATGGCGGACTCTTGCCTTCACGCGTCAATGGTAAAAGGTAGTAACGATCAACTTCTACTATTTCATTTTAAACTCTAATGGGCTGACGTAAAGTCACATTTTCATTAAATTAGGTACTTATTTTTTTTGTTTTAAATGACAGTTCATGCTCTACGCATATGTCACTTTTAAATGTTCCATAAAATTCGTAGTGTTTTGTATGGCACGCGGGTTCCATGCTGTAGTAGTTTGATGAAATAACTACAAACTTTTGTTTCAATTTATTAAGGTGAAAATGCTTCCTTATAACATCAAATTTTTAGGGTCAGGTCACACCGATATGCAACGTGACGGAACATACACCTAATCTGTATGTCTACCTGTTTGTCTGTCGACCTTAAAATTAAAAAAATATATAGATAAATAAATAAATAAACATAGTGTCCTTCAAATATAACTTTTGAGTCACGCTTGTAAATTTATATCACTCATGAAAATACGTAAAAAATTAATTAGTATAAAAATTTACGTCCGACTAAGAAGTTGTCATTTCACGCAAAAAGGTACTTTGATACTATACGAGTAGAATACACATTAGGTTAACTAGTTACTCAGTCTAATTGTCACCGTATTATTAATATTGAAATGGACTGTAGCAGAAACCAGTGGACGTGAAGGCTGTAGCTTCTGGCTGAAGATTGCATCGCTGCAGGATTTTCACCTGATAACAAAATTACATTATCAATTAATTGCCCAAAGTTTTTGATGGATGCAATTTGTTAAACGGTCAACGTCCAGCGGCTGCCATAACAACGGCAAACGCTTGCCATAGCAACGTTCCACGGTTGCCATAACGACGGTCAACGTATGAAAAATATGTTTCATTTTTATAAAAAAATAGGTTTCCGTTGGAATTTTGAAAAAAAAAATATATACTAGGTTATTCCCCTGTTTAAATGCAATGTTGTATAAAAATTTTAAATCAATCCGCCCGCTAGTTTTTGGAGTTTTTGAACAATATTAATTATTTACCATGTCATGGAATTACCACCGATGTAACAATGTACTTACCAAATTTTATATCAATCGAACCCGTGGGAGTTGGTGAAATTTCATAGTCAACTAAAAAATTAGTTGAGAATCATTTCGATCATAACTTTTAGTTAACATAGATAATTAAGTAAGAAAATAGAAGTACTAATTATAGATGAAAAATAGACGATTTTAAAAGTATAAAATGTAGGTGAGCTTCTCGCTCTGTTCAGCATATAGTACAGGCAATAGAGGAGCCGTTACTCTTGTCCATAATGCACTAACTTACTACTCCTATTTTTTTTTAAATAGATTCAGTATCACGTACTGACCCTAAATGCACAAAATCCTTACAAATTAGGCGGGCGGAAGTGCCGCCATTACAATTTGTCTTTGGCCATATTTGTGTCAATAAACAAATCATAATAGTCGAATAAGTCGTAAACGGTAAGTTCAACAAAAAGATAGGAAATTTATTTATCTACAATAAAGGTTATTATAATTTTTGGTTTCATGTGCACGGTTACGGATATATAGACCGAAACGGTTTTGTCAAAATGGCGGCACTTCCGCCCGCCTAATTTGTAAGGATTTTGTGCATTTAGGGTCAGTACGTGATAGTGAACCTATTTAAAAAAATAAGAGTAGTAATTTAGTGCAGATTTTTTTTTTCTATTGCCTGTAGTAATAGGTCGTTTCGTCGGCGACGCAGTATTTAACGGATTTACCCCTTGTACAATGAAAATGTTTATTATTTCATGAGAAAATAGCTAGTGTGACGGATCGTAATTAATATTTAGTAATCTATGGTTTAATAACATTTCTGGACGTAGAATCATTAATCTATTTTATGTCAAACTTGATGTGACATTGACATTGTTTCGATATGTCATGTCAGCCATTTTTCCTGCCTTTGCAGTTAGTTAAGAACGAGTTGTTGCAAAGTGTGCATTAAGGTTAGTAACAGTGAAATATATTTTTTGTATTTTGATTTTATCAAGGAATAAATATTTGTTCTCACGTTGATCTATGAATTTCATTTATACAATTATTCTTACGTTATACTAGTTAACAAGGTACAAACTCGACATACAAAACACTCCGATACAGTAACTTCCAGGAGCAATTTTATTTTATACAATTTGCCCATTCCTCTCCGGTAATGACCCCGTCATAATTCTGTTAAGAATTCCCCCGGATAAAGTCTAATTTCATTAGGCAATTTACTCGTGTCGGACAAGGCTCTTTATTCCCATTGGCGTTGATGAGGAATGAATAGTTGGATATGAATGGAATTTCCATTTTACAATTTCATTGGTGATTACTGTTTTAATAACACAAAACAGTAATATACAGTGTGGAAAGATAAGTCGGGCCCTGGAGGGAAACTAACTTAAATCCTTAAGTAGGCTCATTTTACATAAAGGAGACATTCCTTCATTTTTAAAAATTAGTAATACTGCATTCAAAGATTTTCTAAAAATTACTTGCTTCGTCTGGGAATCGAACCGACTTAAATGTTAAAAAAAAAACTCGTATTTTTATGATGCCAATCGAAAGAATGGACAAAAAATAATAATTTTTCTTAAGTACGGTAATATAGTATCTTAAAAAAATGAATAACGTAAAATGTTTGATTCGAATTTGAAGAATATTATTTATTGCCGACGACTATAGAAAATTTTAGAAATTTTTAGAAACTCTTTGAATGCAGTTTTGTTTCTTTTTAAAAATAAAGGAATGTCTCCTTTATGTACAATGAGCCAAATTAAGGATTTAAGGTAGTTTCTCTCCTGGGCCCGACTTGTTTTTCCTCACTGTATACGAGTATCTATACTATATTATAAAGAGAGAAGATGAATAAACTCAAAAACTAGTGGGCCGATTTAAAAAATTCTTTCACCTACATTATCAGGGAGTAAAATAGGCTTTATTTCATAAAGTTACGCGGACGAAGTCGCGCGCAACAGTCTATACTAATATTATAAAGAGGAAAGATTTGATTGTTTGTTTGTTTGTTTGTTTGAATTGAATAGGCTCCGAAACAACTAACTGGACCGATTGGAAAAATTCTTTGTCGAAAATTTGAAAAATTCATCAATACTTATTTTATAAAGTTACGCGGGCGAAGTCACGTGCAATAGCTAGATGTTATATATACTAATATATAATAACTAGTGAAGCGAATACGTTATTAGATCTAAAACACACTTATTCTTCTGGAAGGGGGATGGTCACTCGCATGATGTTAATTTCCCTGTGGTTTATTTCGCCTTAAATTTCAACCTTATTTGGAGGCTCTTTTGGCTTCAAATGCATTGAAATGCCACTAAAAAAGCTGGCTCAAACGTATTTATAAATAGCGAATGTGTATCACGTATACAGTTTTGGCAAGTTGTGCCCGCGACACAGTTTCTGATGGAGTACTAAGTTAAAACTATGATAAATTCGTGTGACACAACTTTGCCTGTACGAGTTGCTTATAATTTGTGCAGGGAAATACAATTTGCAAGCGTTCCGTAGTTTGTTGTATACAATTTATAACGTTACTGTGTTACTTTTTATCATGAACCTAGAAAAAACAACGGACGGACTGCTGTCACTGTAGAAAGTGAAGCACCGTAATGGCGGCGCGTTTTTATGTGTGCGTGTGCGTTTTTACATGTGGAAAGTGAATTCTTGTTCTTTTTTATCATGTAAAGTGCTACAGGAACAATATTTAACGACGCAGGTGGCATAATTAAATAGTTATTTTAATTACTCATTACATTAATCAATTAGCATCGCTGAGCTTACTATGGTTTGTATGTGTGTGTTAATGTGTAACAACACGTTGCCGAGCTTACTGCGGTGCTTCACTTTATTATTAGTATATGAAAATCCGTCTGTTTGTTTTTTCTAGGTTAATGCTTTTTACTAATATAATGAATGTTACCCTGTCTGCCTATCCGTAACTACTCAACGGATCACCATGAAATTTTGCATAACCATTTTCAGGAAAGGACATAAGATACCTTTTATCCAGAAAAAAAGTACTCTTTCTAAGGGATCATCCAAAAATTATTTTAAAAAATTTTTGGTTTTGGTACCTATTCAGGCTAGTAGTTTTGGAACCTATTCAATTCAAACAAATAAACCAACAAACAAATCTTTCCTCTTTATAATATTAGTATAGATATATTTACATTTACTCACGCTCTTTAAAAAATACATCGAATCTTTCATAAAATAAATATTTGTTTAAAAAAAAAAACAGCGGATATTTCATAAAATAATCACTCGAATTCGTACCCTATTTTTTCATAAAGTTATAGCCTACTTTATTTGAGTTAAAAGAATAACAAAATAACTTTTACATAAATTACCAAGTAACATAAATCCGTTGAAATTTGCTTTCCATGAAAAACCGTTTGAAGTTCACGGAAATATTTCTTCAGACTTCTTTCAATGTAAGTGGGTATTGCTCCGGAGCGTTTGAAATAAAGAAAATTCCTTAAGAAAATGAGGTACTGTAAGAAATCTCTGAAGCTATCATTAGAGGAGCGGAGAGACCTTTTTATCTTTAATATTTTAAATGGCCAAGTAATTTTACGGTTTCTTAACAAGGCTTCCGATCTCGGGGGCTAAAGTGACTTGTAATTAATTGAAAAACGAATTAATATGCCACAAAATTATTGTAAGTACACAAAATTTTATTTTATTACTGGCTGTTACTACCTACTACGAGTATCCGCAACTTCGTACGCGCTGCAGTTAGTTTTTTTGAAAATGACACAGAAACCTAAAATTTTTCTAGGATAAAAGTATCCTATAGTTTAATCCAGGCAGTCTTCAATACATAAGTGAAAACCGCGTTCAAATCGGCTAAGCCGTTCTTGAGATTAGCATGCACAGACAGACGTAAAGACAAACAGATAAAATTTAAAAAAATATATTTTTTAAACCTTAATGACATAAATAGGTACGATTTTATTATACACTAGCTGGCGTCCGCGATTTCGTCTGCGTTGAAAAAGAAAAAAGTAGCCTATCCTGTGTCCTGTATGTCTAAAGGTTTATCTACCAAGTTTTATGAAAATCAGTTAATTCTTTTAAAAGTTATGGTGGAACATACATACATACATATAGAAAAAAATTGTAAAAATGGTCAATTTAGTTTCAGTATAATGTATAGAGCCTATAAACACGATATCTCTGAAAACAAAGTAACTTACTCCATGACTAACCCTTACAGATTTATTATTAGTATTGATTAATAATAAAATCGTAAACTAGCCATATCTTTACATTAAATATTAAAAAAAGCAATATGTACACGTTATGCTTGTGTTAGCGAAGTCAAAAAATAGTTTTAAGAATTTTTGTTTGTTTTTGCACGCTAATCTCAAAAAAATGACAACGGATTTGGATGAATGGTACACAGATAATTACCTGGATTAACATATAGAATACTTTATTCTGAAAAAATGTTAGGTTTCTGTGAGATTTTATTAATGAAAAACTGAAAAGCGAAAGAATAACACGTAGCGTAGATGTAAATGAAAATTTAAAAAATACAAATTATAACTTTGTTTCTATTCTACATGGAACAAAATGTTCGTTCGAATTCACACACTACGTTTTTTTTTACCCGAATTTTTACAGCTACGTTTAAAAAACGCCCGCGTTTATAGAACTTTTGCGGAATTGTGTTTATATAATAAATGACGATTTTAAATACCTACAGATCGCTTGAGTTGTAACGAGGTTGAAACTTCTCAGGTACGTAGAAATCTTCTAAATTCAATTATAATTCTTCCGCACACTTCCAAATGCCTTATGATCATCATCGTCATTTTCTCGACCTAAATCGTGCATAGTATTGCACGATTTAGGCCTGCCTCATAATTTCCCAGTAGGACCGGTTAGAAGTAGTCTAGATCCAGGGTCGTTATCTGGTCGCCTGTCTATTTTTGGGTGGTCCGTGGACTCCTCTCCAGTTGAGAAACTTACGGTCCCAGATGACGATAAGCCACTTTTTTTTGTCCCACCGGTTAAAGTTCCTCCGATATGGGTCAGAGACCTTATGTAGCTAGTAGAGTATACTAACTAAGTTCACTTGCTCTATAGAGTTTTGGTGCCCACTGCTGTACAATATGGTACAGAGTACTGAACGGCCACTTTTATTTTTATTGATTTTTTTTAACCTTTTTTTTTTCTTTTTCTTTTCATTATTCAGAATAAAACGTTGATAAAGCAGTTGGCAGTGTGCGAATGAATAAAAAATGAATTACGAATATTTTTACTTAGCTGAGAACGTAAAGAATTGCTACTTCAAGTTACTAATCCACTGGGTTATGTCGGTGACTCGTTTATCGACGGATTTTTCATTCCTGATTTGATCTTGTAGAGTTGTAGAGTAAGCGAGCATCGACTCCCTTCATAGCTGGTTGAGCTTAATTAGTTCAGATATATATGAATATATATGAATATAATGTGTGCTTCAAGAGGTCCGAATGGTTTCTAATTTTCTGGTAGACACCAAACGGGGCGGTTATTATATACAGTATTCAGAGCGTTTTCAAAGGACAGTGCGTGCGCTCAAATATCAAATCGACTTTCACAGTCGAGTGAATGGGACACTTGATTGCCTTGATTTGGTGCGAGTAAAATTTTGATTAAGCCCCATTTATTGAGCCAAAACGCGAAACGGCTCTTTATTGTCCAAATCTTGTTTCACATCAATAAATCGTCCACTGAGCATTTACTATTGTTTTGTAAATAAAATGAAATTAACACTGTTCTGTTCAGGAAATTAAGCCTAGTAAATAAAACCCAATTTTAATACATTTTATGTAAGTTTATAATTACTATTAAAATGTATAGGTATTTATACCTATATAAAAATGAATTGGATAAAAGATAAAATGGATATGCCATTGTATCTAGAGCTAGCATTTCTAGCATAGCATAGTAGCATAGCAGAGCTATAAGAGCTAAGCATAGCTCACTACCTTTTCCGTTAGGGTCCTAAACATCGACGACTTTATATAAAAGTACTAGTGGCCAGCTCCCGGCTTCGCACGGGTTCAAAATAAAAACTATCCGATCTTTTAAGTTGGACCAAATTACACTTAACAAAATAGGTTCAGTAGTGTAAGAGTTCATTTCGGAGAAACAATACACACGTATTTTTTTATATATAATATTTATTATATTATATATTATATAAATCACAAAAAAATATTACATAAAATACAAAAATCTATAAATAAACATCTACATACTTTTAAATTTAAAAGTCATTGAATTTTGGGTAGCTATCAAATTACACATTATTTGATAGCTACCTCCAATTCACTTATTTCAACATCGAACGAATTTATATACTTACATTATCTTCAATAGAACCACAAAATGTTGTTACCGACGAACGCAAGGTACAAACGTACAATCCTTTGACACACGCAACAAATGTATGAGACTCGAGAAGTGTATTAACTCAAATGGATTCGGTCTTTATTCAAAGCAAATATGAGTTCCCTTCGTTAACAAGCAGGAGACAGTAAATATTAATTTGAAGACGTAAATAGCAGACGGAAGACGGCACAATAAGGGGAATTATATTTTATGAACAGACCCTCAAGGTTGCTTTTACAAAATTAAGGCGCCACGTACAATGTAGTTAAACATTCCACCAAGGGAATGTGTTGTTTGCACTTTTTTCAATTGTAATTTCGATTGAGTTTTAAGATTTTATTGACACACTGTACAGGCGTGGGAAGTCAGTAATAGGTATTAGGGAGAATTTTTCGTCTCAGCCGAATTTTAGAGGCAATTCCAATATTTTAGAAAAACCTTTACAGATGGTAGCTATTGACATCCCAATTTTAATTTAATTTAATTTTAATTGGACACGTTTGGTCTAGTGGCTTAATAGCCACTATACTCTAGAGAGTTAATACTCTAGCTATTAACCAAACGACCACAGGTTCGAATCCCGCTAGGGGCAAATGTTTATGTGAACATTTTACCTTTGTATAATATGTAAGTATGTATTTACATAAAAAAAAGTAATCTATGTAGTATCAACCGTCTGTTATCCATAATACCATTAGTTGCTTAGTCTAGAACTGGATGCTATTTAAAATGTGTAAAGATATACCTAATAAATTTACATTATAGCTATGATGTTTACATTGAAAAAACATTTTTGGCATTTAATTAATAATTACAAGAATTAACAAGACCAAAAGCGCGTCGCTAAGTTACACATAATTTTTAAAACACTTTATTGTGTATGAAAACTACGTTTTGAAAATAAATAAAAAATACCCATATGTTTTAATCGAAACAACGGCCTATATTAAGCTAAAACATTCAATCAAAACCATTCACTTGTTTACGCTTGTTTGATTATAAACACCTTGATGTTCAAACAATATTAGTAACATGCCCTTGTTGGAATATTTTGTTTTATATCACTTGGCAGCTCCTATGTGAATAAAATTAATAATACGAAAATTTAATTGCCTGCTCGCGATCGGGGCAACTTTGCGTACAAGGTGTCTGGAGGCTGAAGGTTAAACAACACTTATTTGATCTGTCAAGTAAACATATTATTGACACAAATAAAGTAACATATTTTGACTCGCCTTTTTTGAGGCCAATTATTGCGACTGCACCAGTGAGGTGAAAATTAATTTTCTCTTAGTCAACAGTTGCTTTTTTCAATAAAGGAATGTTATTTAGACTTCAGTAGGCGAAGTAGGCTCTTCAATGGAGTCTTTTGTTGTCTGTGTTTGTGCTGTGTCTGTCCGTGTCTGTCCGTGTCTGTCCGTGTCTGTCTGTGTCTGTCTGAGTCTGTCTGTGTCTGTCTTTGTCTGTCTGTGTCTGTCTGAGTCTGTCTGTGTCTGTCTGCATCTGTCTGCGTCTGTCTGCGTCTGTCTGTGTGTCTGTGTCTGTCTGTGTCTGTCTGTGTCTGTCTGTGTCTGTCTGTGTCTGTCTGTGTCTGTCTGTGTCTGTCTGTGTCTGTCTGTGTCTGTCTGTGTCTGTCTGTGTCTGTCTGTGTCTGTCTGTGTCTGTCTGTGTCTGTCTGTGTATGTCTGTGTCTGCCTGTGTCTGCCTGTGTCTGCCTGTGTCTGTATGTGTCAGTCTGTGTGTGTCTGTCTGTCTGTATCTGTGCTAGTCAAGAGCAAACCTATCAATATAAAAAATGGAAATAATGATAAAAGATGAATTTCGTGTATTATAATTTGCAGAAAATATTGCATCCGCGGGTAGCCGGGAGCGGATCGCTTTTTTTATTTACTTATATATTATTTACTTAATGAAAACAAACTCATTAAAAAATAAAAATATTTTATCTTTTCAGTATTGTACGGCAGCGAAAATGTTGCTCAACATTTCTACATATATTTGCTGTGCGTCGCATTTTTTACTTGTTTCTTCATTAATCTTTCTTCGTGTCATGTCACCTTTTACAATTTCGCTGCTAGGTTTTTCCTGTATTTTCTCGAGCGAAAATTTTCACATTGACTTTACACCATATTATTATTGCATTTACACCAATACGAGTACCAATTTTTTTTCCGACGCCCGACGCAAAAGGGGTTTTTGTAAATCAGACTTTTTTATCTGTGTGTCTGTGGCATCATAGCTCCCGAATAGACCTATTTTGATCCCTCGTTTTGCTTGAAAGCTGGGGTGGAACGAGATGTCTATGAATATCTGTTTAGGGGTTTCAAGTATTCACCTCATTACTTAGTTGATGATGGGATTTCACTAACTTCCACGGGTTCTATTGATTCGAATTTGGTGTACTGTTACTTCAGTGGTATTTCCCAGACATGGTAACCTTGACCTGATATTGAAGCATCAAATAATCTGCGGGATATCCAATTCCTCAGCAACTTACAGCAGATATAGCGGAGGTTAATTGATAATGTTCAGTATAACTTGTTCAATTTAGACCACAGTGAAACAATAGCATGTGTGCTGTTGTGTTTCGGTGAGTGAGTACAGGATGCCAGTCTATTTTCCTATCCCTTCCTAGTCTTTTAGTCCTAATCTTACTTCCTTAAAGTACCAGTGGCGTTGTTGTGTTATAGACGACAGTAGCCACTTACCAGTACAACTGACTGACTAGTTTAACATTAGAAAAAAGCTTGTTTGAATATATTTGGGCCTTACTAAAGTTATACAATAAGGAAGATTCTCAAAAATACTTTTGGGCCTTACAAAAATTATATACAATAAGCGAAATTCTTACCATTAAATATATGCACATATATGCTTGCTGGTACTGCGTTGTTGGGCACGCAGGTATAATTGCCCGTATGGACCACAGACGTGGCCGGAATTAGTAGATCCGATATCCTTTGAGCTGGATCTGTGGTCACGTTGATACCGTGTTCCAAATCGAAGTTGATCATACGGCTGTTGTGGTACCTGCGGACAAACACACAAGTGAATTGGATATCGCCAATAGACAGTTTACCTGGGTACTCAAAATGCTGATGCAGCTTGAAATGATTACCGATCATATTTTAGACATAAAACATAATTTTTAAGTATAATATATATCCTGATTAGAGATTTTTGAAGTGAAAATATTTGAAGCGCGTTGGGCATTTTTGAGATGGGAAAAAACCATTGAAATCGCGACCTGTTAGGTAATGTAATGTAACGTAATGTAATCGAAACCTCTGTATATAAGTATGTACTTTTCTGACGATTCAAAAAATACTTACGTAATTGTTCAAGTTTTTCACTTCTGTCGGCACTCCCGGAGTGCCACTGTTTATTTTTTTTATGAATATTTTATGCTATTCATAAAAATATTCAAATTTTCATGATTTCATTGACACGGGGCGGTCGCGCGTCTTTGTTACTGCTGAACCTTAATCATTTTGGGATAACATAGCCTATATCTAGAGTGACAGATTTTTTTCTAATATGCGACAAATATTATCCTCTACATTCTACATATAAAAAAAAAACATACTTTTTTATATATATTTATTATTAGTGTAGATCATTGATCTGAACTATAGATGCGGCGTAGCAAGCAGAAAGCCCCGAAATCTTTCGTAGTATTAAAATCATACTAGCGCTAGCGAGCGACTTCTCTCTCTCTCTCTCTCTCGTGTGAATAATCTCGAGTGGACGAATTGTACTACTACCATTTTTTACGGGCTACGCCGTGTCTATACTCCCAAATATACTTATATAGTCTTTGGTGTAGATATGAAAGTTTTGAGCGGTTTATTTAACACTAAAAAAAATATAATTTGCAAGTATGCAACTGAACATTTAGTTATTTGATTTCCAATTGTAAATTTTCCTTGGAATAGGATCTTCCATTGGGTGTCGTTAAAAGCGATTATGAACCATTCTCCCGAGAGCTTTCATCTCATTGTAATAGCAACCCATCTGCGAAGCGTTGAGATTATGGAAAATCTTCCCTAGGGAGATCCGTGCACAGGTTAAGGTACAACTGTAGGAGCGCCGATCATCAATATTCCACAGAATGCGCGTAAGTAGTGCTGCGACTTAATTAATTCAATATCGATAAAAAACCCTTTTTGGAGTTTACTCCTTAAGTATCGATTTCTTATATAAGCTCGGGGTATGAAAATTTATGGGGGTAAAACATCGAAATACTACAATGGAATTTGCGTCACAAATGCCAAAGAGGCACATAAAAAGAACGCCTTTGACAGAATCATGGCGAACTCTTGCCTTCACGCGTCAATGGTAAAAGGTAGTAACGATCAACTTTTACTATTTCATTTTAAACTCTAATGGGTTGACGTAAAGTCACATTTTCTTTAAATTGCGTACTTATTATTATGTTTGTATTGTTTTAAATGACAGTTTATACTCTACGCATATGTCACTTTTAAATGTTCCAAAAAATTCGTAGTGTATTGTATAGCACGCGGGTTCCATGTTGTAGTAGTTTGATGGTCACATGTCACATGTTACGCGTTACAGGCTACAATATGCTTCAATACATATTAATATATTATAATACATATAATATTAATATGCCTTAATTATATTTATTAAATTATTTATTCGTTTGTTCGTACTTATTCAATTATAAAATTGTTTATTTATCGTTCGTAAGGAGTAAAAACTCCAGTCGTGCGTCGGAGCAGACACACACACACACACACTTTTTATTTCCTAATCTCTTATCCTCAATCCCGTAATTGTACATAGTTCGACAGCGCACTTTTAGCACATGTGGTGTTACTTGTGTTAGGCGACGGTTGCCACCTATCACCAAGTGGGTCGCCAGCTTATCTGACTAGCCTCACATAAAAAGAAATCACGATTTATTTTTAACATAAAAATACCATTAAACTAAAAAATGTCTGAAAATGTTCAACAATTTCACTTCGAAAGAAAATTGTGGAGTAAACCCCTTTTTTTCAACATTTTTAAAGTAAAGGTCACCGACAGATGTCGCTGCGCCGGTAGGTTATAACGCGCTATCGTTTCGTTCTTCAACATGCTCTACACTTCATGCAAGATTCCTAATTTTTCCCTTTAATTAAACCCTCTGGAGTTGCTTGTGTTTATTTTATGCCATTGAATTCAATGTTATATTCCTACAAGCTGCCAGCCTGCCAAGCCCGTCTAAAAAGTTCAAAAAAGCAGGCAAATCGTTGCCAACTTTACTCTAACGAAGTCTACGCTTATTAATTAACAAATAAATAATAAATTGGATTGCTCAAAACTGTAGCCAAAAAGTAGTAATAAATTGTACGCCAATTTAGCGAATTACGTTCTCATTCGTCCGAGCCGAGGTCTGCTGAAAAATACTGCATCAATCCGAAATAAAGTTTTGTGTCCCCTTTGTTGTTGCGAAATAAGCAATCTTTCCCGTTGTGTCTTCATACAAAATACAGTCAGCACTGCCTTTGTGCAAACGAGAATTGCGGAGAATAGTTTCCATTGAAATAATTTGAATTAACTCGCCACAGAGGAGGAAAAGAAATTATGTCACAAAGCAAAGCAAAATGAAACTGAAATTTCTCGCCGACATTTACTTTCAGCCAAAGATTTAAATCGAAAGATGCGGCATAATCTCCTCGCGTCATACTAAAAACACACCGAAAATTCTTAACAATGGGTTGGGCGCAGGCGCTCAACCTAACTACAGTTGCACGCCAGCTACAGTGAGTGACGGTCGCTTGTTGAGAGCGTCGCTATCGTCACAGTCACGTTTGAAGTAAGGAATGTGTTGCCTGTGTTTAAAAGTGTGTTTAGACAAAAGTATAACTTTTGTCTTTAGTATAATGTATGTTGTATTTTGTAACACACTTTCGCTAGTAATGCCGCATCTCTCGATTTAAATCTTTGCTTTCAGCAGAAGTCTCGGTACAAAATCAATATGAAATATATAAGTAATATATACGACCTTATCGATAGATCGGAGATCCAATACATGAACTGTGAATTTAGAGATGAGACATAGTACTGCATCGATAAAATTAACACAGTATGGTAGACTGTGAAAACGAGAATTGTCGAGAATGACTGTATTTCCGAGCCCTTATAACCTAAATCTTTTCTAAGTTCGAGTGAACAGACATCTTCTACTGGGTGAGCTCGCTCCATCAATCTCATCCTTTCTACACAGCTTGTTGTAGGCTAAGAGCAAACCCATCTCTATTAAAAAATAGAATGAAATCCATTGAATCCATCCATTGAAATAACCCCGAACATAGTCCTTTCTATAGTTTGTTGAGCTTTTTTTACGAGACCCTTTAGATACCGCGTTTCAGCAGCGGCTTAGTAGTCATCTCGCACGATTTTATTTCGTACGAAATGTGCGAAGAGCCAACTTGAAATTTAAATATATTTTTAGTGTCCACATCGCACACATGACACGTGTGACATGACACCTTTAGAAAATCGTAGTAGGCGATTGGCACACATAGGGTTTTATAGAAGAAGAAAAAACGAAAGCACATATAGTCGTGTACGTCAATGAAATAGGTAAAGCAGGTACAGCGCCATATGTCACTGGCAACACACATTTATTTCCTACTAGCTGGCGCCCGCGACTTAGTCCGCGTTGAAAAAGAAAAAAGTAGCCTATCCTGTGTCCCGTACGTTTAAATGTTTATTTACCAAGTTTCATGAAAATCAGTTAATTCGTTTAAGAGTTATGAAGGAACATACATACTTACATACATACATACATACAGAAAAAAATTGTAAAAATGGTCAATTTGGTTTCAGTATCATGTATAGAGCCTATAAACACGATATCTCTGAAAACAAAGTAACTTACTCCATGACGAACCCTTACAGATTTATTATTAGTATTGATTGAATAATATTTTTTTTTTACACTAGGTAAAACTAAAAATAAGACTATATGTTTTATGTAACCGTCGCCCATAGCAATACCCAGTTTTAACTGTACGATACATTTAATATAGTATATAACATTACGCAATATTAGATAAAGTACCATCAATATACCTCTATCGAAACACCGTCTTCCATCCCTACGAAGTGCACTTTAAGAAATATTTTCTATTAAACTTTGCTGATAAAATAAATTAGTTTCAAGTGGAGGAAACGTGAGACCTAAGTGAAGTTGTAACTTTAACTTAGATAAGGGAAATTTAACATTTGTTCTAAAGGAGAAATTTCTCATTAGTGAGATTAATTTAGTGGAATAAGTCATAATTACATTTGTATTTATTTTATGAGATAAACTTTAATCTATTGTTTAATCTACTACTACTATTATCTATACATGTAAAGTGTTGATTAGTTACTTTTAGAAATAATTTTCTGTTATATTGAATTATGCACTCATACTGCATCATTCGATAGCCGATTTTTTTTAATTATTTTCAACAAAGATATATCAGCTCCATTATCCTCGGTTACCGGTGACTTTAAATGACAGTTTGGCCTACTTGACGTTTGTGAAAGAGGCGTTTACTCAACTAGTTAATTAACTGTTGTTAATGAAGTGTATAATGGAAATTGCAGTACATGATCGAACTGTTTGGATAATATACGAATTGTTTGCATTTGACTGAACATCAATAACATTGACTTGAGTAGTTAAACTGGTTTAAAACTAGCTGGTGCCCGCGACCTCGTTCGTGCTGACAAATCAATACTAATAATAAATCTGTAAGTGTAGGTATTGTATGTATGTATGTATGTATGTATGTATGTATGTATGTATGTATGTATGTATGTATGTATGTATGTATGTATGTATGTATGTATGTATGTATGTATGTATGAATGTATGTATGTATGTATGTATGTATGTATGTATGTATGTATGTATGTATGTATGTATGTATGTATGTATGTATGTATGTATGTATGTATGTATGTATGTATGTATGTATGTATGTATGTATGTATGTATGTATGTATGTATGTATGTATGTATGTATGTATGTATGTATGTATGTATGTATGTATGTATGTATGTATGTATGTATGTATGTATGTATGTATGTATGTATGTATGTATGTATGTATGTATGTATGTATGTATGTATGTATGTATGTATGTATGTATGTATGTATGTATGTATGTATGTATGTATGTATGTATGTATGTATGTATGTATGTATGTATGTATGTATGTATGTATGTATGTATGTATGTATGTATGTATGTATGTATGTATGTATGTATGTATGTATGTATGTATGTATGTATGTATGTATGTATGTATGTATGTATGTATGTATGTATGTATGTATGTATGTATGTATGTATGTATGTATGTATGTATGTATGTATGTATGTATGTATGTATGTATGTATGTATGTATGTATGTATGTATGTATGTATGTATGTATGTATGTATGTATGTATGTATGTATGTATGTATGTATGTATGTATGTATGTATGTATGTATGTATGTATGTATGTATGTATGTATGTATGTATGTATGTATGTATGTATGTATGTATGTATGTATGTATGTATGTATGTATGTATGTATGTATGTATGTATGTATGTATGTATGTATGTATGTATGTATGTATGTATGTATGTATGTATGTATGTATGTATGTATGTATGTATGTATGTATGTATGTATGTATGTATGTATGTATGTATGTATGTATGTATGTATGTATGTATGTATGTATGTATGTATGTATGTATGTATGTATGTATGTATGTATGTATGTATGTATGTATGTATGTATGTATGTATGTATGTATGTATGTATGTATGTATGTATGTATGTATGTATGTATGTATGTATGTATGTATGTATGTATGTATGTATGTATGTATGTATGTATGTATGTATGTATGTATGTATGTATGTATGTATGTATGTATGTATGTATGTATGTATGTATGTATGTATGTATGTATGTATGTATGTATGTATGTATGTATGTATGTATGTATGTATGTATGTATGTATGTATGTATGTATGTATGTATGTATGTATGTATGTATGTATGTATGTATGTATGTATGTATGTATGTATGTATGTATGTATGTATGTATGTATGTATGTATGTATGTATGTATGTATGTATGTATGTATGTATGTATGTATGTATGTATGTATGTATGTATGTATGTATGTATGTATGTATGTATGTATGTATGTATGTATGTATGTATGTATGTATGTATGTATGTATGTATGTATGTATGTATGTATGTATGTATGTATGTATGTATGTATGTATGTATGTATGTATGTATGTATGTATGTATGTATGTATGTATGTATGTATGTATGTATGTATGTATGTATGTATGTATGTATGTATGTATGTATGTATGTATGTATGTATGTATGTATGTATGTATGTATGTATGTATGTATGTATGTATGTATGTATGTATGTATGTATGTATGTATGTATGTATGTATGTATTTATGTAGATAAACATTTAGACGTCCGGGACACAGGATAGGCTACTTTTTTCACGCGGGCGAAGTCGCGAGCGCCAGCTAGTAAAAAATATAACACCTAAGAAAATATATAAGTGAAAAAATATAAACCTGTATCCCTGACAACGACCAACTATGATAAACTAAAAAAAAATTACGTTATAAGGGACAAAATAGGGATAAATAAGACGAGGGTTCTACAAGGAAAAAAAACGTGTACTCTTCTTGAAAAATGTCATAGCGCCTTACGTTTGATCTAATAAAATGCGACGCAGGACACTTAAGTAAAGCCAGCGGACAATGGTCCTGTCAATTCCCTCCCCCTAAAAACTCAGATGTACCTACGTCCTTTTATAAGCAAAAATTAAATTAAATTGTCCGCCATTACATAGCAGTCGTGTTTGGTGGGAATTTGAAATTCTGAACCAATGACCGCAATGAATATTCTAATGGACGTAGGCTCTTAGTTGATTGAGGTTTTTGGCGCGTTTTCCGTTAGCGAATATTGAAGACTGTAACATATGAAATTTGCACAGACCATTAAACTGGTCTGTGCACTAAAATATAGTCTATGTCAATGTAGTATTGTCAATGCCAAAGTCACGTCACCGCACCTCTCAACTGTCGGGGAAGTAGGGGACGTGAAGGGAGGGAGGAATGGTCAATAAAAGTAGGAGAGATACCTACAACAAGGACTCTGAGACGCAAGGACACTGCTTACGTACACGCATATTTTTATTATAAGCTTGGCGGTTAATTTAAATTTGGGAAAAGTACCCACTGTCACGATCTATACCGTGCTACTTCGTCTACTTCGCCACGATCCCTGAAGTCGCCTGTGCGAGGAAGGGAGTCGCCGAGGGCTCTGCGAGATTCATACGCGGGCGTTTTGGACCACGGCGGGAGGAGCTAGTCCGTGCTGCCTACTCAGCACCTACTATCGCCGGCTTCCGGCAACCACTCCACACCGACGCTCGTCTGCACGCTCTTCGCGTTTTGAGGGGGTCTACGCCACGTTTCCGCGGGCTGCAGCAGTGGACCTGCTTCAGCGGCATTCCCGGAGCGTTCTATCCAGCTGAGTAGTTTTTAATTTATATACTCATCAGCTTACCCTCGGAGCTTGATAAATTCCCACGTCTGAGCCAACACTGCTCACGTCCTCAACGTGCTACTCTGAATATTATAATCTAATTTAAACTTGTTAATTAGTAACCTGTATCTTACTGATTTTGATATTGCTGATATTGTTATAATTCTTTTATTAAACTTGTGTTGTGGTAAGTCTTTGTTTTATTTCTTAGGCTGCCCTCTTCTTCTCTCTGGCAAAGGCGCCCTATAGTCTCGTGCCTTACTGGCTGAACACTAGTCGGTGGTAACATCTGGTCTGGTGCAAAGCGATAAACAAGCACAGCACGCCAGAGGGTTACAAAGTGGCGCCCAACGTGGGGCCTCGAAACCCGCGAGTTGCTTACGTCCATAGACTGAGAGCCGAACCCGAGACTAAATATAAATATTCTGCCAGGGAGAGGAGGCAGTAGACTTGCCACACGCAGTTTGTTTTAGCATAGCACTGGTGCACATCAAGTAAATTTCCGTGGAAGGGCGTTAATTTTTTTTCACCCACAGGACAGGCCCGCCTGGTGAAATACCACTTCCTTGCTTGGTTGAGTTGGCAAGGAACACCAGTGTCCACTCCTTTTCCTAATTTCCCTTGATCCCATTCAGATCAATACCCAATTTCCTCAACCTTTATCCTTAATCCTTGATTTTGCACCACGCTCAACTTTTTTTTTTTTTTTCTTTTTTTTCACTAGTTTTTTATTTAATTTTGGTGTTAACTTACTTTTTATTTTTGCTTTAACTTCATTCAGTTTTATTTTTTCATACCTACTTATCCCAGCACAAGTTTATCTTTGTTACTTTTAATTCCTTTGTTACATTTGTGTTTATTTACATGTACCGCGGGAATTGATAAAAATAATATTTTTTATCAATTCACTGCAATTTTATTTTTTTCATAATTTTCTAAATACCTCAACATTTTACATAGAGCAAATTGTGTTCTCACTACAATTTTTTTATTAATTTCCTTGTACCCACTGCTCTGTGACGCATTGACTGTCAACTGTCATTTGACAAGTTACGTCACTAAATGAAGTGAATGATCGCCGAATCTGATTGATTGTCAAATTGTCATGTCACTCATGTTTAATTTTTATTTTTTCATTGGAAAATTTGGAAATTAATTTTGTTTTATATCTAATAAGAACAATTAATAGCTAAATATTGAAAAGGTGTTTGTTACTTAGATAATATTTTTTCATATTTATAGTGTATTGTACTTACATACAAGTTTTATCATTTTATGAGTTTAATATTTTAATTAAATTTTTAGCTGACAAATAGGTGAACTTTGTCACCTACTTATTGTGTTTTCTTTGCAATTTTAACAAATACTTTAAAGATGCCACTGTCAACCTATCTAAAATATTTAAAGAAAGACGAGATCAAAACTGAACTCATTCGTTACGGTATAATTTCAGAGGAACCTGGAACTGTAGAAAAACTCAGGGAGCAACTGAAGCAGGTCCTCAACGCTGCGAGACGTGGTAGCTTTCCGAATCCAACTGATTATGAACCAAATGCGGAGTTGGACATAGTATTGGCTGAGGAGGTAGTTGAGTCGTTGGAACTTAAATTATCGGAAGCGACTCCATCTAAACTCAGGCGAATCACGGCTCGGGCGAATTACTGGCTTGATCGACTCTCGCGAATCAGATTGGACGACAGTAGACTGGCATCGCTTCGCGCTCGGATAATAAAGGTATTGGGTGTATCTGACCACGGTGAGAGTGAAGTTGATGAATGCAAGGATGCTAACCCCCAACCTATTATTAAAGAATCTGTAGCGTGTACTGATAAATCTTTTAATGTAAATTCTTTAAATTTGAAATATGATGGTACTACTTGTGTGAGAGCCTTTATGGAGAGGCTGGAGGAACTGAAACTATCCCGAGGGATATCCGACCAGCAAATTCTCAACTCGTTGCCCGAAATCTTAAGCGGTACTCCTTTACTGTGGTTCCGGGCAAACAAAAAAAGTTTCAACAATTTAGAACAGTTTAAAGCTTGTTTTCAGATGACGTTTGACACTCCCGATTACGACTTTCTACTTATGAAAGAGATACGTTCTCGTACAATGAGTGGTAAGGAGTCGTTGGTATCCTACATCTCGACCATGCAGGCCATGTTTGCACGATTAACTACTCAACCAGATTTTGAGGATCAGTTGGATATCCTCCGCCACAACATCAGGCCGGAGTACATGGAGCTGGTTGAGGCTCATAGTTTCCATAGCATGAGTCAAGTTCTAGGAGTGTGCAGGCAGGTCGAGATTGTCAAGCACCGACAAGACAGATACCGCGAACCCGACATGAGTGCGTACACGGTAACGCGGGATATACAACCCCCCATTGTAAAGAAGGAGAAGCCTGTGGCCAGTATAGGCAAGGAGCCTGTGCCCATAAGTAGCAGGTCTTTTAAGTGTCATAGATGCGGGTCGACTAATCATGACACTAGTGTTTGTCGTAAACGGGAGTTGGTCTGTTTCAAATGTGGCAAGAAGGGTGTAAAGACTCCTGATTGTCCACAATGTAATAAGGTTCCAAAAAACTGATTAGTCAGGACCCTCCCACTAATTGCGAACAGAAAGGGAAGGTCCTGTTCAAAAATGTTAATGATACTAGACCCCACATATGTGTAGCTGTATTGGACTTGAATGTTTACGGATTGCTTGACTCCGGGTCTTTGTGCTCGATTCTGGGTGACAATTCTCATCTTATCTTTCGTGACCATGGTTTTGAAATTAATCGTGTGGACGATATTCATACTATGTATGCAGCGGATGGTTCACCGTTGTCATGCATAGGAATTATGTACTTACCTGTATTATTTAAAGATGAAGTTCAAGTTATTAAATTTTATATTGTGCCAAGCATACGGATGCCCATTACTTTCGGGGTTAACTTTTGGAACCAATTTAGACTAAATGAGGGAATATTCCCTACTACGGAACTATCACTTGGTGAAAACTACATCAATTCGTGTTCATCCGGTGGTGGCTTAGAAGATTTTGACTTACTAAGTTCGCAACAGAAATGTAAATTAAATTCATTAATAAAGAAGTTTGACATTATTGACACTGAAAAAGTAGGTTTAGGCAGGACGAGTATGGCCAGTCACAGTATAGACACTGGGGACAGTCCCCCGATTAAACAACGCTACTATCCTTTGTCTCCAATCAAACAAAAAGCATTGGAACAAGAACTAGATCGGATGCTAGGCTTAGGCGTTGTGTCACCTTCACAATCCCCATGGAATTCACCCGTAGTTATGGTGCAAAAGCCAAATGGAGACTTACGCCTGTGTGTGGATTGTCGAAAACTTAACTCTGTGTCTAAGCCCGATGCCTATCCTCTGCCCTATATTTCCAATATTTTAGATCAGCTGAGGGATGCTAAATATTTATCATCCATAGACCTTAGTGCTGCTTACTGGCAGATTCCCCTCGCTGACGAGTCTTCTGCAGAGAAGACTGCTTTTACTGTTCCTCGTAGAGGATTGTTTCAATTTAACGTCATGTGCTTCGGACTCGTCGGTGCATCAGCTTCTATGCAGAGGCTGATGGACAAACTTTTTGGCGCTGAGTTTGATGGGAAAGTCTTTGCGTTCCAGGATGATTTAATCATCATCTCTAACAACTTTGAGGAACACCTGGAACTTCTGGAAAGGGTTTTTCATAAATTAGAATCAGCTAGCTTGACGGTCAATATGGGAAAATCAGTCTTCTGTAGAAAAGAGCTGAAGTATCTCGGTTATCTTGTAGATAGGCATGGTCTGAGAACCGACCCAGGCAAGGTGGATACTATAGTAAATTATCCCATTCCCACTTCTCCTAAAGAAGTAAAGAGATTCCTCGGCATGTCGGGCTGGTATCGTCGATTCATACCCAACTTCTCTAAACTCAGTCGACCTCTTTCCAAACTAACCTGTAAGTCTAAGGAATACTCCTGGACTGATGAGGCGAATGATGCCTTCAATAATTTAAAGGCGGCATTAGTGTCTGCCCCTATTTTGAAATGTCCTAACTTTGATTTACCTTTTTCTATTCATACAGATGCTTCTGCCTTTGCAGTGGGCGCTGTACTTACTCAAAAATATGAGGATACAGAACATCCCATAGCTTACTGTAGTCGTACTCTTAATAAACATGAAGTCAATTATAGTACTACTGAGAGGGAGCTCCTCGCTGTCCTGTATGCCTTAGAGCAGTTCCGATCTTATGTAGAAGGCCAGGAATGTACTGTGGTGACCGATCATGCATCTCTACAGTGGTTCTATAAGCTCAAGAATCCCACTGGACGTTTGGCTCGATGGAGCATGCGTCTTAGTCAATTCCCATTTAAAATAGAACATAGGAAGGGGAAGGATAATGTGATACCTGACGCTCTGTCTAGAATCCAGGTGAACAGTGTCAGTGTCACGCCTGACGGGGATGAATGGTACTCACATATGCTTGCAAGTGTCAAACGAAATCCACGTAGGTTCCCTAACTTCACGATAGATGGGGATAGACTGTTTCGCCATTCGAAAAATAAATTCGGTCTAACGTCTGATTTGGATTGGAAGTTAGTAATCCCGAAAAAGAATAGGTCGGATTTACTATATAAATGTCATGACGATGTCACTAGCGGTCATCTAGGTATATTTAAAACGCACAAACGCCTATCTGAACATTATTACTGGCCATATATGTACTCTGACGTTGTTAAATATGTTAATAAGTGTGAGACTTGTAAAGCTTACAAGCCTGTCACTACTGGCAGGCCAGGCCTTATGGGCGGTCCCAAAAAGGCCAGCAAACCCTTTCAGGCCATATCTCTTGACCTCCTAGGTCCATTCCCAAAATCCAGAAATCAAAATACTTACTTACTAGTTTGTTCTGATTACTTCAGCAAATATATTATGTTGCATCCACTGAGGAGCGCAACAGGTCAAACCGTGGCACGGTTCTTAGAGAAACAAGTATTTTTGATTCATGGAGTTTGTGAATATATATACATAGATAACGGTCCTCAATTCATAAGCTATCAATTCAGACAACTATTGAAAAAATATAATGTTCCCAACATATACTATAACCCGCGGTATCACCCACAAGTGAATCAAGCTGAAAGGGCCATAAGAAACGTCGTCAACTCGATCGCGTGCTATGTAAAGAACGATCATAAGAGATGGGACGAGAACATTGCTGAAATACAGTGTGCATTAAATACAGCCGTAAATGACACAACAAAGTTCTCTCCTTATTATTTAGTGCACGGTAGGGAATGCATAGTAGACGGTGATCTATATAAATCAAGTGACCAGCCGGTTCCCCATTCACAATTTCAAGTGGGTGACCCACAAGAGCGTAATAAGAATTTGCAAAAATTAAGAAACATTTTTAATAAGGTGAGCGAACACATTAAGCGTTCTCACCAAAAGAATGAGCGCTATTACAATCTTAGGAAGCGGAATATAGAACTAAAAGTAGGACAGATAGTTTACAAGAGAACCTTTTATTTATCTAAAGCTTCAAAAAGCTTTACTTCAAAATTGGCGCCAAAGTTTAAAAAATGTATAATTACGGCTAAGCGCTCACCCCTAGTATATACATTGTCTGACATGGATGGCAAAGTGCTAGGGGACTATCATATAAAGGATATCTTAAAATATGACGACTGAAGTTGTGGGCATGTGTATGACTTCGGTAGCAAGTGTGTGCGCGACCTTACTGATCATCGTTATGATGATTTTTATTGTGACTTGCTCTCTAGTAATGTTACAACACTATTTATACATGTCCATATAGGCATGTCAATTTTATAAACTAATATATGCTTCGGCTACTGTTTTTGAAATGGCACTCACACACTAAAAGTACCATCTAAAATCTTAAGTACACACACCCTCAATAAAACATAATACAGTCACCATATCACATAGGATTCCATACTTTGTTTGAAAATTTGTTTCATTCAAGTTCACTGTTAATATCTATATTACTGTGAAACTATCTATTGACTAAAGTTTCATCTTTATATTTTTACTTTAAATCTTGGAACTACGTTCCCTACTTTATTTGAAAGCTTGTTCAAATCAAGTTCACTGAGATACTTCTCCTAATTTTGAAACTATTAATTTACAAAAGTTTCATCTTTACTTATTGTGCTTAGCTAATTGTTATATACTGTTAACATGCAGCTATGGGACTACGTTCCCCACTTTAATACTAATTTACTTGTTTCTCTTAATTGAGAACCTATTAATTTACTAAAGTTACATCTTTAGTTAATTTTTGTTTTTATGTCTAGTCTACATACAATAGGGCTTAGACAACTTATATTACTTACTTTTTTTTGTTTTTTATTTTCCATTTATTGTAGTATGTCCTGAGAATGAGTGTGCGAGTGAATGAGACTTGGTCAGGATATACTCAATATACTTTCTTACTTAACTGTAACTGAATTTGATTTCAGAATTCAATATGACCCTTCAGGTCGCCCATCTCCCAAACTGCACGGTTCCTGCTTCAGCCGACAGTATTGGAATTTTCTACGTGCGGGGACTGAAAAATTTCCTCGTGCGTGGAAATTTTTTCCGCAAGGAGGGGTGTGTGTAACATATGAAATTTGCACAGACCATTAAACTGGTCTGTGCACTAAAATATAGTCTATGTCAATGTAGTATTGTCAATGCCAAAGTCACGTCACCGCACCTCTCAACTGTCGGGGAAGTAGGGGACGTGAAGGGAGGGAGGAATGGTCAATAAAAGTAGGAGAGATACCTACAACAAGGACTCTGAGACGCAAGGACACTGCTTACGTACACGCATATTTTTATTATAAGCTTGGCGGTTAATTTAAATTTGGGAAAAGTACCCACTGTCACGATCTATACCGTGCTACTTCGTCTACTTCGCCACGATCCCTGAAGTCGCCTGTGCGAGGAAGGGAGTCGCCGAGGGCTCTGCGAGATTCATACGCGGGCGTTTTGGACCACGGCGGGAGGAGCTAGTCCGTGCTGCCTACTCAGCACCTACTATCGCCGGCTTCCGGCAACCACTCCACACCGACGCTCGTCTGCACGCTCTTCGCGTTTTGAGGGGGTCTACGCCACGTTTCCGCGGGCTGCAGCAGTGGACCTGCTTCAGCGGCATTCCCGGAGCGTTCTATCCAGCTGAGTAGTTTTTAATTTATATACTCATCAGCTTACCCTCGGAGCTTGATAAATTCCCACGTCTGAGCCAACACTGCTCACGTCCTCAACGTGCTACTCTGAATATTATAATCTAATTTAAACTTGTTAATTAGTAACCTGTATCTTACTGATTTTGATATTGCTGATATTGTTATAATTCTTTTATTAAACTTGTGTTGTGGTAAGTCTTTGTTTTATTTCTTAGGCTGCCCTCTTCTTCTCTCTGGCAAAGGCGCCCTATAGTCTCGTGCCTTACTGGCTGAACACTAGTCGGTGGTAACATCTGGTCTGGTGCAAAGCGATAAACAAGCACAGCACGCCAGAGGGTTACAAGACATTCGGGAGCGCTCTTCCCTGTTCATATTCGGTGGTTATTGGGCAAAAATATATCGTGGCGTTTGAGAGATAAGATTGAATTTTGGTTGGCAGAATATTTGTCATACTTTAATCCTTTATATGTTGCTTTTACTCAGATAAGTGAACGCCGTTTTTTTATTGGTGAATCAAATGTTTCTGAAGTCGATTCAGTTTACTTTAATTCGTCAATAATTTCTTTAAATCTTCTTCTGTTATCAACTGGACACAAGCAGTATATTAAGATCAGAAAAGTAATGAAAACACCGACCAATATCTGCATTGACTAAAACAGTATACAAAAATGACATTAGCAGTATACTGTAATGACTAATAGTTTACCGTAATTACATAAGCAGTATACTTACAATGACCACAGTATACTGTAGTCACATCAGTATAACAGTATACTGATAGTACATACTACAAAGACTACAGTATACTGTAATCACATCAGTATAACAGTATACTGATAGTACATACTACAATGAATCTACAGTATACTGTAATAACATCAGTATAACAGTATACTGATAGTACATACTACAATGATTACAGTATACTGTAATAACCTCAGTATAACAGTATACTGATAGTACATACTACAATGACTCTACAGTATACTATAATCACATCAGTATAACAGTATACTCATAGTACATACTACAAAGTCTCTACAGTATACTGTAATCACATCAGTATAACAGTATACTGATAGTACATATGACAATGACTCTACAGTACACTGTAATCACATCTGTATAACAGTATACTGATAGTACATACTGCAAAGACTCTACAGTAGACTGTAATCACATCAGTATAACAGTATACTGATAGTACATACTACAATGACTCTACAGTATACTGTAACCACATCAGTATAACAGTATACTGATAGTACATACTGCAATGACTAAAGTATACTGTAACCACATCAGTATAACAGTATACTGATAGTACATACTACAATGACTCTACAGTATACTGTAACCACATCAGTATAACAGTATACTGATAGTACATACTGCAATGACTAAAGTATACTGTAACCACATCAGTATAACAGTATACTGATAGTACATAATGCAATGACTAAAGTATACCGTGATTACAACAGTAATTACATCGGGAGTATTCTGCGATAACTCTAACAGTAGGTATACCGAATCTCATCCATCAATGATCAATGGATAAAGCGGAATAAACAATGGATGAGAATGAAATGAAGCATTTCAAAAGTATACCTACTGCAATCACATTAAGAGTATACTAGGATAAATCAGAAATATTTTATCATTGAGACACAGTGAAACAAACAGAGTTTCAGATAATAATATATCCAGTTCTATATCAATGAAACAATGTAATATTAAACTAAAAATAAAAATAAGAATCAAATTATTTGCTTCCGGCTCATTATAACCTATAATCCCAAATGGTCTGTTTTCCATTTTGACTGAAATCCAAATTTATCTTTCCTAAATCGACCAAATATCAAATCTTAGGGCCTCTTTCAACAACTACGAGTTAAGTGTTGATTTCTTTTTAATGTTTGGGACTTTTACCGCACAAACAATGGTATATTATATCAGCTACAATATCCCTGGTTACCGGTGACTTTAAATGACGGTTAGCCTACTTGACAGATGGTGAAACCTGAGTCCTAGAATAACTGAAATTTTTGAATGGCTAAGAATATGAACATGAAAAATTGGCTTGTAAATTTTGGGATTATTTTTGCATTCACATCACATCTAAAACATTTCATATTATGTAATGGAATCGAAGGTGATACGAAATTCCAAGAGACGTTTTATTCGTTGAGTAATATGAGTATTTGAGATTAAAAGCTGTCAAAGTCGCGGTGTTCGGTTGCAGAATTTTTTTTTCGAATTCTTTCGTTTCTTATTAACGCTTCAGTAATTGAATGGTGATCTAGACAAGGTGACACTTGATTTTCTGTTAAAATAACTTTGTAAAGATTTTAGGTTATATCATCAATACTAATAATAAATCTGTAAGGGTTGGTCATGGAGTAAGTTACTTTGTTTTCAGAGATATCGTGTTTATAGGCTCTATACATTTTTACAATTTGTTTCTGTATATATGTAAGTATGTATGTTACTCCATAACTCTTAAACGAATTAACTGATTTTCATGAAACTTGGTACATAAACATTTGGACATACAGGACACAGGATAGGCTACTTTTTTCTTTTTAAACACGGACGAAGTCGCGGGCGTCAGCTAGTATGTATATAAAACTGATATATGCCCGCGACTTCAAAGGATTACCCGCTGGACTAATCTGAAGATTGTCTGAAAGTTTCATCAAAGTTGGTTCAGCGGTTTTTGAGTCCATAGGGAACATACATGCACACATCGCCTTTTATAATATAAATTATATAATTAAATTAATATCATATTGAAAAAGAAGATGTAAATTCTCATATAACAGTTTTTGTAATCTTGACCAATTTTTTATAATATACCCTAAGTGATAAGGGTAGCCAACCCAAAATTTTTATTTTTATTTTTGCAAAACAACGTTTGCCGGGTCAACTAGTTTTCATATAACACATATATTCATAGTTTATATAGTTTTGTATCACACACTAGAACACTATAAATGCAAAAATAACGCCTGAAATATTTTGTAAGTTGCAAAATTTTTATCAATAAAAAAAATTATTTCCATGAAGTTTTTATCAAATGCGCCATATTTGATAATTGAGAATAAGTTCTTTTTTTTTATGTAGTAAAAATGTGTCTGGAATTTTGAATACAGAATAGTCAGTTTATAAAAATATGAATTTTTTAGAACGATGTAACAACTGGGCAGTTACTTTTAAATAAAATCCAGTTTTTCACGCAACCTGGCCGAACAATTTTTATGGGAAAATATTTATTTTTTAATAATTTCACATTTGTCACGACTCTGTAGTAGTTACTAATGCTCACTTCAATTTTTCTAAATTGTTTCTAAACTTCTCAAAGCCTCAAACCTAATCTCAACTTAAGACCAAGACAATAAACCCAACAAAAAAGAAAAGTCTACTTGACGTTTGTGAAAGAGGCGCTTAAACGAATTAATATATTTTCATGAAACTTGGTAGATAAACATTTAGACATACAGGTCACAGGATAGGCTACTTTTTCTTTTTCAACGCGGACAAAGTCGCGGGCACTTGCTAGTATAAATATAGGCAAATCGATTCTTAAGGAGTAAACTCCAAATAACAATGGCCTGGTTTTGAATGATGTCTTTTAGAGCTTAAATAAATATTATAATTAACATAGATATTCAGTTTAATATAAATTTATATATATATATATATATATATATGTTTTAATCCGGCGTTTTATTCACAATAATCTTTTGGTATTATGAATAATTTTAAGAGGCGCAATTATTTTTTGCAGATTCAAGTACACGTTAGGTTATGTTGCCAATTAAAATTATAAGTTAATTAGGGCTTGTGAAGAGAGACTTAATTATTATTTTATATTTTCTCTCAGGTTTCTCTCATTTAAATAATATTTGACCTTGAGAAATCGGGTGATTACACTACAAGTAATTACATTGAAGTGATACGGTTTCAGAAATAATTGTATATCGATTACCAAGCAGTTCGCAGTTATACGTTGTTATACGTATAAATATCGTAATACCTACATGCCAAAAGTATCCCATATGTTAATCCAGGTAATAAACTATATGTGTGCCTAATTTCATACAAATCCGTTAAGTAATTTTTAGGTAAAATAGTAACAAACAATTTGTTACTTAATTCGTCCATTCTGACAAATTTTTGTCAAGTTGTTAACACCCTAGCAACCAAACGGTTAACATCCAAACGGTCGCGGGTTCCAATCCCACTAGGGGCAAATATTTATGTGTTACCATTTTACCTTTGTACCTGAGTGATGGATGTTTGGAATGTGTGGTGATATTTATTTATTTACTAGCTGGTGCCAGCGACTTCGTCCGCGTTGAAAAAGAAAAAAGTAGCCTATCCTGTGTCCTGTACGTCTAAATGTTTATCTACCAAGTTCCATGAAAATCAGTTAATTCGTTTAAGAGTTATGGAGGAACATACATACATACATATAGAAAAAAATTCTAAAAATCGTCAATTTAGTTTCAGTATCATGTATAGAACCTATAAACACGATATCTCTGAAAACAAAGTAACTTACTCCATTACCAACCCTTACAGATTTATTATTAGTATTGATGATGATGATAAAATATAGAATATGAAAATTAGAATGTCTTTGTTATAAACTCACCAAAAAACAAACGCTGGTGCCTCGGTTGTTTGGACTACGGAGCATTGTAGGCGAAGCGTTGAGCCTGGCTTCAAGTACTTTTCAGTCGGACCGGAGATTTGAGCGCGAGCCTCTGTGGGAACAGAAAAAGATAAATTCTCATTTATTTTTATTTTATTTATTTAAAATTTTAACAATTTTAAGGCTAATAATAATATAATACAAAGTCATGTAAAATGATAACACTAAAAACCACTGAGGTTTAATCTTCATTTGTAATTTTTACTAAAAAGTATAGTAATTACAATTTAAAAAATATTGCTTCAACTTTTTAATATTTGAGATCGTTATATTGTTACATAATTATATCTTATGCTGTCCATACTATATATCTTTTATACCTCATGGTAACGGGAGGCATATTATGGACCAAAAGATGCATGCATCTCAATACATATCAATTTAACCCCCATTGTAAACGTTGTACTCGTAATTGCGTCTAAAATAATGACTTTACTCATGACAATTTTATTACACTTTCTTTTTTAAAAAAATCCTTCCTAATCGAAGATTCATTTACCAAATTTAATTATGTTTAAATTTGGTAAATAGTAAATTTGGCAAATGGCAATGTTTAAATACGTAACAGGCTAAAATGAAAATTTATAAACTAAATCTCGACGTTCTATTGAGACCATTCTAATGAGCCCAAACACGCTATATTATCTGCCGTTCTGTGTTGGGTATGCCGGAAACATATGTTAAACAGATCACAAGTTAAACTTATAACACCCCTCTTTCGCTTCGGGCGTCGGAGGTAATCATTAAAATCATTTTTACAATCATTATTCTTAAGCGGTGGTCATAGAACTAACACATTGAACTGTGTTGGTTTTAAATATTTATTTGAATTTTAGTCGTATAATTATTTTTTTTAAAGGTTTTTCTTATTTTTTTTTTATTTATAAATCAGTACGTATCAGTATTACTTGATTGCTAAGCAGATTCTCGACAAGCGAAAGTGCGTATTTCTGTCTTAAAAATCGATAATTCATTTCCACTTCTCCCTTAAACATACAAATGAAATAATCCATTTCCTTCGCACAAATAATGTGGCCTGATTTCGATTGATTGCTATTGATAAATAACATTCGTTATTTGTCGATCGTCCCCCATTGAAATGGTACGAGTATAATGTATTAAGTGTTCATTCACGTTGACTGGCGGGCGCGGTGGCGGACGCGGTTAAGCCGCGTCCTCACTAGGGACGCACGGCCACATCAGGCCGGCTGCTCGGCCAGGCCTTGTGTGTGAGTGTGTACGCGTGTAGTGTGTACAAGGCCTGGCCGAGCGGCCGGCCTGATGTGGCCGTGCGGCCCTAGTGAGGACGCGGATTTATGAAATATCAAACATAAAGCATAATATGCAAGTGTCCACGTACACGGCGAAAGTAGCGGGCAAGCTAACGACAGCAGCTTGTGGCGTCCTCGCGGAAATAACAAACTTGATGTTGTTTGTGTGTGTTCACGTCGAACTAGCGGCGGAGCGAGCGATTCACTCACGACGTCAGGTAAGTAAGTTCAACCAGTTTGAACTTGTTGCTAGAAATGATGGCACGTTTTCATTATGTCGTTCAATACAGAGGAGTTTATTAGTGAACTAGCTGGCGCCCGCGACTTCGTCCGCTTTGAAAATGAAAAAGTAGCTTGTGTCCCGTATGTCTAAATGTTTATCTACCAAGTTTCATGAAAATCAATTAATTCGTTTAAGAGTTATCTAGGAACATACATACATACATACATACAGAAAAAAAATCTAAAAATCGTCAATTTAGTTTCAGTATCATGTATAGAGTCTATAAACACGATAGCTCTGAAAACAAAGTAAATTACTCCATGACCGACCCTTACAGATTTATTATTAGTATTGATAATTAAAAATAAAAGATCGTAGTCCATGTTTTCAACCTCTGACAACACGCCACATCCACCGCGACCGCGTCCGCCACCGAGCCCGCGCATTCAACGTGTACAAGCACAGTAATTTGATGCACCGCATTTACAAATAACTCCACGAGTGGAATTGTGCCATATATATACGAGATATTCTCTTTCGGTATCAATTTTCACTTTAATTTTATCGCCATTTTCCATTTGCAGCCTCTTTTGTCAACGATATTGAACGACACTTAAGTCATCTAGGTATATCTCTATACATACATACACACACACGCAAACACATACGTATTTTCACTAACTTCTTTTAAACAACCCAACGAAAATTGATACGGTTTTCATTAATAGAAAAGCGATAAACAAGGAAGCCGGGTTTGTTCGCGATAAACTCAAAAACTACTGCACCGATTTACATGCTGTTTTCACCAATAGTTAGAGTGGTTCTCGAGGAAGGTTTTATTATATAATTTACAAAGTTACGCGGACGAAGTCGCGGGCAGCAGCTAGTTTTGATATATATAGAGATTTATATTATAAAGAGAGAAGATTAGTATTTTTGTAAACTCATTATAAACATACAAATTAGTTGGTCGACAGTTATAACCACCGATCAAGGAGCTTGTCAAGCCTTACAATAAAAGTCAAAACAACCTGACCACCTCTGGTTATCGCAATCTAGCTTCCCCCTAAAATCACCTACCAGCGTCTTTAGCGTGTCCATCACACATTAACATAAAAATAAGATTTTTAATACTGTTAATAAACTCAATTTCAACGGAAATTTCCACTTCGGGGCTATTTCAGAGAACAAAACACAAAGGAAATGAAATTACAATGAAATGTCTATTCTAGAGAAGGCTGAGTTCAAATCCAAACAGCCGAGGTCAGAATACAGGAGAGATGAAAAACATCTACAGAGAGATATGTATGTAGGTACACTTATTTATTATTGTAAAGATGTAAAATTAATTTAATTAATTTCTCTCACATTTCCATTCCAGTTTTGACAGCTTAATTATTATTTAAACCTAAAAGATTTTTCGGGGACGAGAAAGGATCGCGGGTTTATTAAGAAAACAATAAACCACGAATCGTCCCGCCAACCCTCTTTTAGGTACAGATTTTTTCGCACTCCCACTTTTATCGTGTATAAATTTATATGTAAATTATTTTTGACCCTGTGAAAACATTATCAGCTCGAGAGGGTCGAGCTGAAAATGATGTATACGTAGAATTATTATAACGACAACGTCCACGTGTTTCGAGCGGCTTAATTTATTTTATGTCTTTTTTTGTGAAATTACTTTGCATTTTTTCGTGGGCGGCCGACAAAATTGTAGCCACTTGGAAAACGTTAAGAGGGAAAATTAAGTGGTCGGATGATCATTTAATGTATTTACTTTGGAATATGCGAAAACAGACAGATAAAAAGGAACTAGAGAGAGAATTAGGAGTACTTTTATTTTAAGATTATTCTTAGTTCAAACGTATTTGTCTCCGTTATTTGATATAGATTCTTTGACACTAGGAATGATCCTAGTGTCTGATTTTATTCAAGGAAATACTAAATCAATCTAACTATAGCTACCCAACTATAACTATCCAAATTATAGCTAACAATAAGAACCATTCCGATCGTGTCAGCTTTCCAACAAAAAACCGGATCAAAATTCGTTTGGGAGCTACGAGTCCGACAGATACAGAGATATGCACGTCAAACTTATAACATCCCTTTTTGCGTCGGAAATCGGGGGTTAATAAAATAATTATTAGCACCCTCTACTTCGGGTTAATTAAACCACTTTATGTTTAGTCCAAATACTTTTATCGTCCTACCGATATATGTATACTACAATTCCAACTATAAGATGTGCGCCGGACACACGACTCTTTCTTCAACTGACTGAAGTGATTGTACCCTTTCAATATCATACCACCGAATGAATCTGAATGAATGAACACCTCTTTTTGAAACGTCACAGAGGAGTTTCAGCAGAGGCTAACATAATGTTGAACTTACCGACAACATCGAGCCTTAAAAAGATACTGGTTGGTGGATGCGAAGACACTTGACACTCGTAGATGCCTGCGTCGCGTTTCTGTACGAAGCGCACCTTAAGAGTCCAGTCCTGAAACAAATTTATAAATTACTAGCTGTTGGACGCGACTTCGTCCGCGTTGAATATGACCTAAGTAACTTATAAATGAGTAACTTATAAACTTATAATATGAGTAACTTTATAAAATATGACCATATTCATATTTATATTATAATATAAATATAATATTATAATATAATATAATATAATATTTAGTTACTCATATTTATATAATATGAGTAACTTATAATATGAGTACTAGCTGGTGCCCGCGACTTCGTCCGGGTTGAAAAAAAATCAATATAACTTGACCACTTGTTGATAACACTTTGGCCAGGCGTTAGTTTTTTATTTTATTTTAGACTATCTGGTGCCCGCGACTTCGTCCGCGTTAAAAAAGAAAAAAGTAGCCTATCCTGTGTCCTGTACGTCTAAATGTTTATATACCAAGTTTCATGAAAATCAGTTGATTCGTTTAAGAGTTATGGAGGAACATACATACATACATACATACAGAAAAAAATTGTAAAAATGGTCAATTTAGTTTCAGTATCATGTATAGAGCCTATAAACACGATATCTCTGAAAACAAAGTAACTTACTCCGCGACCGACCCTTACAGATTTATTATTAGTATTGATTGATATTGATATAAATTGATTGATGATCCCTCGGGAATAGTCCTTTTTTTCTGGATGAAAGGTACCCTATGTCCTTTCTGGTGTTTCAGACAAGGTGTATTCAAAATTTCATGGTAATTGGTTCAGTAGTTTTTGCGTGAAAGAGTAACAAACATGCATACATCCATGCAAACTTTCGCATTTATAATATTAGTACGGATAATACAAGAAACATTCATCAGAAACAAGTTATTTATCAGATTCTATCTATAATAGGCGATAATAAATCAGTGTACCTCAGAATGTTGAAGGTGTATAGCTTGAAAACGCTGATCAGAACTGTATGTGGTAAGACCAACTGTTAGTAGATGGTAATCCTTTCTTCTAATCCATGACACCTGAAACAATATAAATTTTTTCTAAGTATTGACAATACATAGACGAAATCTGTCTTATAAAATAAAAAAAAATCGATGACTACTAGGTATAGTGTAGGTTTTAGGTATAGAGTGTGAATATTATTATTGCCTAGCTGAAATTTTATATTGATTTAATATAAAGTTATTGATGTATGCAATGCTATGCTAAATATAAAGTACATCGTTTGATTGTTTGAAAAATTTGCTAACAGAAGTATTTCTTAATTTTAGTAAGTTTCTGTGAATATTCAAAAAGTTAAAAATAATTTTTTTATACTTTAAAATTTTCAACTTTCAAACTTAAATTTCAAACCACATTTCCAAATAACAGGATACTTTTCCAGTAAAATCTATATTATAATTTCTTCTTACCTAATGGAACAAGTTTTAACCTTTAAAACAAAAATATCTAATAAAAAACTGAATAAGAAAAAAAAAGAGAAAGTTAAATTACCAAAAAATATACCTCTATTAAATAAATATCTAATCTTAGACGTGCTTTATAAATTAATTATTACACAGATACGAGGTACAAAGACAAAACAATAGAGAAATTAAATATCATTTTAAAATCTTCACCCACCCACACAAATTCTAAATACGCCTGCTCAAAATAAACCTCTTAATTTCGCGTTTAAAAATAAAGGAATACGTGTTTATTAATTAGGGCGGCTACAACGACCGTGCGTTGCAATAACCGACCCGTGAAACAGTTACCCTAAAATTAAATGTACCTTTTGTTAGGAGAGGGTCTTATTAATGATAATTTATTTTATGAAATATTAAAGCAAATTAGCAACACAGAGGCGCTGTTACCGCGAGAATTACCGAGGTGAACCCACTTTGAATAAGGCAAGTAAAAATATAAAGATACGGAAGTCTAACTCCGAAGGTACGGATGTATTTAATATAATGTATGTATTATGTAACATGGAAGTAGAGTATTTTGAACGCCCGACGGGAAAACGAGATGCTATTAGTTTGACGTTTGTGTCGATTTGACCGATTTTGATCAGGACGCTTTTTGGAGTTTACTCCTTAAGAATCCATTTTCATATAATTATAAGCCCGGGGTACGAAAATTCATATAATGGGAGTAAAATCAAATTTGTCACACGAATGCGTTATGTTATGCGCTATAGTTACGTTCTATTTTTTGAATAGTTTAGAATATCTCTGAAGTTTCAGAGATATTGCGCCATCTACACAATATTATTCAAAAAAAGAACAATGTTCTTCTTTCGGCGTATTCGTATTGTGAAAATTTAAATTTTATAATCGTTCGTAAAGGAGTAAAATCCAATCGTGTGTCGGAGCTGACACACACAATTTTTTTTATATCAAGGTCGACAGACAGGCTGACGTTCCACTTGCTGATAGGTGGCTACGATTTCTTATTGACACAATCAACGCCACATATATAAATCTGCGTTTTAATGGACCGATGCAACGCCGAGTTAAACGACCTAAGACTCACAAAAAGACCTTTAGGCGCGAAGCCCACACAAGAGTCGCGTCGCGTCGCGTCGAGGAACAAGCGCATAAGCGGCTCAATGGTTGTGCGCCCACATACTGGAGAGGCGGCGACGAAGCGAGGCGAGGCGAGGCGAAGCGCGAAGAGTCGCGGCGAGAGCGCGAAGCGTCGCTGAACGGGCGCGGCATTTTGTTTGCGGCTGTGTTTAGACGTGGTCGTGTATTTATTAAATAAAAGTAAAATATCAGACGATCTAGATCTAAATATAAAAATCATCGAACTTGTTTGATGTAACCCGTGTCATTATGACCAGACACGTTCCGACTATAGCAATAGAAACAAACAGGACCAAAAATGAGGTGAAATAGCGCAACAATTAAACGAAACTGGTAAGTGATTTCTTGGTAAGTGAAGTTGACTGTGTAAAGAAAGCATAGCCGCCTCCGCCGCAACTCTTCACGCCTCGTCTACGCTGCGACGCGCCTCGACGCGCCTCGACTTTTCATGTGAGCGTAGCGCCTTAGTGTTAGACAGATGAGGTTTTCCTTTGTATGTTACAGGTTCCCCCTTCAAGCACAACTAGTACGCCTCCTTTGCTCTTTATTATAGACTACTAACTGGTGCCCGCGACTTCGTCCGCGTTCTGGATGAAATATACCCTATATCCTTTCTGGTGTCCTAGACAACGTGTATGCAGAATTTCATGGAGATCGGTTCAGTAGTTTTTGCGTGAAAGCGTAACAAACAAACAAACAAGCAAACTCACATTCACATCAATCATCAATACTAATAATAAATCTGTAAGTGTAAGTATTGTATGTATGTATGTTCCTCCATAACTCTTAAACGAATTAACTGATTTTCATGAAACTTGGTAGATAAACATTTAGACGTACAGGACATAGGATAGGCTACTTTTTTCTTTTTCAACACGGACGAAGTCGCGGGCGCCAGCTAGTTTATAATATTAGTAAGGATCTCTGATCCTAAAGAGGATTATGTATGCAAATTTCAACACTGTATAAGCAGCAAATGTCAAAGGTCTATACATTTTACTTCAAGCAAATATAAAAAATCACACTCCTTTGACTTCAAAAAGATTCGTTTACTTAGTATCGATGAGAAATGTTTACAAAGTACACGTCTGTATCAGAACGCGATAATAAATAAATATATGTATTTTACATACAAACTCAGTGATGTAACGGAATAAGGCGGATTGAATAAGAGTATTTGCGAATGGAGAAAAAAATCACTGCTTCAAAGATTAAGCGTACATGTACCATTTATTGCGGAGTTGATATTGTATGAAGTTCTGATAAGAAACAAATTTAAAAAAAAATATTAGACTTGCTTTTGTCTTATAAATTACTAGCTGTTGCACGTGACTTCGCCCGCGTAAAATATAGTCTTCTATAGGTGAAAGAACTTTTAAATTCTTTCAGTAATTCCAGTCCAGTAATTATTGGCTTTATCTATACTAATTTGTACGTTTGTAATGAAAAAACTCATAAACTACTGGACCCCATTTTGAAAATTCTTTCACCTATAAAAAGCTAAATTATCAGCGAGTAACATAGGTTATATTTATAAATTTATGCGGGCGAAGTCGCGTGAAACAGCTAGTTCATTAACAAAAATAGAAATCTCTCTATAAATTAGTGTAGATAACCTAGTAACGACCCACTCCATAAAATATTATTCTTAGGCCCTCTTTCACCAACTACAAGTAAAGTGTTGATTAGTTACATTTAGATTTTTTTTTATTTTATTAAATTATGCACTCGGTTTAGTGCATCCTTCGATAGGCGAATTTTTTTTATTATTTTCTTTTTAATATTTGGGACTTTTACCGTACAAACAAAATTATCAGCTAAATTATTCACGGTGACAGGTGACTTTAAATGACGGTTAGCCTACTTGACAGATGGTGAAAGAGTCCCATAAATGTAAATAGGTACGTATATTGAATACACTTCACTAGTACACATACTGGCAACATCGTGCGGTCTGGCCGAGCCATTATTTAGGCTGAGCAAATTAATTACAAGCACTTTTCTCACTTAACACGCGGTAACGAGCGAGTTTACACCCTCACTTAAGTGTAACTAATGTTTCTGGGGTGCTTATTTATTTATGAATTATATTTTATTAGGTCAGAACTTGGCTACATACTAAAGCGGTGTTTACACTTGGCTAAATTTAGTGTACTAATTATAACCGACTTCCAAAAAAGGAGGAGGTTCTCAATTCGACTGATTTTTTTAAATGTTTGTTACCTCAGAACTTTCGACTGGGTGAATCGATTTTGATAATTTTTTTTTATTTGAAAGCTGGTGCTTCCCGTGTGGTTTCATTTCAATTTCGTCCAGTTCTGACAATGGCATCCATGAGAAAAAGGTTTTAATTCGTTATTTTTTTAAAAAGAGTTATTATTTGAAAGCTTGTGCTTCCCGTGTGGTCCCATTTCAATTTGGTCCAGTACTAACAATGGCATCCATGAGAAAACGGTTTGAAGTCGGTTTTTTTGTTAAAAATAGTTATTATTTGAAAGCTGCTGCTTCCCGTGTGGTCCCATTTCAATTTGGTTCAGTTCTAACAATGGCATCCATGAGAAAACGGTTTGAAGTCGGTTTTTTTTTGTTAAAAAAGTTATTATTTGAAAGCTGTTGCTTCCCGTGTGGTCCCATTTCAATTTGGACCAGCTCTGACAATGGAATCCATGAGAAAAGGGTTTGAAATCGGTTTTTTTTTGTTAAAAAGAGTTATTTACGTTAAGGTGAAAACGTTAGGTCGTAGGTGGCAACCGTCACCTATAACGCTACAGGTGCTGCAAGCGCACTGCCTACTACATTAGGGATAAGGATAAGTGATAGGGAAATGGGCACTGGCATCCCTTACTCACTTACCGAAACACAACAGCACACGTGCTGTTAATTCACGGTGGTTTTCTGCAAGAGGTCACTGCCGCTAGACTGGCTGTCCAGTTTATGACTGCAACGATCGAATGAAATATTTCCCATCCAATGAAATATTGTTTGATACACGATTTTCTTCCCGATTTCCTTTAAATTATTCCAGAACATTGCGTCCGTCCCCCTTTCTCCCCTTCTAGGGTGTCTTTTAATTTTCTATGTGTCACCAGACTGATAATTTACAACATGCCGTGACGTCACTGACTAATGGACTCGGCTCGACGCAACGCAAAACTGACAGCACTTTCCTTGCTCTATTGTATTTCCAAACTAAGTACCTATACAATATAGTTGAAACTAGCTTGAAACTTGTGAATTTCACGACCGAATACTTACATAAACGCTTCTTGAATAATAGGAGACAAATAAAGCCACAGTATTAATAGTATAGAAGAAAGAATCCTATTCCTGTCCCCGACTTCGCCCGCACAACTTTGTAAATTATATACTAAAAACCTTCTTCGAGAACCACTCTATCCTCGAGAAACAACATGAAAATCGGTGCAGTAGTTTTTGAGTTTATCACGAACAGACAGACAGACCAACAGATTAAATAAATATAATAATATAAGAATATAATAAATATAATTCAAAAACCTTCAAAAACCAGAGAAACCGAAAATACCTACTTGATCAGGTAACGAATGAATCTGATATCTGCCTGTATATGAAAATTTAATTAAGGTTGTTCTATTTTTGAATCTAGGTACTCTTAAGCCTATTATCTACTCTCATTCTTAAGCCCTAATCACACTGGCAAGAAATTAGTATCTTGTTTATAGTCTCGGTAATTCAATCTGGCGAAGTATAATAGAGATCTTATAGAAATGGCGGCAGATAATCAATTTGGTATATCAACAATGCCTACGGTCGAATAGTTTGCTGGAAATTTGGTATTTTAACCTTTCAACCTTAATTACTGTCTTACGCATATTTAACTAATATCAAATGTTATTAAATTGTTGATGCGTCACTATGTAAAAGTTGACTATCAATCAATACTAATAATAAATCTCTAAGGGTTGGTCATGGAGTAAGTTACTTTGTTTTCAGAGATATCGTGTTTATAGGCTCTATACATGATACTGAAACTAAATTGACCATTTTTACAATTTTTTTCTGTATGTATGTATGTAAGTATGTATGTTCCTCCATAACTCTTAAACGAATTAACCGATTTTCATGAAACGTGGTAGATAAACATTTAGACGTACGGGACACAGGATAGGCTACTTTTTTCTTTTTCAACGCGGACGAAGTCGCGGGCGCCATCTAGTAGCCTATAAGACTTTACACTGAAAAAACCTCTATCGTCAGATTTAATATCCTCCTAATATAATCGCTAAAGTTTGTAAGCATGGATGTATAGATGAATGTTTGACGCGAAAACAGAATGAAATTCGGCACCCAGTTAGTTTATTACCTGGATTAACATATACGTCACTTTTTATCCTGAAAAAAAATGTTAGGTTAATGAAGTATTGTCTAGAAATATGAAGAGTGAACTAATCTGTTAACATCTTAACAAACTATTGACAAATTTAAGCTTATTATGAACCAAGAAGTACGCACTAATTCTGGTAGATGGCGCTTATTTTATACAATTAAACGTCACTGAGGGTGTCGCTCACAGAGGCGCGAGTTAACTGGTTTTTTTCCATACTAAGCATGCCCAACTCGCCTTAAGCTTTAAGCCTTAAGCGTCAACCTGTTTTCTGACCTATACATAATAAATTATATTACTTTTTTACTAGATAAAATAATTGTTGATCTTTCGACAATTTCGTGGAAACATGTTAATTTTAATTTAGTTAAAGAATTCTTTTGTTGTCTTTAACAAGTCTCTACCAAAACAGAAAGTTATTTTACATTCAAAGTTTTGGGTTTCTATTCATAAATTAGATGCTACAATTTATTTTAAAGGTCACGTGGGCAAAGGCTAAAGTTAGACAAAGTCAGAATAAACCTAATTTAGTAGATAAACTCGTTTGTGTCGTATTAATTAAGTGAACGTTTAAAAAAAAGTGTGTGTGTCAGCTCCGACGCACGACTGGAGTATTATTATGTATTGAAGCATAATAATATAATATGTAGTCTGTAACGCGTAACGTGTGACATATGACATTTGATTTTATTTCCATAAATTTTCATACTTATATGAAAAGTTAAGAATTTAAGGAGTAAAGTAAAGTAAATTACTCTACTATAATGGTATTATAAATATTATAAGTATTATAAGACAGTCTACTGGCGCTTCTGTCTGTCTGTCTGCGTGTTCGCGATGATCTCAAAAACGGATTTTAATGCGGTAAGGAAGGTTTTCCATAATATATTTCACATATCAGTTTTATCTCCATTGCTCAAATGACTGTACCCTGGCATTTTAAAACCCAGATTAGACACAACTTTGAAAAGTTTATTTCTAAAATTGACCCTGCCCGGATTCGAACCTCGGACCCCTAAGCTAACGACTCATCCAAGAGGCTCGTTTAAAACGGTAAAAAGAAAAGTGCTGGCATCCCTGGCAAGAAACCATCTGTCGACAACCCTAGAGAGACTTCGTCTAAGCGAGTAATTAAACAAGGCTGTACAAATCCTCAACTTGTATCAAAATTTCTCGTGTTATAAATTCTTAACGAGATTCAAACTCGTGGAATTTTCCTACTGGAAACTTGATATTAGTATGTATTGTGATTTTTGTACTTGCGAATTTATGTATAAGTACACTGTTAAGTTATAAAATAACTTTTAAGGCTTGTATTACGGAATCCAGTGTCGCCCACACGATTTAACTGGGAGAGTTTACTTAAAACTTTGACTTGTTTTTAAATTATTAGGACTATATTTTATCTGATGACGACATTACATAGTTGTGTAATCATTGAAAAAGGACTATTTAATTACTCAAAAAAAAAAAAAAAACAAGTACAGTCGGGGTAAGAAAAGGTTCGTCACCTTAAAGTCGATATTTGCTTGCACCAGAGCAACTGTCAGTCATGCCTAAACTTCATTTCAAACGTCTGTCAGTACTCTTATTATTGCTTTAGTTTTAAAAAGTACTAAGAGTCCACGACTTTGATAAAGGAATGAATTTGAAAAATGACGAAGGTTTTTCGTACCCCGACTTTACAAATAAGTTTCCGCCCTTTGACAAAAGTATCGTGCCACCAGTAAGCTATGGTTAAAATTGTCAAAAATATACGTCAAAAATTACCGTAAAGTTGGATATCAGTCTTTGGACGTTCTGTTATGTTAACAGCCATGTCCCGGAACGTATTATTATTTAGTCGTGTAATTTGTAAGGAGAAAGACCTAATTATTCTTAAAATAAGATCTTAAATACATTGTGAATTCTTCACTATCTATACCACTGTAAACAAGCGCTTATGAAACAAAACCCAAAGTGCGACACCCTCAATTGTATGTACTCGAGGTAGTATGGAAACTCGTGTCCAACTGTACTCGACTGTACTGATAATCGTATTGTATTCACACAGTTCTACCTAAGTTAGTTTTACATAAGCATTAGGTACGTAAAGTCGGCAAGAAAAGTAAACCAGAAGATAAAAGAATGTGCTGTCAGACCAGTATATTCTTTGACAGCGTACTAAATCCATACTGATCTATACGAATATTTTAAACAAGTGTTTTTGCCCGCGACTTCGTCCGCGTCCGATCGCTACCAAACTTTACAGGAACACTCGTTGCACTAATCTGAAGATTGTCTGAAAGTTTCATCAGAAATCGGTTCTGCACGCAACGACTTTTATATATGAGAAGAAGACGTGAAAATAATTCAGATTTGAAAATCTGTCTGTCTTACCTTTTCACGCCTTAACTACTGGACCAATCACCATGAACTTTTGCATACACGTTATCAGGACGTTGTGAGACGCCTTGTGGCCAGATGGACAGAGGACCTAGAGGGATTCGCAGAAAGAGGCCAGGGAGAGGCCTACATCCAGCAGTGGAGAGACACAACCTGACAATGATGCCAGAGATACAGGAAAGGACCTTTCATCCAGAAAAAAAGGACTGCTTCCGTGGGATCATCTGAAAATATTGTCTCAACAAAACACGTCGCTCATACTCGGTTTATTTACTCCGGTGTTCTTTTTTTTATTTTTCAACGCGGGCACCAGCCAGTGATTTTATAACTGTTCATTATATTTAGATAGTTCATTGGCATCATATTATTTCGTGCGTAATTAACATGAATGGAACAATCGCCAATTCTAGGTCACTGGAGACTCTGAACTCGGCATCTTCCTCTCTCAGAGGATTGGCTTATTGATTAACGCAGCCAGTACTCTCGGCAGACCACCCCGGTTTCAATTTTAATCCCAGCTTAGGTTAGTCAAATATATAATTCATATTTTAAATATTTTATGTAAATTCTGAATGGTTCCGTAGCTTTGCTCGCTTAGAATTCGGTTTTCTAAGAAATTTCTAGACCGGATGTCAATAATGAAGGGAAGAATGAAGGTTTCGGCATTCCATATTCATTCATCTAAACACAACAGATCATATTATGTTATTTATTGGTTAAATAAATAAATATCTTTCCACATTCCTCACAGCGCCATCTCGTTCCACACTAAGCAACTAAAACTTGTATTATGGATACCAGACATTTTTTTTATTTTTTTTATGTTAAGGTCGACAGACAGGCTGACGGTCCACTTTATGGTAGGTGGCTACCATCAAGTGGACCGTCAACACATCGCTACCATCAACACATAAACATTTGCCTCTAGCGGGATTTGAACCCGCGACCGTTTGGTTAACCAAACGTGTCGTCATGATTGTATTCCGTAAGGTTGCAGTTTCGGTGAGAGAGTAAGGGATGTTAGAGCCTATTTCTCTATCGTTTTTTAACATAATTATTAAGAAAGAAAGAGAGAAAGAAAGAAAGAATTTTTATCCACTGCACCCAACACAAAGACAAAAACATAACACAAAAACCACAAGACAGTAATGAATAAAAGACGTGTGTGTCCTCGCGGCAGACATAAAAACAGACATACCCCATACAAATTTATTTCATAAATTACTTAAATGTAGACATGATTATCGAACATAATCTAACAAGTTTCTCTAGCTGACTGTACTTTTAGTACTTACACCTATGCAATGTCGTTTTTGTTATATAAAAATATTATTTCAAACATATCACAGTCCGCTCTTGCGAAAACATTTCGCATATTCTGCACTGTCCCAGAAAAATCGGACAGCGGAACATATTTTCCTGTGAGAAATGTGAGCGTATATATTCGGATTTTCTTATGATATGCTCTAAATTCGGAAGGTGTATATTTTTGAAATGTTGGTATTTTATTTTTAATTTTCCTAGAGTTGGTTCGGTTGAATAATTCTAGAAATAATCTGTGGTGTTATTTTCTAGAGCGCAGTGTTAGCGATGAATTCTTTTTGAGGATCAGATTAACTGATAAAAAACATATGTTTCAAATTTTAGCTTTCTATACTTAGGGCCTCTTTCACCAACTACAAGTAAAGTGTTGATTAGTTACTTTTAGAAATAATTTTCTGTTTTATTGAATTATGCACTCGGTTTACTGCATCATTCGATACGCGATTTTTTATTATTATTTTCTATTCAATGTTAGGGACTCTTACCGTACAAACAAAGGTATATCAGCTCCATTATCGACGGTTACCGGTGACTTTAAATGACAGTTAGCCTACTTGACAGATGGTGAAAGAGGCGCTTAGTAGTTTAATATTGTAATTGTTTTTGTCTAAAATAACAGAAGCCTAATTTACTTTTATATAACATTAGCTATCTGTCAGTAAAAGTCCCAACAAACAGACGTAACAGCCCCCGTAACAAACAGACAGACAAAAATTTTAAAAATTGCTTTTTTTGTTATATTTAACGTGTATACTTTGATATATTTTTAGTAAAAACTTTTTAACAAAAAATAAAACCGCCGAAAAAACTGAAAAGCATAAAATAATCTTATTTTATTTTACCTAAGTAATTTTGAGTCGCCGCCGCGCATCACTATTTACGTAATTTTTGCTTGTTTGGCGCCGACTCAAAATTACTTAGGTAAAATAAAATACGAAGATTATTTTATGCTTTTCAGTTTTTTCGGCGGTTTTATTTTTTGTTGAAAAGTTTTATTTTATATTTTCTTGTGGCTATAATCTAATATTTACTACATGCTTAATTTTTAATTTTCCCATCCCCATTTTTCCACCCTTAGGGTAGAATTTTTTTTTCCAAAATTTTACGAGACCAACTTCGAGGTATACCATATCCATTAAAAAAAGAATTATCAAAATCGGACCACCCTGTCAAAAGTTATGCGTGATCATACATAAAAAAAAACATGCGCGTCGAATTGAGAACCTCCTCCGTTTTGGTTTTTTCGTTTTCGTCGGTTGAAAAAGCAGTGGACATCGATCACTAGTCCGATGGACGGATGATGGGATTTTGACGTCTCAGTAGTTCCATGATACAGAAAATCGAACTACTGAGCCTTTTACTCGTAGTTCATTATTTAATTGCAACGACTTTCGAGAAAGAAATGGATTAATGTATGAACACATTTGTTTTTTGTAACAGGCTAACTACAATGCTGTAGCATTTATATAAAACTAGCCGAACTACCTCCCTACTCCCCCCCCCCTCCCCTTTCCATTTCATTTATATAAAAACGCTTTTCTACTAAAATGACATGTATAAAAACTTGAAAAACATTCGTTGATTATTCATTCGTTGAACTCGTTTTCGAGTTTTGGGGACATAAACATACGGAAGCAAAATTTTTATATACATACTAGCTGGTGCCCGCGACTTCGTCCGCTTTGAAAAAGAAAAAAGTAGCCTATCCTGTGTCCTATACGTCTAAATGTTTATCTACCAAGTTTAATGAAAATCAGTTAATTCGTTTAAGAGTTATGGGGGAACATACATACATACACTTACAGATTTATTATTAGTATTGATTGATTGATTGATACGAGTAAAGATATAGGGTAGATACTTCTATTTCATCACAAGTTCACTGAAGTCATTTTGACATTACAAACAGACACTTCATTTTATCTTATTTGTCATCGAAGTACTACAACTATGGAATTTGCGTCACAAATGCCAAAGCGGAACATAAAAAAGTACGCCTTAAACAGAATCATGGCGGAGTCTTGCCTTCGTGCGTCAATGGTAAAAGGTAGTAACGACCAAGTTCTACTATTGATTTTAAACCAATATGTTGAAGTAAAGTCTCATTTTGTTTAAATGTTTCATTTTGATTGGTTGATTTTAAATGACAGATGACAGATTTCTTGCTCTACGCATAATAATGTCACTTTTAAATGTTCCATAAAGTTTTTAGAGCGTGACTTGACCTGACTGCTTTGGACTTGACGGATCTGTTTTGGAAAACTAAGAAAAAATTATACTTGACTTGACTGACTAGTCTCGGGATCTGCTACTTTTGATTTTAATATCAATTTTGCCTTTTTTATTTTAAGAAAAGGCTATTACAAAGTGCTATTTTTACTAATGACACTGGCAAATTCACCGGAGAATATCTGATGGAGCCAAGACATTAAAATAGAAGAAGAAGAAGAAGAAGAAGAAGAAGAAGAAGAAGAAGAAGAAGAAGAAGAAGAAGAAGAAGAAGAAGAAGAAGAAGAAGAAGAAGAAGAAGAAGAAGAAGAAGAAGAAGAAAGTTTTTAGTGTTTTGTATGGCGTGCGAAATCCATAGTTGTATTACATTGATGTTATTTGTATAGATAATGCAGGTTGACTTACGATGCCGTCTCCAATGTTTCTGATGATGCAAGGTAAGAGCGCCGTAGAGCCAGTCTGTGACGTCACGACTGTGTTATTTTCGGTTCCGAAGTGCTTTTCAGGAGTGTGACTGAAGACATCTTCTAAGGGCGGAAATGACACCGTCAACTCGTTCTGGTCGGGTTTTAGTGACGGCGATGGTGGAGAGGGGCTGTGTCCTGTGAAATTTCAATAAATTTTAGATTATTTTTTTAAAAAAATCTTATATCTATACTAATATTATAAAGAGAGAAAATTTATATGTTTGTAATGAATAAACTCAAAAGTTACTGGACCGATTTTGAAAATTCCTTCACATATAGAAAGGTACATCATCAACGAATAAGATAGGCCATATTTTATGAAGAGGAAAGATTTGATTATTTGTTTGTTTGCATTGAAAAGGCTGCGAAAGTACTGGACCGATTTGAAAAATTCTTTCACTGTTGGGAAGCTATATTATCAGCGAGTAACATAGGCTATGTTTTATAAAGTTACGCGGAAGAAGTCGCGTGCAACAGCTATTATTTTATAAGATAATGTAAAACTTAAGCTTAGATATTCAGTTACTCAATACTAACTATTTGCGAAGAGGATTGTTCTCAATTCACTTTTCTCTTCAAAATGATAGAAGAATTAACAGAAGCGCAAGAAATTAAATCCGAAAATGCATTAAGATCTAAGTTTACGGTAAATCCATCTAAAGAATTAATTAAACCGTGTTGTTTTAACGGGGCGGAATTACTTTCTGCGATTCCACAGTTTGACCTGTGGTACAAGTTATAAGAGAAGGGAGAAAAAAACCAAACACTCTGTTTTCGATGTCTGTTTTAATCTTATAGTATTTACAAAGAAAACGGTATTTGTATGTAATATTTAGTGCTAGCTGGTGCTTACTTATAAATAAGCAATATAACACTGGCCACGCGTTAGTGTTTTATTTTATTTTAAATGATCCCTTGGGAACAAAACTTTTTCTAGATTATTTTAAATAAAATACAGTTTGTGTTACTCGCTAAAAATATGTATTTTATTAAAAGTTTAAAATTATTAAAATCAGTCTAAGTATAATAGTTTTTGTGTTTATCTATTACAAATAAAGATACAAAAAATAAAAACTTTCATTTTTATTAGCTCTACTTAGGGTACATACCCTATATACTTATCTATATACTTATAGGGTACATAGGGTATTGGGACTAAACATAAAGTGGTTTTAATTAACATTAATTAAAACCACTTTATGTTTAGTCCCAATACTTTTAATGTCCGACCGATATACATATCAGAACTACTTCTTCTCTTTTAATGTCTTGGCTCCATCAGATCTTCTCCGATGATTTTGCCAGTGTCTTTTGTAAAAATAAAAATTTGTATAAAAATGCAATGCAATGCAATAGTAATAAAAAAAGCAAAATTGAAATTAAAATCACAAGACTAAGACTAGTCAGTCAAGTCAAGTCTATATTTTTTCTTGGTTTTCCAAAACAGGTCCGTCAAGTCCAAAGCAGTCAAGTCAAGTCTATTAAAATAATATTATATCTATCAGAACTAAAATTCTAACTATAAGATGCGTGGACATACGACAACGACCTCCCTTCGCGGACGCGTTCGTTAATACTGTCATATTACTTGTTAATATCATGCCACAGAGTGCTTTATATTGTAACGTCACAGAGTTCATTTTTTTGTAACGTCATAGAGTACTTTATACCATACTTTCTTCTTAATTAATTAACTTCAGCAGACATAAAAAGCAGATGCTAGCACGTAGAAGCGTAATTATATTATATTTAACGCTGCAAACTTTTCACTTGGACCAAAGTATATTCCGAATAAAGGGTTACAGAGCGAGATTGGATGGTCGGAATATTTGTTTTTATTTGTCCAGAGGTTTTCTGGCCGAATTGAGAGCAGTTTATGCGACGGACGTGCCGCTGCGTTGCCATCACCGTTTCCAGACTCATTTATTTGTATATGTGTTTTGACTTTAAATCTGCCCTGAAACAAATTTCGTACGCAGAATGTTTACACCAAGCAATGGTGCTTTATTTTAAATAGCCGTTGGACGAATGGCAAGGGTGCTTGCCTTACGTCTCAGGGGCCCCGGGTTCGATTCCCGGTGGGGTCACCTTTGGAAATTTTAATATAATTTTCAAAATTGACTGGTCTGGATTTAAAAGTAATGGTAGGGCACACTGCGTTTCGCAGTCATTTGGGCAGCCCGTCTGGCGGCAGTAACCACCACCTTACAGAATACCACCGTGAAATAACATTATGTGCTGTTGTGTTTCGGCGAGTGAGTAAGGGATGCCAGAGCCCATTACCCCTTCCCTTCCTTATCGTTTATCCTTAATCCTTCTATGGTCGGCAGCGCACTTGTAGCACTTATGGCGTTACTTGAGTTATAGGCGACAGTAGCCACCTACCATCAAGTGGACCGTCAGCCTGTCTGTCGACCTTAACATAAAAAAATAATAGACTGTAGTGTCAATAAAATAATTTATTACTTACTATCGATCCGCCCCCGACTTCGCAATTTTTTCTATCTATACTAATATTATAAAGATAAAAGATTTGTATTTTTGTATGTAATGAATAAACTCAAAAACTAATGGACTAATTTTAAAAATTCTTTCGTCCATAGAAAGCTACATAATCAGCGAGTAATATAGACTATATTTTATAAAGTTACGCGGACGAAGTAGCGTCCAAAAGCTAGTTTTATAAACTTTATAAATATTTAAATAGTATTCTAAATTTTAAAAATTTACAATAGTACTCGTACCAAAACCTACATAGGAACTTCATAGGACTACGTTTGTATGGACAAAACTATACTATACTTAGCTAAAATATCGGAATCTGTTTCGGGTTGGTCATGGAGTAAGTTACTTTGTTTTAAGAGATATCGTGTTTATAGGCTCTATACATGATACTGAAACTAAATTGACGATTTTTAGAATTTTTTTCTGTATGTATGTTCCTCCATAACTCTTAAACGAATTGACTGATTTTTATGAAACTTGATAGATAAACATTTAAACGTACAGGACACAGGATAGCAGGATAGGCTACTTTTTTTTTCAACGCGGACGAAATCACGGACACCAGCTAGTTGCCAATAAATATTGTGATGATATTCAGGTATGAGGTAGAATATTTTCAACAAATTTTTTTTCGTCCCGTTTTATTAAATTCGCCCCTCTAAAAACGTGGCAACAGCTGCTCGCCGCTGTTGCAATATTTCCGTATAAAACTTTAAATACAAACACTTTTGTGAAACTGCGAATCCCACGCCTTGTTTGCACTCTCCATACTTTTTGCGAAACTTTCTCGCCCCGCTCTGTTTCATAACGTTGGATTTTGGGGTTCCACTTAAGCATGCGAATATTAATCTCTTTGCCAACATTGTTTAATGTGAAACATTACTTAAATACTTACATTTAAGTTTTATTTTAAACTAGCTAGCGCCCGCGACTTCGTCCGCGTTGAAAAAGAAAAAGTAGCCTATCCTGTGTCCCGTACGTCTAAATTTTTATCTACCAAGTTTCATGAAAATCAGTTGATTCGTTTAAGAGTTATGGAGGAACATATATACTTACATACATACAGAAAAAAATTGTAAAAATGGTCAATTTAGTTTCAGTATCATTTATAGAGCCTATAAACACGATATCTCTGAAAACAAAGTAAATTACTCCATGACCGACCCTTACAGATTTATTATTAGTATTGATTGATTAACACATACTCGTATTTATCCACTGAGTCATCTTTGACCCGTCTGTTTACCCGACGGATTGTATATTTTATCAATTCGCTGCTTTAAAACTAGAGGGCCATAAAACAAAAAAATCCAAAAATGTTTTTATTGCAAAAATACAATCACAGTCCCTCATATTGTATGTTGCAAAAAGACTTATGGTTGTTTTATACCATATTTGGTATATTTTGATCATTTTTATATATTCAAAAGTAACTTATATGCTTATATCTCTTCTAGTATTCAGTTTATTTTAAAAGTACTTAAAACATTTAATACTATTTAAAAATACGCTTCTAACGATGTATAATATGCATATACTTGATACATATCTAATAAGAAAAAAATAGACAAAAAGTAATTATTATTTTTTCGATTAGCTCTCCTGTAAAAAGTGTAATTTTGATTTGTGGCCCTTTAGTTTTTAAGCAGCGAATTGTTGATGAGAAAGTAAATCACGATTAGTTAGTATTGATTAACACAACAATCGAAAGAATGTACAAAAAATTATAATTCTTCTCAAGTAATATAGTATCTTAAAAGACAGGAATAACGTAAATCGTTTGATTCAAATTTCCAGAATATTATTTATTGCCGACGAATTTTTAGAAAATCTTTGAATGCTGTATTACGAGGTATTAAACTTTTAAAATACTAAAAAATCTTCTTTCAGCAAAATATCTTATCTACGATATTTAATGTACTTTCCCTTCATGTCGCATAGTTTTGGGATGGCCTGTATAAAAAATTAAAACATACCTTCTCCAGCGCCGGTGACGGTGTGGATGAGTAGCACTACGACACACAGACATCGATGTCCCTCCACCGTCATCACGGATGACACGGCGACTATCTGAAATAAAAAATGCATATTTTACTATTCTGTCAAACTTTTTAGTTATATTAACCAAAGATTTAAATCGAAAGATGCGGCGTAATCTCCTCGCGCCATACTAAAAACACACCGAAAATTCTTAACAAGGGTGTAGCGCAGGCGCTCAACCCAACTACAGTTGCACGCCAGCTACAGTGAGTGACGATCGCTTGTTGAGAGCGTCGCTATCGTCACAGTCACGTTTGAAGTAAGGAATGTGTTGTGTTTAAAAGTGTGTTTACACAAAAGTATATGTATTTTATTCTTTTGTCTTTAGTATAATGTATGTTGTATTTTGTAACACAGTTTCGCTAGTAATGCCGCATCTCTCGATTTAAATCTTTGATTTTAACCCTCGCGAAATCCGACACAAAAGAGAGGTTTATAAGTTTGACCTATGTATGTGTATGTCTGTCTGTGGCATCATATCTTCCAAAGGGATGGAGACATTTCGAGGCGTTTTTATTAGTTTGAAAGCTTATGTGATCGAGATAGTTCTAAGCTATAACACAGCTATAACTTGTGAATATCTGTTTAGGCGTTTGAAGATAATTATCTCATTTCCTAGTTGATCAAGGGTCTTACTAACTTCCACAAGTTTTTGTTTTTTTTTAATTTGGTATACTGTTATTGAATTGCTATATTTTTTTATGATTGAAAGATATAATGGAATATAAAGAAATGTTATATAATTATTATAAAGATAAAAAAGATTTTTTTATATTGAAAAAATCACTATATGAAAGACACTTGATTCCGTATATAATATTAAGGCTAAGTTCTCTAATTACGCGTCAGTTTAGTAATACCTTCGTAAAAGAAATGTGAATTTTTAGTACTAGAATTTCATAAAAGTTCACAACAACATCAGCTTTGTTTCTTACTTTTTGTTGAGCGAGTCACGAACTAATTAGTCTACACATTTGTTTTGTTTCTTTTTAAACTTTGTTACTTAATAATGAGCCTCTCGTGCCTTTACCTCTCGCATTACTAAAAGATATTGAGGGAAAAGTTGTTATATTTTCATTCAATTTATTAATATTATCATCATCATAATCACTGCTGGACATAGGCCCAAAATTTTTCGAATAAGACCATCCAAAAGCAGCCTGGATCCACTGTTGACTCGCCGCCCTTAAAAGATCGTCTGTCCACTTTGCGGGTGAACGTCTACGTCTACGTCTTGCTGGTCTTGCTGGGTCTACGCTGCGTCTACGCGTCTACGCTACGCCTCCACGCTACGCGTTTACGCTACGCCTCCACACTACGCGTTTACGCTACGCCTCCACGCTACGCGTTTACGCTACGCCTCCACGCTACGCTTCCACGCTACGCGTCTACGCTACGCCTCCACGCTACGCGTATATATGCGTACTAACGTCTACGCTGTACTTGATACTCCGTGGCCTCTATTCGAAAACCTTCCGGCCCCAGTTGCCCAAGGCTTTCTATATACTATGTGTCCTGACCACAAACACTTCAGCTTACTGATCCGCTAATATTAATATCAAGAAGATATGATATTTTTAAATATCAGTTTTTTTAAAATATATTAAGGTCGACAAACAGGCTGACGGTCCACTCGATGGTAGGGGCTACCGTCGCCTATAAGACAAGCAACGCTACAGTACCTTTAATGCCAAATGACTGCGAAACGCAGTATGTCCTGCTACTGTTTAAATATACTTATTCTAAGAACTTTTATCTAATGATATTCAATTATTGTAATTGTTGTAATATTATTATTTTAAAGATGACAAAAAGAATAGTATCCTAAGTTTTTTTCTAAAACCCAATATATTTAAATTTATAATAACGATAACAAAAGAGTTTCTTGGAGAAACCTAAGTGATAAATATATTAAAAAAAAGTGTTTGTGTCAGCTCCAACGCACGATTGGAGTTTACTCTTACGAACGATAAAATATGTATTGAAGCATATTGTACCCTGTAACGCGTAACGTGTAACATGTGACATTTGATTTTACTCCCATAAATTTTTATACCCGGGCTTATAAATATGAAATAGATTCTTAAGGAGTAAACTCTAATATTTTAATTTCTTTCATACATAAATTAAATACTAGAGCTCAAGACTCGATTGGTTTACAATACGTAGTAAAAATATTCATAAAATAGTCGGACATTCACGTTTATAGAAAAAGAAAAAGAATAGTACGAAAATGCACCGTGCTACTGACCGAATTGGCACGGGGCAGTCAATGCCATTTTGCGCTTTTCCAAGCCAAATTTTTTTCCAATGTAAAATATTCACTTTGTTTACGGGTTAACGTTCGTGAAAAATATTTTATCTTTTTTTTTACAAATTGCAGATTCATTCGTGAAATGTTCAAATATTTCGCATACACTAGCGACCCGCTCCCAGCTTCGTCTAGGAAAAAAAATGTTAATTGGGTTTTATTATATACTAGCACCAGCTAGTATATAACAAAACCCAATTAACATTTCACCAGCCCGCGACTTCACCCACGTTAAAAGTAAGGGATGTGTAGCGCCTGAATAAATCTGTAAAGCAATAGAACGCCTGACATCTTTGCTGTTATAAAATTTTCAGGGGTTGTATCTTTATTTTTAGTAGATGGCTTGTGCCCGCGACTTCGCCCGCGTTGAAAATTGTATACTAAAACCTTCCTCTTGAATCACTCTATCTATTAAAAAAATCGCATTAAAATCCGTTGCGTAGTTTTAAAGATCTAAGCATACATATGCACAGACAGACAGCGGGAAGCGACTTTGTTTTATATTATGTAGTGATGATAATACCTATATAAAAATTCAGTGAAAAATTATCTAAATGATGGTGAAAACCGCATAAAATCCGTTGCGTGGTTTAGTAGGAGTTAGCAATCATTATACTCGTATAGACATACATACGCGGTAAGTATACGATATTATTAATTTCATCTTCTTTCTTTAATATAATATATGAATGCTATTGGTTTTATTTATAGTTTTTTACTTTAGATTTCTTTTGTTTTGTGTAAGATATTACATAAAAAAATATTATTCAGAATAAAACCCTATTTCTTAGATACTGACATGCATGTGGGCTCTTCTCGTTAATTATTTTTAATTCTAGCTGTTGCACGTGACTTTGTCCGCGTAACTATAAAATATAGTATATGTTTGCAGATATATTATGTTATTTCGATGTATGCACTGATAATTTAGCTTTCTATAGGTGAAATAATTTTTAAAATCGATCCACTAGTTTTTGAGTTTATTCATTACAAACATACAATAATACAAATATTTTCTCTTTATAATATTAGTATAGATTAAGTATAGTTAGATTTCGATCGTCTATACAGCTCAAAAGTAAGTTTATTTGCCTTTCTTGTTACTTATCAAAGAAAAAAATCGCTATCCATTTTCCATAGAATTCCAACTATTTTCTCAATTGGCTAAAAGCAATAAGAGTCAGAACAATAATTGTTCTTCGATTTAATGAGTTATTAACATCAATTTGTGTACCCTACAAAATAAATTGCTTGTCGGGTAATAATGATTATTTACTTTGATTGAAAGACGTTGAGAGTTGACTTTAACATAAAGGGAAAGGAGCTGAAATTACTCCTTTTCTATTGTGTTTTGAATTAATTGTTGTTCTTGACAGTAGCGGCAGATTGTAAACAATTGTACCGTCCAAACGCCACAGTATAAACTAAAGACAGTAGTTATTTTCTTATTTATTTTATTATAACTAAAATATTTGAAGTAATAAAGTTTTTGACAAGATGGCGTCCAAGTATTACGTAATGCAATTTTTGAAGGTTTTTAACCTATTTAGGAAGGGTCCTAAACGTTATGTTTAGGACCAAGTTTACAAAGTGACCATTTTTAATGGTCAACGAAAAGGGTTGCCAACCTGGGAGAACAAAATAAAAATGACGTACAATACACTCGAGAGGTTCCCTTGGCTGAATGGTAAGCATATTTGCTTAACGTGTCAGTAAGTAAGGGATGCCAGAGCCCATTACTCCATTCCTTCCTTATCCCTTATCACTAACTAGCTGGTGTCCGCGAATTCGCCCGCGTTGAAAGTAAGGGATGTGTAGCGCCTAACTAAATGTATAAAGCAATATAACGCTTGACATCTTTGCTGTTATAAAATTTTCAGGGGTTGTATCTTTATTTTTAGTAGATAGCTGGTGCCCGCGACTTCGCCCACGTAACTTTGTAAATTATCAATACTAATAATAAATCTGTTAGAGTCGGTCATGGAGTAATTTACTTTGTTTTCAGAGATATCGTGCTTATAGGCTCTATACATGATACTGAAATTAAATTGACGATTTTTAGATTTTTTTCTGTATGTATGTATGACTCTTAAAAGAATTAACTGATTTTCATGAAACTTGGTAGATAAATTTTCGACGTACAGGACACAGGATAGGCTACTTTTTTCTTTTTCAACGCGGACGAAGTCACGGGCGCCAGCTAGTTTCAAAATAAATGGATACACTGTAATTATTGTAAGCTACATAATTAATATTCATGAAATTACCTACTGTCTTGTATTTGTTGTGTCAGTGTGGAATGATTAATAGATTTGTGTTCCATAGAAATTATTTCCAAAGGAGTTATCTTAGCAAACACACTCTTGACTAATGGATCAAATATAACGATGCATCGGGTTTAGTAACAAGCGTTTAGTAACAGACTATGTAGGTACTATTAAATTAGTACCAACTTAGACACCAACCTTCAAATTTCAAAAAGTTGTATAGAGGTATTGAAGCAGTCTTGAATATGAAGTAATTTATTTTGATAAGAATTTTTTTTAATTTTTTTTTTTTAGTTAAGGTCGACAGACAGGCTGACAGTCCACTTGATGGTAGGTGGCTACCGTCGCCTATAACACAAGTAACGCCATAAGTGCTACAAGTGCGCTGCCGACCATAGAAGGATTAAGGAATAAGGGAGGGATGGGGTAATGGGCTCTGGCATCCCTTACTTACTCACCGAAACACAACAGCACAATCATATGCTGTTATTTCACGGTGGTATTCTGTAAGGGGGTGGTTACTGCCGCCAGACGGGCTGCCCAAATGACTGCGAAACGCAGTGTGCCCCACCACTACTTTTCAAATCCAGACCAGAGTAAATTTTGAAAAATACATTAAAATTTCCAAAGTTGACCCCGCCGGGAATCGAACCCGGGGCCCCTGAGACGTTAGGCAAGCACCCTTGCCACTCGTCCAGCGGGCTCGTCAGCGGCTTAATACCATAAGATACAAATAAAAAGCCTTTTCTAGCGGCGGCACTTAAATTAAAATTTTAAAATAAAAGAACACTTATTGTGCTATAACTATAATAGTTAGACATATGCTGTCACGACACTTTTTGTAGATATTGATGTGTTCTGTAAAGTCGTATTTTTTGTTCATATAAGTATTTATTCTGTAAGTCATTATTTTGTTCTATCATCAATAGTTTTCGCAGCGCAAGCGATGTAAGGAATATTTTAGGTAATTTTTTTACACCTTGGGTTACATTATTAGAGTTTTAGTAAGGATTCCTAATTTTTTTGAAGATATAATATATCCTATGTTCATCACTGATAATATGGCTTTCCAACAGTGAAAGAATTTTTCAAATAGGTTTAGTAGTTTCGGTGCCTATTCAATGCAAACAAACAAATAAACAAATCTTTCCTCTTTATAATATTAATATAGTGTATTAATATAGACTGTCAGAAGTCGCAAACCACCCCCTACCACCCTCAGGGCTCTAAAACAGGCTCTGATGGAAGAATAGTAGAATATTCCCCAACATCGTTTATGTAACCTCGTCTTCATGTGAAAGTAACTCTGTATGTCTGTTACCTTTTCACGCCTTAATAACTCAACCGATCATTACAAAATTTTGCTTACACGTTGTCAGGGATACGGGAAAGGACATAGGGTACCTCTCATCCAGAAAAAAAACCTTGGGATAATTTAAAATTAAAAATAAACTAACGCCTGGCAAAAGTGTAATGGCAATGCAGATGTGAGGCGTTGAATTGCTTATATGTATATATTTTTTTGTTTTTCAATAGGATTTACCGCCTCTTTCACAAACGTCAAGTAGGCCAAACTGTCATTTAAAGTCACCGGTAACCAGGGATAATGGAGCTGATATACCTTTGTTTGTACGGTAAACGTCCCAAACATTAAATAGAAAATAATAATAAAAATTCGGCTATCGAATGATTTAGTAAACCGTGTGCATAATTCAATATAATAGAAAATGATTTCTAAAAGTAACTAATCAACACTTTACTTGTAGTTTGTGAAAGAGACCCTTAATTAGTAGTATAAAATGTCAAAATAGATCTCATAATTTTATATTTTGTGCTTTTTTTCTGGATGAGAGGTACCCTATGTCCCTGACAATGTACAATATACAAAATTTCATGGTGATCTGTTGATTAATTAAGGCGTAAAAAGGTAACAGTCAGACAGACAGAGCTAATTTTACATTTATAATATCTTCACACATTCCACACAGCACAATCTAGTTCCACACTAACCTATGATTGTATTATGAATACCAGACAGTTGATACAATACATAGATTACTTTTTTGTAAATACATATCGCTCCTTAAAAACTAAAGGGCCACAAATCAAAATTACACTTTTTACTTTATTTATTGTGTTTATCAATCAATACTAATAATAAATCTGTAAGGGTCGGTCATGGAGTAATTTACTTTGTTTTCAGAGATATCGTGTTTATAGGCTCTATACATCATACTGAAACTAAATTGACCATTCTTAGAATTTTTTTCTGTATGTATGTATGTTCCTCTATAACTCTTAAACGAATTAACTGATTTTCATGAAACTTGGTATATAAACATTTAGACGTACGGGACACAAGATAGGCTACTTTTTCTTTTTCAACGCGTACGAAGTCGCGAGCGCCAGCTAGTATCAAATATATGCATATTATACATCGTTAGAAGCGTATTTTTAAGTAGCATTAAATGTTTTATGTACTTTTATAATAAACTGAATACTAGAAGAGATATAAGCATATAAGATGCTTTTCAATGTATAAAAAATGATCAAAATATACTAAATATGGAATAAAACAACCATAAGTCTTTTTGACACATACAATATGAAGGATTGTGATTGTATTTTTGCAATAAAAATATTTTTGGATTTTTTTGTTTTATGGCCCTTTAGTTTTTAAGCAGCGACATTATAAATACAAAAAACATCCATGACTCATGTACAAAGGTAAAGTTTACACATAGCGGGATTCGAACCCGTGACCGTTTGGTTAACAATTAGGGTCACTAGCCACTAGACCAAACGTATCAATACTAATAATAAATCTGTAGGGGTTGGTGATGGAGTAATTTACTTTGTTTTCAGAAATATCGTGTATATAGGCTCTATACATGATACTGAAACTAAATTGACGATTTTTAGAATTTTTTTCTGTATGTATGTATGTATGTAAGTATGTATGTTCCTCTATAACTCTTAAACGAATCAACTGATTTTTATGAAACTTGCTAGATACTACTTTTTTTTTCAACGCGAACGAAGTCGCGGGCGCCAACTAGTATTACATAATATTAAGGTACGGAATGTCACATGTTTAATTTTGCAAGGAATCAAATAAATTAACACACCCTTTGATAAAACCAAAACCGCTACGAATCAATACGCGCTTTGTCACGTTAGCTGTAATAATTGATACTCGAGCAATTCTTGTCAACAATCGATTTTCTGTTCAATGCCAATATCAATAGAGGCTTTATTTGCATGAACTCAATTATTATAATACACTTCAATACCCAGTGTTCAATTTGTGTTAACACTACAGTGAATTCTACTGTAATTAATTATATGACTATAGTTATAGTTGCAGCTATAGGTACTCTAAAGACAACACTTATAGTGAAAATAGATATAAAAAGTCACACAACTCGCGCGTGTCGGGGATAATTTTAATTATAGTTTTCCCAAAAAAAAAAAGGTTAATATTTTTTTTATGAACTACAAAATGTATCTAACTTCTCCACTTCAAGTTCCCAGAAAATTTTATTTAAGTGCTCTATGGTTGAACATCAATACAAACGGGGGCCACTTTCAACGCCCGCACTAACAGTAAGTTAAGAGTCAGCTATAAACTAAGTTCAACCTGAACTGTACCTTATGTGCTAAGCAAGATGGTCGAATATGTTGCGGACTTAAGTTATGTTGTTTGTCTCGCAAAAATGGAGACGTTGCTGTAGGGCAACTGACAAAGGCGAAGTGCTTTTCTCAATAGAAATAAATTAATTAATGCCAAAACGCTATTTTAGACGAAGGGACCTTTATTAATATTATGAAATGCCTGTTAATTTTTCACGCCTTAACTACTCAACAGATCATTTTGAAATTTTGATATAAGTTTTCAAGGACACAGGAAAGGACATCCAATACTATTATCATAAATGTGAAAGTGACTCTGTATGTATGTCTGTTACCTTTTCACGCCTTAACTACTCGACCGATCTTTATGAAAATTTGCATAGGTACACGTTGTCAGGGATACTGGAAAGGACATAGGGTAACTTATAGTAGACTAGCTTGTGCCCGCAACTTAGTCCGCGTTTTATTTTAGATGATCCCTCAGGAATAGTCCTTTTTTTCTGGATGAAAGGTACCCTATGTCCTTTCTGGTGTCCCAGAGAAAGTGTATGCAAAATTTCATGGTGATCGGTCCAGTAGTTTTTGCGTGAAAGAGTAACAAACAAACAAACTCAAATTCACATTTATAATATTGGTAAGGATTTCGACATTGGACAATTTTAGTCTTTTCATTGTTGGAAAGATATATTTAATGATACATGGTAAAACAAAAGGGCAAAGTTACAATGTCCAATAAAATGGTGTTCACCTTTACTTTCAAGTTATTTACAAACCAAAATGAAATAGCGGTCCCTAAAAGGGATTTATCCTTTGAATCCTATAAAGGTGTAAATTGTCACTGATACCGGGAGGGCCTTAAAGAATTTACGGACCCAAGGCAGTTTTGTAGGCCGGCGAAAATTGCGGAATGTTCTACGGAAAGACCTGGAAATATCTCCAATACATTCAAATTGAATTAAATTAAAGTTAAATTCCCATTTCACGTATAAAATAGAAGTGTTTTTTGTCGATTGAAAAATAAATTTTAAATTAGTTTTAAATTTAGTTAAAAAAAGTGTGTGTGTGTCAGCTCCGACGCACGACTGGAGTTTACTTCTTACGAACGATAAATAAATAATTTAATAAATATAATTAAAACATATTAATATAATCAATACTAATAATAAATCTGTAAGGGTTGGTTATGGAGTAAGTTACTTTGTTTTCAGAGATATCGTGATTAACATACATACATACATATATACATACATACATGGCTCTATACATGATACTGAAACTAAATTGACCATTTTTAGCATTTTTTTCTGTATGTATGTATGTATGTATGTATGTATGTATGTATGTATGTATGTATGTATGTATGTATGTATGTATGTATGTATGTATGTATGTATGTATGTATGTATGTATGTATGTATGTATGTATGTATGTATGTATGTATGTATGTAAGTATGTATGTATGTATGTATGTATGTAAGTATGTATGTTCCTCCATAACTCTTAAACTAATCATCTGATTATTATGAAACTTGGTAAATAAACATTTAGACGTACGGGACATAGGATAGGCTACTTTTTTCTTTTTCAACGCGGACGAAGTTGCGGGCGCCAGCTAGTATATTATATGTATTATTATTCGTATTGCGATCTCAATAGATTTGTATTTGTATTTGAGTCTTGTATTGTATTGTATTTTATTTGAGTCTTCACTATGTACAAGCCGATAACATAGACCTTAATTTTAATTCTATCCACACTTATAAGAAACAGAACGAAAATTTCTCAACTTCAACTCAACTAACAAGACAAAATAATCCAAGCCATCAAACCGTGTATATCAACTGTGAAAGTCTCTGTAATCAACCGATTTATCCCGTTAAATACGCACGAGAACTACTACACTATTCGTTTAAGTGAAAGGTGCCACTAATACAGGTTCGGTAGAGCAAATCACACGGTAAATCCGGCAACAGTACGACCTAAAATCCGATTAATTGTGTACTGGAAACACGAAACGAAGCAGTGACTGATTGGAAGCCAACTCGAAACCTCGTTACTGAGCAGAACTCTATTATACGCTAGCCAAGCCACCGCAGAAGCTCGTGCTTATTGTTGCAAAAATGACATCTGGTCTTCTAGTTCACATATGTTCACATACATTTATGATCGCGAGATGAATCTGAAATTAATCTACATGTCGGCCGATGATTAAATTTAGCGGGAATTGATTGAATGTTTAATATTAAACTAGCTGGCGCCCGCAACTTCGTCCGCGTTGAGAAAGAAAAAGTAGCCTATCCTGTGTCCTGTACGTCTAAATGTTTATGTACCAAGTTTCATGAAAATCAGTTAATTCGTTTAAGAGACATACATACATATAATACCTACACTTACAGATTTATTATTAGTATTGATTGATTATGAGTCATGCAGATCTTTTAATGTATTTTTTATAGAAACAAAATGAAAATATTATTTATTTATTGCATACAACCAAATTATAAATTTCAATGAAAATGCAATTTCAATACACCAAATTTGGGACACAAAATTCATCAAAATATTCAGAGTATAATAATATTCAGAGTAAGGTATGCCAGTACCCATTTCCTTATCCCTTGTTAATGTCTGATCCTAAACTCTAATTTAGTCGGCAGCGCACTTAGAGCACCTGCGACGTTGCTTGTGTTATGCGACTAGTTAGTGCCCGCGACTTCGTCGCATAAAAAAGTGAGTAATATACAAAAAAAGTGTGTGTGTCAGCTTCGAAGCACGACTAGAGTTTACTCCTTATGAACGATAAATTAATAATTTAATAAATACGAACGAACGAATAAATAAATATGATATACTAGCTGGCGCCCGCAACTTCGTACGCGTTGAAAAAGAAAAAAGTAGCCTATCCTGTGACCCGTACGTCTAAATGTTTATCTACCAAGTTTCATGAAAATCAGTTAATTCATTTAAGAGTTATGGAGGAACATACATACAGAAAAAAATTCTAAAAATGGTCATTTTAGTTTCAGTATCATGTATAGAGCCTATAAACACGATATCTCTGAAAACAAAGTAACTTACTCCATGACTAATGACCAACCCTTACAGATTTATTATTAGTATTGATGATTAACTTTATTTGCACTAGTTCGCAAAGCAGGTTCTATGAGGAAGGACTAATCAAAAAGTTCCTTGCTTGCTCTTATGTACTTATAATTTCTGTTTAACTATAACTACTCTTGAATATAAGTATAAACACATGAAATGACTTTCGTAATTATGATAACAATGTTTGCCTATTAATAGTGTTCTACTTACTCCAGCAGTGGACAGTAGGTACACGTGCCCACATATTGCAAAGCTAATCATATGAAACCTTAAAATTTAAATTTATCGTCGATTCCCTGAAACATTAATCTAACATACACCTTTTAACCCTTGTCATTTTCAATATTGTTTGAAAAAATCCAATTATTTTTGAAAGGAGTTCGATTCTGACCATTAGCTATCAAATTATTTATTAGTGGAATATAAAAGGAGACTGGAATTTCAACATAGTTGATTTATTCGCCTGTTCCACCTACTCCTACTACGTATCAACCCTGGTAGGGACAGCATATTATGCACAGTAAAGCTTTTTTTGAGGAAGGGAAATCAAAGTTTACGGATTGTCCTACGCCGACGAGGGCAGTCGGCGAAGGGGTATGTGGGACTCGCCTGGCGAAGTGACCTATCACCGGGTAGTACCGCTTTAAAACCCCCCCATGTTCCACCATCGCCGGCAAATATAAGACTTGGGATCACAGCGAGGCCTTATCCCCGGGTCCCACAAGCACCGCCATGTCCTCGCGGACCCATCCCCTGCAGCCAGAGGCCCTAGTGCGAGTTTTACTTTATCAAACGCGTCGAACGCGTAATCGTCAATTTGTATGTCAATGAAATAGCGCTACCTAGTGACTAACGTGCAGGTCTGCTTCATTCCCATACAAATTGACGTTTATGCGTACGACGCGTTTGATCGAGTAAAACTCGCACTAGGGCCTCAGGTTGCGTTCTACTCCTGTGGCGACCTACTGGAACATCAATGGACCACCACATCTCTCATCAAGTCCGATTATGCAAAGTAAAGGTGCTTCATTTTCCGGAAGCATACTCTACAGTGTCCTGTTTTTTCTCGTTTGGTTGTGTATATGTGATCTGGTAGAGCGATAGGAGTGGTCCTGTAATATGCACCCGACCGAACTGACCAACCTGTTGTAGATCCTAACTAATTATGTATCATTAAGCTAATTGCATTGACCAAACAGTTAATCGCTACCATTAACGCAAGCCACCGAAATGCGGTCAACAATTTATTAGCTACAACGAATGCCATATAATATGTATTTTGGCTAAGACGCGATGCGATGTCTTCGACCGGAGTAACAGAATAACTATGATTTGACACCATGTCTTATAAACAGAATAACAAGTTATACAGATACAAATTTGAAAGCTGTTGTGGTTACTGTAACCACCTCCTTACTATAAGGTTGTGTTTCGAGGTGCGATTGAGGCGCTTTGACGACAAATGGGTACTTTGACAGTAAAATTACTTGAAAAATAAAAATTAGGAGGAATATAACGCATAATATCTAGTGTTGTGACAACGGTGGCGCCACCACATTTATTTTTTATTTTTATATGACCCACTGGAACAGTAATTTTTTCTGGATGAAAAGTGACCCTATCTCCTGTCCTGACATGGTGTGTGAAAATTGTTGTAATAATCGGTTGAGTAGTTAATCCGTGAAATGGTAACAGACAGAGTCACTCTCACTTTTATAATAATATAATCTTACTCTAACCTCCCTTTCATAATATGCGTTCTTATAAACATTTTGTTTGAATGTTGCAAAGTGTAATCATGGCCGACAAACATTGACTCCAAAGTTTGTCAAACTCTGTCGATGTAACATACGGAAACTTTGGTAACAACATTGAATATGTAAGTAGTGTGATGCAATTTTTGTCAAACACATGCCACTCGATGGCGATAGCGCTCTCGTGGCGAAGTTTAAATAACAATTTCGTATCGGAATCTCGAGTACCTGATACTAGGTAACCGAGAGTACGAATCAGAGTGGAGTGCCTACTTGACAGTAGATACTAATATAAAGAGAGAAAATTTGTATTTTTGTATGTTTGTGATGAACAAACTAAAAAATTACTAGGCCGATTTTAAAAATTCTTTCACTTATAGATGGGTATATTATCAGTGAGTAACATAGGCTATATCTTATAAAGTTACGTGGACGAAGCCACGTGCAACAACTAGTGATATAATAAAGCTGAAAGTTTATTTGTTTGTTTAGTAGAACGCTTTTAACTGTGGAACTACTAGTCTGATCTTAAAAAATCTTTTTGCGTTTGATAGTTTAGCTTTTAATAATTTGAGGCTTAGCTCTAGTATTTATCGCGTGCAACAGCTATAAAAGACGTCATACAGGCTAACGGTACACTTGAGGATAGGCACCACAGATGCTGTACTGTACCTTAGCACTGTCGACCTTAGCAGGGTAGGAGTAAGGATTCGGAATAGATAGGAAAGTGGGCTTAGTGATTTATCGTTAGACAACAGCATACATTCTGTAAATAGCCACTGTAAATAATTAAATATGCAAAATATATTCGTACATTTTGCAGATTCTCAGATTTAACTTGCTGCTCAAGAGAGAGAGCAGTATATTATTTTTATTATGAAACATAATATGACAAAAACATACAAAGAATATCAGCTAAAATAAACAAACATTTCCAGTTTGCGAACGTAATATGTAAGTATTCCAAGTTGCTCCGACATTGGGAATGGCTAATGACACTTCTTGGCAAAGTTACAACAGTCGAATCTTTCGCGCGAAGTCAGGAACTGGATTGAAGGCGAAGAAATAGTGAATCTGATAAGATTTGTTTTTTCTACGCGTCAACATGAATATATTAACGAGTCTCATAAAACTGAAAACAATACATTTTTAGAACTAAACAGATCACAATGAGAACTTAGTCTCCATTCCGACGCGATTATTAATTAAATATACAATATACTCCTAGATATATTGTATGAAGGCACTGGGTCGGTATCGTCGCTATCCATGTTAATCAGTAGACTTAAGTGACAAAGTGAGGACGATTATATCAATGCGAATCCAATTTAGGAGGTGATTGACGTTCCTAAGGACACGTGGTGACTTCCTCGACGGACCGCTCACGAATGCCACCTGTCCACACCGCACTGCCTGTGCGTCCCAGTGTGCTTAGTTACGTCAGAGCAACTTCGACATTGACAGCCCGCTCTCAATAACAATCAACTGACAGTTAGGTAATGGCAGCTTAGCATAGACTACTATGCTTTGCTCCTAGAGCTGTCATGTACTGTATACACAAATATTTATCTTATTAATTAATTTATTTAAGGAGAAATAATAACTGCAGTAGTAACTTAGTAAAAAAAAATAACTTAAAAAAATATAATACAAAATGAAAAATATGATACTACAATCTTAACATTTCTCTCTGAGATATAAATGCTAGAAATCATCTAGAAGCACCTTATCTAGAAGGTTATATGTTTATTTGCTTAATCTAAATATAAGCTATTTTTGTTGAAGTCACTGCACTATCTATTAGTTCTTTTGACCTAATAAGTTGTAAAACTTCATCTACACTTACTTTGTTACATAACAGGCAAAACAAATCGGTATCATTATTCAGTTTTTTTCATAAGTCCAGTAATTTGAAAGTACTGAAAAATGTCAGAGGAAATAAAACAAAAATTAAAGAAGTGAAAATGTTATTTTAAATATTCCTTTTGCTTCTATTAACGTGTCTGGTGATTTCCGGGCGGATGGACAAAAAAGATCGGATATGTCCGGACGGTTTGTAAGCCCAGTCGAGGGTGACTTCAAAGGCTTGACAAAATATCTAAATCTCGAATAAGTTGGGAATAGCTTATTACAAGCGATTTAAAACTATCATCAATACGTATAATAAAATCGTAAACGAGTCTTGTCTGAAAATTAAATATTTTTTCACGTTGTACTTTATGTTACCGATATAAAACAAATGGCAATTTTTTTGTCTGCTTTTCTGTGAGATTGTGAACACAAATCTCAGAAACGGCTTGACCTATTTCAATGCGGTTTTCACTGGTGTATTGATAAAAACCTGAATTAAACAATGTGTAATCGTTATCCTGAAAAAAATAATTGATTCCTGTGGGATTTTCAAAAAACGAACTGCAGAAAATATTTCTATTTTTTGTATTTTTGTTTGTAACGAATAAACTCATAAACTACTGGACCGATTATAAAAATACTTTCACCTATCGAAAGCTACAATCAGCGAGTAACATAGGCAATATTTTATAAAAATACAGGGCCGAAGTCGCGTGCAACAGCTAGTTTTGAATAACTAAGCTTCATTTAACCTTGTGTATGGCATTAACGACATAAGTATGTATCCATTTAGAAGCTTCGGCTATTTCCATAAAGTTTTATGTTCCCGAGTGTGAGTATATCTTTATTGTGAAGACGTCATTGTGACGTCTATTTGTGTTGTTGCCAACGAGACAAAAGTTGTACGAATTGCCTATACTTAGTGTCGCAATATTATGTGAATCTATAAACGCGATACGAAACAGTACAATAAACACGAATCAAGTTAAGCTATAATTCTATTATCTAAGTTTTCTAAGATTTCCATCGTAGGGCTCATCTTCTCTACACGACTAGATGCTGGCTAAGAGCAAACTCATCACTACATATTTTATATAAGTAAACAAAGTATAATTTAATTATTTTTTTTAAAATAGATAAATACATTATAAATGAAAGTGACGACTGTAACAGAAAACATAATATAATGAAATTTTCTCGATAGAAAAAAAAATCACCAAGTGAGCTCTCATTTCCATCGATTTTAGTTTTATTTTCAAATGACACACATTACAAAGCTAAAAGTGTATCAGTAATTTCACTTCACATATTATCTAAGGCTGTATGTAACAATTTTTCATTTGACATTGTAGTTTACGAATAATTAATATTTAATACTTTTGGCACTTATAACATTTTTATTGAGCGAGATGCGCTATCTTCCGTCGCATGTTGTGCGCAGTTCTACGTATTTTGTGTCGCTGTCATGTCCAAGGGGCCACGCGGGTAAAATTACAAATTTTGTTTGCTTTATACGCACTCTTAAACTCCTAAATTACTGCACTGATTTTCATGCTGTTTTCACCAATGGATAGAGTGGTTCTCTAGGAAGGTTTTTAGTATATAATTTACAAAGTTACGCGGGCGCAGTCGCGTGTAAAAGCTAGTCTTTAATAAAAAATACGAAGACAACCAACACTATAATAGGGGGTGAAAGTAAAGTTACAGAAGTCAAAATAGCACTGTGAAATCACAGCAGCGCCAATTAGCTGCTATTTATCCTTCTTAGCGTCTGCTATTTATGTTGACTGAATTTGATTGAAAAGTGCTCTGTGACGTTCGCAAAACAGGTGTTCATTCGTTCAGATTCATTCGGTGGTACGAAGAGTGGTCATCGTCGTATGTCCGCACATCTTATAGTTAGAATTGTAGTTCTGATATATCGGTCGGACGATAAAAGTTTTTGGACTAAACATATTGATTTAATTAATGTACCTACCTGAAGTAGAGGCCGCTAACATTTCCTTATTTAAAAAAAGACAAAAAGCACAGAATTAAGTCAATTTTCTTTCTGTTACTCCGCTAACTTGTTCCTAACGGACTAACGGATTTATACAAGGTTTTCAGTAATTAAAAGAGCGATAAACAAAGAAATATTGCAAATAATGCAAAGTATATAATTTGCAGAAAAAGAAATCCACGCGAAGTCGGGAGCGAATCGTTAGTACCTATATGTTTGCAAGTGCTGTTCTTATATTAATTTATTGAAAATTTAGCTTTTGCTTTCTTTTCAATATTATTAATAAGTCAATGTCCCGAGGAAACTTGTTTCAGTTATTTTAGTGGCAAAGTTATTCCTAAACATTCTTTTCATTACAAACTAAAATAGAAATCGCCACTCAAACAACTGAGAGCTTGGGGAAAATAATTCTTGAGATGTCGCAAAATACTTAATTTACGAGCCTCATTCAGTTAAATCTGGCATTCCGCCATTTTGGTAAAGACATTATACTTAATAAAGGCACTTTTACACATGAAATTTTCTATTTTACTACTGGCCGCAAGATTGTAAGTGATTAGTGTCAAGATACGGCGGAAACACTAGGAATTCTAGGAAACATGCCAACCGCGCAGAGAGAGGTTCCTACTGCCGAGTGAATGTAATAAGCCTTTTGTGTTTCAGGACAATTTTCTGTCGTTCCACTAGAATGTTCTACAATTATTGTCATTTCTCGTTTCTTCTGTGATTTCTTGCATTCATACTAGTCCATATTAAAATCCGCAATAATATTATAAACTAGCTGGCGCCCGCGACTTCGTCCGCGTTGAAAAAAAAAGTAGCGTCTGCTTACGTACACGCATACTTTCATTATAAGCTTGGCGGTTAATTTAAATTTGGGGAAAGTACCCTCTTTCACGATCTATACCGTGCTACTTCATCTACTTCGCCACGATCCCTGGAGTCGCCTGTGCGAGGAAGGGAGTCGCCGAGGTCTCTGCGAGACTCTTACGCGGGCGTTTTGGACCACGACGGGAGGAGCTAGTCCGTGCTGCCTACTCAGCACGTACTATCGCCGGCTTCCGGCAACCACTCCACACCGACGTTCGTCTGCACGCTCTTCGCGTTTTGAGGGGGTCTACGCCACGTTTCCGCGGGCTGCAGCAGTGGACCTGCTTCAGCGGCATTCCCGGAGCGATTCCCTGAGTAGTTTTTTAATTTGTATACTCACCAGCTTACCCTCGGGGCTTTATAAATTCCCACGTCTGAGCCAACACTGCTTATGTCCTCTACGTGCTACTACAAATACTTTAATTTAATCTTGTTAATTAGTAACCTTTATCTTACTGATTTTGATATTGCTAATATTTTGTTTTAATTCTTTCATTAAACTTGTGTTGTGGTAAGTCTTTGTTTCATTTCATAGGCTGCCCTCTTCTTCTCTCTGGCAAAGGGTCTCGTGCCTTACTTATAGTCTCGTGCCTTACTGGCTGAACACTAGTCGGTGGTAACATCTGGTCTGGTGCAAAGCGATAAACATGCACAGCACGCCAGAGGGTTACAAAGTGGAAAGAATCGTCTGAATTTTAAATGAGAGCTTAGTTTAGGTTCACTTAACATCCCCTCTGAAAATCTGGTGCGCTCGAGTTGTATTTAAAATTTTACCCCCACCCCCGCCAACCCCACCAACCAAACCGTCAGATTAATACATAATATCCGTTATCGGAGACACGTGGGGTATATACATTGGCAAAATCTGACGCGCTCGAATGAATCCAAAAATCCCCTCTTTGGCTCCCCTACCACATGTTTGACGGTGTAGAAAGCAAGTGATAATTCTGATTGTGTAAATTGAGTCTGCAAATACTCAATTTCCTCAGCGTAATGTTTTAATTAATACTGTATTGTAACAGTATTTGTATTGTAGTCGCTCGTTTAGAAATCAATCGGCATTACTGTTCGAGAATACTGTTTGTGAGAAAGTAGCTTTACTCTGTAGTTGTCGGATTTTGAATTGCTTCGACTGTTTGCCTGACTTCCGGTTCAGTAAGCTTTTGTGTTATGCGATCATGTGTGTGTACAATGGTTCTATTTAAGTTTCTATCTATATGTAGGCAAGCGATGCCTCGCGGTTTCAATGCATCATCATGTTCATCATCAACAACATCATTATCATCATCATCAACATCATCATCATAAGCCAGTGTCACGCGTCTTTAGTTTTGCGCATCCAGCCGCTTCCTGCGAACCCCCTTTGATCATTATTGTTGTTAACTTATCATTGTTTAATTCAATTAAACAATATAATTTAAATTTATAGGACCTTGAATAAGCTCTCGCTGTTTTTTTTTTACAAAATTGCTTCTGGATCATTCCTAACACTTTTAAACGTTTTAAAACTGTTGACTCATCTACTTGTAATGTTTGACGTCTGACGTAGGTCTTGATTAAGTAATTCCTCCAATTCTTCGTCTTCAATTTTTTTTCCTCAAATTGAAAATCATTATTTTTGAAGCATAGAAAACAATCTCTGAATGACGTATCCGACAGAGCATTGTCACTGTAAGTCTCAACAAGAATTCTGTGTGCTTCAACTGCAGATTTCTTTTGAATAAAATAGTGCAATAAAAATCCTCACAAATACACTTTATTTGGCACAAAAGTAGACATTTTCAGAACCAATAAAAAAAATACATTGTTTATGTTGAAATAATTTAATTTAATATAGATACAAAAACTAATCTTATATAAATGTTAATTAATAATATTTTCTCAACCTACCTACTTACACCCCCTCACCCTTTGTGCATAATAAAAAGGCACGAGACGTTTCACATCTCTTCACTTGCTTTTGCGCTCTCTAGGCTACAGACGCATAACCAACTTAGTGACAAAGTATTAATATATTTCATTTAACTAAAGTTCTTAAGTTTTATTTGACGCCCATAACCCAAATTTCTAATAGTTTATACTAAAGTGAGTTACCATACACTGAAATTTAAGGTTAGCTACAGTACTTCCTTGCAGGTGCGTTACCATTCGAAATTCCATGCACGGAGTACTGCTACTGCCATTTTTGAAGAAACAGCGAGATTTTATTCAAGATCCTATTATAATTAACGTCTTACTGTACGTCACGACTTTAAATAGCAAAAGGCAAGGACGTCCTCGCCATTTTGACATCTTAGAGAAAATTAAAAATTAGATAACAACTTCACACACAGTAAAAAAATGTTCAACAACTACTACAATAGTTTTTAACCTCATCAATGAACTTTAGTTCTGTACTAAAGTTTAAATTTGCCTTTGTTCCTTAAAAAAAATTATATTTGAATTTTTTTACAGTTTATGTGTATGTCTGAGCTGGCTTAACTATATACTATGTTATTATATTTATAGCTCTAGTCAATATAAATCAATGCATATGTTTCAATATATGAATATCGTGACGTTAAAGAATAACGAAAGAATGTAAAGAACTGAATCAAACAAAAAAAGACTGCGTCTGATCCTGACATAAGTGATAGAATTTCATAAAGTATTTTCTATTAGAATAAATCAGCTCTCGTTGTTGGCTACGGAAACCTCACAAAAGGAGGAAATATCCGTAATGTGTCAAACAGAGCATCGCTTAATTTCGCTCGACTGACTGTTGCCAATCGCTGGAGAATCCGTCAATGTTTTGTCATTTGTTACAATGTTTGAGTTGGGGCGTTTTTCAATCTGACCCTAAGCATTCGACATAGTGTAAAAAATCAGTGTGGAAGCTGTAAATATTGTTGAAAAAAAAAATCTTACCCACGCATGGCTCACAAACCTCTGAGAAAATTTTAAGATTTTAAGTTTATTTACTTTTAAGTCTTAAAAAATTCTAAAAGTCATTGAAAATGTCTAGTCATTATAGAGTTATAATTTGAGATATTAAAATCTAACTAAATAATTAAAGTAATCGTTTGAAATCAGTACCAATAATAAATCTGTAAGTGTATGTATGTTCCTTCATAACTCTTAAACGTATTAACTGATTTTCATGAAACTTGGTAGATAAACATTTAGACGTACGGGACACAAGATAGCCTACTTTTTTCTTTTTCAACATGGACGAAGTCGCGGGCGCCAGCTAGTACTAATAATAAATCTGTAAGTGTATGTATGTTCCTTCATAACTCTTAAACGAATTAACTTATTTTAATGAAACTTGGTAGATAAACATTTAGACGTACAGGACATAGGATAGCCTACTTTTTTTCTAGTGGGCACCAGCTAGTAAATAATAAATATGGTTTTAGTGCAGTGTGTAAGCACTACCCAAGCTTTACAACTTGCATGGTAGTGGCAACAGTCCAGTCAAAAAGTATAGAATAATGTTTTATAGATTGTCTGCGCCAATTTCAAGGTTATGTGTACGAAAAGACTACTAAACCCATCAAACATATAACATTCCGTTTTTGCGTCGGGCGTTTAGATTTAAAATTACATACTAATGAACACGCTACAACAACCTCATTATAATCTCAATGGATTCCAGTTCACCGACTGTTATTAATGGATGTACTGTGGCACAATTCCCTTTCGTCATGTGAGAGAAAGCGGTCAAGTGTGCCGGGTCGACGGTTTGTAAGGATTTCATTATTCATTTTTTCGTGTTATCGTTGACAGCCCTACGTCGTGTCTATGCTAAAGCCTTGTACAAAACTAGAGTGATTTATGATTGTCTTGTAAACACATACTTGGAAATTGTTTGTGTCTTGTCACTCCATATAAAAATAAACATGTAATTCGTGTCAGTGGCGTAGCTTGCCCTAGATGTATCAAATTTTGTCGAAGGCAACGCTTCTATGAAATCTATACTATCATCACTACATAGTATAAAACAAATTCGCTTCCCGTCTATCTGTCCCTATGTATGCTTAGATCTTTAAAACTACGCAACGGATTTTGATGCGGTTTTTTTTAATAGATAGAGTGATTCAAGAGGAAAGTTTTAGTATATAATTTTCAACGCGGGCGAAGTCGCGGGCTCCAGCTATTTACTAAAAAATAAAGATACAACCCGTGAAAATGTTATAACAGCAAAGATGTCAAGCGTTATATTGCTTTACACATTTAGTCAGGCGCTACACATCCCTTACTTTTAACGCGGGCGAAGTCGCGGGCACGAGCTAGTGTTCAATATGTACAAGCGTTGACGGCGCTGATCCGCGTAACTTTATAAAATACTAGATGTTGCCCGCGACTTCGTCCGCGTTCAAAATGTTATATAGCCTTTAGCCTTCCTCGATAAATGGACTATCCAACACAAAAATAATTTTTCAATTCGAACCAGTAGTTCCTGAGATTAAACCAAACAAACAAACAAACTTTTCAGCTTAATAATATTGGTAATAGATAGTCTATGTTCATCGCTGATAATGTAGCTTTCTATAGGTGAAAATTTTTTTAAAAATCGGTCCAGTAGTTAATGAGTTAATTCATTACAAACAAAGATACAAACATACAAAATATACAAATTTAGTACAGTACAAATAGAAATAGAAGAGAAATAGATATTTACATATACAATAGTAATTAAGCAGAAATACAAATCGAGTTTATTTTTGTGATTGAATACTTACAAGAATAAGGAACCTATAAAATCAATAATCAACCAAATCAAATCAAATCAAATTCCTATATTAATTAGACTTGTATAATTAAAATACATTTATAACTAGCTGGCGCCCCCGACTTCGTCCGCGTTGAAAAAGGAAAAGTAGCCTATCCTGTGTCCCGTACGTGTAAATGTTTATATACCAAGTTTCATGAAAATCAGTTAATTCTTTTAAAAGTTATGGAGGAACATACATACATACATACATACATACAGAAAAAAATTCTAAAAATCGCCAATTTAGATTCAGTATCATGTATAGAGCCTATAAACACGATATCTTTGAAAAAAAAATTAACTTACTCCATGACCAACCCTTACAGATTTATTCTTAGTATTGATTAATACATATAGGTACTTAATTAATTATATTTTGTGAATTTTGTAGGATTCTACATTTGGAAACACTCGGCAAGTAAGTAATTGTAACATTACAACTTACCAGCGTTTGCCGGCGACCTCGACCGCTTCTATCTTCTGAATGAAAGGTACTCTATTTTCTTTCCTTTCATGATTGCTTGAGCAGTTAAGGCGTGAAAGGTGACGGACATACAGACAGACAAAGTTACTTTCATATTACTAGTAAATATTAGTAGCTGTTGCACGCGAATTCGTCCGCGTTGAAAAAGAAAATAGATATGAGTAATAACGCCAGACATCGTTATCGCTGTGACGACGGTGGCGCCGCCACGCGACAGTGGCGCCCAATCAATCAATCAATACTAATAATAAATCTGTAAGGGTTGGTCATGGAGTAAGTTACTTTGTTTTCAGAGATATCGTGTTTGTAGGCTCTATATATGATACTAAAACTAAATTGACCATTTTTAGAATTTTTTTCTGTATGTATGTATATGTATGTTCCTCCATAACTCTTAAACGAATTAACTTATTTTCATGAAACTTGGTAGATAACTTGGTAGACATACAGGACACAGGATAGGCTACTTTTTTCTTTTTCAACGCGGACGAAGTCGCGGGCGCCAGCTAGTTCTTTATATTTTTAGACAATCACTAGGGCACAGTACTGTTTTTCTGGATGAAAGGTACCCTATGTCCTTTCTTGTATCCCTGACAACGTGTATGCAAAATTTCATGATGATTGGTTGAGTAATTAAGGCGTGATAAGGTGACGGACAGACAGACAGACGGAGTTACTTTCACATTTATAATTAAAGTATAGTATGGGTATTAAAAAACTATACATTATTATAATACAAAGTTATTAAATTTGGCCCAATGCCAATGCAGTAAATATAAAAAAAATACAACCAATAAACTTATGAACAAATAAGTAAGCAGATTACCTAGTTTCTAGATAAATCTAGACCTGTTTATCAGACCGGAATTAAAAGTCTTATTTCATCTGTGGAAGAAGAAAAAACTACGTTGTCGCGTAGAACAGTGAGGCCTTATCGATCTGTGATCCGGTCAGATTGCCGCAAACATAATAAAGAAGAAGGACTTGCTGACGTATTAATGCGAGAGTGAAGCAGTATTGAATTTTTACTTTTTTCGAGTTTACTCCTTAAGAATTATTTTACTTTAAAAAGACAGTGTTTAAGAGTCAACTAATAAGGCTTATTTACAATAAAGATTCTAATATTAATGTATAGACGCACACACACCACACACACCACACACACACACACACACACACACACACACGCACACAAACACACACACACACACACACAAACACCACTGCACAAGTGTATCTTCCTTTGAAATTGTGTTTAATGTTTTACTTATTTGGTTTCTTTTTTGTATTTTATTGTTTTTTTTTTTTATTTTATTTCTTATTGTGTTCATAGTTTCTTTACGGTAAAAGAATGAAGTGTGTTATTGGCAGTAGGTTTTAAGTATACATATGTATTTATTTTTATATTATTGTCGTATGAGTGCTGTGTGACTGTGCTTCAATAAAATATAAAAATAAAATAAAAAAAGAATCGATTTTCATATATATATTTTCATATATTTTTAACTAATAGTGAGTTTAGTTTTTTTATGTTTGTGTTATGATAGAAATTAATAGAAATATGAAACAAAGACAGTATGGTGCCCATGTGATATGTTCAATTGGTCATTATAGTATTATATAATTATAGTGTAGAGGTACGTTTGGCTTATTTGTTTTGAATTATTGTTTTATAGCCTGGGGTATGAAAATTTATGGGAGTAAAATCAAATGTCACACATTACGCGTTACATGCTACAGTATGCTTCAATACACATTAATATAATATAAAACGTATATTATATTAATATATTGTAATTATATTTATTAAATTATTTATTTATTTACTCCAGTTTATGCGTCAGAGCTGACACACACTTTTTTTATGCTTAACGTTGGCAGACAGGCTGACGGTCCACTTGATGGTTACCGTCGCCTATAACACAAGCAACGTTACAGGTGCTGCAAGTGCGCTGCTGACTTCAGTAGTATTAAGGATAAGAGATAAAGAAGGAATGGAGTAATGGGCTCTTGCAATCCTTACTCACTCACCGAAACACAACAGCACATGTGCTATTATTTCACGGTGCTGCACGGTTCTGTAACGGGATGGTTACTGCAGCCAAACGGGCTGCCCAATTAAATGCGAAACGCAATGTGCCTTACATCAAATTTCGAAATCCAAACCAGAGGTAACTTTGAAATGTTAATTTCTAAAGTTAGAGCTGGGAATCGAGCCTGGGATACTTAGAACAGAGCGTTAAGGCTACTCACTCATCCAACTGGCTCGTCGATGGCTGTCTAAGCGTACATAATAGCAATTTTATTTATATTCAATTTAATTTAAAAATAAAAAAATAATTTCATTTTTTTTACAATCAAAAACCACAGCGGAAAGCAAAAAAAAAACCATTTATATTCGCAACAAAAGTTTCCTTTACAAACGATGTGGTCAATATCAATTCGCTCCAACATGATTTCGGAGAGCACTCGCCGAAACCTTTTTCAGATGTTGATTCTTTATTTTTATTCGTAACCCACTCAATTTGGAATCCAAAAATATCTCGGATACCATTTAATTTGTGGCTGGCGATATCGCGCATAACTTTGGACTTTGCGGTGGAATGCGAACGCAGCGTCAATTTACTCGTAGAAATTTATTTCTTACAGCCCCTTCACTTCCGCATAACACCGTTCGGATCTCCGTAATAAGAGTGAGAGGAGGGGGTAACCCATTTTTACGCTTAGATTTATATCGCTATGCCTTTTTTTTCGGGATACTGAGGGGGTAGCAATATGCTATATGTTATCCCCTATTATGTAGGTCTTTCGGCTTCATTTCGTCGAGATTTTTATTCATTACATCCGACAAAATCAGACATGAAGGGTACTTTACTAGCGTGTATATTGAAAAATAAAAAAAATAATTAAATACCAAGTTAAAAATTTGTCATGCATTGTCAACCTCCCATCAAGTGTGAATATTTATTGTATGATTTTTAATACAAATAATAGCGTTTATTCATACACATTCTCGTGCCCGCGACTCCGTACGCGTTATAGTTAATTTTTTGAAAATCATAAAGAAATCTAACATTTTTCTAGGATAAAAAGTATCCTATATGTTGATCCAGGTAATAATCATTAACTATACTAAAGATTGACATTTCAATTCAATCTTTAGAAGGTAACCTAGATGATTTTTATTAAAAAAATATTAACCTAATGAAACTTTTAGAGGAATGTGTCCAGTGTTATTGAAATATTTTCTTTGGTTATTTTTTTTTTTAATAATTATCATAAATTTTCGTAAGAATAAAAAGTAACACTAAACTTTCATTTGATCTTCAAGAGACGCCAGTAGAATGCTAAACCCATATTTTAAGTGAAAAAAATCCATTTGCTTAAAATATTTAATAATAATGATATTTATGTAGATGAAAAATGACAAGATTTCAATGTACCTTAATTTTAATAACTGTCAACAAATTTGTCAGTATTTTAGACGAATAAATAAATAGATAAGTAAATAAATAAATGTCTAAAAAAATCTCAGGCGCAGCAACACACACGCACACTCATGCAAACACACACACACACACACTCGTACAAACACACACGCACACTCATGCAAACACACACACACTCATGCAAACACACACACACACACACACACACTCGTACAAACACACACGCACACTCATGCAAACACACACACACACACACACACACTCGTACAAACACACACGCACACTCATGCAAACACACACACACACACACACACACACACACACACTCGTACAAACACACACGCACACTCATGCAAACACACACACACACACTCATGCAAACACACACACACACACACACACACACTCATGCAAACACACACGCACACTCATGCAAACACACACACACACTCATGCAAACACACACGCACACTCATGCAAACACACACACACTCATGCAAACACACGCACACTCATGCAAACACACACACACACACACACACACACACACACACACTCTCATGCAAACACACACACACACTCATGCAAACACACACACACACACTCATGCAAACACACACACACACACACACACACACTCATGCAAACACACACACACGCACACTCATGCAAACACACACACACTCATGCAAACACACACGCACACTCATGCAAACACACACACACACACACACTCATGCAAACACACACACACACACACACACACTCATGCAAACACACACACACTCATGCAAACACACACGCACACTCATGCAAACACACACACCCACACACACAGAGAGAGAGAGAGATAGATTTTTTGATTATAATCTTAAAAGTATATTCTAAAAGAAAATGAGATGTTTAGCGAGTTATTTTGATTCGAATTTGAAAAAAAATATCTGTGAGAATTTCACGCACAATCCCTTCTCAGAAAACCCATTTTCGGAGCCTTGTAATTTCTTTTCCCTTCAATTTTTCCAACCTTTTGTTTATTAGGGGATATTCTTGAGCCGCGATCCGAGATTTGATTTAATCGTGGAAAATTGTTTTCCGGGGTAAATATTTTTATTGAGAGCTTATCTATTATGATAGCTACTATATTTGAAAATGCTTTCATAACTTGCGAGATAATCTCTTCATATTCACTACTAGCGATATGTCCTGGCTCCGCACATGTGCGTAATATTAATTTTATAGTTTTATACTCATCCGACCTTATTCAAGTAATGCGGATGAAATTCGCATCTATGGAGTACAATACGGTGGTAAAAGTTTGATGTAAGTACCTAAGCATTAATTGGAACAACTAATCGTGAAGGGACAATATTCAATTCAGGAAACAAACCCCATTTCAAGAATCAAACTCTATTTATGGAAAGATAACAAATATTTATTGTTTCCACTCTTTACAATACAATTATCATTATCTACAATGGAATTTGCGTCACAAATGCCAAAGCGGCACATAAAAAGAACGCCTTTGACAGAATCATGGCGGACTCTTGCCTTCACGCGTCAATGGTAAAAGGTAGTAACGATCAACTTCTACTATTTCATTTTAAACTCTAATGGGTTGACGTAAAGTCACATTTTCTTTAAATTATGTACTTATTATTATGTTTGTTTTGTTATAAATGACAGTTCATGCTCTACGCATATGTCACTTTTAAATGTTCCATAAAATTCGTAGTGTTTTGTATGGCACGCGTGTTCCATGTTGTAGTAGTTTGATTATCCTTATTAATTAAGTATGTTGTTATCTCTTACAATCATATTCGAATCTCAAACTCTAGCATTATGGAGGGTAGAGGTAAAGGAGGACCAACTTAGGTAAAGTCGGGGTAGGAAAACCTTCTTCAGTTTTCAAATTCTTTCCTTTGTCAAAATCGTAGACTTTTACTACCTTTTGAAACTAAAGCACTAAGATGGGAAACTGACAGACGTTTGAAATGAAATTTTGGCATAACTGACAATTGGTGCAAGCAAATGTCGACTTAAAGGTGACGAACCTTTTCTTACTCCGACTGTACATGGGTGTTAAACTGAAAAGTGATTAGTTAAACGCAATAAATAGTGGTTCATAAATTGACCAGAATGACGCTAGTATAGCATTGGTGTTTGATATGATTGGTTGGTTGCATAGTTCATGAAATAACCGTAAATAAGAATGCTACTACAGCGCCGCCCAAGCGCCGCTTAATTGAGCGTATTCGACGGACACTTTCTCATGTACAAGTTGGGCCTCCTTACCTCTATTCTCCATGCTCTCGCATAATACAAAATGATCTGTCACAGCCCAAATAAACGTACCACAGTCCAATCTTATGATGACGTCTTGGACAAAGACTAAATTAAACAATATATAATTGTTATGCACGAAATACAAAATCAGTTCATCGCGTCAAATTGACTGACGTGAAGCCAAAATTTGATCGTGAATGGTAAAAACTGATGGCTTTCAAATCGCGCCGTTGCATCACGTCAGTTTGTCGTCACGCCAAATGATTGATCGTGTATTTCGTCCATTATACAGCATAAAGGATTGACATTATAATCTACACCTATACCTTACAAAGATGGGCTACATCTCTCCTTAAACTAAGTGGTTCTAATAGTTACTGTGTGAGCATTGTAACTGTGTACATACTCGCATTATTGATTTTCTCCACAACAATAAGTATATTGTTAATATTGAATAAAGGAAAACTATTGAAAAGACAGAAGTTAGCAATAATGCAATAATGCGGAATGAAATGAAGTTGCGAACTAGGCAGTTTTAGCTACAGACAATTTTCTCTCGAATGCCAATAAAATTTCAGACGAATTCGCAAATGGCATTGTGCTTTACAAAGAAACTGGACAATGGCAAAATATACTTGATACTTTTGTAGGAGGATATTGCAATTATGGATTTTGTTCGAAGAGAAAAACCTTTAAAAAAATTAAATTAAACTTAACGCTTTCCGGTAGAATTACATATTTTTTTAGGAAAATGGAACTCTCTGCTGGCTTCTGTGTTTCCAAGCTTAAACAAAACTTTTCTTTAATTACTAACACATAATTTTTCTACCGAATGACCTTAGTGTTCGCATATTGGTCGAATTTCGACAATAATCATTTCTAAGTTTCACAAAAAGCCACAAAAAATATTATTTCTTCTCATTCTGACTATTCACAAATAAGGTTATAATAGAAAGTTATGTCCACTTTTTTGTGTATTGTAGCAAAAAACAACCCAATAACTTCACATAAAATCTCTCTCACATTAACAATAAGTCTGTCATATTGTTGTGTGTCCGCATCTTAATTCAAATAAATGAAAGAATATGGAACGTGAGCAGTTAGAAAGAAACTGCTCGAAGCACAACAAAACGGGTAACCATAAGTTTGTTACTTTGTGAGGACAATCATAACAACATAATTTTTGTATTTATTATATACTTTGTAAGTCGGTTATGTTCTTGTGGCAACGTTATAGATAGAGCAGAGTTTCTCAAAGTTGGGTAAGCGTACCACTTGGCGTACGCCAGTTAATCGTATGGGGTACGCAACAAAACTTACGTAATGGCGTAATTTTAAAGGTGGAAAAGTCAAACAAGAAATATAGGAATCGACAACGCTGAATCTGAATTGAGATTGAGCAAAATTTCTGAAAAAATTCAGCTAGCAGCTAGCTGTTGCATGCGACTTCGCCCGCATAACTTTATAAAAAATTGATAGCCTATGTTATTTGCTGATAATTTAGCTTTTTATAGGTGAAAGAATTTTCAAAATCAGTCCAGTAGTTTTTGTGTTTATTCATTACAAACATACAAATTTTCTCTCTTTATAATATTAAGTATATATATGTATATAGATTAAAATATATATCTTAGAAATGTGATTTTTTTTAATGATAAGGAGTAATAATGGAACTACGTAGTATGACATTGACAAGCAGTCCTCGTTGGCAAGTGAGCTCTTAATAAAAGTCTTGAGAAAATGTTTTACATTACGAAACCCCAAAAAATGGTCCAATCTAATCTCATTATAGGCATTTTAGCTGCCCATCCCTAGTTTATGAAGATATTATAAGAGAATGTACATCATAAAAAGGGACCGAGCAATGTTTGGATCGACCTGATTAACCCAATCGTACGCTTTTATGGGAAGGTTTCACAATTTTGCAGTTTCGATATTTTTTGCTCCATTATTCCGCGTTAATATTTGCTTACTAGCCTTTTTCTTTGGTTTCTTCTGTTTAAGGAGAATAAGAATTTTTTTCTTTGCAACAAAGAATATAATATATAAAAACATACATAGATAGCATATTATAGAAAGACAACCACAAACGTCATCCGCCACAAACCGGCTCCAACTCAGCATGCAGGTTTAGTTAAAGGGTGCAAATTCCATCGCATCAAATTAACTGACGTGAAGCCAAAATTTGATAGTGAATGGTAAAAACTGATGGCTTGATGTCAAACACTGGATTTCAAAAACGTCAGTTCATCGCGTCAATTTTTCGTGAGTGTAGAAACAAATGAGGATAGAATACATTTTCGTTCCTCTTTGGTAGAAACACTACGCCGTGGCATCTTGTCACGCTTCCGAATCAGAGCTCATGTCAACATCACTCGACCCGGTCAAACGCATAAATGACAGAAAATTGGACTTACCATGTGTGGGCACAATGTTTGGTGTCGCTCCATTTGATTTAAGTCATTTGGAGCCACGTCAAACGATTGATCAGATATATTCCGTCCATTAGGGTTTCACACTAAACGTGCACTACCATCTAGTTCAGTGGTGGAGAACTACATTTATTCTGAAATTACAGTGAAAGTACCTCTGTCTGTCTGTTTGTTACCTTTTCACGCCTTAACAACTTAACCAATCATCATGAAGTTTTGCATACATGTTGTCAGGTATACAGAAAATGACATAATTATGGTACCTTTCATCCGAAAAAAAGTAAAATCATTTAAAAACAGAAATCCAACTCCTGCCAAAAGTAAAACAAGAAACTGACGTAGATTTTTAATAATACACATGAAATACGAGTATTGTTAAAAAAGATACCTTTAAAAAAAGTCAAATATAGAAGCGTTTAAAAAACATAAAAAAGACAAATAAAAACATTAAAAACAGACATTTCTCATTATCATTTGCATCCGTCTTGTATGGAATCCGGCATTGATTAATGCAAAGCAGATGCGTCATTCGACAAATAAAACAATTTAAATCGAATTTTAAACATGGTTATTTTTTATGTTAAATTTGACAGACAGGTTGATAACTTCATGGTAGGTGGCTACCCCCACCCTACCACTCCTTCCAAATCCAGAGCAAAGCCAACTTTGAAAAATTCAATTCCAAAATTTCCAAATTTTACCCGGCCGGTAATCAAACCCGCGAACTGGAACAGAGCGTTAAGGCGAACACCCTAACCTTTATCTAGTGGGCTGTGGCCATGCCACTACTTAATTTATTTCAATGAAAAATGTCATTAGAAAAAACCTCCATTTGTATTTGAGGATTTTCCCTTTATGTGTATAGGTTTTTAGGGATATTATTGTGTAAGCGTAAAGCGGTTCCGCTGTGCCTTAACCGAGTAAGAATAAGAGTCAAATTGCTATAACCTTTCATTGTACATTCGAAACAGCTCCGACGGAAGTCAATACAAAAGGTGTGGAAATTCAGCCAGTGTTATTGTCACGTTCTGTTTGTATTTCATCCAAATAAAAGTGTTTTTATTTTTTGTGAGGTAGGAATATATGGTATTTGAGTTTTGGACTTCGCACGATGCGAATGACAAATGCCCAGAGTGGTTAGCGTAAGCTTTTGTAGGCCATGTGAACTTTTGAAAATCACTTTTGACGAATTGATCTACAGTCAATAAAATTCTATTTCAATACTATATTTTAATTATAAAATTTACTAATATAAATTAATTCATGGAATCTGCACACAGAATCAATACTAATAATAAATCTGTTAGGGTCGGTCATGGAGTAATTTACTTTGTTTTCAGAAATATCGTGTTTATAGGCTCTATACATGATACTGAAACTAAATTGACGATTTTTACAATTTTTTTCTATATTGTATGTATGTTATTAAAAAGTAACCTATGGATAGGTTACTTTTTTCTTTTTCAACGCGGGCAAAGTCGCGGGCGCCAGCTAGTATGTCTATATAAGTACGATAACCAGAATTGACATAGACATCTATCTATACTAATATAATAAAGAGATAAAAATTTGTATGTTTGTAATGAATTAACTCAAAAACTACTAGACCGATTTTAATAATTCTTTCACATATAGAAAGCTACAATACCAGCGAGTAACATAGACTATAATTATTTTCTAAAGTTACGCGAGCGAAATCCATTGCAAAAGCTAGTTACAAAATAAAGTGGCTGTCCGCCTCTGTCTATTTCTTGGCTAACATCTAATATAAAACCATCTAACGGATTTTAATACAATGCTAAGAGCATTAAGCTAAGTATATATACTTCCAGTGAATATACAGTGTGGAAAAATAAATCGGGCCCTGGAGGAAAACTACCTTAAATTCTTAAGTTGGCTCATTTTACATAAAGAAGATATCCCTTTATTTTTAAAAAGAAACAAAACTGCATTCAAAGATTTTCTAAAAATTTCTAAAATTTTCTATAGTCATCGGCAATAAATAATATTATTGAAATTTGAATCAAACATTTTACGTTATTCCCTTCTTTTAAGTTTTAAGATACTATGTTACTTAAGAAGATTTATTATTTTTTGTCCATTCCTTCGATTGGCATCATAAAAATACGAGTATTTTTTTTTCACATTTACGTCGCTTCGATTCCCAGACGATACATGTAATTTTTAGAAAATCTTTGAATGCAGTAATACTAATTTAAAAAAATGAAGGAATGTCTCCTTTATGTAAAATGAGCCAACTTAAGGATTTAAGGTAGTTTCCCTCCAGAGCCTGACTTATCTTTCCACACGTATGTATATGCTGTGGTCACTTCCGGTGAATATTTATAGATTGCGGCTAGAGTCTACGGAGCTTGATCTACGCGACACTCATGACACTGTGAAGGATTTAATAGACAAGCTTCTACTTTATGACCCTCTTATCCATACGCCCAGATCATGTCTCTCTCTTATGAACAGTTTTATGTCATTCACAAATATGTTTTCTAATTAATAATCTTGAAGTGATGCTCGGTGGCTAGAAAAACTTTAGATACTAGGTACAAATTTAATCTGTTAAAACATATTTTAATACTAACTTATTAAGGTCACTAATTCTATAAATTTAATGCTAGCTGGCAAAAATATAAAACTAAGAGCTTTATTTTCAATTTAGTAAATAGTTTTTTAGTAAAAATAGCTCCATAAATATACCTAATTCGTAAATATCTTAAACCCATTTTAAGATATTTTAGTGTATACGGATACTATAATATATTATTATATAACAAATCATGTAATAAAGTAATTAAATATGAATAAAGATAAATTCAAAGTAAATAAACAAAATCTTCCTTATATGCATACGTATGTTATATGATATGTGATAATGATAGAGCGTGGGCTGGCTTTAGTCACACCAAGGTCAAAAGCGAGAGTGCCTTTAATTCCTGTGCGTATATTCATCATACGACCGCGAAAATCCGACAAATAAATAAGTTATCCAAACACGCAGCGGTATCAATCACCAGTGGTAACAATCAACACAGTATATGAAACCAACAGTAGTTAACGTTTTGGAGTTTACTCCTTAAGAGTGCGTATCAAGCAAACAAAATTTGTAATTTCACATGACAGTGACACAAAATACGTAGAACTACGCACAACATGCGACAATGTTATAAGTGCCAAAAGTATTAAATATTAATTATTCGTAAACTACAATGTCAAATGAAAAATTGTTACATACAGCCTTAGATAATATGTGAAGTGAAATTACTGATACACTTTAAGCTTTGTAATGTGTGTCATTTTGAAAATAAAACTAAAATCGATGGAAATAAGTGCTCACTTGGTGATTTTTTTCTATCGAGAAAATTTCATTATATTATGTTTTCTGTTACAGTCGTCACTTTCATTTATAATGTATTTATCTATTTAAAAAAATTAATTAAATTAGACTTTGTTTACTTAGATAAAATTCAAATCTAGGATTGGCTATTTCTCTTTATACCCGCTCTTAAGAATCGATTTGCACATACATATATTATATTTATTATTAGTATTGATAATCCCGTGGTGTGAAAATTTATGGAACTAAAATCAAAATTATTGTCATACGAATGAGTTATGTTTACGATCTATTTTTTGAATGTTTTAGAATATCTGGAGTTTCAGAGATATTGCGCCATCTACACAATATTATTAAAAAAAAAAGAACAATGTTCTTTCGGAGTGTTCGAATTGTGAAAATTTAAATTTTATAATGGTTCGTAATGAGTAAACTCCAGTCGTGTGTCGGAGCTGATACAATTTTTTTTAATGCTAAAGTGACAGGCAGGCTGACGGTCCACTTGATGGTAGTTGATTACCGTCGCCTATGACACAAGCAATGCCATAAGTGCTGCACGTGTGCTGCCGACTATAGAATGATTAAGGATAAGGGGTAAGGAAAGGATGGGGTAATGGGTTCTGGCATCCCTTATTATTATTTATGAAAATTACAATTACAAAGGAGTAGCGCCATCTAGCGATTTTATGGCACAGAGCAGATATTTCTCTCCAAATGCATGACATGAATTTTTCTCTTTGAATTGTTCTTTTATGGTGTTCCAAGACACAAAGTGTGGTGCTGGTGAAACTCCTAAATTATATATTTTTGACAAGAAATTAAGACATTAATCCCAATTATAAATATTTTTCCCTAAAATTAGCATTATTTTATTTGATATGTCCAACTGTCAATTGGGACTAAATCTCTGCTGATGATTAGAGGTTCTATCTTCACTTGCAGGGTAGAACATGTCAAAACTACAAAAGATCAGTGTGTTTACCTACTGATTACAGATTTTCTCTCAAAAAATAATACTTATTAAATTTCAAAAGTTCCACTACTCTATGTTCTGTAGTGTGAACATACTATCAATCAGCAGGGGTGGGCAACCATTTTTATGATTTATAGCGCGGCGTTTGGCCTGTTATTTTCCTTGTTATATTGAAAACCAGGTAAGGGTAAGCTTGCCTTTGACTATTGATTACTGGATGTCCAACAGTACTATTGTAAGTTTTGGTATTTTTTTAAATTTGAAAAGAAAATGTCTGATTTGTAATTTACATTCATACTACTATGTAATAGATTGGTTCAAGTTAAGATATCAAATCTTATTTGATTTTTGTTATTACTAGTGGTGGTTCAGTGGTCGAAATTCGATTGCATTGTCATTAATTTATATCTATAGCTATTTCTACGAGTATATGTATCATGTATCTATATGTATGTATGTACAAACGTTGTATTGCTTTACATATTTTGGCAGACGTTAAGGCCGGTTTCAGTGCTCTCCTGACGGTCAGTCCTGACGATACGCACGACCGACCGCGGTAGCAAAACGCGTGCGTACGATCAGGCAAGCTCTGTAACGACTTGTGAATTTTCATACAAATGACAAGCGCGTCGGTCGCACGGTCGGTCGTGCGTATCGTCAGGACTGACCGTCAGGAGAGCACTGAAACCGGCCTAAGTCTTTTATTTATTTTTCAACGTGGATGAAATCTCGGGCACCAGCTAGTCCTATGTGTTTTTTTTTTTATTTATTGAAAAGTTTAAGATTCTTTCGAATCTTAACTTTTTCAAATACACGATTCGTACGTGAATAAGTAAGGTGTTCCATGTGATTGTAAGATATACCTACCATATTATGTTATGTAGGTTTATTTCAAATATGTCCCTCCTAGATCTCGGTCACGTTATTACACTGTCTATAGCTGTATCAATCGCCAGGCGTACGCAACAATTGGTATGATTTATAATACAACTGACCTCGTATTTTTCGTGCCTATACGATATCGCGATATATCGGCTTTTACGTTTTCCAATATACACTTGTTCCCTGCCAGAAGTCGTTATGATTTTTCACACATAAAAATAGTCAATATAGTAAAAACACAAAAAACCCCCGGCGGGCTTAATTTATTATCTAAATAATATAAAGAGGTAAAGTTTGTATGTATGTTAGGAGGTGATCTCCAAAACTACTAATCAGATTTAAAAAAAAATCTTTCATAAATAGAACACAATTTCACTAATAGAGGTATCAAATGAAAAAAAAAAATGACTCCATGAGTTGATTCTAAAAATATAAAACACCATTACATTTCAGTCAGTATTTTCGTGAAAAATGAAAAAAAAAAAACCTTTTGTAAATACCAATTTTTTTTCGATCTTCTTATCAGGAACGGCTGAATGATTATTTTTCTAAAATATACTCTTCACATCTTCATCTTCATATCTAACTTAATAAAAACAATTTATAAAATACTAATATATATTTTTTTATACAAAAAAATAAAAATAAAAATTCAACGCCTGGCAGAACTAAAACAAAAATAAATATTACATAAATGCTCACATATTTATATTTTGTCAGGCGTTATATTCTTTGAAAATAGGGCCGCGAACGAATATAATATATCGCCGTACTCAATCCAGTTTCACATACGTATCGAAATTAAGGAAATGTTACTGGAAATGTCTGCTAAAGCGAAATCCATTATAGCATCGAAGGTACAACTTCCCCTTCTGATAATTTGCGCAAATCTATTTATTACCTTACTCTCCCCCCACAGCGAGTTCACGATTGCATTACGCAACCAGACTTCGGAAGAATCGGCAGATAAGAATTCTCACGATAAAACCCGAGTAAATGTATTTTGCAAGTTTTAGCTTATTACATATATAATCTTATGTAGTAAGCGAGATATTTCTGTATAGAAAAAATTCAAGAATCCATTTTGTTTCAAATCTTGTTATGCAAGTATCACGTGAAAGGGGTATTCTGAGCGAATCCGGAAGCTGGTAACTAGTTTAGTCAATAAAGGATTCTACGGAATTTATTTAAAAAAAATAGTACTACTCTTCAGTAAAAAAAAAATACTAACGGCCCTGGAAATACCATCAAACGAGGTTACTTTTGACTTCCAGGGGAATATTGACATTTTGGGGCTACATTGACAATAGGTTAGAACAGGTAATGTTGGTGTCTTTATAAGTTGGCTGGCAAAGAAGGAAAATTAGAACTTATGGTCTACTAGCTGCTGTCCGCGACTTAGCCCGCGTAACTTTGTAAATTATATACTAAAACCTTCCTCGAGAATCACTCTATCCATTGGTGAAAACAGCATAAAAATCGGTACAGTAGTTTTTGAGTTTATCGCGAACAGACAGACGCGGTAGAGGACTTTCTTTTATAATACGAGTATGTAAGGATATGCAAATGCGACTATATTTCTATCGACTTAAGAGTGGGTATAAAGCAAACAAAATTTGTAATTTCACCCGCATGGCTCCTTGGACATGACAGTGACACAAAATACGTAGAACTACGCACAACATGCGACGGAAGATAGCGCATCTCGCTCAATAAAAGTGCCAAAAGTATTAAATATTAATTCGTAAACTACAATGTCAAATGAAAAATTGTTACATACAGCCTTATATAATATGTGAAGTGAAATTACTGATACACTTTTAGCTTTGTAATGTGTGTAATTTTGAAAATAAAACTAAAATCGATGGAAATGAGAGCTCACTTGGTGATTTTTTTTCTATCCAGAAAATTTCATTATATTATGTTTTCTGTTACAGTCGTCACTTTCCTTTATAATGTATTTATCTATTTAAAAAAAATAATTAAATTAGACTTTGTTTACTTAGATAAAATTCAAATCTAGGATTGGCTATTTCTCTTTATACCCGCTCTTAATGCTATGTCAAAAATAGCCCCTCACTCTGGGTAACATTGACACCTACAAAAAAAAATAGAAGGATTATTTTTTTTCCCCACTTGAGCATTGGACTGTATAACGAAAGGACTAATTGTACTAAAGAGATATAAAAATATAAAAATATATATCAAATATCGCAGAAACGCGTATGAAAACGACATACATTCTATAATTACTAGCCATTTTATTCAATTCGGATTATTGCACGAACCCTTGCTACTTAAAAATATGCTATTTCCCACTTTATAAGTTTTCTTTTGAATCATTGAAAATGGAAATTGGAATGGACGCGTTAATTTTTATATTTAATGAAGTTCACTTCACACCATTCCGTCGTGGTAGGAATCAATTTATGAATCGCTGGCTTACGTTAACCTTGATTAAAAATTGTTTTGCAAATGGATTTATGTTTCGTGATTTTATTATACTATATTAGCTGTTGCCCTCGACTTCGTCGACACAGGATAGGCTATTTTTCTTCTTTTTCAACGCGGACGTAGTCGCGGGCACCGGCTAGTAAGGAATAAAGAAAAAGTTTAAAAAGTTACAATGTTTTATGTAGACATGTACTTGGGTGTATGTATTTTGAAAAAAAAAAACAGCACATACCTCATTATTTCGCGGTAATTTTCCATGAAGGGATGATGTCTGTTGTCTAATATTATAAAGAGAGAAGATTTGTATTTTTTTATTTGTAACATCAAAATGTTGTATAGCTTAAAGCCTTCCTCGATAAATGGACTATCCAACACAAAAATAATTTTTCAATTCGAACCAGTAGTTCCTGAGACTATAGTGTTCAACCAAACCAACAAACTCTTCAGTTTTATAAGTAATATTAGTATAGATTTATTTGTTTACTAACTGGTGCCCACGACTTCGTCCGCGTTGAAAAAGAAAAGGGTAGCCTATCCTGTGTCCCGTACGTCTAAATGTTTATCTACCAAGTTTCATGAAAATCAGTTAATTCGTTTAAGAGTTATGGAGGAATATACATACATACATACATACATACATACATACATACATACATACATACATACATACATACATACATACATGCATACATGCATGCATGCATGCATGCATGCATGCATGCATGCATGCATGCATGCATGCATGCATGCATGCATGCATGCATACATACATACATACATACATACATACATACATACATACATACATACATACATACATACATACATACATACATACATACATACATACATACATACATACATACATACATACATACATACATACATACATACATACATACATACATACATACATACATACATACATACATACATACATACATACATACATACATACATACATACATACATACATACATACATACATACATACATACATACATACATACATACATACATACATACATACATACATACATACATACATACATACATACATACATACATACATACATACATACATACATACATACATACATACATACATACATACATACATACATACATACATACATACATACATACATACATACATACATACATACATACATACATACATACATACATACATACATACATACATACATACATACATACATACATACATACATACATACATACATACATACATACATACATACATACATACATACATACATACATACATACATACATACATACATACATACATACATACATACATACATACATACATACATACATACATACATACATACATACATACATACATACATACATACATACATACATACATACATACATACATACATACATACATACATACATACATACATACATACATACATACATACATACATACATACATACATACATACATACATACATACATACATACATACATACATACATACATACATACATACATACATACATACATACATACATACATACATACATACATACATACATACATACATACATACATACATACATACATACATACATACATACATACATACATACATACATACATACATACATACATACATACATACATACATACATACATACATACATACATACATACATACATACATACATACATACATACATACATACATACATACATACATACATACATACATACATACATACATACATACATACATACATACATACATACATACATACATACATACATACATACATACATACATACATACATACATACATACATACATACATACATACATACATACATACATACATACATACATACATACATACATGCATGCATGCATGCATACATACATACATACATACATACATACATACATACATACATACATACATACACACACACACACACACACACACATACATTTAGTTTGAGTATCATGTATAGAGCCTATAAACACGAAGTACTTATCTCTGAAAACAGAGTAACTTACTCCATGACCAACCCTTACAGATTTATTATTAGTATTGATAAAAAAAAACCTAAAAATTATGTCTGGTTATTTAGATGTCTTATTTTTTTTTTGTCTCCCACGTCAATGATCTCATGGGATCCTAGGATATTCTTTTCAATGTTTAACTCGACAGACAAGCTTAGATCGCGCGCCATAAAGTTTCATTTCAAAAAGGATCGCAGACGAAGCCGCTCGCCATAGCTAGTTAAAACATAAAAGTTGTTTTGCAGTTCTCTACACGACAAAAAGAAATTAAATTTAGAACTCCTCCGCGAGTGAATGTACGGAGAACTATAATTTGTGTTACTTTTTAGGTGGGACGCAAATTGTCACTCCGCCCCGGGGAGGCCTCGGGCTTTTTTACCTTTGTTGCCAATTTACTTTTTGTCCCTCCCTTTGATGTTGGGCACACGAATTTCGGGTTACACAACCATAAAGGTTCGAACATACGCGATATTCACTTAAATCCGACGTTTCCATGTTCACATTGGGTATGTATTTCTTATTCCATTTTCAAATATTTCAAATGTATTTTTATGCCTAACTAGCGACCCGCCCCCGGCTTTGTATGGAGTTAAAAAATTTTTAAATCCTTAGTAGATGTTTTTTATAAATTGAAGTCTCCGTAAGTATGTACGCAGAGATTTTTTTTAACTATGCGATGGGATTTAATACGGTTTTCACTAATGAAACACAAACTTTAAAGGTTTCTACATATAGATCAACGCGGATGAAGTCGCGGGCAACAGCTAATACCTAAGTTGTTAAATAAAGGTATATTCCAAATTTCTAGACGGGGATAATTTTGGCTTTACGTTGATAGTCAGTCGAAAACTACACAAGTCTATAAATCTGCAGTCAAGTCTAGAATAGAGGTAATTTTCAGGCAATCTTCAGATTAGCCCACCAGGTGTCCCCGTGAAGTTTAGTAGCAATCAGATATATATTTTTTCTATTTTAAAATTTATTTGTTGATCAATTACCTATGTATAATATATAGTGATCTTGTTATCATATTTTTGTGAAATAAACTATTTGAATTATGACATAGATAGTAGTTATTATTAGATATTAGCTGGTGCCCGCGACTTCGTCCGCGTCTGACACCTGAATGACATCGTTATCGCTGTGACGACGGTGGCGCCGCCACGCGACAGTGGAGCCCAATTCTTTATATTTTTAGACGATCACTCGGGAACAGTACGACAGTTTTTGACCAGCCCGTTGGATGAGTGGCAAGGGTGCTTGCCTAACGTCTCAGGGGCCCCGGGTTCGATTCCCGGCGAGGTCAACTTTGGAAATTTTAATATAATTTTCAAAATTGACTAGTCTGGATTTGAAAAGTACAAGTAGGGCACACTGCGTTTCGCAGTCATTTGGGCAGCCCGTCTGGCGGCAGTAACCACCACCTTACAGAATACCACCGTGAAATAACAGCATATGTGCTGTTGTGTTTCGGCGAGTGAGTAAGGGATGCCAGAGCCCATTACCCCACCCCTCCCTTATCCCCTTATCCTTAATCCTTCTATGGTCGGCTGCGCACTTGTAGCACTTATGGCGTTGCTTGTGTTATAGGCGACGGTAGCCACCTACCATCAAGTGGACCGTAAAAAAAAAACAGTAATTTTTTTCTGGGTGAAAGGTACCCTATGTCCTTTCTTGTTTTGTTGACAACGTGTATGCAAAAATTCATGATGATCGGTTGAGTACTTAAGGCGTGAAAAGGTAGCAGACAGTTACTTTCGCATTTACAATATTAGTATGGACTAGTACGGATATAGAAAATCTATTTTTCTTATATATAGGTATAATAAGTTTGGAGCAGCATTGAATTATTCATTATACCCAATGCGGTAGAAGCGGTTTTAGCTGGCTGTTCTGTATTCTACGAATTTGTCCCAAAGTCGGTTCGGATCCATTCGGTTTGTTACCAAAATAGAAACGTTGTTGCTTAATTGAGTTAGTTCACGTTGTCGGACTGTTTAGGCTGAAGCCTGCTACCAAATAAGCACTAGTGGCTTTTGTATTATTAGCTGGAATTTCGTTTGGCGCCAAATTAGCATGCAGAACATCTCTGTCCAAATTATTTCTCTCACTTTTGCCTTAGCCTGTGCAACTTTTGTGTTTAAAAACATTTTATTTAAGTTTTATTGCTGAAATGGTTTTGTCAGACGTTGGATTTTTATTTTCATTTTTAGATAATCCATAGAGGAGAGAACCTTTTCTGGATGAAAAGTTTTATAACTATTCTATTTTAACAATGGAATCAAAAAAGTTTCATTTCTGCGGCTGAAACTGTTACCTGTGTAATTTTATATATATTTAATATTAAAAAAATAAATATAATAATCAATTAAAAAATAATAATACATTAAACACATAAAATAACAGCACGTGTGATGGCCTACTATTTTAAAATATTAAAACAAGCTGTACACGCAACTTCGTCCTAGTAACTTTAAAACATAGCCTATGTTATTCGTAGATAATGTAATATTTTATAGGTGAAAGAATTTTTAAAATCGGTCCAGTAGTTTTTGAGTTTATTCATTACGAACAAAAATACAAAAAAAAATCTTCTCTCTTTATAATATTAGTATAGATAATGAAAATATGAATTAATTTTTTTTTAAATCTTATTATGTCTTCATTTTTTTCGCAAACATTTTTTGTAATAAAAACAGTCTACGATTATTTTTTTTGAAATTTCTTTACTTATCTCTTATTAAAAGACTATGTGACATATTGGTTTAGATGCACGCTATATTTTCATTTATTTATTTTATAATATAGATATGAACTAAAAGTATTTTTACATGTGATTACCTATGTCTTCAAGTTTTTTACATACTCTTATTCAGCGGTAAGAAAGCATACGAGTTTCATCATCTTCGAGTAACATTACTCAAGGAATTTCAATGAAATTGACACAAGATACCTACTTGTAACATTTACTCACTCGCCAATTAGCTTTACTTGAAAAGTAACTAATCAACACCTTACTTGTAGTTGGTGAAAGAGGTCCTAAAGCCAATAAGGCTCAGTAATAGTGACTTTTTGGTTTAGATACACGCTAGCAAAGTATCAATATAATATAATACTTGTCCAATTTGACACGGATTGATATTCCAAATCCGCTGTGGCAAAACGCAAGGAGAGAATTTGTCAGGCCATACATCATTCACGTAACTCGGCACATAAGTGATCGCTTCCTCATAATACTCAGGTCAATCCCTATAATATTGTATGGAAATAGAATTAACAGAATTTTTACCCTACATACATTTCGTCAATATTTTTTATTATTATTATTTTATTAATTTTTGCAGCAGTTTGTAAACAGATATAAAAACAAAAATATAGAAAAAAAATTAACATAAAAGGGCATAGGGAAGACATAGGGAAACACAACACAATGTTATTTCTCGGTGGTCTTTATTGATGTGATAATTCTTCTATCTTTGCCTATTTTAAAAATTATAAAATTATAATTTATTAAATTTACATGTCAATATAATGAAACGACACGGAATACTTAGCGCCTCTTTCACAAACGTCAAGTAGGCCAAACTGTCATTTAAAGTCACCGGTAACCGGGGATAATGGAGCTGATATACATTTGTTTGTACGGTAACGTCCCAAACATTAAATCAAAAATAATTAAAAAAAATCGGCTATCGAATGATGCAGTAAACCGAGTGCATGATTCAATATAACAGAAAATGATTTCTAAAAGTAATTAATCAACACTTTAAATGTAGTTTTTGAAAAAGGCCCTTAGGGTAATAAAGATAGCGAAAATTTAATGAAGACTGCTGACTTGAGTTTCAAAAATAATAATGACTACTTACAAAATAGTTGAATAAAATCATAGTTTTTTTTTATACAATCATGATAAAATAAAAATAAAAAGTTTTATAAATCATACTGATGACATGACTGTCATGATACTCATGATTATACAATGATTATACCTACAATCACGATAATGATAAAATAAAAAGTTTTATATAATCATTATGATGACATTTGTGTTTGAGTTATTTCTTTTATTTATCTTAAACCAAATTGTATGAGTAAAACTTCAAAAATGGGAAAATAAATAAAATTTCTTTATCTTTTTTGCTTTATTTGTTGTTTACTTCTTTGTAATTTTTTTAAAAAATTAAGTTCAAAAATAGCTGTACTCTTTTTTTTGTCGTATTTTTTTTAAATTACTGATATTGGTTAGAAACGGTTTTATTTTATATAGATTTAATATGCGGAAACTTTTAAATGGTGTAAAGTTAATTTGTCATTTAGTTATTAAGTAAATTTTTGTATAAATATCACTGTAAGTTTTCCTTGAAAACAAATGAATAAATGAAAATATTTCACAAACTTTGCTAAACATTATAAAGTAAAATCGCTGTCGACTTGTGTCTATTTCATCACTAGGGTAATTCCATGGTAACTCATGTTACATTTTTACTTCCCTATTGAAATTAACAAAGCTTAATGAAAATTTCGTTGTTATAAAGCATAAAATGTGGGTCTCGTTTTATTTTGAATTTTCTAGTTTAAGTTTTTTTTTAGTTTCAATAAAAATTGTTGGTAACTCACGTTGCCTTTGGCGACATTAGCTTTTAGGCTAGTATGTACCCCATAAAAATTCTGTTCCGATTAAATTAAATAAAAACATTAAAAATGAAATCGGTTTTTATTAAATGTCTAATTACATGTGAGATCATTAGCAAAATTGCTGATGCTAGCTTTGTTAGTTTAAAATAGGGAAGTAAAAATGTAACATGAGTTACCATGGAATTACCCACTAACACTCACAAAAAAAAAACACAACAGTTTTTGATGCGGTTCTTACTAATGGAAAGAGCGGAAAGCGCGAAATAATTACAAAATTACATTATATAAATACAATTACATTATATAAATATAATTTACATTATATAAATATAGTTTTTTTTAATTAACTCCCAAAAAAACTTTTTCAATTGATGGTAAGTACGTGGCTACAGTTGCCTATAATACAAGCAACACCACAGGTACTGCAAAAGCTCTGCCGAGTATATTAGGGTAAGGAAATGGGCTTTTGCAACCCTTGCTCACTCACCGAAACCCAACAGCACATGTGCTGTTGTTTTACGGTGGTCTTCTGTAAGGGAATGGTTACGACAGCTATACTACTTATTTGTCCTGCCAATACTTAAATGTAATTAGGTATGTTTGTTCTAAATTTTAATGATTGTTGTATATTTTAATGATGACAAAAAGAATAGTATCCTGATTTTCTTTCGGGGTTTCTTCTCAGGATCGTCATCTTGACTTTTTTCTGAAACCCTGGTAAATTTAAATTTATAATGACGATCATAAGGTCTCTAACCTAATTGATAAATAAATATTTTGATTTTGATTTTTTGATTTTATCCCGAAAACAGTTTTCTAAATCTAAAAATATGAAAAATTGTGGCGGCGCCACCGTCGCCACAGCAATAAAAAAGTTGGGCGTTATATTACTCGTAATATATTTTCTAAGGTGGTTGGTATCTTTATATTTTCGCGGACGAACTCGCGGGCACATGCTAGTATTATATAAATATGATCTAAAAGGCATTAACACGGTGAGATCTATAAATTTATCATATAAAAACACATTGTATACATATATACAAAATTACTAAAAATTATAATTAATTTTTTTATAATTATTAAAAAAAAATTTAAAAAAAACTCACCCCAAAAAAATGTCTAACACCACATCACTCACACTGAACACAACATCAATATTTTTTTTACACACACAAAGGTATAATATATTCACTTTAACATTTTTTTTTAACCACTAAACTAGACACTTTAATATGTACGCGATATTCGCGATAGTATTTATAACGGGCGTTAAACGAGCGACCAGCCAGCGAGACTACGAGCCACCATCTACCCCCCACTTAAGGGGAGGGGGATTACGTGTGTGGCTACGGCGCATGCGCTAAAAACATCGGATGATAGACTTTCTTGTTTATCAGTTTTTGTTTATTTTTAAGAATTTTGATCATTATCTCATCCTCTGAGGAATTTGGGCTCAAGCACCTAAAGTATTAAAATATTGTTCGGTAGCAATCAATACTAATAATAAATCTGTAAGGGTTGGTGATGGAGTAAGTTACTTTGTTTTCAGAGATATCGTGTTTATAGGCTCTATACATCATACTGAAACTAAATTGACCGTTTTAAGAATTTTTTTCTGTATGTATGTATGTAAGTATCTATGTTCCTCTATAACTCTTAAACGAATTAACTGATTTTCATGAAACTTGGTACATAAACATTTAGACGTACGGGACACAGGATAGGCTACTTTTTCTTTTTTAACGCGGACGAAGTCGCGGGCGCCAACTAGTAAATAATAAAGAGTCTGGGTAATTTGTTGTAAATTATATTATCTCTGAAAACAAAGTAACTTACTCCATCACCAACCCTTACAGATTTATTATTAGTATTGATGTTAAAATATTTGAGTCGTTCTCTGAGACTATGACGAGAATTAAGAATGTTTTAGAGGAGATTGTGCAAAAAGTTACAGGAGGTCCTTAAAAATAATTTCCTTAGTAATGTTTGTCACAAAAAAAGAGTTAAGTTTACGAAAAGTAAACTGATATATACACACAATCTAAACATAATATCGCTGCTTAAAAACTAAAGGGGCACAAGTCAAAATTACACTTTTTACAGGAGAGCTAATCGAAAAAAATTAAATTATTTTTGTCTATTTTTTTTTCTTATTAGATATATGTCTAATATATGCATATTATACATCGTTAGAAGCGTATTTTTAAGTAGCATTAAATGTTTTAAGTACTATTATAATAAACTGAATACTTAAGGAGATATAAGCATATAAGTTACTTTTGAATATATAAAAAATGATCAAAATATACTAAATTTGGAATAAAACAACCACAAGTCTTTTTGCAACATACACTACGAAGGATTGTGATTGTATTTTTGCAATAAAAACATTTTTGGATTTTTACCGTTTAATGGCCCTTTAGTTTTTAAGCATAAGGCTGCTTAAAAACTAAAGGGCCATAAACTAAAGGGCATAAGCATACATAATATGTAATATTTAGTCTTTTTCCTAAAGGACTAGTCGCTTCACTGGGCAAGGTCGTATATTATACATTATTACATATTTTACTAATTAATTATAACTTATCACAAACTCTTGAGTAGTAAAATATTGTACAGCTCCCTGGCATCTGTTTTTGTTCAGGTCACCTACACGCGACCTAAATTGGTTACGCACCCTCACGTCGGTAATATCTTAATATTCTAAATTGTCTGCACTTACCGCCAGACAGACCTGTTTTATTTAGCTCATAAAAGATATTCTCCTCATATTTACAGCACTTTAGGCGATAAAAGAATTCCTATACAATTTACGCGAGTGCATGAGCTTAAGCTGTCATTCAGTCATGTGACACGGAAGCGACTGTTACGATCCCCCCCTTATATTATTATCCTTTAAAGGTTAAAACCTCGTTAAACATCCGTCATATTCTGTGAGGCGTCTGCGGGCTGTACATGCGGTGGCACAAGTGGTTTCGTATTAAGCCATGAGTTAAATTAATGTTATAAATTTAATGAATCAATACTAATAATAAATCACTTAGGGTTGGTCATAGATCATGATACTGAAACTAAATTGATCATTTTTAATTTTTTTCTGTATGTATGTATGTATGTATGTATGTATGTATGTATGTATGTATGTATGTATGTATGTATGTATGTATGTATGTATGTATGTATGTATGTATGTATGTATGTATGTATGTATGTATGTATGTATGTATGTATGTATGTATGTATGTATGTATGTATGTATGTATGTATGTATGTATGTATGTATGTATGTATGTATGTATGTATGTATGTATGTATTCCTCCATAACTCTTAAACGAATTAACTGATTTTCATGAAACTTGGTAGATAAACTTTTTTCCTTTTTCAACGCGAATGAAGTCACGGGCGCCAGCTAGTAATTAAATAAATAAATATCTTCAAACATATCACACAGAACCATCTAGTTCCACATTGAATAAATATACACTTTTATTAAGGATACCAGTCAGTTGGTATACTACATAGATACTCTTTTTTTGTAAATACATACATATTATATGTAAATACAAACATCCATGACTCAGGTGCGAAGACAAATGTTAACATTTAAACATTTGTCTCCAGTTGGATTCGAACCCGCGACCATTTGGTTAACAACTAGGGTTACTAACCGCTAGACCAAACGTGTCGTCAAAAATCATTAACAATTACCACTTTTTATATTTATGTTAAAGTTGACACACAGACAGACAGTCCACTTGATGGTATGTGGCTACTGTCGCTTAATAATACAAGCAACTCCAGAGGTGCTCCAAGTGCGTTACCGTCCTTAGCTGGATTAAGGATAAGGAAAATTAGGTAGATGAATTGGCTCTGACTTCCCTTACTCAAACATCGAAACAAAACAGCATACGTGCTGTTATTTTTAGTTATTGGGACTGCGACAAGACGGACTGCCCTTGTGATTGCGATTTCGCATAAAAAATTCTAAAAGCAATAAAAGTCAAAAACACAAATTATAGAAAAAAATCAGGCGAAACTTTAAAAATCCTGAAAATTTGCATTTCCTTATTTGAATTTTCACTATGCGTTTAATTCTCAGGAAACTAAAAAGAAGTAAAATATTGGTAGATGGCGCAATTCTGAAACTTCACAGATATTCTAAACTAAAACTAACACGTATCGCATATAATGTGACAATTTTTATTTTACTCCCATCCATAAACTTTCATACATAATATGAAAATCGAAATGAGAATAAAACTCCAAAAAATAAATTTCGTAATTATTTTTCTACGCGACTGTACACTGGCACGCAACAACGCGTGAAAATGACAAGGCACTGCTCGCGATCATAAAATATATGTGAAGGTTTTTCCGAATCTTCAGATTAATTAGGCCAAAGGGGACTGCGCTATGGGGTGAGAATATTTTATGCATTCTGATCTCGTGTGGAGTTGTTTTTGATATTATTTCTTTAATCATCTGTAGAATAACGTACAGTTTTCCGTCTATAATTTAAGATATTATTTTATTAATATTTAGTGGTCTTAGCGTCTCTTTCACCAACGTCAAGTAGGCTAAACCGTCACTTAAAGTCACCTGTCACCGGGAATAATTTAGCTGATATACCTTTGTTTGTACGGTAAACGTCCCAAACATTAAATAGAAAATAAGAAAAAAAAATCGCCTCCCGAATGATGCAGTAAACCGAGTGCATAATTCAGTAAAACAGAAAATGATTTCTAAAAGCAACTAATCAACACTACTTGTAGTTGGTGAAAAAGGCGCTTATACTAATAATATTTTTACACATATTATATTTTTATTGAATTGGGGACAATCATTGGTAATATTTTTTTTTAAAATAAATATGAGTACCTAACTTCCCATTTTTTCTAACTAACTGGATATAGAAAGATTATGGGGGAGGCCTTTGATAAGCAGGTAGTAGACGTTATAATAATGATAAATCTTTATTTTGTAATAACACTAGCTGCTGCCTGCGACTTCGTCCGCGTTGAATAATTTAAAATATAACACCTGATATAACGCCTGACATCTCGAGAGTGGCGTCCAATTTTTGTATTTTTAGACTAACCCCAAGGACCTAAAATTTTCATATTTTTAAAAGTCATTATATTTTATGTTAATTCATATAATAAACTATATGGGTACCAAATTTCATCCAAACGAGTTAAGCCGTTTTTGCTTAAAAGAGTAACAAACATCCATACATCATAATAAACTTTCTCATTTAAAATATTAATAGTAAGATTACAAGAATAATGTTTGACTCAACCATATGCTTAATACGAGTCAGAGTCAAAACTTTTTCGTTATATGAGTCAAAGAGCCAAATACAACTAAACTGTATTACTTTTTACAGAAATCTATATAAATTTGCTTCCGTCGAGTCTATTGAAGTTTATTTCAAGCTTGATGTGTTATTTTTTGAAATACACCAAATGATAGACAAAAAGATGAACAACAAAGGAGGTCCGGTCCGGAGCAAGAACAAAACAAAGCCTGAGATCTGCGGCGGGGAACAAAGTGGGAAGGAACCGATGCAGTGAATTTTCACTATTATTCACTATTGTTATAAAAGGAGCTTCTATAAAGAAATACGTTCTAAGTCTCATCAATCGGAGGCGTTTTTAATTAGCTAAATGTGCTTTTATCTCTCTAAAAAGTAAATGTAAGTTAAATGTAAGGTAAGGTACTATAATTTTTGCAGTGCATTTTTCAGATGGGAAAAAACTATTGAACTCGTTACCGTGTTACCGTAACCGTGTAACCGACAGCTCTGTAAATTTTCAGATATTGCGCCATCTACACAATACCACTGAAACTAGAATATGTTACGTAATAATACATCCTTGAGACAACTAATAGAATCGAAATTATAATAATAATTTAAAAAAAGAACAATTTTTGAGATGGAAAAAATTATTTAACTCGTTACCGAAACCGTGTAACCGGCATATATATAAGTAAGTACATATATTATAAAATATTTCCTGACGATTCAAAAAACACACACGCAATTGTTCAAGTTTTCACTTCTATCGGCACTCCCGGAGTGCCACTGTTTTTTTATTTATTTCAAAATCAGTACATCTGCTATGAAGCTATGATGCAACAGAGAGACACACAAGTCAAATCTTTTGCGTAGGGTGTCGGCAAGTCATTATAAAACTATGCTGAAAAAATACTGTTCCCGAAGATTTCGATGAAGAAATTAATAACCTTTTTTGGAATTCAAAGTATTAAATATTTCGTATTCTATTAGTTCTTATTTTTGATGTTAAATTAAGTATTAAAAAATTAATCTTAAATCACTAAGATTATATCTATTATTATTTTAACCTACTTTCATTTTAAAGTCTTCATTCTAAAACCATTTGTCCTTTGAGATATATATTTGACATAAATAAAATCTACTTTAAAAAAATCTCTTAGATCCTTTAAAGGGCTCCTAAGGTGACACAAGTCAGCTTTTCCTCCATACAAACGTAGAAAGATTATTACTCCGCTGTTTTATGTTTAATTTACAAAAGTAAGCATGATACCGATTTATCTTGTCGTTAACTAGGTTCGTTTGCATACAAACTTTAAAAAAAAAGTATTAATTTAAAAGATATGATCCTTGAAAAATCCATATTTCAACACAAGTTTTAATGTAACTTTGAGGGTGAATAGATCACTCTAGTGTACAAAAACTCCAAAATACTTTGCATATAAACATTGTTTAGTTATTCAAGAATTCAAATAACTTTACACAAAATAGTTTTGTCAAAAAGAGAATACTCCCAAGGGTCTGTTTATGATTTTTTTCTGTGATCATTTTGGTAGGAATCATTGTGCATCTCACTCGACTGCTCTTCCCGCACATTGTGCTGTGTGAAACAGAATGAATTTTAGCAACACGCACCGATGAGTTCGAACCGCCGACTAGTATTGCCTTAAAGCTCAGAATAAGCTCTTAAAGCTTAATAGTTCTTATATAGTATTGGTTTTTAAAAGGTTTTCAAAAATTTATAACCGCTGTACTACGAGTATGCTCATTTTTTCGTTACTTTCTTTCATTTCACAAAAACATCTAGAAAAATTCAAAGAAAAAAATTAAGCTCCGACACACGACTGGAGTTTACTAATTACGAACGATTGTAAAATTTAAATTTTCCCAATTAGAACACGCCGAAAGAACAACATGGTCCTTTTTTTTAAAAATAATATTGTGTAGATGGCGCAATACCTCAAAAAATTCAGATATTCTAAAACATTCAAAACAAGTGAACGTAACTATAACGAAAAACATAACGCATTCGTGTAACAATTTTGGTTTTTTACTTCTTCAAATTTTCATACGATACCACGGGCATATATATATGCCGATATATACGTGCAAATCGATTCCAAAAAATTACCAAGTACAATTAGGTACCCTCTAGACCGCGTGGTACCCGATATTCCCAGAGAAGCCAAATAATATGTTTTGGAAAAATAGAAACCTATATACATTTGTCACAGCTAGTCACCGCCTAGCGACATCCATTTACCAACATAAATAACAAAGTTAAATATCCCCTTATCTGTATTAATTATGTAATCATTGTCAGAAAATGTATCTTGTTCACATTATAAGGTTTTGTGCAAACTTGCAAAAGACGACCTTCACGAACGCGTTCGTTCAACTGACTGATACCCTTTTAATATCATACCACCGAATGAATCTGAATGAATAAACACCTCTTTTTGTAACGTCCGAAGCACTTTTCAATCTACTTCAGTCAAGATAAATAGCAGACGCTAACAATTGATTGTTTAGTTTTCATCTTAAATATCTGTTTTTAATTTTTAAGTTTTGTAGAAATATATTTTTTTGTTCTTTTTTTCTTGTCTTGATGTTTGGTTCTGTTCTATCTTAAATTTAATATGTATCTGTGGACACGCTTGTGGAATATGTGATATTTTTTTTGTTTTTTATTATATTTTTGTTTTTGTTTCTGTTTGTGTCCCAAAAATTATTAAAATCAATACTAATAATAAATCTGTAACGGTTGGTGATGGAGTAAGTTACTTTGTTTTCAGAGATATCGTGTTTATAGGCTCTATACATCATACTGAAACTAAATTGACCATTTTAAGAATTTTTTTCTGTATGTATGTATGTACTCGTATGTATGTAAGTATGTATGTTCCTCTATAACTCTTAAACGAATCAACTGATTTTCATGAAACTTGGTAGATAAACATTTAGACGTACGGGACACAGGATAGGCTACTTTTTTTTCCAACGCGGACGAAGTCGCGGGTGCCAACTAGTAAAAAATAAAATGATTCTTAACTGAATCTCTAGTAGTCAGTACGAGTCAGTAACAGTAATAAGAAGAGTTAATCCATACAAATATTCATTTTTTTTGTATTTTGTAATAAAAGTTGGGTAGGTTATATAACATTTAGGTAGGTAATAGGTACCTAGAAATACTGACTTTTCATTATTACAAACTTTCCTATTTAATTTAATTACTATTAATTTTTAGGAACGTATAATATACGCAAGTGCGTACTGATTCTCATTTTGTAACATGTATATTCTATTCGCGTTGTCCGTTATACGATATGTTCTAAGAGGCCTCGTGGCTAATGAACGGTTGAGTTAGGGTAACAATAAAATCTGTCAATTTCAAGGTATGCAATCGTGTTTTTGTGAGTTAACTGACACTTTCATAGTTTGCTTGTGATTAATAAGTTTTGTATTAAGTATTTTTTTGTGTACATATGTTTTTTATTTAATTTAACGTTATGACTAATATGGTTTGGTGGACACATATTAATATTTTTTTTTAATTAATGAAAATTCTTACCATCAAGGGAATGTGTGATGACTTCCCTGAGAGGGTATCAGAAAAGGGAGATAGATGAAGAGCGTTTCTACAACTCAATCATCCAAAGACAATACACGTAAAGACAGAAGTGTGTGTTGTGTGTGTGACAGAAGTGTATGTGTGTGTGTGTTGTGTTGTTGTGTTTTTTAATGCCGCTAATGAAACACTGATAGTTAACAAATACAGAACAATGTTAGTTTCCTTGGACATTTTCCAAATATGAACTACAGCGCAACCGAAGTCGCGTGAACATATAGTCACTACATATTACATCTGTCTGTCTGTCTGTTCGTGATAAACTCAAAAACTACTGCACCGATTTTCAGATTTTCATGCTGTTTTCACCAATGGATAGAGTAATTCTCGAGTAAGGTTTTAGTATATAATTTACAAAGTTACGCGGGCAAAGTGGCGGGCAGCAACTAGTCAATACTAATAATAAATCTGTAAGGGTTGGTCATGGAGTAAGTTACTTTGTTTTTAGAGATATCGTATTTATAGGCTCTATACATGATACTGAAACTAAATTGACCATTTTTACAATTTTTTTTCTGTATGTATGTATGTATGGTTCCTCTATAACTTAAACGAATCAACTGATTTTCATGAAACTTGGTAGATAAACATTTAGACGTACGGGACACAATCCCGGGACAAGTCGCGGGCGCCAACTAGTATTATATAAAATACAAAGGTGAATTAGATAGACGTTATATCCCTTAGAAAACAAAAATTGCTGTTTAAAAATATATAAAAATATAAATTTATGGAAAAATATATAAACTTGAATCTTTCTTCTTTCCTATATTTTTGTCCATTATCATGGTAACCCTACTCAATTGCCTATTAGCCGACACTTAACACAGAGGATGTCCTTTGTGTGAGCGATAATGTCCACCCTACAAATGAACGAGGCCATACACTCGTTATCTATTTCACTTAGCTTTTTTTTGGTTAATAAAATTACTCTTTTGGGTTAAACGAAAAACCAGCCCGTTTTTCTGTAAAAAGAATTCGGAAAACATTTTTTTCACTATTTCAGCCTCGCAAATTGTACAAAGCTTTGTAATTAAATTTCATATGAATTTTATATTTAATTATTTAATCTATATCTAAGGTAAGTTTTATCATCAATACTAATAATAAATCTGTAAGTGTAGGTATTGTATGTATGTATGTATGTATGTATGTATGTATGTATGTATGTATGTATGTATGTATGTATGTATGTATGTATGTATGTATGTATGTATGTATGTATATATGTATGTATGTATGTATGTATGTATTAATGTATGTATGTATTAATGTATGTATGTATGTATGTATGTATGTATGTATGTATGTATGTATGTATGTATGTATGTATGTATGTATGTATGTATGTATGTATGTATGTATGTATGTATGTATGTATGTATGTATGTATGTATGTATGTATGTATGTATGTATGTATGTATGTATGTATGTATGTATGTATGTATGTATGTATGTATGTATGTATGTATGTATGTATGTATGTATGTATGTATGTATGTATGTATGTATGTATGTATGTATGTATGTATGTATGTATGTATGTATGTATGTATGTATGTATGTATGTATGTATGTATGTATGTATGTATGTATGTATGTATGTATGTATGTATGTATGTATGTATGTATGTATGTATGTATGTATGTATGTATGTATGTATGTATGTATGTATGTATGTATGTATGTATGTATGTATGTATGTATGTATGTATGTATGTATGTATGTATGTATGTATGTATGTATGTATGTATGTATGTATGTATGTATGTATGTATGTATGTATGTATGTATGTATGTATGTATGTATGTATGTATGTATGTATGTATGTATGTATGTATGTATGTATGTATGTATGTATGTATGTATGTATGTATGTATGTATGTATGTATGTATGTATGTATGTATGTATGTATGTATGTATGTATGTATGTATGTATGTATGTATGTATGTATGTATGTATGTATGTATGTATGTATGTATGTATGTATGTATGTATGTATGTATGTATGTATGTATGTATGTATGTATGTATGTATGTATGTATGTATGTATGTATGTATGTATGTATGTATGTATGTATGTATGTATGTATGTATGTATGTATGTATGTATGTATGTATGTATGTATGTATGTATGTATGTATGTATGTATGTATGTATGTATGTATGTATGTATGTATGTATGTATGTATGTATGTATGTATGTATGTATGTATGTATGTATGTATGTATGTATGTATGTATGTATGTATGTATGTATGTATGTATGTATGTATGTATGTATGTATGTATGTATGTATGTATGTATGTATGTATGTATGTATGTATGTATGTATGTATGTATGTATGTATGTATGTATGTATGTATGTATGTATGTATGTATGTATGTATGTATGTATGTATGTATGTTCTTCCATAACTCTTAAACGAATTAACTGATTTTCATGAAACTTTGTAGATAAACATTTAAACGTACAGGACAGAGTATAGGCTACTTTTTCTTTTTCAACGCGGACGAAGTCGCGGGCGCCAGCTAGTATATAATACAATTTGTATATAATATTACTAACGCGCGACTTCGTCCGCAATAAAAGTAAGGGATGTGTAGCGCCTGACTAAATGTGTAAAGCAATATAACGTCTGACATCTTTGCTGTTATAAAATTTTCAGGGGTTGTATCTTTATTTTTAGTAGATAGCTGGTGCCCGCGACTGCCCGCGTTGAAAATTATATACTAAAACCTTCCTCTTGAATCACTATCTATTAAAAAAAACCGCATCTAAATCCGTTGCGTAGTTTTATAGTTCTAAGCATAAATACAGACAGACGGGAAGCGACTTTGTTTTATACTATGTAGTGATGATAATAGTGAAGCTCCGGTTCCCTAGGCAGGTTACTATACCTCATTGTATGACAACATACAATGAGGTATAATATATATAGGTAAGATAGTTGCAATAAAAAATGTATAAAACTTCGTAAAACAGACAATTTAATAGGATAAAATTGTCGTACCCAATGCTGCGAAGCATAACGAACGATCCAATAATTGGGTTGCAATTTTTTTTCTGTTTTACCATTGGCTGACCCAATTAGTTCCGTTTCCGGTAACTGAAGCGAACAAATCTCTTGTCTATTATCAACGGTAAAAAAATGAACAGTATGTGAACTCGTTTCAAATATTTTCTGTAATGTTTTCGTAACGATGCCACAGTCAGATTCTGTTTCGATAAAGATTACCAAGAAATGTACAAAATCTTATATAATACAACAACAGTGCAACAGCTAGTAAAAAATAAAGATTGAATAAATTATTTCTCATTATATTTTTGTCAGTCATTTTAATGCTTAAGGAAAAGTGGTCGAAGTCGCGAACAAAAGCTAGTAACCAATAAATTACTACTCGCCAGTGTGGATTTCAAACGTATTTCAATTAAGTTTCCCTACTGGTCTTCTGATAATGTGTTATATTACTTTCATCTGCATAGTACTACTATTACGAAACGCTACCTACGAAGAGGCTACGTCGACGCTGCAGCTTTCTTATGATGTTTTCTTAGGAGATAGTTTTTCATTCAACAACCTGGAATTTAGAGCTTTTTTTAAAGTTTTTTTTCTTTAACCTCTGAAGATATTTGCAAGACGTGAAGTCTTGCTAAATAAGAGGTACTTACATTTTAGTGATTTTAGATTTTCCTCGTAATATATTACTAAACTAGCTGGCGCCCGCGATTTCGTCCGTATTGAAAAAGAAGAAAGTAGCCTATCCCGTGTCCTGTAAGTCTAAATGTTAATCTAAAATGTTTTTCTGAATCTAATTTATTTTTATTTATTTATTTAATAGCTTACAGCATTTAATATTTAACAAAACATAGATTAAATTTTTATATAGCCTATTAAAAAAAAAGTGCTAGTACCTAATTAAAAAATGATAACAATATACCTACGAGTACATACATGTATCTATAAATTATATAAAAATATTATACATTATATGCGAATACATAGATATAAACACATATGCATGATTGTGTGTGTTAATTAAACGAATTAACGGATTTTCATGAAACTTTTTAGATAACATTTAGACGTAGGTACATTACACAGAATAAGCTACTTTTTTCTTTTTCAGCGAAGTCGCGGGCACTAGCTCGTATTTAATATAAATCGAAATATATTATTTACAATTTCTTTTTATTTTAAAGTCGACAAACAGGCTGACGGTTCACTTGATGGTAGGTGGTCACCGTCACCTATAACACAAGCAACGCCACAGGTATTGCAAGTGTGATGCCGACTACAGTAGGATTAGAGATAAAAGGGTTCGCAAAGGGATAGTAGGTAATCATTTTATAACAATTAGAATTTTTAACGTTATATTTAGCTTGTATTAAAATAACCTTCCATATCATAACACCCACTGATTTTGAATGGTGATACGTGAATAATAATTTTTATTTTTATCGGCGTGAAATTTTCTCAGACCATTGATTTAGGGCTTGTCACATCCTGCTTTTTTATATGGTTGGGGAGCCCAAGAGGGGATTTCTGGAGTCACTCAAGCGCGTCAGATTGAGCTATGGTAGATTAATTACATGCTGAAAAGTGTGCATTTTAATAATCTGACGATTTGGTTGGTGGGGTTGGCGGGGGTGGAGGTAAAATTTTAAATACAACTCGAGCGCGTCAGATTTTCAGAGGGGATGTTAAGTGAACCTAAACTAAGCTCCCATTTAAAATTCAGACGATTCAGATGTAACGCAAGCTCGTGGCAGCTTTTTGAAAATGAAAAAAATTTTTGACGATTCTCATTTTGTAATACTCGAGCGCGTCAGATTTTCATACAGACGGTTCAGCCTAAAGTCTTCGTGCTGATCGTGCTGATTCTTAATCTGACGATTATATAGAGGATTTTTTAAAATACAGCGCCTACAAAATTTTGAACGCCTGTAGACGCTCACCCCACCGCTGAAATGAAAAACTTCATATAACCTTTTTTTCTTCTTACCATCCAATCTTCAAAGTCCAATAGGTCCCCACGACGCCCGAGTGACTACACATTTAGCATCGTGGGCTCCCTAACCAATATAAATGAACTGTCTACACGCTTTATAGGCGCGCGTAGGGGTGTGAGTAATTTCAACCTTATTTCAAGGCTCAAGCGTTTTCATATAATGAAATCTACATTTTGTTTCAGTCAGTATATTAAATATCTTCACATATTTTCACACATTCCACACAGCACCAGAGTAACAGACATATCACTACATAATATAAAACAAAGTTGCTTCCCGCTGTCTGTCTGTCCCTATGTATGTTTAGATCTTTAAAACTACGACTCAGATTTTGATGCGGTTTTTTTTAATAGACAGAGTAAAGTTTTAGTTCAAGAGGAAAGTTTTAATATATAATTTTCAACGCTGGCAGTCGCGGGCACAAATAAATTAATTACTTTATTTAAAGGCCAAATGAAAGTTGTTATTGATATTTCAAATATAATATATTAATTTTAATGAATCACAAATCTGTAACTAAAATATTATTTCATTCAAACAAAAAAAAAATTGTAATAAATATTTGAATTCATTGATCTTTGAATTGGATACTTCAGACAGCACTTATAGTTCAGTGACTATTGGTAAGAAATAAATGCTAACAAATTTAATATCTATAGCTAAATGCGAATGTGAGAATGTTACACTTTGGTGAATACAGGAGTGGTTTCCATAAATATTATATTATATTACAGAACTAATATATAAACTAATATATAAGAATATAAAGTACCTAAGTATAATTTTAATCTCAATTTTCAACCGACGAAAATGAAAAAACAAAAACGGAGGAGGTTCTCAATTCGACGCGTATTTTTTTTTTATGTATGATCACGCATAACTTTTGACAGGGTGGTCCGATTTTGATAATTCTTTTTTTAATGAATAGGGTATACCTCGAAGTAGGTCTCGTATAATTTTGGAAAAAAAATTCCTACCCTAAGGGTGCGAAAATGGGGATGGGAAAAGTAAAAATTAAGCGTATAGTAAATATTAAATTATAGCCACAAAAAAATATAAAATAAAACTTTTTAACAAAAAAACAAACCGCCGAAAAAACTGAAAAGCATAAAATAATCTTATTATTTTACCTAAGTAATTTTGAGTCGGCGCCAAACAAGCAAAAATTACGTAAAAAGTGATGCGCGGCAAGTGAGCAAAAATTACGAGAAGGAAAGAAGTATTAATACATTTTTACAAGAAAAAAATTATTATATTATGTACATACTTAAATATTGTCTATTTCTTGTAAATTCTTCATTAAACAATGCATACATTAATATTTAATGTCTGTTTCCACTTTAACACACAAATAAAATAGGTACTTTCATGGCGGGAAACCGTTAGTAAGTACCTAAGGTAATTGGATTAAGTTAAGTGCACTACCTACGTGAACAGCTAAATTTATTACTATATGACTCTGCTTAATAATAATAATATGTCTTCATTTAGCATTTCTGTAACATAAAGGTTTTAGGGTCATTGTACAGAAAACATACTAACTATATATATATATCTACGTGATATTAGTATTAAAATATTTTCCAATCATCAAAACTTTTTTTATCGACATCCGATCTTTATTAAATTAAATGGCAGACGAAATCGTGGGACACAGCTAGTTAAGTACAAGTGAGCTCAAACAATTATAATATTTTCTATAGGTAGATAGTGTGTTATAGAGTTGGAAATTCATTCGTCTGGTAAATCCTTACAAAAACCAGTTAAGCAACAAAACAAATGTAACAATAAGAAAAGATGTATATTTTATCCTTTGTCCTTAAGTTCATCGAACCTTAAAATAGTAACACGGCTGGTGTCTCTCCGAACTGATTGCTAAAACTATTTTCGGCAGTCTGCTAGTGATGTGTCTCAATGGATTTTTTGGTTGTCGATAACTTCTTAAATCCGGACTAAGTCCGGACTATACTTTTCAAAGAATTTTCAACCAACTTCACAAAAAGGAGGTTCTCAATTCGACTGTTTTTTTTAATGTTTGTTACCTCAGAACTTTCTTTATTTGAAAGCTGGTGCTTTCCTGTGTGGTCATTTCAATTTGGTCCAGCTCTGATAATGGCATTCATGAGAAAACGGTTCGAAGTCGGTTTTTTTGTTAAAATTTTTACTTGTTAAAAGATTTACTTAGATTTTTGCTTGTAAATATATTAATCTGCACTAATCTGAAGATTGTCTAAAAGTTTCATCAAAATCGGTTCTGCAGTTTCGTAGTCCATAGGGAACAAACATACATCGATACACACATCGCCTATTATCAATACTAATAATAAATATGTAAGTGTAGGTATTGTATGTATGTATGTTCCTCCATAGCTCTTAAACGAATTAACAGATTTTCATGAAACATGGTAGATAAACATTTAGACGTACGGGATAGGCTACTTTTTTCTTATCCCGTACGTCTAAATGCGCCATCTAGTGTCTTATATGGGAGAGCTCTGACCCTTTCCTGTAAAATCAGCCAGACATAATTCGACAACCTTATGTTATGGAATATATTTATTTAGTGAGTTATGGATGTGCTGAATAAAATATGTTTCCTACTTCACTTGTTTTTCTTTTGAATAAATAAATAAATGAATAAATTATTTTAGTATTGTGCAAAAACTGAAAAATAAAATGGTAATGGAAGAGTTTTATTTTAGAATACAATTTCTTTAACAACAAAATAGTTTTGATACTATTATTATTGGTATTTACTAATGACCCCCTCCCAGCTTCGCCCGGGGTGCAATTTTGATAAATACAAACCTTCCCCGTTCATATCTCTTTTCATATGTGAAAATCGAATTAAAATCGGTCTAACCATTCTTAGGTATTCAACTTTATAAAATATAGTCTATGTTACTCGCTGATAATGTAGATTTCGATATGTATTTTTTTTTAAATCGGTTCAGTAGTTTTTGAGTTCATTCATTACAAACACAGAAATCTTCTCTCTATATAATATTAGTATACACTAGCGATCCGTTATCGTCTTCGCCTAGTAGAAAAATTAATAAGGTCTTATTAAAAAATTAGCTTACAGCTGAGCAACAAAGAATACTTGGAATTTGAATTATGGAAAATATTTGCCAAGAATTTTCCATAATATACTTTGAGATAAATTTTAATATTGGAGCGAAATAAAGCACATTCTGACTCCAATTAAAGCTCTTTGAAGCACTATTAAGCACCTTTGAACCAAGACTACTTTTAAACTCTTGATACCTGTTCGCTTCTGGAAGTTCTCAAGATTATACTTATTACAGAGTGAAATCTTGTAACAATTAAGTACCCTTTACAAAACTTTGTAGTAAGAATATGATTCTAAAAATATCTTACAAACTTATTTTTTTGGAGTTTACTCCTTAAGAATCCATTTTATCATATAAGCCCAGGGTATGAAAATTTATGGCAGTAAAATCAAATGCCAATACATATTAATATAATATAATATAATATAATATAATATAATATAATATAATATAATATAATATAATATAATATAATATAATATAATATAATATAATATAATATAATATAATATAATATAATATAATATAATATAATATAATATAATATAATATAATATAATATAATATAATATAATATAATATAATATAATATAATATAATATAATATAATATAATATAATATAATATAATATAATATAATATAATATAATATAATATAATATAATATAATATAATATAATATAATATAATATAATATAATATAATGTAATATAATATATTAATATGTTTTAATTATATTTATTAAATTATTTATTTATCGTTCGTTAGGTACTAAACTCTAGTCGTGCGTCGTCGGAGCGGACACACACATTTTTTTCGACGCGGACGAAGTCGCGATAAGCCAGTAATAAATAATTAAGTCCACACAGTGGAGAAACAGAAGGAAACAGAAACACATCAAAAACACCTCAACAACTTTAAACTAATTAATTTAATATTCGGAAGTTTGAGAGCCGACGGTAATAAACTGAATGGTAAACAAAGAGCTTATTCAGATATCGCCACTGCGTGAAAGTTGCGCCTCTTTGGGCTTCAGATTATGGGGAAATTATGAGCAACTTCAGAATTAATTTACCGAAATTATTGGGATGTGTTGGCGTAAACAAATTTCAAGGTTGATACAAGTCAGCTTTCCTCCATACAAACGTAGAATGATTATTACTCCGCTGTTTTATGTTCAATTTACAAAAGTAATCATGATATCGATTTATCTTGTAGTTAACTAGATTCCTTGGCATACAAACTTAAAAAAAAGTATTAATTTAAAAGATATGATCCTTGAAAAAGCCATATTTTAACATAAGTTTTAATGCAACTTTGAGGGTGAATAGGTCACTTTAGTGTACAAAAACTCCAAAATACTTTGCCTACAAACATTGATTAGTTATTCAAGAGTTCAAATAACTTTACACGAAATAGATATATGCAGTAGTTTTGTCAAAAAGAGTATATGCCCAAGGGTCTGTTTATGATTGGTATGAATCATTGTGCATCTCACTCGACTGCTCTTCCCGCACATTGTGCTGTGTGAGACAGAATGAATTTTAGCTACACGCACCGATGAGTTCGAGCCGCCGACTTGGAAAAAATATCTATACCTACTAACAAAGATTTAAATCGAAAGATGCGGCGTAATCTCCTCCCGCCATACTAAAAACACACCGAAAATTCTTAACAATACAGTTGCACGCCAGCTACAGTGAGTGACGGTCGCTTGTTGAGAACGTCGCTATTGTCACAGTCACGTTTGAAGTAAGGAATGTGTTGTCTGTGTTTAAAAGTGTGTTTAGACAAAGGTATATGTATTTTATACTTTTGTCTTTAGTATAATGTATGTTGTATTTTGTAACACACTTTCGCTAGTAATGCCGCATCTCTCGATTTAAATCTTTGCCTACTAATACTTATTATGAAGAGAGAAGATTCGTATTTTTGTATGTTTGTAATGTATAAACTCAAAAACTACTGGACCTATTTTGGAAATTATTTCACATATAGTAATCTACAGTGAAACTATTAGTAGTACCTATTAGTGAGTAAAACTATTAACTAGCGTATGAAGTCGCGTGCAACAGCTATACTAATGTTATAAAGAGAGAAGATTTGTATTTGTATTTTTATTTTTAATGAATAAACTCAAAAACCGATTTGAAAAATTCACTATATTTTTATTACAACAAGATTATGAATCATAAAAATAGATAGGTCAAAGATATGTAGATAATTGGCCTAAAATACTTTAGTTAGTTTTAGATGAGTTTTCCAAAGGTCTCAGTTCAAAGAATACCTTTTATATATATAAAAAAAAACATCATACATATATAAGATGTGTTTTTTTCTGAATAAAAGCTAAAAGCTAGCGACGCGTAACAGGGATCCAGATAATGTCAAACATCTGCTCCGTTCGATGAACGTTAGTGATGTGAAATCGTCTAAAAAAATATATTTATTATATAAACCGATAGATTATATCAATTTATTATTCTATCTTCGGTGCCCGCGATTTCGTCCGTTTTGAAAATGAAGTAAATATCTGACATGTAAATTGATATAAATCCAATAATGAATTTTTTACCCAAATCAACCTCAATTAAGGTAATTGTAATCAATACTAATAATAAATCTGTAAGGGTTGATAATGGAGTAAGTTACTTTGTTTTCAGAGATATCGTATTTATAGGCTCTATACATGATACTGAAACTAAATTGCCCATTTTTAGATTTTTTTTCTGTATGTATGTACGGGCCCCAGCTAGTAAATAATAAATTTGTCTGTTTTTATTAATGACTAGCTGGTGCCCGCGACTTAAGAAAAAAGTAGCCTATCCTGTGTCCCGTACGTCTAAATGTTTATCTACAGAGTTTCTTGAAAATCAGTTGATTCGTTTAAGAGTTATGGAGGAACATACATACATATACCTATACATACCCTTACAGATTTATTATTAGTAAGTATTGATATGATTAAATGTAATGGCTTCGGACCTTTTGGACCCACAAGTTTTGACCCTACCTACGAAAAAGTGCCTGTATGACCCGTTAGTTTTTTATATGTCCCATTTGACCCGCTGTTATATAATTTTGGATAAAAATATTTTCCAAAATAATCCAGCTAATATCATAAATGGGAAAGTTTGTGCGGATGTATGATACATACAAGTTTGATAGTATTTCACACAAAATAGTATTAATTTTGAGTACACGTTGTTACCTACTTGTGTTACAGACGTCAAAAAATAGTTTTTAGAATTTTTGTCTGTTTGTCTTTGCGTTTATGCACGCTAATCTCAGAAACGGCTTACCCGTTTTGAATGCGGTTTTAACTGATGTATGGAAAAAGTTAGGTACCTAACTTCTTGTAGAGTTTACAAAAAAACGAACTAAGAGCGCGTAGGAAGTTAGAGTACCTACTAGCTAGTATCTATATTATACTACATACTAGTATAAAACAAAGTCGCTTCCCGTCGGTCTGTCCCTATGTATGCTTAGATCTTTAAAACTACGCAACGGATATTGATGCGGTTTTTTTAATAGATAGTGATTCAAGAGGAAGGTTTTAGTACATAATTTTCAACGCGGGCGAAGTCGCGGGCACCAGCTATCTACTAAAAATAAAGATACAACCCCTGAAAATTTTATATCAGCAAAGAGTTCAGGCGTTATATTGCTTTACACATTTAGTCAGGCGCTACACATCCCTTACTTTTAACGCGGGCGAAGTCGCGGGCACCTGCTAGTATATTATATCTTACCTAATGTAACTGGAAAATACTTATAGATGGCGCTGGCAATATACAATCAGTTTATCTATCAAAAAAATAATATTTCACTATTTTTAAGAATCTCATATTATGACTGTACTTTTCGCAAGCAGTAAATTTTTCATGACGTCATTTCCTCAGATCGAATGGCAGCGATTTAAAGTTTTGATCGTCGCTTTAATGTCTCTTAATACCTTTTTGATTGTTCCATAAAGAATAAGTTTCAAATTATAATCGCTTATTAAAAACTTTAAAAGTAGATCCGGAATTCAAGTATCATTTTATTACTGATTGTCCCCTATTAAGACCAGGGCTATTAACCTCAGACCGAACACAATATTTACCAAAATGACCGCAACCTAATATCCTATAAATTAGGGTGCAATATTGCGCAACAAATTTTTGTAGCTCTTTAGAGATAACCGAACAGATTAAAAATTTGAAGGTTTTTCTTAAATATTGTGTAAAATATGAAAAAAGAAATAAAAGTAGCCGATTCAAACTTTAAATAAACAAAAGTAGTTGTCACGGAATTTTTTTATTACTGTGAACAGTAAGTTTTTTTAGCAGTATTTTACTAATTTTTTTTCTCAGAAAATGGATTTTTTTTATAAATCTGCCCTATAGAAACTTTTTTCCATATAGTCACTGTATGCACTGCACTGTATTTTTATCTAACTTGTGATTTTACACTAAGAAGTCAAACTTAAAAGATAGGATAGTTTTTCTTTTGAACCCGGGCTAAACCTAGACCATCCCCCTCTCCCCAACAGAAAATCATCCACCAAAAATGGCACAGTAAATCATCCCCCTACAGAAGACCACTGTTAAATAACCTCATTTCAATATTGTTATAAAAAATAAATTACAAAGTTTTTTGTTTTAACGAAAATGGAATAGAGAAAGTTTGTTGAGAATAAAATAAATAGTATTAATCAAATAAAAGAGACACTTTTATTTGAAACTAGCTGTTTCCCGCGACTTCGTCCGCGTTCAAAATGTTATATAGCCTATAGCCTTCCTCGATAAATGGAGTATTCAACACAAAAAGAATTTTTCAATTCGAACCAGTAGTTCCTGAGATTAGCGCGTACAACCAAACAAACAAACTTTTCAGCTTTATTTATTTATTTATTTATTTATTATACAAGGCCCCCAACGAGGCAGACATCCAACTGTAACACACTGTTCAAAATAATTAGCAAAAGGCGGATGCCGCCGCAATTATAGGAAGCTCAGCATGCACCAATAAAAGCTCCAAGCAACATCCTATGTACTACCTAAATCTAATCTAATGTAATCTTAAATGGGAATAAATAATTGAAATATATATTGTATAGTGTTACATTACATGTCACGTCCATCAAATAAATAATAATCAACAATAATCAATCAATTAATAATCGATAAAATCAATAATAATCCAATAAAGTCAAAGACAAACACACAAATAAAAATTACAAATTAAGATAAAATGACAATAAAATTAAGATAAAATTTATATAATAGTATATATAGATTAATCCCAAATACTATTAAATTCTATAAATTCTAAGCATAGAAGTAACCAAACACGGCGGCTTAAAAGAAAGGTGACCTTTTAAAAGTTTATACCAAATAAAGAATTCTTTTCAAGTAACGCGGGAGTTTTGAGAAACACGTTGATGAAAAGGTGTCGTCAACGCAGCGGTTGTTCTGACCTAAATACACACTAGTGTCAAGCGCTCTTTGCTTTTAAGGGCGTATCAGACAAACGACCCTACATTTCTTTAAATTCACAAACACTATTTTATTTATTAACTAGCTGGCGCCCGCGACTTCGTCCGCGTTGAAAAAGAAAAAGTAGCCTATCTTGTGTCCCGTACGTCTAAATGTTTATATACCAAGTTTCATGAAGATCAGTCAATTCGTTTAAGAGTTATGGAGGAACATACATACTTACATACATACAGAAAAAAATTCTAAAAATGGTCAATTTAGTTTCAGTATCATGTATAGAGCCTATAAACACGATATCTCTGAAAACAAAGTAACTTACTCCATGACCGACCTTTACAGATTTATTATTAGTATTGATTGATCACTAACTGGTGCCCGCGACTTCGCCCTCGTTAAAAGTAAGAGATGTAGAGCCAGACTAAATGTGTAAAGCAATATCGAACGCCTGACATCTTTGCTGTTATAAAATTTTCAGGGGTTTTATCTTTATTTTTAGTAGATAGCTGGTGCCCGCGACTTGGCCCGCGTTGAAAATTATATACAAAAACCTTCCTCGAGAACCACTCTATACTTTGGTGAAAACAGCATGTAAATCAGTGCAGTCATTTTTGAGCTTATCGCGAACAGACAGACAGGCGAGGCAGAGGACTGTTTTATAATATGTAAGGATAAGGATATGTAAGGATGATCCCTGGGGAACAGTTCTTTCATCCAGAAAAAAAAGTTCCCGTGAGGAATCATGCTAACGTTTACGTTTCTGTTTACGTTTCTGCGTGAAGGTGCCTCCTAGATCGCACATTACACCTTTCTTGAATAAATATAATATTTTGCGCATGAATGCTAGGCAACAACTTTATTATGCAACACTTATTTTCGAAGTGGTTGGTACTAAGAGACCGGAGTATCTGTTTAAGAAATTAAATTGGCATGATCCTTCCTCTGTTTGCAGGCGTCCGGTGAATACATTGAATGTTCCCTTTTGCTCGACAGCAGCTTTCAGTGGTAGCTTCCGATACTTGGCTTCTAAGTGTTGGAATAATATTCCTCCTCCCCTTCGTGATCTCAGGTCTAAATTTGCTTTCAAAAATAAATACACTGGTTTACTGATTGAGAAACAAAAAAGTGAATGAAGTCTTGAGCCAAGTATTTGATTTGTTTTTGTGGCATGTATGAGCGATAACTGGGGAAGACCTAATAAGGGGTAGTGTTCTGTTACTTATAGAATGTAGTAAATTCCTGCAACAATAATGTTATAACGACGCACATTCCGCCGGCGTTAAGTTTCAAGTAGGACTGGCGTAAAATCAGCGCTGTGCTTTGCATCAGCTTATGCTGAGCCAGATACCTTTTTGATGCCATGACGCACACTCATAGGGATTTTATTTAAGCATATATTCTCATTTATATGTAAAAAATGTATGTATATTATTTATTATCTTTAGATTTATTCGTGTGTGTCATGTGTATGCAAATAAATGTTTTCTATTCTATTCTATTCTATTCTATTCTATTCTATTCTATTCTATTCTATTCTATTCTATTCTATTCTATTCTATTCTATTCTATTCTATTCTATTCTAACCTGCTAATATTATAAATGTAATAGTAACTCTGTGTGTTACATTTTCACGCCTTAATTACTCAATTGATCTTCATGAAATTTTGCAACACATTTTCAGGGAACAGGAAAGGATATAAGGATAAAAATCCAATGCCTGGAAATAGCAATATACTCGTATATTGAATAAATTATTGTTCGTATATTTTATCGGGAGTTTTATTTTTAAAATATTTTATGTTTCCCTATAATATAAATAAAAAAAAAATAAAAAAAAAAATGAGCCATATAGTAAATAAATAAAACAGGTCAGACCGGGACCGGGATTCGAACCGGCGTCTGCTAGCCGGCGTCTGCCAAATGGTCCTTATTTGGAGAAGTGAAATAATGTTGTCGGTTAACCAATCAGAGAGCTCCTGAATTTAGTGGACAGTTGACGTTTGTTCGGAACTGCGACCATTAATTTTGGTTTTGGACTAATCTTACATTAGCCATTCGTACATTTAAATTTACCGTTGAAATCACTATTAATCTTTGGCTACATTTGAGAATTTAGTTTTGGGACTGATTTCTAGCGAATAGCGATTTTTTATCAAGTATTTACATAAATTTATAATATTCTCTTGAAATGATATTGGAAATCATTATCATGCAGACATTATCTTATTAGCTGGGAATTCTGAGTTGAAAAATCTATACTAATAATTATTATAATATGTACAGAGAATAGATTTGTATTTTTGTTTGAAAAAAACTACTGAACCAATTTTGAAAGTTCTTTAACCTTAGACCTATCTAACTTAGGTTTTATTTTAAAAAGTTAGGCGGACGAAGTCAGGTGTACCAGCTAGTGAAAAGTGTCTTCTTTTCATTAGCTGCTTTAAAACTGGTTTCAGACTTTTCTAAACCACCCAAAAATTTTTATACGAATTTCACTATTGAAAAGCGATAGACGAAGTTTTTGTTATAATAATATTTACGATTATGTCGAAAGGGCTTTTTAGATCTTATTACCTAACGAGATATTTTTTTTTCTGTATTTTTAATTTACCTATTCGTATTTTTTATATTTTTTGATAAATATTTCAGTTTCACCTTTCAAGATTTGTAGTAATCCCTATTCTGAAATATTATAAATGTGAATGTGAGTTTGTTTGTTTGTTACGCTTTCACGCAAAAACTACTAAACCGATCACCATGAAATTTTGCATACACGTTGTCTGGGACACCAGAAAAGACATAGGGTACCTTTCATCCAGAAAAAAAGGGCTATTCCCGAGAAATCATCTAAAATAAAATAAAAAACTAACGCCTGGACAAAGTGTTATAGCAACAATTTTTTAACGCGGATAAAGTCGCGGACACCAGCTAGTATAGAATATATTTTTCCTCTATTCTAAAATTAGCTTACCAAGTAAAGGAGTCAGTTATTTTTCGTTTTAAACACTACCCCAATTTGCATGCTCCCAAAGTTTCCACTAGTACTCGTATTCAGACCACGACACGCCCGCAGTCACATAAATCGTTCCGTACACTTGTAGTTCCCGTCACGTGGTGATTTAAACCTGACGTGACGTTTACGACTTGTGCTTGACCAAACATGAAACGTGGCCTAATAAGATATTTTATACATAGGCGTATTATCATCATCATCAATACTAATAATAAATCTGTAAGGGGGTAAGTTGCTTTGTTTTCAGAGATATCGTGTTTATAGGCTCTATACATGATACTGAAACTAAATTGACCATTTTTAGAATTTTTTTCTGTATGTAAAATAAAAAAAAGTAGCCTATCCTGTGTCCTGTACATCTAAATGTTTATCTACCAAGTTTCATGAAAATCAGTTAATTCGTTTAAGAGTTATGGAGGAACATTATACATACTTACAGATCAAGTTTCAGTATCATGTATAGAGCCTATAAACACGATATCTCTGAAAACAAAGTAACTTCCTTCATGACCAACCCTTACAGATTTATTATTAGTATTGATGATGTAACTTCACAGGTGTTGCAAGTGTGCTTGTTAACATTAAAAAAGATGTAAATATAAGAAAGAGCTCACTCACTCACAGTGGTATTCTGAAAGGTGGTTACTGCGTAATTCGGTTATTCAAATGACTGTAAAATGCAGTGTGCCCTCTGCCCACTACTTGAAACATTGAGACCTATCAAATCTTGAAAAGTTCAAAGTTAAAACCAAAGTTGGACTCCTGAGTGACACAATCTTGAGCTCCAAAGCTGCCTTAATCCTGAGTGATAGAGACCAAAACTAGACTCCAGACACACTAAAGCGACTGTGTTTCGTACCATAAACAACTTTCATTGTTTCATATTATCACCTGAGTATTCTTTTCAAAATTTTCCTCCGAAACAATGTCGCGGTAAGATTTTATTAAATCCAATTTCAAATATGTCCGTTGTTTAAGTTTAACAATGGAGGAAGCAAAGAAGCTTTTATTAAAGCTATTGTGTTGATATTGCAAAAACGCAACGAAACTAGGGAATATGCAGCATTCGAGACTGGGGGATTTATTTCTCTCGCCAGTCGACGGTCCAACTACGTGACTAGCGAGCCTTATCAAGCTTATACTTATATTATATATTATACTTACAACCATATACATAAGTGTGTCTGTGTGTGTTTCCAATTAAATTATTACAAAGTTCCCTTCGTTGGAGTTCTAAACTGACGACTACCAAGAGGATCAAGGTTCACACAACTGCTACAAGTGGTTACCGCTGCAAGTAGCTTTCCACAAGCTTTCTATGGGTGAAAGACATTTTAAAAACGATCTATTAGTTTTTGAGTTTGTTCATTATATATGTAACCACCACCTTACAGAATACCACCGTGAAATAACAGCATTATGTGCTGTTGTGTTTCGGTGAGTGAGTAAGGGATGCCAGAGCCCATTACCCCACCCCTCCCTTATCCCTTATCCTTAATCCTATGGTCGGCAGCGCACTTGTAGCACTTATGGCGTTACTTGTGTTATAGGCGACGGTAGCCACCTACCATCAAGTGGACTGTCAGCCTGTCTGTCAACCTTAATATAAAAAAAAAATACAAACATAAAAATTTAAAAAATGCAAATCTTTTCTCTTTATAATATTATATATATTATACCTAGATGATCTTGCATTCAGATCAACCATGTTTGTCTAAAGGTGTTACATTACGACGGATTGCTAAGATACTAACGAGAACGAATTTACTCATGATTTCATGGAGAAATATTAACAATTTAGATTTTTGTTATTACTACACTTACAAGCGAAACCGTAGGCTTTTGTTTATTGTGTAAGCCTTAAATTTAATCTCTGAATTTACTGGAACGGTTTCAAAACTACCCAATAACTTCGGTTATTTAAGTAGCGTTGATAGATCATCGCTCCACTTAATCTACGAGTAACTTAAAACGTTGAAGCTTTTCTGTTTAATCATTATAATATTTAAATAATTATACAAATATCAAAGTATAGTTTTCGTCCAGATTTTTCAACTAATAAATATACTTTTAGTTCATTGATTTTGATCTAAATATATTATTACTTATAAAATATATTATTTATAAAGAGAAAGAAAGAAAGAGAAATGTTTATTTGGTACAGTTTTGATATTTCCACTTATCCCTTTTTGGCTATCAAGCAACAAATTAAAATTTAAGAAAAACTTGTACTTAGGATAGATTTTCTAGTACGTTAGTAAATTCTTTAAAACATTAAGAATAGGTATTTATAAAGACACATGGATAAACGACTATTGCATCTTATATTGCAACTATTTATATTATATTTATATTGCAACTAGCTTTTGTGTGAGATCTCGTGAGTCGAGTTAAAATAGAAACCATTTCTTTATACTTGACAATATAACCAATACTAAGATTTCAACTTGAGATGCCTACGTTAGAATCGATTTTAGATTACACGATGAAAAAACTGATTTCGTCTTTACGGAAAAGCCTTTTTGTATCTTAATAGGTACAGTTTAGAGTTGAGAATTGTTTGTAGGTTTTCAAAAGAAAATATCTGGCTTTTCTTCGACCTAAACGGATATTTTAGAAGACAGTTTATGATCGTTTTGCTGTTGATATCTCAGCGGAAGGTCGACAAAGTCTTCAACGTTTTGAATACCCAATAAATCCTCCACTTCAAAGCATTTGCTGACCCAATTTGGAATCTCTATTTTACTCGCTTTTTTTTTTCCTTTCTCTTAAATTAATAGATTAATTTTATATATACAAATTTTGAAATTACTTTTAATTAATCAGATGTTATTAATTACATTAGTAAAATTCAGTTTTTGATTAATTAAATAAAATTTATTTAACGATATTTAAAAATACACTCATCTCAATTAAGAACCAAATCCATCAAGAAATTGATAGAAGAATAACAAACGCCTGGAAAAGGTTCTGGTCATTAAAGTGTATTTTGAAAAACAATCAATACCCCCTTATAATGAATAAAGGTATCAATACCTGTATCATGCCAAAATTAACATATGGATGTGAAAATTGGGCAACCACACAAAAAGACAGTCAAAAATTAGTAGCTTGCCAGAGAAGTATTGAGAGAAGTGTTTTAGGCCATGCAAAAAGAGACAGGAAATGAGCTGTAATAGATCTGAGAAAAATCACAAAATGGAACGATGTGGAAACAAGGATCAGGACAATGAAATGGAGATGGGACAAGAGAGTGAAGTGGGCTAAAACAGCAACAGAGTGGACACCCCGCTACAATACAAAGAGAAAGAAAGGACGACAGTAGGAGATGGTCAGATGACCTCATGAAAATAGCCGGCCTTCAGTGGCCCACAATAGCATGGGTTAGACAGGCTTAGAAAAGACTGGAGGAGACCTTTGTGTCAAAAGGACAAGCTAAATGGAGGTTGCTGTGCACGAACGATTTCTTATATTAATTTGTACTCTTTTTAGTAAATAAAGTTTTTGAAATTGAAATTGAAAAATACTATTAAATATTTCCCTTATTACAGAGTAATAAATTTATTTTAATTATCAATAAATCTGTAAGTGTATGTATGTATGTATGTATGTATGTATGTATGTATGTATGTATGTATGTATGTATGTATGTATGTATGTATGTATGTATGTATGTATGTATGTATGTATGTATGTATGTATGTATGTATGTATGTATGTATGTATGTATGTATGTATGTATGTATGTATGTATGTATGTATGTATGTATGTATGTATGTATGTATGTATGTATGTATGTATGTATGTATGTATGTATGTATGTATGTATGTATGTATGTATGTATGTATGTATGTATGTATGTATGTATGTATGTATGTATGTATGTATGTATGTATGTATGTATGTATGTATGTATGTATGTATGTATGTATGTATGTATGTATGTATGTATGTATGTATGTATGTATGTATGTATGTATGTATGTATGTATGTATGTATGTATGTATGTATGTATGTATGTATGTATGTATGTATGTATGTATGTATGTATGTATGTATGTATGTATGTATGTATGTATGTATGTATGTATGTATGTATGTATGTATGTATGTATGTATGTATGTATGTATGTATGTATGTATGTATGTATGTATGTATGTATGTATGTATGTATGTATGTATGTATGTATGTATGTATGTATGTATGTATGTATGTATGTATGTATGTATGTATGTATGTATGTATGTATGTATGTATGTATGTATGTATGTATGTATGTATGTATGTATGTATGTATGTATGTATGTATGTATGTATGTATGTATGTATGTATGTATGTATGTATGTATGTATGTATGTATGTATGTATGTATGTATGTATGTATGTATGTATGTATGTATGTATGTATGTATGTATGTATGTATGTATGTATGTATGTATGTATGTATGTATGTATGTATGTATGTATGTATGTATGTATGTATGTATGTATGTATGTATGTATGTATGTATGTATGTATGTATGTATGTATGTATGTATGTATGTATGTATGTATGTATGTATGTATGTATGTATGTATGTATGTATGTATGTATGTATGTATGTATGTATGTTCCTCCATAACTCCATAACGAATTAACTGATTTTCATGAAACTTGGTACATAAAAATTTAGACGTACGGGACACAGGATAGGCTACTTTTTCTTTTTCAACGCGGACGAAGTCGCGGGCGTCAGCTAGTAGTTAATAATTCACTCTCTCTTTTGTTCTGTACAATCAAAAATAAGACAAAACAATTATTCTCCATCTAAACACTGTCCGCATTTAAGAAGGAAATAGATGGTATAATTAGAGCAGCACTTATACTTAGTTCACGACAACTTTGTTTTTACACAAAGCTTAGTTAAAAAAAGACACAGTTAACTTTGTAAAGGGCACGCTCGACTTGAAACAATACTCGAGTCTCTACTCTCGAATGAAGGGGGGTTTATTTCGCTTTGAGAGACCGCTCGGATAGAGTAACTCTTAACGCAGTTTCTGAATGGAAACTTTTAATTTTTCTCACTCTATTTTCGCGTGAACTTCTCGGCGGGAAATTCCTTTTCGGACACCGAAACGTGTGTGAGTTTGTTTATTCATAGTTAACCACTTTAAAGAAGTTAGCTGCAGTCACGAACTTTCGTTTTGGGGCACTTCGTGCGCTCTGTTCTGGGGCACTTTGCAACTATTGCACGGTTGGAGGTAAAATATATAGAATCCAAATTTCATCAGTCATCCTAGTAATGAAGTTAATATAATAAATCTTGTGTCTTTACAACATAAGTATGGATTTATTAATCTCTTTATAATATTAGTATAGAAGTATAGATATTAATATTGGTATAGACGAGTCGTTAACGAACTTGAATTCTACTTTGGTACATACTAATTCGGGTAGATGGCGCTCATTTCATACGAGTACAATTAGACGTTACTGAGGGTGTCACCCGCAGAGCGTGACGGCGCGAGTTCACTGTTTTTTCCCCATAAGTACCAAAAGTGCCGAAAGGGCCTACAGAAGATTTTACTTCAAAAAATTATTCTTTAATACAGTGTCTTAATAAAGTAATATAAAAACAATCTCAAAATATACACATATCTCTCACATAAATCACATATCTCAAAATGTACATATACGTATTAATTATTGTACAAAAACAAAAACATAATAATATAGAACAACACAAAACTAATTTTCTCTCAGTGAACGGAAATCTCTTAATGCTGCCTGCAGGTAGCTTTACTTTGAAGAAGGCTCAACAGCGGACGACATTATTCAATATGACACCACGAATGTATTTCCATTTGTATATAAATAGGAGCAAAAATGTCAGCTCCAACGCACGACTGGAGTTTACTCCTTACGAACGATTATAAAATACATAATAAACTTTATAAAAACATTTATATTAACGAATTAATATCAGCGCCATCTCTGTTCGAGTTTTCGTAAGGATGTATTATTACGAAACATATTCTAGTTTCAGAGATATTGACTGTGTATATGGCGCAATTCTAAAATTAAAACTAACGCGTCACGCATACCGTGTGACAATGTTAATTTTACTCCCATAGATTTTCATATCCCGAACTTATTATTATATGAAAATCGATTCTTAAGGAGTAAATTCCAAAAAGTCAATTTAATTGTATAACAATTACTCACTTAGGTTTTATATTATAGATTATTGTTAAAGTGATGAAACAACATATAATACTAATATCATACTAATACGAACAAAATATAAAATAAGAAAGTTTGTGAGGTTGTACTGCACGTGACTACTGAACGGATCTGGATTACGTTTTGGTACACAGATAGCTTATTATATGGAAATATTTATCTTGTAAAAATGTTAGGTTCCCGAAGGTTTGTTTAAGCATTATGTAGGTATTATATTTTTCATTTTTCAACGTAGACAAAATCGCGAGCATGAGTTAGTAATCTTTAACAAAAAGTTACTTCAGTTTCAAAAGAAATTGTGCTGAATAGCAGGCTGCTGCTCTCACATAGGTAATATACACCAGCTAGATCCACTGCAGCGTTGATCCATTGCTCAATCCATTCATTCCATTAAAATCGTCAATGATCAATTGCTCATAAAACAGGATAGAGTAAAAATGTATGGAGCCCCCATTTGTGTGTTCTATCTGTGCCGAGCATTCCATAATCCTGTACTGCTTATGAGTTGTTCTAATTTTACAACTACCCTAAACTTTTACAACTAACTACAAAATGTGCTTCTTCGTATGTCTGTAAAAATATTCTTGCAGAACCTGCAGCAAACCCATAATACTCGTACCTCTGGTGTCGTATGTATCGTTAGGCGACGATAGCCACTTACCATCAAGTAGACCATCGGCCTGCCTGCCACCGTTTCTATTTATTAGACTAACGTTTACCCTTGTCTTTCAGATTCAGCAATATTGTCACTTCAGATATTTTTGGTATATCATAAATTTGGTTGGCAACTAGTTGCATAGCACCGTCCCTTAATATAAGTTCTCTCTCCGTTAATAAGGGGCAGGTAGGGGTAGACAGGTCACGTGTGGTCCTCGTTCAACGTGACAACTTTGTTAGCGAAGTGGGAGAACTGTCTACTTAGCAAAACGGATTTTATTGCTGAAGTTATTCATCACTGTTCTAATGTCCAATGTCACCTTTAAAAGAGTCAATGACGCACCTTTATTTTCGTGGAATCTATACTATACTAATATTATAAAGCTAAAGAGTTTGTGTGGTTGTACGCGTTAATCTCAGGAACTACTGTTTCGAATTGAAAAATTCTTTTTGTGTTGGATAGTCCATTTATCTACGAGTAGGAAGGCTTTAGGATATAAGTATAATATCAAGTCGTGGGCACCAGCTAGTACAGTATGTTTTTAAATAATCTGTCATTATTTTACGTCAGCGGATAATTATCATCTATATAAATTTCATTAATGAACTAGCTGGCGCCCGCGACTTCGTCAGCGTTGAAAAAGAAAAAAGTAGCCTATCCTGTGTCCTGTACGTCTAAATGTTTATCTACCAAGTTTCATGAAAATCGGTTAATTTGTTAAAGAGTTATGGAGGAATACATACAGAAAAAAATTCTAAAAATGGTCAATTTAGTTTAAGTGTCATGTATAGAGCCTATAAACACGATATCTCTGAAAACAAAGTAACTTACTCCATGACCAACCTTTACAGATTTATTATTAGTAATGATAGATATTTGTATTTTTGGATTATTGTATTATGAACTCAAAACTTATTGTAGTAATGCGATTTTAAAAATTCTTTCACCTATAAAAGCTAGATTATCATTTACATCTAGACTATATTTTATAAAGTTACGCGGACTAAGTTATCTATAAAATAAGCGTAAGTGGTGGTAACTAGCCGTCAGACATTCTGCCCAATTTTATGAATGTTATGTCAATTTTATGCGGACCGCATTCCAAACAAAAGTTGCAATTTATAATACTTCCTGAGGCTGTATCTGCATTTATGTTATTGCATTGTAAGCAATAAAAAGTATTTTTATTTATTTTACAATCTCTCCGATTAAATAGAACCATGTTGAATCATCATCGTCATCATCAGACTGTGTCTCTCCACTGTAAATTTAAATTAAAAAAAAATGAAAATATAAATTGAAAAATTGTTAAAAAAATACCCGATCTAAATTACTAAAAAATCATTACTGCCCAAAATGTGTGAGCGGCTTAAACATATCTGCCTGTACAAATTCTTGATTATAACAAATCGCAGTTCAAACTACACTAAATTTGTATGCCATGGCACAATGATTTAACAAAAGCAGTAATGTAACTTAACTATATTGTTTGTAAGATAAGTAATATTTGTAACACATTGCACACACTGTTTCGCAGTGGCAGCGGCTGTAACCATCGTTTTACGGAAAAGCACTTTGGAATACAACAATAAATAAGTATCAATCGCATAAAACCAGATTCGCAAATAATATATTCTCATTCGCAAATAACCAGATATGCACAGAAATAGATTCGCAAAATATTAGATTTTCAAATAACCATATTCGCAAAGAACCAGATTCGGAAATAACCAGATTCGCAAAAGATCAGATTTTCAAATAACCATATTTGCAAAGAACCAGATTCGGCAAATATATTCTCATTCACAAATAACCAGATCAGTAAAGAAATAGATTCGCAAAAAATCAGATTTTCAAATAACCATATTCACAAAGAAGAACCAGATTCGCAAAGAACCAGATTCGCAAAGAACCATATTCGCACAGAACCAGATTCGATAATTAATATGCTCTAATTTCTTAGTGCGTGTGTAAATGTTGCTAGAGAGTGTGTAAATGAGATTGAAACTTTCATTATCAATCTCGTTGAAACGGAATTGCACCCTCTGATGCCGTTATTTGTGTTAATTGGCAACAGTAGCAACCCCTTTAAACCGTTGTTAGAAGACGGTGGTTTTTGTTAGCGCAATAGCGCAATGCTGCCAAATATGGCAGTAGTGAAATTCATGTTTGCATTAATCATGACTAACTGGCGAGTAGTTTACTTGACATTTAACTGTAGGTGGTTGTTTAAATCAGACACTTGCACTTGTATTAATTGTATATTATTATATTATTGTAATATTTCTTTTTTAAAATTCTTGCCTTTGTAGTGAATATTATGTTGCCAAATTTTAAATAAAATAAAAATATTACAAAGAAATAATTTTTTTTTTTAATTGTTTTTGAGCTTTCTTATGAACTATGAAAATGTTTTTCAATGAAGATACAGTCTCAAAATGTAGATTTCACACTGATTTTTAGTTGTACGGTGACGGTAAGTTAGGAATAACTGGACTCCAGAACGGCCACGGCGACAAATCTAGCCTTGGATTTGGGCCAAAATTTTAATTAATATGGCGTGTACCACTTCAACTTGTACGGTGAACGGTCAGAGGGAACGAATGGACAGACTGCTATGATATACATATTTTATGTAGTATTCATGGTATCAAATGATTCAATTTTAATATTATTAATTTAAGGTTTTATTTAAAAATGTTGTACACTGTACATTGGAAACAATATTTTTAAAGAAAACTTTTGTTCATTGTACAGCATCTTTAAAAGGGACGAATGAATATTTAGTAACTTGGCTAAATAGAAAAATCTAACTTACAGGAAAAAAGAAAGTAAAAAGTAAAATGGAAAAAAAAAGTAAAAAGGAGACTACACATATTCGGGTTTAAAAAAAATTCAAATATAAATTGTAGACGAACAGGTTAACAGGTAAAACTAAAACTGTTAACTAAGAACCCTTAAGAAAGAGAGAAATATACCTTTGTTTGTACGGTAAAAGTCCAAACATTAAATAAAATAAAAAAAAATCGTTTTAAATTTAATAAAACATCAAATTATTTCTAAAAGTAACTAATCAACACTTTACTTGTAGTTGGTGAAAGAGGCCCTTAGACTAAGAAACACTTTAAAATTAATTAGGAATGCAAAATCTCTCCCTCACTTAAATTAAAGAGGCCTTAGCTTTGAATACAACTCAACAAAGACAACTTCAACTACAGGCTTATGAATAATAGCTGTATCTATTATTCTGTCGTGAATAATTTTAAATCTAAGAAAGAAAGAAAACAAATATTTGAATAATAATACTAGTATCTTCACACATTCCACACATCCAGCACCATCTAGTTCCACACTAAGAAACTAATGCTTGTATTATGGATATACTACATTTTTTTTTTTTTAAATACATTCATACTCGTATCAATACTAATAATAAATCTGTAAGGGTTGGTCAACTTACTCCAAGTTACTTTGTTTTCAGAGATATCGTGTTTATAGGCTCTATACGTGATACTGAAACTAAATTGACCATTTTGTATGTATGTATGTATGTATGTATGTATGTATGTATGTATGTATGTATGTATGTATGTATGTATGTATGTATGTATGTATGTATGTATGTATGTATGTATGTATGTATGTATGTATGTATGTATGTATGTATGTAAGTATGTATGTTCCTCCATAACTTTTAGACGTACGGGACACAGGATAGGCTACTTTTTCCTTTTTCAACGCGGACGAAGTCGCGGGCGCCAGCTAGTTATAAATACAAACATTCATGACTCAGGTAAAAACATAAAACCCATAAAACAGTAACCCATAAAACATTTGCCCCTAGCGGGATGCGAACCCGCCACCGTTTGGTTAACAGCTAGCCACTAGCCACTAGACCAAACGTGTCGTCAAATAATAGAGAAGAGACTAGCTAGGCGAAGGAGAAAGTCATGGTTGAGAAATATCCGAGAGTGGACTGGCGTTACCTCGGTCGAGCAGCTGTTTCCGTTAGTCTCTTGCGAGATATCGATTCAGGAAGTTGACGGCTAACCCTTCAAGACTAAAGAGGCACACACACACACACACACACACACACACACACACACACACAGAGAGAGAGAGAGAGAGAGAGAGAGAGATAATTATAAAAGCAATACTTTTTGCTGTCAGTCTATTACACTTGTAAACAGTAAAAATCTGCAATAATAGGTGCTTCAGCCGCCACTATACAGGCGTAATTAACCACTGGAAGGCTTCGATCAACTTTGTTTGTTGTTCGTAACTCGTTAGCGAAACGATCGGCACATATGAGAGTGAGGAATACATACGGCTCGGTAAACTCACCAACATAGTTGATTGTTAAATTGACAAGAATTGTTGGTGATCCAATGCTCACACAGCATACGTACCTATAAGTTTTACTATAGTATTGCTTGTCACAATATGTCAATGAATAAGAAAGGAGGAGAACAAAGACTAATAAATATTTACTTAAAACAGATAAGCATTAGACGCAAATACAAGTAAAAGTATATGCAAAAAAATACTTAACGTAAAACTTAACTGATATTTGCCACTAGCTGTGCTGTTGGACATTAAACGCCTCTTTCACAAACGTCAAGTAGGCCAAACTGTTATTTAAAGTCACCGGTAACCGGGGATAATGGAGCTGATATATCTTTGTTTGTACGGTAAACGTCCCAAAAATTAAATAGAAATTAATTAAAAAAAATCGCCTATCAAATGATGCAGTAAACCGAGAGCATAATTCAATATAACAGAAAATATTTTCTAAAAGTAACTAATCAACACTTTAAATGTAGTTTGTGAAAGAGGCCCTTAATGTTACGGGAAGTTTGCTACAATACAAAAGTAAAAATCGTAGTCAAATCACCTCAGTTGCTTCTGATATTGGCGTGCACGGACACACGGACAGACAAACATTCTAAAAACTATTTTTTCATCGCAGTGACATAAGTACGAGTACAACGTGTATAAATTCTTAAATCACCCCTATCTATTGATGAAAACCGCATTAAAATCTGTCGCGTAGTTTAAAAGATCTAAGCGTACAGAGTGACAGACAGACAGATGGCTGGAGCGAGTTTGCTTTATACTATGTTGAAATTCTACACTCTTAGTAACCGTATAATAACCGTTTATACTCGTAGAAAGTAATTGAGCAGGATCGTATTTTATCGTAATATTAACTCGTTCGTTTTTCAATCTTATATAAATAAACAGAACAGCTGGGCCGATTTTAATTCTGTCTTCACTTATGGGTAGAGGGATAATCAGGGAAGGTTTATACGTAAAAAATAAATTCACCCCAGGCGAGACCGTTAACAGGCAATACAAAATATGTAATTACTACACGAATGATCGTTTCGGGTGTCGGTTTACTACACGAATTCGGTCCACAGCTTTACAATCCATACAGTTGGGCAACGCCTTTGATGTCGGGCGACGCCGCCATTCACGCGAGGATGTGCTAGGGTTGTCACAATATGGAAAATCCGCCACCGCTCACTCAACTCAAAAATATGTACGCGCCAGCCTTGAAAGTTGGAAATGCAGACTGTGTGAGTTCGCCGTGGCGGCCCGCGCCGCCCGCTTCCCCGCGCCAGCCCCCGCTTCCCCGCGCCAGCCCCCACCGTTACTCTGTGCAAGTACATTCGTTGCCCAACTGTATGGATTGTAAAGCTGTGATTCGGGTACTACACGAAACAGAACCATAGTACGCGTTTTCTGAATAATACAACGAAACGTTACCGGCGCTATCACAACGTTGTGCAAACCGTCTATTTCACAACGATCTATTTCGCAACCACCGTTCAATCAAACGTCAAAATAAATATATTGTTTTAAAACAGTCTTCGTTTTTGGATCCGTTTTTCGTTGTGGTTAATTTCGCGTTGTTAGGCATTGTTAAGTATATAAATTGATTTATTGCGCATAATATGGAGACTGATAATATACTTATATATATACACTAATTTACAAGAACTATACAATTTTTACATTAATTAGGTTTGTACACACACAAGTATTCCTAACGAACCTAAACAATAACGGCCGTGACTTATCGAGACCAAGGCAAATATGTCACTAATTAGGTACTTGCAATTTGCATTCACAGTCATCAAAAGAAAATGAAAGAAATTCGGTAAAAAAACAAGTATCGAAAATAATCGAAATTTATCTTAATAGTATATGCATAAGGTAAACTATCGTACAAACGCATCTACCGAACAATGTAAAAGGTGTTAATAATTACATCGTATCTGATTTGATATTACCGTCTCTTTTATCATACTTAACCGGTGGTTGCGAAATAGATGGTTTCGTTCGTTATGTTGTGAATTTTCCGAACCGAAAACGAAGTCCGTTTGCTACAACGGACGACGGATTGTTGCACGGGAGAAATTAGAGTTTGACGTTTTGAAAAATAGATCGTTGTCAAAGTCTCCCATAACGTTTTCGTTGCCGTTCAGCCACAACGTTGTGAAAACGATTGGTGCTACATAACGCCCACCAATAAACCATACCTTAGCCTTTGCCTAACTCTAGCCTTAGGGTTATGTAGAGTTAGAACTATAAACAAAAGACGGCACTACAAAGAGTCTCGCTTAGTTTTTTTCTCGTTTTCGGAACTTTCAACACAATATTTATTAAATAGATCATTAAGTCCAATTTGCCTTCAAGTTACTCCATCTTCAATGTGAGTACTCAGATCTCCAAACTGCGATGGAGTTAGTCGAAGTTAGGGTCAGTGTTTTAATGCTAAGATTTAAGCTACTCTAGCTTTTTGACTGACTGATCTTGGTGAACAGATCTCTGTTAATTTTAATTGTAGCAAAGAAAGTTATATAAACATTTTTTTTTATTAAAAACTAAATTCTCTACAATATATTTGTCTGAAACTTTTTTGTAACTTGCCATTTTAAGGATTTTTTTCCACCCCTTCTACAAATTGGATTATTACAAATATTCTAGAAACTTATATCAAAAATTCCACTAAGAATGTCAAAGTTTGATTTGTCAGTTAATTTTCCTGAATTAATTAGTTACTTTTGAAGTAAAGCTAATTGGCAAATAAAGGTCACGAGTATCTTCTGTCAATTCCACAAACGAAATCAAAGCTTCCACTTACGTCGTAGCAAATTAGACGTTCATTCGTTAAGTGTTACGTCAAATGTCACGTGTTTAACTCAAACGTGTCTCAGACACAGTTGCCTTGTCATCTCGTATTATGTTTCTACCTACATATACGTGTATAACGTTATAAACAAGCTTTTTTATTTTTCAACTCTGACGAAGTAGTGGTAACCAGCTATCCATACTTACTAATATTATAAATGTGAAAGTAACTATGTCTGACTCTCTGTTACTTCATGCCTAAACTATTTGAAATTAAGATAATTTGAAATTAAGAAAACTAACAATTTTTTTTATTTTTTACGCGGACGAAGTCGCGGGCACCAGCTATCATCATCAATACTAATAATAAATCTGTAAGGGTTGGTGATAGAGTAAGTTACTTTGTTTTCAGAGATATCGTGTTTATAGGCTCTATACATGATACTGAATTTTTTTGTATGTATGTATGTATGTATGTATGTATGTATGTATGTATGTATGTATGTATGTATGTATGTATGTATGTATGTATGTAAGCATGTATGTATGTATGTATGTATGTATGTATGTATGTATGTATGTATGTATGTATGTATGTATGTATGTATGTATGTATGTATGTATGTATGTATGTATGTATGTATGTATGTATGTATGTATGTATGTATGTATGTATGTATGTATGTATGTATGTATGTATGTATGTATGTATGTATGTATGTATGTATGTATGTATGTATGTATGTATGTATGTATGTATGTATGTATGTATGTATGTATGTATGTATGTATGTATGTATGTATGTATGTATGTATGTATGTATGTATGTATGTATGTATGTATGTATGTATGTATGTATGTATGTATGTATGTATGTATGTATGTATGTATGTATGTATGTATGTATGTATGTATGTATGTATGTATGTATGTATGTATGTATGTATGTATGTATGTATGTATGTATGTATGTATGTATGTATGTATGTATGTATGTATGTATGTATGTATGTATGTATGTATGTATGTATGTATGTATGTATGTATGTATGTATGTATGTATGTATGTATGTATGTATGTATGTATGTATGTATGTATGTATGTATGTATGTATGTATGTATGTATGTATGTATGTATGTATGTATGTATGTATGTATGTATGTATGTATGTATGTATGTATGTATGTATGTAAGCATGTATGTATGTATGTATGTATGTATGTTCGTCCATAACTCTTGAACGAATTAACTGATTTTCATGAAACTTGGTAGATTAACATTTAGACTTACAGGACACAGGATAGGCTACTTTTTTCTTTTTCAACGCGGACAAAGTCGCGGGCGCCAGCTATTATATTATAAATCTCTATGGCATTTTGTCACACGCTTTGGCTTCGTTTGCAATATTTTGTGCATTACATTTGTTACAAAATCTATTTTAGCTGAGTGGCGTTATCTACTGCATCTTATTTGACTAATTGGGAGTTAGACTAATTGTAGCTAGCAATACTGGTTCGTGGTTTTGAAACGTTAGTAAATATATAATTCGGAATGCGGTCTTGTTATTGATGCATTGCATTACCACACAAACCACAACAATAACTAAATATTGGACTAATTTATAATGTTTATATTCGCAGAGAATTTCACAGAATTATGTACTCTGTGTATTTATTTAACCAGTGTTAGCCAGTGTGTTTTTACTCTGAAGCTAAATAAAATCTGTTTTCGGGTTTTTAACAACGTATGTAATTTTTTATTTCCAGATTTTTAAGGGTGGATTGCACCGTAGGCTTGGTTATTGTTTCGGTCAAAATTAACTTTAGCGATAACTTTAACGGTGACAGTTGAAATTAACAATAGCATGTTGCACCATGATATTGTTCGTCACTGTCAAAGTTCTAGGGGTTGCCATTATAAAATATTGTAAATTGTTGTGGTAATAATTTTTTTAGTATGGCAACATTCAAAGTCACCTGTCACAGTTGACTTAACCGAAACAATAACATTAACCGGCCAATATCGAGCGGTTAATGTTAGCTTTAAGTTATGACGTCATTTTAACCGTTGTAAAAATGGTACAACGCATATTATTCTTAAGCAAAGATTTAACGGCTGGTTTGAATATGGTTATCGTTAAAGTTAGATGGTACAACCTACCCTAAATCTTTTTTTATTAGAAATGGGTTTGCTCTTGGCCAACAACCAGCTGAGTAGCAAGGATGAGGCCTATGACGGAACAGAAGATGCCTATTCAGTCCAACTTTGAAAATATTTGAGTTATATAAGCTTGGAAACAAAGACAGCTTGTGTGTTACAACTTTGAATTCTTAAGTAATTTAACCAAAAGCGATCTCTCCGCTACAAATGACACCAAACCCTGAACTAGGAGCTATCCAATTCCGTAAATAAACAGACAAAAGAAACTCCCAATATTGGAACCAATTTGTGAACGTTCATATTGCACAGGTGGATCAAAGCCAATCTAACGGCACACGAGAGGTGTTACAGTCACAAGAGCTTTTTAAGCTTCTGAAGCTTTTACAACGCTCAAAAATTTCATAAAACCAATTAAATATCTCAATACGTAAGTCTTAACATTGATATAATAGATTTAGGGCCTCTTTCACCAACTACAAGTAAAGTGTTGATTAGTTACTTTTAGAAATCATTTTTTGTTTTATTGAATTATGCACTCGGTTTACTGCATCATTCTATAGGCGAATTTTTTTTTCATTATTTTTTTTCAATGTTTGGGACTTTTACCGTACAAACAAAGGTGTATCAGCTCCATTATCCACGGTTACCGGTGACTTTAAATGACAGTCAGCCTACTTGACAGAAGGTGAAAGAGGCGCTTATAGTTATGTACTGAAACCGATGAAGGTTTTAGTATATAACTAGCTGGCGCCTGCAACTTCGACCGCGTTGAAAAGGAAAAAAAGTAGCCTATCCTGTGTCCTGTACGTCTAAATGTCTATCTACCAAGTTTCATGAAAATCAGTTAATTCGTTTAAGTGTTATGGAGGAACATACATACATACATACATACATACATACATACATACATACAAACATACGAAAAAAAGAATCTAAAAATGGTCAATTTAGTTTCAGTTCATGTATAGAGCCTATAAACACGATATCTCTGAAAACAAAGTAACTTACTCCATGACCAACCCTTACAGATTTTTTATTAGTATTGATTGATGATGATAAATAAACTAATTAATTTTCACATGTGCCGAAATTAATTGTAGTAAAAAAATATATATTCAAATGATTTATTATTTGGTAAAAAACATTACAGTCAAGAATGAACCCAGTTCCTACAAAACCTACACTTACAGATTTATTATTAGTATTGATTTACAAAGTTACGCGGGCGAAGTCGCGGGCAGCAGCTAGTTATACATAATTTAAACGCTATTACAACCGAACAATTGTCAGGCATAATGGAAGGTTGCCCTTCTTATTGAAGTTCCAAGTAATGATTGACAAGGGGATCGATATTACACAATTACATTCACGGTAGCCACATATACTTACATAATATATACTATGTAACACTGTGTAACTTCCACTGATTAGCTGCCCTTGAGAAAGTATGCGAAACTCTGAGACCACAGAAATTTACTAACTTATGACGTCGGGTCAGAATTTTCAGTGACAAAAGGTCGCTACAGAAACTTCCTTGGGAAAGATAAAATTTATTTCAATAAAATTAATTAAGTATGTTTTTGAATTTATTTTTTATATTAAGGTCGTCAGTACCTCGGGGTATTCATTATGTAAAGTAGAATATAATAGAAAACATTAATTTGCATACACATGACACACACGAATACATCTAAAGAAAACAAAACAAACAAAATATGTACAAAGTGGAGCCAACTTCGAAAAAAAATGTCAGTCATCGAATCCAGCTTGGATATGCAGCTTTCGGGAAGCTCCGAGAGATCGACTTCTCCTTTAAAATTTCTCAGTGTCTTAAAAAGAAAATTTTACGACCGCTGAACATAATTAGAAACTATGAGCCTCGTAGGAATAGTCCAGTATCCCTCACCTGGATTTTTTCTGATTACTAACAGGCTGAAACTCCGTGAGTAGCTTCGGTTTGCCCACCTTTTTCCTCTGCGAAAATTCTCTATAGAGGTAGCTAAAGTAGTTAGCAGCCGTAAACAACTTCCAAGCGTAGGACTGGGAATGCAGCCATTTTATTATACAAATATTTACTAAGCTGCAGACAAAAAATCAGCTGGTTAGTAATCCCATCCTTCCCAAAAAAACCACTCCCAATATATCAAAATAATGAGGTCATAAAAATTATTACTAACCAGCTGATTTTTTGTCTGCAGCTTAGTAAAAATTTGTATAATAAAATGGCCGCATAGTCCTACAAATTGAGTGGTACGTTTTCCCAGTCCTACGCTTTTAATTTAATAATAATTAATTTTAACTTTTAATAGATGACGTAACTAGCCAAAAATTAAAAATAAACATTGAAGAGCTCATTATTATTAAAACTATTACACATAACGCTCGCTCTTCTGTAAAATTAGTATATTTTGAGATTATACAGTATTCTTGCGAAGGGGCGATATCTCAGAAATATTTGCGACTCCGTCCGCGTTTAAAAAGAAAATAGTAGCCTAGCCTGTGTCCTATACGCCTAAATGTTATGGAAAAGTTATGGAGACACATACATACATACACTTACAGATTTATTATTAGTATTGATTATATTATAAGCCGGCGGATCAGTAAGTTTAATGACTTTAAAATGTGTAATGCTCTTAACTTTGATGTAAAAAAAAAAAAAAAAAATCAAACGAGCTATATCCGCCGAGCCATTAAATTCGGCCAGTTCTAACAAGTAACTTTTACCACTGCCAGAACGATCCCTTCATTTTCCCTGAATAGCGGTCTCGCTTTCTTGTTGAGAAAGTTTGACACCGTTGAGTTGTAGACCCTTAATTTGGGTGCAACGACCTCACACCGAGACGGAAGAGACAAGCGACATTATTTTGTACAAAATAATGATCGATGGAGTCATCGAAATACTACAATGAAATTTGCATCACAAATGCCAAAGCGGCACATAAAAAGAACGCCTTTGACAGAATCATGGCGGACTCTTGCCTTCACGCGTCAATGGTAAAAGATAGTAACGATCAACTTCTACTATTTCATTTTAAACTCTAATGGGTTGACGTAAAGTCACATTTTCTTTAAATTACGTACTTATTATTATGTTTGTTTTGTTATAAATGACAGTTCATGCTCTACGCATATGTCACTTTTAAATGTTCCATAAAATTCGTGGTGTTTTGTATGGCACGCGGGTTCCATGTTGTAGTAGTTTGATGGATGGAGTAGTTAAGGCGTGAAGGCGTAACAGACAAACAAACGAACTCATTTCCGCATTTATAAATACTAATAAAGATGTACCCAAGAGGTGTGAATTTAAAAAATATACTCATATTTTTACCAAAAGTAGAAGGGACAACCCATTGACGTTTTACACGTAAAAAAGGAACATTAAACCAAACATGTTGTCAGAAAAAAAATGTCGAGAAAATTTTACACAAATATAGCGGTAATAAAAACTCGCATAACCGTACATTGATATAAAATCAAACCACATATACTCCTATGAAACAGTAGGTAATGAGAATACTGTTTGCGCCACTAGACCGAAGGAGTGCCACTGGTTCATTTTATTCATTTTATTAACAACTAATTATTCGCCATCGTTTGATAAATTGGGTTCAGAAGAGAAAGAGGCGAAGAGGCTCGCGGGTCAACCTCACCGATTTGGCTCGCGAGCCATGGTCCGCTTAGCAGCCTTAGATAAATAACCAATTACCAAGGCGAGCCTCCCGGCAGGTCATTAACTGAAGGACCACCATAATTTTGCAATAAGACCGGTCAGAAGCAGTCTGGATTCACCGTGACCTGTCTTTTCACCATGTGGGTGGACTTCCTCCGCTGGTCCGTGGCATCCATTCGAAAATCTTCCAGCCCAAGCCACTAAAGCTCTCCGTACTACGTTTCCTGCTCACTGACCATTTGCTTGCTCCGCTTGCTTATATCGGTAATTATAGTACGTCTACGAATCTCCTCATTTCTGATTGGTTCTCGCAGTATAACTCCGAGCATTGCCCTCTCCTTAGCTCGTTGAGCGAGGTTGAGCTTTTTTAATAGTAGCTTAGGGAAGGGATAGAGAAAAAATGTACTTAAACCAATTCTTTTTTTTCTTTTTTTCTTGTTTAAAAAAAGTTTTGGTTACTAGCTTTTATGGAAGAGCGAAGGCTCCTGGCACAGGTCTTCAATGAATGATTTCAAAAATTCATCTTCAATCTTCAATTCCAAAAAAATTCCAAACATTTTTCCAAAAAAAATTAACTTGCTGTTTTTATTGTTAGCCACATTCTTGTGAATGTGATGCTATACTGCCAATCTACTTGATGTGGCTGAGCCATCTGCTGTATCCTCATGAATACATAAAATATATTAATTCTGCTCGCACCCCATGCCTCATGGCATGAATTTTTATGGCCTGTGATTATGAGAAGTGAAGAATATGCCGCACTCATGAATATAATTATCCATTAAGAAGACGTTTCCCATTCAATAAAATCCAATAATTGCGACCTCAGTTATGCCTTTCACTATTATTCACAGAAAAATACAAAAATTCAATAAATTTCCATTGACTTCGAGTTTTTAATTTCATCAATTCTTTCACGACTAGTAAGGTCTTTTAGTCTTTTTCTCAGGAACTTGTAAGTCCATATAGATCAAAATCTCATTTTGTTGGAAATTTAGTGAACTTTAATAACTTATAATTATGATAACTTTTGCAATAAACCCATTTGTTGGTCGCCATCGGTCAAAATTGTCGAAAACTAAAAAGAGCTGTAAAACATCAATTTCTTTAGAAATTTCTCATTCAATTGTAAATTTAATCTAATTAAAAAGTGTGCATAGGGACTTTTGCAGTAACACAGGTCCTTGGTAGTAAAAATCGACAAAAACTGAAAAAAGACCCTAATTTAATTTCATTGTTTAATGAATTTAACAATGATCCCAAAGGCTTTCGAGGTTGAAAATTTGGATATATCAATACCATTTCATCAATACTAATATATTTAGTGGTTTTTAGTGTTATCATTTTACATGTATTATATTATTAGATTTTAAGTTGATTAAAATTATAAATAAATAAATAAAATATTAAAAGAAAACACAACTACCTCATTCTATTTAAGGTAACACCGCTTGTTTTATAGGATTTTCATGGACTAAGATTTTTTTTAAATAATATTATAAGCTTATTAAACAGCAATCAATTATAAACGTCGCGTATTGTTAAAGGCAATTTAGCTCCAGAGTAATTTGTTAGGAAGAAATAAACTTAGTGAAATCCCTCATGGCTGAAAACGTAGAGCTACGAAAATTTTAATTAATTAGATGAGCGTTAGTTGAAAGTTTGAATCATTACTGTGAAGTCTTATTTCGATTTCAAATTCTCATAATTTCATTTCGCACTAGCGGCCCGCCTACGGCTTTGCACGTATGCATTTTCTGAAAATTGTGTACCTTATGGAAAACCGTATTAAAATTCGTTGAGTTATTTAGAAGAAGTTAGACAACCATATAGGTGCTATTGCGGAGTATTCTTGAGAATTTTAGAACTACAATTTTCTAGTACAATTACGGCGACTTAATTGCAAAATATCGCTATAAAAACTCAATTAGGTTTTATTATTATATACAAAGATTCTGTGAAAAAATAATCTAACTGATGGTGAAAACTGCATCTAAATTCCTTGCATGGTTTAGGATCAACCTGAAAATCGACTTTAGTACGTATAGCATGTAAATAAAAAGCGGTCGATGTCAAAAATTAAAATATATAATATATTTTATACATATAATACATATTTAATGTTGCTAAAACTTTACAAGTACGTTACAAGAAACGTTGCAAGAATCTTCACAAGAAATGTTACAAGAAGCGTCATCAAAATCAACCTTTAAATTTTACTCTCACTTTAAAAACAATTACAATAAGCGCCACTTTCACCAACGTTAAGTAGGTTAAACCGTTACTTAAAGTCACCTGTCACCGGGAATAATTTAGCTGATATAGCTTTGTTTTTACGGTAAACGTCCCAAACATTAAATAGAAAATAATAATAAAAAATCGGCTATCGAATGATGCAGTAAACCGAGCGCATAATTCAACAGAAAATGATTTCTAAAAGTAACTAATCAACACTCTACATGTAGTTATTTACTGGTAACTACGTGCTTTCAAAATTAAATTGAAGGGCAAACTAATTTCTAGACACATTCGTTATTATTCGGATTTTTTCAATATTTGAAGCATCAATGTACTACAATTATGGATGCACGCACACTACGAACTTTATAGAACATTTAAAAATGACATAATAAACTTACTTGTAGTTGGTGAAAGAGGCGCTAAATAAGTACCACATCCAAAATTCAAATCGAAGTGTAATGTTTTCCTTATTTATTTAGCTCCTGAACTGAATTGTTCACAGTTTTTTATCCCTACCAAAACTCCGACTCAAGGGAGCACAGTTATAAAGTACGCGAAAATATTTTCGAAACATTTAAGGCTGTTGTGCACATTAATTAACTGCTTCCTTGTTTTTTCTTATATACAGGCTTTTTTAGGCATTCAGTATTCAAACATGTTATAAATAAAACAAAATTTTGCATACACATTGTCAAAAGGACTGTTCCTGAGGGATCATTCAAAATAAGATAAAAAACTAACGTCTGACCAAAGCAAGCAGAGCAACAAGAGGTCAAGCGTTTTTTTTTTATTTTTCAACGCTAACAAAGTCGCGGGCACTACAGCTAGTATGTTTTTATAACATGTTATTCATTTAAATAAAACATTTCAATTTTATTCAAATACTAGTTGGCGCCCGCGACTTCGTCCGCGTTCGGTCAATGTTATTGTTTCGGTTAAGTCAACTGTGACAGTTTTGAGACAGGTGACTTTGAATGTTGCCATATTAAAAAAATATTACTACGACAACCTAGGAAAATTACATTATCAACCGACGAAAACGAAAAAACAAAAACGGAGGAGGTTCTCAATTCGACGCGTATATATTTTTATTTTTATGTATGAACTCGCATAACTTTTGACAGGGTGGTCCGATTTTGATAATTCTTTTATATTTGAAAGCGTGCACCCCCAAGGGGGTCCCATTTTAATTTGAAAAAAAAATTCCAACCCTAAGGGTAGGAAAACAGGGGATGATTGATTGTTCACTCACCGATTGTAGCGTATAACCACGCATAACTTTTTACAGAGTAGTCCGATTTTGATAATTTTTTTTTATGGATAGGGTATACCTCAAAGTTGGTCTCGTATAATTTTGGAAAAAAAATTCTTACCCTAAGGGTGGGAAGATAGGGGTGAAAAATTAAAAATTAAGCATGTAGTAAATATTAGATTAGAGCCACAAAAAAATATAAAATAAAACTTTTTAACAAAAAATAAAACCGCCGAAAAAACTGAAAAGCATAAAATAATCTTATTATTTTACCTAAGTAATTTTGAGTCGGTGCCAAACAAGCAAAAATTACGTAAAGAATGATGCGCGGCGAATGAAGTTTTTATAATGGCAACCCCTTTAACTTTGACAGTGACGAACAATATCATGGTGCAATATGCGATTGTTGTTACCGTTAAAGTTACTGCTAAAGTTAACTTTGACCGTAACAATAACCAAGCCGACGGTGCAACCCGCCCTAAATAACTCAAATTTATTTCTAGTTATAAACGGTGGCACGGTTGCAAATAAAGTGCGGTCGTCAATAAAACAAAATTATGCGTAACCTCAAAATTGCCACACACAATATTGTAATGTGACGAAACGATACCTGAAAGTTAGACTCCGGGGTGTGTATTTGCATAATTTTAACAGTCGAACGAAACTCCCCACTAAGACAAAGGTTAAAATATTCGCGGTGAAATTCTGAATAGGTTGTTTGAACACTGATCAACCGAAACAGTTTTATTACTATCGGATGATATTATATTATAAATCGATACCTTAATTCGCAAACCAAATAACTCCTCTGAGTCAAACTTTAAAGGGGAGACTAAAAACGTTATAATTTTTTTTTGTATGATACGAGAAAAGAAAAAAGACAATTTTACATTGAAAATTATGGCTCGTATTAACCGATAGACCTTTTAAAAATTAAATTCTAATTGTAATTAAGTTTCTCCCGTATCAAAAAGTCATTTTCAACCAAAAGTGAAGTTATTCGTTTTGCGAATTAAGGTATCGAAATGTAAAAGTTTGTATGGATGTATGTGACATCAGAAAGGACATAGGTACCTTTCATCGTTCAACGCGGACGAAGTCGCGGGCACCAGCTAGTAGTATTATACGTGTTAAATATTTACATACAAATAATATAAAGAAGAGACTGTTTATTTTTTTAAATACTAAAAATAATATCGGGCCATTCAAAGATGGCTGCAATTTTTTTTAACTACGTTTCAATTAAAGTTTATTTTTTTATATAAATCTTACAGAATCAACTATTGAATATATGACTGCAATCAATATCGCAGTTATTTAGGATTACATTTTAAAAAAATAAGTGTAAAATTGGAAAATTTGTGATCGCAGTACCCAACAATCCAAGTGTTATTTGTGTCTTTAGGCGACGGTGACCACCTGCCATCAATTAGACCGTAAGTCTGTCTGCCACCCTTTCTAACAAATATGAAAAGTATATATAAAAATTCAGTGAAAAGTTATCTAACTGATAATCCATTGCATAGTTTAGGAGAAGTTAGCGTAAAGCGACTACAAATTATACTATGTAAAGAAGTATAATATTATAGATAACTATTACTATAATTACTTAAATAATTAATCTATTACTAACTGGTGCCCGCGACTTCACCCGCGATAAAAGTAAGGAATGTGTAGCGCCTGACTAAATGTGTAAAGCAATATAACGCCTGACATCTTTGCTGTTATAAAATTTTCAGGGGTTGTATCTTTATTTTTAGTAGATAGCTGCTGCCCGCGACTTCGCCCGCGTTGAAATTATATTACTAAAACCTTCCTCTTGAATCACTGTATGTATTAAAAGAAACCGCATCAAAATCCGTTGCGTAGTTTTAAAGATCTAAGCATATCGCTCCTTAAGAACTAAAGGGCCATAAAACAAAAAATCCAAAAATTGCAAAAATACAATCACAATCCTTCATATTGTATGTTGCAAAAAGACTTATGGGTGTTTTATTCCATATTTAGTATATTTTGATCATTTTTTATATATTCAAAAGTAACTTATATGCTTATATCTCTTCTAGTATTCAGTTTATTATAAAACATTTAATGCTACTTAAAAAACGCTTCAAACGATGTATAATATGCATATATTTGATATATATCTAATAAGAAAAAAATAGACAAAGAATAATTTAATTTTTTTCGATTAGCTCTCCTGTAAAAGTGTAATTTTGATTTGTGGCCCTTTAGTTTTTAAGCAGCGATATATAGGGACAGACAGACAGCCGGAAGCCACTTTGTTTTATACTATGTAGTGAAACAATTTTTAAAATTAAATAAACTTAGTAGAATATAACTTTATCCACAGTGTGCAGCCAACCTTAATCGAGTTCGACGTTGTGGCGAAGATTTTTAGGTCACACGAATTAACATAACATTCTGTATTCCCAGGTGTCAACCTTATTCGTTCCCGTATATTATTACGTGGATAAAATGACGTCTCTATGTTACTTTTACTTGAAAGGCTTCCGTAGAGACTAGGATTTTCAAAAAAAAAATTCAGTTCTAGATGCCTTAAAACCGTGAACTGCTCGAAAGAGATTCTATTAGATAGATTTATATATGTTTTGCAATATTTTGCGAATATTTTTATTTGAGTAGGAACTCATACTGGACAGTAACCTATTTTACTTTTAAAAACATCAGTTGTCTGCAAATGAATGGTTCTTAGATTAGCCGGAACTGAACTAACAGACTAAAAAAATAAGAATAAGACATAGGTTATATAAGATATAAAAAAGATTTTTATCTTTTTTATATCTTATAAATAGATAAAAAAAGATACTCGTCGTCACAGCGATAACGATGTCCGGCGTTACCACTCACATATTTTTCCTTTCAACGCGGACGAAGTCGCGGGAACCAGCTAGTTTTTCATAAAAAAATCATAAATTGAAGACTAAAATAAATACCTTTATTTGGTAGATTGATTACTAAGTACATTTGTGTATTGATTTATAAAACTTGACAAAGAACTTTTTTTCCTTATAATTAATGAGAAAAAAAATGAAAGCTATAAAATGTTGGTGCCGAGTGAATTACTTGCAAAAGCTGCTGCGAGTTTTCCATTCATTTGTGTACAATTATTGCGAGTTGATTAAGACTGCGAGCTTAACAAAGTATAATAACTGTAAGCTCCTTTCAGAATCTGAAACATAAAATTTGGGATTACTTGTAAGTTTACAAGTTAGAAACTTTTTACTTAGAAATAAATAATATAGCTTCAAATCATCGAAGTATTACAACTATGGAATTTGCGTCACAAATACCAAAACTGCACATAAAAAGTACGCCTAAAACGGAATCATGGCGGAGTCAATGGTAAAAGGTAGCAACGACAAAGATCTATTATTAATTGTAAACTCCAATGTGTTGATGTAGTCACATTTTTTTAAATGACAGAAGCTTTTGTTGGTTTTAAATGACAGATGACAGTTCATACTCTACGGATTTATTATGTCACTGAAATGTTCTATAAAGTTCGTAGTGTGCGTGCATCCATAATTGTAGTACATTGATGCTTCAAATATTGAAAAAATCCGAATAATAACGACTGTGTCTAGAAATTAGTTTGCCCTTCAATTTAATTTTGAAAGCACGTAGTTACCAGTAAATAACTACATGTAAAGTGTTGATTAGTTACTTTTAGAAATCATTTTCTGTTGAATTATGCGCTCGGTTTACTCGATAGCCGATTTTTTATTATTATTTTCTATTTAATGTTTGGGACGTTTACAGTACAAACAAAGCTATATCAGCTAAATTACTCCCGGTGACAGGTGACTTTAAGTGACGGTTTAGCCTACTTGACGTTTGTGAAAGAGGCGCTTAATGTGTTTGATGTTACTTTAAACTTCCATTGTTGCAAGCTGTGACTCCTGTCTTATCTAAGACTTCATCTAATCATCATCTGATGACTATTTTATCTTATGCCTTCCTCATTGGAGGCCTTGTGATGATATAATTAATAAATTAATTAAAAATTTTCAGAGAAAATCATGAACATTTTGAAAATGTTAAAATGTTCACATATTTTACTTTTATTTTAGTTACACAGAAATCCCACTGAAACCTAACATTTTTCCAGGACAAAAAGTATCATATATGTTAATCCAAGTATTAAACTAGTAATCTATACATTCTCACATTAATAAACGTTGGAACAGTAAGTTCTGTGAATGGCCCAGCGGTGAATACAGTAATTTTATTAAATTGGCCAGTCAAAATATGAAGTTCTTTTCTTAAGAATTTCACATCTGTCCAGTTACTTTCATACGGTCCCATGGAGAGCTTTTGACTCTGAAAAGAAGAATTAGATCTTATTTACTATGAGTAACAATGTCAGACAGATGGAAATGTCTTTCAAGAGACAGGTGAGTATCTTTTTTAATAAGTTAAGATCGACAGACAGGCTGACGGTCCACTTAATGGTAGCTACCGTCGCCTTAACACAAGCAACTCTTTATAAGTGCTACAAGTGCGCTGTCAACTATAGAAGGATTAAGGATAAGGGTTAAGGAAGGGATGGGGTAATTAGTTCTGGCATCCCTTACTCACTGAAACACAAAAGCGCAGATGCAGTTATTTCAGGGTGGTCTTCTGTAAGGGGATGAATATTGCCGCTAGACGGGCTGCCCAAATGACTTTGAAACGTGTGCCTGCCACTACTTTTCAAATCAAGACCAAAACGTAAATAATGACCTTTTTAAAATTTATAAGCAACACCTACAGGTTGCTTGTGCTGCCTGCAGACACACAGCTTTTTACTTTTAGTTTCATAGCAGACCTTTACTCGTACATAGAAAATTAATCGAAAACTCAAAGAAGTACTAACCTCATACAGAACGTCATTACTGTGCCAGCAAAAAACGAAAAGTTGTGCCACACCAAAAATAAGGTATTCAGCATTCAAAAACCGTTGCATTGGATTCGTTTCAATCTTTAAAAATAAGACACATTAATTATGAAATAAATATTATTAATAAAAATAAATGAAATTGAACATACCGTTATCTGGTAGGCTGTGACGCATAGCATTACTGAGCAAACAAACATATAGAAAAGCATAATCGGTGACAAACAAGAGTTAAAAAGGCGGGCATATCTGAAATATAATACATATTATATTAGTACCAGTAATAATATGATTTATAAAAAAATATTTAGGAGGAGTTATTGAACTTAGAATTTTACAATAGTATATTAGTACCACTCTGGTTCGCCCACGGCAAAAAGCCAACATGTCAAAGACACGATAGTGTGTATAATACTTTAAAATTATTTTAATGTAATTCAAAGTATATTATAAATATATTGCGTTTTTCCAGTCCTTCTCCATAATGTCAACTTTGTCTGGGCCATCGGCTTTCCGTACTATGTGTCAGTACTCAACTTACTATTGAAGTGTATGTCGGTAACTTTCGTTTGTTTACGGATATTCTCACTTCTAATTTGATCTCGCATCCTAACTGAGCATAGCCCTTTCCATAGCTCGTAGAGCTACGTTAACTTCGGTATTCACTAATGATAGGAAAAATAGAAGAGATCCTGGCTACGTAACATCAGGGAATGGATCGAGATCTCCCATCTGTTCTTTCTGGCTTAAATTCTTAGAGTTGATAGCCAACTTCCAGTATTGAATAGGCAAAACACCTGTCGCCTGTTGCGAGTCGCATGTCGTTCCAGATTTTCTGTTTTATCACCCACTAAACTAAATCCTCCAAACAAAAAAACTGGCCAAGCCCCAGTGATATGTTAAGTAAGTACTAGATTGAGCACTCCCTACGATGTCTTGCTAAATTCATGTTCCAACGCGGAAGGTGCGCGGGTGTTGGCGGGGGACGGCGCGGCAGTAGTGTCAAGGTCAATACATGAAGTCGTAGACAACTGAATATTAATATGGCCGACCCGATAAGCACGTCGGTTTTAACAAATTAAATATTAACCTATTAAACGTTTCAATATTAATAAAACTTACCTATGGAACGTCACACCAGCAGTTTTACCAAAATTTTTTTTTGTGTTTTTGCAATATCTCATCACACAAGATGGTATTTTTATTGGTTTTGAAAATAATAACGCGCCTAATCTCTACGAGCGCGTATGACAGACTGTGAACGGGTAGGACGTCGGAACTCCAATCACTTGGAACACTCATCGCGTCTTGAGTGTTCCATCTAGTACGTAGTACTTAACATATCACTGTTTATCACCCACTAAAGACGGGCTTGGGCAGGATTTTGTTTGGAGGATTTCTCCAAACAAAAACCTGCCCAAGCCCGCCTTAAGAAATTTCACTTTAATAAATAATTCTTTAGAATAAAGTGAAAACACTTAACAACTTTATATCAAGTAATTTACGAAGGAATCTCTTCGCGAAAGTCATAAACAAACCGAAAAGGTATTTATCGTACTACCGTACGTTTCTAAGTTAACTGAACAAGTTAAATTGACTTTTCGGCTGTTAATTTAGAATTTCTCACGTACTTTCACATACGGTTTGGAAGTTTAAGATAGGACTGTGTAATTGTCTGTTTGAATTCTTTTGTTTGTAATTCAAATTTTTTAACATTATAAGTAGGGTATGAGGAAAAATGTTTGAACATTAATTATTGAATACTAATTTTGGATAAAGTTCAGTGCAACTTACCTTAATTCGTATAAGGCTCGCTGATTGTGTATTAATTTTATTTATTTATTTATTCAAAATTCTCAACACTTAAAGGTTCAATTTACAAATAAAAAAATACGTATTATAATATAATTATAATATGATTATAATATAATATAAAGTCGGTACAAGCAAAAAAGGGATCGAATTTTGATATCTTTGAGGCCATGAAAGATTAGAAAGCTTCTACACTACTAGTGAAAGGGATATTACGTAGACCTTCCCTTATCTAATCGTGTGGGTTATTTTGAGACTTCTGTGAGATAACTAGCAACATTATGTGTGATGCAAGTGCTGCCAACATTGTTAGGATAAAGAAATATTTTAAAATATTTGTGTTAAGGAATTAACTTAATATAACTGATAATGTCTTACTTACTTCACCAATTTGACATGTCTCTCTTGATATGCCTTTAACTTTGCGAGAGAACTCTCTTCGTTTACTTGATAATTGGGACTTGTAAACATTTTACTACAATCTCTCCGGAGCAACTGAAACTCCCCTTTCATGAACACCATAATCACCATTGCGTTAGTATCGAAAGAGGTTATCCATCCGCCACCATAAACTGCCCCAAATGTTTGATACACCGATGCAACCAAATATCCTGGTATTGTGTTCTTGTTAAACGGTACCCAAGAGCTTACTACTTGCAGATAAGTGTCTGTTCCATTTCTGACATTAACTCTATAGGCTGATGAGTGAAAATATTTAAAAACAGGCTGAAAAGTGACTATTACAACAGTAGTATACATCAAGCACCAGTAAAGAATTGTGACTTTCCTACAATATCTGGTGTACTTGTCAACAATCTCTCTATTGGAATCGTCATCAGTATTCCTGGCATTTTTATCAGCAACAGTGACATAATCTATGACGCTCTTCCAGTGATTCTGCCAATACAGAAAAGTTGACACTTTGCATACGCTCACGCAAGCAAGCATCGTAATCTTCAAGTTGTTTAGTAATAGCATCAAATGACTCTTAACAAACCAGACATCCACACATTCAGTCGCTGTAAAAACTGTTACAGATAGATGCATGAACAAATAAAAATATCTCTTCCAACGATTCTCTGGTAACAACAATCCCCAGAACTCGAGTGATTTGATATTAGGTCCTAATAAAGGCTTATTAGGGTTCTCAAGTTTACTAAAAATTATTTTTAGCATAGTGAAAGACAAACCGTCTGGGTAATCAGAATTTTAGTGTCGTAATGAAAGAAAATATTTTACAGTGGAAGCCGTCTATAGTGTTGTCGATGGTTGTTGAAATGCTAAATTAGTTCAATTATCTCGAGTGATGTGTACAGCTGTCATTTCGAGACGAAATAAATGGGTTCGGATGAGAATTAATTAGAGGACAGAATTTGGGGCAGTTAGAACATACTAAGTGTTAACTGCTACTTTGCTTGGATGTCTTTATTGAGGTATATTGTGTGTCATTCTTCCATTATAAGGGACCTTCTTTTAAATAAAATATTTTATCCTATCTTAAGGTTTACTCTCTTAGGGAATTTACTAGTAAATTGACTAGTAAAATATCAATGTCCATTGTCCATGCCCTTCTCTTGGTTTCAAATTTTTTAGTTTTTTATGGAATGTTCGACAGATTTCTGACGGTACTCTTTTTTCCATGCTAAGGTCGACAGACAAGCCCTCGGTCCCTTTGTTGGTAGTTGACTACCGTTAGCACATGTGACACAGTACAAGCAACGCCACAGGTGCTGCAAATGCACTGCCAACCATAGTAGAATTACGGATGGGGAAATGGGCTCTGACGTACCTTACTCATTAACTAAAGCGGAACGACACACATTCTGTTATTTAACGGTCATCTTCTGTATGGAGGTGGTTGCTAACGCCAGACGGGCTGCCCATATCGCTGCTTCAAACTAAAGGGGCATAAAACAAAAGAATCCAAAAATGTTTTTATTGCAAAAATACAATCACAATCCTTCTTATTGTATGTTGCAAAAAGAGTTGTGGTTGTTTTATTCCATATTTAGTATATTTTGATCATTTTTTATATATTGAAAAGTATCTTATATGCTTATATCTCTTCTAGTATTCAGTTTATTATAAAATTACATAAAACATTTAATGCTACTTAAAAATACGCTTCTAACGATGTATAATATGTATATATTTGATATACATATCAAATAAGAGAAAAATAAACAAAAAAAAATATTTTTTCCGATTAGCTTTCCTGTAAAAAGCTTAATTTTGATTTGTGGCCCTTTAGTTTATAAGGAGTGATATGTGCAATGCCACTACTAAATAAATGTATGTATGGACTAAAAATAAAATATTAGCTCTAACGATGAAGCAAACATCATAGAGATTGGCAACGATGCTGGAAAACTTACTACATACTAGATTCAAACCAGAGACAACTAGGAAAAGCTCATTTCCCAAGTTGGCCCTGTAAAGGTCTATTGAAATTTTCGTGAATCTTTGAGGATGACCTTCAATCAAGATTCATTTGTTCAGGTTTAATTATCTAAGTAAAATTCAGAAAATTTCCTCAGGAACATCACTAAATATTGAAATCTGCGACATAATTTTCAATATAATGGCACATTATTACACAAATGACTGTATTTGTAAGGCGTCACTAGGTTAATTAAAACATGTCGGCTTTGCTGTGTAATTAGTTTATAATGAAGACACTTTCGAACTACCTAATATGTGTTTTAAGTATAAATTAGAAATGAAGAGCGAAATTATTATTTCTAGTTTTTGAAGTATAACATTAATTAGTTTTACCCTTAGTTACACCAATATATTTTTTTTAATGTTAATGTGAATTTGTGTCATTTAACCGATATAAACCTCTTAACAGAACACCTAAGTATACTATAAAACTGTAAAACGTTTATTTGAAAAGTAACTTCTAAACTTAAAAAAAAAAACAAATTAAAAGATACAAATTGTAAATTACAGATTACAGAAATTCCTGTAAATGAAAAAAAATCGAAATTTAAATTCTAAGTAACTGTAGGTTCACTTGAATAAAAGGCAAACAATTTTAAAACTTTTGAAGGTATCGCAATAGATGTGCAAGTTCTCAATTCATTATTATGGATCTATTTGCACATTCGAACTATTTGGAAACACAAGGTAAGTTTCAAAACTCAGAAATATTGGCATTAACAACTTCGCCGAGATACTTAGATGCTACAACCTACATATGTACATTGAAAATAATGTTATTATGAGACTGCGGAAAGAATTGCAGAATAATTTTGGATAGAAGTAACCTAAAAACTGGTCATTTATTGACGTGTTAACAAAGTAAATGATTCAAACAATAGTACATGATTATAGAACTAGCTCCAATAAAAATTGCGTTTACCCTTACTTCGGGTCCGACGAACATCATAATTGGGTATACACCTGCCCATTCGTTCAATATTTTCCCTAGTTCAAAAAGGATAAACCTAAATTTGGAACAAAAGGAATCTGATACGATACTAATTTGTCCAACCTATATAATGATCGATGATGACGTATTGTAGGAATAATGGCTGACAGAATGTCGGTTAACCCTTTTCAGAAATTCAGTTCACTAGATCAAGGGCGAAAGTTGTCGAGAAATGTGAAACCTATTCGCTTACATGTATGTATTACTTATATCCCACTTCAAGATCTAGGCTTCTCTGTGTGAGAAATAGGTCTACTATGTAAGCCCAATGCGTATTGACAGGACTTTACATGTCTTAGGAAATTGCCAGTTTTCATGTACATAAGGTTTTTCTATTCCGTTTTATACAATATCATACATATTTTCAGCAAATTTCGTCTAGGCAGACTGACTGCAAATTTGCCTGAGTGGCTACCATTGCCTATATTAAACAAGCAACGTCATATGTTTCAAGGGTGTATTAGTAGGATAAAGGATAAGGAATTAGAAATGGGATCTGGCATCCTTTACTCACTCACCAAAACATAACAGCACATGTGTTGTTTACTTCAGGTTACTGCCATCTGATGATGGACTTCTCCATTTATGACTAAAAAGCGCAGTGTGCCCTGATATACTAAAATTATGTCATGATTAAGGCCTCGTTCGCACGGGAGCTTTATAAAGCATCCGGAGCTCGGAGTTTAAAATGGAGCATAGACGAATAATACAACTCCCAACGTAAAAAAGCGCCCGCGTTTGAACACACAGCCTAGAAGTCATATGGTTTATTCGAAAAGTCAGACGTCAACGCTTTTAACACGCGTTAAAAGCGTCGATAAAGCTCTCGTGCGAACGTGGGCTTATAGTAGATATTGTCGCCTGCCTACCTATACATATAGTATGTTTTGACTCACGTTTCCTTGGTATTTATTGTATATTTATTTGAAATATTGTCTTACATATAGTCAAAAGCATTGGTGCATAGTTAAACGTTGACCCAGGTTTAAATGTGCGAAAAGCCTGGATCGTTTTCTGCTACCTGCTAAATACACTGACTTGGAAATGATTTATGCATTTCTATTTCCCTAAAAAAGCACATTCTTCGCACTCTGTTCCGACAGCACATTCACGAGTCACTCATGTATGCACGGTAAGTGTTATGTATATGCAAATGTGTAGGTCAACATTTCAATCCAAATCCGAAAAAGCATATATTTCGTCGGCAGCAATATATTTTCGACCTTTCATCAAACGCTTAGGGTCTAAATAAGATTGGGCATGGCTTCAAGATATGCCATTGCAATTACAGTTCTCTCTTGGACGTATGCCAGTTGACTAAATTTTGTAACTAAGCCACAACTTAATCTGAATTATTTGAGCTCTGAAATGATTTTATTTAGACAGTTTATGGCGTGGAAATTTTCTGGGTATTTATTTTGTTGTTTCTGCGTAGTGTAATAGCAATATGGGACCGTTATGTTTCTCGCATCTTCAGTATATTATTGCGTATTTGCCAAAGAGGAGTACACCCATAAGTATGTGATTTTAAAGGAAATTTCGTCCATCATTTCACTTAGTTTTTGTAGGCGCGTTGGGCATTTTTGAGATGGGAAAAACCATTGAACTCACGACACTGTGATGTAATGTAACGTATTTTGTGAAGCTTAGTTTTTGGTTCTGACGTGCAGTCCTCTACAACTGACATGTTTTTTTATCGCTAACACGCAGGTGTAGAATACTGAGTGAACGAACTTACTTCTTGAGTCTTTTATTTGATAAATTAAAAATGACTTATTGATACGTTATTTGATAAATTAACATGAGGACGATTCCGTTTATTCAACCCCTTACGACCGACGCAAAAACGGTGTGGACACACTACGTTTCACAGTCATGTTCTGGTCTTGTCAGATCCAGAATAGAGCCAACTATCAAGAGTTTTTTCCAAAATGGCCTTGCCGAGAATCGAACCCGGAACCCCTGAGACAGAGCGCTAAAACCATTCGACTAAGGATCAAGGGGCTCGTGAAATAATAAATATATGAAAAAAATATATAATAGGACTTTAAAGATTCACTTTTCCACATCGCCAATAACAATTTACTTTTAAAAAAATAAGTAAATTTTATTCGAAAAAAAAGGGTCACAAAGTTCAAAGTATTTAGCTGAAATAATGTCATGTCAATCTTTCGTTTACTATTTATTGCGAACCGACAAGGCATCGTATAAATTCACGTCCTTTAGCAAGGTTGTAAAGTAAAGTGATGGCAAAATGCTGAACTATATTATGACAAAAGATATTATGTTGTTTTTTTTTTAATTTGGTTTTTTAACAATGTTTCTCGTTTCAATGTCTTACTTACCTTTTACTAACTTTCTCCCTCTACTTCGTCCGCTACATTTCGCTGCTTAAAAACTAAAGGGCCACAAATCAAAATTACACTTTTTACAGGAGAGCTAATGGAAAAAATAAATAAATTACTTTTTGTCTATTTTTTTTATTATTAGATATATATCAAATATATGCATATTATACTTCGTTAGAAGCGTATTTTTAAGTAGCATTAAATGTTTTAAGTGCTTTTATAATAAACTGAACACTAGAGGAGAATAAGCATATAAGTTACTTTTGAATATATTAAAAAATGATCAAAATATACTAAATATTGAACAAAACAACAGTAAGTCTTTTTGCAACATACAATATGAAGGATTGTGATTGTATTTTTGCAATAAAAACATTTTTAGATTTTTTTTGTTTTATGGCCCTTTAATTTTTAAGCAGCGATTTATTTAAAATTTTATGTTTCTACTTTTTTGTCAGGCGTTGAATTTTTCATTTTTATTTTTAAATGATCACTCGGGTACAGTACTTATCAGGATGAAAGTTTTATTATTATTTTTTTATCGACTCGACCGTGTCGAGTCGATACGGAGTGTAGAAATACATTGTAAAATATTCAGACATCTGTTTACACAGATATAAAATATCGTTGTAATATCGTTTCTCAATACAGGAACGTCTTATTTTATGTCCAGTAGTTTATAACTTTGACAATCAAAATTTGATGTGATTTGTTCGAAACGAATTCATATTATTGCTGAATATACTTACGTGTTTTATGCATCGAAATACTACAATGGAATTGCGTCACAAATGCCAAAGCGGCACATAAAAAGAACGCCCTTTGACAGAATCATGGCGGACTCTTGCCTTCACGCGTCAATGGTAAAAGATAGTAACGATCAACTCCTACTATTTCATTTTAAACTCTAATGGGTTGACGTAAAGTCACATTTTCTTTAAATTACGTACTTATTATTATGTTTGTTTTGTTTTAAATGACAGTTCATGCTCTACGCATATGTCACTTTTAAATGTTCCATAAAATTCCATGTTGTAGTAGTTTGATGGTCTTTTGAAATAATATGATAGGCGAATATAAAATTCATAGAATTTAAGGACATGCTGAACGAGTGTGGGAACTAAGCAGGATCTATGTTGGAAATGAACTTTAAGAAACTTTTCGCTTAATTCAGTGCATACTGATTTTCTCAGTCATTTGGGCATTATGTCCAACTTCAGTATAACCACCCCCTTGCAGAAGACCACCGTGAAACAACAGCACGTCTGTTGTTGTATTTCCCATCATTTCCCTTAACCTGTCTTAACATATTAAAAACCGGCACCTCAGTAACGTTCCTGCCTCGGAGAAAATCTTATAAAAACTCTGAATAAATGTTATATTTTTGAAAAATATTGGCGTGACAACGCTGTATTTATTTCTAAAAAAAATTTAACGAAGTAGCCCCTTCATATTATGTCTGTTCGCAATAACTCAAAAACTACTGTACCGATTTTCATGCTGTTTACACCAATGGATAGAGTGGTTCTCGAGGAAGGTTTTAGTATATAATTTACAAAGTTACGCGGGCGAAATCGCGGGCGGTAGCTAGTATAAAATAATTAAACTTAAAACGCTAGGAACAAAGATTTAAGAGATTAACTTTAACTAGGAATTAAGAGGAACCTTTTTGTCCTTAAAAACGCTGTCTGTTATATCCAGTAGTTATGACATTAAGGGCCTCTTTCACCACCTGTGAGTAAAGTGTCAAGTAGGCTAACCGCCATTTAAAGTCACCGGTAAGAAAGCGTACGAGTTTCACCATCTTCGAGTAGCATTACTCAAGAATAATTTCAATGAAATTGACACAAGATACTCGTAACATTTACTCGCCAATCAGCTTTACTTGATAAGTAACTAATGAACACTTTACTTGTAGTTGGTGAAAGGGAGCCTTTGTTTCTTTTATATTCATAGGTATTTAAAGTGTCTTATTTCTTAGAGCAAAGGCCCTTTAAATTGACATTATTTGAAAAAAAAATGTACATGAATATGAAAATTTAAAAGACTATTTAAAAAAAAGGGTCCACATTCAAAATGTGAAATTAATTCAACATCTGACCTCGTATCCGGCCAAAATAACTCGAATTTATTGATAAGAAAATTGTAATATTATTCAAGGCTCAGAGTTGACCTCGGAACCAATTACATCCAGTTATCTTGTTTAAACATGGAACGGTTTATTTGATGTTTTCATCGGGAAATCTCCCCTTTAATTTCCAAGTTACATAATATTTGCGACTTTTTCCCGTGGGAGGACCTGGCGAGCGTCGCGACAGCTTCCAAGCGATTATGTTTATTGAAACACATTCTTCTATCTTCTTCACTACATATAGCTGCTTAAAAACTAAAGGGCCATAAAACAAAAAATCCAAAAATTTACTACTAGCTTTATTACTATTTATTATTTATTTACTAGCTGGCCAGGCGAACTTCGTACCGCCTAACAGTCAATAAATCGCTGCTTAAAAACTAAAGGGCCATAAATAAAAAAAAAAACAAAAATATTTTATTGCAAAAATACAATCACAGTCCTTCATATTGTATGTTGCAAAAAGACTTATGATAGTTTTGTTCTATATTTAGTATATTTTGATCATTTTTTATATATTCAAAAGTAACTTATGTGCTTATATCTCTTCTAGTATTAAGTTTATTATAAAAGTACTTAAAATATTAATTGATACTTAAAAATACGCTTCTAACGATGTATAATATGCATATATTTATGTTATGTTATGTTTGTTTGTAACTAAGTTTTAATTTAAGTTCTCACGTAAGTGAATTTGTACCTAATTCTTTGTGAGAATAAATATATTTCTAAACCTATATTTGATATATATCTAATAAGAAAAAAATAAACAAACAAAAATTTAATTTTTTTTTCGATTAGCTCTCCTGTAAAAAGAGTAATTTTGATTTGTGGCCCTTTAGTTTTTAAGGAGCGATATTATAAAACAAAGTCCCCGCCGCATTTGTCTGTCTGTCTGTCTGTCTGTTCGCAATAAACTCAAAAACTACTGCACCTATTTTCATGCTGTTTTCACTAATGGATAGAGTGGTTCTCGAGGTAGGTTTTAGTATATAAATTACAAAGTTACGCGGGTGAAGTCGCGGGCAGCAGCTAGTCTTAATATATAAAAATCAATGTGTATGTTTTTTCTCTATGGACCCCAAAAGTGAAAACAGAATTAATCAACCGATATTAATTCTGTTTTCACTAATGAATAGAAGAATAAACGGGGTAGGTTTGTATATATATAAAAATTACACCCCGGGCGAAGCCGGGAGCGGGACACTAGTTGCTTTATATAATAAGGTTGTTAGGCTGTCGACGTACGAAAACCTGTACGTTTTTTTTAAATATTTAATGTAAAGGCGCGGTTCGTTTTCCATTTTATTATATTTTTTTTTATTTTTTTTTTTATTTTTTTTTTTTTTTTTTTATTTATTTTATAATATTGTCTAATAATATACTTGTTTTAATTATACTTTATTTTTAATTTCAATAAAGTGATCAAAATAAAAGCAAATTACTTTTTTATTATTCTCATTAATTTCTAATTGTTATTTTAAATTGTAATTATTTAAAAAAAAATTGCGTGTCAGCTCCGATGCAGGACTGGAGCTTACTCCTTACGAACGATAAATAAATAACTTAAAAAATATAATTAAAACATTATATTGAAGCATATTGTAGCCTGCAACGCGTAACGTGTGACATGTGACATTGGCTTTTACTCCCATAAATTTTCATACCCCAGGCTTATATATGAAATTGATTTTTAAGGCATGAACTCCAAAAATTATAACAAAGGTTTTAAGTAACATAAAGATTGACTTAATTCAAGCAACACAATATTATAAGCAATTTAAGTTGAGAACACCGGTGTAAAGCAGAGATAAATCTGACCTCATCCGAGCTCAACTTCGTTAAGTGTACTCAAACTCAAGAAGATTAATTCACGAGTCTTAAGTCATGGATCTCGATGTTTTTTTTTCGGCGGGACACAAATCCCAGCTATTTCTCAGTGCGACGACGGATTAGCGAGGCTTCTGGGGGCTACTTGACACGCCTGAAAATGTATATAGGTATTTATTGAGCATAGTTTTTGAAGTGAAAACTTCTATAGCCGCGTTATACGACTTTGGGTAGGGAAAAATGTATGGGTTCGCGTCAGCAACATGCTGCTCACAGTTAATGCGCGCGCAGCTGTATGTATGTACGCGATCACGCCAACACATTGCATATACCCGATTGTATGTGTGTGCGTTGGACGCTCCGTTTTAAGAGGTTTTATGAATTAGAATCACGCTGGAGTTAAAAATTATGATTTTTAGTAGTTTCAGATGTTTAGTTTGCAGATAAGATGTTAATGTCATATTATTTGTAGTTTTTTAATCTAGTACATGGCTGAAAAATATTTTAAAATTAATTCTTATAATAACAGCTTTTAAACACCCGTTTCTCAAACTAGCGGTAGCGGAATAAGTCGTAAACGGTAAGTGATAGAAAAAAAAATATTGAACCAAAAAGATAGGAAATTTATTTATCTACAAAAAAGGTTATTACCATATAAAAGGCCTCAAGTACACGGTTACGAAGATATAGGCCGAAACGGTTTTTGTCAAAATGGCGGCACTTCGCCCGCCTAATTTGTAAGAATTTTGTGCATTTAGGGTCAGTACGTGATACTGAACCTATTTTAAAAAAAGAAATAACATTAGTAATTTAGTGCAGAAGAAAATTCTCTATTACCTGTATTATAATATGTTTTTTTTTACAACAAAAAAAAAAGTAATCTATGTATTATATCAGCTGTGGTATCCATACTACAACCATTAGTTGTTTAGTGTGGAACTAGATGGCGCTGTGTGGAATGTGTGAAGAGATGTGTATGTTTGTAAGGAATAAACTCAAAAACTACTGGACTGATTTTTTTTAAATTCTTTAACCTATAGAAAGTTTCATTATCAGCGAGTAACATAGGCTAATATTGTATAAAAAATTATGTAAGCGAAGTCGCGCGCAACGGCTAGTTATAAATACGTCAGTAGGCAACTATATCCTAATAGCTGTTGCCCGCGACTTCGTTCGCGTTCAAAATGTTATATAACCTAAAGCCTCGATAAATGGACTATCTAATACAAAAATATTTTTTTCAATTCGAACCAGTAGTTCCTGAGATTAGCGCGTACAACCAAACAAACAAACTCTTTAGCTTTATATAATAGTACTAGTGGCCCGCTCCCGGCTTCGCACCGGTGCAAGTTTTTATACAATCCAGCCGATAAATTACCTTACACCGCCATCTGTTAGATTCTTATGGAACTTACAGTTAAAATTATAACAAATAATTGCTGAATTGAGTAAGTATACAACAGATGGCGCTATGTTAACTATGTTATTTAATTTGCAAAAAAAAATATAAAAAAATTAGATAAAAACTATCCTGTCTTTTAAGTTGGGCCAAATTACATATAGTTACCAAGTTTTATCAAAATCGGTCCAGTAGTTTAGGAGTTCATCACGGACAAACAACGTGACACGTAATTTTTATATAGTACTATATATTAAGTAGATCGTCATTTTAGAAAACCATGATAAATTGCAGAAAAAAGTTCCTCTAAATGGCTGTGTTTGCGCATTTCTCATGTGCGAATAATTCACCGAGATGCTAATTGAGAAGGTGGTTTCTGCTGCCACATGAGTTACCAAGTTTAGTACAAAATTTCTCGTCCCATGGGGTTTTCCATTTGCTTCGTTTTCAATATAAAATGTAAATAAACATTGAAACTAAACCACAAACTAACGATGTTTGGACTCACTGAATATTTAACGAAACCATCAAAACTTAAAGGAAGTGGTCCCAACTCGGCCATTCGGACCCAATCCCGGAATCTATTATCTTCGGTTAATTGTTAACAATCAAATTTAACTTGTCGGCGGTTATATTTGTCTTGCAATTAGTTTTGTTGGCCAAACTTAAGTCTTCAAGTTGTTTTGAATATTTGATGACGTTTGGAATCCTGCAGTGAAAAAGTTCAATTCAAAAATGTCCAGAATTTCAAATCTCCGCTTGCTTGTTAGGTCCACCATTTTTTTTAGTAGTGAAATGCCACACTGCGTTTCGTAGTTATTTGAATTGAAAGATTTTTTCAAATCGGTTCAGTACCTAGTTTCGGAACCTATTCATTTCAAACAAACAAACAAATCTTTCCTCTCAATAATATTAGTGTAGATAAAATTGTTCTATATAGTTGAATAGTTGAAACTTTACAATAAAAATTAAGTTTCACAAAATTATAGCACATCAAAATATACCTTTTTGTTCGTCAATTCTGCAAATCCTTTCTCAGAAGCGACCCCGCATTCGATAAAGGTTTTTCCATCGATGAAAAATTCAGGAAAATGACTTGCTATTTCCTCACCTTTTTATGAGGCGAACATTTGGTCATCCCAGTTGTAACCGTGACGTGGCAATATTTTTTATTGACATAATTTTTTTTCTATAAAATACCCCACAAAAGACATTAATATCTTAAATGGTTTTGAGTAATCTATTATACATGTTATAAGTTTTAAAAGAAATTGTCAATTTTTCTTCTACTGATTAGTGATCTGGTATTCAGTAATTTTGATCCAATGCATTTTTTAGAATTTTTCGTATGTTTGTGACATGAATTTTGACATAAATTAAATTATATAAATTTTAGAACATTTGATTTCAATATAAATAAAGAAGCAACTGCTAACTTGGTCATTTAACTTTTTAATAAATTTATCCGTACTAATATTATGTATGGATGTTTGTTACTCTTTCACGCAAAAACTACTGAACCTATCACCATAAAATTTTGCATACACGTTGTCTGGGACACCAGAAAGGACATAGGGTACCTTTAATCGTTCAACGCAGACGAAATCGCGGGCACCAGCTAGTAAAATGACAAATTTACGTAGCCATTGTCGGGTAGGGTCATAGCTGTATTAGGAGGGTAAAAAAAAAGTTAAATCATAAGCTTATTTATGTCACGTCTTCCCAGATTCCCTGCCATCAATATTCGGTAAGGATCCGTCTCGTGTGATAGGAGAAGTCATTAAAAATTTAACCCTTCCAATGCACGGGCGATCATTTACCCTATCTGAGTAAAGGGTCTCCGCGTCCGCCCAGAAAATGTGACCCATGTTAGTGTCAAGCCCTAAATTCAGATAATCCGGATATCGACAAGCGTTCAACCGGTTAACGGCTTTAACTTTCAACGTGGTGTGTTTCCGCTAATTTCGCTTGTAACCGCATGTTTTTTTTTATTATTTATTCTTAAAGCAGTCAATCCATTAGATGGGTGGTCGTCTAAGGGTACTGTCACACTGCATGAGTTTTGCGTCCGGCGGTCCAGCCAAATCGTGTAGCCTGAGCGTGGAACAGTGTTTTAATTTATTTACTAGCTGGCCAGGCGAACTTCGTACCGCCCAACTGTCAATAAATCGCTGCTTAAAAACTAAAGGGCCATAAAACAAAAAAAAAAAAAAACAAAAATGTTTTATTGCAAAAATACAATCACAATCCTTCATATTATTGATGTTATTTTATATTTTGTATATTTTGATCATTTTTTATATATTCAAAGGTAACTTATATGCTTATATCTCTTCTAGTATTCAGTTTATTATAAAAGTACTTAAAACATTTAATGCTACTTAAAAAAACCCTTCTAACGATGTATAATAACATCGCAGAAAAAAGCTCTCCTGTAAAAAGTGTAATTTTGATTTGTGGCTCTTTAGTTTTTTAAACAGCGAAATGTCGTGTTACCTTTTAGATAAACTTAATTTAGGATTTTATGAACTGAACTGAAAATTTGACAGTTTCTGCTATATGATAGATTTGTATTTTCTAATGACAGTGAAAAAGACTGATTGACGTTAAATGTTTGCCAGCTGGGGACAGAGTGGTTTGTATTGGAAAAGAAAATTGTAGTTTTTAATTTTTTTTTACGTTTTTTTTCTCCACAAGAACTTTCCCTGATTATCCCTCTATCCACGAGTGAAGACAGAATTAAAATCGGTCCAGCCGTTCTCGAGTTTTGCCCTTAGCAACACATTTAGAGATACATTTTTATTTATATAGATTTATGAATTTATTTATTTAACAGCTAGGCTTACAGCATGTAACATTTCACAAATCAATATTAATAATAAATCTGTAGGGGTCGGTGATGGAGTAATTTACTTTGTTTTCAGAAATATCGTGTTTATAGGCTCTATACATGATACTGAAACTAAATTGACGATTTTTAGAAATTTTTTCTGTATGTATGTATGTATGTATGTATGTATGTATGTATGTATGTATGTATGTATGTATGTATGTATGTATGTATGTATGTATGTATGTATGTATGTATGTATGTATGTATGTATGTATGTATGTATGTATGTATGTATGTATGTATGTATGTATGTATGTATGTATGTATGTATGTATGTATGTATGTATGTATGTATGTATGTATGTATGTATGTATGTATGTATGTATGTATGTATGTATGTATGTATGTATGTATGTATGTATGTATGTATGTATGTATGTATGTATGTATGTATGTATGTATGTATGTATGTATGTATGTATGTATGTATGTATGTATGTATGTATGTATGTATGTATGTATGTATGTATGTATGTATGTATGTATGTATGTATGTATGTATGTATGTATGTATGTATGTATGTATGTATGTATGTATGTATGTATGTATGTATGTATGTATGTATGTATGTATGTATGTATGTATGTATGTATGTATGTATGTATGTATGTATGTATGTATGTATGTATGTATGTATGTATGTATGTATGTATGTATGTATGTATGTATGTATGTATGTATGTATGTATGTATGTATGTATGTATGTTCCTCCATAACTCTTAAACGAATCAACTGATTTTCATGAAACTTGGTAGATAAAGATTTAGACGTACGGGACACAGGATAGGCTACTTTTACTTTTTCAACGCGGACGAAGTCGCGGGTGCCAACTAGTACTTATATAAAAAATAAGTTGTATTCAGTTCAGAACTTTTCATAGTTGGCTCTGGTCAAGTTCTGGAAAGTAGTGGCAGGGCACACTGCGTTTCATGAAATTTGTTCCATAGTGGTTTCTATTTTTTTCAAGCTACAGATTATTGTTCTATTTTCAAATATTATTCAATAACTAGCTGGCGCCCGCGACTTTGTCCGCGTTAAAAAAGAAAAAAGTAGCCTATCCTGTGTCCCGTAAGTCTAAATGTTTATCTACAAAGTTTCATGAAAATCAGTTGATTCTTTTAAGAGTTATGGAGGAACATACATACATACATACATACAGAAAAAAATTCTAAAAATGGTCAATTTAGTTTCAGTATCATGTATAGAGCCTATAAACACGATATCTCTGAAAACAAAGTAAATTACTCCATGACCGATCCTTACAGATTTATTATTAGTATTAGTATTGATGATATGTTTTATTTATATTTATTAGCGCCTGTTTCACAAAAGTCAAGTAGGCCAAACTGTCATGTAAAGTCACCGGTAACCGGGGATAATGGAGCTGATATACCTTTGTTTGTACGGTAAACGTCCCAAACATTAAATAGAAAATAATTTAAAAAAATCGGTTATCGAATGATGCAGTATGAGTGCATAATTCAATATAACAGAAAATTATTTCTAAAAGTAACTAATCAACACTTTACTTGTAGTTTGTGAAAGAGGCCCTTAGACTATTTATTTACCGTTCGTAAGGAGTACACTCCAGTTGTCTGTCGGAACCATCGAAATACTACAATGGAATTTGCATCACAAGTGCCAAAGGGGAACATAAAAAGAACGCCTTTGACAGAATCATGGCGGACTCTTGCCTTCACGCGTCAATGGTAAAAGGTAGTAACGATCAACTTCTACTATTTCATTTTAAACTCTAATAGGTTGACGTAAAGTCACATTTTCTTTATATTACGTACTTATTATTTTGTTTGTTTTGTTATAAATGACAGTTCATGCTCTACGCATATGTCACATTTAAATGTTCCATAAAATTCGTTGTGTTTTGTATGGCACGCGTGTTCCATGTTGTAGTAATTTGATGGTCGGAACTGACACACATACTTTTTAATATTATTATGAACTTGAATAAGTCTAAAACACTCAAAAATATTTATATGAAACTTTGAAAAGTACTGTTTTCGCGTTGAAAATACCCGCTTGAGCTTTTTGTTTGGCGCATTTTGAAAGTTTTAATTACGTTTACCGGCCCCTTGTTTACAATACGGATTTTGACTGTTATCTGGTGAAAGGGTGCCGGTTAATTATAGATGTTGTTACTATATAATTAATTTTGTTTTTGTTGCCAAAAATTGCTAGTAAAAATTACGAGTAATTTATTAAATAAACATTTTTATTAAACGTTTGTTTAATAAAAAGTTTCTTTGTAGATAAAACAAGGAATTTGAAGGACCAATTTATTGTTCTAACGCTGAAGTTAAAAGTGTATGAGATGTATGTATGAAATACACCACTAGCACGAACAAAAAACTTACAATAACCCTACCTATAGGTATTATAACACAAGGTATTTTTAAGGCATATAACTCGTACACAAACAAACTACAAACTAGAAATTGAGATGAAACAATAAATAGCTGAAAACAAGACCATAATTAAAGATTAATAAATTTATATATAATCGTATCTAAATAACAAGAATAAAATAAAACAATAACTAATTAACTAAATCATTGTCAGGGAACTTGAAATTTTGCATATACATTGTCAGGGATACAAGAAAGGACATAGGGGGTACCCTATGTCCTTTGTCATGAAAGGTATTTTATCCAAAAAAGTACTGTATTCAAGGGATCATCTAAAATTAAAGATTTCAGCTGTTATATTTGTTTTTCAACGCGAATGAAGTCGCGGGCACAAGCTAGTGGTTTATAATTATACATCGCTCCTTTTTACTCATCAATCAATCAATACTAATAATAAATCTGTTTCGGGTTGGTCATGGAGTAAGTTACTTTGTTTTCAGAGATATCGTGTTTATAGGCTCTATACATTATACTGAAACTAAATTGACCATTTTTAGAATTTTTTTCTGTATGTATGTATGTAATAAGTATGTATGTTCCTCCATAAATCTTAAACGAATCACCGGATTTTCATGAAACTTGGTAGATAAATATTTAGACGTATGGGACACAGGATAGGCTACTTTTTTCTTTTTCAACGCGGACGAAGTCGCGGGCGTCAGTTAGTATTCAATATACCTACTAATAATAAATCTGTAAAGGTTGGTCATGGAGCAAGTTACTTTTTTTTTCAGATATCGTGTTTATAGGCTCTATACATGATACTGAAACTAATGTATGTATGTATGTTCATGAAACTTGGTATATAAACATTTAGACGAAGAGGACACAGGATATGCTACTTTTTTTCTTTTTCAACGCGAACGAAGTCACGGGAGCCTGCTAGTAAAATAATATAACTTTAAGCGCCTCTTTCACGAACGTCAAGTAGGCCAAACTGTCATTTAAAGTCATCACCTGTCACCAGGAATAATTTAGCTGATATACCTTTGTTTGTACGGTAAACGTCCCAAACATTAAATAGAAAATAAAAAAAAATTGGCTATCGAATGATGCAGTAAACCGAGTGCATAATTCAATAAAACAGAAAAATATTTTTAAAAGTTACTAATCAACAAATTACTTGTAGTTTGTGAAAGAGGCCCTTAAACGAATTAACTGATTTTCATGAAACTTGAATATAATTTAGACGTACGGGACACAGGATAGGCTACTTTTTTTTTCTTTTTCAACGCGGACGAAGTCGCGGGCGCCAGCTAGTAAAATAATATAACTTTTATAAAAATAGTAACCAGAGCAGACCATTTACTGACCAAGCATTTAAAAAAGCGTCATTAACTAATTTATTATAGTACTTAGCGCTTCAAGACTTCAGCGTCTAACGACACTTAGTAATTACGCGTTTTCTTTTCATTTAACACCAAAGAGCTTTAATGAGATGTGGAGATGTCGTCTTAAGGGTCTTTAAAACTTTTTGCTTCTGACTTACTAAGTTTCTACTTTTTTTGATTTTGATTATGATTTTTTATTTTTTATTTTATTGTCAGGTGGCTCAGACTTTAAGAAGTTTTAGAACTTCTTAATGAACAATGAAATAGTATTGATTATATCGCACCTTCGGAAAGACAAGGGCATAAGTGCACTTTTTATAATTTTACAGGAGAGCCATTTAAAGTAATTTTTTTTGCATTCAATATCGTATTCTTCTGCTTATATTGCTTTTAAACAATTTTACATCAAATAAGCCCCATAGTGTAAATATTTTTTAATTTAATAATGTTTTTAAGACATTTCTGCATATATTTTAAGTTTACTCATTTAAAAAAAAATTGTAAGTTATGCCCTTGTCTTACCGAAGGTGATAATAGACGTATGATGACTTAGGAAAAGAAAGAAGATTTTTTTAAAAAAATCAACTCCGTACGAAGCCGGGGGCGGGTCGTTAGTTCAAAATAAATTTTAAAACTCAAGCAGAGAACCTTTGAAGCATCGTACTAATATTTTGGTTGTCATCAATACTAATAATAAATCTGTAAGTGTAGGTATTGTACGTATGTATGTTCCTCCATAACGCTTAAATGAATTAACTAATTTTCATGAAACTTGATAGATAAACATTTAAACGTACAGGACACAGGATAGGCTACTTTTCTCTTTTTCAACGCGAACGAAGTCGCGGGCGCCGGCTAGTAATAAATAAAAATGCAAGGAATAGTTAACCGTACGATTCTCGGTCCCAACTATTGTACATTCACAAACAAAAGTGCTAAAATAATGCCTACAAATGAAATTCCGTCGCTCGCAAACGACGTCCCCGGTTCTCGAATGGAGCGGCCGCCTCGCGTTCGCCGCGTCAGCGTTCTTTATTCAAAGTGTGTTCGATCGGCGTCCAGATAATTCCAATAAAAACGGATTCCACATATGAAAGCGGTTTTTTTTAAGAGTGCATATAAAGCAAACACAATTTGTAATTTCACCCGCGTGGCCCCTTGGACATGGCAGTGACACAAAATACGTAGAACTACGCACAACATGCGACGGAAGATTTATTAAGCGCATCTCGCTCAATAAAAATGTTATGTGCCAAAAGAATTAAATATTAATTATTCATAAACTACAATGTCAAATGAAAAATTGTTACATACAGCCTTACTTAGATAATCTGTGAAGTGAGATTACTGATACACTTTTAGCTTTGTAATGTGTGTCATTTAAAAAAAAAAAAAACAAAAATCGATGGAAATGAGAGTTCATTTGGTGATTTTTTTCTATCGAGAAATTTTCATTATATTATGTTTTCTGTCCGAGTCTTCACTTTCATTTATAATGTATTTATCTATTTTGAAAAAATTTTTAAATTGGAATTTGTTTACTTGATAAAATTCAAATCTAGGATTGGCTATTTCTCTTTATACGCGCTCTTAAAGGAATCTATAATTTCGGCGAAAATCTTATGATGATGGCTTTATGATGCGTCACATTGGATTAACAATGTAATTAGAATCACGTTTATATTTTAAAACGAAGTTTTATTACAATAGTGCTAAATAATAGTTAACATTGTAAAACTTAAATAGGAAGAAAAAAAATAAGAATTGGAAATAATAATATTAGATTTTATATAGGACTAGCTACACGCTCCCGGCTTCGCCCGGATTCAAAATAAAAACAATCCTATCTTTTAAGTTGGACCAAATTACATGTAGTTACGAAGTTTTATCAAAATCGGTCCAGTAGTTTAGGAGTTCATTGGCGTCAAACATATGACACGAAATTTTTGTATATTATATAGAGACTAGCTGTTGCCCGCGACTTCGCCCGCGTTAAAAGTAAGGGATGTGTAGCGCCTGACTAAATGTGTAAAGCAATATAACACCTGACATCTTTGCTGTTATAAAATTTTCAGGGGTTGTATCTTTATTTTTAGTAGATAGCTGGTGCCCGCGACTTCGTCCGCGTTGAAATTATATACTAAAACCTTCCACTTGAATCACTCTATCTATTAAAAAAAACCGCATCAAAATCCGTTGCGTAGTTTTAAAGATCTAAGCATACATAGATACAGACAGACGGGAAGCGTCTTTGTTTTATACTATGTAGTGATAGTGATAGTTGCTGTCGCTATCGGATGGATGCTTATTATATGTCTGTGGAACGCAATGTACACTGTTACAATTTTCATAATTACTCGTTTTGAGTTAAGACACAATATCCAAAGAAACGTGACAATCCTGTGCCTCATTTTCACCTTTAAATTATGCAAGGGGGCACCCTCTTGAGATGTTTTATTAGCAAAATGACCGCTCGTGTTGGAAAAGCTCACAGATAAATCTTTCGTAATCAGTGCCTCTTGGAATCAAGGGTTTCACGGATGTCATCCAAATTGCTACCATTACGGACGTAACGAACTCGTCTGGGACGTACGCGGATAGTTTCATAATGGAAGTGGCGGTAGATTGCGACAAAAAGTTTGCCGAGTCGTTGTTGGGAATACAATTTACACTGCCAATAAAAATAAACAATTGGAACAAGTTTCTGTTCCTGATGATATTTGCAAAAATATTGGAAAAATTTTTATATATATTTAATTTATCCCTCAGAAATCTGAAATGCGAAACGCACTATACCCTGCCACTACTTAAATTCGGCTTTTTTATTTATTAGCTTACATATCGCACCTTCGGTAAGAATAGGGCATAAATTATTTTTTTTAAATAAGCTAAACTTAAATATATGAAGAAATGCCTTAAAAACATTATAAAATTATAAAATATTTACAAAAACTATGGCGCTTATTTGATGAAGAATTGTTTAAAAGCAATATAAGCAGAAGAATACGATATTGAATGCAAAAAAAATAACTTTAAATGGCTCTCCTGTAAATTTACAAAAAGTGCAGTTATGCCCTTGTCTTACCGAAGATGCGATATGATTGTACACCGACAATACTTTTTTTTTTATTTAGGAAAACAAACAATTACGCCATATATAGTATAGTAAAATTTAAAAAAGATTAACATACATAAGTAAAGGTAACAGTGCAATCAACATCAACTGGTACATGTACGTGTTTTTAATCCACCCCTTCCAGTAGAATGGAGTGAAAGGGCCGTTCTTATGGAAATCAGGTCACGCGCTCCTCTAATGACTTTCTCATTAAACGATCTTAAGGGTTCCATCACTTGTGACTACGATTGTACCTGCCACTAATTCTCACTAATTGTTGTTTGTTTTTTTAACAAATCACATTTTCGACGTGTGCCTGACTGAAAGTAATAATTAATCAACAATACTAATAATAAATCTGTAAGAGTTGGTCATGGAGTAATTTACTTTGTTTTCAGAGATATCGTATTTATAGGCTCTATACATGATACTGAAACTAAATTGAAAATTTTTACAATTTTTTTTCTGGATGTATGTATGTATGTTCCTTTATAACTCTTAAACGAGTTAACTGATTTTCATGAAACTTTGTAGATAAACATTTAGACGTACAGGACACAGGATAGGCTACTTTTTTCCTTTTCAACGCGGACGAAGTCGCGAGCGCCAGCTAGTTATATTAATAAATGGGTGACATTTGATTATTTTTTCATTATGCTAAGGTCCTTAGACTGACTAACGGTTGACTTGACGGTAGGTAGCTATTGTCACCCACAATACAATTGTTGACGATACGTTTGGTCTAGTGCTTAGTAATCCTAGCTGTTAACCAAACGGTCGCGGGTTCGAATCCCGCTAGGGGCAAATGTTTACCTATGTGTTAAAATTTACCTTTGTACTTGAGTCATGGATGTTTTGTATTTATAATAAGTATGTAATGTATTTACAAAAATAATCTATGATTATATCAACTGTCTGGTATTCTAAATACAAGAATTAGTTGCTTAGGTGGAACTAGATGGTGTTGTGTGGAATGTGTGAATATATTATTATTAAAAAAAATAACACCACAGGTGCTGCAACTGCGCTGCCGATTATGGCCGGACTAATGATAATGGACTAGGACAACATCACACATGCTGCTATTTCACTGTGGTCTTCTGTTAAAGAGTAGTTACTGCCAATAGACCAGTTGCCCAAATGACTGCGAAACGCAGTGGCGCTGCAATTACTTTCCAGTACCTTCAGTATGAGCTTGTTCAGATGAGGCGAAATACGCGCGAGACTATTCTTGATTGCGTTCACAAAGTGCGAAACACGCGCGAGTGACATGGGCCGGCTTCTAATAAAATAATGTAATCTGGACGTGTACTCGCCCTTGCGTTCACGCGATTACTGAACGCAACAAGGAGCTCAGAGTATTTAGACTCGCGCGCACTACGCGCGAGCAACGCGCGAGTCGAGATTCCGGCGAATGACATGCATATCACTGATACGCACGAGGGAAATGCGAAGAATTTCCCTCGTGCGTATCATGTGAACGCGATAATTGATCGCCGTGTATCTCGCTTACGCGCGAGTTAATACGCGCGTATATCCTCGCGCGTAATTCGCCTCATCTGAACTAGCTCTAAGGAGTTTACAATGACCGCACTCGCTAGCGAGAGCGTAAAACATTTATATGAAAACTGTCAACTGTCAATGTAAAATTTACAATTTTCCATATAAATATTTTAAGTTCTCGCTAGCGAGTGCGGTCATTATAACTCATTGTGAAGGTACAGATCCAAACTAGAGTCAACTTAGAAAAGTTCATAATGAACCACTCATCCAGTTCGTAATTTTTTTAAATTAATTTTAATTTTTCAAATACTTTTACAAAATGCGAGTTCATTACGGTAAGTAAGTGTTGCGGGTAAATATATTAAAAAATTTATCACTCATTTCACACCAGTTTGCAACCGAGAGCCAACGTTTACATTACGCCAAAACTTTTATCAGTTCAAACGTATCTCGACAGTTCATTATATATTTAATGCATTAATCATTCGAAAATTTTGAAATAATATCTCTTGCACAGATCTGTTAACATTTGGATAAGGCATTGGATGTATTTAATACCACAGATACCAAATTTTCTAGTTTGTATCTATCTATTATACTTATAGTTTGTAAGAGATAGTTATTCTTTCATAAAAAACTTAAAATAGGTGAAATTTAAATATGTTGTTATTGTCTTGTGCTAAGATGTAAGATTTTTTTCTTCTTATTATAAAGTTATATTTGTCAAGGATTTATTAACTAAATTGATTCCTGGACAAAGAACTATATTTTTTTAGGAATTATTTGATATATTAATTTAATAATTATATTGTATTAATTTTGGCACTACTGAAAATTCTTATAAAAACCGACTGACCTTGTTTATTTCGACGAGGCCTGAAGAGGCTTTTGAAATGTTTGTAACTTGAATAAGTATATAATTATAATATAATATTTTGTATTAATATAAAAAAAATTAAAAAGAACAATTATTTCTTTTACACAGCACACAATTGAAATAATACTGAATATTTTTATTTATTTTAGAATATCTGTATTATTGAAATAATACAAAAAATTCAAAAATATTCAAAAATATAGAACGTGACTGTAACGCATAACATAACGCATTCGTGTGACAATTTTGATTTTACTTCCATAAATTTTCATACCGCTCATACCACTAAAAATGCAAATCGATTCTTAAGAAGAAAATGCCAATAATATATAGATCTTTAAAAAAATAAGCCTAAAAAGCTTATCCAATCACAGAAACACAGGAATCAATGTTACTAACCTATTTGGTACAGTATTCCGAAACAGAATCACAGGAGTTGGCGAAAAGTTGGCGAAAGTTGGAAATTTGACTGATGGATGAGAACAGAATACGTAATTTGAAACGTAAAAAGGAATATCCATATTTATAACACTTGAAAGGTATTGCTTTTTAAATATTTAGAGGTTCTCCCGACGAAACAGTTTTTATCAATTTCCAGTTAACCTGTGTTTATTTCGGGTTCTTAAATTGCTTCCCGACTTATTTTGTATTCCGAGCGAAATATTAAATGCTTCAATAATTTTCGTACTTCTCGGAAATTTTACTTTATAAATAGGTATTTAATTTTACTCTAGTAATATAATATGGCAATCACAAACAAAGGAAACTGAACTGGCTCATTGGGAGACAATCACAGGTGTCCTTAAATAACAAACTGCTCATATACAAGACTGTCTTGAAGCCTGTATGGACTTATGTTATAGAGTTGTGGGGTTCTGCTAAAAACTCAAACGTGGAAATACTGCAACGGTATCAAAATAATGTACTTAAAATAATAACAAATGCTCCATGGTTCATCAAAATATCATAACTCAATGAATACCAGAAAGTCAGAACAGTTAGGGAGGAAATAGAACACAGCGCAAAGTACTACAGGAAGCGCGTAGACGGACCCGCCAACAATCTTGCTGTAGGTCTTCGCGAATCCCTACAAAGTAGGAACATGATTTAGGAACATAAGGAACATAAAAAAATCGAAGGCAGTCATGAGGACTGCAGACAGAAGTGAAAACTGAACGTCCAACGCACACACATACAATCAGGTATATGCAATGTGTTGGCGTGATCGCGTATCAACTGTGAGCAGCATGTTGCTGACGCGAACCCATACATTTTCCCTACCCAAAGTCGTATAACGCGGCTATAGAAGTTTTCATTTAAAAAAAAAGGAATCTATGGCAATCGAATCCAGCTCGGATGGGCAGCGGAAGCTCCGAGACATCTTCTCGTCCAAAATTCCTCAGCGTCTCAAAACAAAAGTATTCCACCAATGTGTGTTGCCCTTGATGACATATGACGCTGAAACGTGGTCTCTATGGGCCTCGTAAGAAAACTCAACGTCGCACAACGAGCTATGCAGAGGGTTATGCTCGGGATAACACTAAGAGATCGAATCAGAAATGAGGTGCTCCGTAGACGTACGAAAGTTACCGACATAAACAAGCAAGTTAATAAATATAAATAAATAAATATCTTCACACATTACACACAGCACCATCTAGTTCCACACTAAGCAACTATATAATGCTTGTATTATGGATACCAGACAGTGGATATACTACATATTACTTTATTTTGTAAATATGTACAATATAATGTATATTATAAGTATAAAACATCCATGACACAGGTAAAAAGGTAAAATGTTCACATAAACATTTGCCCCTAGCGGGATTCGAACCCGCGACCGTTTGGTTAACAGCTACGGTTACTAGCCACTAGACCAAACGTGTCGTCAAGTGAAATTAAGTTGAAGTGGCGGTGGGCAGGACATAATAATTCGGATGACCGCTGGCCACTGGGGCTGGAAGGTTGTTGAGTGGAGGCCACACCCACAAGTTGGACAGACGATTTGATAAGGGTCAAGGGTCCACAGTGGATCCAGGCTGCTTCTAACAGGTCCTATTGGCAAGTTATGGGGAAGGCCTATGTACAGCAGTGGACGTCCTGTGGCTGAGATGATGAATCTTGCATTATTTGCATGTTATTTATTATAATTATATTATATACTAGCTATATAATTATAATTATTATATAGTATACTAGCGTTAAAAAGAAAGAAGTAGCCTATCCTGTGTCCTGTACATCTAAATGTTTATCTACCAAATTTCATGAAAATCAGTTAATTCGTTTAAGAATTATAGAGGAACATACATACTTACATACATACATACATACAGAAAAAAAATCTAAAAATGGTCAATTTAGTTTCAGTATCATGTATAGAGGCTATAAACACGATATCTCTGAAAACAAAGTAATTTACTCCATGACCAACCCTTACAGATTTATTATTAGTATTGATATTGCTTTATTATTGCATAACAATGAAAAAATAAACTCTTGCAGGGTATAGCAGCACTCCCCTTGGTGTTGCTCGTGTCCTTAGGCGGCGGTAACCACCTACCATCAAGTGAGCCGCCAGCCTGTCTGCCACCTCTTTATTAAAAAAAAAAAAATTAAAAAAAAAACTATGACAGCTTAGTTGCCGTATGGTCAGCTGCCAATACTACCCTAATCTCGGTGAAGCATACTTTCAATTTTATTTGTGGTTTAGAAATAATGATCAACTACTCTAACTATAAAGTTAGAAATATGGTGAAGATTCCTACATATTAATATGTAGGTACACTAGTCTTCCTATAGTCTTATCTATAATCTACCACCTACCATCAATCTGTTTAACAACTTTTACAAAAAAAAGTTGTTTGTTTTTGTTCGTCCTTTAAATTTTTGGAGAGAAATTTAAAAACAAAAGTACATAATCACGTTTGTCATGTAAACTACAAATTAATTTTGTTTGCGAGCACTAAAGTGAAATGCAAATGAATTTCAGACCAAAAATAAAAAAGACTCAATTTTAAGCTACTATTTTAGCATAAGACTAATTATAATTGCACAAATTAAGCTTAAACATTAATAATAATTAATTAACTAAAAAAAAGTTAAAATACAACGCTAAGTTGAAATGAAATAGCACAAATGTAGGGTACATTTATCAAAATAAGGGCACAGTCACATTGTAAGATTTATTACCATTTAATTAAAATAATTTGTTGACTCTTATTATGTTTATTTATTAAAAAGGTCTTACTAATATTATAAATGCGAAAGTTTGTATGGATGTATTGCAATGAAATTTTACAATAATATTGCTTATACATCAGAATAAGACATAGGCTATATAAGACATAAAACGCGGACGAAGTCGCGGACACTAGCTAGTGAATTTACCCTATGTCCTCTCTGGTGTCCCAGACAACGTGTATGCAAAATTTCATGGTGATCGGTTCAATAGTTTTTGGCTAGACTGATTTTTTTTTTAATTCCGAAAGGGAATTCCAAAAGGGGAACAAAAGGAGACCACGGCTGAAGTATCCCATAGTGGACCACCTGGACCCTAAAAGTATCTAAAAGTAAAAGTATCCCCCCTTATCTAGTACTAGCTGGCGCCCGCGACTTCGTCTGCGTTGAAAAAGAAAAAAGTAGCCTATCCTGTGTCCTGTAAGTCTAAATATTTATCTACCAAGTTTCATGAAAATCAGTTAATTCGTTTAAGAGTTATGTAGGAACATACATATATACACATACAGAAAAAAATTCTAAAAATGGTCAATTTAGTTTCAGTATCGTGTATGGAGCCTATAAACACGATATCTGAAAACAAAGTAACTTACTCCATGACCAACCCTTACAGATTTATTATTGGTATTGATTGAGTATTGATGGACGCTTGATGATGGATGGTAATATTGCTAGCAGCAATAAGTTCAAATTCTTTAAAAGTGTAAATTGTTTATTTTTAACTCATTTTGGAATATTTTGGAATGATTTTTGATAATATTTCTTACAAACCTGCCATTCTATATCCTATAGTTGAAAATTTTGAAAAATCACTCGCTCACAATGTGACCATACCTCGTCCACGCGTCGGACAACTCTTGTTAACTTTTCAATTAATCTTATCTCTCAACTGAAACGTGGTTCAAATAAATTTCGGGGGATTACATCTCCCACCATTTTTGATGGATATAGTAGCGCCTTATTTTCGTTGCTATTATTTCTCTTTCTTAAAAATAATTTCATTATTTAGGTTTCTCTTAATACATTACACAACTTCATAGAGGTCGAGACAGCTTAAGGGTATTTTTTTATGGTTGCGTCAATAATGTTGAAAATTCGTCTAGTTTTAAGCTCTCACTGACTCTTATTGCAGATTCTTACACGTGTGAATAGAGAAGAGTTCAAATTTGGAACGACAAATGAATACTGACGTAATTATACTGTTTTATCAAATTAGGTATAATATGTAAATATTGTAGTAACCAACAAGATTTTTGTAATAAAGTTATTTATTTTATTTAAATTTATTTTTAGCGTTTTTTAACATTTTGAAATAAAATTTCAGATTTTAAAATCTGAAGTAAGTCAAACTACTTAAATTCAAAAATTCAAAAAATTCCAAAAATGTTTTTATTGCAACAATATAATCACAATCCTTCATATTGTTCGATTCAATTTCAGTTTCGAGAAAACTGCTTTTTTGACATGTCGAGTGGAGCACTACCTCAACGCTTCGCTTATGAGGCGTGCAATATGTGCTTATCAATACTAATAATAAATCTGTAAGGTTCGGTCATGGAGTAATTTACTTTGTTTTCAGAGATATCGTGTTTATAGGCTCTATACATGATACTGAAACTAAATTGACCATTTTTACGATTTTTTTCTGTAAGTATGTATGTATGTTCCTCTATAACTCTTAAACGAATAAACTGATTTTCACGAACCTTGTAGATAAACATTTAGACGTACAGGCCACAGGATAGGCTACTTTTTATCTTTTTCAACGCGGACGAAGTCGCGGGCGCTAGCTAGTTTTATATACATATATTTCTTCTGTGCGTGTGTATGTCACTGAACTCTTCCTAAACGGCTGGACCGATTTTAATTCTGTCTTCACTTATGGATAGAGGGATAATCAGGAATGGTCGCAAACGAAGTCGCGGGCACTCACTAGTATTATATAAATGTAAACTGTTAAACATTACTTTATTACGCTGATAACGCGTATTTACTGAAATCATAAGCAGAAATAAAAGTATAAATACAAAAGTTAATCCCAAGTAATCTCTAGGTTTTTAATCAGACAATTCTTTTTATGACGGCCTCTTTTTTCATCCCATCAACTAGTTCATGACGTTGAAAACAATGTAAAGGCTGACATATAATAATTATGCGTGAACAATAAACCATCGTTGTGTTACGCAATAAAGAGTCCCTCATTCATAACACAGTATAGGAATACGCAGTATCTAAACTTAATTTTTAAAGTAGAACGAACGAACGGACTTTTTCCGTCCGTTGCGAGCAACAGAAGTAATAAAGTTAAAAATCTTGACATTAAGACGTTTCGAGTGTCTTTGATCGACGAAACATTATGACAACACGTTTGGTCTAGTGGCTAGTAACCCTAGCTGTTAACCAAACGGTCTCGGGTTCGAATCCCGCTAGGGGCAAATGTTTGTGTGTTAACATTTACCTTTTTACCTAGTCATGGATGTTTGTATTTATAAAAAAGTAACCTATGTATAATATCAACTGTCTGGTATCCATAATACAAGCATTAGTTGCTTAGTATGGAACTAGTTGGTGCTGTGTGGAATGTGTGAAGATATTATTATTATTAATTTAGGCCACGCCCCTATTTCATGTTTTTTAACAATGTTTTTTTAAAAAGCTGGCGCAGCGGACTCGCTATTAGTGCTAAACGATAAGAATGGTAAAATACAAAAATATGCGTTTTATATCAATCATCATCAATCAATCAATATCATCAATCATCATCAATACTAATAATAAATCTGTAAGGGAAGGTCATGGAGTAAGTTACTTTGCTTTCAGAGATATCGTGTTTATAGGCTCTATACATGATACGAGTACTGAAACTAAATTGACCATTTTTAGAATTTTTTTCTGTATGTATGTTCCTCCATAACTCTTAAACGAATTAACTAATTTACATGAAACTTGGTACATAAACATTTGGACGTACTGGACACAGGATAGGCTACTTTTATCTTTTTCAACGCGGACGAAGTCGCGAGCGCCAGCTAGTTACTTAAGTATATATCGTTTAACTTATTATGAAGTGTTGTTCTATTTGTTTTCCTACTGGGTTTTCGTGTGTACTCGTAAAGAGATTCAGCCGGTCGTTTCGACTCGGATCACGTGCGGGCCATGAGCATCTCTACGACGCCATATTGTATGAATATTCAGTTTCATGATATACGCGACGACTTTTAATTAAGCACATCGACGTTTCCGCTGCAGATGTCAATAAATATTGATATCGTTATTGCCAACATAAACATTACTAGCAGTTGTATGTAACTTAATAAAATGTGGCCTACTGGCTGGTGCCCGCGACTTTGTCCGCGTTGAAAAAGAAAATATATGAGTAATTACGCCTGGCATAGTTAATCGTTATCGCTGTGACGACGGTGGCGCCACCACGCGACAGTGGCTAATACTTATACTAATACTATTAGGACTAGCTACACGCTCGCGGCTCCACCCGGGTTCAAAATAAAAATTATCTTATCTTTTAAGTTGGACCAAATTACACGTAGTTACGAAGTTTTATCAAAATCGGTCCAGTAGTTTAGGAGTTCATTGGCGTCAAACATGTGACACGAAATTTTTGTATATTATACTCGTATATGTGTCGTTCATTGTAAAAGTGGTGTAACTCCCTATTTTTAAAAACATCTTTTCTTGCCTAATGGCAAAGATTTAAATCGAAAGATGCGGCGTAATCTCCTCGCGCCATACTAAAAACACACCGAAAATTCTTAACAATGGGTTGGGCGCAGGCGCTCAACCCAACTACAGTTGCTCGCCAGCTACAGTGAGTGACGGTCGCTTGTTGAGAGCGTCGCTATCGTCACAGTCACGTTTGAAGTAAGGAATGTGTTGTCTGTGTTTAAAAGTGTGTTTAGACAAAGGTATATGTATTTTATACTTTTGTCTTTAGTATAATGTATGTCGTATTTTGTAACACACTTTCGCTAGTAATGCCGCATCTCTCGATTTATATCTTTGCCTAATGGTATCACATTTAGTCATATCTTTCAATATAAAAGTGATGTAACTCCAATTGTTACATTAAAATCCCATAGATGAAAACAATGAATGAATGCTTATATTTTTTTTCCTACACTATAATTCGCAAAAAGCTCGTTATTCTAAAATTCAGTTACAAGGAGATAATTCACTTTTACAATGAACGACATATATAAAGACTAGCTGGTGCCCGCGACTTCGCCCGCGTTAAAAGTAAGGGATGTGTAGCGCCTGACTAAATGTGTAAAGCAATATAACGCCTGACATCTTTGCTGTTATAAAATTTTCAGGGGTTCTATCTTTATTTCTAGTAGATAGCTGGTGCCCGCGACTTCGCCCGCGTTGAAATTATATACTAAAACCTTCCTCTTCAGTCACTCTATCTATTAAAAAAAATCGCATCAAAATCCGTTGCGTAGTTTTAAAGGTCTAAGCATACATAGGGACAGACAGTTTTATACTATGGATGAAAATTGTTTTCTGGATGAAAGGTAATCCTATCCCTTGCAACGTAAGTATATGCAAAATTTCATGATGATCGGTTGAGTATATAAGGCGTGAAGACAGACATACAGTCAGAGTTACTTTCAAATTTATAATATTAGTATGGATGTTACTAGCTGGTAATTTTGTTTCCTATAGGACCTATAGTATAGGTGAAAGAATTTTTAAAATCGGACCGGTACTTTTTGAATTCGTTACAAACAAAAATACAAGCATTTTCTCTTCATAATATTAGTAGGAGAAGACAATAAGAATAAATTAATATACCACTGGTTCCAAGAGCTGTTCCTTCAAAGAAGAATCTTTGATTAACAAATAAATTGTGAAGAAAAACAAATCATTTCTACGAATTTTTGTTAACAAGATAATTGGCTATGTTCTGTAGAATAAGTTAAATAAGTGAGCTCATTTCGTACTTATTTTAGTACCAACAACATTGACCTTTAAAAAAAGAATTACTTATTTCTTGGAGTCTGAAACAAGGAGCAGCGAGTTTTATTGGATTATTGTCTTATTTTGACCTGTTATTACGAAGTTAGTCTAGTAAAGTTAAGTAAAATCGTTGCAAGCGCTTATTTTGAAAGCTATACAATTATTTATAAGAATAACAATTAGTATCAATAAAATTCAATCCAACCAGACCGCCCATGTCCACAGTTAAGTTTCTCATTCTATTCAACATGTTCGAGACTACTTCAAACTACTGGCAACTTTTGTGAGTTCAAATGTCTCGAACATAACATTGCCCAACTTATGTACACGTGATAAAGAACTTGCAGTAGGGAATCTCTCAAATATATGTTAAATAATTGGCTTAATCAAATAACAGCATGTGTGCTATTGTTTTTCGGTGAGTAAGGGATGCCAGAGTCCTTTCCCCAGGCAGAGGTGGCATATAGAGGTGGCAGACAGGCTGGCGGCTCACTTGATGGTGGGTGGTTACCGCCGCCTAAGCAAGCAACACCAAGGGGAGTGCTAGTGCGCTGACTACCCTGTAGGAGTTTATTTACAGCTCGCTTGAAGAAGCCCATATTGTAGCTAGGTGAGAACACCTCAGGAGGGAGATTGTTAAAAAGTTCGCGCATCCGCGGGATAAAGTTTCTACTCAACTGGACCGTGCGTAGTGGCACCTTGTCCAAGTAATGCGAATTGACGAGCCCGTTGGATGAGTGGCAAGGGTGCTTGCCTAACGTCTCAGGGGTCCCGGGTTCGATTCCCGGCGGGGTCAACTTTGGAAATTTTAATATAATTTTCAAAATTAACTCTGGTCTGGATTTGAAAAGTAGTGGTAGGGAACACTGCGTTTCGCAATCATTTGGGCTGCCCGTCTGTCGGCAGTAACCACCACCTTACAGAATACCACCGTGAAATAACAGCATATGTGCTGTTGTGTTTCGGCGAGTGAGTAAGGGTGCCAGAGCCCATTACCCCATCCCTCCCTTATCCCCTTATCCTTAATCCTTCTATGATCGGCAGCGCACTTGTAGCACTTATGGCGTTGCTTGTGTTATAGGCGACCGTCAGCCTGTCTGTCGACCTTAACATAAAAAATAAAAAATAAAAAAAATTAACTCCACATCCATGACGCGCAGTACGGTGGTAAAAACTTGGGGTAGGCATTAGTTGGAACTCACCATTGTACAGCCGGTAGAACACACAAAGAGAGGCTACATCCCTTCTTAAACTAAGGGGTTCTAACCGTTTTTGTGTGAGAATTGAATCGTTAACAATTCGAATAATTCGACTTTGCAAGGCGTCAAATGGATCTAGCTGGTATTTTGGAGCGCCAGCCCAGAGATGAGAGCAGTATACCATACCTTCTTTATCCTTTATCCTTGCAAGTCGGCAGCGTACTTGAGCATTTATGACGTTGCTTGTTTTATAGGCGACAGTAGCCACCTGCCATCAAGTGGACTATCAACCTGTCTGTTGACCTTAATGTAATGTATGGGGGGGGGGGGGGGGGGTACTTGGTAAAGATTAGGTATAGGCTAAAAAGCAATTTGTAAATGTTTAGTCTTTAAATAAAGTCATAACCGTCAAGTCTATTGTGCATTATTTATTACCAAATACATCACTTAACATGAAAAAAAATTACTAGTGGAGGTTGTAGGCATAAAAGTGGAAGGTATAAAAAAGGTAAATGTAAGGGACCAAATTAATATAGGGACATATACTTTGGTTACTGTTTTTGTACCTTACACTGTCCCCTCATGTTAAACCATAACCCAGTTTACGACGTGCTATATGACGAACTTAGTGTCAAATTTGGCACTTTGAGTTAGCAACGCAGTTAAACATGAAGGTATTTTGTTAGCAGCTTAATATATCAAGTAATTTAGTAAGGGGAAGGGCACACTGCGTTACACGCAGTCATTTTCGCAGTCCGTCTAGAGACAGTAACCAACCATTAGGTAAATAAAGACCCTGATTAAGTTAGGGGTTGGTGGGTACAACCACTAGCTGGTTGGTGCCACATACTAGTTGGTGCCCGCGACTCCGTTCGCTTTGAAAAAAAGAAACACCTAGCATCTGCATTGCTATTACACTTTTGCCCGGCGTTATTTTTTTATTTTATTTTAGATGATCCCTCGGGAACAGTACTTTTTTTTTGATGAATTTTTCTGGTTGCTGCAAAATTTCATGATTTCACTTTCACATTTATAATATTAGTATGGATAGATTAATTTAGATTCATCTATACTAATCTATAGTAATAATAACATTGTAAAGAGGAAAGACATCTTTGTTTGTTTGTTTGAATTGATTAGGCTCGGAAACTACGGGACCGATTTGAAAAATTCTTTCACTGTTGGGAAGCCATTTTATCAGCGAGTAACATCCTTACTAATAATATTATAAATGTGAATGTGAGTTTGTTTGTTTGTTACGCTTTCACTCAAAAACTACTAAAGCGATCACCATGAAATTTTGCATACACGTTGTCTGGGACACCAGAAAGGACATAGGGTACCTTTATAGCCTACACCAGTTAGTAGGCTATATTTTTAGCTAGTAATACATAATTAATAGTTATTTATGAAGATTAAGCGCCTCTTTCACCAACTACAAGTAAAGTTAGTTACTTTTAGAAATAATTTTCTGTTTTATTGAATTATGCACTGGGTTTACTGCATCATTCGATATGCGATTTTTTTTTATTATTTTCGATTTAATATTTGGGACGTTTATCGTACAAACAAAGGTATATCAGTTAAATTATTCCCGGTACAGGTAACTTTTTAGCCTACTTGACGTTCGTGAAAGTGGGCCTAAGTATACTTAATGCGTATTATACTTACATAAGTTATTTTCAGTTGAACATAGTAAAAATGTTGAATCTCTTATAACCTTAGGAGAGATCCAGTTACGGAAAATAACGCCTTTTGAATACAATTCAGATGCAATAAAGCTCGCAATGCTTTTTAAACGCTGCCGCAAAACGTGATCTGGAAAAGTTCCAACTTTTGACTCGATTTAACCTCCAACGTTAATATTTGCTGCCGTCCAGGGGTATTTTCACAAATGAACTGATTTGATGATCGATTTCAATGCACTCTTAATAGTTATATAGGGAATGGAGGCCAGGATTTTTTTTTACTTTACACATTCCACACAACACTATCTAGTTCCAAAGTAAGCAAATAATGCTTGTATTATGGATACCAAACAATGGATATACTACATAGATTACCTTTTTTTGTTGTAAATACATACATATTATGTCCTGCCCACTGCCACTTCAACTTGACTTCACTTGACGACACGTTTGGTCTAGTGGCTAGTAACCCTAGCTGTTAACCAAACGGTCGCGGGTTCGAATCCCGCTAGGGACAAATTTTTATGTGTTAACATTTTACCTTTTTACTTGAGTCATGGATGTTTGTATTTATAATATATATGTATTTACAAAAAAAAAAAGTATTAAACTGTCGGACACGTAATTTTTATACATGTACTAGCTGGCGCCCGCGACTTCGTCCACGTTGAAAAAGAAAAAAGTAGCCTATCCTGTGTCCTGTACGTCTAAATATTTATCTACCAAGTTTCATGAAAATCATTTAATTCATTATAAATAGTTATAAAGAGAGAAGGTTTATATTATCTGTACGAGTATGTGAACGATTTAAAAAAATCTTTCACCTTTAGAGCAAGTAGCGAATTATCAGCAAGTAACGGAAGTATTCTCTTCAATCATTAATGTAGTACAAATTAATATGATCAAAGTGCAGTAAAAAAAAATGTATCTAAAAATGTTGCCATCACTGTTAAAAGTCACTTTTATAAAGTGCTTACAAAGGGACGTATATAATTAGTCAAAGTAGAGCAAAAATCGGGTCGCACCTGCTTCTGTGCCGCTTCGGGTCGGAACCTTCGATTAATCTAAGTCTACCCTTAAATTTGCATACTTCGATCTCTGCAACCGAGGCTATATATCAAACAAAAAAAGGGACATATTCGGAAATAGATAGTTTTACCATATTAAATTCGTAATATACATAAAAAAAAGAAAATCAAGTCTGGGACATCCATGCAAAAGATAAAAAAATAATTGTGTGTGTCAGCTCCGACACACAACTGGAGTTTAATTCAAACACGCCGAAAAGACAACATTGATCTTTTTTAAATAATATTGTGTAGATGGCGCAATATCTATGAAACTTCAGATTATTCTAAAATATTCAAAAATATAGAACGCAACTATAACGCATAACATAACGCATTCGTGTAACAATTTTGATTTTACTCCCTCATACATAAAATTTGAGACAATGGAAAAGTTTAGGTGATTCACATAGGAAATCACGTAAACTTTTACTTGTTTTATTTCGTTGAAAACCAGTGTTTCGTTACCTTTAAAATCGTGATCTAGGTCAACCGGTATTACATGTTTTTTTTTTATGGAATTCCAAATATAAAATTTTGTTGATTTTATTTTAAGTAATATATATTTTCATTAAGCCGCGTCCTCACTAGGGCCGCACGGCCACATCAGGCCGGCCGCTCGGCCAGGCCTTGTAGTGTGTACGCGTGTAGTGTGTACAAGGCCTGGCCGAGCGGTCGGCCTGATGTGGCCGTGCGGCCCTAGTGAGGACGCGGCTTTAAGTAATATATATATATATATTGTGCTCACGCCTCTATTGGTATATAGATAAAATAAATTGTCTGTAATGTAAAAGTAACTGTTTTTATTAAATGAATATCAAAGTGTATACGGTACTCATAAGTTTTTTATTTTATTTTAGTCTATTTGTACCGGCTAATCTTCGAAACAGCTGGACCGATTTTGACAGCACTTTCACTGGTAGACAGCTTATGTTATTAAAGATAACTTGTCTACTTTTATTTTAGAATAATAAAATAAGAATATTATACAAAAGCAGTGTCCGTCCAGTACCGCGCTTTTCCCACGCCCATACCGCAGTGAAGCGTTTATCTACATAGTATAAGAATACAGTATGTTTTGGTACAAGACCACCAAACTTTATGCATTTATCATTGCCGAGCACTCCGGCTTTGTTTGCTTCTTCATATTTCAGCCAAAATCTGTTACAAAACGTATTACAGTACAGGTGAAGCGCCAGAAATTTACAATGTGAATTTCAATAAGTTTAACAACAAGAAATTTCTAAAGAAAACTTACTTATTTTGAACAACTTTCCTCGACTTTCAAGGCGTCAAATAAGTTGGGACGAGAAAACAATTCGAAACGATATTAAAACAGAAAGAAACAGATCTAATTTGAATTCAATATTTTATATTTTCCTATGCCTTCAAAACCCCTTATATTCTATGCTTCTACGATCGGTAGAGCACTTGCAGCAGCAGTGTCGGTGGAGCACTTGCAGCAGCAGCAGCACTGTCTGTATAACAGCAGCAGCTGTTATACAGACAGACAGACAGACAGACAGACAGCGACTTCAAATTATTCTACGTAAATATTTTAACAAACATTCAAACAATAATAATTGAACGGCCATTGACACAAGTCTATAAAAATATGCTAAATCGTGGCTATCCATAACCTTGGCAACAAAGATGAAAAACCAGTTTCTTAAAAAGGCAATATAAAAGATCTGTATTTAAACTTTTGATACAAACGCACCTAAATAATCATAAAGGTGTTACTCGGTAAAATGGATATATTATTTTTTGTAGTGCTTTTACTTAGCGTGTCTAGTATAGGATTTGCTCTATCGCCTCCTAATTACACAAATAGTGGAAGTGATGGGTCTGTTACAAACATTGGCTCTTCTGCAGTTGATAATACAGAAATGAATGGAGAAAACAAATATGTAAATCAAAATCACAATTTCAATGATAAAACATGGACTGCAAATCAAGGATTAAATAAAGAATCTGCTGGTTCACAGGGGTATTTCAATGATAACAATTGGAATACAAACCAACAATCCGGCAATTTTAATCCTGGATCTATTCCCAAAGATAATTTTGGAAACTCAAATTATAATCCTTCGGACAGTTGGATCAATAATCTAAACACAAACACCAACACAGGTTTTGGAAGTATACCTCCCTATCAAGGACCTTACAACGATTTTAATTATAGACAAGGAAATACATTTGGAAATAATTATGACGTAAGAGGATTTAATAAGAGAAGAAGAAATGGTAATAAACGTGTGCATATAAGCATAGATGTATTTGATGACGAATTAGAGCCTGAATTCGGAGGAATATTATCTTTCAGAAACATAACGACAGGATTACCTCCCAATAGTGCTTTTGGATACGGATCTGGATGTCCTGGAGGTAAGCCTAGATCGCCTAGTGGAAAGTGTCTAGAAGACCATTCTTAGACTTTTGTTCGTCGAAACAGTGAATTTGTTGATGTTTTAAATATGGAAAGTTAATTTATATTTTATTTATAATATGTTGTAGTTCGTCACAGCACACATCACGTCAAAATAATTATTTGTAGAGGCGTTTCAATATTTTTTAAAAATATATTGATATTTTTTTTTCAATTACATATTATTGTTTTAATCATATCTAAATATTGTTATATAATAAGCCAAATCGCAGTGGACACTGTCTAAAAGATCATTCCTAAACTTTTGTTGATGGAGTTAGTGACTTTAATATGTACATGATTAGTTTACTTATTCTTCATTTCGTGTTGAAAAATAGAAAAATCAGCACCCGACAATAAGATGACCAAAAGTTTTCTGTACTTATCCCTAAAAAAGTGTGTGCAAAATTTCATGATGATTAGTTAGAATATGTCAAGAGAGCGGTATAATTATTACAGCTCAGTATCAACACAAATTTCTTTCGCAAGGTAAATAAAAAGTCAAAAAAGGACATACTTGGGAATAGATAGTCTTACTGTGCTAAATTCCTAATATAAAGATATAAAAAATAACCTTTTTTCCTCACATCAACTAAGTAAGTACATTTTTAAAGAAAGCAAACATTTAGTAAAACAACGTGTAAGAAAATGGTACCCTGACTCAGGTTTCCAAAATTTTTAATAAACACTGAGGCGCTATGAATGTTCAACTATACAGTCTCCATTTCCTTTTCTAATTTGACCTGTTGGGCAATTACTTCCTTGTCCTCCTGATGAATAATGTCCAAATGAAGTAGGGAATCCTCCCAAAGGTGGCACAAACCCATCTGGCACAAACTCTGGTTCTTGCTCATCATCCAATACATCTATACTAATATGAACTCGTCTATTGTTGCCTTTTCGTCTTCTCTTATTAATTTGCCTTATATCATATTCATTTCGAAAAGTATTTCTTTGTCCAAAATAATAATCGTTGGAAGAGCCTTGATAAGGAGGTATTCCGAAGCCTGTGTTGTAATTTGTGTTTTGATTATTATTCCATCCATCGAAATTATTTTGATTCACTCTTCCAATATTATCGTTAGCATTCCACAGATTAGGACTGACGGTTTTTTGATTTGCGTCCAAACCGTAGTTGCTTAATTGTCCTGGATTAGAAGCTGTATTTCCATTGTAGTTTACATCCAAATGTTTTGCCTTTTTTGGATTACTGTTAAGTGCTTCAGGTTCGTCAATTTTAAATTTAGAATCTGGTAAAGCAATGGATATGTTAATCGCCAGAAGACAAATAAAAATTCTTTTCGCTGACATCGTGGAAGCGACTAGAATAAAAGCTTTATACATCGTCTTTATATTGACTGATTTTAAAAACAGGTTTTGTGCATACATTTACATGGACATAGCAGTCTTTTGACAAACTATAATTTATTATCATTTGCAATGCCGACAATTTTTTTTAATAATAGACATTTCAAGGTCTCTACACCTACAATATTTTTATTAAGGATCGTATTTCATTCATACTTACATAAATTTTAATATTACTCGCATGAAAAAAAAACCGGAACTTACAAATTTACATATGTTTTTAAATTTAATAATACTTATTTAAATATTAACTTATCAAACAAATAAAACAAGGTTATGTTTTGTATCTCTTTATCAAGCCCCACACCCAAGTTTATTGTGTTATTATGCTATTTCGTATAAAAAGTTTTTTGGATTTTTGTTTACATCATCTTTATTTATACTCATAACTTCTCATTTGAGTCATAATTTAAAAAATATTACATGTATGTTTTTTTTAAAGGTCGTCAGACAGACGGTACACACACTTGACAGTAGGTTGACTAGGGTCACCTATTAACACAAGCAAGGCCACAGGTGCAGCAATTTCGCTACATACTTTAGGTTTTGGCATCCATTACTCACTCACCCAAACAAAACAGCACACGTGCTTTTCCCGACAGTCTTCTCTAAGGATTGCGTCCAAAAGACTGCAAAACGCACTGTCCCTGCTACCATTTGAAAACCAGAGGCAACGTTAAAAAGTTCTTCATCAATGTTGGCCATTTCCGGAATCGAACCCCACCATTGTGCTCGTAAAAATAGATTTGCATGTTTGTAATGAATAAACTCAAAAACTACTGGACCGATTTTGAAATTTCTTTCACCTATAGAAAGCTCAAGCAGTAACATAGACTATATTTCATAAAAGTTACGCGGGCGAAATCGCGTGGAACGGCTAGTATTTGATATAAATATGACAGAAAAATTGTCAACTAAAATATAGGTATGAGTGGGATGGACAACTTCGAAAGGCGGTTCACTGACAAATCAACCTTGGCCGAGCAAAGTTCAAGGAAATTCTAAATCTTCTTGCATCCGAAATACCTTTAAAACTAAAGACGTCCGGTAACTGGTCCCGGTTAGCCGCATAGCACTATCTGCGGGCTAAAAGTCAGATAAAATAAATTTAGGTGATTGAGTAAGAGATGCCAGAGCCCATTAACCCCCCGTCCCTTATCCCTTATCCTTGATCCTTCTATGGTCGACAGCGCACTTGTAGCACATATGGCGTAGCTTGTGTTTGACGTTGTTGTGTTGTGACGACACGTTTGGTCTAGTGGCTAGTAACCCTAGCTGTTAACCAAACGGTCGCGGGTTCGAATCCCGCTAGGGGCAAATGTTTTATGTGAACATTTTACCTTTGTACCTGAGTCATGGATGTTTTGTATTTATAATATGTATGTATTTACAAAAAAAAAGTAATCTATGTATTATATCAACTGTCTGGTATCCATAATACAAGCATTACTTGCTTACTTTGGAACTAGATGGTGCTGTGTGGAATGTGTGAAGATATTTATTTATTTATATTTATATTTGTGTTATAGGCGACGGTAGCCACCTACCATCAAGTGGACCGTCAGCCTGTATGTAGACCTTAACATAAAATAAAATTAAACTTGATGAAAAATCCAGGTCTTAATGAAAAACCTTGACGAAACACGTATATATTTATTTTAAAAATTTCATTCTTCTCACTTAAAAAATGAGGACTCCTATAAGTAAGTAAGTAAGTAAGTAGTGGCGTGAAAAGGTAACAGACATACAGAGTTACTTTTATATTTATAAAATTAGTATCAATTTAATTTTTCATCTATCATCATTATATTATAGTGTCAGATAAGTTTGAATCCGGTGGCCAGTAATCGCCTAATATAAAAAATAGACATCTAAATAAAATGCTAAAATACAGCTGTCTTAACCTTGGTAACGAAGATCGGAAACCAGTTTTTTAAACAGACTATAAAATACCTGAAATTAAACTTTTGTTACAAACGCGCTTACATCATTATAGGCGACGCACGGTGTAAAAAATGAAGACATATTTCATAGTGCTTTTCCTTAGCGTGTCCGCCATAGGACATAAAATCGGTGAAAGTGAAAAATCTGTTACAATCGTTGGTACTTCTGAGATTGATAGTGCAAAAGAAAATGAAAAAAACCTCGACTCCAATACTGACAGTATTCCGGCAGCTACAAATCAAGATTTGAACTTCAATAGTAAACCATGGACCGCAAATGAACAACAGCTATCTAACAACTTCAATTATATGAACTGGAATACAAACCAACAGTCCGGCAATTTTAATCCTGAATCGATTCCTAAAGATAATTTTGGAAACTCAAATTATAATCCTTCGGACAGTTGGATCAGTAATCTAAATACAAACACAAACACAGGTTTCGGAAGTATACCTCCCTATCAAGGACCTTACAACGATTTTAATTTCAGACATGGAAATACATTTGGAAATAATTATGACCTAAGAGGATTTAATAAGAGGAGAAGAAATGGTAATAAGCGGGTTCATATAAGTATAGACGTATTTGATGACGAATCAGAGCCCGAATTAGGAAGTATATCAACAATTGGGCCTTTTGGACCTCCTCTAGGAACTGCAAATGGCGGTGGTTTTGGTGTTGGATCGAATTGTCCAAGTGGGAAACCTAGATCTCCAAAAGGTGAATGTATAGAAGATCATTCGTAGACTCTCTTGTGGCTTGTATTTTGTAATTAATAAGTATGCAGTAATTTAACTCTATTTACCTTTGTTTGTACGGTAAACGTCCCAAACATTAAATAGAAAATAATAAAAAAAAATTGGCTATCGAATGTTGCAGTAAACCAAGTACATAATTCTACAACAATATTAACAGATAATGATTTCTACAAATAACTAATCAACACTTTACATGTAAGTAGTTTGTGAAAGAGGCCCTTAAACGAATTAACTAATTTTCATGAAACTTGATAGATTAACATTTAGACGTACAGGACACAGGACAGGCTATTTTTTTTTCTTTTTCAACGCGGATGAAGTCGCGGGCGCCAGCTAGTTTATAATAAATATTTTTTTTACTTTTTTTTTGTTTTATCAAAGTTCTGAAACTAGAAACATATAATATTATTCTGGTGTAGTTGATAGGAATATATGATATAAGATACGGTTTTCTTTTTGTTATTGTTTTATTTTACTCTTGTTATTTGGATATTGTTATGATATTTAATTTTTCTTTTGATTTTGGTCTGTTTGTATTCAGTTATTTATTGTTTAATTGATATACGTGTTTTATCGGTCGTCTCAATTCCTAGTTTGTTGTATTTTATCTGTGTATGTCTTAAAATTGCCTTGTGTTACCTATACTTATTGTAAGTTTTTTGAAAAAATTAAATATATAAATAATATTTACATTATATCATATTATATTTATAAGATATGATAATATAAAACAGACGAGAAGTAAGATATTTGCACAATATCGTATTGATATCTGTCAATAGTAGACCCGGCCTAACAATAAAAACACAACAAAAAGTTTTCGAGGAAAACTTAAAACAAGAGGGTTAGAAGTTATGACAGACATAAAGAACTCTGATAAAATACGTTGTATTAGATACTAGCAACATGACAATGTTAAACAAAATTAAAATTTTCAACTCTCTGCAAAACATGTATACTTAAAATCATAATTATCTTAGGCTTTCTTACGAGGCCGGCGTACCTCCACTTTCGGGTACGCCAAGGTTCTGACAAGGAGCACAGGCCTCCCCGCGTTGGATAGCCGTGGCGGGGCACCGAAGTCGTGTAACAACGTCCCCACGACCCCGCCCATCAATGGCCGCGATAGATAGAAAGTCGTTGTGTTTTAGCCGCTAGGAATCCGGCATAACCCTGCAGAGTCCCCTTCACTGCTGGGTATCCAAGAGGATTTCCCAACGTTAAAAAAAGGCCTTCTTACGAGTATTAAGCGCAGACGGCTAGCCTATGTCCTTCTTGACTGGGACCAGGCGGTAAGCCTAGGGGGAGACTATCGCCCGTCAACGTCCCACGAGATAGCCGGTACACCTCCACTTATGCAGATTATCTGCACAGAATCAGGAAGTCTTCCAGCTCGGACTGCTTGTGCGGACATGGGCTAGCAAAAACCGTTCCGCATTTATTATTTGACTGCTCCCAGGTTCGCGCGAGCAATGTTTGTGCTGGAGCATGATATTAATTTAAATCTGAGTGCAGATAATCTGCACCAAATTTTGAAAAATAAACCAATAGTCAAAAATTCTTAAACTGACGAATAAAAATTAAATAGGAAGACCAGTGAGAAATGATAAAACAATTGATAAACAAGGTCCCTTGCCTACGTGATTTTCCCCCCACTTAATAAGCATCATGTAAATAAAAATGAATATATGGCCCACAGGGGTGGTGTAACCCCCGGCGAGAAACAATAAAAAAAAACCAACTCCACTTAAGGGTACACCCTCGGCGTAGCCCTGGGCACCGAAGTTGTGTCATAACGTCCCCGCGACCCCGCCCATCAACGGCAGCGCTAGAAAGTCGTTGGATTTTAACCTGTAGGAATCCGGCGTGACCTCGCGGTGTCTACTGCACTGCCGGGTATCCAGGGTACCTGGCCTGCCGGGTAAAAATTCAAGTCAATGCGTTGACTAGTTTTTGAGTTTTTGAAGCATACACAAACCAACGTAACGTTTTTATAAAGGTATAGATATGATAAAGTTTGAAACTTTTAGAAAGGATCAAATGCGGAGTCAGCAATGCAAACAAAAGTGAAAGGTCTCATGTGCGTATCTTAACGTATCGCTGATACAAAGTTATCTCGACCCCATGACACATGCTCCTTTATTTATTATTATATTTGTTTTCATGCCTTTGTTTTTGTTCGGATCAGTATTCAAGGGATCCTTTCTATTTATTTTCAGATAGTTTTAGTTTCAGTCAATACAAAGTAGAAGTCGCTGGTTTTATGTAAAACTTAATATTATAAAATAACTAGCTGGAAAACGCGACTTAAATTAAAAATTAGAAATAAAATATAACCTCTGAGAAAATATCTTACATCTTTATCGCTGTGATGACAGTGGCGCCACCGTGCGTGCCATACAAAAAAAAACACTACGAACATCAATTAAAAATGACATAATATGCGTAGAGCGTAGAGCATGAACTCTGTCTGTCATCTGTCATTTAAAACCAACCAAAAATCTGTCATTTGGTCGTTACTACCTTATACCATCGACGCGCGAAAGCAAGAGGTTCCGCCATGATTCCGTTATAGGCGTATTATCAATTGACTACAACTATAGATTTTGCGTCACAAATGCCAAAGCGGCACGTAAAAAGAACGCCTTTGACAGAATCATGGCGGACTTGCCTTCACACGTCAATGGTAAAAGGTAGTAACGATCAACTTCTACTATTTCATTTTAAACTCTAATGGGTTGACGTATAGTCACATTTTCTTTAAATTACGTACTTATTATGTTTGTTTTGTTTTAAATGACAGTTCATGCTTTACGCATATGTCACTTTTAAATGTTCCATAAAATTCGTAGTGTTTTGTATGGCACGCGGGTTCCATGTTGTAGTAGTTTGATGGATATGATTTAAAACGTTTTGTAAGAGGGAAATGTTGATGCAACCAGTTTACAATGTGCGGATAAATGGAGCGAATTCAGTAATCCACTTGGCCGAGGAGTCGTGTCGTTTCCAAGTTCATTAAGATGCAGGTGGGAACTTCTACTATGTAGACAGAACGAAGATAATAAACCTCTTAAACTAGAGCTGACTAATAATTCGCACCTTCGGCAAGACAAGGGCATAACTGCACTTATTGTAATTTTACAGGAGAGCCATTTGAAGTTATTTTTTTTGCATTCAATATCGTATTCTTCTGCTTATATTGCTTTTGAACAATTCTTCATCAAATAAGCCCCATAGTCTTGTAAATATTTTTTTATTTAATAATGTTTTTAAGACATTTCTGCATATATTTTAAAGTTTAACTCATTTAAAAAAAAAATTGTAAGTTGTGCTCTTGTCTTACCGAAGGTGCGAATTATATTAATTTACTTACTTGTCTTTAATTTGTGGGGTCATATTAAGGAATCTATACTTCCATATTATATACTAATATTTTAAATGTGAATAGAACTTTGAATCTCTGTCTGTCTGTTATCGTTTCACACCTTAAAATCACATCATAAAATTTTGCATACACGTTCTCAAGGATATAGGAAGAACTTTTCATCAAAAAAAAAAAAAACTGTTACCGTAATTCAAAAAAACTATCGCCTAGCAAAAGTGTAATAGCAATGCAGCTGTCAGGCGTTAAATACTTATTTTATATATTTATATTCTTTATTTATCAACGCGGATGAAGTTGCGGGCACCAGCTAGTCATCACTAAATACCCGTAGTATAAAACAAAGTAGCTTCGCGTCTGTCTGTCCCTATGTATGCTTAGATCTTAAAAACTACCAAACGGATTTTGATGCGATTTTTTTTAATAGATAGTGTGATTCAAGAGGAAGGTTTTAGTATATAATTTTCAACGCGGGCGAAGTCGCGGGCACCAGCTATCTACTAAAAATAAAGATACAACCCCTGAAAATTTTATAACAGCAAAGATGTCAGGCGTTCGATATTGCTTTACACATTTAGTCAGGCGCTACACATCCCTTACTTTTAACGCGGACGAAGTCGCGGGCACCAGCTAGTAATATTATAAATGCGAAAGTTTGTATGTTTGGATGTTTGTTACACGATCACGCAAAAACGACCGAACAGGTTTGAATTTTTTCCACATATTAAGTTAACATATACTTTCATCATAGATTAATATATACTTTCATCCTGTAAAAGTATTAGGTTCCTGTGGGATTTTCAAAAAACGAACTACATGGGGGGTGAAAAATTAATTTTTAATTTTTCAACCCCATTTTTTCCAAAATTATACAAGACCAACTTTGAGGTATACCCTATCCATTAAAAAAAGAATTATCAAAATCGGACTACTTCTCTAAAAAGTTATACGCTACAATCGGTGAGGATTTTTTTTTTCAAATTAAAATAGGACCCCCTTGGGGGTGCACCCTTTTCAAATAAAAAAAGAATTATCAAAATCGGACCACCCTGTCAAAAGTTATGCGTGTTCATACACAAAAAAAAAAAAATATATACACGTCGAATTGAGAACCTCCTCCGTTTTTGTTTTTTTCGTTTTCGTCGGTTGAAAAAGACATGTCATCCTTGACAACTGTAATGTGCTCTTAATATTTATTACCAAATTTAATACAATTTATCATAAAGAGGTTATTCTAGACATGCCCTATATTTATGTTTAAGAGACGCAGCGAAAGTTTGAAGCTTCAACCTAGGTACGTATATGATGCGGTCTCGTATCGCTTCTATCTAAAACGGTCTTTAGTTTGATTATGTCACAGTGTCTACACATCTTGTTTTTAGTTTGATATGAAACTAGCGACCCGACACCGGCTTTGTACGGATGCATTTTTTCTGCATATTATACAGGCTGATGCAGAAATTGCTTGTACTCCTTTCGGGAGAGAAGTTATGATTATATTGGAGTAATTTACGACAGTTATAAACTGGTTTCTAAACAGAAAAAATGATTGTCAATCAATACTAATAATAAATCTGTAAGGGTTGGTCATGAGTCATGGAGTAAGTTACTTTGTTTTCAGAGATATCGTGTTTATAGGCTCTATACATGATATTGAAACTAAATTGACCATTTTTAGAATTTTTTTCTGTATGTATGTATGTATGTTCCTCCATAACTCTTAAACGAATCGACTGATTTTCATGAAACTTGGTAGATAAATATTTAGACGTACAGGACACAGGATAGGCTACTTTTTTCTTTTTCAATGCAGGTGAAGTCGCGGACGCCAGCTAGTTCTAAAATAAATTAAAAAACTAACGCCTGCCCAAAGTGATAGTAAAAAGCTGTCAAGTGTTACATTGCTTATTTCTTTTTAATTTTGAACGCGAACAAAGTCGCGGGCACAGCTAGTTTATAAATAAATTATTTCCTTAACAAACCTAGCAATAACTTCTTGACGATTTGAAGCAGATGTTTCCTATAATTAATGAATCAATTCAACTGTGATAAAGGCTTAAGCATACATTATAGGTAAAGTTTTGGCCAAAATTTATTGATGTCAACGCTTTCGATTTAATCCTGGGCGAAGTTTAAATTGCCTCAGTACAAAACTTACTTGTAGTGATCATTTAACACACACAACTCTCGCTTATTAAAGATTTGACGTGATTTATACAACGAATAACTAATTTAAAGATCACAACTTTATATATTAATATATATTATTTTATTCTAAAACTATCAACCCAATTCCTAATTGACGAAGGGATTTCACTTACACCTCGCCACTAACTCGAGTTCGAGCGAGTTAAATTCTAGCGAGTAGTCTAGTAACTCGTCTACGGTAGTTCGAGAGAGTTAAATCCTAGCGAGTAGTCTAGTAACTCGTCTACGGTCGTTCGAGAGAGTTAAATCCTAGCGAATAGTCTAGTAACTCGTCTACGGTAGTTCGAGCGAGTTAAATTCTAGCGAGTAGTCTGGTAATCAACTCGTCACGGTAGTTCGAGCGAGTTAAATCCTAGCGAGTAGTCTAGTAACTCGTCTACGGTAGTTCGAGCGAATAAATTCCAGCGAGTAGTCTGGTAATTAACTCGTCACGGTAGTTCGAGCGAGTTAAATTCTAGTGTGTAGTCTAGTAACTCGTTTACGGTCGTTCGAACGAGTAAAATTCCAGCGAGTAGTCTGGTAATCAACTCGTCACGGTAGTTCGAGCGAGTTAAATCCTAGCGAGTAGTCTAGTTACTCGTCTACGGTAGTTCTAGCGAGTTGTATTCCAGCGAGTAATCTAGTAACTCGTCTACGGTAGTTCGAGTAGGTTAAATATAGCGAGTAGTCTGATAACTCGGCTACGGTAGTTCGAACGAGTTAAATTCTAGTGAGTAGTCTGGTAATCAACTCGTCACGGTAGTTCGAGCGAATTAAATTATAGCGAGTAGTCTAGTAACTCGTCTACGGTAGTTCGAGCGAGTTAAATTATAGCGAGTAATCTAATAACTCGTCACGGTAGTTCGAGCGAGTTAAATTCCAACTAGAAGTCTGGTAACTCGTCTACGGTACACCCAAGTCCTCAGCAACTTACAGCAGTTATACCGTTCTTGGGTTCAATAGAAAGTCAGGGGTTAGAGTATAACTTTTAATTATAGTTTGCAATAACTGAACATATGAAACATATATCTAAATTTAATCTAAACCTCGCCCGTGAAGTAATCATTATTATTCCCGACATGCTGTGTAAATTTGCTGTGAATTGTTAGTATTTGTATTTGAGAAATGGAAGCGCTCTAACGACCTCTCTAAGCTTAACTTTCCTATCTAGTGATGTACCTGCCTACAAAAAGAACATGTCATAAAATACGCTTCGCATACAACTCTTTCAGGCACATTCGTAAATAGCTATGTCGTGGGCAGCTCGTAGAATTGGGCAGATCGTAAAGTATGAAATCAAAAATCTTTTACCAATTGTCAAAAATAGGTGCGACGAGGAGCGGAGCGAAGCAAAGCGAGGAGGAGCGTGTTAGGTTTACATGGAAATAAATTTGGGGAGCCGAGCGAAGCGGAGCGGAGTGAGGCGACCCTTTAACAGAAATATGATCTGCCCAGGAACATTATGATATGCCCAATTCTTCGATATACTATATGAAGACATATAGCATATCGACGACAGCTATATGAAAATCACTGTTTTTTTTTTTTAATATTACGGAAATAGAATATAAAAAAATATATTTTGTTAATAGTGAAAAGTTTTTCGCAGCTGGTTACGAAGTTACGAATACGTCATAATTATGGACTTTTTTCTATAATTCTATATAAGGTTATATAGTCTTTTTTCTATATAAGGTGTAACTGATTATTTGCTATTGATTTATAACTAATATACTTATGGAAGTATGAAAAAGAACTCATCTTTCGAAGCTAGTTATGAGACGTAGACATATCTGGTTACGAATAAATTTGCTTTATTATTAACTGGTTATGAAACAGTGAAGAAAAATTCCTTTTTCTTTTACTGGTTGTAAAAAATGGTTACCTACATGAAAAAAAGGGATCTTTCAGTCACAGTAACTCAATAGTGTCCCTTACTTAGTTTTCAAAGTATCTAACTAACTAATTTTAGTTACTAATAATTATTTATAGTTTGTTTTTTAATCTCAGACAAAAATGACATTACATTTGACATGCATAACATACATTTCATGTCATTTCATGGTATAATGAGATTAAAAAACAGACCGTAGACAGTTTTGCTGCGAGCAATTTTCAATATACAATCAGATATTAATAGTACAAAAGTACTATAAAACTGCATGAAATTAGACTATGTCCAGTTTGGCTTGAACCCTACTTGAACCTAAACTATAGAAACAGGAGCCATCTATAATTCAATTCTCATTACAATAAGACACATTAGACCTCATTCCTCAGACCTCATTCCTACTTCACCAGGAACTAATTAATTATTTATAGCATAACTAATCTTAAGATTCTTATAAATGTAGGTATCTTATTTTAGATCTAAGATTTTGTTAAGTTGCATAAAAGACAGGTGTTATGAGCACCACACAATGGAATAGAATACAAAATCACATTATAAATCTGCTATTGAACTGTTATATTTTTTTTATATTAAGATCAATAGACAGGCTGACTGTCAACTTGATAGTATTTGATAATTTTTGAAACAAAAGTTGTAGTGAATTTAATCCTCTACAATATTGATAATAAATACAAATAGCAAAAACCCCAAAGGAAATGAGATATTTGCAAAAATACGATTTTTGTGACCTTTGACCTTAGATTTTAATAGACGCGGACACCTTACCATATGTAGGTTTTGAGAGAACTTTTAGGATGTTAAAATACAAGTTCATATGAGTTTATAGGTGGGTATCTCAAATTCCGAGGTGAACTTCTTATTTTACTGGACTAAGTAGCTGGCTACCATCGTCTATAACAAAAGCACTTATACTCACTCACTGAAACACAACAGCATATTTAACAGTGGTATTCTGTAAGGGGCTAGCCAAAATGACTGCGAAAACACAGTGAACCCTGACATTACTTTCCAAACCAGACAAGAGCCATTTCCAAAGATGACCCCGCCGGGAATCGAGCCCGGGGCCCTTGAGACGTTAGGCGACTACACTTACCACACATCCAACTTGCTCATCATTTTAGGTAAGTGAGTATATACTCGTATATCACCAGGCTTACTGGTCTTCCTCGAACTGATCAAGTTAATCTTTAAAAAGTTATTTTAACCAATCCTCAAATTGTTGTGGCTTTGTTGAAGCGTGCTTTCATCTCGGATTGACTTCTTTCGAATATGGCTGAGCTTACTCTTGCATGAAAGTGCGTCTCTTTTCTTTTCTTTTGTTTCCTTCTTTTGTCTCATTTTGTAAGCAACACTGTTTTGCTTGGACATGCTGTGTACACATGTTTAGGGCCTCTGTCTAGTTCACTTCGATGTAATTTATATATATTCAATGTATTTGTCAGTGTCCTGTTTTGTGTAGGTACCTTATTAAATAAAAAAAATAAAAAATAAAAATTGACTTTAACCAATGTCGACCATGTTTAGTTAAGAGCAAATAGTGAATCTCATAACGAAACATAGTAGCCATTGTCCTCAAAGTTTTAATTGTCGAATCATTGTCCTCAAACTGTGAATAGTGTACGCAACTAGTCCGGTTGCAGTACGCTGAAGCACGTACAACGTGGTCTGCTTTCAAAGAGTGTTTTCAAAGAACCATTCTGACATTTATCAACGTCGTTAACTTGACCATACGATCTATACAAGGAGCAGTCGACATCCTCTTTATTGAACTATGCTAGCTTAACTTACATTTCATATTCTCTAAGTAGTATAAAAATGTAATGTTCAAATCAAAAGTTAATAAGGGTATAAAAGGATTGGCTTTGGCATCCTATAAAATTGTTTGTATTGACCGACTTACTCGTACAAAAGCACGGCCAAAACTAAAAGCTATAGAAAATTGAAATTTGAAACATACGTGTAGGTTTATTTTATAACGTAATCATCGCTAAGATAGGATTTTTTAATAGCCTATGTTACTCGTTAATAATATGGCTTCCTAACAGTGACAGTGAACGAACAATCAAATCTTTCCTCTTTATATACGAGTATTAGTATCTAGATAATAAAATTAATTATTAGCTTATTTGTCTTAGCGCCTTTTTCACGAACGTCAAGTAGGCTATCTGTCATTTAATTTCATTTAAAGTCACCTGTCACCGGTAAGAATTTAACTGATATACCTTTGTTTGTACGGTAAACGTCCCAAACATTAAATAGAAAATAATTTAAAAAAAATCGACTATCGAATGATGCAGTAAACCGAGTGCATAATTCAATAAAACAGAAAATGATTTCTAAAAGTAACTAATCAACACTTTACTTGAAGTTTGTGAAAGAGGCCCTTAATTTAATTTCAGCTCCGTTTACTTATTTACTGGGGTAGTAAAGTAAATAACTTTTTTTAACAAAAAAAAAACCGACTTCAAACCGTTTTCTTATGGAAACCATTATCAAAACTTTACTTTTAGTTCGTGAAGAAGGCCCTTAGGTTGACAGATAACGTAAATGATAAATTAATGCGCGTACAAATAAAGGTTAAATTGTCTAGACACACTGTGACATATGATAAAGCGTTTAATGGGGATTAGGATTAGGCAAAAAAAGTTATTTTAGTATTAGGTGAATATTTGCTGACGTTTAAGCGAAGGTATTTCAGCAAGGATCCTCGTCCCTACCGAGAGTAAACAAACAGGGTTGAACCCTTTCGCCCGCATCGTAACTTCTCGTTTCAACCTCAATATTTGTGGACCGTATATTCTTAGTATACAGTAATAAAACAGTGTGGTACACTACAATAGGGAATAGAAAATTATGTTCTTACTAAAACCTTCTTCTAGGACAAAAATGCACTTCGTGTGATCTTGTCGCTTAGTTCCTTTAAACAAGTCAACATTCTAATGGAGTTTTTAATATTATTTTATACATTCCTTTCGTGAGGATAAAGTATATACAAAAAATATTCAAATATAATCATATTCAATTATAATCTTCAATACTAATAATAAATCTGTAAGGGTTGATCATGGAGTAAGTTACTTTGTTTTCAAAGATATCGTGTTTATAGGCTCTATACGTGATACTGAAATTAAATTGACCATTTTTAGAATTTTTTTATGTATGTATGTATGTATGTATGTATGTATGTATGTATGTATGTATGTATGTATGTATGTATGTATGTATGTATGTATGTATGTATGTATGTATGTATGTATGTATGTATGTATGTATGTATGTATGTATGTATGTATGTATGTATGTATGTATGTATGTATGTATGTATGTATGTATGTATGTATGTATGTATGTATGTATGTATGTATGTATGTATGTATGTATGTATGTATGTATGTATGTATGTATGTATGTATGTATGTATGTATGTATGTATGTATGTATGTATGTATGTATGTATGTATGTATGTATGTATGTATGTATGTATGTATGTATGTATGTATGTATGTATGTATGTATGTATGTATGTATGTATGTATGTATGTATGTATGTATGTATGTATGTATGTATGTATGTATGTATGTATGTATGTTCCTCCATAACTCTTAAACAAATTAACTGATATTCATGAAACTTGGTATATAAACATTTAGACGTACGGGACACAGGATAGGCTACTTTTCTTTTTCAACGCGGACGAAGTCGCGGGCGCCAGCTAGTATTTGAATAAAGTCAACAAAACAATTTAGTTTGAAACTGTCAGTAAATTAAATGTTCTGTTACTATTTTTTGTAAGTCTTTTGCTTCTCTTCACAGGATAATTATTAAGAGTGACTCCGGTATCATTTACTCAGTCAATGAAACACCTGCACAGCGCACCTGCAGGTAGGGAGAGTTAGGCCAGACAGGCTGTGAAATGCTCTGAGCTCTACAATTAAAATCTATAAAATTTGACGACACGTTTGGTCTAGTATGGTTAGTAACCCTAGCTGTTAACCAAACGGTCGCGGGTTCGAACCCCGCTAGGGGCAAATGTTTATGTTTTAACATATGCCTTTGTACCTGAGTCATTAATGTATGTATCTATAATATGTATGCATTTTAAAAAAAGTCATCTACAGATATACTGACAGTTGATAGACAGATTGCTATTGATTTCAACTTGATTGATATCAACTGTCTGTTATCTAGTGCTGTGTGGAATGTGTGAAGATTAAAAAAATCGTTACAACTCTATGAAGACCACAAGTCAAGGCAAAGTTAGTTCACTGCGTCGGAAATATTGTGACATTTTCGCGAAACTACTTCTTGGTCCCCTTTTGTTTTGATTTCTCAAGATGATGGAATTGAATTTTTATAGCGGAGCAAACGGTTGACTGAGACAATATTGTGATACGTCGCGGGTACTTTGGGAGAGTAATTCTCTGAAATCGTCATCTAATTTTCTTCTGGAAACTTGAACGCGGAAATGAATATCAAATGTCGACTTTGATTCATAATTATGTGTAAATATATTTTATTATACGATATTCTAATTTTCTATTTATTTTTTTTGTTTTTGCTAGTGATATCGCTATGAATCAGATTGCTTTTATCACCATGCATATCTAAGTCTAAAGTTTTTGCCCAATAAGTGGTCAGACAAGCTGCCGGTTCATATGATTGTATGTAGCTTTCATCTCATATAACACAAGCAACGCCTTAAGAGTGCGTATAAAGTAAAAAAAAAATATAATTTCACACGCGTGGCCACTTGGACATGACAGACACAAAATACGTAAAACTACGCACAAAATGCGACAGAAGATAGCGCATCTCGCTAAATAAAAATGTTATAAGTGCCAAAAGTATTAAATATTAATTATTCGTAAACTACAATGTCAAATGAAAAATTGATACATAAAGCATTAGATAATATGTGAAGTGAGATTACTGATACACTTTTAGCTTTGTAATGTGTGTCATTTTGAAAATAAAACTAAAATCGATGGAAATAAGAGTTCGCTTGGTGATTTTTTTCTATCGAGAAAATTTCATTATATTATGTTTTCGGTCCAAGTCTTCACTTTCATTTATAATGTATTTATCTATTTTGAAAAAGTTTTTAAATTGGACTTTGTTTACTTAGATAAAATTCAAATCTAGGATTGGATTGGCTATTTCTCTTTATACGCGCCCTTAACATCTACTGTTAACGCTTAAGAGTTTATCATTTAAAGCCTTAACTTTCCCCTGTAGCACACATGCTGTAATAAGTCACAGGGCTTGTTAGGGTTTTGGCATCCTTTACTCGCTCAGCGTAAGACTACAGCAAAGACTACTGTAATTTAACGGTAGTCTTCTTCAACGAGGTGGTTTCTTTAAGAAACGCAGTGCCACTACTTTCCAAATCCAGACCAGAACCAAAATTGAAAAGTTCATTTTCAAAGTTGACTTGACCCCGCCGGGAATCGAACCTGCCTAAATGGAACCCCACTCTAACATTGTCTACTTTTTTAACCATTTCGAAATTTTAAATGTCTGTGAAAAATGTGATGAAGACAGAACCTTCAAATAAACGTGATGGCGTAAAAAATTGTCACACGTCTCGTTCAGATAGAAGCCGCTTAATTTTCTCCCGAAAGAGAAAAATAAAGGAAAAATACTCCAACCCACTTTGCGTAACGAATTTCAAATTCAAATTAGAGTGATTTGTAAGCGAGTGTGTGAAAAACATTCGCACGTTAAACGCGGTGCTTTTTTCCCTCAGTTTTTTTTAACAAGCGTAATCAAAATGTTCCCTTGATTATGTAGATATGCAGATTCGACTATCATGCAAATGGATTGCAAATAGCCTGTCTCAATTTTTATTTTTTTCCACGACTGCACGTGAGCATTTGTGAAGTAGACGTCATATCACTATTGAAACCGTAATGACTCTTTATGTTTTCTTTTTCTATGTTTCTATATTTATGTTCTTTCTCCTATGTTTTTGGAGTTTACCCCTTAAGAACCGATTTTCATATATAAGCCCGGGGTATGAAAATTTATGGGAGTAAAATCAAAATTGTCACATGTCACGCGTTACGCGTTAGTTTTAATTTTAGCGCCATCTACACAATATCTCTGAAACTAGAATATATTACGTAATAATTCATCCTTGCGAAAACTAGATGGTACCGGTAATTCGAGCAGAGATGGCGCTGATATAAATTCGTTATGATAAATGTTTTTACATTTTTTTTATTATGTATTTTATAATCGCTCGTAAGGACTCCAGTCGTGTTTCGAAGCTGACACACACAATTTTTTTTTTCTATATTTCCCTTCCTTGGAAATCTTTGCATTCGCAATTTTATTCAGACACAATCTTGACTTGAACACCATCGTTTCGAAGCAGATTCAATAATTTGAATGCTGCAATTGCAATGCGCCCATGTAAGTGTAGTTCTTCAACCTCTAGAGAGGTCTACAGGTTGAAGATCTGCACTCAAATTCCTTAGTCGTACGGTCTGACTGAGCGATTCTCCGAACCAGTTGCCTTCCATTGTTGGTCGCTGTGATTTCGTGGAGAGCTCCTTGAGTTGCGGATTTTATCTCTGGACTACCTTATTCGAAAGGTCTATTTTTGTAATAATGCTCTGTGCTAGTGACTTGCCCCGGATTTGCTGCTATGAAATTTTGTAAACATCTTAGAATAATAGGCCGAAAATCGATTTGGACTAGGAGTAAAAATCCAATAAATTTTAAAATTCAGACCGAAACAACGCACGGTGTGTAGCATTTAAGTATACTGGCATTAATAATTATTACAAGTTAAAACTCATCGACATCCCCTTTTTCCAAGTCTTAAAAGTGGAGTATTTTAACTGGTGGCGTAATCTCGTGTAATGGTTGAAGTTGGCTCGTTAATGTCAAATAGCTGCGATTGTTATGTGGCGACCGGGCCCCGGGCTTTGTGTGCTCCCGGTTCACGGTCCAAGTTGTAAGAGACCAAAATATCGTTGTGCTTTACTACTGCCAGTAATGAAGTAAACGGAGCTGACGTCCTTGACAGTTACGCTAGCACACAGCTATTGGTTCCGAAGACTTCACATCTGAAGTCTGTTCTTTTCAACCGACTTCCAAAAAAGGAGGAGGTTCTCAATTCGACTGTATTTTTTTTGTGTTTGTTACCTCTGAACTTTCGACTGGGTAAAACGATTTTAACGATTCTTTTTTTATTTGAAAGCTGGTGCTTCCCGTGTGGTCCCATTTGAATTTGGTCCAGTTCTGGCAATGGCATCTATGAGAAAACGGTTTGAAGTCGGTTTTTTTTTTGTTAAAAAAAGTTATTTATTTTACTACTCCAGTAATAAGTAAACGGAGCTGAAATTAAATTAAGAGCCTCTTTCACAAACTTCAAGTAAAGTGTTGATTAATTACTTTTAGAAATCATTTTCTGTTATATTGAATTATACACTCGGTTTACTGCATCATTCGATAGCTGAATTTTTTTTATTATTTTCTATTTAATGTTTGGGACGTTTACCGTACAAACAAAGGTATATCAGCTCCATTATCCCCGGTTATCGGTGATTTTAAATGACAGTTTGGCCTACTTGACATTTGTGAAAGAGGCGCTTAAATAATAATTAATAAATTTAATAAATAAATAAATATCAGCGCCGTCTGATCGAATTATGATACATGATTACGTTTTCCAATGATATATTATTACGTAACATATTCTAGTTTCAGAGATGGCGCAATATTCTGAAACTAAATTTTCATACCGTGTGCTTATATGCAAATCGATTCTTAAGGAGTAAACTCCAAAAATAAGTAATTCCAAATCCACGCAACATGGAATAATTGCTATGGACGTTATCATTCGTTACCTTCTATTCGAATACCATCAGCTAACCAGGGAGAGAAAATCATAAGCATATTTTGAAGGAAACTTGGGAATAAACGTTTTATGCTTACGCCACGGTATTAAAGTCACGTTAGAACATCCCGGAATGGACGAATATGCGAGATTAAAACCCTAACTTGAGCGAGATGGTACATCTAGCTGGGGTTAACCTGACCTACATAGCGTATCTTGCATACTCAGAACTGTACAATATGTTTAATAAATTATTAATTTAATGCTAATAGTGACAATATTATGTTTCGCAGTGGTTTCGTTTATATGTTACTATATATACGAGTTAAGAGCGCGTATAAAGAGAAATAGCCAATCCTAGATTTGAATTTTATTTAAGTAAACAAAGTCCAATTTAAAAACTTTTTCAAAATAGATAAATGAAAGTGAAGACAGACAGAAAACCTAATATAATGAAATTTTCTCGATAGAAAAAAATCACCAAGTTAACTGTCATTTCCATTGATTTTAGTTTTTTTTTTTTTTTTCAATATTTTTTGTATAATTATAGCAAACGCCAAATAAATCCAAGTATATATTGAAATAAACAAAAATTTTGAAAAATTAAAAATGAATAATTATTTTATATTAAACATTGATAAATATATGTCAATAAATAAAAATAAATAGACCAATAAGAGCTATAATGTTTTTTTTCAAATTCTCAAATTCGTCCTAAGTCTGAGGTTCTAAGAGAAAAAATAAAAAATACACACAAAGCCAGCGGCTGTTCGCTAGTTTACTTGCCTCTTTCAAAACATATTTAAAAACATTTCTACTTATTGTTCAGTCGGTACCTATACAAAATATTTTACAATAGCGATACTTAATTAATAATAAAGTGGGTAATAAATAACTTTAAGGGAATTTATATGAAATTTATTATAATTTAGTTTGTTGTTGATTATTATTTATTAGTTGTTTGTTTCAATTAAATTTTGTTTGTTTAATATTTGAGTAATTATGTAAGTAAATATTAATTTTATCAACCAAATTGCTAGCCTGTGGTTGCTGTGGTCTATAAGCTGCCTGTCAGTTATGTTTTATCACAAAAATACACGTTAAGCCTTAAAAAACATTCAAGCAAATAATTTATGAACAAATATTTTATTGACCTTTTTTTTGCATATAAATTCCGATTTTAACAGTGAAGTGAACAATAAAAAAGCCAATTTCCTGTAAATTGACAGAACTCGCAAGTATAATTTTTTTGTTATAAAATGTGCCATTATTCTCTCATAGCCTTAAGCGGATAAAGGGTGACTCACACGTACTACATATAAAATTTAACTTAAAAATATTTTTATAAAAAGATATAACTCGAAAATAGACTAAAAATAATTTAAAAAGAAAACGTAAATTATTATTTAATTATTTAAAAAAAATTGCTCATGTCTAAAAATTAAATAATGCGATATCTAACAATAAAAATTCAAAATTGAATGCCTTATAAAAATATATGAGCGAGGAAAGTTGAAATAATGTTTTTTTACAACTAAAGACTAAACTTTAAGTAAGACTAACTGAACTCTTCATGAGCTAAATTCGTGTTTTCGAAGATGACCGAAAATGCTTATTTTTAATCATTTCAACCGACTTCCAAATAAGGAGGAGTTTATCTTGAAATACTGTCATTTATATTTTAATTAATAGCTGTAGCACGCTTCGGAGGAGTTTGGTTACAAACACTGTGACACGAGAAATTTTAATACGTATATAGGATAGATTATAAAATTTAGAATAATGTATATTATTCTAAACTAGCTGGTGCCTGCGACTTCCCCTGCGTTGAAGTTTATATACTAAAACTTTCCTCTTGAGTCACACAATCACAGTTTTAAAGATCTAAGCATAGGCCGTAAACAGAAAGAAAGCTGGCAGCCTACCAGCGCTTATAGGAACCGATCCACGCAGGTAACCGGCGCAGGCATTTATGTGAACAAGCGCCGATAAGCGCCGAACGTCGCCGAGAAGTTCCGACAATCTTTGACACGCGCCGGTCAGCGCTGGCGCCGCCCGCATTTAAAGTTAATGCTCGCTCTACTTCAATCTGCTTGCGTCATGTAAGGGTCAGCGCGGACCGACGGAGTGGCGGCGAAGACACTAATGAGCTATCATTTGAAAATCGACTTTAGTTACTAAAGACTTTAGTAAATCAGTATGTGATTGAAAATTGTATAATAGAAAAAAATACTCTCGCGTCGGCAAGCGCGGTCGAGCGGCGCTCAGTGAATCTTCAGCTAAAAAAACTAAAGTCGATTTTCAAATGATAGCTCATTAGTCTCTTCGCCGCCACTCCGTCGGTCCGCGCTGACCCTAACTGTTACCAGGATGGACCAGCGCCGGTAGATCAGCGCTGGTAGATCAGATCGGCGCCGGCTACTAAGCTTTCTTTCTTTCTGTATACGGCCTTTCATAGGGGCAGACAGCGGGAAGCGACTTTGTTTTATACTATGTGTAGTGTGAAGTATTGTAAAATTTAGAATGATGTATATTATTCTAAATTATTGTCTCGTGTGAGTGAGGTTCAAAACGGGGCTCATAGCATAGAAAATTGGCAAAGTTTGAATGATCGCATAAACTTTTCCCACCCGAAGATTGTTACATGGGCTTCTTTTAGTTGCTCACGGCTTAACGCACTTTCTCTCTTTCTGACAGATTTCTGTTTTGGATTTAGATTCGTATCACTGAGATTAGTTTAATGATAATGACTTTTTAAAATCAGTTATAAATATGAATGTGAGTTTCTTTGTTTGTTACGCTTTCACGTAAAACCTACTGAACCGAGCACCTTGAAATTTTACGTACATGTTGTCTGGGACACCAGAAAGGACATAGAGTATATTTTATACAGTTACGCGGACGAAGTCGCGTGCAACAGCTAGTTTAATATAAAGAATAAGGTACAATGGAATCTAGTTCTATTTTTACCTCTCTATATTGTCGATTTTAATTAATCTCTTTACCTACACAATGCTCAGCCTAATTACGGGTGGGCGGGTTCCGGTCAAGAGCCTGAGAGGAAATTGTTTAACATATTTCTACATGTTCTAAAGGTTCACATAATATGTTAGGTAAGTAGTACATATTGTTAGAAACTTTCGCTAGCGTATAAATTAATGTTATTACCGTTTTGTATATTAATTTTACTTTAATTGGATATAATTACAATATTATCTAATCTATACAACGAACTTTTGTAAAAGTTCGTTTAATCTATACTAAATAATATTATAATTATAATAAATTAATATGTATTAATAAGATTTGTATTTTTGTATTTTTATTTGTAATTAGCTGGTGCCCGCGACTTCGTCCGTGTTGAAAAAGAAAAAAGTAGCCTATCGTGTGTCCTGTCCTAGCAATTTTCATGAAAATCAGTTAATTCGTTTAAGCGCCTATTTCACAAACGTCAATTAGGCCAAACTGTCATTTAAAGTCACCGGTAACCGGGAATAATTTAGCTGATATACCTTTGTTTGTACGGTAAACGTCCCAAACATTAAATAGAAAATAATAATAAAAAATCGGCTATCGAATGATGCAGTAAACCGAGTGCATAATTCAATATAACAGAAAATGATTTCTAAAAGTAACTAATCAACACTTTACATGTAGTTTGTGAAAGAGGTCCTTAGAGTTATGGAGGAACATACATAAGTACATACAGAAATTTTTTTTAAAAAAATCGTCTATCAATTTAGTTTCAGTTGATGATGAATAAACATAAAAACTACTGGACCGATTTAAATATTTCTTTTACAGGTGATTTCTTAGTTCTTTAGTTATTTTTAGTTGATAATAAAAATAACTAAAATATATGAAATTATACTAAGACTATTCTATGTACTTCTATTTATTCTATGACGTGGATGTATTCATCCACGTCATGCACACACCGTATTGTTTATGCAAAACATTTTGTTTGTTTGTACGAGTATCAACCTTTATCAACAGTACCGGGGAATAACCGCTTTCGGTCGCTTTCGGTCGTTTTGGTGTGGATGCGTAGCAATGACTCGTAGCGAAGCAATTGTGCGTAGCTCACAGCGTAGCAGTCATCTCATTCATCTACCGTTTGAATTATATTTGTCGACTCAATTCGACTGTATTTTTTTTTGAATGTTTGTTACCTCAGAACTTTCGACGGGGTATTTATTTTATTTATTTTATTTATTTATTTATTTATTTATTTACAATAACATATTATATTTAATTTAATTGGCCATGAAAGCACACACTAGGCTTGCAAGCCTGTATCGTGTGCTTCATGAATTGATTAAAATTTATTTTTTGATATTTAAAATAAATATCAAAAAATAAAATAAAAATAAAAATATTAATTTTAATATTAACAAATTATAAATTACTAAATTAATAATAAATAGGTACATATAAAATTTTGATATTGATGATTCTTTTTTTATTTGAAAGCTGGTGCTTCCCGTGTGGTCCCATTTCAATTTGGTCCAGTTCTGACAGTGGGATCCATGAGAAAACGGTTTGAATTCGGTATGAACATAAACACATAATAGTTTTATGTTGCCCATTTTTTAGTTTATCTATTGTAAGAACATACCATATCAATGTACGCCTATTTAATTCATTCATGCTCAATAATGTTTTTCAAATTAACCGTGTATTACGCCATCTATTTCAATTATGGAGAACTAAATTCTTTAAGGCATCGTCAAATTGTTTGATTTATTTTTATTTTAAAAGTATTACATTCTTTACAACAGTAAGTATCAAATTTAGTCAAAACAATAGCCACATTACTAATTATTCTGAGTTAGGTACTGTAATTTTCGTCGTAATTAGAAAAGGTCCGAGGATTGTTTTGAGGGTGTTAATATAATTACAGTGTATTGTTTGAATGTTATTCATTAGAATTTAGCATTTTATGTACTTATTCTTACAATAAATTTGATTATTTATTTGTGTCTATGTGGGTTTTCAAGGTTTTATTGTACCGATTTTTTTTTAGGTGAAGTCATAAATAAATAATTAATACAATAAAATTTTATTTTAGGTTAATATTACCAACACACTTATAAAAATATAAATATAATATTTTTAAATATTCTTATTTAAAAATATTATATTTTTTATAAGTATATGTTATTATTATATATTTATTGTTGACATCGTAATGTGAATGCTAGACTTTGCTTGTGTTTGTTTAATATAATAAATCAAAATTGTCACACGAATGTGTTATAGTTACGTTCTATTTTTTGTATAATTTAAAATATATCTAATTTCCATAGATATACTGTGCGGTAGTAATACTAAATCTACATCAAACTACTACAACATGGAACCCGCGTGCCATACAAAACACTACGAATTTTATGGAACATTTAAAAGTGACATATGCGTAGAGCATGAACTGTCATTTATAATAAAACAAACATAATAATAAGTACGTAATTTAAAGAAAATGTGACTTTACGTCAACCCATTAGAGTTTAAAATGAAATAGTAGAAGTTGATCGTTACTACCTTTACCATTGACGCGTGAAGGCAATAGTCCGCCATGATTCTGTCAAAGGCGTTCTTTTTATGTGCCGCTTTGGCATTTGTGACGCAAATTCCATTGTAGTATTTCGATGGGATAAGCTTTCAAATAAATTATTATAATTTATTTATTAATAAATAAAAAATTTAAAATCTAAATCTATGGTAGTTTCATAGATGTTGCGCCATCTACACAATATTGTTTAAAAAAAGAACAATGTTGTTTTTGTGGCGTGTTCGAATTGTGAAAATGTAAATTTTATAATTGATGGGAAGTCATGAAATTATATTGGGAAGTTAAGTAACCCCTAAAATGTTTAACTTAACATTTGCCTTTGAAGCAATTAAATTATCACTCAAGCACAACCTAAACAAATATTGCTTGCCAGGTCATAAAGTCAATGTTGTCTTAGGATGCAACTTTGACAACTTAGGATTACCATTGTCAATTAAAACATATCTAAATAATTACTGTACTTGTCACTTGACCTGACTGCTTTGGACTTGACGGACCTGTTTTGGAAAAATTTTAGACTTGACTTGACTGACTAGTCTCGAAATCTGATACTTTTGATTTTAATTTCAATTTTCCTTTTTTTTTTTTTTTTTTTTTTTTAATTTTACCATCAAGTGGACGGTCAGCCTGTCTGTCGACCTTAACATAAAAAAAAAATGACACTGGCAAAATCATCGGAGAATATCTGATGGAGCCAAGACATTAAAAGAGAAGAAGAAGAAATAATTACTGGACAAAAAATAAGTTTAATAATGACTATAATTTCTATTTAACCAAATAATTAAATATCATATCATCATCATCACACATTCCACACAGCATTATCTAGTTCCACAGTAAGCAACTATTGCTTGTATTGTAGATACCAGACAGTTCATAGGTTATTTTTGTTTTGTAAATACATACATATTATAAATACAAAACATACATGACTCGGTTTTGTCTCTAGCGGGATTCGAACCCACGACCGTTTGGTTAAGGGCGCGTATAAAGTTAAATAGCCAATCCTAGATTTGAATTTTATATAAGTAAACAAAGTCCAATTAAAAAAAAAATATTAAATAGATAAATGGAAGTGAAGACTCGGACAGAAAACTGTCCGATTAAGAATTGATTTCATATATAAGCCCGAGGTATGAAAATTTATGGGAGTAAAATCATATGTCACATGTCACACGTTACGCGTTACAGGCTACAGTATACTTCAATACATATAATATATTATATTAATGTGTATTAATTATATTTATTAAATTATTTATTTATTCGTTCGTAAGGAGTAGGTAAACTCCAGTCGTGCGTCGGAGCTGACACACACTTTTTTTATTTATATTTAAAGAATATTAGCGCTTCAAATCTGTCATTTATATACAGTCTAATTTAATGTTGCAATTAATAATTACGTAACAAATTAACATAAAACCATGTTATTTAATTTGAACACACCTTTGGACAAAATAACAACGGATTAACGCTACTAATTTCCATCCACTCGCTCAACGATAACACCGTTTTATATTTGAATACTAATCTCAGTAACTCTCGGTGAATTTACGTAAATCTTCTTATAAAGCAAAGTAATTCTCAATTAACATACAGCCGAGTGTAAGTAAATTTCAGCAAATATTAAGGCTGGAGTCGTGTTCGTTCAAAGTTAATAATTATGTTATAAAATCGTTACTCAACTTGGAAATAAGAACATGTTGACAGTACCGCGTTATGTGGTACAAGTTTGCAAAACATTAACCTTCTTGTCGCCAATACTAAATTCAAAACATTTACACCTTCTACTCACCGAATCTCGTTTAGATTAAAAGGTTCACTACGCTTAAGGCCTCCTTCACCAACTACAAGTAAATTGTTGATTAGTTACTTTTGGTTCGATAGGGGATTTTTTTTTACTATTTTCTTTTTAATGTTTGGGACTTTTACCGTACAAACAAAGGTATATCAGCTCCATTATCCCCGGTGACCAGTGGCTTTACATGTCAGTTAGCCTACTTGACATATGGTGAAAGAGGCCCTTAGCCTAATTTATTAGGGTAATTTTATTAAATTAGCCACTAAGACTAATTTAATAGGATAATTATTAATTAATCACATGTAATTAATGAATTAATAATCATAAATTACTAATTGGATGGACAATCTCTGACAATAGTAGAAAGATTCGGTACTTAGCCACTTGCTGTTCTACTTATTAGAATTTCATAGTTTTCATACCACACTTGCTTTTGCATACCACACTATGCAGCCATAAAACTCCCAAAAATTATAAAATAAAACATAATGGAGAAGTCACATCACATAGTACTTATGATCTTTATGACTGCAGAAAGCCATAATTATCTAATCGACTGCGAAGTGACAATACCTCCTAACTAACAATTTTGTTAAAAATTACATTCTTATGTCATTGCCTTTAAGGGGTATTTCTGCGTGTTTTGATAAAAAATCCTATCCGTATTCTCTATATTCTCTATACAAATAGGTTTGATTATGAAGTTTTCAGGAAACTAAACGTTTTTTTCACTTTGTGTAAAATTTTGTCTATGTTAGTTATGCCTGCTCCACACGTAACGATATATCGTAGCGATTTCAGACTGTGCAGATAAATCGAACGTTCCTAGTGTCTCCACACGCCTCAGATATATCAGCGTCGATCGTCAGTTCTCCGCAGAATCTCACGCGAGAAACATGTCGTCCACGATGGAAGATGATGACGCAATTGCGATATTAGACCTTATGTGTTTAAAGAAAAAAGGCGCGGAATTTTTAATATTGTTAATAACAATATGTAACTAGTAAAATATTATAACAGACATTTATATGATAGATACATTAAAAGAGAATTAATATTTACATAAACATAGAATGAGGTTTAGGTATCTAAGAAGGTTATATATACCACACGCACAAGCGAGCTCCGCGAAGTACTGCCGAACTGAGCGATCACCATCTACACGCGACGATAAAACTGCACAAATGCAATCGACACCGATTTATCTAAACAAAAATTGCAACTGCCACTGATGATAATCTGCAACGATTTGTCATACACACGTTCGATAAATCTGCCCAAATCGGTTTGCACATATTAATCGCTACGATATATCGTTACGTGTGTAGCAGCCATTAGGAGGTATTGTCACTTCGCCGTCGATATGAATTCTTAATCGCTTTATTAATATCAATTTTAATTTTAATATTTGAGTTTATTGCGAACATACAGACAGACGCGACGGAGGACCTTGTTTTATAATATGTAGTGATTTTGTTTTTATATGTCCTTTGCTGCGAATTAAATTTATTCTATTCTATTCTATAAGTCTTACTCAAAAATTCTACAGTATTGACGGACTTATAATAAAAATACCTCAATTCAAAAGTAAATCATAAGTTTTCCGCTAACTTCTGTGACTTGATTTGTCGACAGGAGAGAAGCGAAAGAGAGATAAGCTGGCTTCCTGTTTCCTGTTCCTCAACATCCGGCGCGGAGAAGCACTGACGCGCTGATATATACGAGCACAGACATTTAACATGAATTTAAAAAATATATCATACACTAGCTGTTGCATGCGACATCGTCCGCGTAACTATAATAATAATAATAATAATAAGCCTTTTTATTTAAACCATGAATGCATTGACAATAACATAAATTACAAAATTGGAATTAATTATAACATTTTAAAATAAATACCTTTCAACATAAATTAAATGCCGCGTAACTTTATAAAATATAAAACATTCGTGTCTGTGAAGCCATGGAAATACACATACAAAATTTCAACCCAATCGTTCAAGCCGTTTTGTAGTTGACATACCGACAGCAGCGCCACCTACCGGGTCCAATTGTATTTTTAAATCATTCAGGAAACCATCGAAATACATATATAAAATTTCAACCCCATCGGTTCAGCCGTTTAGAAGTTATGTGAAAAAGATAAGTACGGAAGGATAATTCTTACTACCCGTTGCCCTATTACCCGTTTTCCCTTAGGAATGAAGTATTTTCCCGTGGTAAAAAGTAGCCTATGTTCATCAGGGATAATGTCGGCTTCTAATGGTAAAAGAATTTTTCAAATCGGTCCAGTAGTTTCGGAGCCTATTCAATACAAACAAACAAACAATCAAATCTTTCCTCTATACGAGTAATTATAATATTAGTATAGAAGTATAGATGATATTAAACAAAAAGATTGTGGGAAGAGTAGTTATTTTAGACTACACTACACGAAATTCCTTAAATTTGAGTGTTTGAGTGCTTTGGAGTTTTTAATTCTTAAGAGGCAGGCTAACCAAAATGGGACTTAACTAGAAATTAGGGCTTCAAGCAGGTCATCTTTTGTCGAAAGGCAATCCTATAGTATAATATCACAAGTACTGGTCTGCTGTTAAGTGCGACGGATTTTTAAAGTTTTAGAAACTGTAATTTCTTCAACTTAAATACATAATTATTTGAAATTATAAACTACAGAATAAAATTTAAAAAAAATAATAGAGCCTAGATAGGCTGAAAATAGCAAAAATAAGATAGGTGCAGTAAGATGCATGCATGCATGCATGCATACATACATACATACATACATACATACATACATACATACATACATACATACATACATACATACATACATACATACATACATACATACATACATACATACATACATACATACATACATACATACATACATACATACATACATACATACATACATACATACATACATACATACATACATACATACATACATACATACATACATACATACATACATACATACATACATACATACATACATACATACATACATACATACATACATACATACATACATACATACATACATACATACATACATACATACATACATACATACATACATACATACATACATACATACATACATACATACATACATACATACATACATACATACATACATACATACATACATACATACATACATACATACATACATACATACATACATACATACATACATACATACATACATACATACATACATACATACATACATACATACATACATACATACATACATACATACATACATACATACATACATACATACATACATACATACATACATACATACATACATACATACATACATACATACATACATACATACATACATACATACATACATACATACATACATACATACATACATACATACATACATACATACATACATACATACATACATACATACATACATACATACATACATACATACATACATACATACATACATACATACATACATACATACATACATACATACATACATACATACATACATACATACATACATACATACATACATACATACATACATACATACATACATACATACATACATACATACATACATACATACATACATACATACATACATACATACATACATACATACATACATACATACATACATACATACATACATACATACATACATACATACATACATACATACATACAACAATACCTACACATTTATTATTAGTATTGATGATGATTGCTACATACTTTTCTGAATGTTTATATTAATTTAGATGTTTGCTCCAAAAGTATTTCTTGAATACTATTTTCCTTATAAAATACCGGTTTCTACTCATCGCGTTGTAGAGTCAATAAATGTCTATTAATTTAGCACATTTTAATATTGCCCAGAAAAGTATTGATTTTTTTTCTTATTAAAATTTTCTCACCAGAAAATGAGTATGTAATGCGATCGATGGGAAATATGTCTAATTTTTTTTTTTATATTTGACCTAAAAAGGTCTATTGTTAAACTGAGTTATTTTTAACATAAAAATATCACAAGACTAATATGTCTTGTCCTACCAAGAAAAGAAGAAATTATTCTGGTAATGATGATCACTAAGACTTTAAGGCTTTATCTCTGTCTGACTGTCTATTCACGGCTTAACTACTCAACCAAACATCATGAATTGTAAGGGGTACAGGAAAGGGTACATCCTTTTCTGTAATTTTAATTTTTTATATTTTTCTGGTACCTTTTATCCAGAAAAAAAGTTCTCCCGAGGGATCATCTGAAATAAAATAAAAAACTAACGCCTGGCCAAACCAAGCCTTAGATTATTAGAGGTCAATTGTTGACATATTTCTTTTATTTTTAAAAGCGCACGAAGTCGCGGGCACCACCTAGTATCAAATAAACATATAACAATGTCTACAACATAATATTAATCATGTTTTAATAAAGGTCACAAGTTGGAAGTTTACTACAAACTTAGCAACAAATAAAATCCAAGACATCTCACGATTAAACTTACAACTGTACGAACTTCACTTCGGTATAGATGAAACTGGATTTCTTTCTTTATCTCTAAAGTTTAAATTTGTTGATGACACAATATTTTGAGACAACTGTGTGTGCTAGCGTGTTTATATAAAAGAAATAATGGTTTCCTTGTGAAATTTGTGTTATTTTTGTAAAATTTATTCACGTAAGTAAGTATTTAAACGTTATATTTTGTTGTTATTTTGTAGATATGTAAAAGACGAAGTCAGACACATTTATCTTAGGAAATATTTGAAAAAAAAGACTTAATTCCACACAATTTTCCTTTTTAGTTAAAAAAATTACCGATCAATTACCTTGTCATTTGTGAATTACGTACCGTACATAAAAAAAACATACAATCGTTGATAATCAAATTTTATTTTTGTCAGAACAAAAGAAACACAACCTAACAGTGGTTGATATCTATATTTATATTAAAAACTAACTGAGTTACTTTATAAAATGTAGCCTGTGTTACTCGCCGATAATGTAGTTTTCTACAGGTGAAAGAATTTCTAAAATCGGTCCAGTAGTTTTTAAATGTATTCATCACAAACGTACGAATCTTTTCCCTTTATAATATTAGTATAATTAGACTAGCTATGCCCGTCGCACACGCGGTTTTCGTTCGCTTCTTCTTTCAGTATAACTTTTTTGTTATAAAAATAATAAAATAATGTTAATCTGATTAGAATTAAAGTTAATTGCTACAATACATCGGTGAAAATTGCATTCAATTAGGTTGTTTTAAAAACTAAATATATTTTGACCTCCGTAACGTAAGTACAATGTGTACAAATTGTTTTTGGAGTTAAGAATCAATTTTCATAAAGCCCGTATAAAAATTTATTTTATGTATATTTTATGTATGAACACGCATAACTTTTGACAGGGTGGTCCGATTTTGATAATTCTTTTTTTATTTGAAAGCGTGTACCCCCAAGGAGGTTCCATTTTAATTTGAAAAAAAAAATTCCAACCCTAAGGGTAGGAAAACAGGGGATGATTGATTGTTCACTCACCGATTGTAGCGTATAACCACGGATAACTTTTTACAGAGTAGTCGGATTTTGATAATTCTTTTTTGATAAAAAAAATTCCTACCCTAAGAGTGGGAAAATGGGGGTGAAAAATTAAAAATTAAGCATGTAGTAAATATTAGATTAGAGTCACAAAAAAATATAAAATAAAACTTTTTAACAAAAAATAAAACCGCCGAAAAAACTGAAAAGCATAAAATAATCTTATTATTTTACCTAAGTAATTTTGAGTCGCCGCCGCGCATCACTCTTTACGTAATTTTTTCTAGTTCGGCACCGACTCAAAATTACTTAGGTAAAATAATAAGATTAGTTTATGCTTTTCAGTTATTTCGGCGGTTTTATTTTTTGTTAAAAAGTTTTTATTTCTAATGTACAGACACGGCACTTAGGGACACTTTAGCAGACAATTTCTGTAAAAATAGAAACCGAATTAAGTAAATAACTAAAGAATAATCTTTTCAGGATTGATTATAGCTGCGTTTACTAAGAAGCCGTAATTGAAGATGAAGTCTCATTTGATATTATTCTTAGCTATATTTGTAGTAGAATCTAAATTAGAAGAAAATCAAAGTACTTCAGAAAGTTGGGCGATCGTTGGAAATCCGCTATTAGCCTTCCGTCCCTGCAAAGGAGTCGAAGCAATAACTGGTTCATTTGAACCAGGTTTGCCACCAGGAGAAGAAAATCAATACCATCTTTTTATAGATAAGACCGTACCAAAGAGTACTAACATTAAAATTAAGTTTGATTCTCCAGCTGTTCTTACTTTGGTAAAAAAAATTTGTTATCTGCTTCTTAATACGCAGGCATCGATAAAAATATTTTTAATGATTTCATGTCAGTAGCAACCCAATGGGAAAACCTCATCTGTAGTGAAGGTGTGCCTGACTGTGGCGAAGTCCAAAAAACGTATTTTTTACAAAAGAAAGAAAAAACTCGCATGTTTTTAGACGCAATTTATTTAGACTTTTACCTCTTAAACGCTAAAATCGAGGCCGTAGGGGCATAACAGTAAAATATTATCCAAATTCACACTTAAATATTTAGGCCTTATTCTTACACACTTTGGGGCCCACTTTACAGGGGTGTAGCCCGGGTGAAACCCTTATGGGTTTTGGAACGAGGTGAAACCCCTTTTGGGAAGAGAACTTTTTTCTGGATGAAAGGTACCCAATATCCTTTTAAGGAATATCTTTTACCCAATATCTATGCCAAATAACATCAGTAGTCAAAAAAATCTTTAGTTAAATCGTGAAGAAATCTTCTATCTAAACATTTATAAATACTTATTATTTTATGTTTCAGACTAATTCCTCCAAAGCTAGAATTACTACGACACGTGATACATTCCACATAAGATTTTTTAACAGCGGATCTGTACCATCAATATTCGTGAAAGGGCCTAGTAATGGTGCTATACCTTATGTTACTAGTCTCAACATAAACACACATGAATATTGCACAGAACCTGATATTGTACGTTTTATGCATTTTTTTAAAGTTTAAATAAGATATGCTTTAGAAAATAATAAATTCTCGGCGTCTTACATAGAAACTCCGACTAAAATATATGTGTGGAGCTTCTTTATGTGACTGAATCCTTCAAAAATAAATACTGGGCCGAGTAGTGCTTGCTTTTATGCTCTGTGTTAAGGGTTCCGGGTTTGATTCTGGCTCTGGTCTTGATCTGGCAAGTAGTGGCAGGCAATACATTGCCTTTTAGTGTATCGCCTGCCACTGTAAAGGAATTTCAGTTAATGAGTACAGGATTCCAGAGCCTATTTGCCTATTCCTTCTTAATTCCTTAGTATGGTTGGCAGCACACTTGCAGCGCCTATGGCATTATTTGTGATATAGGCAGTGATAGCCACCTACCACAGAATTCCTCTATCACCCATTTCCTTATTTTCATTTACAATTTATAAATAAGGGGATATCCAATGTCTAGCAATGAGCATCATTCACCTGATTTTAGGCAGAAAATTTACTTATTTCCCATACTTACTTTACTTTTTATTGTAATAACCTAAATATTTTTCAGGGAATTTTGGATTCATATGTAACTGGTTATCAGGACACAGCCGCAATAAGTCTGAGTGTACCTGACGATACCTGTGGTAGACGCAAAGTTGAACATACCGAACTTATTGTCAACGGGTTAGACACCAAACCTGGTGATTGGCCCTGGCATGTTGCTCTGTATAGATTAGAAATAACAAGCATAAAATATATTTGTGGTGGAACTTTAATATCAAAAAACTTTGTCTTGACAGGTAAATAGATCCAAATATATTTAACTTTACTCAAATTTGAATTAGATGCGTGACTTCATTCTTAATAACTTCACTGGATATAGGCCTTCCCCAAACTCCATAACTCACTTGGCGACTTTGAATGTGTGTACAAGTCCTACCGTGAGAACCCATGTTTAGGCACCGTACGTCATTACTGACAGTACGTATTAATCATAAGACCTTGTTCATTGGAGAAAATGCTCGTTGAACTTCGCCTTTCGTCTTTTCCCAAAACCTACGTGCCGAAAGGCGGCATTGAGGCTACCCAGTATCCCGCTGAGTTCTTTTAGCAACTGATTATATCCAGAATGATTATATCAGAATGATTATATTAAAACTGATAATATTAGCAAAACGGAGGTGAGAGAGATATTCGCCGTTGACATTAATTTCGAGCATTTCCCAGTCTTGAAAATGTCTTGAACACATTTTCCAAGGCGTTGGTAAACAGTTTCGGGGTTCACATCCCCCTGTATAATTCCTCTTCGCATTTAAATCGGTTTCATCTGCTGGCCCTGTAATTGTACAGTTATTATCGTGGTTTTGGACAAAACCTTCTCATAGCCACTATATTTTTGGTATGTTATCCATAAAAAATATATAAATATCTTTAAAAAACATATAGTATTCTATTATTTCTTCGTATGTACTTATAAAGCTATATGTATAATACATAGTGTACACAACTGAGTAAATAGTGATATAATATTATTTTTTCAATTTCAGCTGCTCACTGCACTACTATCAGAGGATCACCAGTGTTGCCAGAAATTATTAGTGTGATTCTTGGAAAATATAATCTGATAGGAGGGGATATCGGCGTGCAAGAAAAAGAGGTATGTACTTAAATTTTATATGAAGGTCGACAAGCTGGCTGACGGTCCACTTTATGGCAGCTAAGAGTGCACTGTCACCTATAAACGCAAGCACTTAACGAAACCTACTTTTATATGGCTATGAGAGATGGGCTCTGGCATCCCTTACTTCACTCGCCAAATAAAAATGCGTTATTGTTTCACACTGGTACTCTGTAAAAACTGGTTACATCAGCCGGACGGTCAGCCCAGTTTGCCCTGCCATTACTTAAAACTATCACTACTCTAAATTTTTTTATTGATTTTCTTTAAAAAAAGCATAAAGCACTCCCGATTAAAAAGACATAGTGTTCCCAATCTGTGGACCAGATTTGTAATTGGGAGATAGGAAATCAATGGATGTTCCTGTCCAAAGAAAAGGGAGGAAAAAAACAATATTGATTTTCTTTTAGGTACACAAAATAATAGTTCACGAAAATTATGACAGCAAGCACCTTGACAATGATATTTCATTGCTGAAGTTGAAGACTGAAGTTGTATACGACGATTACATTCAGCCAGTTTGTGTATGGCACAATGACGCCCTCAATAAGCTATCTTCGCAAGAGATTTACGGAACAGTAAGCATATAGCTCCAGTCTATTTTATTGTTTATCCTTTTTCTAGTCCTTATTCTTACTTCAGTACTAATATTATAAATTTGAAAGTTACTCTTTCTCTCTGTCTGTGACCCTTTCACGCCTTAACTACTCAACCAGTCATTGTGAAATCATCAAATTTTGCATACACGCTCTCAGGGATACAGGAAGAGCATGGGGTACCTACATTTCGTCCAGAAAAAATACTGTTCTCGTGGAATCATCTAAATAAAAATAAAAATCGCCTGTCGAAAATGTAATAGCAATTTAATTCTTATTAATTACAATCGTAGGGATTATCTATGTATATCTATACTCTATACTAATATTATACAATCTTGTATTTTTGTAAGTTTATAATGAATGAACTCAAAAACTACTAGGTCTATTATAAAAATTCTTTCACCTATTGAAAGCTATATTATCAGCGAGTGACATAGATTAAATTTTATAAAGTAACGCGGACGAAGTCGCGTGCAAAAGCTAGTAGTTTCTATTTCTATAGTTACAAGTAATTTGATCATCAACGGTTTCCTGTCGAATTAGTGTGCTGAAAGGAAAGATTAAATTATGTTCAACGTTTCTCAGGTCGTTGGCTGGGGATTTGATCAAACCGAAAAATTGGCTACTCAGCTCCGTAAATCAACAATGCCTAAAATTTCGGACTCCACTTGTCTGAAAAGCAATCCGACGTTCTTTGGACGAGTTTTAAATGATAATAAATTCTGTGCAGGTTATAGAAATGGTTAGTATATGTGTATAAGAAGGTGTGTATGTAGTTTTGGCCTATATCTATGTATCTTTTATATAAGATGTACTTCCGAGTGTGCTCAGGAGCTGCATGAGCTCATACCGCCTTCCCCTTATTTCTTTCATCGGACATATAGACGTACGGCTGGTTACCATCCTCATCTTGTCGAAATCGCTCTTTTTCGGACCAAACGCTTTAAAACATTCTTTATAATGCCCATTGCCAAAATTTGCAACTCCTGAGCTCATATAACCTAAATCTCTTCAAAGTTCGAGTGAATAGGCATCTTCTGGGTGAGCTCGCTCCATCATAGGCCTCATCTTCCCTACACGCCTAGATGCTAGTCAAGAGCGAACCCATCTCTAATTAAAAAAAATGTATATTAACTAGGTATCTGTACCGAAAGTATGTATGGATGTATAGATGTTTGTTACTCTTTCACGCAAAAACTACTGAACCGATCACCATGAAATTTTGCATACACGTTGTCTGGGACACCAGAAAGGACATAGGGTACCTCTCATCGTTCAACACGGACGAAGTCGCGGGCACCAGCTAGTTTGAAATATTTATGGATATGGAATGTGGGTTAAGCTACATTTATGTTTCAAGCAAAATTGCAATGATGGTAATAGATAAAATCAAATTATAGGTACCTCCGCGTGCAACGGTGACAGTGGTGGAGGATTCGTTGTGTTTGTTCCTGACGTTTCTGGAAATACAAATCCCAACGCGTCTGGTACTTGGCACTTACAAGGGATAGTGTCCGTTGGAATATCAAGAACTGACAAGAAATTGTGCGATCCTAATAATTATGTGCTGTTTACTGATGTCTCAAAGTATCATCATTGGTTGGAACAAAAAATGAAATAAGATTTTTTTCTAAATTCAGCCGTCCAGGCTTTCAGCAATTTTTGTATTTAGTGGAATTAAATAAAATATACAAACTTTTGCAATTTCTAATCTATCTGTCTTAGCGCCTGTTTCACAAACGTTATTTTTATTCGTATGTGACGCTAAAACGAAGACACAATTTCTCATGGACACCGGAAGCAAACTTTGTGTTTTCCTAAAGACCGTTAAAATTCAGACTTTATTACTGGCTAGGATTTATTATCTTCTTTATAAATGACGAAATGTGTTGCTAAGCGCAAAACTTGAGAACGGCTGAACCGATTTTAATTCTGTCTTCACTCATGGTTATAAGGTTAATCAGGGAAGGTTTTTACGTAAAAAAAATGCACCCCGGGCGAAGCTAGTTAGGAATACATATAAGATCACTATAATACCAGCACGTATGTTCTTGTGTTTTAGCGAATGAATAAGAAATACTAGTTTTTTTTTTCCTGTTCTTTTATTAATTTTTATTTCCTATGTATGTATGTATGTATGTATGTATGAACCGATTTTGATGAAAGTTTCAGACAATCTTCAGATTAGTCCAGCAGCTAATCCTGTGAAGTTTGATGGTGATCGGACGCGGACGAAGTCGCGGGCAAAACCTAGTTAATTAATTAAATAAATTAGATTTAGTGCGAAATTGAATATTTAGCAGTCAATATCAATTAAATCGGAATGTCATTGACGGTGTAGTCGTTTCACTATTATTAGTTGGTACTACATGCATATGCATATTCATCGAGTCTGCGCCATCTCAGATATAATATGTAGATGCGGTCGAGAATGCAGATCAGTCGAATTAATATCGGGCCTTAAAAGCGTTTGTGTTTAAATTATGTAGTTTCTACGCATTTAGAATGACGAGAATATATCACAACGTAATTCATTCTTAGCTAATGGAAATTAAACAGGTTTAAATTCAAGTAAGTATCGTTAATGTACCTAACTGAGATTGTTAAATTCAAATTAGCACATCTTACTTAAATCTGTATTTTGTTAAATTTTAACTTATGACGAGCTTGTTGGATGAGTGGTTAGGGTTAAAATTTAAAACTTTTCAAAGTTGGCTCTGGTCTGGATATGCACAGTAGTAGCAAGGCATAGGTACTTGCATTTCTAAGGTGGTAGTCCAAGATCCCTCAAAGGATTTTTTTTCTGATTACTAACAGGCTGAATCTTCGTGAGTAGCTTCATTTTGCCGAGACGAACAACTTTTTCCTCTGTGAAAATTATCGATAGCTAGTAGCAGTTAGCAGCCGTAAACAAACCTGTAGGTATATCTGTAGTGTGTTTAGAGGAGAAAAATGTGAGCACACATTTCTGTAACTGTTTCTTGATATTACAGCTCGCACGGGATATTGTTTGAAAGACAATGAAATATGGATAACAAAACAACACGTGTATTGTCTTGTACGAGTAGAAATAAACACACAATTTTATAAAATTGGTTTTAGATGTTACTTATTTATTTATTTTAGTCATACTGGTTCTTCAGGAATAAATCTACTTGAGTTAGAAGCTCACTTCTATACCTCAAGTATTGCTTATCTAATAACTAAACGAGCAACTAACTTCTTGTATATGTAAAATTTATTTATTTTGCGTATCTCGGAAAAGGTTCGATTTGGATGAAATTTTGTAGGTAAATAAGGTTTTGCTTTTTAAGCCTACCTATTATATACTTGTATTTCTTGTGAAAACGTAATTTATTTATTTTATTTCTTTGGTTTTTTTTTTAATTTTTTTTATATTAAATTTTTATTTTATTTTTTTATTATAATTTTTTTATTATTATTACTTTATTTATATTTTTAAATTTTAAATTAATATTTTATTTTTTTAAATAAAAAGTTTTTTTTTAATAACTGGCTCGTAATTTATTATACAAAATAAAATGTACATTTAATGTATCATTTCTATGAAAACAAATAGCAGCAATATAATATTTAATTAAATGATTCACGATGAAAAATCGCACAGACCGTGTCTATTATAAAAAATAGCTAGCTGCAACCCGCGACTTCGTCCGCGTTCAAAATGTTATATAGCCTAAAGCCATCCTCGATAAATGGACTAACCAACACAAAAAGATTTTTTCAATTCAAACCAGTAGTTCCTGAGACTAGCAGTTAGCGCGTTCAACCAAACAAACAAACTTCTCAGCTTTATATAAACAGTAAAGTAAAATAGTATAGATAATACGCAATCAAAACTAGAAGGTGATTTCACTGTGACCAAAAAAAGAATTGTACAGACACCTTACATAATATGCTTGTACAGTCAGTAGCAAATCTTATAATTTTTATATGCCACGACGATCTCGCAAACGGCTCTAACGATTTTGGCGAAAATCTAGGGTTAGAAGTTTTTTAGGTCTAGAAATCGATCTGTCAGGGTCTTATCTTCGAAAAAAATAGTTTGTTTTTTTTTTATGGGACGCTTGCTACAGCTAACGCCATCTAACGCCGAGCGAGCGAACTTAATACTTTTTGCTCGATAACAGATGTTACACTACTCGATAACAGATGGCGTTTGGACCGGATACCCGAAAATTGATTTGTCAGGTCTTATTTTCGAGAACATTCGATTTATGTGTTTTTTTAATGCTATAAAAGTATTATATTAGACGCTTATAAAAGTAATAGCGCTTGCTCGTTTTATAATTATTAATTACTACCTGGCGCCCGCGACTTCGTCCGCGTTGAAAAAGAAAAAAAAGTAGCCTATCCTGTGTCCCGTACGTCTAAATTGTTATCTACCAAGTTTCAGGAAAATCAGTTGATTCGTTTAAGAGTTATGGAGGGACATACATACATACATACATGCATACAGAAAAAAATTGTAAAAATGGTCAATTTAGTTTCAGTATCATGTATAGAGCCTATAAACACGATATCTCTGAAAACAAAGTAACTTACTCCATGACCACCCATTACAGATTTATTATTAGTAATATTAATTGTAGTATTCTTGAATTTTTTTTCCTATAATGTTATAGACTTTTCTTACATGTAAAAAAATTTAAACTTTTCATTGGCCCTAGTACTTTTAAAATACCTAAAAGAAGCCAACCACTAAGACGCGTGAAACCAAAAGGAAAATGGAGATGAACAACTTCGTAAACAGCACTTTGAAAGATTTATAGACGATAATGTGTCTTGAGATAAACCCTTCCGAGTTAAGGAAGGGCCGCGAAATGTTTTATCCGCAAGTTCCTTCTCATCCGCATTCCTATTTATTTTTAGTAGCCAATAACAAAGATTTAAATCGAAAGATGCGGCGTAATCTCCTCGCGCCATACTAAAAACACACCGAAAATTCTTAACAATGGGTTGGACGCAGGCGCTCAACCCAACTACAGTTGCACGCCAGCTACAGTGGAGTGACGGTCGCTTGTTGAGAGCGTCGCTATCGTCACAGTCACGTTTGACGTAAGGAATGTGTTGTCTGTGTTTAAAAGTGTGTTTAGACAAAGGTATATGTATTTTATACTTTTGTCTTTAGTATAATGTATATTGTATTTTGTAACACACTTTCGCTAGTAATGCCGCATCTCTCGATTTAAATCTTTGGCCAATAATTTAAATTAACCTTTGTTTACTTTAACTGCGGTGTCACCAATTAAGGTAATTAGTATTGAATATTTTTATTTTCATTAATCTTCTTTACATAATCGCTTGTGTGGCCGCTAACTTCTCCTAAAATACTCAACGGATTTCATTATCAATTGCATATTTTTTACGATTTTTTTATATGTCATCAATCAATACTAATAATAAATCTGTAAGGGTTGGTGATGGAGTAAGTTACTTTGTTTTCAGAGATATCGTGTTTATATGCTCTATACATGATACTGAAACTAAATTGACGATTTTTAGATTTTTTCTGTATGTATGTATATTCTTCCATAACTCTTAAACGAATTATCTGATTTTCATGAAACTTGGTAGATAAATATTAAGACGTACAGGACACAGGATAGGCTACTTTTTTCTTTTTCAACGCAGACGAAATCGCGGGCACCAGCTAGTATATAATAAAACCTAATTAAGTATTCTTTCCTGGGAGAAGCCGGGAGCGGTTCGCTTGTTTATATATAAACGAACGGTCACACAAGAACTGCTTTCCAGGACCAATGTAAATATTAAATTACTTTTTATGTATAACTAGCTGCTGCCCGCGACTTCGCCCGCGTAACTTTGTAAATTATATACTTAAACCTTCCTCGAGAACAACTCTATCCATTGGTGAAAACAGCTTGAAAATCAGTGCAGTAGTTTTTGAGTTTATCGCGAACAGACAGACAGATGGATAAATAGATAAGTAAATAAAATAAAATAATCAGGATTATTGGTAAATTATTTAATAATAGGACTTTTTATTAAATAATTTATAATGATTTTTTTATGTTAAGATCGACAGACAGGATGACGGTTCACTTTCTGTTAGGTGACCACGTCATTAGGTCATATAACTAGGTTATTACGTCGTTAAAACAAAAAAAAAATCTTCTCTTCTTATAATAGTAGTATATAGTATAGATATAGTTATCCAACCAAAATTAAAATGGATTATTTTGCTACCGAGAACAGCTACCGAGAGAATGATTGTTATTTTTACAAAACTCTTAAATAATATTCAGTAAATTCTTGAGTAAGTCCTTGAAAGAACTTCTTGAAGTTAATCATAAATTCAAATGTCACTTTTTTTACTTTTTGTTCACGAATCAGAAAAAAAAACCTTTTCTAAATTAGCTGAAAAACTTTATTTTTCATTAATTCCACACAAATACCGACCAAAGGCAAAAGCTTCGTTCAACTTTCTTATCAAAAGCTCTTTTACATACGAAACTTTTTTTATCTAACTTTAATAAAAGTTCACACAGGAGTCCCGTCAATTTATATGCAAATTTTTTGCACATTTCCCCGGTAATATAGAGCTTAGTTTCAGTTATACCATTTTAATAGAATGGGTTTGAAGATTGCAAACTAGACATCAATTTAGACAATAATATCTTGAAGAAGTAAGAAAAACAAAATGAAATAAGTAAATAATATTGTACGCCCTTATTAGTAACAGATTTTTTTTTTTTCAATTCAATTCAATTATTTATTGCGAAACCATAATGTACAAAGATGTTATAAAAATAAAGACCAATGTTATGGACCCTGTTGGGCATGCAACTTAGGGACTAGGAGAGAGGAAGCGTATATATATAAGTATATAATTATTTATTTATATAAATATATATAAGAATTTTATTTTATTTAAATTAAAATTAAAAATAAATTATATTTACATTTATATTATTAATATTTAAATGATAATGTCATCTAAAAAATATTCATTTGAGTTGTAGTAACATTTATTATTTAGAATTTGTATAATTAGAACCTTAAGCGCCTGTTTCACAAACGTCAAGTAGGATAAACTGTCATTTAAAGTCACCGGTAACCGGGGATAATGGAGCTGATATACCTTTGTTCGTACGATAAACGTCCCAAACATTAAATAGAAAATAATTTAAAAAAAACGGCTATCGAATGATGCAGTAAACCGAGTGCATAATTCAATATAACAGAAAATGATTTCTAAAAGTAACTAATCAACACTTTACATACTTGTAGTTTGTGAAAGAGGCCCTAATTAAACTAACCTTTCAGTAATTTTCTTTTTTTATAGGTACATTTTTACATTAGAAAAATGAGAAAAGTGATAGAAACATTTATTTGGGTATATTTTTATATCTATACTTACTATTATATAAAGCTGAAGAGTTTGTTTTGTTTGTTTGGTTGTATGCGCTAATCTCAAGAACTACTGGTTCTAATTGAAAAATTCTTTTTGTGTTGGTTAGTCTATTTATCGAGGAAGGTTCAAAATGTATAACATTTTGAACGCGGACGAAGTCGCGGGCACCAGCTAGTTACAGTATATTTTTCATTCTTGGATTCTGTCGGATATCAATAAACCTCCACCACTGTCGCCATTACAGGCTGATGTACCTAAAATTTTATAAAGCATGTGCTTTATTGAGTGTTTTTGGGATACAGTACATTTTCGTACAATCCGCTATTTGACTAATTTTAGAAAATCGTTTTAAATTATTCTTTATTACTTCTTAAACAATCAACAAAACTTTCATCAAAATATATTTAATGAAGATGTTGAATGTTGTATGCACTTTATAATTATTAATATTAACCTTAGATAACATTTTAATGTTCAAATGATAACATCGGAATCGGATAGCTGGAGTACTTAGATACTGTTGTAAAGTTGACTTTTAGATTATTATACCTATTATAATTATAGTATATGTGTATTCAACAGGTTTTTAAAAAGAGGTCAAATTCAAGTGTCATTTAGGGCACATATTTTTTATTCCCTTATTTCCAACACAATATTGTAATTTATATGAAGATTATACAAAATCTTTCCTAGACGCTATTTTAAAATATCGGAATAGTGTAAAATAAAAATGTCTAGCATATTTTTCTATTTTATTTCATTAAAATTTTACAAAACTTTAGCTTCGCTATCGTACAAAATATACTTTTAAACTTAACTAAGAAATCTTTTTCGTCTACACAAATTGCAATTAAAATCTACAGCCTGAGCCAACGTGTAGAAATTCACGCAATTAAAATTAACCTTGTCGGTGTACGTCAACACGTTGCTATAACAATTTCATCAGGCGCAGATTTTATATACAAAATATTTGCAAATAGATCCATTATAATCTCGTAAATATTTTGTTTAAGCAATTTATTATTATTTTATTACCTACTTATTTAAAATTTCCATATTAACTTATATTAAAATCAATAAAAACTTGAGCAAGAAATTAGGGAATACGCATATTCTATGTACATAATAATGAGTCAACTTCAAAGTCTATGTACCTATTCATTATTTACTTACTAAAGGGGAACGGCAGAAATTTATTCCAAAAATCATTTTAGGCGTCTATGAATTTCGAAAAAACAAAAAAATATATAATATTTTTTCAGAATATGCATATTTTTTAAAAATATGCATTTTATACAAAGGCAGGTAAAAACTTTTCATTTTCTGTGGAACGCTTCACCATTTTTCTTATAATTTATAACTTCTTCGAAAATATTTTTTTTCCGTGCATAAATCTGCTCTTTTCCAAATTTTTTCAAATATCTACGAGTATTATGCACTGTATTTTTATCTCTATTTTTAATTTTTTAATTTTACTCTAAGAAGTCAAATTAGAGGACGAATATAACGCTTTTCAGCCATCGAAATGATATATCTGTTTTTAGCTAAATCCAAACCTTAATAAAAAAAAAAGTTTAAAAGTTTAGTTTTCATTTAAAGACGCTAAAGATTGTTATTAACTAAAATGATTTGTAGGAATCTGCCATAACCCTTTCATACATATTGCCTTTATATAATATATATAATATTATTTGAGCAGGTTTCAAAAGTAGCACGTCATATATTTACAAATTAATAAAATAGAACAAAAATACATTATTGCCATCCCACACATTATTGCAATCTATAGTTATTTAGTATTTAGTTATTTAGTTGGAAGATCAGGGCTGCATTTAACCATAACTCAACTGGTATACATATAATTCCACATATATACATACATATATAAGCCAATCACTAAATGGTAATCGTAAGAATATTGTCTATTTTTATATCTACAATAGAAATACAATACATATTTTTAAAAAAATTTATGGATCAGTAGGTCGACATTCTTTCAAATGGAAAATATAAATTTGTTCGTGTTTTTTTTAATGGAAAACTTCTATAGGCGTTTTGGGCACTTTTAGTATGGGGAAAAACAGTAAACTTGCGCCTTTACGTTGTGTGAGCGACACCCTTAGATAAATTGTATAAAAAACTTTTTAAAAAAACTGAAAAGCAAAAAATAATTTTATTTAACCTTAATAACTAAGTTCTTAAACAAATGTAAGTGATGCGCGGCGGCGTCTCAAAATTACTTAGGTATACTTACATACATTAGTTTATGAACTTAGTCATTAAGGTTAAATAAAATTATTTTTTGCATTTTAGTTTTTTCGAACTAAAATTTTCGAATAAAAAAATTAAATCGAACTACTGTGTAAAAAGTTATTCCTGATCATACACTACAATCAGTGAGTGAACAATCAATCATCCCCTGTTTTCCTACCCTTAAGGTTGGAATTTTTTTCCAAATTTATATGGGACCACCTTCGGGGTACACCCTTTCAAATAAAAAAAGAATTATCGAAATCGGACTACTCTGTAAAAAGTTATGCGTGAACATACATAAAAAAATATATACGCGTCGAATGGAGAACCTCCTTCGTTTATGTTTTTTCGTTTTCGTCGGTTGAAAATAAGCGCCATCTACCGAAAGGGGTACGTACTTCTTGACTTTTCATATTAATTAGTCTGTGTTCATTAGACAATATTCTGTGTTCGAACTTGACAAAAAAATAAACAATTTTGAATATACACTCCTCACAAAAATTAAAGGTGCAAAAAAATATTCAAATTTTTAGGGTCATTTTCAACAGGCTGTAATAGGCTACAATTTTGAATTTACAATAACCATATTAGAGTTACGGCTGAATAGAAAAATAAATCTTTGCCATTGATTTTTTATAGGAGGTTATGGGCTAAATTATACAGATTAATTTAAAAATATTAAACTTTTAAATGTGTGTTGAAACAGTCGACACGGATACGGTGGAAATGCCAGGTTTGACTTGATTGGCATTAAGGTCTTCATGGACCTTCTTCGGTCTTCTTTTCTGGCCCAGAAGCAATTTCTGCAACTGGCATGCTGGAGCTTCCACGAGGAGGTATAGTGGCAGTGAGAAAAGGTAGGTAGTACACACTATTCCAGCGTACAGCATTATCTAAACAAATATAGATAAATTAAATTGAGTCTAAGAGCATACTGAGTCTGCAGTAATAAAATAGACAACCCTTATGGCGGAAGTAACCACAAGTAATTTTATATTACAACTAGTTGGCGCCCGCGACTTCGTCCGCGTTGAAAAAAAAAGTAGCCTATCCTGTGTCCCGTAAACTCTTAAACGAATTAACTGATTTTCATGAAACTTGGTAGATAAACATTTAGACGTACGAGACATAGGATAGGCTACTTTTTTCCTTTTCAACGCGGACGAAATCGCGGGCGCCAGCTTATATGAAAATCGATTTTTAAGGAGGAAACTCCAATAATAATGAAAATTAATCGATAGCGAATGGTAATCTCTACAACAGATCACCAGTACAAAGTTTTTCAAGGAACTCTAGTGAAATTGAACGAAGTTTTGATGATAACGTAACCATATCTTCTTAAAAGAGCAATTCCTGCTAGGAAGTTAGAAAACGGCTCAAATCATATCTATAAAGTTTTCTGTTTAGATAATGTTGGTTACAAATTAATTCAGATGATGTCATAAAAAAATCAAATAGTCTAGATACAATTCTAGACATTCTAGGCAGAAAAATCCATTGAGAAAACCGTGGCTGCATTTTGGATACTAATCTAGGTTAGGTTATATATATTAATATTATGTTATCTACTCAAATGATCAAATGTAATGAATGTAGGGTATTGTGTTTGGCATTTTAAAGAGTATGATAAAAAAAATATAAAAATTAAAAAAAAAATATTTAATTTCCTTTTTGCAAATATTTCATTTCAATTGAGAATGTGTGATGGCTTTATTATAGAATTATTATTTGAATAGAATTTAGAGCACCACCTATCTAAAAATAAATATCAACTCTTGGCAAAATTATTATGTCAGGTGTCAATGTATTTTTCAACGCGGACGAAGTCGCGGGTACCAGCTAGTACTGGTATAAAAATATTTTGTATACTTACTATTACCAACACTGATTTAACTATACTACTACATACAGGGACATCATCAATACTAATAATAAATCTGTAAGGGTTGGTCATGGAGTAATTTACTTTGTTTTCAGAGATATCGTGTTTATAGGCTCTATACATGATATTGAAACTAAATTGACCATTTTTAGAATTTTTTCTGTATGTATGTATGTATGTATGTATGTATGTATGTATGTATGTATGTATGTATGTATGTATGTATGTATGTATGTATGTATGTATGTATGTATGTATGTATGTATGTATGTATGTATGTATGTATGTATGTATGTATGTATGTATGTATGTATGTATGTATGTATGTATGTATGTATGTATGTATGTATGTATGTATGTATGTATGTATGTATGTATGTATGTATGTATGTATGTATGTATGTATGTATGTATGTATGTATGTATGTATGTATGTATGTATGTATGTATGTATGTATGTATGTATGTATGTATGTATGTATGTATGTATGTATGTATGTATGTATGTATGTATGTATGTATGTATGTATGTATGTATGTATGTATGTATGTATGTATGTATGTATGTATGTATGTATGTATGTATGTATGTATGTATGTATGTATGTATGTATGTATGTATGTATGTATGTATGTATGTATGTATGTATGTATGTATGTATGTATGTATGTATGTATGTATGTATGTATGTATGTATGTATGTATGTATGTATGTATGTATGTATGTATGTATGTATGTATGTATGTATGTATGTATGTATGTATGTATGTATGTATGTATGTATGTATGTATGTATGTATGTATGTATGTATGTATGTATGTATGTATGTATGTATGTATGTATGTATGGCGCCAGCTAGTCTTTCCTATAACAGTAAATAAGTTAAGTGTTCACATAAAGATATACTTACAGCAGTGTAATCTGTGGCATAGAATGATCTTCTCAATTGACCACCGTAAGTTCTTAGTACTGTGGCGTGCAACAACATGGCACAGTACGACATCCTGCCAAGTGGCTGCACAGGGCCCCATTCGACTGCATTTACATATACATCTGTAACGTAAAACTTTTTTAGGATTTTGTGGTTTCAAAAACTTAAAACAAATATAAGTACAGTCGGCCGCATAAGTCAATTAACACATTCAAAAGTGCCTTACTTACTTACTGTAGCTTTTTACGATCGTTTGTACGTGAAGTTTATTTTGTTCTCTAGTCGTGACAACAACTTATGGCGCGTTGAGTGTTCAGTTTTTTTGCACTTTTGAATGTGTTAATCGACTATTGCGGCCGACTGTACCTTTTTCTATTATTTGTGTTATTGTTACTTAATCTTTATTTTAGTTTATTTTAGTTCTCGGAAATGTCATGTGGACACCTCTTAGGGGCCCCTGGCCCTTAGGACACCCTGGCCCCCGCCCATATACGGCACGTAGAAACTCATAGTTTTTTTATTTATTTATTTAAAAATCCACAGCTCTCAATATAAAAAATTACAGACAAAAACAAAAACGCACCTTACAGCCAATCATTTATACAAAAAAAATACAAAATTATACGAGTCCCTACAAAGTAAACAAACCAAAACTATAAAAATAATTTAGTTAGGAATATATAATATTATTGGGGATTGTAGGATAAAAGTCCCACAATCCCCATCAACCACCCCAGGTCGGTAGGGATCTGGTTCGCAAATTTTCCCACGCAATAAAAACGGCAAGCCGGGAGCGGCTCGCTAGTATAAGAATAAAATTTAAAATACATAGTTACTCACCATTACATCTGTAGAAGTATCCGATAATGAATACACAAATAGCCAAAGCGAAGAAGTTTTGGTTGAGGGAGTTGAAGATGGCTGCTTCGAAAGCGGATGCCTCGCGGTGATGTAGATCCCATCCTATTAACACGGTTCCAAATGCTACCGGGATAGACGATAGGAACAGGAGCTTCATGAGCTGCAAATTACATATTATATTATGTTATTTATATTTATATGAATTAAATAAATTATTATCGCTCGATTATTTATTTTTTAAGCTACAATGAAGCCTGGATTTAAGCGATTCGGAGTTCATAATATGTTTAGTATTGTATATATACTTTGATTTTGTTGTAATTTTATATTTTAAAGATGACAAAAAGAATGAGTTTCTTTCAGGGTTTCTTCTTAGGACCGTCATCTTTGATTTTTTTCCGAAACCCTGGTATATTTAAATTTATAATGACGATTATAAGAGTTTCTTAGACCTTATTGATAAATTAATATTTTGATTTTATTATACATATATATCATGAGTCTGATAATGAAATGGTTCAAGTTTCACATACGGGTAAAGTCTTAATAAATTCATTAGAAGCTCTAAATTTAAAATTCCTTTACGAAGTTAGAATAATGTTTCATTCCCAGCCAACTATTGTTTTAAAAACCCAAATCCACTTAGAACTTGTAAATTCAAATATTCAAATGCTCATCACTTTAAACAGAGTGGTTATTTCAATTGTCTCGAATGCGCAATATACAATACACAAAATCACTCGAGATTCTATTGAATTAATTTTATACTCGTATAACAGCTGTCATATATAATTTGTATTCGAATTGTTTTCAATTAGGTAACCTCAGAAAATATGTTGAATTTTTGAGTAAGTATATTTAAGACTTTCAAATTAAAATAAATTATTTTTTTCATTAAAGTTATAAATGAAAATAGCTTTATACTTTAAAGCAAGGGGAACTCAGACTTGAACTGCTGGCCATCGATCTCAAAATTTGAGACTACAAGCGTTCGACTCTGTAGTGCCGCAAGTACAGTCGGCCGCATAAGTCGATTAACACATTCAAAAGTGCAAAACAACTGAACACTCAAGTTACTTACTTACTGAAGCTTTTTACGATCATTTTTACCTGAAGTTTTGTAAAGTTATTTTGTTCTCCAGTCGTGACAACGACTTATGGCGCTTTGAGTGTTCAGTTGTTTTGCACTTTTGAATGTGTTAATCGACTTATGCGGCCGACTGTACCTACAGTAATACCTAGTAAAGGTAGGCAGGGTTTATCAGAGCGTAGGTAGGTCACCTACACCTGTGTGTAAGTCGCTTTTCTAAAAGAATCGTCAAGAATCAAAGACGTCACGCGCCGCGGCTCTCCTTTGACAAATACCGCGCGTTCCTTTTTTAAAGGCAGGCCGCCGCTAGCAGAGTTATTCTGACATAAAAAGTAATAAGGGCGAACAAGGTGGTTATTTTAAATTGAGAATCAACTTAGGAACCACTGCGCTTATTTTATTGGTGAAAACAGCTAAAAAATCTGTGCAGTAGTTTTTGAGTTTATCGCGAACAAATAGACAGATAGACGCGGTTTTATAATAAATGTAAGGAAGATTTCTAAATAAATTTATAAAAATGGCGAACTAAGGTCAATAGCTGATATTGCGAACAAACTTTGAACTTTTTATTTTTATCATTTCTGTACTTAATTGACTTTATAATGGTTTTTTAAAATATTTTTATATTGTTTCCCATAAAAGTACGCTACTGAGAAGTGTGTAATTTGTACACTTTAAATTTATATGGAAAGAACTGAAAAAAAAACTAATATTTTTAATATAATTTATCCATTAAAATACATTAATTTAATTAGAATACACACACTATCGCGTTTTTTTTTTATATGGGCGAATTTCGAACTCTGGGCGACCTCTAGTACCAATTAATATCCGAGCGTCAAAGCTTGATTTATATCTGATAGAAAAGTTGTACCTACTTTAGAATGATTTATACTAAAAATTCGCAAATATCATATTTCATCGTAAGACATTTGATTTATTAGAAAAATTTTAAATAACTTTTACGGTACTATTAGAATTCATTAGTTATCCAATAATGCAAATTAATTTTCTTAAGGCCTCTTTCACCAACTACAAGTCAAGTGTGGATTAGTTACTTTTAGAAATAATTTGTATAAATATGAGTTCTTCTAGAATCTCTGTATAAATTTGTATATATATATTTTTTGTATTATACATTTTAGGTTGTATTTTAATTTTAACTATTTTATTTTTAATTTTTTTTATGTTTGGAGCATTTTGTACTATGTTTTATTTAGTAAGTGCGTAACCTCTCCATCGGGTCCAACGGAAGACCAGCATTATGCTGAGTTGGAGCCGGTTTGTGGTTCTTGTATGTTTTTTAAATGTCCTTTACTACAAATAAAACATTATTCTATTCTAAATCTATACTTACTTTCTAACATTATAAAGGTGAAGAGTTTGTTTGGTTGAACCATCAAGCTACTACAACATGGAACCCGCGTGCCATACAAAACACTACGAATTTTATGGAACATTTAAAAGTGATATGCGTAGAGCATGAATTGTCATTTAAAACAAAACAAACATAATAATAAGTACGTAATTTAAAGAAAATGTGACTTTACGTCAACCCATTAGAGTTTAAAATGAAATAGTAGAAGTTGATCGTTACTACCTTTTACCATTGACGCGTGAAGGCAAGAGTCCGCCATGATTCTGTCAAAGGCGTTCTTTTTATGTGCCGCTTTGGCATTTGTGACTCAAATTCAATTAGTAGTATTTCGATGGGTTGAACGCGTTAAAAGTTATATAACATTTTGAACGCGGACGAAGTCGCGTGGCAACAGCTAGTTTAGTGTAAAGAAAGAAATACATACCATAGATTCTCTGAAGTCCCATTTCTTCGTTTGCGCCTTGTGGTAGAAGTAGGCTGTGAGTACACCCAAATGATATCCGGCCCAGTTGCCTTGAGCCGACACGTATGCGTGGTAGAAGGTGTCGTTGTAACCAAATATGTCTCTTATGGACCTAGAAATAAAATCGACAATAAAATTTAAGGTTCATTTATACTGTACTAGCTGTTACACGCGACTACGCCCACGTAACTTTGTAAATTATATAGTAAAACCTCTATCCATTGGTGAAAACAGCATGAAAATGGGTGCAGTAGTTTTTGTGTTTATCGCGAACAGACATACATACATACATACATACATACATACATACATACATACATACATACATACATACATACATACATACATACATACATACATACATACATACATACATACATACATACATACATACATACATACATACATACATACATACATACATACATACATACATACATACATACATACATACATACATACATACATACATACATACATACATACATACAAAACCTACACTTACAGATTTATTATTAGTAATGATGATGATGATGTAGTGATTATAAGATTTGTATTTTGTATGAATAACTCAAAAACTACCGGACCGATTTGAAAAATTCTTTCATTGTTGGGAAGATATATTATCAGCGAGTAACATAGGCTTTTATAAAGTTACGCGGGCGAAATCGCGTGCAACAGTTAGTTCATTATATGAAAAGGTCATAGAAGCATCCGTTCTAAAACTTTTCTATTAAGCTTTTAAATATAAATAATAATAATAATAAAATAAAATAAAAATAAAATAAAAATAAGACACATCAATAATATAAAAAATTTGATATAAATATTGTAATGTACAAGCTACAATTAAAATTACACACTAATCCCCGACTTTCTATTGAGACCACACACGCTATATCTGCTGTATGTTTCTGAGTAATTTGGTGTCCAGCAGACTACTTGATGCTGCTGCATCAGTTAAAAGGTTACCATGTCATGGAAATACCACTGAAGTAACAGTATACCAAAATTCACATCTATCGAACATGTGGAAGTTATTGAAATCTCGTCGTTAACTAGGAAATGAGCTGATGGTCTTCAAACGCCTGAACAGATCTTCATAAATTAAAGCTAAAAACAATCCCAATCACGTCTGCTTAAACTGATCATCTAATCAAAAATCAAAAATGTTATATTCTGTTACTAGGAATTTTATCGTTTCAAGGTCACGCGCACCGACACCAATTGATTAAGACAGTTAAGATCCGTATCCGTATCCGTATCCGCGGATATTACATTTTTAACGATCCGGCACATCACTAATAGAGACACACACTCATGTGAAACTTATAACACTCCGTTTATGCGCCAGACGTCAGGGGTTAAGTGTTTACTCGACTCGGGATACTTACTCGGGAAACAGGCTGACTCTAATAGGCAGAAGGTCCATGAAATAGCTTTGCAGGAACGGTATCAGTAAACTGACAACCATCACAATAGATAACACTGGCACAGCTGACTTGGGCCACCTCCAGATGATCAACATAACTACCAACGTTATCAGGAACAGCTGAGTGTCAGTTCCCAAGTACCTGGTAAAATAGAACATCGTACAGTTAAAAATTACCATTAGTAATCATCGATCAATACTAATAATAAATCTGTTAAGAGTAGGTATTGTATTTTCCTCCGTAACTCTTAAACAAATTAACTGATTTTCATGAAACTTGGTAAACATTTAGACGTACAGGAAACAAGATAGGCTACGTTTTCTTTTTCAACGCGGAAGAAGTCGCAGGCACCAGCTAGTTGGCTAATAAATGTATTATACCGTTTAATGCTAAAAAGATTCTAAAAGTATCTACTTTAAAAAAAACTTTTACCAAACCTGTATTTCTTTTTGTCAACTGATTTCTTACAACAAAAAAAAAGTTCTAAATTGACAACAATATCTATTTAGTATCTAAGCCAAGGTTAAAGTTTATTGACAGCGCATTGACGATGTTTATTTAAAACATAGAACTGTGTGGTCAAATTGCGTAGTCACAACACATGGTTTATTCTTATATTATATGTACTAGCTGGTGCCCGCGACTTCGCCCGCGTTGAAAATTATATACTAAAACCTTCCTCTTAAGAGCGGGTATAAAGAGAAATAGCCAATCCTAGATTTGAATTTTATATAAATAAACAAAGTCTAATTTAATTAATTTTTTTAAATAGATAAATACATTATAAATGAAAGTGACGACTGTAACAGAAAACATAATATAATGAAATTTTCTCGATAGAAAAATATTACCAAGTGAGCTCTCATTTCCATCGATTTTAGTTTTATTTTTAAAATAACACACATTACAAAGCTAAAAGTGTATCAGTAATTTCACTTCACATATTATCTAAGGCTGTATGTAACAATTTTTCATTTGACATTGTAGTTTACGAATAATTAATATTTAATACTTTTGGCACTAATAACATTTTTATTGAGCGAGATGCGCTATCTTCCGTCGCATGTTGTGCGTAGTTCTACGTATTTTGAGTCACTATCATGTCCAAGGGGCCACGCGGGTGAAATTACAAATTTTGTTTGCTTTATACACACTCTTAAACCGCATCAAAATCCGATGCGTAGTTTTAAAGATCTAAGCATACATAGGGACAGACAGATAGCGGGAAGCAACTTTGTTTTATACTATGTAGTGATGCGACGGTAGCCATCTACCATCAATGACGATACTAATAATACTTTAACATACTTTAATGGACGAAATACACGATCAGTCCATCGCGTCAAATTGACTGACGTGACGCCAAAATTTGATCGTGAATGGTAAAAACTGATGACTTAATGTCAAACACTGTATTTCAAATCGCGCCGTTGCGTCACGTCAGTTTGTCGTCACGTCAAATGATTGATCGTGTATTTCGTCCATAACATTTGACTATAACCTGAAAAATACTTACCAAGCTTGAGGTAGACACAGGTATTCGAATGGAAACAAATTGGGCGAGAGTATCACATTCTGCCACCAGTTTTTGCGACACAGATCTCTCTCTCGCTTGACTACTGCATCCCACATTGGTCCCGATCCCAAATGTTGGATCCAAGTCATCGCCAAACCCATAACGACTAGCACTGCGGGCATAAGTCTGCGAAAAAAAGGGAATTGATTTTCTAAGTTAGGATAATTTATTTATTTAATTAACCTTTAACTGGTGACGTGGGGGCCGCTCAGGCCCAGCGAAAGTAATAATTACAAATTACTCTCCTCCCCTGGACGCGATGCATATGTTGATTCTAGTAGCTTCAAGTTTAGTCACTTAAAGGCCTTTAAGAGTTGTTTAAATGTCCAAAAGCGCAATTTTGGTTAGTGAGCTCGTTTTAAAAAAAATTGTGGGCCTCTCAGACCCCACGTCAGCGTTTACGTAACTTTTTCGTAGAGTTGCTTAAGTTAAATAATAAATAGATATCTTCACATATTCCACACAGTACCCTCTAATACCATACTAAGCAACTAAAGCTTGTATTGTGGATACCAGAAAGCTGAGACTACTATTTTTAATTGTAAATACATTGTAAAACATTTGCCCCTAGTGGGATTCGAACCCACGACCGTTTGGTTAACAGCTAGGGTTACTAGCCACTAGACCAAACGTGTCGTCAAATAATGATCATACTGCACTAGCAATACGAAAACGAACCAAATGAGAGAAAAGCATGAAATGTTAAATAGGATAGGTAAATGAGCTTCTACTCAAGCACGGAAACATAACAATGGTACTGATGTTATTTCACACGCACGCACACACACGCACGCACACGCACACACATACACACACATACACATACACACAAATACACATACACACACGACCATATACATATGCATATACACATACACATACACACACACACACACACACACACACACACACACACATGCATGCACACATACACATACACACACACAAAAAATTGATCATACCCTACCCCAGATACATAATTAAAATTATGTATAAGTTAGTTATAACTTTTAAGACCTTTTAAGTCCTACACAATGAAACCCTGTGATAGGCAATGTAAGTAATAAGTAATGTGTCTATTATATGTTATTTTCTATTGCTGTTGGGTTTATGTTCAAATAAAATAAAATAAAATATAAAATAAAAATAGAATAAAATAAATTTTCTGAATTCTCAATCTCAACATGCAAGATTCAAGGCAATATAATGAAATCAATGAGGTCACGAGCGGATATAATCCGTCTCATTCCTGCTGCGTACATCCTGCTCGAGTTTCAACATTTTTCAATATCCATTTTCACTGAAGTTTCCATTTGCATGTAGGAAAGAAAGGAGATTGCAGCTATCAGTAGATCGATGGATTGCTAGATTGATATGTTTGACATGGTCTTTATGTAAATTAAAAAATAATCTGATGTTTTATGTTTTAATTGAAGCCAGAGCGAAAATATTTATGAATGAATGATTTGATATCACAGCGAGTGAGTTAAATACATCGAACAAGTTCGCTGGTTAAGTGTATATAAATACAGGGCGTCCCAAGACTATGCGACATGAAGGGAAAGTACCTTAAATATCGTAGATAGGATATTTTGCTGAAAGAAGACTTTATGTTATTTTTAAAAGTTAGTAATACTGCATTCAAAGATTTTCTAAAAATTACTTGGTTTCGTCTGATAATCGAACCGACTAAAATGTGTAAAAAAAAACACCCGTATTTTTATGATGCCAATCGAAAGAATGGACAAAAAATAATAATTCTTCTTAAGTAATATAGTATCTTAAAAGAAAGGAATAACGTAAAATATTTGATTGAAATTTTAAGAATAGGTATTATTTATTGTCGACGACGACGTAATTTTTAGAAAATCTTTATTTTTTAAAAATAACAGTCTTCTTTCAGAAAAATATCCTATCTACGATATTTAAGGTACTTTCCCTTCATGTCGCATAGTCTTGGTACACCCGGTATATAATTTAGATATTTTATACATAAGAACCTACATAAAAAATCTATAAATAAAACCTATAAACCTATACTATAACTTAAACTTATACCTATTAAATCGTAGCATATTAATATTATTACATCATGGCACGTGTAGGTAGGTATACATAAATTTGTGATTGGATCTTGGTTCTAGTCAGTGATATGTTAATTACTACGTACTAGATGGAACACTCAAGACGCGATGAGTGTTCCAAGTGATTGGAGTTCCGACGTCCTACCCGTTCACAGTCTGTCATACGCGCTCGTAGAGATTAGGTGCGTTATTATTTTCAAAACCAATAAAAATGCCGTCATGTGTGATGAGATATTGCAAAAATACAACAAAAAATATTGGTAAAACTGCTGGTGTGACGTTCCATAGGTAAGTTTTATTAATATTGAAACGTTTAATAGGTTAATATTTAATTTGTTAAAACCGACGTGCTTATCGGGTCGGCCATATTAATATTCAGTTGTCTACGACTTGACGTATTGACCTTGACACTACTGCCGCGCCGTCCCCCGCGCACCTTACGATTTGGAACATGAATTTAGCAAGAAATCGTAGAGAGTGCTCAATCTAGTACTTACTTAACATATCACTGGTTCTAGTTTCGATTTTCCTTATATTGTCATTTCGCGTTATCTTTTCTGTATAAAAAAAAATTAAAAATTAAAATCACAATAAATAATTATATTTACCTAAGCCATCGGTTCACCAGTGCCATCGGTACAGTTTTCAGTGAAAAAGGATGTGATTCTGCGTAAATAATCATCTTGTAAGCCATAAGGAAGCCGCCCATCACGAAGAAGATTTGTACAATAACACGTGCATTAAACAGTAAGGCTTTGAAGAAATCGCTGTACGACTGGAACAAAGAAAAAATATTATAGATGCGGAGTTCATCTTCACTAGGCGAGGACTTAGCAGAAAAGCGTTATTTTCGTCACCTAGTTTGACTTCTTAGAGTCAAATCACAAGTTAGATAAAAATACAGTGCATAATAGACGATTTGGAAAAAAGTTTAAATCGAGCAGATTTATAAAAAAAAAAAAAAAAAAAACATTTTCTGAGAAAAAAAAATAGTAAAATACTGCTAAAAAAACTTATGTTCACAGTAATAAAAATTTTCCGTGACAACTACTTTTGTTTTTAGGCTTACCTATTAATTAACTTACGTTCATATTTTACACAATATTTAAGAACTGTCCAATTTTAAATCTGTTCGGTTATCTCCGAAGAGCTACAAAAATCTGCATTTCTATAGTGATCTAACTTAGTCTAACTACATCTAGAAAGAAAGAAATTTATTTCAGAACTAGCTGGTGCCTGCGACTTCGTCCGCGTCGAAAAAGAAAAAGTAGCCTATCCTGTGTCCCGTACGTCTAAACGTTTATCTACCAAGTTTCATGTAAATCAGTTAATTCGTTTAAGAGTTATGCAGGAACATACATACATACAGAAAAAAATTCTAAAAATGGTCAATTTAGTTTCAGTATCATGTATAGAGCCTATAAACACGATATCTCTGAAAACAAAGTAACTTACTCCATGACCAACCCGAAACAGATTTATTATTAGTATTGATAACAACTTTAGTTTTAGCATATTTCTGCTGCCCACACTAGGCTCTGCCTGTCTTGTGGGGGAAGTAAACAATTGTGTCAAATAAATAAATTTTAAATACTATCTACCTTAATTACAAACATATTTATCTATAGGCTAACTATATCTATAGTCTAACTTGTCACATTATTGTTCTTCTGTTATTATTGTTGTTATTGTGTTCTGTTCTGTTCTGTTCTTATGGTTACTGTTTTCAAACCTGCTGCACAATTTGTAGCTGCAGAATGCAGTAGGTAGGTATTACCTTTCAACCTACCTTTTCTAATGATACCTAATAATTTTAATTATTTTCTTACTTTATATTTTTAAGAACATAATTTGTTAGCACATTATTATGTTGCTATGCAATATGAGAATATCCGTTTCCCAATCCGATGTAGTTGATGCCGGAGATGGCGTACGATACGTCTTTCCGTTTACAATTTCAAAATACACTGAATGAATGTTGCGTTACAAACAATTACTAAATTGTGCAAACTGTTAATGCAACGGTACACCGCAACCGTGAGTATAACCGCATACTCGTAAGTGATGCGCCTCTCTTGCAGGATTCATTTGATGCAAATTTTTTCAGTAAAATATTCTTTATTTTGTTTTATAACTAGCTAACAGGGCGAACGTTGTTTTGCCAAAAAAAGAGATGGTCCACCCTTATCACTTGGGGTATAAAATAAAATACGACCTAAAATATATATATATATATATATATATATATATATATATATATATATATATATATATATATATATATATATATATATATATATATATATATATATATATATAGCGAGAAGAAAAGTAATTTTCTTGCAGAACACAACCAACAATATCTTTGACTTAGCGCCTCTTTCACAAACGTCAAGTAGGCCAAACTGTCATTTAATGTCACCGGTAACCGGGGATAATGGAGCTGATATATCTTTGTTTTTGTACGGTAAACGTCCCAAACATTAAATAGAAAATAATAAAAAAAATCGCCTATCAAATGATGCAGTAAACCGAGTGCATAATTCAATATAACAGAAAATGATTTCTAAAAGTAAATAATCAACACTTTACATGTAGTTTGTGAAAGAGGCCCTTAATGTCTTAGACGCACGCCTTTAAAAGGCATCTCTACTGCACCTCATTACCTCATTACTCGCGACTCATTATTCGTGACATGACTCGCAGATATGAATCATAAACACAGTACAGTTAACACCACTACTCGTTGGAGACAACAACCACAACAAATTTGAACTCAAATTAATGTGTTTATATAGCGTTAGTTGTAAATAAGTCAAGGTGAAATGACATTAAAGTAAACTAATGTTACCTAATTGAAATGTTAAATTTTGGACATATATTTGCACTTTTTTAAGTATTAAAAGTAAAGAAAAAGTACATTAGAATCATTACAATACAAAATACATACAAAATTTATTTGGATTTGTGATCTTGTCCATCTTCTATCTATATAATTACTAGCTGCTGAAAATAGATAAAAACCTATTCTTAGACCTACCAAGTGAACATGTAAAATTTCATCAAATTCGGTTAAGCCGTTTCGGAGGAGTATGGCAACTAACATTGTGACGCGAGAATTTTATATATTAGATATAAAAGGCGATGTGTGTATGTATGTTCCCTATGGACTCCAAAACCGCTGAACCGATTTTAATGAAACTTTTAGAAAATCTTCAGATTAGTCCAGCCGGTAATCTTGTAAAGTTTGGTAGCGATCGGAAGCGGGCGAAGCCGGAAGGTCTCTAGTTGAATATATTTTAGTGAAAAAGTAATGTTTCAAAAATAGCTACTTATAAAAATATTTTTTACTAGCTGGCGCCCGCGACTTCGTCCGCGTTGAAAAAGAAAAAAGTAGCCTATCCTGTGTCCCGTACGTCTAAATGTTTATCTACCTAGTTTCATGAAAATCAGTTGATTCGTTTAAGAGTTATATAGGAACATACATACATACATACATACATACATACATACATACATACATACATACATACATACATACATACATACATACATACATACATACATACATACATACATACATACATACATACATACATACATACATACATACATACATACATACATACATACATACATACATACATACATACATACATACATACATACATACATACATACATACATACATACATACATACATACATACATACATACATACATACATACATACATACATACATACATACATACATACATACATACATACATACATACATACATACATACATACATACATACATACATACATACAGAAAAAAATTGTAAAAATGGTCAATTTACTTTCAGTATCATGTATAGAGCCTATAAACACGATATCTCTGAAAACAAAGTAACTTACTCCATCACCAACCCTTACACATTTATTATTAGTATTGATGATAACATGCCATCAGTAAAATAGATTTTATACACTTGAACATAGTAGGATGTAATAAGTAAGATATACTTAGATTACTTAGGTAATTGGATTTGCTTCAATTTAGCAACGAAGTCAGAACCCGTGAAGTCAGATTCAATAGCAAGACATACTTTTACTTTTAAGTAATAAACAGACTCGCTGACCTACTAAATAATATCACATTGCGCCTTAAACAATTAATCCTATGAGAATTTAATTTATGCAAATATTTTACTAATAATATAAAGAGGAAAGATTTGTACTGGACCGATTTGAAAAATTCTTTCAGTGTTAAAGTTACGCGGGCAAAGCCGCGTGCAACAGTTACTATTTAGTTAAAATCAACTCAATGAGCACACAGACTACTGTGCCAAAATCCATGATAATTTGTGACAGTGACCCCCATAGAGAAAGTATAGACTAGAGAAGCGGTGAGCGTACACCCGATAAGGACGGAAACATAGTACCACATAATACATACCGTAGATAAAAATCATAAAAATATCTAAAACAGTTGTAAAATTCATAACAAGACACAAATTAGATATTTACTGAACATGCATGCAACAATTATTGCATTTAACCAAAAAATAAAGCACTTACATATGAAAGGTTATGTTTTCAACATTTCGCTCTGATCGACTTTTACAGCCTAAATGCTACAGTTCACCATTATCACCACTTTCAGCAACACGTACCACATCTAACACAATACCCAGGACTTTGAAAAATGCTTGAAATATGAAAAGTGCTCCAAGAGATTTGTGTGCCACACTTTCAAGTGTGGCAAACAATAAAAACGCATACGCAAAGAGAGACAAAAAATCAATAATGTGTCTCGCTCCCTCGAAGGTAATAAAGCATAAATGCCTTTCGTTTTCACGACTATTATTATTTTAATGACTACTCTAGTCTATACTTTTTCTATGGTGACCCCACAACAGCGGTAATATCGCTGCTTAAAAACTAAAGGGCCACAAATCAAAATTGCACTTTTTACAGGAGAGCTAATCGAAAAAAATTTAATTATTTTTTGTCTATTTTTTTCTTATTAGATATGTATCAAATATATGCATATTATAAATCATTAGAAGGGTATTTTTAAGTAGCATTACCTAAATGTTTTAAGTACTTTTATAATAAACTGAATACTAGAAGAGATATAAGCGTATAAGTTACTTTTGAATATAAAAAAAATGATCAAAATATACTAAATATAGAACAAAACTACCATAAGTCTTTTTGCAGCATACAATATGAAGGATTGTGATTGTATTTTTGCAATAAAATTTTTGCATTTTTTGTTTTATGGCCCTTTAGTTTTTAAGCAGCGATATGTTAACAAATTTTACCCGAATTTTTTTCTCCCTTTCTCTCTCACTACAATCATCGTTCAAACGAAAGAGACATACGTTACCTCAATAACCAGGCGACCGCCAAGATTCTTGATAATCCTGGTATCCAAAATAACGCAATACCTTGCGTTCACTTTGCGTAAGATTTGTATATGATTTCAAGCTAATTTGAACTTTATCTACTTCAACATTGGGATGCTTTTAGACTTGACGCTTTTAGAATGAGCAGCCTTGAAGGGCAAGGTTTTAAATCCGTACCAACGTACTAATTAATAATAAATGTGAATGTGAGTTTGTTTTTTACGCTTTCACGCAAAAACTACTGAACTGATCTCAATGAAATTTTGCATACACGTTGTCTGGGACACCAGAAAGGACATAGGGTACCTTTCATCGTTCAACGCGGACGAAGTCGCGGGCACCAGCTAATATTGTTATAACGTCAAGAAATTACTTATCTATAAATAAATATAAAGTTTATATTAAGAAAAAAAAACATTTGCAAAAAGGGATTATTATAAAATATTGGATTGTTTAATGAATGATAAACATCCTTGGAGTTAAATTATAATATTACAATCTACGAGTATACAAATGTTATAAAGATTTGTATTTTTGTATGTGTGTAATGAATAAACTCAAAAACACAACAGCACATATGCTTTTTTTTTTGTAAGGGGATGTTTACAGCCCATAATTTTCTTCGTTAAGTGCCTATAAACATATGTAGGAGTAAATTTGAGTTACTTACATTCGACAATTTTATTTATACCTATCTATAACTATATTTATATCTATTTATAACCACCGAACGGATTTTGATACGATTTTTCTAATAAAAATACCGATAAACATTAAAAATTTGTCTATAGATATATAATTTGCACAGATTATATATTTATATATTTAGCAAAGTATACCTACCCATTGGAACAAACAGACAAACACAAGGACATTATATCTTTATCTGTATACACAGAGTAAAGAAAAACGAGGTCAAGTTTAAAGACTATTCTAAATAGCGCAACAAAAATAACTAACTGGTTCAAAACATCCAAATTTAGACTTTCCTTGTTGTTGATTTCGATAATAATAGGATAGGAACTATTATTATTATTATTATTAAAATAACAAAGTTATTTTAAATAACATACACATGATATTAATTAAAAATAAATGAAATTAAACTACACTGGACCGAAAAAAAAATAGTCGGTTAGTAAATCTTCAATACTTCAAAAGTACAAGACCTATATTATATTCTAATTATTCTAACCACAAGAGTTTTAGAAATTACACTTAAGATAATGTTATGCTTAGTCAAAGAATAGACTTATTGGATATTTTTTAAGACAAATAACTCTTTTTAACAATAAATAAACCGACTTCAAACCGTTTTCTCATGGATGCCATAGTCAGAACTGGGCCAAATTGAAATGGGACCACACGGGAAGCACCAGCTTTCAAATAAAAAAGAATCATCAAAATCGGTTCGATCAATCGATCAATCAAATCCAGTCGAAAGTTGAGCTAACAAACATTTAAAAAAAACTGTCGAATTGAGAACCTCCTCATTTTTTGGAAGTCGGTTGAAAAAATTAATTCAAAGCCAGTTGCATCTGATGTTCTACATGTTATGACAAATATTAAACCATTATGTTGCAATGAATTCATTGTTATGTTGACACAACTTTACGTAGTGAGGCAATTGACCTTCAGAGTAAGCGATCCTGTTCTTGATGTGCTAAAAAAAATTACTCGTACATAACGGAATGCTTGCACGATTTAGTTTAATAGGTCAAAAAATAAGTTTTTTCTTATTTTATATGCGAATTCAAGATATTTTTATCACTTTATTTACCTACTGTATGTAACAGTTTGTTCTATAACTTGTTGTCATTTTGTAGGTATTGACATAATGCCATTGCATTAGAAGTTTTAGGACTTCTTATCAAAATAAAAAAAATAACAGAGGCACTCTGAATCGTCAATAAAGTAAATACTTATATACGAATTTGTCGGTTAAACGGTTAGTAAAAAGTCGCGAGTTCAATATTTTCACCCATCTCAAAAATGCCCAACACGCCCAAAGAAGTTTTAACTTCAAAAATGCGACAAGTAGTTTTGACAGTCTTGAGTTTGACCTCACACTCATAAGAATTCTAAAGAGACTGAAAAAAATCCAAAAATGTTTATATTGCAAAAATACAATCACAATCCTTCAGATATTGTATGTTGCAAAAAGACTTATGGTTGTTTTTTTTCCATATATATATTTTGATCATTTTTTATATATTCAAAATCAACTTATATGCTTATATCTGTTCTAGTATTCAGTTTATTATAAAAGTACTTAAAACGTTTAATGCTACTTTAAAATACACTTTTAACGATATGTTTGATATATATATCTAATAAGAAAAAATATACGAAAAAAAATTTTTTTTTTCGATTAGCTCTTCTGTAAAAAGTGTAATTTTGATTTGTGGCCCTTTAGTTTTTAAGCAGCGATATATTGGTAGTAGCCATTTCGAAACAAATATTAACTTTGCAATTGAATAAGTATGTTCAGAATTGTTTAGATGTCTTACTTAGATTGAAAATATAGTATGAAAATATAAGGAAAAATATACATTAGCTATTTTTAAAAATAAAACATCTCAATCTAATGTGATCATGTAAACATGTTTACCCTGGTCTAAGTGTGCTGTGGGGTTCTCGTTCACTGTCCGTTGTATTTATTTTTACTAATATTATAGAGAGAAGATTTTTATTTTTCTACTAGCTAGCGCCCGCGACTTCGTCCGCGTTGAAAAAGAAAAAAGTAGCCTATCCTGTGTTCTGTACGTCTAAATGTTTATCTACCAAGTTACATGAAAATCAGTTAATTCGTTTAATAATATTTATTTATTATTAATTAATTATCTGTACTAATTTTCGTCCACTAGCGGATAGCATGGTGGGTATAACGAACTAAAGAAAATCGTTAAACAACCAAATCATAAAAATTTTACTAAGTTTTCATCATTTTGTACATTCATTTAATTAGATTTGCCCAGATCGCTGGTTACTATTTAAGCTTTAATATCGGTATTACCTATAGGTTTACCGCATACTTAAACAAGTGAACATTTGAGGTGTCTTAGTACTTATACTGGAACCTAAAAGGAGTGGTCGTCATTGTGCAAGCCAATGGTATGCTGTTACGATATGCTTCGGCGCGCAAGATTAACCTACTCTATACGAATTACATCAATACTCGTATATTATCTGTTACCCTAAAACTGACACAATATTTTTGGAGTTTACTCATTAAGAACCGATTTGTATAATATTATATTATATATAAGCTCGTAGTTATGGGAGTAAAATCAAAATTGTTACACGAATGCGTTGTAGTTGCGTTCTATTTTTTTGAATATTTTAGAATATCTGAAGTTTCAGAGATATTGCACGATCTACACAATATTATTTAAAAAAGAAATGTTGTTCTTTCGGCATGTTCGAATTATGAAAATTTAAATTTTATAATCGTTCGTAAGGAGTAAACTCAAGTCGTGTGTCGGAGCTGACACATACACACGTTTTTTTTTTATATACCTACTGCACAACAACCCGTGTCAATATACAAAATTTCACATGAAAAAGTATTAAGCAAAACCTATGAAAATATTCCGATATTTTAACTTATTTTTTGTTTGATAGTGCAATATGTCACATTAGGAAATTCAGCAATAAATGTATAAATCTACACTTAATTATTATAAAGAGATAGCTGTATATTTTTGTATTTTTGTATAAATAAACTCAAAAACTACTGGTCTGATTTTAAAAATTCTTTCACCTATAGAAAGCTACATTATCAGTGAGTAAATTGGGCTATTTTTTTTAAATTAGATACGTCAGAAAATTACAACAATGTAAAATTACAATAATGTAAAATTACAACAATGTAAAATTACAATAATGTAAAATTACAACAATGTAAATATTCAATAATGTAAAAATACAACAACGTAAAATTGCAATAATGTAAAATTACAATAATGTATCAAAAATTTGCCATTTGCCAATCCCTGCCTACAGTAGGCAGCGCATGGACCGTTAGCCTGTCTATCGTAGCATAAAAAACCGTGCGAAGCCGGTGCGGGTCACTAGTGAGAGTATTATCTCTTAAATTCGATATTCGTACAAAGGAAATTAAATTTCCTTTGTACGAATATCGTATTTAATTGTTATATGTTGAATATGAGCACGCAATTGTAGTTATTGGTTGACAATTGGCTGTCTCCCAAATTCCGCTTTACTCGTATCTGCGCGGTCAGCGGTATGTGGAAAGTTACATAAATGACCAATATACTAAATTGTTACCATGCATTCAACGATTCAATGAGCATTCGCATTCACCGGATGGATGTATAAATCGATCAACCGGACTACCGGATTTGATAATTCGCACATACAAAGCAATTTGCGATAAGTACTATTGCCAATGCCGGAATAGAAATTTGTTTCATTAAGCCAAAAACGAATATAAACCAATCTATTACTATTAGCTTTGATTTCATTCAAATAAAATCAGAATCGAGTTACGTTATAGTCTCCATGTGGCTGACGGTGCATTTGACGGTAGGTGGTGATACTGTACAAATCTTATTTTTCTGGAAACATATTTATTTATGCTGTCAAATTTCAAGGTAGGTAACATTAAAAATTATTTTTATTTATGATCTACAATTTTAAGGAGGCCGAGACGCTGGGAAAAATAGTTTTATGGTAGGTGCTATTTTTAACAGTAGCCATCATATTATAATCGTCATATGATAAATCACTGAACCGCATTTTATAAAATAAAAGATTCAGCTTAAACTTAGCAAAAGGAAATTGCTGTCCTAAATCGCAGAGAAAAACTAGTATCACTTATATTATTATGTACCATATTATACTAAAATGCAAATAAAAATATTTGAATTTGGGGCGAATTCGTCGAAACCTTCAAATTTTATCGGTTCATTAGCTTTGCATGCTAAAGAAAAATAATTTATGAAAACATGCAAATCCAACAAAATGTTCAATAAGTAATTATAATTCTACTGAACATACGTTATTTTTTAATTATATTAAATATATTTTTATAGAACTAGACACTTACCATTTCAATAAACTCGGGATTAGCTGTGTAGCCGTAACCAATGAAGATCATGGAATGCAGTCCAAGTATCATGACCATAGTGTAAAATCTGTATGAAATTTTACTCTTTTATTATTTACACAATAATAAAATATTATAAATGCGAAAAATAATATTACTAACTGTTAGAACCTGTCAACATATTTTGAAGAACGTGAAGACATTCAATCTTCTGGATGAAAACATAATAATCTTGAATCAAAATGAAATTTAGTATCTAAAATAGATGACACTTTTTATTTATTTAGGTTTTAGCAAAGATTTAAATCGAAAGATGCGGCGTAATCTCCTCGCGCCATACTAAAAACACACCGAAAATTCTTAACAATGGGTTGGGCGCAGGCGCTCAACCCAACTACAGTACCAACTAGTGACGGTCGCTTGTTGAGAGCGTCGCTATCGTCACAGTCACGTTTGAAGTAAGGAATGTGTTGTCTGTGTTTAAAAGTGTGTTTAGACAAAGTTATATGTATTTTATACTTTTGTCTTTAGTATAATGTACGTTGTATTTTGTAACACACTTTCGCTAGTAATGCCACATCTCTCGATTTAAATCTTTGGGTTTTAGTTCTCTACTTGAGTCAAATTTTCAATGAAATCAATATGTAATTGTTTGTCAGATTTTCAATGGATTCGATCAGGTGGAATAAGGGGTATAATGGAATAACTTCTATAAGGGGGTGGTTACAACAGCCGAAAGGACTGTTCTATTTATGACTGCCAAAAATAGAGTGTGGCCTACAACTTACCGGAATGCTTGGAAACATTTGAACAATCCTCCCTCGGCACTGCCACCGTGTTTTAAAGTCCGCCAATTCTCTTGGATGCTGAATGCAACCAAAAATTGATTCGCTGTAATCACAAGAACGGAGCACATTCAAATTAACCTATGAAAATCTTGAAAATGTGTAGAAAATTTGAAAATCTTGAATAGAAATTAAACGCATATGAGACCTCTAGAGAATACACCTTTAAAAACGAATAGATACGAGTATCAAAGTTCTTTTCAAGGATTGAGTTCAGATTAGTTAAAGTAAAACTAACTTTTCTTTACTTAGCAAAAGCTTTTCAATCAAAGGAAAGAAATAGGGTTTATTTATAATAATCAAACTAAAATAAAGATTTTTTTAATATACTCGTATTTTTTTCGTCAGTTACCTTCACTTCTATCCACTGGCCACAAAAAGAAGTAAGCGGTACATCCTAAGTTCACCAACAAAATTGCTAGCAGGATGGCACCAATCATGTAGTCCAATGTGTCTACTGGAACCCAATCGTCTTTGGTTTTGCAGTACCGAACGGCTAAGGAGTGTACCTGCACATAAAAGTTATTGATATTGTTTCAAAAAAATTGTGTGAGTCAGCTCCGACACACGACTGAAGTTTACTCCTTACGAAAGATTATAGAATTAAAATTTTCACAATTCGAACACGCCGAAAAAATAAACATTGTTCATTTTTTTAAAAAATATTGTGTAGATGGCGCAATATCTCTGAAACCAGACATATTCTAATAAATTATTAAAAAAAAATTATTAATCAAAAAATTATTCAAAAAAAATTATTATTCAAATAATTATCCAAAAAATATATAATAATTAAAAAAAAAAATATTCAAAAAATTATTCAAAAAAATATAATTATTCAAAAAAAAAAAAACAGAACGTAACTATAACGCATAACATAACGCATTCGTGTACCAATTCTAATTTTACTCCTATAAATTTTCATATTTTATGGATTCTTAAGGAGTAAACTCCAATATTAAGGAGTTACATGGGACATAACTGTTATTCAATGTTAGCGTAAATTTAATAGGCCTGCTACTGAAAGATACTTAAGAATTACTTTTGGAAATCTTGATGTTAAGCACCACCAAATCACCAGCTAGATCATTACTTTACCGGGACCCTTACTTTACTTCTTTCACAAGAAAACGAATCAAATTTTAGCAAATAACTAACCTATAACCTTTATAAAACGCGCTATTGTTTCCCAGTTGTTTGAATTGATACAATATAAATTCTTTGATTCTTTAGCTATCCAGTGGTATAATTTAATTTTTGATGTAGAGCATAGATTCGAAACTACAACGCCAAACCGTATACCCCGATTTTGTTATCATTAGATTTTTTGGATTGCCCCCGTTGCAAATTTAAAGACGTATTTCACGTCAAAAAATGTAACAAATGCACTTTGATCATGTGGACGTACCTGTAATCCGTAACCTTGATGAATGGTGGCATTGAAGCAATCCCTCAATGCAATGGCAGTTGATTCGGACGCATTGAGATGAGTCAGATTTAGGCCACAGTGTTGATTACCGCACACGCCTCTATGCAACTTTGAATGGTTGTAGTTGGTAAATGTTACCGATGAGAAATTCTGTAAGGAGCCAACGTCAATTACAAATTTGGCTTTGCCAATCGGAAATTAGTTTGAGTTACTGCTCGTTACCATTGAACGTGTTGATTCATTTGTCAAGAAACTTAGCCAGGATTTCAGTGCACAGTCAGGTCCATACTAATCTTACTAATATAATAAATGTGAATGTGAGTTTGCTTGTTTGTTACGCTTTCACGCAAAATCTACTGAACCGATCACCATGAAATTTTGCAAACACGTTGTCAGGGACACCAGAAAGGAAATAGGGTACCTTTCATCCAGAAAAAAAAGTACTCTTCCCGAGTGATCGTCTAAATTGGGCGTCACCGTCGTTACGACGATAACGATATCAGGCATTATTACTCATACATTTTCTTTTTCAACGCGGACAAAGTCGCGGGCACCAGCTAGTAATATTATAAGTAAATTTGAAAGTAACTCTGTCTGTCTATTACCTTTTCACGCCTTGAGTACTCAACCTATCATCATGAAATTTTGCATTCACGTTGTCAGGGATACGAGAAAGGACATGGGATACCTTTCATCCAGGAAAGTCCAGGAGAAGCCATTATTAATATTAATTTTTAATTAAAATTAATGCTGTCTGCATTACCTCGTTGTATGGCCAATAAACATTTACTTAAATGCAAAATGTCAGACATTAATCATAAATTTAGATATTAAATCGTTCACTGTATAATATAATAATTATAAGCGAATTATTAACAGAATAATTCGGCCGAATAATCTTACTTATTCGATTGAACTCATATTCGGCGTATCTCTAGTTATATTAAAATAACTAATTAGCACTAATTTCCAATTAGCTAAATTATTAGTGAGCTATTATTATGACCAGTTATTTGAAAGTTATTATGACCAGAAGTGCATATATTAAAGACATTGATGTACAGTTAAAAACTGCATTACAGGAGCTAAAACCTTCACAAGCTACCTGTGAGCAGATCGGGCTAATTGTGAGGCCAGCATAGAAGATTTGGTCAAGCAAAACTTTCTGCTCAAAAGCAAGATGTCCAAAATGCACGTTGAGCTGACAAGCATCTGGGAGGACAGAGATGACCTTCAGGGAAAACTTGATAAGTATCAGCAGGACATTAGTATGGTTGAGAATAATCTCACCACCATAATATACAATGCTTGAGGAAAAGAACTTGAGGTAGATATATTTATGAATCATTATAATGTTGATATTTTGTGCATTACAGACGCTACTTACCCGTGGTACTACCGGTTAGTTGTAAGCGCCTGTTTCACAAACTTCAAGTAGGCCAAACTGTCATTTAAAGTCACCGGTAACCAGGAATAATGGAGCTGATACCTTTGTTTGAACGGTAAACGTCCCAAACATTAAATAAAAAAAATTTAAAAAAAATCGACTATCGAATGATGCAGTAATTAAAAAATTATCAATACATGTACAGTTTCAGTAAACACCAGGTTGTAAGCCCTTTTAAAATAATAAATATGTTTATTTTTATGGATAAAAGTCACCGTATGTCCTGTTATCCTATATACTATATCCTAATCTGTATCCCTGACTACATGTATATACTTTTTTTTTATGACAAACAAACAAATTAACTTCCGCATTTTTTAATATAAATTAGGATTAATAAGTTTGTTTCTTACTGTCCCTAATCCTATACTTATTAATTACCTACTTTACAAAAAATGGGGTAAGGTTGATTGCAGAATGCAACAATACTGCTTTAATCACTCAATTCACTGTGTGTACTCACCTTTATGTATTGGAATAGCGGTGATTCGTCTTCTAACAGGTCCATATCTACTATGCAGTAGACGGCGTCAGGTTTCTTGAGACATAAATCGAAATCGTCCAGCTCTGACAGAGCCGGCATCGAATGGTAGTCAAGTATCGACTCTTGTACTTCATCTGAGGACAAGTAAGTTTAAGTCAGTTTGCGAACACTAATATTTTAACTCTTTTTAACAAAAAATAAACCGACTTCAAACCGTCTCATGGTCTTTTCTCCTGGATGTCATTGTCAAAACTGGACCAAATTTAAATGGGACAACACGAGAAGCACCAGCTTTCAAATAAAAAAAGAATCATCAAAATCGGTTCACTCAGTCGAAAGTTATGAGGTAATAAACATTACAAAAAAATACAGTCGAATTGAGAACCTCCTCCTTTTTTGGAAGTCGGTTGAAAAAGAAGGTTCTACATTCGACTGTATTTGTATTTTTTTTTAATGTTTGTTACTTCATAACTTTCGACTGGGTGAACCGATTTTGATGATTCTGTTTTTATTTAAAAGCTGGTGCTTCCCGTGTGGTCCCATTTCGATTTGGTCCAGTTTTGACAATGAGATCCATGAGAAAACGGTTTAGTCGGTTTTTTTTTGTTAAAAAGTTATTATTTATTTATTCAATTATTTATTCAAATAAAATGCTTAAAATTAATATTATTAAAAATGTTATAAATTCATATTAAAATTGGTCATACACTATGTAGATTGTAGACATAGGTTGCGCAAATAATAATTATACCTAAGGCCCTCGTATGTTACGTACCGATTGCAAAACATGTCCGAACGTAGTGCAGGTACTAAAAACCTGGTCATTAAGTTTATAAAGTTTGTTTTTTAATCTCAGAGACAAAAATGACATTACATGTGACATGCATTACATACATTACATGGTATCATTATATGCAAACTTGAAATTTGCATGTGTCATTTTTGTCTGAGATTAAAAAACAGACTTTATATTGCTACAAAGTAACCAGCGCGGAGTACCAGATTCAATTCTACTCAATCTTGCTTAATCTGCTTTTTGGAGTTTACTCCTTAAGAATCGATTTTCATATATAAGCCCGGGGTATGAAAATTTATGGGAGTAAAATCAAAATTGTCACACGGGTTGCGTTACACGTTAGTTTTAATTTTAGAATTTATCTGAAGTTCGCCATTTACCAATATCTCTGAAACTAGAATATGTTACGTAATAATACACTGAAGTTTCAGAGATGGCGCTAATATTAATTCGTTATCAATACTAATAATAAATCTGTAAGGGTTGGTCACGGAGTAAGTTACTTTGTTTTCAGAGATATCGTGTTTATAGGCTCTATACATGATACTGAAACTAAATTGATCATTTTTGAATTTTTTTCTGTATGTATGTATGTATGTTTTTCCCAAAGATTTAAATCTTTGGTTTTTCCATAACTCTTAAATACATATTAGTATAGATAGAAAAATCTAAATAATATGTATTGTCCCATAAAACTGATATATATACTCAAGTTATGCTTATTCGAAAGTAACATCATAATATCATAAATTTTATCATTCGAACATGATAAAATTGTTCCAAATACGAGTATATGACTTTTAACTGCATCAATTGAGGATAAAACTTCATGTGGACAAAAATAATTTAAAGAAAGATAAAATTTAAATATAATATATGAAAACCGGATCCACTTTGACGGAAAACATTCAGTTACATATTCCATAAATGAACAATAAAAGGCCGATTTTTAATCTGAAACCAGTTTTTGTTGATTTTAAGGAAATCTCCCGAAGGGCATATTACAATCTTTTTTATAATACTCCATTTTGAAGTCTAAATTAAATGGGCCATTTTTTTAAATAACTTACCAAGGGGTATTTTTTCAAATAACAGGAATAACATTTGAGGATAAAAATAATTTCAGAATAATAACATATATTATATAATACACATAAAGATCAACTAACGCGAAATGTTTTGTGGGGTACAAAACACTCTTTAAAACTCCAGCTATCTGCTAGTAAAAGTCTCGTCAAAATCAGCTTAGCAGTTTTAGACACAGACAGACAGACCAAAATTTTAATATAATTTTTGTATGTTGAAGACGTGAGTGGATGAAGGTGATATGTCTAATTTTTGAGTTTTTTTCGTTTTTTTGCGTTGATGAAGGTAATATGTCCATATGAATGATTACAGACCTTAAGATCGTCGATTTAAGACATTTTTGGAAAATAAAAAATTGAAAAAGGTGTTATGCACAATTAATTTTATAAAGCAAAAAGTGCAGAAAAGTTTACTTTTGTTAATGGAAGAGGGAGCTATGTTCACTTTTTCTAATTAAATAATACATGTATTTAATTGCTGTCATAACCATTAATATTTGAGGTTGTTTACACAACTTTGCATCATGATTTAGTACAAAATCAGTTATGTGGCGATTACCTCAAAAATTAAAAGTAAAACTTTAACCTTGATTTATTCAAAATTGGAATTATGCGACATATCACCTTCATCCACTCACGTCTTCAGTTGTTACTTTGATCAGAAAGCTTCGCAGTGGTAACGTTACTATAGTCTGATTTTTAATTAGACGGACTAAAATGACATTTGGTGGGTTGCCATTTTATTGTAATGTAAAAATAGTGTTGTATCCTGAGTAATCGAGTATTAGGTAAAAATCGTGATTCAATCTTTTTTATTTTATAATAAGTTTGTTAGTTTGAATTTGGATTGATCAGTAGCATAAGTAGCGTGGATTTATAAATGTAGTGACGGAAATGGATACTTCAAGATACTTTTATTCGCCTGTTTTTCAATAGAAAGTTTAGTGTTTAAACTTATTGTTAGTTATTGATCAAGCTATATTTTTTGTTTTGTATAATTGATAAGCGGATAACAACAATAAAATATTATTTAAAAAAATTACCTTAACATTGATCAATAATTAAGATTAAACACTTTCGATAAAAAAAAATAAAAAAAAACCAACTTTCTTAATCACTATATATTTCTGAATAATCAGTTTCAGAATCCGAGTCTGTTACATTTATTATAAAACTTTCTGTCACGTCATCAATAAGGTGGTCGAGTTGCATCATTTTGTTCTCTTCTATAACGTGATCGATACAACTCGACCATAATGATCGAACTCGCTTATAAATGAGTCATACTACAACACTACGCTTCATGCTTGCAACATTAAAAAAAAAAAGGTTGATTTCAGCTGTCATTTTAGTCCATCTAATTAAAAATCCAACTATAGGTAAGTTTTATATGTATGTACTATGTATACTTTGGTGTACATTTATTAGTAAAAAGCAGTTATTTTGACATACAAATAGACGTTTCAATTTTATTTATTAGTATAAATAGATTAAAATTTGTGATTTTTTTTATTAGAGACAGGTTTGGCCAAGATCGAGCTGTGTAGCGAAGATGAGGCCTATGATGCAGCAAGCTCACCCAGAAGATGCCTATTTACTCAAACCTTAAAAAGATTTGGGATACATGAGCACGGAAATACAGAATTTAGAATAATATAATAGGAACTGCATTTACAATCTGACTTTACAATAGAAGGTGAGTTTTATGCCTTACAGTTAACGAAATCTGTAATTCATAAACATTATAATAATTATTATAATGATAGGGGTATGACCGTGAACTTTTGTGTTATTAATGAATATATGATTAAGCATATTTTCCGTTTCATCACTTGACAATAATTACAAACGATTCATATTGCGATATTCATTATTGTTAATAATTGCTATATAATAATTGGAAATATCAGTAAATTCTTACTAATATCAGTAAATTATCAGTATCAGTAAATTATCTGTAAATAATTGAAGTAATAATTGGAAATATCAGTATCAGTTGGAATTATCAGTAAATGCGAAAGTAGATTCTTAGATTTATATAGGTGGCGCCTATTTTCTAAAATATTTTTAGACGATCCCTTGGGAACCTAACATTTTTTCAGGGTAAAAAGTATCCTATAGTGTCAAATTCCATCCATAGCCGTTTCCAAGCTGTTGCACGCGACTAAGTCCGTGTAACTTTAAAAAAAATAGCCTAGTATATTACTCCCTGATAATGTAGCTTTCTATAGGCGAAATAATTTTTTAAATCTGCCCAGTACTTTTTGAGTTTATTCATTACAAACATACTAAAATACTAATCTTCTCTTCTTATACTATTAGTAAAGTATAGTATTAAATGGCTCAGAAGGTCCATTGTTCCAAAACGACCAGTCTATCTAAATGACTAGTCTCAGAATGTCCAGTATCTCAGAAAGTCTTTAGTGGCAATCAATTCAATGCAGGTATTAAAATGCAATCATTACGCAGAAGTATTTTTTGTGCGAATTAAAACGCGAGTCGAGTTGTTTCAAGTAGACACAGTCGGTCGATTCCGTAACATGTAATTGGGTTTCGTTGGCCGCTGTTTGCAGTGAGTTGGTCATCGCACGCTCCAAGGAAACGTTGACCCAGTCTCTGGCTTCAACCTTTGCACAACTTTTCCGGAACATTCAATTTTTTATTACACATTAGCGGTGTAATATCGCTGCTTAAAAACTAAAGGGCCATAAAACAAAAAAATCCAAAAATGTTTTTATTGCAAAAATACAATCACAATCGTTCGTTCATATTGTATGTTGCAAAAAGACTTTGTTTTATTCCACATTTAGTATATTTTGATCATTTTTTATATATATTTAAAAGTAATTTATATGCTTATATCTCTTCTAGTATTCAGTTTATTATAAAAGTACATAAAACATTTAATGCTACTTAAAAGTACGCTTCTAACGAGGTATAATAGCATTTATTTTATATATATGTAATAAGAAAAAAATAGACAATAAACAATTAAATTTTTTTCGATTAGCTCTCCTGTAAAAAGTGTAATTTTGATTTGTGGCCCTTTTGTTTTTAAGTAGCGATATGTCAAATGTGATACTGCACAAATTTTCGCATTTTTCGCCTGTGCTAAGCAGAGGCATTTAGATAATAAGCCTGGAGTTTACTCCTTAAGAATCGATTTGCAAATATAATAAGCCCGTGGTATGAAAATTTATGGGAGTAAATCAAAATTGTCACACGAATGCGTTATGTTATGCGTTATAATAGTTACGTTATATTTTTTTGAATATTTTAGAAAAAAAAAAAACAATGTTGTTCTTTCGGCGTGTTCGAATTGTGAAAATTTAAATTTAATAATCGTTCGTAAAGAGTAAACTCCAGTCGTGTGTCAGAGCTGACACAATTTTTTTTTAAATGATGTGGCCTTATTGAAAGTAGATTCTCTCGGTACAAGGTGTCCTTTTTAATAAAGAGATTGTTTCTTAGGAAGAACCTTGTTTTTGTCAACGTAAATACAAAGGGTTGTTGCACCTTAATGAGGTCATTGGCGAATGTGATTACGCCAAAAGTAAACGCATCAAAATAAATCCTTTTTATAACAACAGTAATCTTCTATTAATAATGAAAACCGCTCTCAAGCTTTAAATTATATTATTATACTATATGTTATTATTACTATTTAAGGCAAGTCTTAAACAATAATAATAAATAAACAAAAGTTTTGTTTAATATGTACTATATTTCGCGTACTACCAAATTTTAGATCGAGGTCTCCACTTAATGCCTCAGTTAGCTTATTTTAATTAATAAAATTTAAATAAAGTAATAGTTAACACTACTTTAGTCCATACGTACTATAAAAATTTAAAAAATCTGTTAAAAATCTGTGCAAATCCGGTGCGTTTTACTAGTTTAGTGGTTAGTGTAGAGGTTGGTAATTTACAGCGATCTTAGATAAATGGTATGTTTATAGATTTGAGCATTCGCTGTTGCGGTTGCTAGAAGTCAGCGCATATAATAATAATATGCACTGACGACATTTACAAGAATTATTTCTCAACGAGTTAAAAATATTCGCATTTAAAGGTTTTTTGCTATTAAGGTGAAACAAGTCGGCGGCCCGAATTCATCGGTCTCATGGCTAAAATGCGTCCTGTCTCACACAGCACAAAGCGCGGGAAGAGCAGTCGAGTGAGATGCACAATGATTCATACCAAAAAATAAAATCATAAACAGACCCTTGGGCAAAAACTCTTTTTGTGAAAACTACTGCATATATCTATTTCGCTTAAAGTTATTTAACTCTTAAATAACTAATCAATGTTTATAAGCAAAGTATTTTGGAATTTTTGTACACTAGAGTGAGGTCACTCTAGTGTTTCGTTCACCTTCACCTTCAAAGTTGCATTAAAACTTGTATTAAATATGGATTTTTCAAGGATCATATCTTTTAAATTAATACTTTTTTTAAGTTTGTATGCATTCGAACCTAGTTAACGACAAGATAAATCGGTATCATGTTTACTTTTGTAAATTAAACATAAAACAGCGGAGTAATAATCAAATATAGAAAGCTACATTGTCAGATAGTAAAATAGACTATATTTTATAAAGTTAAAGCGGACGAAGTCACGTGCAACAGCTAGTATTGTATATCAGGATTATTTTTGGCAATATCTCAGAAGTGTACATTTTACAAAAATCTTTTTGTGGAGACTTACTAAGTCCTCGCCTTAAACAAGCCCATAAAATGTGTCACTAAGGGCCTCTTTCACAATCTGTCAAGTCGGCTAAATGTCATTTAAAGTCACCGGTAAATGGGGATAATAGAGCTGATATACCTTTGTTTGTACGGTAAAAGTCCCAAATATTGAAAGAAAATAATAAAAAAAAAATCGCCTAAACCGAGTGCATAATTCAATAAAACAGAAAATTATTTCTAAAAGTAACTAATCAACACTTTACTTGTAGTTGGTGAAACAGGCCCTTAATGGAAACTAGGTCAAACTCAGAAGGGAGGTTTAATAAATTAATATTAAGTAATAAAATACATGATTTCTTTAATTTATATTATGGTTAGTTTAATTTTATGTCTATAAATCTATTAGTCACTGAAAAAATTAAAAACATTATTTTTATTTGACTTTTTAAATGATTAGAATTCATATTAAATCTGCTAATCAGATGTTCGTAAAAAAAATTAATTTACATGTCACAAAAAAAATATTTTCTATGAAAATAGAAAATTAAAATAAATATTAGTTTTATTTGACTTGAAAATTAACGGTCATGACATAAAAATAATTTAAATTCATTTTACATCAACTCATCAGATGTTCGTATAAAAATATATAAGTAATATAAATTAATTACAAAAAAATATTATGAAAATTTTTCATTTAAGTATGAAAATATTTACACAGTAAGTAAGAAAAAAAACATATAATATAAATTTTTCACGAAAACGTACCTTGAACCACACTTTTCACAAGTGTGTTATTGTGGGCCACAACAAAATTGACAACACAAACAAATAAAAAACACAACTGCATAGTTAACGAGTCGCTGCACCGAACTATAGTTAACGAAACGTTTACAGCCGTCCGCGCCAAAGCCTTACGCAAGCTTCCACAACTTTTCGGAGAGGGGTCTTACTACGACTCTGTCGAGTTTGTACATTTCGCACCTTCGGCAAGACAAGGGCATTTTTCAACCGACTTCCAAAAAAGGGGGAGGTTCATAACTTTCGACTGGGTGAACCGATTTTGATGATTCTTTTTTTATTTGAAAACTGGTGCTTCCCGTGTGGTCCCATTTAAATTTGGTCCAGTTCTGACAGTGGCATCCATGAGAAAAGACCATGAGACGGTTTGAAGTCGGTTTTTTTTTTATTAAAAAAAGTTATTATTGCAATTTTACAGGAGAGACATTTAAAGTTAATTTTTCAACCGACTTCCAAAAAAGCAGGAGGTTCTCAATTCGACTGTATTTTTTTTAATGTTTGTTACCTCATCACTTTCGACTGGGTGAACTGATTTTGATGATTTATTTTTTATTTGAAAACTGGTGCTTCCCGTGTGGTCCCATTTCAATTTGGTCCAGTTCTGACAATGGCATCCATGAGAAAAGACCACGAGACGGTTTGAAGTCGGTTGGTTTTTTTTTAAAAAAAGAGTTATTTGCATTCAATATCGTATTCTTCTGCTTATATTGCTTTTAAACAATTATGCCCTTGTCTTACCGAAGGTGCGATTTGTATTCGTGTATTAATTATTTTCATATACAATAGAAGGAAACAGACTGACATACTACTGTCCTTTATTATCTTTAAAAAAGTGAAAGCCTCTAAAATTAGGTTAACCTTAAAATATGGCTTTGTCCTGGTTCAAAATGAAAACTATTCTATCTTTTAAGTTGGACCAGATTACACATAGTTACGAAGCTTTATCAAAATCGGTTCAGTAGTTTAGGAGTTCATTTACTATTACTTACAGCACTTTTACTATTTATAAACTAAAAAAAACACATACAATACCTACACTTACAGACTTATTATTAGTATTGATAATATTATGTTTTAACGACACTTTTGGTCTAGTGGCTAGTAACTCTAGCTGTTAACCAAACGGTCGCAGGTTCAAATCCCGCTAGGATCAAATGTTTGTGTTAACATTTTACCTTTGTACCTGAGTCATGGATGCTTGTATTTATAATATGTATGTATTTAGAAAAAAAAAGTATTAAACTGTCTTGTATCAATAATACAAACATTACTTGCTTACTGTGGAACTAGATGGTGCTGTGTGGAATGTGTGAAAATATTTATATTATAATGTACTGCTGAGAGCTGTGAGCCAAGGTGAAATAAATAAAAACTTCTTAAATTACAGTGCAAATAATCTCAGAAGCAAGTACAAAGCTCAAACAATTTTTTTACTATCAAGAGCTTAAAGTAAGACCTTACCGCAGATAACTGTGGAACCGAGGGCTTAGTGTCCGCATACTTTCGGTCTTAATAGCCGGACTTAAGGAGTTAGCCGACTTACTCCAGACACGTGATAAGGCTAACAGCGAACCCAAGTCTTGGAGGGCAGGAATTAAAAGTTTTTCCACACACAAAGATTCTGTGGGAAAATTCGTTTCTAAGAGGAACATTTATATGCAAACATTTCTCTATTGCTTTTACTGAATTCTTCTTTATTCAACTAGTATAATTTTAACCTAAGCATTTTTTTTTACTTACAAACTTTACAAATAAAAAACTTTTTACAATATAATTTTGTAACAAAAATATTCAATGTTCCGACGCCCGACGCAAAACGGGATGTTATAAGTTTGACGTAAGTTTGACTAAACTATATAAAAAAATTATAGGTTAGTCTATGGTAAAGAACTTGTCTATGTAAATTATATTTTTTTATCTCACTACATTGTAATTTGTAATGATGTAAGTTTATATTTTCAATGAAAAGTAGTCAAATATACAACTAAGCGCCTGTTTCACAAACGTCAAGTAGGCCAAACTGTCATTTAAAGTCACCGGTAACCGGGGATAATGGAGCTGATATACCTTTGTTTGTACGGTAAACGTCCCAAACATTAAATAGAAAATAATTAAAAAAAATCGTCTATCGAATGATGCAGTAAACCGAGTGCATAATTTAATATAACAGAAAATGATTTCTAAATGTAACTAATCAACACTTTACTTTTAGTTCGTGAAAGAGGCCTTTAGTGTTTTTTTTTTGTTACGAGTATAATCAAGTCAAAATTATAGAATTTCAAAACACTAAAAACAGATTATTTTCTTCTGTTATAACTTTCTTTGTGAATTCTTTAAATGTTACATTTTTTTCTAAATTATTACTGGTTTTTAACAATAATAAAATTAATTTAATAAACTTTATTGCAAACCACAAAATAATAACGATGCATTTTCCCCAAACATCAACATTGTAATCTATTTATACCAAACACAAAACTCTTAGTACCTAATAGACTAACATTTTTACGGTTAGGACACTAGAATTGATTTAACGTGGTGTCAATATTGTTGTTGATTTAACAAAATATTTGTATTCTTGGTTAACATTTAACACTTCTTTTATCACTTCTTTTATCACTTCTTTTATAATAGTTGTCAGTTTAAAGCTTCTTAATTGAATTTTGGGTACGTAATTGAATTTTTAAATTTTACAAATAAAGGCCTTTTAAAAATTGTTTCATTTTATTATTAACAAGTTTAACGCCTGATTAAATGTAAAAGCAATGTGTTTGCTTTTATCTAAAATGTATTGCATACTAGCTATGGCCCGCGACTTCGTCCTCGTTGAAAAAGAAAAAAGTAGCCTACCCTCTGTCCTGTACGTCTAAATTTTTATATACCAAGTTTCATGAAAATCAGTTAATTCGTTTAAGAGTTATGGAGGAACATACATACATACATACATACATACGTACGAACATACAATACCTACACTTACAGATTTATTATTAGTATTGATTGATTAGGACAGGTAGATTATATAATTATGTAGATTGCTCAACCACTGCGCTCCAGAGATCAAAATAACAAATCCATCTAAAATAAGAAAAGCCTTAGTTGCAAATCACAGATTAAAATGCGACAAAATAAAATAAGGTTAGATTTCCCACGAGTACAATTAAGGACATGTCCCGTTCGGTTCTAACCGGTAGATCACAGTATAAGGTTATGTAGTATACAGTGTTGTATTTTCAAGAACTTTGTTGAAATGGGGTGTCTCTGTGTAGTGTACGTTACTAGTTATATTTTGTTTGGGCATATTAATAATGTACATATTTATGCAACGAATTCTAATATACCATGTTAACCAAAAAAATCTCTGATCCTTTAGCTATCGAGTGGTGTCATTAAATTTTGGATGAAAATTATAGATATATGAGTTGTAGATATAGACATAGACTCAGACCAGGATGCAGACTCAGACGCAGACGCAGACGCAGACGCAGACGCGGACGTGGACGTGGAAGCGTACATGGACGCGGACGCGGACGCGGACGCAGACACAGACGCAGATACAGACCCAGACATAGATTTAGATTCATAACACAATTATCACGTTTGTAATTGTTTGCGCGATTTCTTACTGCGTACTCAACTATACTCATTTTTTGATACAGAGTACAAATCCTAGTTCCCTTGAGGACTTTCTGTGCGGGTTTCTAATAGGTTTTTTAGGAGTTACGGAATAGAGAACAGATTGATTGTTTCGGAGTTCCAAATTACTTGTTTATACACGAACAGGGCGGGGTTTTACAACATAGCTTGTTTGTATTTAGTTACTGTATTGTAACCGGTAAAGGGTTGTCTAGTAAAGGTTTCATTAAATTCCCTTTGCGCTCCTGAATAAAAAAAATTTTTAATACCTTGAGTGCACGTGACATAATAAACTGCGTTTCTAGAAAAAAATAAAAAAATAAAAGTAAATAGACATTGATAGATTTCGCCGAGTGATGTGGAAAAAATTTTGCAACGCGGAAACAGAATTGTTAAAAAGAGGTTGGCCGTTTGAAATTTTTTCCTCGGCAAAGAAACGTTTTTGCATTTACTGAACTAGGTACATTAAAAGAACTTTGTGTCATTAAGCTATTTAAAAATGTACAGAAGTATAAAGTGAGCAAAGAAGTTTAAACGATTCGCCGCAAAAGAAAAAAGATTTCTTTCACGAATGCAAGTGTATTTTCTCTTTTTCATGGTACTTATTACTTATTGTTCTTGCTTTGCAGTTTGTCGTTTATTATACAAAAGTTAATGTACAGTTGAAAATGAAATACTTGAGGGTACGTTAATGTTTCTATACAATACTTTTTTTTTTGATTTTTTTTATGGATAATTAATAATATTTGTGGTGCGCAATTGGGCTGAGCGCATTTGGCCAACATCATTTGGAATTTTTAGAGTAAAAAAGCGATAAAGAAACTCTCATTGTGCTGTGATTTCGTATAATAATAAAAGTAAAAATGTGAATTAGACAAATTAAGTATGGTGTATCATAATCACAAGAAAAATAATTAAATCCATTTTTTTAATACTTTTAAGAAATGCGAGTTGAGATTGTCTTAGAACACAAAACCTAAACATTGGCGTCTCTAGTGGCTGGCGACGCAGCGATTCTTTGCTCTTTGGGCGGAAGGGACGAGACGCCTGGGCGAAGGACGAAACTATTGAGTGGACTGGAATCGCCTCATTCCTCCAAAATCCGCAAAAAAAAATGGGTGATACCGATCCGGACCAGATCTGGATTACCGGAACGGAACTGACATTTCTGGTAACATTTTATGAAATAGAATTATATTGCAGGACATTGGATCGATTATCGCATAGAGAGACACATGCACGTATATTAACCGATTTCACACGTTACCAAAAGGCTTAGTTTAATTTCCTCCTATCACACCGTAACGAATGTTTGACAAAATATTATTGAATTATGTTTAACCATTGTATTGTAATAAGTAAATGTGCATATTTGGATACTTATTAAATACTTATTAATACGTGCATACTTATAAAATAATTTAAAAAAAAATCGGAGGCAGTCATGAGGACTGCCGACAGAAGTAAAAACTTAAAACTGAGCGTGTATGCGAACACATACAATCAAGTATATGCAATGTGTTGGTGTGATCGCGTACGCAGGCAGCTTCGCGCGCATTAATTGTGATCATTAGCATGTTACTGCATTAACTGCATTAGCATTAGCATTAACTGTGAGCATTAGCATTAAAAAGTGAACCACAGTACCTACCATAATTCCAGGTTGGTTACAGTGATAATATACATGTTCGTTTTACGTAGCTATCAATGTATGTATCGTTGGTATGTGGCAACGCCACAGGTGCTGCAAGTGACCATAGTACGATACCCACCGAAGCACACATGCTGTTATTTCACGGTGGTCTTCTAAAAGGGATGGTTAAGTACTGCCGTATAACGGGCTGCAGAAATTACTGCAGAAATTAGTGCAGTGTGCCCTGTCAGTGACTTCAAATTCAAACTTGCCTAGGGTTTTTTGTTGTATGTACCGTACACAGTTTGACACATTTAGTAAAAAGCAATTATTTTGATACTATTATACAAAGCAAACAGTTCGACCTTATTTATTAGTAGGTATAGAAGATTAGAGAAAATAAAGCAACTAAAGTGGCGGTGGACAGGACGAGAGACAGGAGGAAAAATATTTAAAAAAAATCAGTTGCACTCCGGAGGTGCCTACAGAAGTGAAAACTTGAACAATTTCGTGTGTATTTTTTGAATCGTCAGGAAAATACATACTTATATACAGAGGTGTCGCAGTTACATTACATCACATGTCGCGAGTTCAATGGTTTTATCCCATCTCAAAAACCATTAATGTTGTTCGGTGTGATAAGCGTTGTTTTATATATATGTAGATCAGTGCGTCGATAGACATGGCGACACTTGCTTCATGAATTAGGCAATTCAACGCAATCGAGAACCGTAATCGGGTTGTCGATATCCATTCCATGCGTTTACCTAGTACAGTATAGTCTTCGTTGGACTTAAAATATATCTTGTTTGAATTGTTTCTTATTTATGTGTATATACCAACTGAGCGAAATGCGTTTAAGATGGCGTCCGGAGAGATGGCGCCTACTAAGGTATCGGTTGGGCAAAAAGTCCGTGTGATTTAAGAATATTTTAAAGTATTAATAGTTTCAGCGTCTATTTCACAAACGTCAATTAGGTCAAACTGTCATTTAAAGTCACCGGTAACCGGGAATAATTTAGCTGATATACCTTTTTTTGTACGGTAAACGTCCCAAACATTAAATAGAAAATAATAATAAAAGTTCGGCTATCGAATGATGCAGTAATGCCCGGTTTCTGAGGTACTTTTATTGGTAGTTTATCTATTCGTTAGCACTATCGGTTCGATAACTTTTGAAAATGCGTTTCCGAGTACCCCAATGTAAGATAAACTCCGTTTATGTGTAGTTTAACTTAACTGGCCAATGGGTGCCGTTTATCGGTTCCATAACTTTATTTGACGTTTCATTTTTGACTAACTTATCAAATTTAAGGCTATTACTTCTTTATTTCTATTATTTTATATATTTTTCAAGTGAAAATTTTAAATTACATCGATAGTAAAATAATATTCAATTAATAGAAAAGAAAAATCAAGAAAAATACGTAGAAAATAATGACAAGGACAAGGAGGTATCTATCCTCCTTGGACAAGGACTTTTTATTCAGATTTTGACACACTTCCTTGACAACGATGTCATTCATGATAAATAACAAATTATAGTAATTTATATAATAAAAATAGTTTTTGATCACTTATTTATCTAGGAATATCTTTTACTATTACTATAACTACTTTTAATTATGAATTGAAATGATAAAATCAATTTTAAACTTGTTCTGTTGACGAGACCCATCTAGTGGCAAATAGAGGAACTGGCTATCGGTTTCATAGTTATTGAACGGCTCATTGTGTATTCAGAAACGCAAGGACAGTTATCCGACGTTTATCTTACGATTAACTTTATCGAATCAATAGTAAGTGAGGGTTTAACTGGGAACTTCAGAAACCGGGCATAAACCGAGTAAATAATTCAATATAACAGAAAATGATTTCTAAAAGTAACTAATCAACACTTTACATGTACTTCGTGAAAGAGGCCCTCAGAGTTATTAACAAAAAACGAAATGCCTTCTTTTTCAACTGAATTTGTTAATAACTTTTAAAAAAAAAGTCGTGCTGGAAAATCCTTCTAATACATTTTTCGAGATGTCATTCCGAATCCAATGAGCTATCGCTCATGTTTTTAGGAGCTTTATCACTACAACGATTTTTTACTTGTGAACTAGACTATTAAAGCAAGAATAAAAAGTATTGAAAAAAAAAAAACAGTACTGTTACGAGTAATATTTTCTTGGAGAGTACCTATTTCAAAGTTAGCCTTGGTCTGAATTTGGAAAGTAGTTGCAGTGCACACTTCCTCTGTAACATTCTGTTTCGAGTTAGCTTCGAGTTCAGTTAGTAGAAGCGCGGATACCTTGCCTCCATTGCGTGATAAAGTGGCGAACATAAAACTTTCCTATAATGACTCTTCTGTCAGCGGCAAGTACGCCATTTATTTTTTATTATTTTTTCACAGAGACTGTCTTGAAAATAAATAAAAATTGCGTCCGTTCAAGAGTTTGCCGAACTCTTCGTAACAACGAGCCGAGGGAAAATATGAGTACCAAACTTTTACTAGAATAATTAAAACTTCAAATTTATTAAAGCGGAAAATCAAAGCGCTTCTCTTTATGGTAAGGTCGGCAGACAGGTTGACGGTACAGCTGATGGTAGGTGGCTACCATAGAAGGATTAAGGATAAGAGATTATTAAGGGTGCTCGCGACTTCTACCGCATTCTCTATCATCAATACTAATAATAAATCTGTAAGGGTTGGTCATGGAGTAAGTTACTTTGTTTTCAGAGATATCGTGTTTCTATAAACACGATATATATATAAAACACGATATACATGATACTGAAACTAAATTGACCATTTTTAGAATTTTTTTCTGTATGTATGTATGTATGTATGTATGTATGTATGTATGTATGTATGTATGTATGTATGTATGTATGTATGTATGTATGTATGTATGTATGTATGTATGTATGTATGTATGTATGTATGTATGTATGTATGTATGTATGTATGTATGTATGTATGTATGTATGTATGTATGTATGTATGTATGTATGTATGTATGTATGTATGTATGTATGTATGTATGTATGTATGTATGTATGTATGTATGTATGTATGTATGTATGTATGTATGTATGTATGTATGTATGTATGTATGTATGTATGTATGTATGTATGTATGTATGTATGTATGTATGTATGTATGTATGTATGTATGTATGTATGTATGTATGTATGTATGTATGTATGTTCCTCCATAACTCCATAACGAATTACCTGATTTTCATGAAACTTGGTAGATAAACAAATAGACGTACAGGACACAGGATAGGCTACTTTTTTCTGTTTCAACGCGGACGAAGTCGCGGGCACCAGTTAGTTAATTAATATAAATGATTGAAAAATATTTTTCCCCCTTAGGTTATTAGAAAAACTTTGAAAATATTTAATCCATTATTCCGTTTTAGGGATTGTTCGGTTACACCACTTACACTCTCCCTCTGTGTAACTGTTAACGGTCCCTAATTGTCACAAGCTACGAGTCAAAGGACAGTTTCATGCTCAACAAACCACAAAACCTCATTTTAGTGCCATTACAATGCTTCCGCACAGTCTTTATGTCGATAATTTTTGTTAATTACAACCCTAATTGATTCTAATAAGGTACAAATTGGGATAAATTAATTTTATTTTGAAACTACATTTTAGAAATTGTGATGTGGACGTATAGGTATATTATATAGGTGCATGCTGTCTATTAGCTGAACTCAAAAGATGACCAAGTCCTGCGACTGATTGGGTAAAAAATGCAAACTTTTGTGGTCGTAAGGAAAAAAACCTAGTTTTCTACCTGGGTCTAAAAACACATACAATAGAAGCTCTAAAAGTTAAGTAAAATAATTTAAAAATAAAATATATAGTTAAAATAGTTCACAAAAAAAAAACTATATTTATACAAAACAAAAAATATATATTAGAAAATCAAGAGCAAATATAAATTATTCAGAAGGCAGGCACTCGGTGTGTTTTTTTTTGGTGTTCATATATATATTTTTTTATTTTTTCTAAAATTATTAATACTTTGAAGTTCTAAGATCAATAATCAGGTTCGTTTCCAAAGTTGTCCACGTCGGGAATCGAACCCGGAACCCCTGAGACGCTAGGGAAGCACCCTTACCACTAATTCAACGGGCTCTATCAAAAATAAGGCCATTATTTAAATCACAAAAGTTTGGTGGCGTTCGGACACGGACGAAGTCGCGGACAAAACCTAGTAAACTATAATCTTGCAATCGTTCTGTGAAGGAATGTTTGAAACACATTCTTCACATTTAAGAATGCATACCTTTATTCTTGCGCAGTTTATTGGTTTTAGAGCAGACGTACTGTCAGTTGTCACGCTGTCACCGAGCTTGATGAATTGCTTCTTGAATTGTTTACATTTGGAAGAACAGACTGCGACTAAAGATATTTATTTTACAATATCTGCATCTTGGGCGAAGCCGGGAGCGGATCGCTTGTAAATAATATTTTTCTTATCTATCATCATCAATCAATCAATACTAATAATAAATCTGTAAGGGTCGGTCATGGAGTAAATTACTTTGTTTTCAGAGATATCGTGTTTATAGGCTCTATACATGATACTGAAACTATATTGACGATTTTTAGAATTTTTTTCTGTATGTACGTATGTATATATGTTCCTCCATAACTCTTAAACGAATCAACTGATTTTCATGAAACTTGGTAGATAAACATTTAGACGTACGGGACATAGGATAGGCTACTTTTTTCTTTTTCAACGCGGACTAAGTCGCGGGCGCCAGCTAGTACCATTATATAAAGCTAAAGAGTTTGTTTGGTTGTACGCGCTAATCTCAGGAACTACTGGTTCGAATTGAAAAATTCTTTTTGTGTTGGATAGTCCATTTATAGCGGAAAGCTATAGTAGGCTATAGAGAACGCGGACGAAGTCGCGGGCACCAGCTAGTCATTAATAAATGTCTTCGCAAATGTTTCAAAACTTTATTAATTACCCAACGAACAATTTTATGCCCCAAAATAGACAATGATAACCAATTTTTGGTATGCAAGAATAAAAGGAAGTTGATGCTGGCCAAAGAGCAAACCTATTTTTAATTTAAAAAAAAGGAATAAAAAAATGTGTACATTTATAATAAACGTTTTTAAAAACTTATTTGTGAACGATTCTTTGGATACATACCTATTTATGCACCTGACTCTATATACATGCTTCCTATTAATGTAAATCAAAATAACTCCTATGTTACTTTGAGTCGTGAGCCTAGTAACGGCTGAATGGCAACCATAACATCCAAGCAATAGTTGAATCCATAAAATCCGATGACAGTTCAGCTCAGTTCAAGTGCTCTTAATAGAGAAACGTGCGCCAAGCTCCTTCGGCCGTGTCGTTCTCCACCGAGCGATGCGTGTTCCGCACCATTACCCGAACTCAGAACTAGAAGTAATGGATGTGCCAACAACAAGAAATCATACATCATAATGATGTATGAGTAGATACCTAGTCATACACAAAGACTATATAAGTATATTTGGTAGTATAGACACGGCGTAGCCCACAAAATATGGTAGTAATACAATTCGTCCACTCGAGATGAAGTGGACGAATTTGCACTTAGTCGCTCGCTAGCGCTGTAGCCGTTTGGTTGTTGTTTCTTTGTGTTAAAAATTGACAAAATGCCATCGTGTTGTGTGAAAGTATGTAAAAATAGACCTCAAAAAGGACAAAAAGAAAAAGTATCATACGTATTTCATATAAATAGACTTAATTTTGTAGTTTTTAACAAAATATTTAATTAATTAGCTAAACTTTTCATATTTCAAAAGAAAGCATTTGAACCTTATACCTGTCTCATTCTTACTTATTGTGTAGTATAAGATCGTCCTTTCGTAGAAAGAGATACATATAGATTTCAAATATACTTATCATTTCAATATGTTTGACGATTGATCCAGGGCCGCACTTGTAATATTTTTAAATAAAAATAATAATTTTGTTTGTTTTGTACTACATTTTTATGCTTGTTTAAATTGGTGCGTGAATACTTCGATTGATATTCAGTAATAATATGTTTATAATAGATTTCCTATTAACCCAATAAGAAGAGAAAAATGGACAATTTTATTACGTACTCAAAGGGGCGATGAATATTGGAATCCAACAAATTCAAGTGTTATATGTTCTGCGCATTTCCAACATGATGACTTTTACACGAATCTTAAGGGATATCGGAAAATAATAAATACAGCAGTACCTTCCATAAATTATGACACAGATCCATCAACACAACAACTCACAAAGCGGCAAAAGTTCAATAAGCTTATTTTATTTGAGGGACAATAAGAGATCATAATAGTATGTATATAATTACATAAAAAATAATAAGTTTTGAAGTAACTATAATTAAACATATGCTTATTTTTCACTAATTTGTTAAGAACACTGTGTTTCTTGCAGTTTCTTCTTAACAGCTGTAATCGAAACCGCGGATTATTATTAAATATTCATTTAATCACGTACTATTTGTTGTTTCATTTCTATATCAAACATCCAATTAAATTATATTACGTATTTTTAAATTACACGCTTCCAAATGCGGCCCTGTGCCACGTAACACGTGTTGTATTACACCAGATGTACCATCGGCTAGCGGTTTGTTGCTTGTAAGCTAGTCAATATCGTTATGCAGTATACATTGATGCGTTAGTACAGAACACTTTTAACTAGTTTCTTTTTATAAAAGCAATATACATTTGGAATTGCGTGTCAATCTCTCAGTAAGTTCGTAAGTATGATTTTAATACTACCAAAGATTTCGGGGCTTTCTGCTTGCTACGCCGCATCTATAGTTCAGATCAATGGTCATACATCAATTAAGTAGGTACTTTCTTTTCTTATTGTACTATAAAAATAGATATAAAGTAAAATTAGTTATAAGAAAAGTAAGAATCACTTTTATCTATCTATTTAGGTACATAACCACCATGTCAATTAAATATAATAAATAATATCCTGAAGTCATTTTTATTTAACCGATTATAATAATCGGTCTCTGACTATGGGCCTCGTAAGGAAGCTCAATGTCGCTCAACGAGCTGAAAGGGCTACACTGCGAGATCTAATCAGAAATGAGGAGATTCGTAGACGTACGAAAGTTACCGACATAAGTCGGCGGATCAGTAAGTTGAAGTGGCAGTGGGCAGGGCATATAGTATAGGCATATAGGCATGTAGCCGACGGCCGCTGGGGCCGGAAGTTTCTCGAGTGGAGGCCATGGACCAGCAAGCGCAGCGTAGGACGTCCAGCCACAAGGTGAAGGATGACCTAATTAAGGCTGCGTGTCAACGGTGGATCCAGGCTGCTTCTGACCGGTCTTATTGGAAAATTTTGGGAGAGGCCTATGTCCAGCAGTGGTCGTCCTGCAGCTGAGATGATAATAATGATGATTATAATAATGTCAATTGAACTAGTGGGAATATGGCCCGAGAGGGTACTCCCCCTACTACTCCCCAGCCAGGTATATAGTTCTGTGTTAGGGTATTATAATAGAGTTATAGGAAAGTTTTCAGCTTGCCTCAAATGCCTACCCGGAAATGTCTACCATCCCTCGGAATGATAGACCAGTCTTCTAATTTTCAACCGACTTCCAAAAAAAGAGGAGGTTCTCAATTCGACTATTTTTTTTATGTTATGTTTGTTACCTCAAAACTTTTGAGTGGATGAAACAATTTTGATGATTATTTTTTTATTTGAAAGCTGGTGCTTCCCGTGTCAATTTCAATTTGGTCCAGTTCTGACAATGGCATCCATGAGAAAACGGTTTAGTCGTTTTTTTTTTGTTAAAAAGAGTTATTACTTATAATATAGAAAATATATATCTGAGGATCATCGCTGAGCCGCTTCTAGAATATTTATGTCGGCGTACACGAACGTGTCTAATGTCTCAATGTTCTCTTATTGTTGAAAGCTATAAGCTAGATCTGTAGTATTTTAGTAGTTAACTTACTCTACACAGTATCGCTTAGTCTGACATATATCTTCTAGCAAAACTATTACACAAAATATCGAAGTATTTTTTTTGTGATTTTTTGTATATGTAGTGATTTTACGAAAAAATTAGCCAATGCATACCTGAATTCAAAAAAATTTAGGTTTATAATGCGAAATGTTAAAATAGGATTCAAATCATTACGAAATGTCTAGACTGTGGTTTACAACTTTCAACAACAACAGACTTTTAGTTTTGAAAACAATGCTTACTATTGCTCCTCGTTAGTACTTAGCTAAGATAAAATATTTCAAAATTATGCTATTACTTGATACTTGAGCTTTATATTTTGGTATAGATTTTATTTTTGTCTTTTGTTTATTATCTTATCTATTTGTCACATACACATATAAATCAACACATTTATTAGACAAGAGGAAAATATTCACATAAAAATAGATATTTTTTTTTTCTAAACAATACTTTATAATATTGTCTTTAGAGCAGACATATCAAAGATACGGCCCGCGGGCCATCTAAATACGGCCCTTGACTTGAATTTATCTAGTGAGAATTTTAGACGGCATTCGATGCCACTTCGTATTTTAAAATTTGGTAATACCTATTTATGCGAACAGATGTTTTCCGTATGAAAATAAATAAGAACAAACATCACTCAAGGCTTACTGATGAACATCTTCAATCTATCCTGAAAATATAATAACTACCTCAAATGTGACACCTAACATCAATGAGCTTATCAAAAACATGAGACCTCATAAATATGTCTGGATCCTCAATCTCAAGATAATTTACTTAACCCTTTTTATTATCATACCTTTGTATGAAAATTGATTTAATTAAACTAAAATTAAATCATTGAAGTTTTCAAACTAAAATGTGTTTTAGTTTTAAATTTTGTTTCTGGCCCGATAACACTTGCTAAATCTTATAAATGGACCTTTAGAAAAATCAGTTTGAAACCGCTGCTTTAGCTCTTACACTACCGAACCTTTTATTTTATATTTTATGTTTCTTAGTCTTTAAGTTAATATTTCATGAAAAATAACAATTGAAAAAATCAAAAAAAAATTACAAATCTAAGGAAACCTCAGAAAATTGAGAAAATTCGTGGGATCATGTATCCCAATGGTATTCTACAGTGGGCTATATAAACCCTTTGGTCTTTTACTCATCTGAAAAATAAATAACATTTTATAGTTCGATACCAAAGGGATAATATGTCCCACTATGTTGTAACATTGGGACATAATGTCCCAAGAAACAAATTTGTACAGATTCCAAGTAACAAATTCACTTACCTTGCAGTATATAGTTGTACACGTATATAACATAAACTGATAACTATTATTTATACGAAAAAAACGTCCAAAAAGCAGCAAAAAATCAATTTTTTTTGCATATATTCACAACCACGTGTTGTTTGCGTCCCACTAAATCGTAAATTAAAAATACAAAATGGCGTCTTTCGATACAACAGCTGATATGGCGTAGAGCAGATAACGTTGACTACTTTTGGGATATAATACCATATAAATATGTATTGGAGAAAATGTGTTCGTTGGAATTTTTTGAAAATGTTGTGGGATGCATTGTCCCTATATATGGTCGTCTAAGGGTTAGAGCAATAAAATCAAGTTAAGTTCTTACTCATCGCTACAGACAAGACTTTCAAACCACTGGTCCATAAGTAAATAGTTTGAAGACGGTTTTCACGCTCAAGCTTCAAAATTGTCGCCTACACTTCATTGCTCTTTATTCCTCCAATAAACGTCATTAGATTTTCAAATCGAATCTTTGATCTTAGCGCCTCTTTCACCAAAGTCAAGTAGGCTAAACCGTTACTTAAAGTCACCTGTCACCGGGAATAATTTAGCTGATATACCTTTTTTTGTACGGTAAACGTCCCAAACATTAAATAGAAAATAATAATAAAAAATCGCCTATCGAATGACGCAGTAAACAGAGTACATAATTCAATAAAACAGAAAATGATTTCTAAAAGTAATTAATCAACACTTTACTTGTAGTTGGTGAAAGAGGCGCTTAATCTTTACTTAGCTAAGTAATTGCTTTAAGGGCCTCTTTCACCAACTACAAGTAAAGTGTTGATTGGTTACTTTTAGAAATAATTTCATGTTTTATTAAATTATGCACTCGGTTTAGTGCATCCTTCGATAGGCAATTTTTTATTATTATTTTCTAATTAATGTTTGGGACTTTTACCGTACAAACAAAGGTATATCAGCTCCATTATCCCCGGTTACCGGTAACTTTAAATGACAGTTTGGCCTACTTGACAGATGGTGAAAGAGGCCCTTAGCTAAGTAATTGCATTGAGTACAAAATACATTTTAAACCAATTGATATTTAACAGATTTTACTTTTATGAAACAGATCTTTACATCCTTACATATTATAAAACAAAGTCCTCCGCTGCGTCTGTCTGTCTGTTCGAGATAAACTCAAAAACTACTGCATCGATTTTCATGCTGTTTCCACCAATTGATAAAGTAGTTCTCGATGAAGGTTTTGATATATAATTTACAAAGATACGCGGGCAAAGTCGCGGGCAGCAGCTAGTAATGAATATAAAAATATTTTTACATACATACAATACATACATACATACATACATACACACATACATACATATATACATACATACAGAAAAAAATTGTAAAAATGGTCAATTTAGTTCCAGTATCATGTATAGAGCCTATAAGCACGATATCTCTGGAAACAAAGTGAATTACTCCATGACCAACCCTTACAATTTATTATTAGTATATTGATAAATCAAAAATCATACTATTTTGTGAATAGAGTGAAGGCCTTAAAGACTAATTTATTAGTCAAAAGTAATCTAAACTAAGCAAAAATCTAGATACTGCTACCCATTCCAGTTCCAAGTTAAATCAAGTTAAAGTATGTACATAAAGAAATGTATTTTGACAGACGGCCAGGAAGTTTTTCAATTTTCCATTCCATAGAACAAGGGGTCGAATTTAGTTTAAGATTTCCGCTAACGTTTCCCCAAAAGTATTTAAGACAAAGAATTCGTAGCAATACTAAAATGTATCTTTAACTTCATCTAAAATCATTCCAACGTTACTTGAACTACGCGATAATTTTCTCTAAAGATTAATGGTATTATTAAGGGCGCGTATAAAGAGAAATAGCCAATCCTAGATTTGAATTTTATCTAAGTAAACAAAGTCCAATTTAAAAACTTTTTCTAAATAGATAAATACATTATAAATGAAAGTGAAGACTCGGACATAATAATTATAATGAAATTTTCTCGATAGAAAAAAATCACCAAGTGAACTCTCATTTCCATCGATTTTTGTTTTTTTTTTTAAATGACACACATTACAAAGCTAAAAGTGTATCAGTAATCTCACTTCACAGATTATCTAATGCTCTATGTATCAATTTTTCATTTGACATTGTAGTTTACGAATAATTAATATTTAATACTTTTGGCACTTATAACATTTTTCTTCAGCGAGATGCGCTATCTTCCGTCGCATGTTGTGCGCAGTTCTACGTATTTTGTGTCACTATCATGTCCAAGGGGCCACGCGGGTGAAATTACAAATTTTGTTTGCTTTATACGCACTCTTAATAATTTTTTTTTTTAATTCTATAACTTAAATAGCGCCTCCATCTGGAAATTTATCCAATGTAATCTGTGCACTCAAGGTATAATTAATTACATACCACATAACTTCAGCAGAGTTAAATAAACTGCCCCTGCGGGCCTGGGGTGCGGGAGAGGGTGGAACACCTGCTAATCCAGTGCCCTAGGTTTGCACTGGCACGTTTGGAGTTGGAATTAGATATAGATTTTAAACTAGAAAGGCAAAGCATAAGTAAAATTATAATAGATAGGATGTGTAGCGCCTGACTAAATGTGTAAAGCAATATAACGCTTGACATCTTTTCTGTTATATAGTTTTCAGGGGTTGTATCTTTATTTTTATTAGATAGCTTGTGCCCGCAACTTCGCCCGCGTTGAAAATTATATACTAAAACCTTTCTCTTGAATCACTATCTATTAAAAAAAACCGCATCAATCCGTTGCGTAGTTTTAAAGATCTAAGCATACATAGGGACAGACAGACAGCCGGAAGCAACTTTGTTTTGTACTATGATTATATATATTGATGTGGTTGATACTTTCATTGTTTTAATAGAGATTCTCTTTGTCAAATTTATACAGAAAAGCCTAGATTTATTGAAGCTTTCAACGTAAAAATGGGGGATTTTCTTTTCAAGACATTGACAAACATTCTTGTTTTAACAACAAGGTTTATTTTCGAACCTCTCTATGTGTTATTTGTGTATCTTTCGGTGAAACAAATAGTAACTCTTTCTGACTGTTTGTAACTTTTTCACTGTTAAGGTAACTACTCAACCGGCATAGTTGAAAATTGATAAGAAAGCTTGAAGTCCGAAGAAGAACATAGTAGATGGAGATCATAGTTTCATGAGAAAATATCTCTGAGCACTTTATTTTGGAAATGTTGAATAATTACGAAATTGCTGTGTTTGGCACAGTCCCAAAGCTGTATGCCATTTGGCCCTATTGTAATAAAAAGGTATAAATCATAATTTGTGAAATATTAATAAATGAAAAATTAATGTAGTGACCACATGGAAATTTTCATATTAATTAATAACAAACAGCTTATAAGCTTCAGCTTATAAAATTATAAATTTCAGCTTACAAACATTTAGGAAGTTGATTCTCTGCCTAATCACAAATTTTTATTTTGATGTAAAGGCCGGTAGACGGTCTACCTGACGGCTGCCGTCACCTATTCAGTGGAAGTCAGTGAGATCCCTTCTTCAAGTAGGAAATGTACTGACAATTTTCAAACACCTGAACAAATCTTCATAAATTATAATTAGGAACCACTTCGACCATATAAGCTTTTATAAACAAAAAGAAAAGGATCAAAATCGTTCTATCCGTTTGGGCGTTACAATGCCACAGACAGATATATAGGTCTAACTGACTGTCAATTCTAGACAGAACTGTAAACTGACCGTAGGTATAAAAATGTGAAATTCCATAGCCTATTGAAATGGATCGATTAGTAAGACACATAAATCAGAACTTAGTGGTTATTGTCGGGTATTATTAATATGTATGGCCCCGCTTTGTCTTCAGATATCAGTCGATATTTGGACTAAATTGCAAACTCATTCGGCCAACGTATGCATTAACTCGAGGGTTTGGAAGTAAGGCTGCGTGCATAATGGTACTTCAAGCGTTAGAGAAGTGTTAGTTTATTAGACGACATGTTTGGGCTAGTGGCTAGTAACCCAAGCTGTTAACCAAACGGTCGCGGGTTCGAATCCCGCTAGGGGCAAATGTTTATGTGTTGACATTTTATCTTTGTATTTGAGTCATGGATGTTTGTATTTATATATATAAAAGGCAATGTATGTATGTATGTTATTCTGTTTGTATTTTACCTATCATTTTATTATTTATCAACTCTTGTGCCAGTTGAACATGAACATGAAAAAACAAAAAACATGAAGAAATGAAACAAATTGTTATATAATGCTTTAAATAAAATATAAAAAAAAATTCTTTTTTTACTATATCTACTTTATAGCCACTCAACGGACGGCTTATAACTTGTCTACAAAATTTTATAAATTTAAGAATATGATCGCACTCCCTGTTATATGAACATGAAGTACACTTACTTCCAGTAGATACATTGTTTGTACTAACTCACTTATATAAATTACTAGCTGTTATACGCTACTTCGCCCACGTTTATGTTACTCGGAAATAATGTAGCTTTCTATTGGTAAAAGAATTTTCAAAATTGGCCCCGTAGTTTTTACGAATTTTACGTAAAAGAGTAACAAACATACGAAACTTCTTCTCTTTATAGTATTACTCTAAATTAAACCAAACTCTTAGAATACGAACATTATATTAGGTCCATTATGCACACACCTTTAGCCGTAGTTAGTGCGCACGTATCGCGTAATGACGTCACGTCGCCGCCTTGGACATTCAAAGACCCAAACTTATGAAGGGTAATCCCTCCCATTTTGAAAGACCACCAATTTAATAGTGAATTTATTTGAAAAATTTGAAAAGACTTACTAGTTACCTTTTGGACCGAAAGTAGCGTGTGTCCTACATTAAGGTTAACCTATTTTATAGAATTTCAATTTTTATCCGGACTCGTTAGTCCGCAAGATGCAAAACTTATGTATCTCACACTGAGTATAACTTTCGCTGGGACAATAAATCAATGCGTCAAGACGAGATGTTATAGCTAGAGGTAAGTCTAAGTACTTCTTCGCAAACTGGTTTAAGGAAATATATTTTTTTAGAGTTTACTCCTTAAGAATCGATTTTCATATTTTCATTTGCTTGGTAGGCCAGTCATTACGTCGGAATCCACGGGTTAGAAAAGAAAGTGAACCGGGTTTTGTAAAAAAACTGAATTAAACGCTTTTTTCAAGATGGCGGAAAATGAAAAGGTAATCTTGGTCGAGTTTTTCAAGTTAAGCTTTTCTAGGCCTCCCCCACGTAATACCCAAAATTTAGCTTTCCCGGTTCACTTTCATTTCCAAATGTATATTGTTCCCGGAGTATGGTGCAAGCAAATGTCGATTGTACCTAGATATATATACCTAAACATTATTCTAGATGGACAAATAAGCACCTAACGTCGTATTCGGGAGATCAGACGCAGGTCACAAGTAAGTTCGGTACCAATTTGGTATTCAAAGTTGGAGGTACATTATTGGATTCAGAGGCTAATAAACCTAACACGTATTGAATATAGAAATATAGAAACCATTTATTTCTACAATAAACAACGGTTTTGACCAGAGCTGGACACAAGACCGTTAATCTGTTTATCGTTAAATAACGAAGTTAACATGTAGAATAGACTAATTAACTTTTAAGTTAATTTAAAAAAAAAGTTAACAGACTCGTTAACTTCCGTTAACTATCCTCAAGTCCGTTAATCGTTAATCCAGTACCTGCTATTAACCAAGGGCTACTAAATTATATCCTATTACTAATATTATAAATGTGAATGTGAGTTTGTTTGTTTGTTTCGTTTTTACACAAAAACTAGTGAACATCATGAAATTTTGCATACACGTTGTCTGGGACACCAAAAAAGACATAGGGTACCTTTCATCGTTCAACGCGGACGAAGTCGCAGGCACCTGCTAGTATAACATATAATTATTGCATACCATACAATTATATATTGCATATCTGTATCTGTATACTAAGATTACCCACAGCTTACAATGAAAAGTTTATTTACACACTTGGACATTTTTCACCTAACAAAAATATATGTCAAGCGCACAGTGTCGTGAATGAATTGAAAGAGAAAATCAAACGCATACACACTCTCACACACACACAGACAGACAATGTAGGTAGTAATACTGTATTAAATTGTATGTTGTTTTGTTTTTCTGTAGGGTTTATGTTGAAAATAATATAATTATCAATCATCAATACTAATAATAATAAATCTGTAAGGGTTTGTCATGGAGTAAGTTACTTTGTTTTCAGAGATATCGTGTTTATAGGCTCTATACATGATACTGAAACTAAATTGACCATTTTTTCTGTATGTATGTATGTATGTATGTATGTTCTTCCATAACTCTTAAACGAATTAATTGATTTTCATGAATCTTGGTAGATAGTTTTTTATTGTCATCACTTACATTACATTGTATGAATATTACCTATTTCATAAATAAAGACGAGCATAGCCTCGAGGTATCGTTCACAAATATAACGACCGTCTCTATTCCATTAACTAACAAGCCGCACTATAAAATTACTTCTAGTGGAGAATATCTGTGTTAAGGTTGATAAAATTTGACATGTGTTGTGTGTCTGTGTATTTTGTCCCTTGTTACTCGTACATTACCGAGTTACATTACCAGCAATGTACAAGGAAAAAATATTCTTCGCACAGAACCGTTCCTTTCACACATTGTTCCGTATACAAAACTAAGGAGGTTCTCGCGCATCACTCTTTATGTAATTTTTGCTTGTTTGGCGCCGACTCAAAATTACTTAGGTAAAATAAAATAAGAAGATTATTTTATGCTTTTCAGTTTTTTCGACGGTTTTATTTATTGTTAAAAAGTTTTATTTTATATTTTTTGTGGCTATTATCTAATATTTACTACATGCTTAATTGGCTCAGAGGAGTTATTTGGTTTGCGAATTAAGGTATCGATATGGTGAATATATGTGTATACAGAATGGAAAAATAAGTCGGGCCCTGGAGGGAAACTACCTTAAATCCTTAAGTTGGCTCATTTTACATAAAGGAGACATTCCTTTATTTTTAAAAAGAAACAAAACTGCATTCAAAGATTTTCCAAAAAATTTCTATACTCGTAGTCTATAGCTATAGCAATAAATAATATTCTTGAAATTTGAATCAAACATTTTACGTTATTCCTTTTTTTTAAGATACTATGTTACTTAAGAAGAATTATTATTTTTTGTCCATTCTTTCGATTGGCATCATAAAAATACGAGTGTTTTTTTTTCACATTTAAGTCGGTTCGATTCCCAGACGAAACAAGTAATTTTTAGAAAATCTTTGAATGCAGTATTACTAATTTTTAAAAATGAAGGAATGTCTCCTTTATGTAAAATGAGCCAACTTAAGGATTTAAGGTAGTTTCCCTCCAGGGCCCGACTTATCTTTCCACACTTTATATATATCCCAAATGGATAGACCGATTTTTTTCCGTCATTCTGATCTGGTTCTTAGCCATAGTTTAGGAAGATCTTGTTCAGGCGTGTCTTCAAACGCGTGAAATCCTTTCTTCTTCTAAATTATAGCTTAGGACCATTTTCATTATTTTTGATTTGTTTTGATTGTCAGCTTTCAAACAAAAAAAAAATCTAAAATCTATTTATCCGTTTGGGAGATACGACACCATATATATACACACACATACACATATACACACATACACAGCCATACACAGATTTATATCAGATTTTGTTTGTTGATCAAGTAAATGTAATAAAGAAATATTATTACTAAGTTCTCATACTATTGTTTAGCAATAATACTGTGCATTGAATCCTATTCAGCATTCAGCGGTATCTGTTTAATTAATAAAGGTACAGTGGTGTCTATTGTGTTACTTTCGAAGCCGATCCAAATCCAATTTGCTTTAGAACAGTATTATATACCTAGTGTAACTTCCTTTGTAATCATAATAATGTACATTATTATACCCACCCTGTATATATATTTTTTGTGTAAAAATACTTAATGCTTTCTGCATATAATGTATGCAGAATAAATGTAATTTATATTATTAAGGGCCTCTTTCACAAACTACAAGTAAAGTGTACTACAAGTAAGTGTGGCCAACACCTCCTTTATTTTCTAAGTTAACTCAAGACTTCGTATGCCTATTAAGTGAAAGTAACTTCTTATGATTTTTAAAACACGATAGGGTGAGAGAAACTGTTTCTGTAAGTCGAAAAATATACTTTGAATATTTTTTTTAAGTTTAATACAAAAACAATTTGGATCCCCTCTAAATAGATACTCTGTATTCTAAAGGTTCGATAAATACTCTGTATTTTTATTTAGTAAGGGCCTCTTTCACAAACTACTAGTAAAGTGTTGATTAGTTACTTTTAGAAATTTCTATTTAATATTTTTTATTTATTAATGTTTGGGACGTATGTTACTAAACCACAGACTACAATTATATCGTAAGAGGCATAGATAAACAAAAGACAATTTTGTTGACACAACTTACCTCAATAGAGGTTTACAATATCTAAAATCTTTACCAATTCAATCCGAGTTGGTAATTTGATGTCTTATCTTATTTAGTTTGTAAACTGCTTTGGGTTATGTTATGTATTATACCTATACATAAATATTTACTAGTCTATGCTCGCGAACGATCTTGTATACTAGCTGTTTCACGCGACTTCGTCCGCGTAACTTTATAAAATTATAGCCTATGTTACTCGCCGATAATTTAGCTTTCCAACAGTGAAAGAATTTTTCAAATCGGTAAAGTACTTTTGGAGCCTATTCAATTCAAACAAACAAATCAAATTTAACCGTTACTCGCTGATAATTTAGCTTCCCAAGATTGAAATAATTTTTTAAATCGGTCCAATAGCTTCGGAGCCAATTCAATTCAAACAAACAAATCAAATTTAACCGTTAAAAATATGCACGTACTTACGAATGTTTATATACCATGTATGTACATGGTCTTTTATCTTTTATTCCACAGTACTATCACACCTATCAGGAGATTGGTTTTCAATCAGAAAACAAAGACCAGTTTGTGTTGAACTCTTAACGAGTAACGTGTTACTTAACTTGGGAAGGTTTACTGTAGTTTACTTTTGTTTTACGCCAAAATTGTATTAAAATAATAAAAGTAGCTACATTGAAATTTTATTTTCAGAATAACGATTTGACTAAGAGACTATATTCAACCTTAAATATTGTAAGAAGTATTTCTGATGTTAAGGTAGACAGACAGGCTGACGGTCAATTTGATTGTAGATGGCTACCGTCGCCTATAACACAAGCAAGTGCAGGTTCTGCAAGTTTAGTTCTAACATAGCCTGTTATGTCAATCTAGTATAGATAATATAAAAAATTGTGTGTGTCAGCTCCGACGCACGACTGGAATTTACTCCTTACGAACAATTATAAAAAAATAAATTAAATAAATATAATTTAAATAATTAATAAATATAATAAATAAATAAATATCAGCTCCATCTGTTCGAATTATACATGATTACGTATTCCAAGGATATATTATTACGTAACGTAACATATTCCAGTTTTTTCAGATATATTGGTATATGACGCAATATCTGTGAAACTTCATTCTATAATATTCGAAAATAGAACGTAACGCATTTTCCGTGTGACAATTTTGATTTTACTCCCATAAATTTTCATACCGTGGGCTTATATGTAACGATTTTTACATAATAATAAACATTTTTTTAAATCGATTAAGGAGTAAATTACAATAACGTACCTACTTTGAAACGTTATAAATATTATATTACAATTTGCTAATGCTATAATTAAGCATATGGCAAACAAGTCAAACTATTTTTCAAGTAAAAAGAAATAATATTTTAAATGTGAAATTTTGAACAAATTCTTCTTGATAGTTATTTTGTGGTCATGTTCCATAAACGAAATATAAAAAAATGATTTCATATTTATTTTATATTGTTTGAATTCCGAAACAATGCGAGGTGTCAAGTTATATTGGTTGACTGGATTTATAGCTTTGCGGAGATCGTAAAGGCTTCTCGAAAGGGGTGTAAAATTGTGATAGTATGTGTTAGGGTGGTCTGTAAAAATTAAGGAGAGAACGTGATATTCTAAAAAATATATATGTACCTAGTGAGTTTGCATTATTTCCTTTCCATACATATAACTCGTGGCTAGCTCCCGGCTTCGCATGGGTTCAAAATAAAAACTATTCTATCTTTTAAGTTGGACCAAATTACGCATATTTACGAAATTTTATCGTAACGAAATTCGGTTCAGTAGTTTAGGCGACACAACGTGACACGTATTTTTTTATATATATATAGATATAATAATAATATCGTCGGCCTAACTCGTTAACCTGCTGTCACATTTTGCATAGTTTTCAGGAGGAAGCAAAATGACATGACAAAATGTTGTGAGACGCATCAGGCATGTGAAATGAGCGACTTTATCAGTACAAAACTTAGGATTTAGCAGGTTTTGTTTTGCTATTAGTCATAAAGCAGTTTTTTATTTATGAAATTTCTCACCTTTTTAGTTTGATAATCCACGTTATTCCTTCACCAAACGGTAGATAATCGTGTACACTTGTCCAAAAGTAAAAAAAGTGGAATTTCCCAAAAATGGACTTCGTAGGTAGACGAATTAGGCCGACGATATGAAAAATACATGCTTGGACTTCGTTGGGTATAGACATAAACTGCCTAGTTTAAGTTTAGCAGCAATAACACCTTCTTACTGAAGACCACCATGAAATTAAACTTGATTAAGCATAAAGAGACTCAACATAGTAATAAATAAATGGGCTACCTGAAACTAAATACCTAAATACTCATTTCTACATTTCGGTTTATATAAACATGAACTAAGCACGCACACTGCCATAAAAGTCGACGCGCAAATTGTATATTTTATTGTCATTGTATCGTGCAAAATTTGTGAACCGAATAAATTCAACTTGAGTTGTACAGTCGACCGAATAAAACATTTGTTTGTCGAATACCATTATGTATTCAAAAGATGGAATGAATAATATAGAAAATGTTGTCAGCCTAAAGACGATAAGTAGACAACTTGTTTACTAAAACAGAACACATAATCGTCCTATAGTCCAAACAACAGAAAAAAATACGACAAGAAAGAGGGACAGCGCATAGTCACGCTAAACTGCAAAAGAGACATATCTTTGAAGGCAATAGATCTCCTAAACGAGTAGTTCAAATATTCTGAAAAATATATAATAATATGTTACCTAGGTGTCATTTAATAGTCAATAAAAAAATGATAGTTCATTCTTCTTTTATATTTGTTATTTTAATCAAAATAACTAATATAAACCATAAATCTTGCAAGAAATCTCATCCAATTTCTTAACCCCTGAACTGAATTTAGAGATTTTATTCACAATATTATATGTAGATAATTTAATTTCTAAAAAAATATTGTTTAAAATTTCAAAAAATTTTTGCAACATACAATGTGAAGGATTGTGATTGTATTTTTGCAATAAAAACATTTTTGGATTTTTTTTGTTTTATAGCCCTTTAGTTTTTAAGCAGCGATATTATGTGAATGTCAATTGTTATATGGATTTTACATCTGAATTTAAATTATATTGTCTGTGACTGTACTAGGCTTAATTTGAAACGATTGCCACACCGCTCCACGGTTGAGTAGAAATAAATGGACCATATTACAAGGCTCTTTAAACCCAGTTCAAACGATTCCCTGCCCCGCTATGATGGTGGTCTTCTATAAGGGGGTAGGTAAAAAAAAAGTATTTTTTTATAGGTCTAAATTCGTATAGAAATAGATTTAATAAAAGTATCTGCCTGTGTTCATCAGAAGCTTGTGATACACAGATACAGTTATACAGATAGAGATCACTCTAAGGGTGGGTGGCACCATCTAACTTTAACGGTAACCATATCCAATCCAGCCGTTAAAACTTCGCTTAAGCATAATATGCGTTGCACCATTTTTGGTTAAAATGACGTCATAACGATAACCTTAACCGCTCGATGTTGGCCAGTCAAAGTTATTGTATCGGTTAAGTTAACTGTGACAGTTTTGAGAGAGGTGACTTTGAATGTTGCCATATTAAAAAAATATTACTACGACAACCTAGGAAAATTATATTATTTTATAACGGCAACCCCTTTAACTTTGACAGTGACGAACAATATCATGGTGCAACATGCGATTGTTAATTTCGACTGTCACCGTTAAAGTTACCGCAAAAATTAACTTTGACCGTAACAATAACCAAGCCTACGGTGCAACCCACCCTAAATAATAGTCCTAACTACAAATAATAATAACGAAAAATAAATGCCTTCTGCAAGTCTATCTTTCTATATCAATACTAATAATAAATCTGTAAGGGTTGGTCATGGAGTAAGTTACTTTGTTTTAAGAGATATCGTGTTTATAGGCTCTATACATGATACTGAACATAAATTGACCATTTTTAGAATTTTTTTCTGTATTTACTCGTATGTATGTATGAATTTATGTTCCCCCATAACTCTTCCAGGAATTAACTGACCTTCATGAAACTTGGTAGATAAACATTAAGACGTACAGGACACAGGATAGGCTACTTTTTTCTTTTTCAACGCAGACGAAGTCGCGGGCACCAGCTAGTACATACATATATATAAAATTCTCGTATATACAAACTCCCCCGAAGCGGCTTGACCGATTTTTATGAATTTTTTTGTGTATATTCGGTAGATCTGAGAATAGGTCGTTAACTATTTTTTAATTTCTAAGTGATAAGGGTCGCCCACCCCAAAAAAAAAACAACGTTTGCCGGGTCAGCTAATTTGCCACAAAGTATGTCGGTCATCTATCGATTGATATATCTTATTACTATTTAATTTCTGGATTAGATTACTAGTTTTCCTAGATAAGATCCCTTGATTTGTACACAACCCTTACCTAGTAAACTATCCTTTTAAAAATTGCATACATTTTATACTGATTTTACCCAATACATACGTAACAAGAACCCGTCTCTCGTGGGGACTTCAAAATCAAGACTTGCTTTTCCATAATGTATGTTTGGAGTCTTCCGCAATACCGCGTATTTATTCTGAACTTCTATTTATTATTTACTAGCTGGTGCCCGCGACTCCGCCCGCGTTTAAAGTAAGGGATGTGTAGCGCCTGACTAAATGTGTAAAGCAATATAACGCCTGACATCTTTGCTGTTATAAAATTTTCAGGGATTGTATCTTTATTTTTAGTAGATAGCTGGTGCCCGTGACTTCGCCCGCGTTGAAAATATACACTAAAAACCTTCTTCTTGGATCACTCTATCTATTAAAAAAATTGCATCAAAATCTGTTGCGTAGTTTTAAAGATCTAAGCATACATAGAGACAGACAGACGCGAAGCTACTTTGTTTTGTACTACGTAGTGATGATAGATTAAATTTCAACTTTGCAAACTGTGTATCGTATGTATAAACTAACTGTGTATCGTTTTTTGAAAATCCCACAGGAACCTAACATTTATCCGGGATAAAATTATCCTATATATTAATTCAAGTAATAAACTATCAACTCGCCAATTTCCACTCTGATCCAGTGAGCAATTAGTTTATTGGAATCATCAATGTACTACAACTGTGGATTTCGCACGCCATACAATACACTACCAACTTTATGGAACATTTAAAAGTGACATAAATCCGTAGAGCAAAATCTGTCATCTGTCATTTAAACCCAACCAAACATCAGTCATTTAAAAGAAATGTGATTTTACGTCAGGACATTGGAGTTTAAAATCAATAGTAGAACTTGGTCGTTAGCGTTACTATCTTTTACCATCGACGGGCTAAGGCAAGACTCAGCCATGATTCCGTTTTAGGCGTACTTTTTACGTGCCGCTTTTGGCATTTGTGGCGAAAAATCCATACTTTAATAGATTCATGATTGCAGCTTGTATAATATTTTTTCCGGTTGTTCTACCTCTTCATACCAGAATAGCGACGCTACCACATATTTTCAGACGTACACACATTATGTTAATATTTAATTTCGATGTATAGAGCAAAGAAGATGCATTTCTTGACTTGAACAAATCTCGGCCACTACACTGTTTCTGAATTCAATAGTTTCTTCTGGATTTTCCTGTAAACGTTCTGGGGTACGTTCGTTTATTGTAATATATTTATATAAACAATAATTGTTGTTATAGAAATCTCTTCTTTTTGAAAAAAAAATGGTAAAATGTTTTTGAGGATGAATATTTTAAAGTCTCTTTTCGCATCCCTGTTGCCATGCATCCCTCGGCATTCACTAAAATATAGAATAGAAATAGCTATATAAACGAGAAATATTTGTGTATCCTTACATTATAAAACAAAGTCTGTTCGCGATAATATCAAAAACTAATGCACTGATTTTCATGGTGTTTTCACCAATGGATATAGTGGTTCTCGAAGAAGGTTTTAGTATATAATTTACAAAGTTACGCAGGCGAAGTCGCGGGCAGCAGCTAGTAAAATATAATTTATAGAAAATAATTATAATAGTAGATATTTTAAAAAAGTTTCTCTCCGCCTCTGTCTGTTTCTTCGCTAACATCTTCTAAGCCAGCCAACAGACTTTGATAGGATTTTTACTAGAATAGAAATAAAATAGAAAGGTATAACTTGCAGAAAGTTGAGTTTTAAATAATAATTTAAAAAAAACATGCCTTAATGTCGATCTTTGTATAGAAGTAGGCTAAGATAGAACTTGCATTTTCTAAAGTCGACTGCGGTTTCCATAATTGTATTCAATAGTTCGTCGTCGACTTTATATTTAGTTAGAAATTGCAGAGTATAATAAAAACTGGAAGGAACTGTTTGTACTTATAATAATATATTCTTCTAATTTATGTCGGAGAGTAAAGATGGCGCCAACAGTTCGCAACGATTGGTTGTAGTCTGTGGCTGGCGAAATCGCGTTACAGATACCTCTACATTCAGTTTTCTATCTGGCAATATTGTTATTCTTTATTCTCTTTGTCTACTGCGCTTATTATTTAAAATGGCAACAATTTATTTTAAATACAATTTTATAAGTTGGTCAATCTGTTTAACATGACCGTATGCTCTTTCTGATTGGACGTCAATTAAGATATTGTAATGTTGGTTGACTGGAAACCGTAGAGAGAGTATATACAAGAGAAGCGGTGAGCGTACACCCGATAAGGACGGAAACATAGTACATACCGTGGAGAAAAATCATAAAAATATCATCTAAAACAGTTGTAAAATTTATAACAAGACATAAATTAGATGTTTACTGAACATGCATGCAACAATTATTGCATTTAACCAAAAAATAAAGCACTTACATATGAAAGGTTATGTTTTCAACATTTCGCTCTGATCGACTTTTACAGCCTAAAATGCTACAGTTCACCATTATCACCACTTTCAGCAACACGTACCACACCTAACACAATACCCAGGAACTTTGAAAAATGCTTGAAATATGAAAATCGGCAAAAAACAAAGTGCTCCAAGAGATTTGTGTGCCACACTTTCAAGTGTGGCAAACAATAAAAACGCATACGCAAAGAGAGACAAAAAATCAATAATGTGTCTCGCTCCTTCTAAGGTAATAAAGCATAAATGTGTCTCGTTTTCACGACTATTATTATTTTAATGACTACTCTAGTCTATACTTTCTCTATGCTGGAAACACAACGAGGCAAGGACAGCGCTGATTGGCTAATCGATTTGTTTCCGGTTCCGCTCGCTTGGACATAGCCCTTGGCGGGGATGAAAAAGGTGGAGAGTTTCGCATTAGACTCTTGGAGATTCATTTTTGTTTTGGGACTTCTCTGGCCAAAAGACTTGTCAGTTTCCATACAACCAATTTTGCAAAATTAAGATTTAACTGTGCCGTAATGAACGATTGTCATAATTTAATTATTTTGTTAACTCGTTCACTGTAAATAACTGTTTTTTAATATCCATGTGGAAGCCAATAAACGCTGATTGATTGTACTTTAACGCATTCTTTGATTTAAAGAAGAAATCGAAAGCCCATCGTTATGTCTGATGCCCATGATAACGCCCCGATCCCTACTTCGGCCCATCCTGATCCGATATATATATTTATATAAAATATATAGAGAAGTGGTCTCTGACATCTTTTACCTATGCAACGCAGCCCCAGGTTAGAAAATCATAAGCTGAGTTTGTTTGTTACATGTTCACGCCCTAAGTCAAGGACTAACCTTACGCCAAACACAATTTTTACCAAAATGAGCTCTAAACTATAACAACAATGACAATAATTAAATGAAAATATAAAGGCAACATTTTCTATCGACTTCTATATGTTCACGAAAATTAAGTAAGTAAACTTTGCAGAGAAATTGCTTTTAATTTTTTATTAGCCCATCTAGAAAAATATATTAAGTCTGCAATCGATGGCTACAGAACTAAATGCAACGGATAGAATACAATAAGGCACTTTGCTCCTGTTCTACTAAGGAAGGTGGCACAACGAGTATTTCAACTTTAACATTAAATTACTACCAAAAAGTACATGCTAATATCCACCCCTTCTACAAGTTGGATTCGAAAATTTCTTTCGCCCATCGATGTTACATAATATTATATTCTAGAAATTTATATCAAAATTACCCTAAGGTACTCAAATTTTGATACTTCGACTAAACTGCGTTATTAGCTATTGGATTATATTTATAGTACCTACTCATTTTTAGTAGATTTATATTATTTTAAATATTTTTAAATAAGTACTCTAAATAATAACCTCTATATATTATTAAAAGTACTGTTGAAAATTGTATGGGCAAGGCACACCATAATTGTATAAAACCTTTATCGAGTGGTTAAGGCTATGTTCACAATAAAATTATAAAGTTCAATGTACAGCAGTAATGAAAATTCATATTTTGTTTAATAGTTATAATTATGTCTTCGTGTACTAATCTTCACCTTAATCTTCACCTTTTTAGTACTACATGCTAGGATCCTATTTCAAAAAGGTAGGTATTATACAAACATTTAGAGTTTATAGGTTTAAAATATCTGAATATTTTCTTTCAACGCTTACAATAATTGTGAATACTAGCAGAAGGACAAAAAATATTGTGTAGTAGACAATATGTATGAAACTTCAGATATTCTAAAATATTAAAAAAAAATAGAACGTAACTATAACGCATAACATCACGAATTCTTGTGACAATTCTGAAATGACTCCCATAAATTTTCATACCGCGGCCTTATATATGAAAAACTCCAATAATGGTAGGGGAGCCCAATAGGAAATATTGTAACTAGTCGTTTTGCGTTTTTGTCAATATAAGAATTAGGTATTTTACATAGTAGCCATATTGCGATGTAGGCAAAACTACAACAAGTCAAATTGCGTTCTAGACCGTTTGAGACCCACCCGTGTCTCCGATAACGGATAAAATGGCGGGGGTGGGGGTAAAATTTTAAATACAACTCGAGCGCGTCAGATTTTCAGAGGGGATGTTAAGACGATTCGGATGTAACGCAAGCTCGTGGCAGCTTTTTGAAAATGCAAAAAATATTTTTGACGATTCTCATTTTGTAATACTCGAGCGCGTCAGATTTTCATACAGACGGTTCAGCCTAAATTCCTGATCGTGCTGATTCTTAATCTGACAATTATATGGAGAATTTTTTAAAATACAGCGCCTAAAAAATTTTAAACGCCTGTAGACGCTCACCACACCGCTGAAATGAAAAACTTCAATTAACCGTTTTTTCTTCTTACCATCCAATCTTCAAAGTCCAATAGGTCCCCACGAAGCTCGAGTGATTACACATTTAGCATCGTGGGCTCCCTAACCATAAGGACTCATACTATTCAATGATTTGTGTGCAGATACGCAAGCAAAACCGTTTAATCTGAACGCACATTAGTGTGACTCAAAAAGAGGCTTCTGTTCAAAGCTGCATTGTATTACATTGCAAGATATGTTGCATTCGCTTGGAAATGCACTTAACTTTACGAGAGCATTTATTCTTTATGAGTTTTTTAGTACAAACAAGATAATTCCGTACACAGAAGATAACAATATAAGTAAGGAAACGCTCAAGATAAATAACGAAGTTAAGTAAGAAGTTAATTACGAGCTTGTGGAGACAAACTGTCAAAACTTTTAATATTTGTATTTTTATTTTGGTTAACACGTCAATTGGTACAGTCGGAAGTAAACAAAGCTGTAAAATCATTTTGTAGGTAGTAAGATTTTTTTTTATGTTAAGGTCGACAGACAGGCTGACGGTCCACTTGATGGTAGGTGGCTACCGTCGCCTATAACTCAAGTAACGCCATAAGTGCTACAAGTGTGCTGCCGACCATAGAAGGATTAAGGATAAGGGATAAGGAAGGGATGGGGTAATGGGCTCTGGCATCCCTTACTCACACACCGAAACACAACAGCACATAATGCTGTTATTTCACGGTGGTGTTCTGTAAGGTGGTGGTTACTGCCGCCAGACGGGCTGCCCAAATGACTGCGAAACGCAGTGTGTGCCCTACCACTACTTTTAAATCCAGACCAGAGTCAATTTTGAAAATTATATTAAAATTTCCTAAGTTGACCCCGCCGGGAATCGAACCCGGGGAGCCTGAGACGTAAGGCAAGCACCCTTGGCATTCGTCCAACGGGCTCGTGAAATATATTACCTACCTAATATATTACCTAAAACAGTACCTATTCGACTATCTGTAAGCCTCGAAACTTGGCTTACAGATGGATATTTTCTGCATTAAGATATGAAGAATATTTATTTATTTTAATTTCCTTGGGATTATACTTAAAAATTTGTTTTGGAATCAAAGACAGCCAACGGTAAAAGGTCGTATAAGCTCAGTATAAGCTCCACAAATTGCTAATGCATTTGGTCGCCATTTTTGTTACAAAATGTCGTGACACACTCAGTACTTTTCGTACCGTTAACAACACTAGCCGGCAAGTGCTGCCAGTTGCGAATGACGTCATTTGAATGTTAAAATGATAAGGTTCCTGCACATTAGCGATTTTCAGAGATTATAGCATTGGGGTTTAGCATAAAAATTATGATAGTAGGTACATTTACTTACTGTTATGTAATAATGCTGTGTTTTTAAGACATTCTACAAGGCAGCGTAAGTTTATAGAGCCTTCTATACTAACTCTCATTTTGCGCTGTTACCTTATTATGAGGTAATTAAAAGAATTTGTTTAAGTTTCTCATTAACTAATTAGAGATATGCAAGTATGTCTTGTAGTAGGTAATTTTTCGCTATTTTTGTGCATACTAATCTCTTATTCTAATATTATAAATATGAGAAAGTATGCCTATATCCCTGTTTCTTTTGTGTTTACTGAATTAACTTATTTTGATGAAATTTTGTACAAATATACTTTCTACTCTACCTCTTTTTTAAAATTCAAGCCTTTGAAGAGGAGAAAATGATGTAGTATGTGCCAAATGCTTTAAATGTCTTATTTGATGTTCCAATAAAAGGTTTGACAGAAAAAAACCAACATCCACTGAAAAAAAAAAAATTTAAGCTACACACATAAAAATATTTAAAAAAAATGAAAACAAAAGGCAGGCTTGGCTGGGTTTCTCTCATATGAGCAGCCTAGTAACGTCTGTCCAATTAGAATGCTAATGCATTTTAAACATATTTAAATAACCTTATTTCCCAAGTACAAACATGCACAAATATTTTTCAATCGACCAAAGTGCAATAAAAATAAATTCAAGTATTCAGAAATACATTTTTGATGCATTGCCGTCTCCGTCTAGTGCTTTGTAAATATGAAGGCTGCAGTACACACACGAAGCACGACATATTTTACTATATTAATACTAGAAAATGTGCGAAACCTAGTTCTTTAAATAAATATTACAAAACTTCATACTTTGGATGAGAATTTATTCGATCGGTTTTATGTTAGCTCTCCGATTCATGGCAGCGTCAACCATGGAAACATATTCGCGGAACATATGGAACATATGATCGCGGGTTCAAATCCCGCTAGGGGCAAATGTCTTGTATGTTTTGTATGGATGTTTTGTATTTATAATATGTATGTATTTACAAAAAAAGTAATGTATGTAGTATATCAACTGTCTGGTATCTACAATACAAACATTAGTTACTTAGATGATGCTGGTGTGTGTGGATTTATATTGAATTGAAATTACCCTTATTATTAGTTAATATATCGCTGCTTAAAAACTAAAGGGCCATAAAACAAAAATATCCAAAAAGGTTTTATTGCAAAAATACAATCACAATCCTTCATATCGTATGTTGCAAAAAGACTTATGGTTGTTTTATTCCATATTTAGTATATTTTGATCCTTTTTTATATATTCAAAAGTAACTTATATGCTTATATCTCTTCTAGTATTCAGTTTATTATAAAAGTACATAAAACATTTAATGCTACTTAAAAATACGCTTCTAACGATGTATAATATGGATATATTTGATATAAATCTAATAAGAAAAAAAATTGACAAAATATATATTTTTTTTTCGATTAGCTATCCTGTAAAAAGTGTAATTTTGATTTGTGGCACGTTAGATTTTAAGCAGCGGTATATCTATACAATAGCGATCTAATCTACATACATATATATATTTGTTACTGAATGAAAATTTCAAACGGTTATTCGCTATTCAAAAATTGAAAAATTATTCGCTTACATGTACTTAGCCTTCAGTAAAACAAAGTACAGGAAAAATTAATTTGTGCCTCTTTTCTGTAAACTTTTTTACTTAGCGCCTCTTTCACCAACTACAAGTAAAATGTTGATTAGTTACTTTTAGAAATCATTTTCTGTTTTATTGAATTTTTCACTCGGTTTACTGCATCATTCGAAAGGAGATTTTTTTTATTATTTTCTATTTAATGTTTGGGACGTTTACCGTACAAACAAAGGTATATATCAGCTAAATTATTCCTGGTGACAGGTGACTTTAAGTGACGGTTTAGCCTACTTGACGTTGGTGAAAGACGCACTTAATGTTAAAAATGTCATTTAGTTAATTTTAAGTTAAATGTCAGTAATACATTAATCGGATAATTCAGATATTGACCTGGTTTGGTTCCTGCTGGTTTCGCAAATTTTTTTGTTTTTATTTTTATTTACTTCGCCGTGCATTTGATGTATTTTGATAGCAAACTCATATAATGCTATAAGTATTATGTTAGTTATAAAAAATCATAAATATTTTTTAATTTTTAATTAGCTTAGTAACGAGAGAGTCTCATCATTATATGTATATTGTCTATGGTATTCAATATGAATTTGTTATTGTAAGCTATGTCAGGCTGCCAGTGTGTGAATAAATAAATAAATCCTTATTTGTGTTTCTAAGAAAAACTGTCGACTTCATCTGTATAGAGTTTCGGACGACGATAGATAAGAAAATTCTTACATGGAAGTATGAAGCTGCGTTTGGATACCGCATCTGAGGTACGCTAGTCCAAAAATATTATACAATTTGTTTATAGATATAATATCTATGTATATCTCTTCATATACTCGTATATCTCTATCTACATCACTACATATTATAAAACAAAGCCCTCCGCCGCGTCTGTCTGTCTGTCGTGAAATACCAGCACATGTGCTGTTGTGTTTCGGTGAGTGAGTAAGGGATGCCAGAGCTTATTACTCCATTCCTTTCTTATCCCTTGTTCTTAATCCTTCTATGGTCGGCAGTGCATTTGCAACACCTATATAGCGTTGCTTGTGTTACAGGCGACGGTAGCCACCTACCATCAAGTGGACTGTCAGCCTGTCTGTCGACCTTAAATAAAAAAATCTCTATAGCTTCCTAATCCCATAACCTAACCCCTAAGCACTTGCGGCACCTATCATCAAGTTGATAGAAATATTTGCCTGCTCCAAATTTTACTGGCTCCACGTAACACAACCCGCCTATGTTATCTCTGTGTTGCCAGCTCCCTTAATTCCACCACTCGAAGTAATTTTATTTGACAGCCCTCGTTCGGCATTGACGTCACTCGGGAGACCGATTTTAGAAATGCTATTATAGATATTGGTTATTTCCTTTCATTTGAATCGCTTTCCAAAAATCTATCACTTCAGGTACCGTACATACTTTGATCTACAATATGCGTCAATCGAAGTGCTCAAAAATGTTTTCTAGGGCTCACATCTCTCTCATCTCCGTTTTGCATTGTGGATAGTCATTGTGGCATTTTGCGGGATTTGGGATAGACGGCTTAGTTTTGACGGCTGCACTCTGCCGTTAAAACTATTTTTCTCTCTATTTTTATTAGAGATAGGTTTGTTCTTGGCCAGCATCTAGCTGTCAAGCGAAGATGAGGCCTATGATGGAGCGAGCTCACCCAGAAGATGTCTATTCACTCGAACTTTGAAAAGATTGAGAAAAACTTTGAGCTCGGAAATACGGTTAGTTTTGCTTGAAGGCTGTTCAGTTTATGACTGCGGAACTCAACCTACTCAGCCTCTATAAAATACACACACACACACACACACACACACACACTATAAATGTGACGAACAGAAAAACAATGCACTAGAAGTTTGTCCATAAGACTTGTGACAACACAGCAGCATTTTCTGTTTCAATCACAAAAGAATCGATAAGTATATCCATAATTGCGTACGTTCATAGGAAACAAACGGGCAGAGGTGTGAATTTAATGTGCTATTAGACTATCGCGTTTTAGTATCGCGATTGGAGCTTGCTTTGAAACGAAATAGCTTAGTATTGTGGAGAGAGATTTTTACACAAAAGATTTTATTTACGTGTAAAGTCGGGGTAAGAAAAGGTTCGACACCTTAGTCGACATTTGCTTGCACCAAGGTTTATCAGAAATACCAAAATTTCATTTCAAACGTCTGTCAGTTGCTGCTTAGTGATTTAGTTTCAAAAGCTACTAAGAGTCTACGATTTGATAGAGGAATGAATTTGAAAACTGACGAAGGTTTTCGTACATCGACTGAACATAGATTTCACGATCCCCTTGGTTCCGAATTCGATTCTCACCTAATTTTTTTTTTAAATTTATTTATAATTTTAACAATTTTAAAGCTACTACTAAAAATAAATTTAAATTTAAAGTTGGCTCTTCACACAGATCGTACAAAACAAAATTGTGCGAGACCTCTACTAAACCAGAAGAAGTTGTCTCCATACTTATATTGTTTCAAGCAAAAAACGGAAACGTTCAGTGCTATTCTGTAAGATATTTAAATTGAATCTGAAGTAAGGTTGCTAACCGACAACGCTAAAAGGTAATGCTGTTTTTTTTTTTTTTCTTAACTTCCCTATTCAAGAGTTCGTTACCGACACTTATTGTCGGTATAATATATTATTATTATTATACCGACACTAGCTGCTTGAGGAAACGCGAAAGAATTTTCATCGCTATTTCAGTGCCTACATCGGAAAACTGTGTTTTATTCTATAGAATAAAGCGGCCCTTGTTCAAAGCTTAATATTAATGTTACTCCAAGAGAGATCATGTTTTGAGAACCATTAAATAATAAGTAATCAATCAATACTAATAATAAATCTGTAAGGATCGGTCATGGAGTAAGTTACTTTGTTTTCAGAGATATCGTGTTTATAGGCTCTATACATTATACTGAAACTAATTTGACCATTTTTACAATTTTTCTGTGTGTATGTTTTTCCATAACTCTTAAACGAATTAACTGATTTTCATGAAACTTGGTAGATAAAAATTTAGACGTACAGGACACAGGATAGGCTACTTTTTCTTTTCATTATAGGTTTTTGGAACATTATAGGGCTGTACGTGGAACATTATAGGTCGGCAAGCAGGCATTAATAGTTGAACATTTAATAGGTAGTGCTATTAAATTCTATATTGTTTTATTCACTTATGCACTAAAAAGAGCAAAATTGTTATATATCTTTTCTTTTTTCATTTATAAAGATAATAATTTCTAAGCGTAATTATCTTTACTTATACTTTATTTACTATTATATAAAGCTGAAGGGCTTGTTTGTTTGTTTGTTTGGTTGTTGATTGTACGCGCTAATCTTAGGAATCGAATCGAATTGAAAAATTATTTTTGTTTTGGATAGTCCATCTATCGAGGGAGGCTATAGAGAACGCGGACGAAGTCGCGGTCACCAGCTAGTATCCTAATAAAGCGACAAAATTCGAGAATGTGTCGATTCATTGTATTGGATTTTTTTTTAATTATTGGCTGAAGTCCGAGAAAATTTCTTATGAAGAGAAAACTTAGAAATATTAGCCGGAAATTGGCATCCTTGCGCAACCTGGGGTGAGTTGCTAGTAGATAAGTTTAAGTTTAAGTTCCACCAAAAGTTCCACATATTTCTTAGAATAAATGTTATATTAGTATGACGCAGATTTTTCCTCATTTATTAAGTAACGCCGGACCTGATCTGTAACTCAATTAATTTCTCTTAATGAACACGAAGGAGGTGATATATCAATTACTTATCTACTTAACTTTTGTATTTGTGGAAATTAATGACGCTCTTCGAAGTCGCCAAGTAATTGATGAACTTTATTTTTGGTTGACCTAGCTACCTAGAATTACCTGTTTTAACATATAGGATACATTTTATCCTGGAAAAATGTTAGGTTCCCGAAAGGACGTCTAAAAATATAAAAAGTTGTCACAGCGATAAAGATGTAAGACATTTTCTCAAGTGTAATATTTTTTATTTTTCAAGGCGGAAGAAGTCGCGCCTACCTGCTACTCCATCAAAATCAAAATTCAAAATGAAATAATAAGGTGTTTTTAACCAAACCAAGTCTTTTTATGCGAAAACGCATTACGTTGTTTAGTGGAGTGAAATTGCAGAGGTTTCCTCGAACGGGGTTACGGACGATTTACGGTGGACAATAAAAAATGCATTCCCTCCGAGAAAACACCGGGTTGCGTACCATAAAAGGTTTTTTACACTCGCCTTTGGATTGCTTGAAAAAAAGAAATTAGAAAGAAAGACAGAAATAAAGAAAATAAATTTTATTTAGTCAATACAAAATACAAATAGCACATGCAATACAAGAACAAGAAAACACAATCAGAAAACACTTAATAATAATACATAATGCTTGCAATACTTGCCATACTTGCAATACTTGCAATACTTGCCATACTTGCAATACTTGTTATGCTTGCAATACTTGCCATACTTGCAATACTTGTTATGCTTGCAATACTTGCCATACTTGCAATACTTGCAACACTTGCCATACTTGCAATACTAGTTATGCTTGCAATACTTGCCATACTTGCAATACTTGCAATACTTACCATACTTGCAATACTTGCCATACTTGCCATACTTGCAATACACAAGTGTATCGACCCAAATAGGCCCAAATAAAATAGAAAATCCAGTGTGAACTACACCTTATCTGTATCGAGCAAAGAACAAAGTCTATTTAGTGTTCAGTAAAATTTATAGTTCCAATGAAGCTTCTTCCTTGTTACAATGTGACTACTGCGCTCTTGGGATAGCTTGAGAAAACCGCAAACAAGTTTGCTACAAAAAATACCCATTTAGCAATACTTTTTTTTTACTTCATACATCAATTTAAGTTACTAAGCGCCTCTTTCACCAACTACAAGTAAAGTGTTGATTAGTTACTTTTAGAAATCATTTTCTGTTTTATTGAATAAAATTATGCAGTCGGTTTACTGTATCATTCGATAGGTGAATTTTTATTATTATTTTCTTTTCAATGTTTGGGACTTTTAACGTACAAACAAAGGTATATCAGCTCCATTATCCCCGGTTACCAGTGACTTTAAATGGCAGTTTGACCTACTTGACGTTGGTGAAAGAGGCGCTAACAGTATCAGTAATTTACTTCCCCTTTCTTCCATCGCTTTCAGACGTACGACTGGTTACCATCCTCATCTTGTCGAAATCCCTCTTTTTCGGACCAACTGTACTGCCAAGGTTTGGAACTCCTGCCTGAGCTCATATAACCCAAATATTTTCAAAATTGGAGTGATTAGGTATCTTCTGGGTGAGCTCGCTCCATCATAGGCCTCATCTTCGCTACACGGCTGGATGCTGGCCAAGAGCAACCCATAAAATAAAGTTCAACATGAAAGTAAATACAGGTAATGTATTAAAATACCAAAATCTTTCGCTTTCAACAAAATAGGCAAGTTAGTGTAGCCATCAACCCGCCGATCTCCAGTCAAAGGCCTTTAAAAGAAACTTAGCCGGGGCATGAAGAGTAACCCATCTAAGTTCAGAGATTTAGTTTAACAACCTTTTACATAGACAATGAAAAGTTAGTAGCACCACCTGTGAACGTTTATGACCTAATGAAACTGGCTAGCACTCACACAATGGCCGCAACATTGTAAGATAGATTGCGTCTGTGTGTCAATGGCATGTGAAAACCTTTTTATTTGTTGTTTTTCTCTAAATAAAAAAAATAAAACTATTAAAAACATCACAGGTACATAAGCAACGCTGAATCTAACTTGGCTCATGGCTTAATGAAACTTGAAAGTAGACGCTCTCTACAATAAAAGATATGCAGTTTTAGATTTACAAATTTAGATTTAAAAAGGCAGTAAATAGGTACTTAAGAATGAGCTATCTAGTTAAACTTATTAACAAAGAAAATTTTAATAATAATGTATCATCATTCTAAACAGTAATACACACACACACACACACACACACACACGCACGCACGCACGCATGCACGCACTCACGCACGCACACACACACACGCACACACACGCACGCACACACACACACACACACACACACACGCACACACACGCACGCACACACACACACACACGCACACACACGCACACACACGCACGCACACACACACACACACACACGCACGCACACACACACACACACACACACACGCACGCACGCACGCACGCACACACGCACACACACGCACACACACGCACGCACACACACACACGCACGCACGCACACGCGCGCGCACACGCACGCACACACACACACACACACACACACACACACACCGAAATGCGTCATACAAGATGATAGGTCACTTAATGGTAAGTGGCCATCACTGCTTATAAATACAAGCAACGGCAAAGAGGTTACAAGTGGGTAGCCGATTTGGAGAGAAGTTAAGATAAGACTTTGTTTTATATTATGTGAAGATTTTTAGCTAAAAAAGAATTTTTAAGAATTTCTACTCAGTGCAAAGCCTGGGGCGGGTCGCTAGTATACAATATGTAACCAAGAAACATTTATTATATCATACTTAATCCTAAAGTGAGAGGGAATCTGAACAATGATTAGGCCGAGGAGCTCTTATCTCTGATCAGTGGATTTCATACCGAATTGAACGGCGTTTCATCTCAATGATCCTTGTGTCAACTCTCTTAGATAGATATTATTATCTTAATCGATTTTACGAGTATAAAAGCTTCAGTTACACTTATAGGATTCTTGTGTATTTGAATTAGGTTTATATTTTTGGAGTTTACTCTTTAAGAATCGATTTTTCTTATATAAGCCGGGGTATGAAAATTTATGGGAGTAAAACTTGAGTAAAATTAAAATTATCACACGGAATGCGTTACATTCTATTTTTGAATATTTTAGAATATGTCTAAAGTTTCATAATTATGTATTTTATAATCGTTCGTGAGGAGTATTTGTTAATGGTTTGTTATTATAAAGTTCATGTTAAATAATTATGTTCTATTTATTTTTCATTGTGTGTCAGTGTCATATATTTTCTTTGTAAATATTTATTTATCGTTCGTTAGGAGTAAACTACAGTCGTGCGTCGGAGCTGACACACAGACATTTATTTTCTAGATTTTAGGGTAGACAGACTATCTGATAAAGGTGGATCCAGGCTACTTTTGACCGGTCCTTTTGGTAATTACTACTGTACTTTTTATGTGCCGCTTTGGCATTCGTGACGCAAATTCCATAGTTGTAGTACTTCGACTTCGATGGTTGCATGCAAACTTAATATTTACTTTGTCCCGATCGTGACATTCCCAGATGCATGTCTCCTTCATGGACTATCTATTTGTCTTGTGTTGATTGTTTGGAACTAGAGTGTTGCCAGTGTTGTATAAATGCCAAGCTTGCCACACTAAATACAGAGTAAAAATAATTGTTCTCATATCGAGTCAAGTGATACTACATCTATAGTATTCATACATTTGAAAGAAATCCTCAAATAGAAACCCACAGTCACTTTATACTGGCTTTTGTAACTTTGTTATCTGAATACTTTAATAAAGCGAAAAAATTCGTTTTCCTTCTAAATCAATTTATTTACAATAAAAAGAAAAAAGTACACCTATAATTTAATTTCTTACGAGTTTACAGATTCACTCACGCCTGTCGAATGGAAATGAGTGATTCGCGCACGAGACAAACTTCTTGCTATGTCAATTTGAACAGGCGTAACTTTTAATATATTTTATTGCTGAGGGAAATTCGGAGAAAATTATTGTGTTCGTTTAACAATAGACATTATAATACTTGCGCTAACGGTACCTAATTTTATTAATTTCTTATGGTTTTTGTATCTATTAAATTTACAAGCCAATGTAAATCTTTATATACCGGGTGTCCCAAAATTATGCGACATGAAGTTAAAGTACCTTAAATATCATAGATAGGATATTTTGCTGAAAGAAGACTATGTATGTTATTTTTAAAAGTTAGTAATACTGCATTTAAAGATTTTTTTTTAAATTATGTCGTCGTCGGCTATAAACAATATTCTGGAAATTTTAATCAAACATTTTACGTTATTCCTTTCTTTTAAGATGCTATATTACTTAAGAAGAATTATTATTTTTTGTCCTTTCTTTCGATTGGCATCATAAAAATAAGGGTGATTATTTTTTCCACATAGTCGGTTCGATTCCCAGACGAAGCAAGTAATTTTTTGAAAATCTTTGAATGCAGTATTATTAACTTTTAAAAATAACATAAAGTCTTCTTTCAGAAAAATAACCTATCTACGATATTTAAGGTACTTCCCCTTCATGTCGCATAGTCTTGGACGCCCTATATATAATCCAATTTTGCACACTGTGTGCAGTTTGATCCAACTTGAGATGTAGAATAGTTTATATCTCAATTTATAGTCGCAATATTTTTTATTGCAAGTCATTTGTTTATTACATGAGACTGAGTTATAATTATCTGAGAGTTCTATAAGATTCTAATCTTCTACTTTATCGGTTTCTATTGAGTAAAAAATTGCACCCATGCGAAGCCGGGAACGGGTAGCTAGTAGTGTATATAAATAGGTCAATCATATATATATATATATATATATATATATATATATATATATATATATATATATATATGGACCGGCTAGATTAGTCCGGCTGGACTAATCTGAAGATTGTCTGAAAGTTTTATCATAATGGGTTCAGCGGTTTTGGAGTCCATACAGAACATATATATATATATATATATATATACACACACACATACACACACACAAATTCACGCATATGTGTTTATATCTATGTATTTGTATATAATGTATAATATGTTTATATAATTTATAGATGTACTCGTATATTGTTATCTATTTTTTTTTAATTAGGTACTAGCACTTTTTTTTGTACATATAAATTTTAAGATGCCTAACCTTGTAATAGGCTATATAAAAATTTTAATCTATTATATGTAATTGTTAAATATTAAATGCTGTAAGGTGAGCTATTAAATAAATAAATAAATAAATATATATACCAAAACCGCTGAACCCATTATGATAAAACTTTCAGACAATCTTCAGATTAGTCCAGCCGGTATTGCTGTAGTGTTATTTCGCCGTTTTTGTCTTTTTGTTTCCGATCTTAATCCGTTCGATCCCATGAAGAGTGATCATATTACTCTATTTTTGAGGGATAAAAGATTTGATTTGATACGAATGTACGGAATGGCTTGGAAGGTTGTAAGAAAAGACAAGTAGAAATAGACGTATTCGCTGACCCGGGAACAATAAAATCGTAGTAACACCAACTACCCAGTGTTGCCTGTATCGTAAAGAATATAAACACAAGATTAATGGTTAGGGAGCCCGCGATGCTAAATGTGTAGTCACTCGAGCGTCGTGGGGACCTATTGAACTTTGAAGATTGGGTAGTAAGAAGAAAAAAAGGTTATATGAAGTTTTTTATTTCAGCGGTGGGGTGAGCGTCTACAGGCGTTCAAAAATTTGTAGGCGCTGTATTTTAAAAAATCCTCCATATAATCGTCAGATTAAGAATCAGCAGGATCAGGAATTTAGGCTGAACCGTCTGTATGAAAATCTGACGTGCTCGAGTATTGCAAAATGAGAATCGTCAAAAATATTTTTTTGCATTTTCAAAAAGCTGCCACGAGCTTGCGTTACATCCGAATCGTCTGAATTTTAAATGGGAGCTCAGTTTAGGTTCACTTAACATCCCCTCTGAAAATCTGACGCGCTCGAGTTGTATTTAAAATTTTACCCCCACCCCCGCTAACCCCACCAACCAAACCGTCATATTATTAAAATGCACACTTTTCAGCATGTAATTAATCTACCATAGCTTAATCTGACGCGCTCGAATGACTCCAGAAATCCCCTCTTAGGCTCCCCAACCATTATATACTCAACCGATCATCATGAAATTTTGCATGAAATGAACGTGGGGTATATACATTGGCAATATCTGACGCGCTCGAATAAAGCCAAAAATCCCCTCTTAGGCTCCCTTACCATAAATAGAAATGTTGTACGACTTTGTTTTTTGCTTTTTTTTAATAAAAGAAAAAACAAGCGACAGCAATAACATTTTGTTTTAATTTATAGCATTTCCTTAACTACGCTTTTACTGATTTATTTTTATGAGAAAACAAGAAAACAATTTATCACAAGTCACAAATCAAATTTATTATTGAAAAGTCGTAATTAGTTTTGTAAGAATTATTTGGTCGTGTGACCATATTTTCAATTTGTTGTGTTTATTTAAACGTTGTGATTTTGTTTTGACAACCTTCCAACGTCAAATATAATTTTAAATTATATAAAAAATAGTTTTCGTTCTTATTTGAGACTCACATATGTGTCGTTCATTGTAAAAGTGGTGTAACTCCCTATTTTTAAAACCATCTTTTCTTGCCTAATGGTAACACATTTAGTCATAACTTTCAATATAAAAGTGAAGTAACTCCAATAGTTGCATTAAAATCCCATAGATGAAAACAATGAATGAATGCTTATATTTTTTTTCCTACACTATAATTCGCAAAAAGCTCGTTATTCTAAAATTCAGTTACAAGGAGATAGTTCACTTTTAAAATGAACGACACATATGACGTTTTGTGATTAACTTTAATAATTAACCATTTAATAATTGTCAATAATTAACTGATGCTAATAATAGTTGCTATATATTTGACGTCACGTTTGGTCTAGTGGCTAGTAACCCTCTGTTAACCAAACGGTCACGGGTTCGAATCTCGCTAGGGGCAAATGAGTGTGTTGTGCGAGTTCTACTCGATCACACGCATCGAACGCGTAAACGTGAATTTGTATGGGAATGAAGCAGCGCTACATGTTAGCCACTAGGTGGTGCTGCTTCATTCACATACGAATTCACGTTCACGCGTTCGATGCGTTCGATCGAGTAAAACTCGCACTACACACTAAGAGGGCCTAGTGCGAGTTTTACTTGATTAAACACGTTGAACTCGTAAACGTGAATTTGCTGCTTCATTCACATACGAATTCACGTTCACGCGTTCGATGCGTTCGATCGAGTAAAACTCGCACTACACACTAAGAGGGCCTAGTGCGAGTTTTACTTGATTAAACACGTTGAACTCGTAAACGTGAATTTGCTGCTTCATTCACATACGAATTCACGTTCACGCGTTCGATGCGTTCGATCGAGTAAAACTCGCACTACACACTTAGAGGGCCTAGTGCGAGTTTTACTTGATTAAACATGTTGAACTCATAAACGTGAATTTGCTGCTTCATTCACATACGAATTCACGTGTACGCGTGCGATGCGTTTGATCGAGTAAAAGTCGCACTAGGCCCTCAGATCACAACCATTAAATTGATTTTAAGTTTACATAACCTCAAATTTGATTGACCAATCTACTGTGATTTTGTTCCTGAAATTAATGTGAATTGATTTTCTCTAAAAATAATAATTTTTCCTAACACGATTCCGCCAAGAAAGAATTAAGTGTCACTTGTGACCAAATAAAGTATCTACCGGATATAACATGAAGCCATAATATAAGTAATAAGTAGGAAGGCCTGCGTACAAATCTGCGTTTTATTGCTGACGGCTTGGGTTGTGTTTTATAGACCTGCCTTTGTCTATCCACTCAAATACTCGGTCTAAGTAACAGTAAATACTGTTAAATTATATATGTCATATTTAAATAAAATAAAATAAATTAAACTGTGGCGACCCCCTGGAACATCAATGGGCCACCACACCCTTTTTTTTAAATAATTAAATAATAAATATCTTCACACATTCCACAGCACCATCTAGTTCCACAGTGAGCAATTAATGCTACCAGACAGTTGATAACTACATACATTACTTTTTTTGTAAATTCATACATTATTATAAATACAAAACATCCATGACTCAGGTACAAAGGTAAATTGTTAACACACAAAGCGCCTAGCGGGATTCGAACCCGCGACCGTTTGGTTGACAGCTAGGGTTACTAGCCACTAGACCAAACGTGTCTTCTGAAATATGTAAAAATATAGTATTTAGAATGTTCTCTGTTTGTCTGTGCGTTTGTGCACTTAAATCTCTAATCTGAATACGGTTTTCACTTAATAAATGTATTTCCGTAATATTTTGTGTTAGTTCAATTCGAATCTATCAAAAAAGTTAAGTTAAGTAATTAATAACAAGAAATAACACAGGCTATTCTATAAAATAAAAGAATTAATATGTCTAATATCTTACCGCCTTTGATTTGCACCAATAAGATAAGATTTTGTGACCAACCTCGTCCCTTAAGTCCGGTCAACGAGGAGGGTTTAATGTAATAACTTCGAGAAGCGGCTCTTTTTACTCATTTTCGAGTAACAGTCGATGGGAGTATTTCGTCCAAAAGTCCTAAGACACGACTGCTAATTTTATGAACGCAGTATACCCAACTTTTTGACTTGAATACCTACGTCTTTTTTGCTATCGTACGGGGGCAGTCCAAAAAATCTAATAATAACAAAATCGGGGGATACAGTTTGGCGTTGTAGTTTAGAATCTATGGTCTACATCAAAAATTAAATTATACCACTGGATAGCTAAAGAATCAAAGAATTTACATTGTAACATAATAATTATTTGTTTTATTTTATTTAAAAAATATAACCCGTTACATAAATGTATTCATGTACAACACACGACCGTGTCCATGACACAGCCACACCCCAATTTTTTTTAATTTTGGGAAATCCTCTTGGATACCCGGCAGTGTAGGGGACTCTGTGGGGTTATGCCGGATTCGCACCGGCTAAAACCCAACTACTTGGGTCGTACCGGCTAAAACCCAACTACTTGGGTCGTACCGGCTAAAACCCAACGACAATGGGCGAGGTCACGGGACGTTATGACACGACATCGGTGCCCCGTCACGGCTATCCTTCGCGGGGAGGGCTACGCTCCCTGTCAGAACCTCGGCGTACCCGAAAGCGGAGGTACGCCAGCCATCTCGGAGGACCTTACCCATCCTGTCTCTGCTGACCACGACACAGCAAGTAGTAGACTCAAGACAGGACTAGTGGAGTACTATAATACTAAATCTAAAATTAATAAAAGCTCTTAGGTTTTCGCTAATAAAAGTGAAACTTATCTTCTCTTATCACCTACGCCCATAAAAGCCGCTCGCTTCGAGACTATTCAAATAACAAGCAATTTTATTGGCGAGCAAGCAGTTAAATCAACAAATTGAAAATAACTACCCCGCCAGCGGCGTATTTCAAATTATTGCAGCCATAATATTATTTTTATAACCCGATTTTGGAAATACGTTGCCGTTTAAATGTAATAAAATACGAAAACAACATCGAATGAGTTGATGCGTCCAAATTTTGTAAGCAAAAAATAAATATTTGTACAAAAAAAATGTGACAGTCGTTGGACTGTAATGTAAAAATTTAGTTTAAAAAAAGTTTAAAATAGTTTTTTTTATGACAGATGTCGCTGCACTTCACTTTTCATACAAGATTTCTATATGAGTGAGACGATCACAGAGTATGTCGTATGCAATGATACTTAAAAAAATAAAATAAAATTAAAATTAAATATCGCAAAAATAGTTTTGTTACTATTTTTACTGTTACTAGAGGGTGGCGTCCCTAATATGGCACAAGATACGTGGCAGTACCAATAGCATTCTGAAAACAATTGCAGATAAGGTAGACTGTCCCATACAATTATTTTGGATGGGACTAAATAGGACATATAGCAAAATTAATATGTGAATAGGATAAATATTGATATATATTTTTAGATGCTGCAAGAATATCTTTGTTTCATTTGTATATTTATACTAGCTGGTGCCCGTGACTTTATCCGCGTTGAACGATAAAAGATACCCTATGTCCTTTCTGGTGTCCCAGACAACGTGTATGCAAAATTTCATGATGATCGGTTCAGTAGTTTTTGCTTGAAAGCGTAACAAACAAACAAACTCACATTCACATAAGGATTAGTAAGGATATAATAATATTTATATATTATAATTCACATGGATGTATATATTTGTTATTATTTTGTTAATACATAGTTAACAATTATGGATATTCTATGTCTGAAATAAATGATTCTTATTATTATTATTATTGTTACGCTGTAAATATAATTGCAAACGGACTTTAAGCTTAATTGACTTAAGCTTAAACAATGGCATGTCCATTTCATTTAGTTTTAACTGAAATTAAATAGTAATAAAATATGCTTGGCAACAGTAATTCAGGTTCCTACAATTTGCCCAATTGTTTATGTTAACAATAAACTTTGTTATTGCGAAGAATCTACTTTATTAATTACTAACAAAAGCCTCTGGTTTTGTTCGAGACAATTCACTTAATGCGAATTCCTTGCATACTTATCAATAATAATAATAATAAATCTGTAACGGTTGGTCATGGAGTAAGTTACTTTGTTTTCAGAGATATCGTGTTTATAGGCTCTATACATGATACTGAAACTAAATTGACCATTTTTAGATTTTTTTCTGTATGTGTCTCCATAGATCATTAGGATGTAATAAATCCATCCCAGGTACTTTGAATTTATTCCAAATACTAGCTGGCGCCCGCGACTTCGTCAGCGTTGAAAAAGAAAAAGTAGCCTATCCTATGTCCCGTACGTCTAAATGTTTATTCTACCAAGTTTCATGAAAATCAGTTAATTCGTTTAAGAGTTATGGAGGAACATACATAAATACAATACCTACTCTTACTTTTGACGACACGTTTGGTCTAGTGGCTAGTAACCCTAGCTGTTAACCAAACGGTCGCGGGTTCGAATCCCGCTAGGGGCAAATGTTTTATGTGAACATTTTACCTTTGTACCTGAGTCATGGATGTTTTGTATTTATAATATGTATGTATTTACAAAAAAAAGTAATCTATGTATTATATCAACTGTCTGGTATCCATAATACAAGCATTACTTGCTTACTTTGGAACTAGATGGTGCTGTGTGAAATGTGTGAAGATATATTTATTTATTTATAGATTTATTATTAGTATTGATATTGTGTAAACTGTTTTGAAAAAGGTATCTATTTTTTTTTATATAAGGTTTTTTGTTATGTAAGAAAAGTTACTGTCCATTTGATGGTAGATGGCTACCGTCGCAAGTGCTACAACTGCACTGCGGACCTTAGTGGAATTAAGGAAAAGAGTTTAGGATATGGAATTAGGTATATCATAAACTCTTAGGATAATTGATAGCTTACTTCCTGCCTTTTTCAATAAGTATCCCTAGGCTTGTTAAAAAATATATCAAGAAAAAAAAAGTCGTTACGTTGCAACTTCGGGTGTAATAAATAAAAAATAATAAATTATGTACAATTAATAAAGAACTATTTATACATTATGCACGCCATCTATTTTGAACTTGAAAAACTATGAACATACCGCTATTGCCATCTATTGCAGAAATGTTGAACTGCAATTACAACTCTTTCGTAGAAAAAGTATCTTTCGAGGTCGTCAGATGGCGCAAAAGACTCAAGTCTAGTTTAAACAAAATTCTAGTATTTATTATTATATTTGGCTAGCTGGTGCCTGAGACTTCGTCAGCGTTAAAAAATAAATAATATTACACCTGAGGAAATTATATGAGTATTATAACGCACATATTTATCGCATTATCGCTATGACGCCCAATTTCATAAATATATCCTATGGTTAGGGAGCCCACGATGCTAAATGTGTAGTCACTCAGGCGTCGTGGGGACCTATTGGACTTTGAAGATTGGATGGTAAGAAGAAAAAAAGGTTATATGAAGTTTTTCATTTCAGCGGTGCAGTGAGCGTCTACAGACGTTTAAAATTTTGTAGGCGCTGTATTTTAAAAAATCCTCCATATAATCGTCAGATTAAAAATCAGCACGATCAGGACTTTAGGCTGAACCGTCTGTATGAAAATCTGACGCGCTCGAGTTGTATTTAAAATTTTACCCCCACCTCCGCCAACCAAATCGTCAGATTATTAAAATGATTAAAAAGCTTAATCTGACGCGCTCGAGTGACTCCAGAAAGACCCTCTTGGGCTCCCCAACCACTATGGTCCAGTATCCCTCATAGGATTTTTTTTCTGATTACTAACAGGCTGAATCTTCGTGAGTAGCTTCAGATTGCCGAGACGAACAACTTTTTCCTGTGCGAAAATTCTCGATAGAGGTAGCTAAAGGAGCTGCAGACAAAAATCAGTTAGTAATAATTTTTATGACCTCATTATTATGATTTATTGGGAGTGGTTTTTTGGGATGGATGGGTAAACTAACCAGCTGATTTTTTGTCTGCAGCTTAGTAAACATTTGTATAATAAAATGGCCGCATAGTCCTACAAATTGTGTGGTACGTTTTCCCAGTCCTACGCTTGGAAGTTTTTTACGGCTGCTAACTCATTTAGCTATCTCTATCGAGAATTTTCACAGAGGAAAAAGTTGTTGGAATTGGAAAAAATATTTTGGTCATTTCTTTTAATAATTTTATTTATTACTATTTAATTGTTAAAATAACTAATAATTGTTTAATTGTTAACTTCATTACTTAGATTTTTTAAATATTTCGGTAATTTTTTTAAATTATTTTATTAATTACTTTTTAATATGTAAGCAGGCTCTAAGAGAAACCAAAAAAAATAAGGATAATACAATTGAACTATATAAAATAGTATTTTTAGAAGTACTCGTTATATAATAGGGTACCTAGTGATAGTGCATAAAATTTAAGTATATTTTTAGTTTAAACCTCGTTGGTAAAGATAACAACACGACGTATCCAATATGGAAGCTGTAATGAGCATTCGAAGACCGTAGAATATATTCCAGAACAGCAGTGCTGTGGAGACGTATTTGTATGTAAAAACTTTTTGTATTTTAATTTTTCTATTATTTGTTTTTAATTTCTTTTGATTAGGTAAATATATACTTTGACGGCAATTTTTGGTTACAATAAAAATTGTGTTATGGTTATATTTTTCTTGAATAATTTATGTTATGATATGATATAAATAAACATAAATTAAATTAAATTAAAAAAGAAATTTGTTCATTTAATACGTGATTTTAATTATATTTTGATGTTTTTTTAAGAACTTTAATTAATTTTGTTTTTAATGTAACTAATGTAAATAGTGTGAAGTATATCTATACTACTAATATTATAAAGAGGAAATATTTGATTTTTTTGTATGTTTGAATTGAATAGGCTCCGAAGCTACTGGACCGATTTGAAAAATTCTTTCACTGTTGGGAAGCTAGTAACATAGGCTACATTTTATAAAGGTACGCGGACGAAGTCGCGTGCAACAGCTAGTATAATATAAATATTCTGACTAAACGAAGTCACATAATTAATTGCTTCCCTATAAATTTATTGCTTATCGTATATTTTTTGTCGGATGTTGATTTGTTTTTCAATGCTTATGAAAAGCTAGTAATTGCTATAGCCTTAAATAAATTTACACCAAATGAATAAGAATTTTAATTTTTTTATTATTATTTTTTTATTTCATTGACATTGTTGATTCATTTATCAAATATATAATATTCTCGTGTCACAGTGTTTTTGATGAAATTTTATATGTACACTTGGTAGGTCTGAGAATAGGTTTTTATCTATTTTTTATACGCGGGCGAAGTCGCGGGCAGCAGCTAATAATTTAGTATAATTTAATTAATCTCAAATAATCTTGTGCTTTCCTATAATTTAAATTCATACTTGTGATGTTCCTTCCAGTATGTCTTTAGTTCGTAAGCCTTTTCAAATAAATAAATAAAATAATTTCAGTGTCGTCTCCACAGATGGCTCTGTCCATTTGACAGAGGGCGAGGTCGTTTACCCCCCGATATCAGCACAATACAGCTTAACTGTTATACCTCGTCCTTCTATGACTAATCTTTGCATCTATGCGGAAGTTGCAAACCAAAACGTTACGTGAATTATTGCAACTGCGTTTTACATCTAAACGAACGCTAAGGGAACAATTTACAATAACCACATAGCATATTATAACTCATTACCAGGATTTTAATGTATAAGAATATATTAGGATTATTAAAAAAAAGCTAGCTGTTGCACCCGACTTTGTCCGCGTAACTTTATAAAATACTACTTAGCTGCTGCCCGCGACTTCGCCCGCGTTAAAAGTAAGGGATGTGTAGCGCCTGACTAAATGTGTAAAGCAATACAACGCCTAACATCTTTGCTGTTATAAAATTTTCAGGGGTTGTATCTTTATTTTTAGTAGATAGCTGGTGCCCGCGACTTCGCTCGCGTTGAAAATTATATACTTAAACCTTCCTCTTGAATCACTCTATCTATTAAAAAAACCGCATCAAAATCTGTTCCGTAGTTTTAAAGATCTAAGCATACATAGGGACATAGGGACAGATAGACAGCGGGAAGCGACTTTGTTTTATAGGTACTATGTAGTGATAGGCTATGTTACTCGCTGATAATGTAGCTTTCTACAGGTGAAAGAATTTTTAAAATCGGTTCAGTAGTTTCAGAGCCTGTTCAATGCAAACAAAGAAACAAACAAACAAATAATCAAACCTTTCCTCTCTATAATACTAGTATCGATATTTTATATAGACTTATATAGAAAAAAAATCTAAAAATGGTCAATTTAGCTTCAGTATCATTTATAGACACGATATCTAAAAAAAAAAGTAACTTACTCCATGACCAACCCTTACAGATTTATTATTAGTATTGATAATTATTATAGATTTATCTACTTACATCTAAATAAGTTTCCTTATTATTATTTAGAAGGTCAAGTCATCACCTATTCGGTGGTCCTACTTTCCATCCAACTTCACAGATAACCATGTGATCACATACCTGACTCCATCTGTTCGGTTCAATTTCCTACAATCCATCAAATTGTTCACATCAATACTTCCTTATTGTATTCACATTAGTGTACCCATATTTTATGTTGTCGTCAAAGTTAAAATATGGTCAATTTCAGTCAAAAGGACAAGACGAAAGAATTTGGAGTTTTTGGAGTTATGACAATTTATGGGAGTAAAAATTTAAATTATCACACGGTATGAGTTACGCGTTAGTTTTAATTTTAAAATATCTCTGAAGTTTGAGATATTGCGCCATCTACACAATATTACTGAAACTAGAATATGTTAAATAATAATACATGCTTGCGAAAACTAGATGGCACCGGTAATCATTCGAAAAGATATGGCGCTGATATTAATACGTTATAATAAATGTTTTTATAATATGTTTATTATGTATTTTATAATCGTTGGTAAGGAGTAAACTCCAGTCGTGCGTCGGAGCTGACAAACACACTTTTTTTTTCAATGCATATAGTTAGGAAATATAACATTTAGTGATGTGCAAATGACCCCTGGAATTATTCCAAAAAAATGATTTCTTTGCTTAATTCTGAAGTTTTTAAAATGTGTTTAGGTATTGTACCTAATTTAATCAATCACAGCAGGATTAAAAGTGGACATAAATGTTATGTTTTGTTAGGTTATTACGTCATTAATATCAAACAATCAAATGTCGATGTTACCAATGCAAAAACTCTATTAAAAGCTCAAAGTTTTTCATTAGATCATAATGAAATACTGGTATTACTTCCATACAATGGTTTTTTATTTGCATAAAGATGCAAGTATAAAAAATTAAGTAAAGACAATATTCGAATAACTTGTATTTATTTGAGACGATTTAGCTTTTTTATCAATTAATTTTATTATTCGAAATTCAAATCATTAAAGATATCAGTTCAAATAATTTTAAATTATTTATTACCTAGTATAAAAATATTCGGAGCCACACCGATGTGTTATGATAAAATGAAAAATTAGTCATTAGTTAAACACAAAATTGCGAAATTCTTACTTTCACCGTAACATATCGATAACAAATTCCGTTTCGTGGTTAACACGCCATTTTGTGATGCCTCATTCCAATTTCAAAAACATTTGAAATCACAAATCATATATTTTTTTCTCACCTTCGTCCTATAATGTTAATCCCATCGATGGTTAATCCTAGTAATGAACTGTATGTCCGTCAAATTTCATCCAAATCTGTGGAGCATTTTTTTCTTGAAAGAGTAACAAACATTCATTCATCTATCGTCACAAACTTTCCTAATGTGTATTTATTTTTATGATATTAGTAGGATTATGTATTAGAATTAAACAATTTTCAACATTCACACCGATGAATACGAACGTAAAGACTTTTTTATGCATATTTATATTATAATAACATCGATAGTTCGCTGCCTAAAAACTAAAGGGCCACAAATCAAAATTACACTTTTACAGGAGAGCTAATCGAAAAAAAAAATTATTCTTTGTCTATTTTTTTCTTATTAGATATATATCAAATATAATTATGCATATTATACATCGTTAGAAGCGTATTTTTAAGTAGCATTAAATGTTTTAAAAACTTTTATAATAAACTGAATACTAGAAGAGATATAAGCATATGTTACTTTTGAATATATACTAAATATGGAATAAAAAAACCAAACTCTTTTTGCAACATACAATATGAAGCATTGTGATTGTATTTTTGCAATAAAAACATTTTTGATTTTTTTGTTTTATGACCCTTTAGTTTTTAAGCAGCGAGTTGTATAAATATTATCCCTCATAGAATATAATTGGTCAATAATTTATCCCGTACAGTGGTCCTAAACACCCAATAAGAGTACCGCTAGTCTCACGACCCGTTTGGTTTGGACCCTTCGTGTGCGGTTATCGACTTCCTCATGCCAAATACGTCCTGGGATCAATTGGACGGACACAGAATTAGTAAATAGGCTCACTGCCACTATCTATCCTTACAAGCACCGTTGCAAGCCGCCTTACAATATTGTCAGCTCAATTCGTTAACTGGCTGGACAAGTACTTTGTAAGGAAATCAATTTTCTATTCACTAACAAATAAAGTAATCAATTGTGAGGTTTGATGGTGTGATGTGAGGTAGATTGATAAAATAATTTGGCGAGTTGATAAAATAATTTGACGGATTGATAAAATAATTTGGCGGATTGATAAAATAATTTGGCGGATTGATAAAATAATTTGGCGGATTGATAAAATAATTTGGCGAGTTGATAAAATAATTTGGCGGATTGATAAAATAATTTGGCGGATTGATAAAATAATTTGGCGGATTGCGTTTTGACTGTTAATAAGGACTGTAAATAACCTATACCACAAGTACCCAGCGATCACTTTTTTAATTATTATAATTTTGAAAACACACCATAAGTGATCCCAGTGATCACTTTTTTTAATGTGTTTACAAAATCATAATTTTGAAATTATGTTTTTAAAACAAATCATGGGTCCGACAAATGGATCCACTAAGAAAAAATATCTCAATAGATCCAATCCAAACCTGCAAAGCTGGATCTCATGAAAAAAAAAATTGAAAAGAAATCATCATAAATCTGGTGAATAGGTGCCTTGAGAGTGACCCTATACAGGTTTTATTTGTATATAATTAGATCCAACACTAATAGTACTAAGTAAGTAATATTTTATCTTTAATTATAATGAGAAAGAATAAGAATGTCCGCCCGTCTGTTCGTGGAAGCCATGAAACAATTCCAGTTAACCTGTAAGTTAGCACATAGCGATTTCAAGAATGTAGTTAATGTACAGCGCATTGGAGTTACGAAGCGCAGTATAGTGCGACCACTGTCACTGGGGTCTTGGGAAAATTGTTGTCGCGAAAGTTTGAATTGAACAGTGATTATAAGAGAAACATGTTTTCTATAGAATTGTTAAAGAAGATCACCATGAAATAACAGCACATATGCTTAAAAACATTAATCAATTGTCCATAATAAAGTTTTTTTTTTGTGTGTGAATGTGGTCAGACTTAATAGTAGGTGGCTACCGTCACCAATAACACAAACAAAGCCACAAGTGCTGCAAATGCGCTGCCAAGCATAGGATTAATTCATTTTTAGCATTTATTTTATGTGTCAATAGACATCACCTTAAATTGGCTATGAAAATAATTACTTTAATCAAAAGAACCTTCAGTACTTACGATACTAATAAAATTCTCGTATACTAACGGTGCTACAACGTTGCTCAGCGAACTATGGAAAGGAATATTTGCTCGGTGTTACTATGAATCAGTAATGAGAATTTTCACACACAAAAGAAAATGATCGACTAAGTCGGCGGATAAATAAATTGAAGTGGCAATGGACAGGGCACATAATACGCAGACATGACAGCTACTAGTGTCAGAAAGTTCTTGATTGAAGACCACGAACGCAGTTTGACTATGTTAGACTATGTTGTTTCTGACCGTTCTTACCGGAAAATTACGGGGAAACTCTCCTTTTGACCGAAAAATAAAGAATAAACCTATATCCAGCACTCGTATATAACAGACTGAGGCGATGAATTTACTTAGCAGCTGTTGAAATGTTCTAAGTCTATAGTCGCAGTGGTCGTATTATAATAGTTAATCACGTGAACATTTCCAACAGTGTAAAGTTTGCAAAAACAATGATAAAACTGAACCGCCAACTGTTTCCAGTTGGAGACAATAATTCTTAATTATTTACTGTACTGTAAAACGAACTTGAATGCGACAACTCCGATACTAAGTTTTCATTTTGAAATATTGCATAATGTGTATTTTGTGTGAGTGGCTTTGCTTATTTTATCCCTACTTACCTACTTTAATTGTTTTTCGTCTATGAACCCAATGTGTGCGAGATGACTACTAAAAATATATTTAAATTTATAGGTGGCTTTTCGCACATCGCGCGAGAAATTTTAAATCGGACGAGATGACAACTTCGCATATATTTAAATGTGAAGGTGGCTTTTCGCACTGTTGTACAAAATAAAATCGTGTGAGATGACAACTAAACCTATAAAACAAGGGCCCCCGTCGCGTCTGTCTGGAAATATGTATGTATGTTCGCGTCGCCACTTTTCTGAAAATTTTAATTTTTATATTTAAGAATTCTATTTTCTGAGAAAAAAATTAGTAAAAAAAACTACTGCCAAAAAACTTTTCTCGTCACAATAATAAAAAAATCAGTGACGACTAAGTGACACGGACGTCTTAAGTAATAAAAACATAACGTACACAAATTAGCATTTTCAAAATTAGCAACTGTAAAACTAGCATTAAAAATATATCCTGTTAAGCAAATCTCAATTCGTTTGATAGTAAAAAACTAATTTTAACCAAACAATAAACCTAGAATATTTTAGTTATGTTATTGTGTTCAAAAGGTCAAATAACAATGGATATATAATTCAAGCGAAAATACCAAAAACCATTAATCTTTGAACAAAAACTTGCTGAGAAACTTTTGAGAGATTTCGATGGGAGCGTTCCTAAAATGTTAGGGCGTGAACATAGTAATGAATTAACTTGATCATCAATTACTGGAATTCGTATACACTTTGGAAACATCTGTAGGATTTTTTTATTATTTTTTATGTGAACATCATCATATCTTCATCATAATTATTATCTCTTCTCTGCATCTATACTTTACTAATATTATAAAGAGAGATTTGTATTTTGAATGTTTAACTGTTTAATTTTTTTTGAGTAAATTAACTCAAAAACTAGTGGATCGATTTTGAAAATTCTTTCACCTATGGAAAGCTATATTTTATACTAGCTAGTGCCCGCGACTTCGTCCGCGTTCTCTATAGCCTATGCCTTCAAAAGAAACAAAAAGATTTTTTCAATTCGAACCAGTAGTTATTGAGATTGGCGCGTAAAACTAAACCAACAAACAAACAAACTTTTCAGCTTTATATATTAGTATTTTATTATAGATAGTATTTTTACGAAATTGTTGAGCCCGTGACTTAATTCGTACGCGTTGTAGTTAGTTTTTTGAAAATCGAACAAAAAAATTATAGAAGTGTGTGTAAACTCAACCTTATAACAAACATCTCGGTTCTCCTGGAATCTGAAGAGGTTTTGCAGTTTTATATTTCCTTTGGCAGAAAGCAATCAAATAAAAAAAATCGTAAAAAAAATTATGAAGTGCTTAAGACTCAGAGGAAGAGAAAGGTGTCTTAGACTTTTGAGGACTGTGTCTTTTCTATGATTGTGACAAGTCAGAACTGTTTGCTGTCTACTCTAATCAATCAATCAGTTCATGAAAAATGAAGAAAAAAGTCAGCTGACTATGAAGTGGTGGATCAGACGAACGCATATCTTCTCAGTTGAAAATTTGTCACATGATACTCGTAGTTTATCTGCTATCATTATACATATTATAAAGCAAAGTCTGTCTGTCTGTTCGCGATAAACTACTGCACCGATGCAACATACATACATATATACATACATACATACATACATACATACATACATACATACATACATACATACATACATACATACATACATACATACATACATACATACATACATACATACATACATACATACATACATACATACATACATACATACATACATACATACATACATACATACATACATACATACATACATACATACATACATACATACATACATACATACATACATACATACATACATACATACATACATACATACATACATACATACATACATACATACATACATACAGAAAAAAATTGTAAAAATCGACAATTTAGTTTGAGTACCTATAAACACGATATCTCTGAAAACAAAGTAACTTACTCCATGACCAACCCTCACAGATTTATTATTGGTATTGATTTAAAGTTACTCGGGCGAAGTCATACGAGTATTACATTACACTACGCAGGTTTTGCTTTTTTTTACAAAAAAATTGACTAAGGTTTTACTAAGGAAAATTTCAGTCTAAATTATATTTTTAATATTTTTAATCACCAACCTTGACTAACCTATATGTGCTTAATGATACGCCATAGTAATGACGAAGCTAATGGGCGCTACCAAATTATCGCGTGACGATGGCATGGGGGTGGCATGTGGCGAAAACAAAACCAATGTCACGGGCATTAAGGCCACGGATACCATCAAGGTAAACCATTTTGCGTTCTTACAATTTGTATAATTATCTGCATTAATGAAGCTAATGTAAATCTATATTATCTAATCTACAATCATGTATAGTAATATTATAAAAAAATTGTACTTTCGTATTTTTGTTTTTAATGAATAAACTCAAAAACTACTGGACCGATTTTAAAAAGTCTTTCACCCATAGAAAGCTACATTGGCGAGTAACATATTCTGTGTTTTATTTTCAAAAAGGGTCACGTGCTGTTATGCTAAACTGTCAAACAATATTCAATTTTGAAGCTTTACTCTTAACGCGCGCAAAAAAGTTTGTTTCTCAACAACAAAACAAAATCAATACTAATAATAAATCTGTAAGTTTAGGTATTGTATGTATTTTAAGTTCCTCCATAACTCTTAGCGCCTCTTTAACAAACGTCAATTAGGCTAAACTATCATTTAAAGTCACCGGTAACCGGGAATAATTTAGCTGATATACCTTTGTTTGTACGGTAAACGTCCCAAATAGAAAATAATAATAAAAATTCGGTTATCGAATGATGCATTAAACCGAGTGCATGATTCAATATAACAGAAAATGGTTTCTAAAAGTTGGTGGCGCCAAATCATTGGTTATCTGTGGTGCGTTTCCAATTCCGAATCCACACCAACAAACATGCATACACCGCAACGCAGTAGCGCCCTCTGGCGCACACATACACATCAATACAAGATGAAAGAAATGAACGCAACGTTCGATATACGTAAACCGCGCCGCGAGGATTTATAATCAATAAATCCGATTATTCCCATATCGCACCGCTGAAGCATTGTGCTTTTCTAATCTATAAATGGTGTGGCTCCGTGAGTGCAATTGAGGTGAAAAGGGACAGTTTTGGAAACCAGAACGAGTGTGTGGCGGGCCCGCCCTCGTCACCATCGGCTTGGAGGATTTGCATCATCACAACCAGCATACGAGGTAGGTGTTGCATGTCCCGATCCAATTCTCTTCCTAGCCCTTTGATTGCACGCACCACGAAACAATACAGTCCACTAATTATCTACATACCAGCCGCACCAAAAGTAACTAATCAAACTTTACATGTAGTTTGTGAAAGAGGCCCTTAAACGAATTAACTGATTTTCAAGAAACTTGGTAGATAAACATTTAGACGTACAGGACACAGGATAGATTACTTTTTTCTTTTTCAACGCGGACGAAGTCGCGGGCGCCAGCTAGTAAATAAATTAAAATAATAATAATATAATAATAATAATAATAAATATCTTCACACATTCCACACAGCACCATCTAGTTCCAAAGTAAGCAATTAATGCTTGTATTATGGATACCAGACAGTTGATATAATACATAGATTACTTTTTTTTTGTAAATACATACATATTATAAATACAAAACATCCATGACTCAGGTACAAAGGTAAAATGTTCACATATAACATTTGCCCCTAGCGGGATTCGAACCCGCGACCGTTTGGTTAACAGCTAGGGTTACTAGCCACTAGACCAAACGTGTCGTCAAATCAAACACCAATGGTACACTAGCGCCATTCTGGTCAATTTATGGACCCCATACCTACCCTCCATAGTAGAAACCTTAATGTATTAGCTAGAGGTGACACAGAGTTTTAAAAAATGGAGGTCAACTAATTTGATGAACCAAATCCGATTGTATTTTAGACAGAAAACTAAACCTCATTAACAAGAAAGACTGAAACGCGAATGGAACTTCATAATTAGTTTTGGGACGATTTAGTTTAGAAATAGCGGCCGATATAATTAGTACATTTCGTGTCGGAACACGATTAGGGAAACCTTAAATGGATTTAGGTACATGTATTTTTAGAATTTACACAACCAGTCTACATTGTTTAATGGTAAAGTTTGTTATAGTAAACCTGACGAATATTGTGATTTGTTAATGAAAAAATAGAATTCGCTATTTTTTTATGTTTAAGGGCATCATTCATCATCTGTCAATAAACTTAACAATTTAAAATAAAATACAATAGTAAAGAAATTAAAATAAAATACAATAGTACAATACAAATAGTACAGAAAAGGACATGGAATACCTTTCATCCAGAATAAGTACTGTTTTCTGAAGTCGCAGACGAATTCGTGAGCAAAAGATAGATACTATTACTATATTGCATCAGCCATATTAAATTTTGCCCATTTTCTATCATGTAGTGTCAAAAGTTAAAAACCTGCTATGTATAGTTTTGGGGTCACACGAACTGTGTGTTTGGCGAATCTTCATTCACGTAACCTTTTCATCGTTTAATTTATTTCTATACCAACACAATCCTCTAACGTCCTTTCCCCATAAGATATAAGGTCGAAAATGGCATACATTTAATAAGCGAAAAGCAGTTATGACATCGTCCCCGCCCTTGACACTGTGGTGCCGAAAATAGTAGAAAAATTGCTGAAATATGGCCGCAATCTGACACGAAATCTAAACAGGGAGCGCATGGTAAATATGATAAATTTATTTGCCCCGGTTTTTATAGAACCTAACCTTTTTAACATAAAAGGGGTGAACGACAGGCTAAGTGTCGGTGGCTATCATCACAAAATAATACGTACGTACCAACCTCACCCAGAGGTTATCGAAGCGCATTGCTAACCCCTTCAAAAATTTGTTTACAACATGAATTTGGCATTTATGTATGACGTATTTTTGTTATTTGAATATATCATAGTATCGTATATTAATAAACTTATTACGTGCTAGGTTGTTGGCAGAATATCTGTGCTATTGCTTGTACCACAGTCCAAAACTTTATACTTCACATTTTTCTTACAAATTGTTTTCTTTTACTAATAAAAAAACTGAATACTGAAGGGGTAAGATATGGGCTTAAGGTGATATTCTGTAACAGCGCTTCATGTTGCCAAGACGGGCTGCCCAAATGACTGCGTAATGCAGTGTGCCCCCTTTGCACTGCGTCATTGGAAAATCCTCTTGGATACCTGGCAGTGTAGGTGACACTGCGGGGTTATGCTGGACTACCAGCTAAAGCCCAACGACTTCCTAGCGAGGCCATAAATGTGCGTGGTCGTGGGGACGTTATGACACGACATCGGTGCCCCGCTACTTGTAAGACAATGACCAGAGTACCTTAAAAAGTTGACTGCAGTTCCAAGAGCGCTAAGCTAAGCATTTTAACAACTTGACCAATGGATTAGTCTTTGTGGACATCTACTCATGATGTTTCTTCGCCGTTAAAGTATTTAAGTCTCTGATGGCAATTTCTATCAGTTACTCTTAAGGTCTAAGCCTGATTGATATCCTAACTTATGAGTGGGCCTTCGAACCATTAGGATCCGTTTGCCTAAGCCATATCCTAGTGTTAAAATATATCATCAATACTAATGATAAATCTGTAAGGGTTGGTCATGGAGTAAGTTACTTTGTTTTCAGAGATATCGTGTTTATAGGCTCTATACATGATACTGAAACTAAATTGACGATTTTTAGAATTTTTTTCTGTATGTATGTATGTATGTATGTATGTTCCTCCATAACTCTTAAACGAATTAACAGATTTTCATGAAACTTGGTAGATAAACATTTAGACGCACAGGACACAGGATAGGCTACTTTTTCTTTTTCAACGCAGACGAAGTCGCGGGCACCAGCTAGTAATTAATAAATATCTTCACACAATCCACACACTAACGTTTGTATTACGGATACCAGACATTGATATACTAAACAGATTTTTTTAAAAATACATTACATATTTTAAATACGAAACATGCATGACTCAGGTACAAAGGTAAAATGTTAACAAAAAAATATTTGCCCCTAGCGGGATTAGAACCCGCGACCGTTTGATTAACAGCTAGGGACTATTCGCGGACGAAGTCGTGGGCACCCACTAGTAGATTTATACATTTTAAAAGACGCAAAACCAAATACGCAGAACACACCGGGAGTGGCGACAGGCGAGGCGCGGTTAAACAAAATTGTTTGTAAACGCATTAATGAACCGAGAGGTCGGCCTGGAATTTTATACGTGCAATAAACTAGCGTGATGGTGAGGTCATCGTTGTAATCAAGCTTTTATATTATGTACTTTGCTAGGCCATTTTGGAGAGAGGGAGTGATGTCACATGTTTTAACGCCCGACGCAAAAACTAGGTGTTATAAGTTTGACGTGTGTATATGTATCTGTATATGTGTGTGTATGTGGTATCCTAGCTCCTAAACGGGTGGACGGATTTTGACCCGGTTTTTTTTTTTTTGAGTTTATTCATTACAAAGATACACATCTTCTTTCCTTATACCTATAATCAATACTAATAATAATGTTTTCAGAGATATCGTGTTTATATGCTCTATACATTATACTGAAACTAAATTGACCATTTTTAGAATTTTTTTTGTATGTATGTAAGTATGTATGTTCCGCCATAACTCTTAAACGAATTAACCGATTTTCACGAAACTTGGTAGATAAACATTTAGACGTACAGGACACAGGATAGGCAACTTTTTCTTTTTCAACGCGGACGAAGTCGCGGGCGCCAGCTAGTATTAGTATAAGTTTGTAATATAACTTGGATTTGACGTACTTTTTCTGTTAAAAGTGATTAGAGGCAAGTACTTTCGTGTTGGTTTGAAGTAGGTAGTACTACTATATGGACTACTATATTCTATACTACTGTATGGAAGGATTTAATGCCAATAATAGTAGTGGTAGGGCATACTGCATTTCGCAGTCATTTGGGCAGCCCGTCTGGTGGCAGTAACCACCCCCTTACAGAATACCACCGTGAAATAATAGCATTTACGTGCTGTTGTGTTTCGGTGAGTGAGTAAGGGTTGCCAGAGCCCATTACCCCATCCCTTCCTTATCCCTTATCCTTAATCCTATGGTCTACAGCACACTTGTAGTACTTATGGCGTTATACTTGTGTTATAGGCAACGGTAGCCACCTACCATCAAGTGGACCGTCAGTCTGTCTGTCGACCTTAACATAACAAAAAAAAACGACTAAGTTTGATTGATTATCCTTTATACATTTCCTTGTCCATGTGTTGTAAACCTTTCACAACTTAATAAAAGATAAATTATTGTTAAATTGTTACAGAAATCAATTTCTTGCATAAACTTGTTCGCTACTTAACTCAACCAGTCCAGGGATTATAAAATAATGTGGACCAGTAGATTATAAGTTCATAGATTTCGTAATAACTTGAGCTTTATTAGTTAAGAGTGCGCTTAAAAGAGTTGCGTTGTTTCAAATTCAAATAATTTTATTTAAGACTAGCTCTAGCACGCGACTTCGTCCGTTTAACTCAATTAAATGTAACCTATATTAGTCGCTGATTATGTAGTTTTCTAAAGGTGGAAGAATTTTTAAAATCGGTTCAGTAGTTTTTGAATTAATTCATTACAAAGAAAATACAAATGTTTTCGCTTTATAATATACTAACTGTTGCACGCGGCTTAGCTCGCGTAACTTTATATAATATACTCTATGTTACTCGCTGATTATGTAGCTTTCTATAGGTGAAAGAATTCTCAAAATCGATGCAGTAGTTTTTGAGTTTTTTCATTACAAACGAAAATACAAATCTTCAACAAAAACGTGAAACCGTTAAAAGCCTACAAGACTTACTAAATAAAATACAGAGTATTTATCGACCCTTTAGAATACAGAGTAATTATTTAAAGGGAAACCAAATTGTTTTTGTATTAAACTTTAAAAAAAATTCAAAGTATATTTTTCGACTTACAGAAACAGTTTCTCTCGCCCTATCATGTTTTAAAAAACATAAGAAGTTACTTTCACTTAATAGGCATACGAAGTTAACTTAGAAAATAAAGGAGGTGTTGGCCGTGCTATATTTATCTTTTTAAGTTAAGCTTCGGACACACTGGGTGCTTTGAAGTACTCATAATATTATTATCATATCATAGTTTTATAATCATCAATATATCAATACTAATAATAAATCTGTAAGGGTTGGTCATGAGTCATGGAGTAAGTTACTTTGTTTTCAGAGATATCGTGTTTATAGGCTCTATACATCATACTGAAACTAAATTGACCATTTTAAAAAAAAATCTTAATGTATGTATGTATGTATGTATGTATGTATGTATGTATGTATGTATGTATGTATGTATGTATGTATGTATGTATGTATGTATGTATGTATGTATGTATGTATGTATGTATGTATGTATGTATGTATGTATGTATGTATGTATGTATGTATGTATGTATGTATGTATGTATGTATGTATGTATGTATGTATGTATGTATGTATGTATTTATTTATGTTTCTCCATATCTCTTAAACGAATTAACTGATTTTCATGAAACTTAGTAGATAAACATTTAGAAGTACAGGACACAGGATAGGCTACTTTTTTTTCTTTTTCAACGCGGACGTAGTCGCGGGCACCAGCTAGTATAACATAATATCATAGCATCATTAAATTGCAACGCTCAATGTTCTATTAAATGAAACTAAATAATTTAATAGAATAACTTAATTTTAATATTACCATTAAATCAAACTTTAAACATTTGCTACGAGTATAAGATATTTTTTTGAAAAAATTTTTAAAAGATATTCTTTGTGATTTATTAAAAATAAATATTTGTTAAAAAAGAAAGATTATATTATTCTTTTGTCAAAATGCATAATTTCAAATTTTAATTTTAATTTAATATTTAAAAAACAGCTTCATCATTAATATTATGTACCAACATTTTCAAACTAGTAAATAAGGTGAAATGTTGGTAGTTATAACTCATTGTAAACCTGCCCTAACCTTTCTGAGGTGCAAACAGTCCTTAGAAAACAAAAGTAAGAGATTTTGAACATAGACCCTTGAATACTCTAGAAGTACAAATTTAAAATTCGATTTTAAATGGTTCAGCTATAAGTTTCAAAAATATTTATTTCTAATGTTTCACAGTCATAAATTAGGCAACCCTTATGGCGGAGGAAATAACCCCTTACGACCTTATCGGCTAAAACCCATCGACTTTCTAGCACGAACGTCAAGACACGACCACGGTGCCCAAATCTTAGGTGTCCTAGGTCTTAGCTAACTAAGCACACAACAATAGAGCCAAACATATCTGCCAACCGTAAAATTTACAGAAAAGAATAAGTTTATTGCACGCACCATCAATCTACTACAACTATGGATATCGCACGCCACACAAAACACTAGAAACTTTATGAAACATTTAAAAGTGACATATGCGTAGAGCTAATCGCTGTCATCTGTCATTTAAAACCAACGAAACATCTCTCATTTAAAGAAAATGTGACTTTACGTCAACACATTGGAGTTTAAAATGAATAGTAGAACTTGGTAGTTACCTTTTACCATTGACTCCGCCATGATTCCGTTTTAGGCGTACTTTTTATGTGCCGCTTTGGCATTTGTTATGCAAATTCGATAGTTCGATGGCACGCACTTTTACAATTTCTCCCAATTCGTATATTTTGAATCATTGTAGGTCTATGGAGTGAAGTTAGCCATTACCACGCCGAAGGTGCTAATTAGATGGGACGACACGTAAGTGTTAGGTACCAGATCCAAGTGAAATGAGATGTTTTATTTTAGTTAGTGTGTGCTTCGCCTTGGTTTAACTTTTAAGCTAGGGTACAATCAGCTTTGGAATATTTTACTTTTTTTTTTAAGCGGCAGACAAGCAAATTCGTTTTATAAAATTTTATAAATGCAAATGTAAAAAAGAAATAGGCCACTTTCACCAACTACAAGTAAACCGTACAAAGGTGTAACAAAGGTGTATCAGCTCTATTATCCTCGGTTACCGGTGACTTTAAATTACAGTTAGCCTACTTGACAGATGGTGAAAGAAGCCCTTTTGTAAAGTGTTGATTAGTTACTTTTAGAAATATTTGTCTGTTTTATTGAATTATGCACTCGGTTTACTCCATCATTCGATAGGCGATTTTTTTTAATTATTTTCTATTTAATATTTGGGACGTTACTAATAAAAGTTATAATTGCGAAAATTTGTATGTTTATTTGTTATCACGCAAAATAGGCTGAAGGGATTTGGATGAATTTTGGCACACAGATAGTTTATTACCTGGATTACCATATAGGATACTTTTTATCCTAAAAAAATGTTAAGTTCCCGAGTAATTTTCAAAACACAAACTACATACAGCGCTTAGGAAGTTGCGGGCACAGCTGCAGCTAATATAAAATATATCAGCAATAAAGATTAAAGAAATTATTGCACATACTAGCTGGCGCCCGCGACTTCGTCCGCGTTGAAAAGGAAAAAAGTAGCCTATCCTGAGTCCTGTACATCTAAATGTTTATCTACAAAGTTTCATGAAAATCAGTTAATTCGTTTAAGAGTTATTGAGGAACATACAAACATACATACATACAATGGTAAATTTAGTTTCAGTATCAAGTATAGAGCCTATAAACACGATATCTCTGAAAACAAAGTAACTTACTCCATCACCAACCCTTACAGATTTATTATTAGTATTGATTGATAATATACTAGATGGTTCCCGCGACTTCATCCGCGATCTCTATAGCCTATAGCCTTACTCGATAAATGGACTATCCAACAAAAAAAGAATTTTTAAATTCGAACCAGTAGTTCCTGAGATTAGCGCGTACAAACAAACAAACAAACTCTTCAGCTTTATATATTAGTATAGATAGAGATACTTTTGTCGGACGTCATATTTAAATTTTTCAAAGAAATGTATTTCTTTTTTTATGAATAAACTGAAAAACTACGAGACCGATTCTTCTAGTAGTTTTCTTTTACCTATAGAAAGCTATAAAATTACGCGGACGAAGTCGGGTGCAAAAGCCTAGTTAAGTATTAAATAATTTGTGTAATAATGTAAAAATTATTTAGTTAATAAAAAAGTGACGCGAAAAATGCTCTCTTAAACTTTGTAATAAAGCTGAACGACTTACAACTTATCCGAATTAAAAAAAATAAAGAGAAATATAATAAACCCTAATGACTGCGAAGGCAAAATTAATTTCTCTGCAATTTTTATTCGTATCCAATAAAAGTTAGAGTTCAAAATGGATTGACACAAGTATCTATCGTAAATAGCAGTACATCTGAGTTCAACCACCTTTGAGCTGGAAACCTTTCTTTAAAAGTGTAAATTTATTCAAATTTTAAAAAGAGCCATAGGCTCATATCCTTTTTCACGGTGTGCGAACGGGATAGCCTTATTTAAAACTCCAGTGTGTGCGAAAGAGACAGACATACTTTTCTGTTTAAACTCGTTTAACAATGGATAACTTAGTGATGTGATGAACTTATGCAACTGCAATAATTTTCTCGTTATTTTACAGAAATAACAGCACATGTGCTATTGTGTTTCGATGAGTAAGTAAGGATTGTCAGATCCAATTCTCTTAACCCTTTTCATCCCTTGATCCCTTAATTTACTTGCAGCACTTGTGGCGTCGTTATAGGCGACGGTAACCACTTACTATCAAGTGGACCGTCAGTCTGTCTCTTCCTTATCAGTTTCTGTAAACTCTATAAAATACAGGTAATGAAATATTGTGAGGTTATTTCCTAAGCTTGAACTAAAAAGTGTGTGTCAGCTCCGAAGCACGACTAAAGTAAAATACATTCAAAATACGAAACTTCACAGATATTCTAAAATATTCGAAAAAAGAATACGTAACGCATACCGTGTGACAATTTTGATTTTTACTCCATTAAATTTTCATACCCCGGGGCTTATATGAAAATCGACTTTTAAGGATTAAACTCCAAAAAGGCTGCTTTGGAGTAAAAATTAGTTATCGTCAAGGAAATTGTATATCTACAAAATAGTGACATAAGAATCATAAGAACATGAAATCCAATACATAAGAAATGAAAAGAATTTTCCATATTTTTTTTTTATTTCATACATATCGCTGCTTAAAAACTAAAGGGCCATAAAATAAAAAAATCCAAAAATGTTTTTATAGCAAAAATAAAATCACAATCCTTCATATTGTATGTTGCAAAAAGACTTGTGGTTGTTTTATTCCATATTTAGTATATTTTGATCATTTTTTATATATTCAAAAGTATCTTATATGCTTATATCTCTTCTAGTATTCAGTTTATTATAAAAGTACATAAAACATTTAATGCTACTTAAAAATACGCTTCTAACGATGTATAATATGCATATATTTGATATATATCTAATAAGAAAAAAATAGACAAAAAATAATTTAATTTTTTTCGATTAGCTCTCCTATAAAAAGTGTAATTTTGATTTGTGGCCCTTTAGTTTTTAAGCAACGATATGAATACATACTCGTACTAAGGCCATAAATAACTCAAATTTTCTCTCTCATTCGTTTTTTTAGCAACTAACTCGAATTACTCGAATTTTACTTCCGAGAATATGATTGTATTCATTGGAATTCTTGATATATTTTTTTCTCCGATCATTTTTTTGATAATGCGAGAACCCAGCAACATCTTAAACCGTGTGATTAGATATCTGCATACAATCGTATGAGACCCATGTCTTGAGTCTTGACACGGTGAATTAACCCCGGAGATTTTAATGCCCGATGCTTCATCTGAAATGCATTTAGCAAACATATCCAATGTAAAAAAGTTTTTTTTATTTTTTATTTAAATAGTCTTTTTTTTTGTGTAATATGTAAGTGTGTATATTTTAACATAATACATATTTTAGTTTATAATTTTTTAAAAGCTATGGACACATGTCTGAAATATAGTTTTATTATTCACATTTAGTATATTTATTTTCATCCTTAATTCTCATTTTTATAATATATTATATTAAAAATACAATAAATATCGTAAAAAACCAGACAGTAAAAAAACCTAAAACTATATTGGAATTCCGCAGGTAACTTAACATAATATATTATACTTTTAAAATCTGAAAACTGAAAACATGTTAGGTTCCCGAAGGATCGTATAAAATTAAAAAAATAAAAAAATTGGGCACCACTGTCGTCGCAATGACAATAGGCAGGCGTTATATTACTCACATATATTTTCATTTTTCAAAGCAGTCGAAGTCGCGGGCACTACCTAGTATATTTGTATGGATTTAGATGCGAGCTCAAAGATAGATAGAGTCTTCTTCGACGTTGCTATGAATGTCTTGAACGCTCTGAAATGCCTTGGTGGCATCGACCACTCGCTGTTTCCACTCCACCCTGTCCTCAGCCTTTCTCATAGCCTTCGCAACTGTAAGGCCTTTAATATGCATAACTTGGTCTTTTCATCGGCTAGGAGACTTTCAACCACCACGAGCTTCTCCAAGTTTTCTAGTTCTCTGCGGGCTATACAAAGGGTCTTCAATCCGCAGCCCTCGGGCTAATTTATTGCGCCCCGCAGAGGCTAAAGAAAATATTGTATTACCTAGCCTAGTTAGAAGAGCTTCCAGATGCACATCTTGAAGGCAGTTTGTGGGTTGCAACCATCAAACTACTACTACATGGAACCCGCGTGCCATACAACTACGAATTTTATGGAACATTTAAAAGTGACATATGCGTAGAGCATGAACTGTCATTTAAAACAAAACAAACATAATAATAAGTACGTAATTTAAAGAAAATGTGACTTTACGTCAACCCATTAGAGTTTAAAATGAAATAGTAGAAGTTGATCGTTACTACCTTTTACCATTGACGCGTGAAGGCAAGAGTCCGCCATGATCCTGTCAAAGGCGTTCTTTTTATGTGCCGCTTTGGCATTTGTGACGCAAATTCCATTGTAGTATTTCGATGGTTGCAACTGCAAAAATAAAACCAAATGTCGACACTCCCACTTTTTAACCAATAAAGATTATTGCACTTTGAAATTATATGCTTTTTATTTTATGGATATGGTGGTAAAGTGGCCCTTCGGACGATGTGAAATCAATTTTTGGCCCTTGCACTAAAAAAGGTTGACGACCCTTAAAAATCTAAATTGAAAAAGACCTTAAGTTAAGTTAAGACCTACCCTTAAGTTGTGAAAAGAATTAAGTACAGACAACTAACACTAAATTGTAATTAAGCAAAAAAGCGAGCGCTGCAAATTTGAAAGTAAGATATCTGAACCACCATAATTTAATTAAAATATGGCAGTAGGAATAAATCTTTGCGCTTTTAACATGGTGCAAGGCGACGCCCATACTTGATTTATTCCCCAATTAAAAACGATTTCAACTCGAGTTCGGCAAACGTGCTGATTCATTTGAAAATTTTCTTAGAAATCATTTTTACTGATAAAACAAAGAGTGTACCCTGTTAAACTGTTATAAAGTCTGTAATTAATAAACAATTATAAGTGACAGATAAAGTCGATACTACAATATTATTGAAAAAGTGTATATGAATTTCATACATAAACTTTGGTTGGAAACAAATAAATATCTATATTAGAGTTTTTGAAAATATCTCTCTTAAAATGGCGAAATAGGGGTTGAATCTTTATGTGGTGAACCCCGTATCTTTTTGAGTAAGAAAAATGAAATTTTAAATTAAAGCTTCTCAGCAAAAATGTCGTATTTTGTCGTTTTTGGAAATTCAACAGGGGTTGAATTAGGGAAAAGGGTACAATAATTCTGGAAACCCGTCATTTTCAAAGTTAAAACCATAAAATTTCATATACAAGCTTCTGTTTACAAATAATTAAATACGTATTTTAGAGTTTTTGAAACCTTTCAGGTACTCTGTCAAACTGCTTTCTAATTTATGGCCTCAATTCGAGACAGATGTGACCGGCCCATTGCCACTTCAACTTGCTAATTCTTTTGGCTTCATATGTCGATAACCTTGGTTCTTCGGGGAATTTCAGTAGTTCTGATCTTATCCACCAAAAAAACTCCAAGCATAGCTCTCTCCACAGCACGCTGAATGACCCTATATAAACTTGTGGGCCAGTCCTGCCGTGAAAGGCCACATTTCTGCACCATATTTCATCACTGACAGGACGCACTGATTATATAACTTGGTCTTCAGATATTGCGGCAGTGGTAACGAGAAAAGATGACGTAGCTTCCCGAGAACAGATGGATCCTTCTTTCAACCACTTTGTCAAAGTTGTTCCTGCCCAACTGAATCGTTTGTCCATAATAGACTTAATCCTGGATTACTTCAAGAGTCACATATTCTACTGTAACAAGTAATTTGAGAATATGCTCGTAAAAAAAATATTTATATAGTATTTTGAGGTCAATCTTGCAGCGGGTTTTATTTTAAAAAATCTCTTACTAACAAACTCTTCACAGCACGCTGAAGGCGAAGGCAGACCTAATGTTATTTTAATAAATTGCAGTTTCGAAAAAAAAAACCACGAAGCTCATCTAAACGTTCAAAGTGAAGTGAGCGAGAAAAAGAAAAAAGTCAGTATAACCACTTTTGCCCAAAGCGAACCGGTCTCCGAGACCAACTTCACTTGGTCGCATTTCATTATACGAAGGTCAACTGTCTGAGGGCTGCACACAACATCACTGTTGTTCCCCGAGCGAGTCAGCGAACGAACATTCAAACAGTTCAGTCGCCGACAGACAGTCCTCACGGACGGCCGTGTATTCGCATCTGCTGAAAAACTTTTACGTCACCAAAAAAAAACGCGAAACACAAATCGTTTTTTACGGAAGAACATGTAAAAAAGACATTTTGTGTTATCAAAATTCTGTGACGTCACTTAATAAGTTAGAATCCGTGTTTCAAACAGAAGTTCCAATAGAAAGTTGCTGTTGCATTGACAAGCTCTATACAAACAGTGGTTTCGGTGTGTATAATATAATTTTAGTATTGTGCCACAGTGCCTGTGTATTGGGAGTTGTATGCGGAAATTCTTCAGTTGACACCACCTTAAGCAGTCGTAAGTACCTGAGGATTGCACTTTCTTTTGACACAAACCGAGATACACTGGCGGACCTTATAAAACTTGAACCGACTTCAAAGGTCGTTATATTCTTGTTTCGCAAAGTACCGTATGTAAGTTAATGTGGAATAAATCCAGTAAGTTGCAAGTAACACCCGAGTAACTTGATCTCTTACAACTTTTTTTTGTCTTAACTTGTCCGAGGAAACTGTGCAGCAGGAAATTGTATAAAAAATGTGATGGTTTTTCATACTAAGGTAAAATTTATAATACTTTAGGTACTCTAGGATATAAGTTCATGATGACTAGCTTTATTTTATATCTTCTTAGCCATATTATAATTGCAAGTAACACCCTAGTAACTTAATACAACTTTTTTTGTCTTAACTTGTCCGAGGAAACTGTGCAGCAGGAAATTGTATAAAAAATGTGATGGTTTTCATACTAAGGTAAAATTTATAATACTTGAGGTACTCTAAGATATAAGTTCATGATGACTAGCCTTATTTTATATCTTCTTGGCCATATTCTAATTGCAAGTAACACCCTAGTAACTTGATACAACTTTATTTTGTCTTAACTTGTCGGAGGAAACTGTGCAGCAGGAAATTGTATAAAAAATGTGATGGTTTTCATACTAAGGTAAAATTTATAATACTTCAGGTACTCTAAGATATAAGTTCGTGATGACTATTGCCTTGTTTTATATCTTCTTAGCCATATTATAATTGCAAGTAACACCCTAGTAACTTAATACAACTTTTTTTTGTCTTAACTTGTCCGAGGAAAATGTGCAGCAGGAAATTGTATAAAAAATGTGATGGTTTTCATACTAAGGTAAAATTTATAATACTTGAGGTACTCTAAGATATAAGTTCATGATGACTAGCCTTATTTTATATCTTCTTGGCCATATTCTAATTGCAAGTAACACCCTAGTAACTTGATACAACTTTATTTTGTCTTAACTTGTCGGAGGAAACTGTGCAGCAGGAAATTGTATAAAAAATGTGATGGTTTTCATACTAAGGTAAAATTTATAATACTTCAGGTACTCTAAGATATAAGTTCGTGATGACTATTGCCTTGTTTTATATCTTCTTAGCCATATTATAATTTCAAGTAACACCCTAGTAACTTGATCAACTTTATTTTGTCTTAACTTGTCCGAGGAAACTGTGCAGCAGGAAATTGTATAAAAAATGTGATAGTTTTCATACTAAGGTTTAACTTGCTATGTTGATTCATACTTTAAGTACTATAACATATAAGTTCATCAAGATGACTAGCCTTATTTTATATATTCTTAGCCATATATTTTAAAATGTCAATAGGGGAATTCGTGACAAAGCAAACCTGAGCCAAATACCTACCTATTTAATCTTTAAATTTAACTTCTAAAGTTGGTATATTTATGTTAACTTAATTTTACTTAAGCAATATGAGACTTCTTTTGCACATAGACAAGTTTCCGTCAAGTTTTATTTTTAAAACTATCTGGCTTACAGAGTCTGGTCCGAACTTTTTTTTTCTTATGAACTCGATTCAACCTTGGAGTTTCAAGACTTAGTGCATTTGATCAGTCTGCATTTATATATTCTTAATTTTAAATAGGTTAAAAGCAAATATAGTAAATTATAAATTTTATAATAATTTATATTTAATTTAGTAATTATCTTCCGAATTTTTAATTTTGTTAAAAATATTAAATTAATTAATTATACAGGTTGATTTATATTATAGACATTCTCGTACATTTCTGTTTATTTATTATTGCAATAGGTTCTTTTTTTATTTTATTTTTTACTAGTATTTTTTATTTGTTTTAATTTATAATAATATTAATATTACTTGTTATTTTCAGTCATGGATAAAAGGCATAAAAAATTCAATTTCAGGGAGTTTGATTCCCTATACTATAATTTTGTACTATACTATATTTTTTTTGCAAATTATACACTTACACACATCTTTTTCGTTGACTATCAGTTCCAGTAGTGAAAACCTCACTAAAATTCGTTGGGTGGTTTACTTAGAAGCAGTTAGCGAAGAAACAGAAGCGAAGAGAGCTGATTTTGTATATTATATTTTTTATATCTGGATGGTAATTTCAGATATAAAAAAATTTCAGATATAAAAACAGAGCCAACTTTAAAAGTTCATTTTCAAAGTTGACCCAGCCGAGAATCGAACCCGGGGCCTCTGAGTCGTTAGGCAAGAACGCTTACCACGCATCCACCGGGCTCATCAAATCAACTAAAATTTCGTGTCACGTTGTTTGACGCCAATGAACTCCTAAACTACTGAACCAATTTTGATAAAACTTCTTAACTATGTGTAATTTAGTCCAACTTAAAAGATAGGATAGTTTTTATTTTGAACCCAGGCGAAGCCGGGAGCGTATAGCTAGTCTGTATATATAATTTGAAGAAAAAATCCCTAAGAATCCTTAAGAACATTTGAAAACCTCTAAAGATAGAGAAGATACAATATTCTTACTTATTCCTTTAAATAAATCACCCCTATTTTCCCACCCTTTTTTTCCAAATTTATATGGGACCAACTTCGAGGTATACCCTATCCATTAAACAAAGAATTATCAAAATAGGACTACTGTGTAAAAAGTTATGCGTGGTCATACACTACAATCAGTGAGTAAACAATCAATCATCCCCTGTTTTCCTACCCTTGGGGTTGGAATTTTTTTCCAAATTTATATGGAACCACCTTCGGGGTACACCATTTCAAATAAAAAAAGAATTATCAAAATCGGACTACTCTGTAAAAAGTTATGCGTAAAAAATATAACCTCCTCTGTTTTGTTTTTCTCGTTTTCGTCGGTTGAAAAAAAATGGATATTGTTCTTTTCATAATTAGTCAAACTTCGTGTTTATAACATTACTCCAATAGTAAATGTAGTTCTTTAGTCCGTTGCAGTATTCATGGGTAACTTTAAGGTCAACAACTTAACTGCACCTGGCCTAGCCTCCAAGTAACTTAAGTTACCCCTCTTGTAAAAAGTTAGTGTTTTAACACGCGAAATAAATACTAACTATTTTATTTACGATGCAGCTTTTTTACGACGTAGCTTCGAGAAGGGTAAAGGGAGTTTTGCATTGAATCGGATACGTTGCAATAATTTATTACACTAGGTGCTGGACGCGACTTCGCCCGCGTAACTTAGTAAATTATATACTAAAACCTTCCTCGAGAACCACTCTATCCATTGGGGAAAATCTGTGCAGTAGTTTTTGAGTTTATCGCGAACAGACAAACAATCAGACAGGCAGAGGAATTTGTTTTATAATATGTAAGGATAAGGATGATCGGTTGACGCATTATTTTATATGAAGATTGACAGACAGGCCGACATTATTTATTGACAAAATAGTATAGTTATTAAACTAGCTAACTAATAAAAAACAACGGTCATTCAAAAACATATTTTCATAAATTATTATAGCTAAGAACAACCCCGATCACGTCAGATCCAAAGACACACACGTCAAACTTATAACACTCCGTTTTTGGGTCGGGCATCGGGGGTCAAAAAAATTATGATTAATGAACGGTATGATTTTCCTATCGCTTGCATAATTATATTGGTTGGACATCCTTTAAAAGCTAATTCTAAAAAACATCTAAGATAAGGCAAATCTTATATTTTCCCAATAGTTATAGAAATAATATTGTTTTAGTTTTAAGAGGTTTTTTTTTTTTGTTTTTTCTTTGTATTTATTTTAGGTTTTTAACTTTTTATATACCTACATAGTTAATATGTATAAAGTATCTTACTGTATAAAATTTCTTAACTATTTTATTCGTGGAAAATGTATGTTTCTCTTTTTTCTTATTTACTATTATATATATGGTGTAATTATTGTTTTTGTTTTTTTCCTTAATAAAAATAAAATAAAAATAAATTTTCCTCTTTTTTTATGTAGCAGCCTCGTTTCGCGACATTAATATTATTTATAAAATTGTTTACTACAGAAATGAATAACAACGATTGTGTAATTATTGCAATATTTTCATATCAATTGAATTGATAAAAAAAAATGTCATAATGTTTACATAAATATATTTTTTTTTATGATATGATGATGCATTACTCGAACAAGTGTATGGAGGAGTGCATTGAACTCAATTACTATGATTTTAATAGCAAAGATGGTATCAGGGCAATCTCCCCATGATTTATAGCGTTGATTAGGATCTGTATGCTAGCATATTGAACTAATTTCATGTACTGTTAACTATAACGCAATTACAAAACGTATTAGTTAAAATTAATAGTTAGTTAGGCGCCGTCATTATTGATATCCTCGATTTTGAGGAAGCTGCGAATTGTTTGTCTTGAGAACACTAGAGGCTAAAAGTTATTGATGAATTTTAAGAATAAGAATAATGGTTGGGGAGCCCAAGAGGGGATTTCTGGAGTCACTCGAGCGCGTCAGATTAAGCTATGGTAGATTAATTACATGCTGAAAAGTGTGCATTTTAATAATCTGACGATTTGGTTGGTGGGGTTGGCGGGGGTGGGGGTAAAATTTTAAATACAACTCGAGCGCGTCAGATTTTCAGAGGGGATGTTAAGTGAACCAAAACTAAGGTCCTATTTAAAATTCAGACGATTCGGATGTAACGCAAGCTCGTGGCAGCTTTTTGAAAATGCAAAAAATATTTTTGACGATTCTCATTTTGTAATACTCGAGCGCGTCAGATTTTCATACAGACGGTTCGGCCTAGAGTCCCGATCGTGCTGATTCTTAATCTGACGATTATATGGAGGATTTTTTAAAATACAGCGCCTTCAAAATTTTGAACGCCTGTAGACGCTCACCCCACCGCTGAAATGAAAAACTTCATATAACCTTTTTTTCTTCTTACCATCCAATCTTCAAAGTCCAATAGGTCCCCACGACGCTCGAGTGACTACACATTTAGCATCGTGGGCTCCCTAACCATAAGAATAATTTTTTATTTAGTTATATTTATTTTCACACAAGTCCACCAACATTCGCTCACACATATGAATGAAAAACTATAAAAAACATGTATAGCAACCAATTAAAGGTGAATATAACTTTTAATGTTAATTAAAGACAATTAACTAGACACATTAAAAAAAAAAATACTAAATAGGTTAAGGAAAACAACAAAACGTGATTACAGTACAAACAAAGTAAAAAGGGTGGAAAATATACATATTAAAAAAAAACTAAATATTTCATTTGTTGAGCAAATGAATTATAAAAACATACATAAATAAAGATAAATTTTGTTACAAACAAACATAATCATAAACATAATTCTGGAGACTCTTGGAGGCCGAGACCAACTTGTCACCAGTACATGACTTTTTTAGTTAATGGACAAATCGCCCGAATTTATCTCGCCCGAGTCGGATAAATTGTCATGTTTTATTTTACCTATTATTTTTATAGACAACTTTTGTTAAGAAAATTAATATTTTTTTTATTCTGCGATAATCTCGTATAACAATATCGCATTAAATATATTTAATTCTACAATAGCCTTAAGTAAGTTTTGCGTTTTTGTCAATATAAGAATAAATATAAATAAATAAATAAATATCTTCACACATTCCACACAGCACCATCTAGTTCCAAAGTAAGCAAGTAATGCTTGTATTATGGATACCAGACAGTTGATATAATACATAGATTACTTTTTTTTTGTAAATACATACATATTATAAATACAAAACATCCATGACTCAGGTACAAAGGTAAAATGTTCACATAAAACATTTGCCCCTAGCGGGATTCGAACCCGCGACCGTTTGGTTAACAGCTAGGGTTACTAGCCACTAGACCAAACGTGTGTAGAATTAGGTATTTTACATAGTAGCCATATTGCGATGTAGGCAAAACTACAACAAGTCAAATTGCGTTCTAGACCGTTTGAGACCCACCCAGTTCAAAGTCAAAAAACGAGACCATTTTTACATAAATCTTTAAATCATAAAACTTTGAATAGTTACTTACGATAACTACCAAATTTAATTTATATACGAGTAATTATTTTTATATATAAACAAGGAAGTCGCGTGTTTACGTAACGAATCGGTCAAGGCGTGAGCGACTTATGCATATCTTTACCAATTCAATGACAAACTGCACACTCAAATTCAAAATAAACATTTTTTTATACATCTTACTCCAACTTATCTACGCGGATAGATGCGGACGGACTTAGTTGACGTCATTGATGACACCAAGTCTTAAGTCTTAAGAGCGGGTATAAAGAGAAATAACCAATCCTAGATTTGAATTTTATCTAAGTAAACAAAGTCTAATTTAATTGATTTTTTTAAATAGATAAATACATTATAATTGAGTGACGACTGTAACAGAAAACATAATATAATGAAATTTTCTCGATAGAAAAAAATCACAAAGTGAGCTCTCATTTCCATCGATTTTAGTTTTATTTTCACAATGACACACATTACAAAGCTAAAAGTGTATCAGTAATTTCACTTCACATATTATCTAAGGCTGTATGTAACAATTTTTCATTTGACATTGTAGTTTACGAATAATTAATATTTAATACTTTTGGCACTTATAACATTTTTATTGAGCGAGATGCGCTATCTTCCGTCGCATGTTGTGCGTAGTTCTACGTATTTTGTGTCACTATCATGTCCAAGGGGCCACGCGGGTGAAATTACAAATTTTGTTTGCTTTACACCCACTCTTAAGGGAGATTAAGGCCAAAGGAGGAGGTATTCAGTATCTGTTGGCACGGCAGTGGCGCCACTAAGTCGAGCACAGCTGAGCAGTGCCCCCCGTTAACAAGCACAGCCGTACCACAGTATATTACTACCACACTGTATATTAAACACTGAAGTTACAGGGGACTTTTAACCCCCCTGTAACTTCGTTGTGGATAAGCAAGGTTAGATTGAATTTTTAGTGATCAAGAGGCCTATAAACTATATTACCAAACATCTAATAATTTTAGTTTACGAATTATCGCTATTTATTCAAATAAAGGTAGTCAGACAGGATAACGGTCCAATTGATGGTAGATGGCCACCGGCCAAGCCACAGGCCACCTTCCTAGTCCATTAAGAATAATAGATTGGGAAGGTATAGAGAAATATAACAATATAGGATACTTTTTGACTATGGAAAAATATTAGCTCGCGAGGGATTTAAAAATATATATGAAAAATTAAACGCCATGTTTGGTGTTTCTGCTTGATTTATGATTTTCCCACTCCAAATTATTTTGGTTAATCAATCAATACTAATAAAATAAATCTGTAATTGTAGGTATTGTATGTATGTATGTTTGTTCCTCAATAACTCTTAAACGAATTATCTGATTATCATGAAACTTGGTAGAAAAACATTTAGAAGTACAGGATACAGGATAGGCTATTTTTTTCTTTTTCAACGCGGACGAAGTCGCGGGCACCAGCTAGTTTCTTATAAAATCGGCTTTCTCCGTGTCTAAATTCTAATGAGTCTAAAGGCTAAAATTCCTTAATTGAACACGAATTGTCCCTAATTAGAGGTCAATTGAATCAGCTGTAGGATTTCCTATAATGATGACTTCGATATGATGTCATTCTATACTCTGCGTAAACGGTTGCGGTTTGTAAAAGGTCAAGAATCTAGCTTCGTTGAATATTTGTTGTTTTCTGAAGAAGCTTCTAAAGCTTCTAAATTTTATATAGTAGGTTTTAATTTAAATTTTGTCTGTGTTGTGTCTGTGAAACCATGGAAATACACATAATAATAATAATAATAAGTACAAAATTTCAACCCAATCGGTCAAGCCGTTTAGTAGTTGACATACCGACAGCAGCGCCACCTACCGGGTCCAATTGTATTTTTAAATCATCCAGGAAACCATCGAAATACACATATAAAATTTAAACCCAATCGGTTCAGCCGTTTAGAAGTTATGTGAAAAAGATAAGTACGGAAGGATAATTCTTACTACCCGTTGTCCTATTACCCGTTTTCCCGTAGGTATGAAGCATTTTCCCGGGGAAAAAGTAGCCTATGTTCATCAGGGATAATGTCGGCTTCTAATGGTAAAAGAATTTTTCAAATCGGTCTTGTAGTTTCGGAGCCTATTCAATACAAACAAACAAACAATCAAATCTTTCCTCTTTGTAATATTAGTATAGATATAAACAAATTTTATATAATATATTTTTAATAAAACAAACAAACAAACAAACACACACACACATAAACACACATGTAATCCTACTTGTAGTCGACAGTGCACTTGCAGCACCTGTGGCGACGGTAACCACCTACCATCAAATAGACCGTCAGCCGGAACATAAAAAAAACAACAGTCAGTCAACACAAAAGACCGTAGTCTATACGTTAAAACTATTGTTTTATTCTATATGTAGGTATATTAGCGAGACATTTCTAAAAGCGTATTTTTAAAATAAATGAAAAATGAAATAGTGGGTTACCTGCTTTCTGCTCTCGACCCCTAGGAACTGTGTCAAGCGATACGTGCTCAAGATTCGCTCTTGTTAATTTTCCGTTGATTTCCAATGAATTTATGCTTCAATATATTGAAATAGAACGAACGTCTTGAGGAAAATAAAAAATAATATTATAGTTAGCTGTTAGCGTAGATGGAAGCAAAAAGGAAGATTAGTGACTCACTATCCGCGCATGGACCTCATATACTGAGTCCAATGAACTCAGTATCATGCAGTCGCGCAAATACAGTCGGCACTGTATTATACGTTAAAATACGGACAGAGTTAACGGAGAGATTTAACCATCAATGTACTACAAATGGAATTCGCACGCCATACAAAACACTACGAACTTTATGTATGGAATATTTGAAGTGACATATGCGCAGAGCATGAACTCTCATCTGTCATTTAAAACCAACCAAACGTCTGTCATTTAAAGAAAATGTGAGTTTACGTCAACACATTGGAGTTTAAAATCAATAGTAGAACTTGGTCTTTACTATGATACTTTTTACCATCGACGCGCGAAGGCAAGACTCCGCCATGATTCCTTTTTAGGCGTACTTTTTATGTGCCGCTTTGGCATTTGTGACGCAAATTCCATAGTTATAGTATTTCGATGGATTTAACTAACTTCCAAATGTTTAAATGATTCCACATGTTTCCACATGATTTGAAATTGGTATACTGTTACTTCGGTGGTATTTCCATGACATGGCAACCTTGATCTGATGCTGCAGCATCAAAGAATCTGCGGGACACCCAACTCCTCAGATATAAATCGTGTTTGGCTTAAAAGAAGGCTTCAATCACGGATTCATTGTAAAAACGATTTTCTTGACAATAAGTAAACATTTTATTTTATTACTAGCTGCTGCCCGCGACTTCGCCCGCGTAACTTTGTAAATTATATACTTAAAACCTTCCTCGAGAACCACTCTATGCATTGGTGAAAACAGCATGAAAATTGGTGCAGTAGTTTTTGAGTTTATCCAGACAGACGCGGCGGAGGACTTTGTTTTATATGTAAGGATTATTTTTTTAACAGAAAATCGGTTTATCATAACATCGCGTTATTATAACAATATATTTTACCACATTTCTTATTTCCGAGAAATTACGTCGTATATAAATATCTAACTCATGTTGATTAAATATATAGATATCCTATTATCGGTTTTCTGATAACCCTTTTACATACACGTCCGTGACTATTACTTGGAAAATGTGTCAGATGATAACCTAAAAAGTGTTTATCGACTTTCGTCAATTTTCTTATCGGTGTTTACATAATTAGCCTCCACGTGATGTAGCAAAATTTGTTGTACTTGACCGAAATTTTGTTTAGTTTATTCAGTACTAGCTGGTGCCCGCGACTTTGCCCGCATTAAAGTAAGGGACGAGTGGCAAGGGTGCTTGCCTAACGTCTCAAGGGCCCCGGGTTCGATTCCCGGCGGGGTCAACTTTGGAAATTTTAATGTAATTTTCAAAATTGACTGGTCTAGATTTGAAAAGTAGTGGTAGGGCACACTGCTTTCGCAGTCATTTGGGCAGCCCGTCTGGCGGCAGTAACCACCCCCTTACAGAATACCACCGTGAAATAACAGCATATGACTGTGCTGTTGTGTTTCGGTGAGTGAGTAAGGGATGCCAGAGCCCATTACCCCCCATCCCTCCCTTACCATACCTTATCCTTAATCCTACTATGGTCGGCAGCGCACTTGTAGCACTTATGGCGTTACTTGTGTTATAGGCGACGGTAGCCACCTACCATCAAGTGGACCGTCAGCCTGTCTGTCGACCTTAACATTAAAAAAAAAACTAGCAATTAGAGTACCTACCTAAATATCTTGAAAACTCTAGACAATTAAAAAAAAACTTTTATTAATATATATATAGTATGATTAATAGTATAATTAATAAAATACTCTACCGACAGCTACCCAGCTTGGTTACCCATAAAGTTCCCGTAATGATGTTTATTACATAATTTTAGTACGTCTAATAGCACCATAATGGTTTCCAACCTTTATGAATCCAATGCAAATATACCCTAATGCCGTGATAGACGAGTGAACGCGGGGAATCTTCGTAATTTCCTAACGGACCCTGGATCCGAACTTGTAACCTATCAATTCTATGGGACAGGATAATTGTGGATAATTCAGTGAAGTACTGCATTTCTCGTCTATTAGTTTGCATCAAGGTTTTAAGTATGTCTAATAGTCATTTAAAGTAGAGGTCTGCTGGTTTAATTAGTACCAGACGCTTCCGTAATCCATCACATAGGTAACGGTACGGTATTATTGGTGTCTGCCCCTCTGACACAAGTTTAATATCGCGAAGAAATGAAAGATTTCTTTACTACGCGCGCGAGTTTAATATCGCGAAGAAATGAAAGATTTCTTTACTACGCGCGCGAGTTTAATATCGCGAAGAAATGAAAGATTTCTTCACGCGCGCGCGAGTTTAATATCGCGAAGAAATGAAATATTTCTTCACTACGCGCGCGAGTTTTATATCGCGAAGAAATGAAAGATTTCTTCACAACGCGCGCGAGTTTAATATCGCGAAGAAATGAAAGATTTCTTCACGCGCGCGAGTTTAACATCGCGAAGAAATGAAAGATTTCTTCACTACGCGCGCGAGTTTAATATCGCGAAGAAATGAAAGATTTCTTCACGCGCGCGAGTTAACTCTGCACCTCGCAGGAGTGCGATGTCCCCCTGATTAAAATATTTGTTTTATATTAAAACTAGCTGCTGCCCGCGACTTCGCCCGCGTAACTTTGTAAATTATATACTAAAACCTTCCTCGAGAACCACTCTATCCATTGGTAAAAACAGCATGCAAATCGGTGCAGTAGTTTTTGAGTTTATCGCGAACAGACAGACAGGCGCGGCGGAAGACTGTTTTATAATATGTAAGGCTTTTATAACTATTATATTTATTTCAATAATATTTAAACCATTTTAATCTATGGATTAGATTGAATATGATGGACTCTAGTTGTTTAAAAGACATCATTCAAAACCAGGTCATTTTTATTAACTTACACTGGAGAATTGTGCCATAAAATTTATTCTTAATTTTAGTAGTAAGTTTCTGTAAATATTTCAGATTTTATAAACGGGGATAACATTATAATTTACAAAATCTGAAGATTTTTCAGAACAAAAGTATAATAGAGCCAAAAAAAGGAATAACACATTCTAAAATATTATTAAGACCATCACAAGCAAAACTAAACGAGTATGACGCGACTAACTGTAAAATGATCCGATGCATTTCTTCTTTTCGGTGACATTGACGCCCATTGTTTATTTTTTTTCTGTATTACATCATTCTTGTACGTTCATAACGGTTGTCGGTAATATTTTGTGTGTCACACATAATTAACGAATTGTGTCATCTATTACTTATACCTTATACCTTTTTTTTTGTACAAGAGGAATCCATCAGTCACGTTTTATCTAGTGGCTAGTAACCCTAGCTGTTAACCAAACGGTCGCGGGTTCGAATCCCGCTAGGGGAAAATGTTTACCTTTGTATTTGAGTCATATTATCATGGATTTTTGTATTTATAATATGTATGTATTTACAAAAAAAATATATATGTAGTATATCAACTGTCTGGTATCCATAATACAAGCCTATAGTTGCTTAGTGTGGAACTAGATGGTGCTGTTGGAATATGCGAAGATAATATTTATATTTATTTACTAGCTGGTGTCCGCGACTTCGTCCGCGTTGAAAAAGAAAAAAGTAGCCTATCCTGTGTCCCTTACGTCCAAATGTTTATCTACCAAGTTTCATCAAAATCAGTTAATTCGTTTAAGAGTTATAGAGGAACATACATACATACATAATATTTTATAATCTAACGTATTTACTCGTAGTTTAATTACATAATTATCATAATAACACAAATTATAATAATATGCATAATACTGCATAATTATTATTAATGGTAAAAACCATTGTTGTTGTTATTTATAATATAAATTTGGCACAGAGATAATTTTTTACCTGGATAAACATATGGGATACTTTTTATTCTGGAAAGATGTTAGGTTCTCGAGGGTTCGTCTAAAAATATAAAAACTTTAAATTTTTTCAGGATAAAAAGTATCATATATGATGATAATATATACAATTAATAAATTATTATTTGTGTGCCTTTTGCGTGAAAGAGATTAGATAATAATTTGTTGTTTACAATCATCGAAGTACTACAACTATGGAATTTGCGTCACCAATGCCAAAGCGGCACATAAAAAGTACGCCTAAAACGGAATCATGGCGAAGTCAATGGTAAAAGGTAGTAACGACCAAGTTCTACTATTGATTTTAAACCCCAATGTGTTGACGTAAAGTCTAATTTCCTTTAAATGACAGATATTTGGTTGGTTTTAAATGACAGATGACAGAGGTTATGCTCTACGCATAAAATGTCATTTTTCAATGTTCCATAAAGTTCGTAGCTTTTTGTATGGCCAAATCCATAGTTGTAGTTAGTACATTGATGATTACAATCTTCAATTCTTCATTGACTTGCATTGTTATATTTGAAGTAGAGTCTCAAATGTTTTCTATGTCTCTTTTAACCCGAAACCAAGCTAATACTTTATTGGAAAAAATCAATAACTGTCAAACAACAGTTAAACCAACTAGCACTTTCACTTGACATCTATGTATGTTCGTGAAAAAAAATTAACAATGTTTATAATCTGTACACGTTCTAATTTAAGGTAATAACAAACACAATGACATCTCCATTCATCTCTCTGTTCCGTTTTGACAAATTCGACGCATGACATTTCCTATCTGTTATAAAAAATCTCTATTGTTACAAGAACTTTCTATGGACATTTAGGTTTTTTTTTGTTCGTACCGTTCGCCATGCATACATTAGACATGTCAATAGTTTTGTCACATTGAATTTTAATGTTAGTATCCATTCATACCTATTTGTAATGCGTTGTGCAAGCATAAGTTCACTTACATAGGTTCCTATTGTTGATGTGTGGATAATCTATTACTTGAAATAGTTTGAAGCCGTCTACCTATGTTAATTAATATGCTTTCTTTAAACCTAATTTCTTCGGCTGTACCCGCGACTCCGTACGCGCTGTAGTTCGTTTTTTGAAAATCCCACAACAAGTTGAGTTATATTATCAGTAAGTAACTATATTTTATAAAGTTAGTTTCTAATATATTTTGGTCAAGTGTTGAAGAACAACGGCGATTTTCTAGTGCCTCTAACTTTTAAGGTTTAGCCTAAGTAAGCCATGTAACTTGCCGACGAACAGGCTCGAGCAGGCTCAAAAGGTAGGCTAATAGGTCCTGAACCTATGTGCGGACTACCAAACAGCCTAGCTCACTGGACCATAGGAACCAGTGCTTTATTAAATCTTACAAACGCTCGACTAACTTGCCAGGGTTGAACCATTCCAAAGCGCTCATAAAAGCCTATAGTCGAAACGTGACAAACCAGGCTATGTCGCTTAGTAGGAGCAATTTGTGCATGCTACTCGTAACTAGGGCACTTTTTTTTTTTTTTTCAAAAAGCCGTGAAAAATTACATTGCGTGGTTTTAGGGGAAGTTAGTATGTATTTAGAATTAGATGACAAAAAAAAATTATTTTCATGTATCATGTAACAAACACCTCCAATCCTTTTTGCTAGACGTATAATTAAACAAATAAAATAGGTAATACATACCTACTATTAACAAAAAAGTTAACAAAACTTCAAAGTGGGCGTCACAAAACTTCTAATCAAGGCTGCACACACAAACATTCAGACAAATTGATTGATGTATTAAATCGAAATAATGATAAATGATACATAAAATGATCTCATTTGGCCTCCACTATTGTTTAATATTGATGAAAAAAAAATTATGATCATCAAGTTGAAAAAAATTGAGGCTTCAGATACACTAACAGTTTTTTCTGATAACCGTGTTGTGTTGATATCGAGTCAATCCAAAATCATTCGTAAGTTTATTTATGGAAACACTAGCGACCCGTTTCCGGTTTTGCGCCGATTTTTGGAGTTTACTCCTAAGAATCGATTTCATATATTTTATAAGCCCTGGGTATGAAAATTTATGGGAGTAAAATCAAATGTATGTTACACGTCGTTACAAGACTTGAAATATGGTTCAATACATATTAATATATTATAACTAGCTGGCGCCCGCGACTTCGTCCGCGTTAAAAAAGAAAAAGTAGCCTATCATGTGTCCTGTACGTCTAAATGTTTATCTACCATGTTTCATGAAAATCCGGTGATTCGTTTAAGAGTTATAAAGGAACATACATACATACATACATATAGAAAAAATTCTAAAAATGGTCAATTTAGTTTCAGTATCATGTATAGAGCCTATAAACACGATATCTCTGAAAAAAAAAGTAACTTAATCCATGACCAACCCTTACAGATTTATTATTAGTATTGATGATACATATAGCGCCTCTTTCACAGACGTCAAGTAGGCCAAACTGTCATTTAAAGTCACCGGTAACCGGGGATACTGGAGCTGATATACCTTTGTTTGTACGGTAAACGTCCCAAAGATTAAATAGAAAATAATAAAAAAAAATCGGCTATCAAATGATGCAGTAAACGGAGTGCATAATTCAATATAACAGAAAATTATTTCTAAAAGTGACTAATCAACACTTTACTTGTAGTTTGTGAAAGAGGCCCATAATATAATTAATACCTATAATATCTAATGAAGTTTTAATGATATTTATTAAATTATTTAAATTATTCGTAAGGAGTAAACTCCAGTCGTGCGTCGGAGCTGACACACACACTTTTATTTCTGCAAATTATATACACAAATTAATATAAGCAATATCAGAGCAAAGTTTTATCAAAATTTATTCACCCAGTAGTTTTTCCATGAAAGTAGGACTTGAAATGTATAAATCCTTAAATCCATAGTTACAAACTTTCTTAGTTTTTCAACCGTCCAAAAAAGGAGGAGGTTCTCAATTCGACTGTATTTTTTTTATGTTTGTTACCTCAGAACTTTCGACTGGGGTGAAAAGATATTGATGATTTTTTTTTTTATTATTTAAAAGCTGGTGCTTCCCGTGTGGTCCCATTTCAATTTGGTCCAGTTCTGACAATGGCATCCATGAGAAAACGGTTTGAAGTCGGTTTTTTTTTGTTAAAAAGAGTTATATCTAATACGCCTGTTAGTAGTCACATCGAGTTTGATAAAAACTTGGAAGCTAAATGTAATACTTATAAAGGATTGCTAATTTAGTTAATTAGATTTTTTAGTCCTTAAAATAATTCTAAAGTATCCTTGGTGGGATAAGAGGAACGGGTGTTCTAATTCTAGCTAAAGCTCTTAGGGAAAATATGTTTGAATGGGGTAACATAACGTAACGCTAAACTTTCCAACGAAAACAAAAGTTTAGAACAATTGAATAATACTTTCACTGCGTTAGTTAAATTTAACGGAGTGGTTAAGTGGCATGTCACCGGTGCAGATTTGTGGTTTGTTTACGACTTTTACTTATAAATGAAGGGCAATTTTGTTACGATTTCTAATGGCTCAACACTTAGCTGTAGGGCGAATACAACGCAGGCTTCAACAAAGTATATTATTACTGGCTGGTGCCCGCGTTTTCGACCGCGTTGAAAAAAATCCGTACGAATATTATAAATGCAAAAGTTTGCATGGATGTAAAGATGTTTGTTACTCTTTCACGCAAAAAATACTGAATGGATTTCAATGAAACTTTGCAATAATATAGCTTATACATCAGAATAAGACATAGGCTATATATAAAGACATGAAAAAGATAAAAAGATATAAAAAAAAAAGATATTTCGTTGTCACAGCGATGTCCAACGTTACCACTCACATATATTTCCTTTCAACGCGGACGAAATCGCGGGAACCACTTAGTGAAAAATATGACGATGGTGGCGCCCATTTTTTATATTTTTAGGCGATCCCTTGGGAACCTAACATTTTTCAGGATAAAAAGTATCTTAATATATCGCTCCTTAAAAACTATAGGCCCACAAATCAAAAGTACACTTTTTACAGGAGAGCTAATCAAAAAAAAATTTTTTTTTGTTTATTTTTTTCTTATTAGATATATATCAAATATATGCATATTACACATCGTTAGAAGCGTATTTTTAAGTAGCATTAAATGTTTTATGTACTTTTATAATAAACTGAATACTAGAAGAAAGAGATATAAGCATATAAGATACTTTTCAATATATAAAAAATGATCAAAATATACTAAATATGGAATAAAACAACCACAAGTCTTTTTGCAACATACAACATGAAGGATTGTGATTGTATTTTTCCAAAAAAAAAAATTTTTGAATTTTTTGTTTTATGCCCCTTTAGTTTTGAAGCAGCGATATGTTAAAGCAAGTAATAAACTATCTGTAAATATTTAAATAAATTATATACTAAAACCTTCCTCGAGAACCACTCTATCCATTGGTGAAAACAGCTTGAAAATCAGTGCAGTAGTTTTTGAGTTTATCGCGAACAGACAGACAGACGCAATGGAGAACGTTGTTTTATAATATTTAGTGATGTTTTAAAGCGCTTGATCCGAAAAAGAGGTATTTCGACAAGATGAGGACATACTAGCCATACGTCTGAATGTCCAATGGAAGAAAGGGAAAGAACTCGGCTATCCTTTTAGAACTGTGCTTTGGAGTGTCAATAAAATTAAAAAAAAAATTCAAGGAACGTTTATGCTTGACATATTTGTTTTAAACTCACATACATGAAAGATAACGAATGTGTTTGCTCGTACCTTTTTTAAATTAAGGTGTTAACTTAATCAAAGCGTACCGTCACAAAAAAGTGTTCTAAAGGTGTAATGATTTCCGAGAAAATAAATATTTTTCATTTATAAAAATTTAAACTTTGACAAACTTTGTGTTAAATTTTAAGCTATTATTTTCGATATCAGTTCGCTGCTTAAAAACTAAAGGGCTATAAAACAAAAAAAAATCCAAAAAATTTTTATTGCAAAAATACAATCACAATCCTTCATATTGTATGTATTTAGTAAAAATTTTGTTTTATTCCATATTTAATATATTTTGATCATTTTTTATATATTCAAAAGTAACTTATATGCTTATGTCTCTTCTAGTATTCAGTTTATTATAAAAGTACTCAAAATATTTAACGCTACTTAAAAATACGCTTCTAACGATGTATAATATGCATATATTGCATATATATCTAATAAGAAAAAAATTGACAAAAAATAATTTCACTTTTTTCGATTAGCTCTCCTGTAAAAAAATTAATTTTGATTTGTGGCCCTTTAGTTTTTAAGCAGCGAGTTATTAATATGTCAATGTAGAAAATCTCTTAAATGAAAATTTTATTGTACTGGCTATAGCCCTTGTCTTCGTCCGCGTTAAAAAATAAACAAAATAAGCAATATATATAACGCTTGACTAACATAGATGCCAAATTTTAGGACTAAAACATGTTTTTTTGAACCATTTAAGGTACGAGTATTCGACAGAGACAATGAGATTTCTTTAGACATTTGATGATATATAACATCACAATGATGATGATGATCATCACTTCCTAATGTTTATAAAACTGTTAGTCATGCGTTTAACTTTTTTCAACCGCGGGTAAGGTTAGGGTCGTCACGGACGAGTTGTAACCACGAAAACTATGGACTTGTACATTCAAGATATCCATGCAGTAAAAAAATACTATTTATTTATTGCTTGCTGTAATTGAATGTTAATAACAAGTGTTATTAAGATGAAATGTTATTATTAATACAGAATTTATTGGAAATGTTTCTCGATAAGCTGACGGTATACTCGATGGTAAGTGACTATCGCATTTATTACCACAAGCATAGTATAGTATTACGGATAGTAGTTCCAAATTTTGCCAAACTTTATTAGATAAAGGACAATCCTTACTAATATTATAAATGTGAATGCGAGTTTGTTTGTTTGTTTGTTACGCTTTCACGCAAAAACTACTGAACCGATCACCATGAAATTTTACATACACGTTGTCAGGGACACCAGAAAGGACATAGGGTACCTTTCATCGTTCAACGCGGACGAAGTCGCGGGCACCAGCTAGTAATGTTATAAATGCGAAAGTAACTCTGTGTGTTTGTCTGTTACCTTTTCACGTCTTAACTACTCAATTGATCATCATGAAATTTTACATACACGTTGTCAGGGATACAAGAAAGGATACAGGGTAGCTTTTATCCAGAAAAAAAATACTGTTCTAAAGGGATCATCCATACAAGAGGTCAAGCCTTATATTTTTATTTTTATTTTTTTGCAACGTTAAGTCGCGGGCATCAGCAATTATAAGATACTAGCTGGCGCCCGCGACTTCGTCCGCGTTGAAAAAGAAAAAAGTAGCCTATCCTGTGTCCCGTACGTCTAAATGTTTATCTACCAAGTTTCATGAAAATTAGTTAATTCGTTTAAGAGTTATGGAGGAACATACATACATACATACAGAAAAAAATTCTAAAATTGGTCAATATAGTTTCAGTATCATGTATAGATCCTATAAACACGATATCTCTGAAAACAAAGTAACTTACTCCATGACCAACCCTTACAGATTTATTATTAGTATTGATTGATGATAATTATATAAGTCCCTAGTTTATATGTACAAACTTCAATCAGATGAAACTATGTACGTAGGAACATCACTCATGTCGATAATTACTCACGATTTCATAATCATTTGGTAGGAAATATTTTACAAAGCCAATGTGGTGTTTTTTATTTACTTCATTGTACATAATTAATATAATTTAATACGGTAGTAGATGTTTTAGTTTTTGTCCAAATTACGTGAACGTTTTGTTTTAAATTTGTGAATGAATGAGCTATGAAAATTTAAGTGCAAAAACTGTGATAAATGTTGAGCTAAATGCGTTATAGCATTTAAGAAATATTATTTAATAAAAAAAACCGTTTCCTTGTTACGTAAACATGCATTAATATTTTATTAAGAGTTCATGTTCAATTGTACAGAATGAAATAATAGGTAAAAATCAAACATGATAACTCGCCGGTTCGGGCGAGATAAATTCGGGCGAGTAGTCTCTCTCGTCTGGTATGCAGCGCAGATCTGCGTCAAGTGACAGTTTGTCGTTTCACTCGATTTTAAATATTATGGATATATAAATAGGGTTTAAAATTGAACAAACATAATGCCAAATAAATACTCAATCTAGAAATGCAACAAATAAGGAGTTAACTCTATTTGGTATACTTACCTATCGTCGCTTGTCAAACCAATATCTGCTATTTGCAAAAAGTATACTTTTGAGATATTGACAAAAAGGTATTTCATTTGAAATTAAGGGTTGTTATATGTAAAAATGTTATAAATTTAATAATTTATATCAATCAATCATCAATACTAATAATAAATCTGTGAGTGGTATTGTATGTATGTATATTCCTCCATAACTCTAAGGGCCTCTTTCACAAACTACATGTAAAGTTTTGATTAGTTACTTTTAGATATTATTTTCTGTTTTATTGAATTATGCACTCGGTTTACTGCATCATTCGATAGCCGATTTTTTTTTTATTATTTTCTATTTAATGTTTGGGACGTTTACCGTAGAAACAAAGGTATATCAGCTCCATTATCCCCGGTTACCGGTGACTTTAAATGACAGTTTGGCCTACTTGACGTTTGTGAAAGAGGCGCTTAAACGAATTAACTGATTTGCATGAAACTTGGTAGATAAACATTTAGACGTACAGGACACAGGATAGGCTACTTTTTCTTTTTCAACGCGGACGAAGTCGCAGCCACCAGCTAGTTATATTTCTTGGAACAATACTTTGATTAATCTCTGAAACAATACTTCAATTAAATGGCTGTTTTAAATTCATGTTCGTTAAATGCTAAAAAATAAATCCAAATTAACCCAACCCTTTAATAGGTTTTATAAGAAATATGTGTGTTTGTCTTTTCACGGACAATTTAACATAATATGCATATGCCAGCATTTATTCACAATCGAACATTTGAACCTATATTCTTATTTCCTTGTAATAAGGTCCAATTTCAAATCACATCGCGATTTTACAAGGCATTAAATACTTTGCCGAGATACAAAATTCAATTTATATCAAACAGATGTTCTAGAACTTTAATACGTTCGTAATAAAGTCGATATTGACATGAGTGATTATTTTGTTATTTATATTTGTTTTTCGTTCTAAATAGGCTACATTTAAAATTACCAATTTAGTTTTTTTTTTAAATAAAATTAGATCAACTTGTGGCGTCATTGCAAAAAATAAAACCGCATAAAAAGGTATTCCGTAAACAAATATTTTTTTTTTAAATATGTTTAAATTCAAGGATTAATAAAGTTTTATAATATTTTAATTATGACTCATTCTTTATCTGTAACACACACAGGGCTACGCTCCCTGTCGGAACCTCGGCGTACCCGAAAGTGGAGGTACGCCAGTCATCTCGAGGGACCTTACGACGGGCAGCAGTCTCCCCCAAGACTACCGCCCGGGTCACGTTCAGGGGGGAAGGTGGCGGACATAGGCCCGACAGAGGGGAGGTACTCTTTTCGCTGCCTTTCCTCTGTACCTCGACATTACCTTTTTTAACGTTGGGAAATCCTCTTGGATACCCGGCAGTGTCCCCACTGCGGGGTTATGCCGGATTGCCGGATGCCCAACGACTTTCTCGTGGCCGTTGATGGGCGGGGTCGCTGGGACGTTATGACACGACTTCGGTGCCAGCGCGGGGAGGCCTACGCTCCCTCTCAGAAACTCAGCGTACCCGAAAGTGGAGGTACGCAAGCCGTCTCGGGGGACCTTCTCCAAGACTACCGCCCGGGTCCCGGTCAGGGTGAGACAGAGTTACCCTGACCACTCATTCAATTCGTATTCATTCATAATTTATATTCATAATTTATATTATTATTTATAATTTTTACTTCCTTTGTTACATCAAAATATTACATATATTTCCATAATAACACATTTTACAACCGTGTCCGCGTCATTACATCGCTTAAAAATTAGTAACGGTTAATTCAATCGTTAAATTAACTACATGCATACTTCAATACAACGCGTTTTTTGACCTCAAGAGCTTTTTTGCTGTTTTTAACGCAAACTTGCGGTTATTTTTGCACAAAGCCGCTGCGTTATTTCGTTATTATTTACATAAATATTACAAGTTTATTGTGAGAGATTCAAGTTGTGTAAGTTGTAAAAGGAGACTCGCCATTTTCGGGCCTGATCCGTTATACAGCTTTATTTAAACTAGCTGCTGCACGCGACTTCGCCCGCGTAACTTTATAAAATAAAGTCTATGATACTCGCTGATAATGTAGCTTTCTATAGGTGAAAAAATTTTCAAAATCGGTCCAGTAGTTTTTCAGTTTATTCATTACAAACATAATATACTAATATTATAAAAAGAAAAGATTTCTATTTTTGTTTGTAATGGATAAACTCAAAAACTACTGGACCGATGTTAAAAATTCTTTTACCTACAGAAAGCTTCATTATCTGCGAGTAACGTAGGGTATAACCATAGAGAAAGTATAGACTAGAGTAGTCATTAAAATAATAATAGTCGTGAAAACGAGACGCATTTATGCTTTATTACCTTAGAGGGAGCGAGACACTTTATTGATTTTTTGTCTCTCTTTGCGTATGCGTTTTTATTGTTTGCCACACTTGAAAGTGTGGCACACAAATCTCTTGGAGCACTTTGTTTTTTGCCGATTTTCATATTTCAAGCATTTTTCAAAGTTCTTGGGTATTGTGTTAGGTGTGGTACGTGTTGCTGAAAGTGGTGATAATGGTGAACTGTAGCATTTTAGGCTGTAAAAGTCGATCAGAGCGAAATGTTGAAAACATAACCTTTCATATTGTGCTTTATTTTTTGGTTAAATGCAATAATTGTTGCATGCATGTTCAGTAAACATCTAATTTATGTCTTGTTATAAATTTTACAACTGTTTTAGATGATATTTTTATGATTTTTCTCTACGGTATGTACTATGTGGTACTATGTTTCCGTCCTTATCGGGTGTACGCTCACCGCTTCTCTTGTATATACTCTCTCTACGGGTATAACTAATAATAAATCTGTAAGGGTTGGTCATGGAGTAAGTTACTTTGTTTTTAGAGATATCGTGTTTATAGGCTCTATACATGATACTGAAACTAAATTGACCATTTTTAGATTTTTTTTCTGTATGTATGTATGTTCCTTCATAACTCTTAAACGAATTAACTGATTTTAATGAAACTTGGTAAATAAACATTTAGACGTACGGGACACAGGATGGGCTACTTTTTTCTTTTTCAACGCGGACGAAGTCGCGGGCACCAGCTAGTTAACAATATGCATTTACTTCATAAATAATGTCAGAATAAAGCGGTCAAAGGCTGGCACAAAAGTTTTTAAACCGAATTCATTGCTTTCAATAGAAACGGAATTACATAATGAAAATTGTGCAATCGTTAAACAATTGAATAATTGGAGATCGATCATTATTATATCGACACTTGATATTCGATATTGAAAGACGAATTACAAGCATTATTATGTGGCCTAGATTTTTAGTATTAGTGTCAGTTAAATGGCTACTAATGTACTAAGTATTGGGAAATATTTTAGCATCATAACATCTTGTTGACACAATTGGAAGTTATATCTTCAAACCGGGTCTCACAATTACTATAGCATTTATTTTTATACATACTATTGTTGCCTGCGACATCGTTTGCGTACGCGATGAAAAATAAATATATATTTATTATTTACATATTGTTGGCGTCTGCTTTTTATGTCGATTGAAGTCGATTGGAAAGTGGTGTGTGACGTTTCAAAAAGAGGTGTTCATTCATTCAGATTCATTCGGTGGTGTGATAGATTCTAGTCTTGCTTGACATAACTACTTAATATAAGTATTACCTAATTCTATAAAAGTTTCCTATAAAATGTGCAAATCTCGCGACAAGCTTTTATATTTAATTTAAAGATTATTTTCTTCTTTTTAGAGCATTTAAATAAAAGCTTGTTTTTAAAAAAAATTTTTACCATTAATTTATTTTTTATTTTTTAGCTATGATTTAGGACTAAAAAAGTTTAGTTGTATTAGTTTTTCGTGTTCTCCTCAGCAAGCCCTTTCATTTGATACCCATACTGTGGTATTGCAGAAAAAATAACTAGTCCGCCATCTTGGATAATCCGCCATATTGGAAATAGAATGACGTCACATAGCTAAGCATGCATTGTCATCTAAAATAAGCGTGTATACCAAAATTCAGCTCAATCGGTTAAAGATAACTGCTTTAAAATTCAGTTGCAAGATTCCACCCGGACAAACATACATATACATAATATACATACACACATTGCAAGTTAATAAAAAGCTTGTAAAATAAAATTAATGTACCCGAAGTAGAGGATGCTAACGATATTAATATGCGTTTAAAACGCCTGACACCTTTAGCGAACCTCGGGAACCTTACACTTTTTTTTTTTCAGGATAAAAAGTATCCTCTATAACTATGTATGAGTTATGTATAGAAACCTTCCTCGCTTAACGCCCTTTATATTAGTGAAATCTGTTGCGTACATCGAAATACTACAATGGAATTTGCGTCACAAGTGCCAAAGGGGAACATAAAAAGAACGCCTTTGACAGAATCATGGCGGACTCTTGCCTTCACGCGTCAATGGTAAAAGGTAGTAACGATCAACTTCTACTATTTCATTTTAAACTCTAATGGGTGGACGCAAAGTTGACGTAAGTTACATTTTCTTTAAATTACGTACTTATTATTATGTTTGTTTTGTTATAAATGACAGTTCATGCTCTACGCATATGTCACTTAAATGTTCCATAAAATTCGTTGTGTTTTATATGGCACGCGTGTTCCATGTTGTAGTAATTTGATGGTTGCGTAGTTTAAAATATCTAAGCGTACATACAGAGGGACAGACGGCATTATTTTATACTATTTATATGGATTGGCTTGCCAATTTAAAAGAAATAATTATGAAATGTTGACAATTAAGAAATACCTTATAAACATTTATAGGAAGGCTCTCTCATTGTCTTTAAACCACGACAATATAATATATCAACAGTTAATAAGACTATTGTTTGGACCGGTCAAACTGCATATTCATTTGTGGACTAACAAACCGTTTGACAATTTGGTCACCTCTCAAATGACAGGGCATGATGATCTCGACCTTGAGCATTTGATAGGGTATCGATCAGACCACTTTCACATTGCAATATTTATATTGAATACTAGCTATTGCACGCGACTTTGTCCGCGTAACTTTATAAAATATGTGCAATTTTGTAGAGGGTGATATAGGATTAGAGCGAAGGCGGAAGTGGTTGCATCCAGCGAGTACCGTCATCGCGTTGGTGCGAGACCGCTTGAATTTATTTTCTTACTAGCTGGCGCCCGCGACTTCGTCCGCGTTGAAAAAGAATACATACATACATACATACATACATACATACATACATACATACATACATACATACATACATACATACATACATACATACATACATACATACATACATACATACATACATACATACATACAGAAAAAAAATCTAAAAATAGTCAATTTAGTTTCAGTACCATGTATATATTATAGCCTATAAACACAATATCTCTGAAAACAAAGTAACTTACTCCATGACCAACCCTTACAGATTTATTATTAGTATTGATTGATGATGAGTAGTTTTTAAATTACTCGTACGATAACTATGTGAAATTAATTTAAAAAGGATTTTCGATAAAAGCTCCTAGACGGCTAGATTTTCTCCGACATCTTAAACAATCATCGTCATATTTCAACCAATTTACACAAAATTTTAACACCTGTAGACCTTTAGAAATCAATCTGTTGGTAAAGGAAAATCGCATAGAATAATGCAAGTAAAGATTATTATCGTCCAGCACCTGGTTCGGTTTGGGCCTTCTTGTATTAGTAGAAAAATCATGACTGAGGAAAATATGGGAAAATAGTTGGAAGTTTTTGAAGTTTAATAATTTCGTATATAGCCCGGGGTATGAAAATTTATTTGACATATTGAAAATTTATTTATTTAAAATTTAAAATCAAAATTGTCACACGAATGCGTTATTTTATGCGTTATAGTTGCGTTCTATTTTTTTGCGTTCAGAGATATTGCGCCATCTACACAATATTATTTAAAAAAAGAATAGTGTTGTTCTTTCGGCGTGTTCGAGAGGAAAGGACATACAATATTTTTTTTTTTTTTCATTATTTACTACAGCAAAACATAAAACCTACAAACCTGTACGCAAATCCTTCTACGAATAATTAAAACAGGTCCACCCACATGAATAATTAAAAAGACTCCAACACATGCGTAGTCTCAATGCGCAATATTTTTCCGGAATATTCCTAGCTAATATATTCTTATCATGAATTATTGCTGGTAGCTATAAGCTAAAGATAATAGCTTAACTCCTTGTAAATATTGATAACTCGTGTCTGTCTGTTTGTCTGCTGCCTTTTCACGCCTTAACTAAGTACTCAACCGATCATCATGAAATTTTGCATACAAGTCAAGGATACAAGAAAGTACATAGGGTACCTTTTATCCAGAAAAAAAGTAAATCTGTTTCGGATTGGTCATGGAGTAAGTTACTTTGTTTTCAGAGATATCGTGTTTATAGGCTCTATACATCATACTGAAACTAAGTTGACCATTTTTAGAATGTTTTTCTGTATGTATGTATGTATGTATGTATGTATGTATGTATGTATGTATGTATGTATGTATGTATGTATGTATGTATGTATGTATGTATGTATGTATGTATGTATGTATGTATGTATGTATGTATGTATGTATGTATGTATGTATGTATGTATGTATGTATGTATGTATGTATGTATGTATGTATGTATGTATGTATGTATGTATGTATGTATGTATGTATGTATGTATGTATGTATGTATGTATGTATGTATGTATGTATGTATGTATGTATGTATGTATGTATGTATGTATGTATGTATGTATGTATGTATGTATGTATGTATGTATGTATGTATGTATGTATGTATGTTCCTCCATAACTCTTAAACGAATTAACTGATTTTCATGAAACTTAGTAGTAGTAGTAGTAGTAGTACATGACACAGGATAGGCTACTTTTTTCTTTTTCAACGCGGACGAAGTCGCCGGCACAAGGTAGTAAGCTATAAAGGGAGTTGATAACAATAAATTGGTTTGGTAGAAAATTTTCTTAGGTTTTTTCGGCATCAAAGATTGTTTTACTAGTCGTACGAGTATAATAGAATACATAATTATATCGCTGCTTAAAAACTAAAGGGCCATAAACAAAAAAAAAACAAAAAATCACAATCCTTCATATTGTATGTTGCAAAAAGATTTATGGTTGTTTTATTCAATATTTGGTATATTTTGATATTTTTTTTATATTCAAAAGTAAAATATATGCTTATATCTCCTCTATATTCAGTTATATTCAGTATAACTAACTATGTATAATATGCATATATTTGATAGATATCTAATAAGAAAAAAATAGACGAAAAATAATTTAACTTATTACAGCTCTCCTGTAAAAAGGGGAATTTTGATTTGTGGCCCTTTAGTTTTTAAGCAGTGCAACAAATAATCTTCCTACTGCCGAAGCAGTTGAGAGAATCGTTTAATTAAGTTTCTATATAAATAATTATATAATAATCCCCAAGATGCGAGTAGGTACTATTCGCGTTGTCCAGTCTGTTATTTAAATCAAAATTTATGTCAAGTCATAGAAAAAATCTTTTATTTGCACAATCTACATTGAACGATCGAGATATTACAAAATCATATTATGCAATATCCTTCATACATTTTTATAAGATTTAATTTGATCCTTATTTACTAGTGCATAAAATACATGCGGAATCGACCTGTGACAGCTGTACACCCTGTCGAATATTTACAAAAACGAATGTACAGATTTCAATAATAAATGTTGTCATTAAAGTTTGATAGACTGTACGGCGGTGTACACTGTAGAGATTTTGACCAGAAATTATCTTATAGATTTGAATGGAGGTCGTGCTTTTAGATGTGCGGTGTACTGTACGTCACGGACAGATAGAAAAACTGTCAAAGTGTACTGACAGATCACGAATCATATTACAATGTGACATGGAGATAAATCAAGGTTTCATTACGACACTCAGTTTAAAGGGAAAATATTGGCACGGGTCAAGACAACAGTGATGGTCATAGATTCAGGTTTAGACCCTCTACAAGCCTGCACTTTGCAATACTGTTTAGCTGCTATTTTTGTAAAAAAAAAACATAGAAAAGGTAAAAAGGAAATAAATATATTAAAAAAAAATTAACAAAATAAATTGTCATGAAAAAAAATTGCCAATAGAACATTTAGATATTCCTTGCCACCATACAATATATATGTTTGTAATCATCAAACTACTACAACATGGAACCCGCGTGCCATACAAAACACTACGAATTTTATGGAACATTTAAAAGTGACATATGCGTAGAGCATGAACTGTCATTCAAAACAAAACAAACATAATAATAAGTACGTAATTTAAAGAAAATGTGACTTTACGTCAACCCATTAGAGTTTAAAATAAAATAGTAGAAGTTGATCGTTACTACTTTTTACCATTGACGCGTGAAGGCAAGAGTCCGCCATGATTCTGTCAAAGGCGTTCTTTTTATGTGCCGCTTTGGCATTTGTGACGCAAATTCCATTGTAGTATTTGGATGTTTGTAATGAATAAACTCAAAAACTAATGGACCCATTTTGAAAATTCTTTCAGTAATTCTTCTTCAGTAATTTTTGTTTTTCATAAGCTATATCTACATTTAATTATATAAATTGAAATCTATGACCGCGTCTATCTGTTTCTCCGTTAATTTCTTCTTATCCACCCAACATACTTTGATAGGTTTTTCAGTAATAAAAAGATCTATATAATTGAGAAAGATCTATATCCGTGCGAAACCGGGGGCGGGTCGTTAGTAAAGTAATAAATTAAATTTAAAAATTTAATGCATAATTTATGGTACATATAAGCTTGCAAAAAACTATATTTGACAAAACTTTTTTCTATAGTTATCTGAGACTGAGAATGCCATAGACAACTTGCACGTCATAATTGGCTAGAAAAGTTATTGTTCATTATTTCGTTGTTCTAACAATGTTAATTATAAATAATATGCCTACACACTGACAAATTGATGTACAATTAAAAAAATACTTTTGAGCAAAAAGAATCTTTTGAGAAAATCATTGTTTTCAACAAGGGCTCATTGTGTAACTAACTGCAAAACAAAACTATGGAAGAATAATCTATTGTTCAAAATACTCTTTTGTTAAAAAAACTAATATCTAATAGGTAAAGTCGGGGTAAGAAAAAGTTCGTCACCTTAAAGTCGATATTTGCTTGCACCAGGGCAATTGTCAGTCAGGCCATAACTTCATTTTAAACGTCTGTCAGTACTCTGATTAGTGCTTTAGTTTTAAAAGGTACTAAGAGTCTATGACTGATAAAGGAATGAATTTGAAAACTGACGAAGGTTTTCGTACCCCGACTTTACATTGCGTAATTAACTGTACTTTAAACTTGTTAACTTATTAGGACGAAACAGGAATCTAATTCTAAGTATTTCTAATTATTTTAAAAACGTGCATAATTAAGTTTCTTTCGTCATAGTGGACATAATTATTTTATCTCTAAATTAATTATAAATTTATTATAACTTTCTCAGACACAAACTTGACCTATTGTTTTGAAAATATGAAACCGTGACGTGCGGTTCTAACTATCAAATCAATGTCCTTAGTTCATGTTTAATTGCAATTAATATCTGACTCGCGCATTTATAATATTACGACATTGTTTAGGCTGCTTACAAACTGGGCTATTCGACGCATTTGACAATATGCAGCGTTTGTGGACAAGCATTACAATATAAGGGCCCCTAGCCAAGAGCAACCAGTGCAAACGGGAGCGTTGTGTATTTTCGAAACGATAGAAAATAAAGCCCAGTGATTGGTCAAAATTTTATGTGGGCGTTACAACAACCAATCACCGGGCTTTATTTTCTATCGTTACGTAAATACACAACGCTCCCGTTTGCACTGGTTGCTCTTGGCTAGGGCCCAAGGTATAATCACTGTTCGCGATAAACTCCAAAACTACTTCACCAATTTTCATGTTGTTTTCACTAGTGGATTGGTTCTCGAGGAAGGTTTTAGTATATCATTTACAAAGTTACACGGGCGAAGTCGCTGACGTCAGCTAGTTAAATATATAAAAATTTCGTGTCACGTTGTTAGACGTCAATGAACTCCTAAACTACTAAAACAATTTTGATAAAACTTCGTAACTATGTGTGAGTTGGTCCAACTTAAAAGATAGGATAGTTTTTATTTTGAACCCAGGCGAAGCCTGGAGCGTGTAGCTAGTTAAAGATATAAATTATAAACTAACTAACCCCCGCAAACTTTCTATTAGTTTCTAATTTCTATTGAGCCTAAATACACTATATCTGCTGTAAGTAAGTTGCTGAGGAGTTTGAGTGTCCCGCAGACTAATTGATGCTGCAGCATCAGATCAAGGTTAAGGTTACCATATCATAGAAATACAACCTACGAAACATAGCGACACGTTTAGATGAAAAGTGGAGATCGCTTTGAGGAACGAAAAAATACCGCGTTATAACCTGTCGTCGCAGCGACATCTGTCGTCGGAAAAATAAAGTTTTCAGATAAGTTTTCACTTCTGACGTGCAGTCCAAAGACTGATACGTTTTTTTACAGCGATTTAACGCTGAGTGTATAAACTCCCTTAGATCTCAACAGATAGCGCGTATAAATCTGCATTCGGATCGCTATGCCATTGTTTGAGTCTTTAAATTATACAAGATTAGTTTTTTAATTAATTTGCATATAGTTAGTGCACATTATGCATTAGATTATCGAGTAACAGACTGTTAAGTTTCGTAATGAATAGCGAAATATGCGTAAATGTGTCTCGCATTGTTTATTATTTTATTTTTATGTAAAGCTTCACAAAATTACATTACATTACATGACAGTGTCGCGATTTCAATGGATTTTCCCATCACAAAAATTGTTCTTTTTTTAAATTATTTTAATTTAATATCTGAAAATATACAAAGGTTTCGGTTACGTTAAATTACATTACATGACATGACAGTGTCGCGATTTCAATGGTTATTTTCCCATCTCAAAAATTGTTCTTTTTTTAAAATTATTTTAATTTAATATCTGAAAATATACAAAGGTTTCGGTTACGTTCGGTTTGATTCTTTTACACTCTACGCCCCAAAAGAAGTAAAAGCAAAACTTTCTTCCTTACGTTATAAAACAAAGTCCTCCGCCGCGTGAATTTACTGCATGAATTTTCATGCTGTTTTCACCAATGGATAGAGTGGTTCTCGAGGAACGTTTTAGTATATAATTTTAACGCGGGCGAAGTCATGGCCAGCAGCTAGTCACTACATAGTATAAAACAAAGTGGCTTCCGGTCTCTGTCCCTATGTATGCTTAGATCTTTAAAACTACGCAACAGATTTTGATGCGGTTTTTGTAATAGATAGAGTGATTCAAGAGGAAGGTTTTAATATATAATTTTCAACGCGGGCGAAGTCGCGGGCACCAGCTATCTACTAAAAATAAAGATACAACCTCTGAAAATTTTATAACAGCAAAGATGTCAGGCGTTATATTGCTTTACACATTTAGTCAGGCGCTACACACCCCTTGCTTTTAACGCGGGCGATGTCGCGGGCACGAGCTAGTATATTATAATACAGTTATTATAAAGATATTTTGTCACAATATCTATAGCCATCGAAATACTACAATGGAATTTGTGTCACAAATGCCAAAGCGGCACATATAAAGAACGCCTTTGACAGAATCATGGCGGACTCTTGCCTTCACTCGTCAATGGTAAAAGGTAGTAACGATCAACTTCTACTATTTCATTTTAAACTCTAATGGGTAGACGTAAAGTCACATTTTCTTTAAATTACGTACTTATTATTATGTTTGTTTTGTTATAAATGAAAGTTCATGCTCTACGCATATGTCACTTTTAAATCAATACTAATAATAAATCTGTAAGGGTTGGTAATGGAGTAAGTTACTTTGTTTTCAGAGATATCGTGTTTATAGGCTCTATACTTGATACTGAAACTAAATAGACCATTTTTAGAATTTATTTCTGTATGTATGTAAGTATGTATGTTACTCTTAACGAATAACTCTTAAACGAATCAACTGATTTTCATGAAACTTGATAGATAAACATTTAGACGTACGGGACACAGGATAGGCTACTTTTTTCTTTTTCAACCCGGACGAAGTCGCGGACGCCAGCTAGTGTTCCATAAAATTCGTTGTTTTTTGTATGCAAAGATTTAAATCGAGAGATGCGGCATTACTAGCGAAAGTGTGTTACAAAATACAACATACATTATACTAAAGACAAAAGTATAAAATAAATATACCTTTGTCTAAACACACTTTTAAATACAGACAACACATTCCTTACTTCAAACGTGACTGTGACGATAGCGACGCTCTCAACAAGCGACTGTCACTCACTGTAGCTGGCGTGCAACTGTAGTTGGGTTGAGCGCCTGCGCCCAACCCATTGTTAAGAATTTTCGGTGTGTTTTTAGTATGGCGCGAGGAGATTACGCCGCATCTTTCGATTTAAATCTTTGTTTGTATGGCACGCGTGTTCCATGTTGTAGTAGTTTGATGTCTATAGTATATTATGTTTGTCACATGAAGTCGGTCATTACGACCACGTGTTCATAATCGAGGCCACGTTCACTTTCGGCTTATAATAAAGACACACGCGTGTTTGCATTTCATTTCACCACACGTCACTTTTGATATCAACTTTTACTTGTGTGTTTGCTTGTTTAATTACTGGTTTTCTCGTCTCACTCACTTTTACTACTCACCTGTGCCACTAATGTTTGATACTTTTAACTGTAATTGTAAGAGGCTAAACGTCTCAAGAATTACTTGAACTTTGCCATTACTTTTAACTTAGTTTAAAATCCGCTATAGTTAGTTTTGTTTTAAATCCTACAGGAACCTAAAAATTTCCAGGAAAATAATTACTGGTTTAATTAAGGTTTACTAAACGTCTCAAGAATAACTTGAACTTTGGCATTATTTTAATTAAACTAACTAGTGCCCGCAATTTCGTACGCGCTTTAGTTTGTTTTTTTGATATTTCCAACATTTTTCCAGGATTAAAAGTATCTTATGCATGTTAATCCGGGTAATCATCAGTGAAAACCGCATTCAAATAGGTTAAGTTGTTTCTGAGATTAGCGTGCACAAACGCTACAAACAAACAAAGGAATTTTTTTATCTCGGTAACATATACGTCATAAATTGCTTTTTTTTCGTGTATTATATTAAAAATTAAATTTTTTGTTTCAGATACATATAATAGCCAACAAGGTACGAGTATGTTAACACAGTGTTATTATGGAAATTCTACATAATATGAATGAGTTATTTCTATATAATAGTATCTGTAATAATGAAGTCGCGGGCAACAGCTAGGTAATTGATATCATTTATTGTAGGTATAATATAATATTTGTTTCATAATACTTCTATACACTATTGTGTATACACGTCATACAATATTATATTGAAACAAATTCACTATTATAATTGCATCACATCTTCAATTCTGAGTCAATCACGCGTCAACAAAAATAGCTTTCGCCATAAAATTTGCTTACAATGGTAATAGGTACACTCGGCCACATTTTTTAACAATATCTTTTATTGATTCGATACGCAGACTGTCTTAATAATGGCGTGGAAATATTAATTGACAATTACACTTTCATTGTAACAATAAGTTACTGTTTCAAAAATGTTAGATTTTTTTTTATAATGTAAGACTGAAACGGTCCACTTGGCATAATGCCTAAAGATGCTATGTAAGTGCTCTATTTTGATTACAAAGAGGAAAGATTTGTTTGTTTGTTTACATTGAATAGGCTTCGAGACTACAGGACCGATTTGAAAAATTGTTTCACTGTTGGGAAGCTGTCGGGAGTAACATAGGCTATAATTTTATAAAGTTACGCGGGCGAAGCCACGTGCAACAGTTAGTATTTAATATCCATACAAAAATTTACAACGTACAGTAAAAGAATTAATGTACAAGACAATTAAAAACAAATGGAAATCTCGCATATACATGGATTTAACAGATGTTATGCTCGACTGTACACCATGCGATCTCGACATAATAACATGATGTTGAATAAAGGCGTCAACGATTACGAATGCAATGATTTTGACGCTTCACGCGATGATTTACATACAATGTCGCGGGGAGAGTTTAAATTAAGGCAATTGTTAAATGACCGGAATATACTAACATTATTTTTTAAGTTAATTAATATTTAAGTTATATGTCTACATATTATTATTGAAACTCAAAAAATCATAAGTTCTTAACAAAGAAGAAGAAAAAAAAACAAATTTAAAAAATAGTAGTAGTCACTTCCTCGAAACTAATCAGCAGTTCTTAACTAAGTTCTTTGCAACTGCAAAGGTAAACTAAGTATGTCTCAAAAATATTTTTATTTTATTTGTTAATTTAAACACATTTACCTAACATGTGGACTTACTAAATGTGGTTGAATATTGTGTTTAAAAGATTGCCTTTCTGGACACTACAAACAGACTTCTATTACATTTTATAGTGTAAAACGATCTTCCACTTGTACCTACAGACTTCAAATGCTTTAGGTAATTGTACATAGTCATATTTTAACTCTCCATAATAGCGTAAAATTTTGTAAATTATATCTACTTTATACATACGTATAAGTACGTTTTCCGAATCCGATTCCCGAATACATTTTCCGCGTTCGGAATTCCGTGTGCCTAGCGCACACGTTCGGAATTTGCATTCGGAATATTATACTGCCAGTACGTTCAGTGGTGGCTTTGTGAACGCACGACGATGGAAAACCACGATTTAATTGCCATTGTTATCATTATCAAAGAAGAAAAAGAAACATCGGTATTGGGTTCATCCGTTAAACACTCGGAGAATTAACAGCCAATATTAATGCTTCTGCTTCATCCATTGTCTGATGCACACGTGATGAGATGTGAAAAGCATACAACACATCCAATGCGCACAGCGCGTGGCGCGGTTTCGAATGGAAATTTCCTAACGTGTACGGCGGTACATAGCAAATGTATGGAAGTGCTGCGTTCCCCATGACATTAGGATTTTTTCCCAATGCAGATTCCGAACGTACGGGCCCACATTTTGAAACGTACGTACGGAATATATTCCGTACGAAAAAAAACGAACCTGTGCGGCAGTCAATGTATTTTCTATAGATTTGATGCATTCGGGTCTCCGAACGCGGAAAACGTATTCGGAAATTAAATTCGGAAAACGTACGTGTGCAGCCGGGCTTAACATAGACGATTCGGAATCAGTCTGATTTTAAACTTGCACTGCAACACAGCACTTTAGTCTTCGACTCAGCAATTATTCGTGTTACCATTGTCTTTTGAGAGAAAGGGCGTGCGGCGTGAAAATTGGCACAACAAGTGAAAGTTACTGTTTAGTTAAACTACGACAGTAAAAGTTTTTGAGAAGGAAATGGCTGCGTTTAACAAATTTTCTAATCTTTTCATATCTGTCGGCTTGTCTTACACTGAATTCTATTTTGAAAGAACACACCACTTACTTGTATGTCTCGGTCTCGGGAGTGTTTAATGAACTTTTGATGTGTTTTTCTCTTTAAAAATCTAGGCGTCCCAAGACTATGCGACATGAAGGGAAAGTACCTTAAATATCGTAGATAGGATATTTTGCTGAAAGAAGACTTTGTTATTTTTTAAAGTCAGTAATACTGCATTCAAAGATTTTCTAAATTGTATGTAATATATTAATTTTATTATGTATTGAAGCATATTGTAAAATGTAACGCGTAAAGTGTGACATGTGACATTTGATTTTAAATACTCCCATAAATTTTCATACCCCAGACTTATATGAAATCGATTCTATTGATAGGTTAAAGATATATGTACCTAATATATGTATTTGTAAGGACCGATACTATATGCTATTTCAAACCGTTTCAAAAATGTTTTATGAAAATTCCCATGATTTCTTTCTATAAATCCATATAAATAAAAATGAATCACTAAATGGGTTAATAATCGCAAAAGTCGAGAACAGCTGGACCGATTTGGCTGTTTTTTTTTTTTTTTGATGAAGTCCGAGAAAGGTTCTTATGGAGTGAAAAACGTAAAAAAAATATGAGGAAAAATTAAAACCAACAATTTTCTTTTCCCATACAAACCACTCTGTCCCCAGCTATCAAATATATTTTGACGTCAATCAAAACAAAACGTACGTGTCACCTAGCAACCGTTGTTGATAACTTTTTCATTGTCATTAGAAACTACATTTCTATAACAGAAAATGTCAAATTTTGTATTCATAAAATCCTAAATTAATTTTATCTAAAAGGCATCAAACTACTACAACATGGAACCCGCGTGCCATACAAAACACAACGAATTTTATGGAACATTTAAAAGTGACATATGTGTAGAGCTTTCCATGGGGCGTGGAAAGCTCTACCTTTGCCATGGAAAGGTGGGAAGACGAGCTTAAAAAGCTTGTAAGTGGCGATTGGATTAGGATAGCCCAAGACAGGGAAATGTGAAGAGAGATGAAGGAGGCCTTTACTCGTCGAGAGGTTCCTAATAACTAGATTTTAAAAAAAATATGTACAATATTGTAGTGATTAAGGAAATTATAGGCTTTTTATTTTTATTTATTTATATGCGTAGAGCATGAACTGTCATTTATAACAAAACAAACATAATAATAAGAACGTAATTTAAAGAAAATGTGACTTTACGTCAACCCATTAGAGTTTAAAATGAAATAGTAGAAGTTGATCGTTACTACCTTTTACCATTGACGCGTGAAGGCAAGAGTCCGCCATGATTCTGTCAAAGGCGTTCTTTTTATGTTCCCCTTTGGCACTTGTAACGCAAATTCCATTGTAGTATTTCGATGCTAAAAGGTAACGACATTTTTGACTGTTATGCGGTACGAAGTTCGCCTGGTCAACTAGTTTTATAATATTTTTTTTGGGTCATAAAGTCTGGGCTACATTATTCGCTCTATAGCCTAAACGTGTACCATCTGTATAATATTATGTATGACAGAGATCATTGTCAGTATTTATTTAAATAATGTTTTAAACAATATAACATTGTTTGAAAATTGGCAGGCTACGCTACGCCAAGCAATCCATCTTAAAAGACGTTTCTCAATGTCTTAACAAATATTTTTTTATTTGACATATAGGCTTAGTTTGAAACGTTGTACCAATTTTTTCCTGTCAGATTTGACAGCCGTTGTTTTTAATGTGACTTGATAATACGACAAGGCAATGACCCAGCGTTTGGGTGCGGTTGGAATATTTAATTAGTGAAATAAAAAAAACTCGACAATTATTTATCGCCTTTTGTGTTCATTTACTGTTGACATTTGACTTAAATGGAAAGGGCGCGACATTTTTAAATGTCATTTTGAAATTTTAAAAAATAATTACTTCTAATAGTCGTTATCCATTTATTACTAAAAGAAAGATCATCTTTACATAATTACATTATGGCAAAAAAATGAAAGAAAATACAGGGCGCTGATTTTCGGATATTGTGAGAGGTCTTAGAAAAATTGTCGGTTGTCGGCCATTTCTTCTGAATTTTCGCCGTCATCTTGAAAAAGGGGTGAATTTTGAATAATTGTTGAGATTTAGAAAGTTTAAAAAAAATTACTGTGTATATTTTAAAAATATTATTGAATACCATATCAAAATCTGTTGCGTGGTTTAGAAGGAGTCAGCGGCCATACAGGCAGACAGACTATGTAAGGATAAGAATAGAAGATTCATTTTGTTTTCACCAATGGATAGATTGGTTCTCGAGGAAGGTTTTAGTATATAATTTGCAAAGTTACGCGGGCGAAGTCGCGGGCAGCATCTAGTTAGTTATATTATGAACCACAGCCGGGTTCATCGGACTGTGATGTGTTCGGAAAAATAGCACAATCTTTAATCATTTAAGGAAGCATTTTAATCGAATTAATAGCATTCGCTTATTACCACTAATTGCCGATTCGTTTTCCAATTGTCGTTTATTCGATTAAGTACCCTGTATTGCTGGTTTGCGAGTCCGCGAACGATTTACAAAATCGATCCTTGAATCGATTGCATCTCCACTCTGCGATTAGGCATTCAAGGCAGGCCTAATAGTTGCTTATTGACACAGTATACGTGAAATACAGTAGGTAAACTAATGTCTATGAAAAGCGTCATACAAGAAGTGATATACTACATCGATACCTTAATTCGCAAAACGAATAACTCCACTTTTGGATTTTTGGTTGAAAATGACTTTTTGTTACGGGAGGAACTTAATGGCAATTAGAATTTAATTTTTAAAAGGTCTATCGGTTAATACGAGCTATAATTTCCAATGTAAAATTGTCTTTTTTCTTTTCTCGTATCATACAAAAAAAAAAATTATAACGTTTTTAGACTACCCTGTAAAGTTTGCCTCAGAGGAGTTATTTGGTTTGTGAATTAAGGTATCGACATGAGTTTAATTAGATTCTTTTCAACCGACTTCCAAATAACTCTTTTTAACAAAAAAAACCGACTTCAAACCGTTTTCTCATGGATGCCATTGTCAGAACTGGACCAAATTTAAATGGGACCACACGGGAAGCACCAGCTTTACCAGTCAAAATCGATTCACCCAGTCGAAAGTTCTGAGGTAACAAACAATTAAAAAAATACAGTCGAATTAAGAACCTCCCGAACAAGCCGGTTTTCGCAAAGGTTATAGTACCATAGACCACATCCATACGTTACGCCAAGTTATACAGAAGACCGAAGAGTATAACCTTCCACTATGTCTGGCGTTTGTGGACTATGAGAAGGCCTTCGATTCGATCGAGACATGGGCAGTGCTCGAGGCCCTCCAGCGATGTCGCATTGATCATCGGTATATCGAGGTATTGAAGTGTTTATACAATAAAGCCACCATGTCGGTTCGAGTACAGGAGCACAGCACACAGTCCATTCCATTGCGAAGAGGTGTGAGACAGGGAGATGTTATTTCTCCGAAACTGTTCACTGCCGCTTTGGAAGATGCATTTAAGCTCCTGGAATGGCAAGGACTTGGCATCAATGTTAACGGCGAGTATATCACTCATCTTCGGTTTGCCGACGATATTGTGATCTTGGCGGGGTCGATGAGAGACCTCGGCACGATGCTTGAAGACCTCAACCGAGTTTCTCAAAGGGTAGGCCTTAAAATGAATATGGACAAGACGAAAGTTATGTCAAATGTCCATGTTGTGCCTACCCCAGTAACAGTTGGGAACTCAACTCTCGAAGTTGTTGACGAGTACATATACCTGGGACAAATAGTCCAGTTAGGTAGAGCCAACTTCGAGAGGGAGGTCAATCGTCGAATCCAGCTCGGATGGGCAGCGTTCGGGAAGCTCCGAGACATCTTCTCGTCCAAAATCCCTCAGTGTCTCAAGACAAAAGTCTTTAACCAATGTGTGTTACCAGTGATGACATATGGCGCTGAAACGTGGTGTCTTACTATAGGCCTCGTAAGGAAGCTCAAAGTCGCTCAACGAGCTATGGAAAGGGCTATGCTCGGGGTTACACTACGAGATCGAATCAGAAATGAGGAGATCCGTAGACGTACGAAAGTTACCGACATAAGCCAGCGGATCAGTAAGTTGAAGTGGCAGTGGGCAGGGCATATAGTACGGAGAGCCGACGGCCGCTGGGGCCGGAAGGTTCTCGAGTGGAGGCCACGGACCAGCAAGCGCAGCGCAGGACGCCCACCCACAAGGTGGACAGACGACCTAATAAAGGCCGCGGGTCAACGGTGGATCCAGGCTGCTTCTGACCGGTCCAATTGGAAAATTTTGGGGGAGGCCTATGTTCAGCAGTGGACGTCCTGCGGCTGAGATGATGATGATGATGAAGAACCTCCTCCTTTTTTGGAAGTCGGTTGAAAAGTGTTGTGTTCGAGCGATCGATGTGGATGGAGCCCCTAGCAAAACTAGTTTTCTCACAAATGTATACAGTTTCCCTATCAGTATAGATCTATACTGTTCAGTAGCTACACTAATAAGGGATATCGTAATAAATGCCGGCTTCGTACGCGATCTGGAATCGCTCGGCGAACTATTTGCATTGCGATTCCGAATAGCAATTTTGTGCGCCATTTTAAAATTGCTATTGCTTAAAAATTACTGCCATTTTTGCTCGGTTCTCGATTGACTAATTAACCTTCTAGATCTAGACCTTTAATCTTAATTTTACCAGAATTTGCTGTTTTATTTTTGCAACGTTTGCTGAATTTGGCACGACTTTTATGCTAAAAATATTTTTTAAATATTTACTTAGTATCGCTTTATCTATGTCTATGTCTATGTCTGTGACTGTGTCTATGACTGTGTCTGTGTCTATGTCTATGTCCATGGCCATATCCATAACTATGTCTATGTGTGTATAAGTCTATGTATATATCCATATCTTTATCTATACCTGTGTATGTCTATACTATAAACTATAAAATTAAGTCGCATAACACCTAACTTCTAAATCACTATTGGAAACAATGATAAAAGAGGAATGTTTGTGTATAAATTTTACATGCATCCTAAGCCAGGGGTTGTAATCTAAAAGCATATTTTCAAGTCAGTTAAAAATGCATAAATTGACAATGGTTGTTTATATTTAAAACATGATTTTCATTTAATATAGCCATTGCAAAATAAAAGAGTAAATAACCGGCTACTGCAGCACAAGTGGGCACAGAGGGAAAAAAGGCAGGAAGTCTACAAAATAAACATGGAATAACCACAGGTGGTGTCACGTAAAGACCGGTAAAGTGTGTATCGGGTAGCCAGTAACTGGTTTTCAATACATTGGCGCCTATACCATGTCTCATTTCAATTAAACTATGTCTCAGTGAGCTTTTGATTATTTCAAAATACTGCAACCCTACTTGTTTGAATTATACCTTTATGACTGCAACATATCTATACAGGGCGTCCCAAAACTATGCGACATGAAGGGAATGTACCTTAAATATCGTATATAGAATATTTTGCTAAAAGAAGACTTTATGTTATTTTTAAAAGTTAGTAATACTGCATTCAAAGATTTTCTAAAAATTACGTCGTCGTAGGCAATAAATAATATTCTTGAAATTTGAATCAAACATTTTACGTTATTCCTTTCTTTTAAGATACTATATTACTTAAGAAGAATCATTATTTTTTGTCCATTCTTTCTATTGGCATCATAAAAGTACGGGTGTTTTTTTTTCCACATTTTAGTCTGTACACATTTTCGTCATTTTGACGAAGCAAGTAATTTTTAGAAAATCTTTCAATGCAGTATTACTAAATTTTAAAAATAACATAAAGTCTTCTTTTAGCAAAATATCCTATCACGATATTTAAGGTACTTTCCCTTCATGTCGCATAGTCTTTTGGGACGCCCTGTGTATATATAAAATTTCGTGCCACATGTCACATGTTTGTCACCGATGAACTAAACTACTTTTTTTTTATGTTAAGGTCGACAAACAGGCTGACTTGATGGTAGGTGGCTACCGTCGCCTATAACACAAGCAACGCCATAAGTGCTACAAGTGCGCTGCCGACCATAGAAGGATTAAGGAATAAGGGAGGGATGGGGTAATGGGCTCTGGCATCCCTTACTTACTCACCGAAACACAACAGCACAATCATATGCTGTTATTTCACGGTGGTATTCTGTAAGGGGGTGGTTACTGCCGCCAGACGGGCTGCCCAAATGACTGCGAAACGCAGTGTGCCCTGCCACTACTGAGCCGATTTTGATAAAACTTTGTAACTGTGTAATTTGGTCCAACTTAAAAAATAGTTTTTATTTTGAATCCGGGCGAAGCTGGGAGAGTGTAGCTAGTTTAAATATATGTTCAATAATAGCCTAGTCAAATTAATAAAATCAGGGGTTCATCAGGGGTACATCAATCAATCAATACTTATAATAAATCTGTAAATGTAGGTATTGGATGTATGTATGTTCCTCCATAACTCTTAAACGAATTAACTGATTTTCATGAAACTTGCTAGATAAACATTTAGACGTACGGGACACAGGATAGGCTATATTTTTCTTTTTCAACGCGAACGAAATCGCGGGCGTCAGTTAGTATAATACTAAAAGCTCTCAAGGCTGTGCTGAACTGCTGAGTGTTTTGAAGGTACCTTTTTTCAGGTTTTTGCTCATATCGCGATTATCTCTACGAATAGCATTATGGTTACTTCTGACAAAAGTTTTCAGATGAAATTTTCTACAAATTTGGATATATTCATTTTTACTCTACGATCAATACTTTAGGAGCTACAGGGACGCTTTTGTTGGGAAGATGTGGATTTAGTAGTTCTTCAAATTTCCTTGAAACAAGGAAAAGGGAAAGTGGAATCCAAGATATTTTCCTCAGAAGAACTCTATTCGTTTTTTTTTTTGTAAACAGACTCAGTGTATGTAAATCTTGAAAGCCTGTACACAGTACCTACTTAATGAATTTAATATTCATCACAGCATATCGTAGAAAATAGTGTAAAACGACACGAAGCTTGCCTTTTGCATGCATAATAACAGCTATTTTAATGTTTCCACCACATGGTGTATCATACACTTTAAACTCGGGGCTAAGCGTGAATTTCCTTTGAGTTATCGGGTTCCGTACGAGTATTCTGTATTTTACATTTTACTTTGATTTCTCATTCATTTAAAAACTTTTTTTTTTCTTTTTATTATTATTTTTTATAATTCCTATTATAAAAATATTTTGGTGTTGTCTGTAAATTGTATGTTGAGAGCTTTGGATTTTGAGTAAATAAATTAATAACTAATATTATGAATCCGAAAGTTAGTACCTATGTTTGTTTGTTACGCTCTCAACCGATTAACATGATATTTTGATAACATAGGGTATACATGGGGATATTCTGTAGGTATAAAATTATGTATAACGTTTAATTAATACCATTAAAGTTATTTGTTATTTTGTTTTATTATATTATTTAATAAGAATTAAACAACATATTATTTCTTTTATTGTATTATTAATTGAGTGAGACTACTACTTAATTAATTCCTTAATTAAAAAAGTTAATTATTTCTCCGAATAAATTTTTATGTGCGTGTGTTTATGTATATTAATATTTTTGTATCTACGCTGTACAGATATTTTTGTATATCTGATTGTATGTAAATAATTTATATCATTTACATATTTTTAAATTCGACTTCATAGGATTTAGATTTTATAGGAATAGATTCATTTCTAGTCACTTCAAATATACCTGATGATATGTGAAAATTATTATATGTATTATACTATATAATAATTTTGAAAGCCTGGTTTTTCGAAACCCTAATAAAATTTAAACTTATAATGTCAATCAAAAGGGATCTTGGAGAATGTTATTTTAAGAATAAATATTTTGATTTGAACCCTGAAAAGTTTACATACGTTGCCGAGAGGACTAGTTGAAGTAACGGCAGAAAAAAAAACGTCTAGGCATAATTATTATCGCGGAATCTTGCATAAGGGCCGGTCCAAGCTATTACAGTTTAATCACATACTTATAATATCTACGAACATGTTATCATCCGGTACGGTCAACGCAAAAAGTTAAACGCACCAATATTAAATTGCATCGAAATATTCTTGAACCGTGTCGTGTTTTTTGCTGTCTGTACTTTGGGGTTTTTGCTACAAATACTTACCAATAAGTTGATGGACCCTTAATTGGGCATAACGGGTTTGAGGAATTCTTGCCGTGTTCATTTTCTCGTGTCGTTTTTTGAAGAATGCCTCTTAAAACATATTCTCATGATTATTTTAATATACTTCAACAAAAACCTGATGTATACCTAATACTTAGTAATTGGCAAGTATTTGAAAAATTGAAGTCAATAATATCTAGGTGTGATCTTTAAATGTGAAGGCGTTCATCCTACTTTACTAATAAATGCAACCAAAAAAATACGGCTTGACGCATTTGAATAAAATTTGGCACACATATAGTTTACTAGCTGGCGCCCGCGACTTCGTCCGTGTTGAAAAAGAAAAAGTAGCCTATACTGTGTCCTTTACGTCTAAATGTTTATCTGCCAAGTTTCATGAAAATCAGTTAATTCGTTTAAGAGTTATGGAGGAACATACATACATACATACATACATACATACATACATACATACATACATACATACATACATACATACATACATACATACATACATACATACATACATACATACATACATACATACATACATACATACATACATACATACATACATACATACATACATACATACATACATACATACATACATACATACATACATACATACATACATACATACATACATACATACATACATACATACATACATACATACATACATACATACATACATACATACATACATACATACATACATACATACATACATACATACATACATACATACATACAGAAAAAAATTGTAAAAATGGTCAATTTAGTTTCAGTATCATGTATAGAGCCTATAAACACGATATCTGAAAACAAAGTAACTTACTCCATAACCAACCCTTACAGATTTATTATTAGTATTGATTATCTGGATTAAAATATAGGATATTTTTTATCCTAGGAAGCTTCCCCGTAGTACGAGATCCGGCCTCAATCAATCAAGTTAAGTTAATCAAGATTAATAGTTTATTTACATCAATCTAGTTAAATCACTTTTTATGTACAATCATAAAAGGGGCAATCATTCTTCTGTATGTCTGCATTTCTCATATAAATCGGGTGTTTCCGGAGAAATATTGCAATTTGTAATACTTTTCCTGTCCGTACACATCAGATGGAGAATATACGGAACCAATTTGACTTGGGCAAGCTGATTATTATGCCATTACGATAAGTTGTACGCCAATTTGTACCTTAATTCATTCTGCAAACGGTTCGTATTAAAATAAACCGAAATAATAACGAACAACAAGGACTTTATTAGATTAGGTATGTCATTAATTTTCGATTACAATTATATTGGTATTTAATTACAAAGTTATTACAAGCGATGCTCTTTTAATGAGAAATGTAAGTTTGGCTGCGATTCAATGCAATGCGTTAGACGCAGGTTCAAATCCTGGTCAAGATTACACTTCTGAGGAATTTCAATTTTATATGACTATTAGAATAATTATATCAATTTGCTTTTTCAATAGTTCATCGTCATATAGTTTAATTCAGGTAATCGTCAATACATAAGTGAAAACCGCATTCAAATGGGTTAAGCTTGGTTTAAACCGTTTTTAAGATTAGCGTGTATAATCACACAGAAGTTAAACAGAAGTTTTTTTTTTATATATTTTAAAAAAAAAATTTTGTCTTCGGTACAAATAAAAGTAAGTGTAATTTTTTTTTACATTAATGTGCAGACATGGCTCTTTTGGGATTTTATTATATGTATATATATTATATGTATAGACTATCCATCGACTATATGGCTGCTTAAAAACTAAAGGGCCATAAAACAAAAAAATCCAAAAATGTTTTTATTGCAAAAATACAATCACAATCATTCATATTGTATGTTGCAAAAATATTTATGTTTGTTTTATTCCATATTTAGTATATTTTGATCATTTTTATATATATTCAAAAGTAACTTATATGCTTATATCTCTTCTAGTATTCAGTTTATTATAAAAGTACTTAAAACAATTAATGCTATTTAAAAATACGCTTCTAACGATGTATAATATGCATATATTTGATATATATCTAATAAGAAAAAAAATTGACAAAAATAATTTAATTATTTTCGATTAGCTCTCCTGTAAAAAGTGTAATTTTGATTTGTGCCCCTATAGTTTTTAAGCAGCGATATGTATAGCAACCCTTACTTTCACATTTATATAATCTTTATATATATATATTTCTTCTGTGCGTGTGTATGTCACTGAACTCCTCCTAAACGGCTGGACCGATTTTGATGAAATTTTTTGTGTGTGTTCAAGGGGATTCGAGAGTGGTTTGTATTAAAAAAAAATTGATCGCGGACGAAGTCGCGGGCACAGCTAGTATTAGTATAGATTAGTATGAAAATTATATGAACTAGTAGAACCCTCGTCTCTCATAAAGTAAGAAGCAATTGATTAGAAATTCCAATTATATTTAGCACATGATTACTATATAGAGTTTCTTGAACAACGCCATTTGCAATAAAAACCCTTATTACAGCACTAGTTAAATCTCATGCGAGCCGGCTTCGGAATGGGTGGGTTGTTTTAAAAAGAGAAATAGAGAAAATGAGCGAAATCCTTTCAATAACATAATACACAGCCGTCGCGTACACGATACTTACGTATGACACGTCACGCGATTCGCCTTCGGGCCAATAAAATGTTGCTTTTACTTTTCTGTACAATTAGATTTAGAAATCGATACCTTAATTCGCAAACCAAATAACTCCTCTGAGGCAAATTTTACAGGGGAGACTAAAAACGTTATATATATATTTTGTATGATACGAGAAAAGAAAAGACAATTTTACATTGGAAATTATGGCTCGTACTAACCGATAGATCTTTTAAAAATTAAATTCTAATTGTCATTAAGTTTCTCCCGTATCAAAAAATCATTTTTAACCAAAAGTGGAGTTATTCGTTTTGCGAATTAAGGTATCGAAATATATTTATTCTCACAAAGAATTAGGTACAAATTCACTTACGTGAAAACTTAAATTGAAACTTAGTTACAAACAAACATAATTCACATTACAAGCAACATAGTAGACAAAATGAACAAAAGTAAAAAAAAAATTCTTAACACCTACAAGATAACAAATACAACACATAATCCAAAAAGTGGGTAGTTTACAAAACACAAATGCACGACAATCAAACGAAACATTAATATTGAATTGAAACGAACATTGAATTAATTGGAGTTTACTTCTTAAGAATCGATTTCATATATAAGAAATTTATGGAAGTAAAATCAAAATTGTCACACGGTATGCGTTACGTTCTACTCGTATTTTCGAATATTTTAAAATGATCTCTGAAGTTCCATAATTATGTAATCTTCATACATTTTAATAAAATGTTCTGATAATTACATATTGAAAGTAGCAGAGATGTAAAACTAATATTAATAACTTTTTCTTTTATTTACAGGTAAGAGGACATATAGAAATATCACATTTTTAAAGACCAAACGTGAGTAACTATTGATTAATTATGTACATTGTAGTAACACAGCACTATGGTTACGCATGTTGGACTATGTCTAGTGTTATGGTCTCTCTCTTCGTCTCTTTCTGTCTTTGTCTCTCTTTCTCTCTCGTTCTCTCCCTCTATTTCTCCGTCCCCCCTCCCTCTCTCACCGTCTAATAAAATATATTTTTATAATAACCATAACCAGCCTTTTCATTTCACAATCACCCTTATGGACGAAATACACGAATCAAATGACGTTTGACGTGGCTCCAAATGACTTAAATCAAATGGAGCCACGCCAAAAATTGTGCCCACACACGGTCAGTCCAATTTTGTGTCATTTATGCGTTTGTCACGGCGTAGTGTTTCTAACAAGGAGGATAGAAATGTATTCTATCCAACCAAGGAGGTTTCTACACTCACGATCAGTTGGCGCGATAAACTGACGTGACGCAACGGCGCGATTTGAAATCCAGTGTTTTACCATTCACGATCAAATTTTGACTTCACGTCAGTCAATTTGACGCGATTGAGTGATCGTGTATTTCGTCCATTAGGTACTAAATAGCCCTAAAGGTGACACAATATAAAGACATATTTTCGCTTAATAAATAATTTAATAAATAAAGTTGAAATGGAGTACTTAGTTATACATTATTTTATGTACTCGATGGTAGGTGGTTAGCATGACCGTGGCCGCGGTCGTGCTGCTGTTTAAAGTTCTAAGCAACATTTTAGCTACCTTGACACATTGTTAAGAAACTTCGCTTTAAAATCATTTCTTTGCTGCAAACGCACTACATAGACCAGAATTATGTTAATAATGGAACATTCTTCGTGCTTCGTTTGTAATATTACAATCAAGTTCATTATTTTTTTTAAATCTTAGGCCCGCACTCCACCAAAGCGATTATTTTCACGCCTTAATTACTCAACCGATTATGAAATTTTGCATACACATTGTCGGGGATACAGAAAAAAGCATAGGGTACTTTCCATCCAGAAATCCAGCCATATCATCTCATACATTTTGTCAGGTCAGGCTCAATGCATTTTTTTATTTTTCAAGGCGCACGAAGACGCGGGCACCAGCTAGTTGAATATAAGTTGTTCTAGTTTTAATTACAATAAAGTTTAATAATAAAAAAATGATATAAATGATCTAATACTCTGGTATGCGCAATCTCAACTGCTATATTTGACAGGTGCCGACTCTGTTTTTGTAAAATATAATACGACGATTAGTCATTCGATCACACCACTTTGTAAAGGTGTACGCGCACTGTGGCGGTTTCATTTACACGATGATGTGACGTCACTTAGCATAGATTTACATGATGTTATATAATAAACTGTAGTACTTATAACTTAAACGGGGAAGGTCTGTGTGTATAAAAAAATTGAATCCCGAACGAAACCGGGAGTGAGTCTCTAGTTTTCTATAAAAAAATTGTGTCGTGTGTCAGCTCCGATGCACGACTGCAGTTTACTCTTTACGAACGATAATTAAATAATTTAATAAATATGAACTAACGAATAATTAAATAATTTAATTAATACAATTAAAACATATTAATATAATATATTACATGTATTATGTTATATTAATATGTATTGAAGCATATTGTAGCCTATAACGTGTAACGTGTGACATAGGACATTGATCCCGGGCTTATATATGAAAAAAAAAATCGATTCTTTAAGGAGTAGGTAAACTCCAAAACCATTGCGTATTTTAAATGCATGTCTTTATTTAGCCATGTTTTTGATTTTAATTTTTTGCATTCTCCCTCGTACAACTCGTGCAAAACTCCGCAACAAAGGGAATCAAGTTGATAAAGAAAACTTTTAACAAACAGTATAGAGGTCGTCAAACATGCTGACGGTCCACTTGATGGCAAGTAGCTACCGTCGCCAACAACACAAATAACGCCACAGTTGCTAGTTGCTGCAAGTGCGTTGCCAAACATTAGGATTAGGATGCAATATGGAAATGGGCTCTGGCATCTCTTGCTCATTCACTAAAACACAACAGCACATATTATGCTGTTATTTCACTGTGGTCTTTTGTAAAGAGGTGTTTTTAATTGTTTTTTAATTTTAATTCATTTTTAATTGTTTTTCATTAATGTTTTGAAACTGCACGGCCTTCTTGATCAACCCAATATAAATGATTAATAAAACCAATATTAAAATATAAATTATATTAAACGATCGCTATAATGGGCATGAACCTTAAGTATCGCCTACAGTTTGTGTTCTTGAATAAAAAGTGTACGATTAACATCGGGAGTCATGGCGGGCGATGCCGACGACCGGACGGGCGATATTCTCCTTAGAGAATAACTGAATATTAATGTTACAAGGCATAAGAAATACTTCTATGACATAGTATTTTTTAATATATTTAAGAGTGCGTATAAAGCAAACAAAATTTGTAATTTCACCTGCGTGGCCTCTTGGACATGATAGTGACACAAAATACGTAGAACTACGCACAACATGCGACGGAAGATAGCGCATCTCGCTGAAGAAAAATGTTATAAGTGCCAAAAGTATTAAATATTAATTATTCGTAAACTACAATGTCAAATGAAAAATTGTTACATACAGCCTTAGATAATATGTGAAGTGAAATTACTGATACACTTTTAGCTTTGTAATGTGTGTCATTTTGAAAATAAAACTAAAATCGTTGGAAATTAGAGCTCACTTGGTGATTTTTTTCTATCGAGAAAATTTCATTATATTATGTTTTCTGTTACAGTCGTCACTTTCATTTATAATGTATTTATCTGTTTAAAAAAAAAATTAAATTAGACTTTGTTTACTTAGATAAAATTCAAATCTAGGATTGGTTATTTCTCTTTATACCCGCTCTTAAGAACAATACATTGATGCCCCTGGCTTCGCCCGGGTGCAATTGCAGTTAGTATACATAATGTTATAGCCTATGCCCATTTGAAATAATGTATCTTTTAAATAGTAAAAGATTTTTTGAAATAGTTCCATAGGTTAATAATGCAGCATTTAAATAGTGAAAGATTTTTTCAAATAGGTGCAGAGGTTACCCTCCACATATAAACAAACATAAAATCCGCTTTCGCCCTCTTTGTACTATTAATTATTACGCTCAACCAATGCGTCCCAGCTTCATCCGGGTAAATAATTAAAGATTATTAGAAATACACGCATAAATAATTAGAGGAGTAAGCGGAAAGGCCACACATTTTGAAATCATTTGGGCTGCCCGTTTGGCAGCAGTAACCACCCCAGGGTTGTTGCTAATATAGCCAAGCCGGGCGATAGAATCGAATATGTGTAGATGAACATTCGAAAAATAGCCGTGTCGGCAATATATATTATAGACACATATATATATTATGTAGAACTGTAGATGAACGAACGAAGTCGAACGTATACTAAACAAAACCCGGATGATTTTGCAGTCGGATGTAGTCGAACATACTTCGGGCTGGCTTTGTTGTTCAATAAAAATTGCCGAATGGCTCCACTATGTATGTAAACTCTTACAAAATTCTTGTTAGCTTATTTGTTTCGGTGAGAAAGTTCAAGAGCCCTATTTGAATAAAATTAAATGCGTAATCAAATTCAATTTCTATAAACCAAGGAAGAGAGAACACATCCGTCCGCAGCAGCAGGTCAAGGTGACGCGTTTGTATCGCAACGACATTAGAGTAGGTTGTGGTATAAATTAAAAGAGGTAGCGTTTTTAATCAATTGTACGCTCTATTCTGGCACTACACGTAAACAAACATTTTTAGATTTATTATAAAAAAAATGCGTATTGCTTGTAAAAACACAGCTTGCTAATTTTGATATAGATCTTTCTAATGGTGAAAAGCTCCGGTAGATGGAGCTAAACAAAATATTTAGTTAATATTTGTTAATTAACAAAAATTGTGGAAACATTTTTGCAAGTTAATATTAGCAGGTCACAATGTGTAGTGAAGACATAAATGGGCAGCTTGCCTGACAACAGTAACAACCCCTTTATAGAAGATCACCATAAAACAACTGTGTTTGTGTTTTGGTGAGCGAGGAAGGGATGTCAGTCCCTCTCCTATCCCCAACTTTTATTCTTTCAGGGTAGCGTTTGCACCAATAATACCTTTGCTTGTGTATATAGGCGACTGTTGCCACCTACCATTAAGTGGGCCGTCAGTCTGCCTTCCACAAAAAACATAAACTATCTAGAAAAATCCATAAAACCAAAAAAGTGTGTTAGTCTAATTAATGTATTATAAAACTATATATTTATTTCTTTAAATAATTAAGTTAGTTTATTAAATTACTTTTTTTGTTACTAGCTGGTGCCCGCGACTTCGTCCGCGTTCTCTATAGCATATAGGCTTTCTCGATAAATGGACTATCCAACACAAAAAGAATTTTTCAATTCGAACCAGTCGTTCCTGAGATTAGAGCGTACAACCAAACAAACAAACTCTTCAGCTTTATATATTGGCATAGAGTATAGAATACAATTTAAACTAATAACGGGCAAATGACAAGTTTCTCGCCTTCAGCTGGTAACTTGTACCGCAGACGAATGTTGCTCAATCTGTGACTAAACTGAATTCCTAGGGCATTGAAAATAAGTACTCTTATTGTGATTAAGGCGATAGCAATCTCTTATTAATGTTACAGAGTAACGGAGTTGGAACTTTGGGAGTACAGGAAATGGGATAATCTATTATCTGTATTTATTAATATTATAAAGAGAAGATTTGTATGTTTGTAATGAATAAACTCAAAAACTACTGGACCGATTTTGAAAATTCTTTCACCTATAGAAAGCTACATTTTCAGAGAGTAACATAGGCTATGTTTTATAAAGTTACGCTAGCGAAGTCGCGCGCAACAGCTAGTATCTCATATTCCTGGTTCCTTGACTCGCACCCAAAAAACCGACAAACTAAATGTTCTTTCTAACCTTACGGCACATAGATCTAATAGCAGAAAATATCGTATTTGGGGTAAATCGTTAGTATTCAAAAGTATTCATTAACGCTATCAATACTAATAATAAATCTGTAAGTGTAGGTATTGTATGTATGTATGTTCCTCCATAACTCTTAAACGAATCAACTGATTTTCATGAAACTTGCTAGATAAACATTTAGACGTACGGGACACAGGATAGGCTACTTTTTTCCTTTTCAACGCCGACGAAGTCGCGGACGCCAGCTAGTTAATATATAAAAATGTTGTGTATTACTCAAAATCTCGAAAACTGGCCGACGGATTGACTTGAAGTTTTTACACAATTTGCAACCCGCTTCAAAGATTGATCTTATCTATTTTAGCGTAATAATCCGTTTTTTACGGCCAACGAGAACCGCTGTCACATTTAAAGTGGAAGTTAGCCGTTTTTTGGCAGCCGTTGAATGTCAAAGAAAACCACAGCGAAGCATGGTCGGTCAGTATTTTAAACATTTGAATTTTTTTATACATAACGAGGATTGATGTTTATTACAAGTATATATTCGTTAAGTATACAAGTATATAGTCTAAAACAACTGGCAACCCTACAAAGCTTCTGTATAATTATTTCAGATTAAGTCCACAGATAGGTCAGAAATATAGAGCCAATGATAGTGAAATCGGCTTAGAAATGTTTCGCAATTTAGTTTTACCTATGCAGCTTAATAATATGAATTTTTGGTGTGTATAACTGATAATTTCGTTAATTTTGTGTTCAGTTATTGGTAATATAAGAAATTATCAGCGTTATTCTGCTGTTAATATACCTACACAGCTGCAGCTTGTTAACATGGCTGTGTTCAAGTAAACTAGTTTTTTCTCGAATTTTAGTTCTTCTAAAGAAAACTGCGCGATGGCATATCTAACCAAATAATATAAGAAGAATATAAGAATATAAGATGGCATATAAGAATTGGTTACGGTTGACTCACAGTAACCTATTCTTAGAATCCGCTATTTAACTAATTTTATGAAATCGTTTTAAATTATTCTTGATTACATAATAAGCACACTACATTGATATTTCCGTGAGATCTACTGTATTATTAATAAATATCAGTTAAGTTTAAATTTCCAAAATCGCGCCAAAAACGCTGTTTCTGTAATGGCGCTGGTCTTTGACACGTGTGACGTCACACGCTAGTAAACAACTACAACTAATCAGTCGCGAAAGCAATGTTTACTAGCGTATTACGTCGAAAATTTTAGCAGTCAACAGAATTTCCGATTTTTTTTAATGGTACTATTTCACCTTAATAAAGAAGCTAAACTGCCGAACAAATACTGATGCTGCTGGGTGTTAATTTCTAAACATGACACGAACCTCACACGCTGTAATTTACGAGTGATATTTGAAGTACATGTGTAATACAATAATAGACAGACCTAGTAAAAGTCTAGAGCTAAGTGGAAAAACCTTCGTCAGTTTTCAAATTGGCTATCTGGTAAGATTTAAAATATATTATAAATTGTGGTTATTCTATCAGAAAATAGCGTAAAAAAACATATGTTACTTTATTTTAAGTTAAATTATGTTATCTATTTTTTGCAAATTATATGAAAAAAATTTTCATAACTTGAAATATCTGCGACCGAAACACCCTGTGTTTGGTTGCAACTCTGATAACTAAACTAATATTATTCTAAATTAATCTTAATATTAAAAATAAAATATAAAATGATATTAATATACTGAAAACCACATTCCGCTATGCATGATTGAGTTGAATCTGTAATCTGTATTATCTTCTTACTATGAATTTTATTGAATCTCAGCGCCTCTTTCACCAACTACAAGTAAAATGTTGATTAGTTACTTTTACAAATCGTTTTCTGTTTTATTGAATTATGCACTCGGTTTACTGCATCATTCGATAGGCGATTTTTTTTTTCTTTTTCATATCAGCTAAATTATTCCCGGTGACAGGTGACTTTAAGTGATGGTTTAGCCTACTTGACGTTGGTGAACGAGGCGCTTAAAGTCATAAATAAATAATAATTGTCATAAGTAAAGGGATTCTTTAAAAATATTAAAATATCACCACGTTCGCCACGTGATGGCGCCACCGTCTTCACAGCGATAAAGATGTCAGGCGTTATAACTCATATATATAAATTTATATTTTATTTTTGAAACGCGGACGAAGTCGCGGGCGCCAGCTAGTATAATATATTAACACTTAAACAATATAATTGATTTTCCTTTTATTCACTACACGAATTCGCGCAAACTTCGAATTCTTTGAAGACATATCATAACAATATTATCATTGCTTATGTCAACGCGCTAATATTGAATCAAACCTTGCTGCTATAGCAATAAAGTTGAATTTACACTGGACACTTTTGTAACACACAATTTTAAAACAACGGGGTCAAAACCGGACACTGTCAAGATTTTCGCGTATAATCGTTACGTTTTGATGTTTATTGTGACGCAATTGAGTTGATTTTCGCTTGAAAACCGCAATGGTATTTCAGATTCGTCATACAACCGTTAAAACGCGTACTTTGTTGTGGTTTTGTGTGCACTTATTTACATAGGTATATGAAGTAGATACAATATTATATGTCTCGCTGATAATCTAGCTCCTATTAGGTAAAAAAAATATTAAAATCGTTCCAGTAATTTTTGAGTTTATTCTATAGTTTTTCTTAAATTATTTAATTTTTTATTATTTTTCAAAATCGTTTTTTTTATCTGCGAGTAAATTGCATATATTTTAAAGCTTATTTGTAATTTTTTTCATAAAAACTAACGTCACAACTGAACCCTTATGGTAATAATTTCAAAAAAGACTTAATTTTTTTTAACTTTTTATGGACACAGCAGTTGCGATTCTTTATTTAGTAATTAATTGAATAAAGTTTAGAAAAAACTATATTAATTTCAAAATGAGGTTACAAATTATAGGCACCGTGTATGGACTTACTAGATGGTGTAAGATTTGTCAATTTATTTAATTGTTTAGATAAAAATATATCATTTTAAAAACTATATTTCATTGAATTTGTTAAAATAAAAGTACATTTTGTATTTATTTTGAGACATGCAATAAAGGGATAAGCCGTTCCCGTAATGGCACTAATCCGTCATCATCAAGACATAAACTTTTTTGAAATAACTTCATTTAAAAAAGCATTCCGTGCCACGGAACGAGCAAAATAAAAGTAAAAAAAATGACAGTTGACTAATATCTTTGCTTTGCAACAAACGAGGCGACTCTACGTAAGTAATCTGCATTCGCCATTTATAAAGACGTATAAGGGCCTATGTATCTATAGTAAGTAATCCATGCTAGTATCAATATCATCAATACTAATAATCTGTAAGGGTTGGTCATAAAGAAAATTACGTTGTTTTCAGAGATATCGTGTTTATAGGCTCTATACATGATACTGAAACTAAATTGACCATTTTTACAATTTTTTTCTGCATGTATGTGTGTGTGTCAGATCAGATGTATGTGTGTGTTTCAGATCAGATCAGTGTAAAATCAGATAATTCGTTTAAGAGTTATTGAGGAACATACATACATACAGTTACAGATTTATTATTAGTAATATAACCTATGTTACTCGGTGATAATGTAGCTTTCTATAGGTGAAAGAATTTTTAAAATTGGTCCAGTAGTTTTATTTATAAATAAACAAAAATACAAATCTATAAAATTTTATTTAATTTGCAGAAAAAAAATTGCACCCATGCGTAGCCGGGAGCGGAGCGCTTGTACAAAACTTAAGTCAGTCAACCACTGTAACGTTTGTAGGCAAAAATTGTTAGTACCCGTCTAAGCTTTCTATGCGCTTAATGTTAACTGAATTAATATGCCGCAGTGCGTTTATCCGTTTAAGGGCAGCGCACACCGCGGACGTCCTGTCACATAAGAACGCAGTGCACATATAAATACCTTCATCATTAGTACACAAACATTTAGGAATCATTCACACTATTTCTCTAGTAAAGAGTGGCAGACAGGCTGACGATATATATATTATGGTAGTTGTCGACCGTTGTCTGAAACGTAAATTGATGTAAAGCGAGGCCCGTCGTTGCGTCGCGTTGGTGCGCGACCGCTTGAATTTATTTTCTCGCGCGTAATTTTTAATTTACGAGAACTCCTAAAATATTCATTTAAATTGTATTGTGTAAAGGGCTATTATAATGCGTATGAATTTCTTAAAGTAACTAATGTATTTAATTTGCTAATGATTTATACTATATCCGTCTAAATAGGTTTTCCAAATACCACATTATATGTGGTGGTAATCCTTAAAATGTAAACATATACCATGGCGGCTACATACATAAGTACATACAGAACACAGATGCAGCAGTCTTTGTTTTGTAATGAAGACGTGAGTGGATGAAGGTGGTATGTCGCATTTTTGGGTTTTTTCGTTTTTTTGCGTTGATGAAGATAATATGTCCTTATGAATGATTACAGACCTTAAAATCGTCAATTTAAGACATTTTTGGAAAATAAGAAGTTGTAAAAGGTCCAGTTAATTTTAAAAAGCAAAAAGTGCAGAAAAGTTTACTTTTGTTAATGGAAGAGGGCGCTATGTTTGACTTTTTTTAATTAAATAATAGAAGTGTTTAATTGCTATCATACCATTAATATTTTAGGTTGTTTGCAACCAACTTTGCATCATAATTTAGTACAAAAATCAGTTCCGTAGCGACTTATTTCAAAAACTAAAAGTATAACCTTGATTTATTCAAAATTGGAATTATGCGACATATCACCTTCATCCACTCACGCCTTCAAATGTAAGGATGTGACGTATAATATGTGGTATAGTACCACATACTCTAGTGCATTTATTTTCCCATGCATAACTTCCTTTGATATTCACGGTAGATATTGATTTTAAAAAGAAATGCTATCTCCTTATTAAAATTCACGCACGCTTTTCAAACAATACTCAACGCAATTAGTATGCGGGGCCACGATAGACGAACGCCATCTATGAGACGCCATTTTGAATTAAAGATGGCGGCGTCACTTTTTAATTTTCTTTGGAATTTATTGTCATCGTTTGCTTGTGTGAAGCATTCGTGTTTTGATATTAAAATTTAGTTTAGCTTTTAATGCTACTGATAAAAGCAATAGATAGGTAGCTATTGTCCGCGAACCTAACCTACCTTTGTAAATAGGTACTATGTAGCCCGATACACAAATGGCCAGATATACCCCGTTTTTGCGTCGGGCGTCAAAATAAACGACCGTGATAAGATATTGGGAGCACAGGAACAGATAGAGGTTGAAAATTACTTCATTTTACGGTTTAGTTGTCATCTCGCACGATTTTATTTCGTACGAAATATGCGAAAAACCAACTTATTTAAAAAAAAATTTTTAGTAGTCATCTCACACACATTGGGCTACAATATATGGGCTAAAACTAAAACCATACAACTCGTACAGGAGCAAAATCCTGCCCAACCAGACCAGAGTCAACTTTGAAAGGTACATTTACAAAGTTGGCACTTTCGCGAATCGAACCCGGGACCTCTCTGAGTCGGAGCGCAAAGGCAAGCATCTTAACGACTCGACCAATAGGATAAACTATATCTCACAGATCGATAAATCTTGCATGATTCTCTTGGGGTTTGGCTCCTTTACATCATGTACGAGTTTCAAACCGATATGTTGATACACCCGATTGCGTTTGCAAAAACGAAAAGTAGAATTTTCATTTTCATTTGCCATTAACTGCTAAATTAACAATGTTAGCACTTTTTCTTCCCGAACCTTTTTTACAGAGGACGTTATGATGAACAAATTTTATTGGAAACTTTTTTCGATAGGACGCGTTCCAAAAAAATTATCTCAAAATTATCCATTTTTTAATTTTCAATAATTTTTTATTGCTAAAATATACCACGGAAATGTCCGAAAACTCAGTACTATATTCTTGTAGGTCCAAACAACCTATAAAAAAATTGGGCAGAGGGTGGGGCCTCTTGAATAGAACTTCGTACTAAATCGCCTTAAGGTGACTGGATCATATTGGCTCATTGATTCAAATACGAATAGTGAGTCCATAGGATAATACTTAATTGACGTTACGGATATTTCTATATCAGAGATGGAGTTAAGAGGCTTAAGCAAGTGTCAATCAGGCTTTAGAATTGAAATAGATCTCGGGACTCAACGTTTTAATAGAAGGCTTATGAAGATGTGAACGTTTCTTTCAAGATTAAAATTATATTAAGATTAGATCAGGCTTAGATGTGCCCATCACTATAAACTTTGCCGTTTTAGTACAATGAAAATTTAGATTAAAAAAAAATTATTGTACACTGATTTGTTTACTATAAATAAATAATAAATATCTTCACACATTCCACACAGCACCATCTAGTTCCAAAGTAAGCAAGTAATGCTTGTATTATGGATACCAGACAGTTGATATAAAGCGAGCTATACAAAGCGAGTAACATAAGTAATCTATAATATTACAAAGAAGAAAGATTTGATTGTTTGTTTGTTTGCATTGAAAAATTGAGTGCCCTAAGGGGAAGACGCAAGAAAAACCTATTCTTTTTTTATATAGGTAGGTAATAAAATATTTAAATTGTGAACTAAACAATTCGCGACTTTCACGCACTACTGTCCGCAAAATGTCACCTATGAACGAACGTAACAACAAAATTGGTTTTGCTTCGTTTATTCCTCCAAACGTTTATTACAATTTTCAACCGTAACTCAACAAATTAGAATCCAAAATAACTTAACAAAATGTAACTTTAAAGTTGAGGCAAAGTCAATGAAATTTCTACTCTCTCTGCGAAGGTTTAAAACGCATTTTTGCTTGTGCGTTGTAATTTTGTATGGGGTCGCCAACAGAGCGGATCGTATGATACACTGTCATGTCTTGTAAAAATATAACGTTTAAATCGTATAGTAATAATATGGGTCAATAAACTTTAACATGAGTTGTTATAAGTTTCCCATCATTATCAATGATATAGAATTTTTCTAAATTATATATTAAAACCGGTATAGTCGGGTTACTTTAGCTCTGGAGGGTAATTTAGGTTCTAACTATACTATGTATTAAGTAACTAACTATTACTTCATAATACTATAAATTCATACTTAGGTACTAATATTATAAATGTGAAAGTAACTTAATCTGTCAGTCAAAACAAAAATAGGTGCCCTTTATTACTCCTTCATAAAAAGCACTTAAATGAACTACTTAGCCAATTAACTTTCAAATACGTCAGGAAAAATGGCACCTATCATATTACTGCCATTAACAATAGTTTGAAAAAAAATCACACACATTACTTAACCTTTCACGCAGTGTGCACAAGCCTTTATATAAAGCTTGTCATACTCCCCTTCAATAATGATGGTTATTGCAGAAAATAACAAAAAATCGCTTTAATTATAATGGAGTATCGTATATGGTAGGGGAGCCCACGATGCTAAATGCGGAGTTACTCGAGCGTCGTGGGGACCTATTGAATTTCAAAGAAAATATGATGAATGATGAAGAAAAGAAGAAAAAAGATGGTAGGGAGAAAAAAAGGTTATATGGTGTTTCTCTTTTCAACAATGGGGTGAGCGTCTACAGGCGTTTAAAAGTTTGTAAACGCTGTATTTAAAAAAATCCTCTAAATAATCATTAGATTAAGAATCAGCACGATCAGGAATTCAGCCTGAACCTGTATAAAAATCTGACGCGTTCGAGTATCTCAAAATGGCAATCGCCAAAAATCTTTTTTGTATTTTCAAAATGCTGCCACGAGCTTGCGTTACATACGATTTGTCTGTATTTTAAATGGGAGCTTAGTTTGGGTTCATTTAACGTCCCCTCTGAAAATCTGACGCGCTCGAGTAGAGTCCCAAAATCCCCTCTTGGGCTCCCCTACTACTAGCAACAAAGTAAGCGATACATTAGCTTCTTAAAGACGATTTTACGTTAATAAAGGGTATTTTTATCGCATCTATTTATAGCGTGATAAGTAGTCATATTTAATGGGAGCCTTTTATAGCAGAACTGTTATTAGCTATTACGTTGATCTTCTTGTAAGAGACGAGGACTAATCTAGATCGTTTCTGAAAATGTAAGCTTTTAAATTAGTACTAAAAATAGTAGTAAACTTTTATCTTAGGTAACTTTTATTTATGTTATAAATGCGAAAGTGAATTGGTTTTTTTGTGACACTTTCGCGCCTTAACTAAAATTTTTGCATGAAACGTTGCATACAAGAATGGATTTGGGGTACACTTCATATAGAAATAAATTTATTGTTCCCGAGGGATAATTTAAAAATTAAAACTTTTTTTTTTAAGAAACCACTCTTATAAAGACTATTTTTAAGGCGATATTTTTAATAGAAGTCATTCCAGTAAAGACATTATTATTGTTTTTTTAGGTTAGAATTTTTATTTTTAAATGGAACAGTACACCTACCTTTTCTATAGCTTATCTTCCATTTACAGCGTTTATGCAAAATTTCATGATGATCAATGAGTTACTATAACAATAATAAACTCACTTTTGCTATTATTTTTTCTTATTTTTCTAAATTAGAAATATTAAAAAACATGTCAAATATTTTAAAGTTTCTTATCGAGGGTCGCTAGATGGCGCTGTTTTTAACTGTAGCTAAAAACCATGACAATAAACATTCATGTAAACTGTAAGAACTCACTTTTGCTATTATTTTTTATATTTTCTAAATTAAAATTTAAAAAAAAAATAATATGTCAAATACTTTATTTAAAATTTCTTCTCAAACTAAAAGATGGCTTGATGGTCGCTAGATGGCGCTGTTTTTAACTGTAGCTAATAGCCATGACAATAAACATTCATGTAAATTGTAAGAACTTACTTTTGCTATTATTTTTTATATTTTCTAAATTAAAAATATATAAAAAAAATGTCAAATATGTACTTTATTTAAAGTTTCTTCTCAAACTAAAAGATGGCTAGAAGGTCGCTAGATGGCGCTGTTTGTAGCGGAATACTATAACAATAAAAATTCCTGTAAGGTGTGTTGTATATAAATATTTCTCTAATGTTCCCATAGACAACGATTTAACGAGCGCATGGAAAAGCGAAGCGCTTTAAATATTGACCATATAGCTTTTGTAATTGGCAATTAAAGTTATGAATTATTGTTAGCAGGAACCGAGATATGTATGGCGTGGCACGTTGCCTTTGACATTAGTTTAACGTCAAAAGCACCGTTCGGTTTGCCTTGTTAATTACTGGGAAAATTACTAGAATTCCTTCCCTTTATTTTTTACTAGCTGGCGCCCGCGACTTCGTCCGCGTTGAAAAAGAAAAAGTAGCCTATCCTGTGTCCTGTACGTCTAAACGTTTATCTACCAAGTTTCATGAAAATCAGTAAATTCGTTTAAGAGTTATTGAGGAACATACATACATACATACATATATACATACATACAGAAAAAAATTCTAAAAATGGTCAATTTAGTTTCAGTATCATGTATAGACCCCATAAACACAATATCTCTCAAAACAAAGTAACTTACTCCATGACCAACCCTTACAGATTTATTGTTAGTATTGATTGGATAGAGCTTATATTACTCTCTGATAATGTGACTTTCTATGGGTGAAAGAATTTTTAAAACCGGTCCAGTAGTTTTTGAGTTTGTTCATTACAAACAAAAATAAAAAATCACGGTGGTCTTCTGTAAGGGGGTGGTCAATTTTAAAAAGTTCATTTCCAAAGTTGACCCAGCCGAGAATCGAACCCGGAGCCCCTGAGACCCTTACCACTCATTCAACTGGCTCGTCATCACTTCACTATCACTACATAGTATAAAACACAGTCGCTTTCCGCTGTCTGCCTGTCCCTATGTATGCTTAGATCTTTAAAACTACGCATAGGATTTTGATGCGGTTTTTTTTTAATAGATAGAGTGATTCAAGAGGAAGGTTTTAGTATATATTTTCAACGCGGGCCAAGGCGCGGGCACCAGCTATCTACTAAAAATAAAGATACAACCCCTGAATATTTTATAACAACAAAGATGTCAGGCGTTATATTGCTTTACACATTTAGTCAGGCGCTACACATCCCTTACTTTTAACGCGGGCGAAGTCGCGGGCACCAGCTAGTATGTGATACAATGCAAAGATATTTTCTGTTAATTGTCGTATTATTCTAAAATGTCTAGTGTATTCAGGCATCAAGGTTATTTAGGCTATGACAGGGCGATAGGAATCCGCGTAGGTGCAATCATGTCGTTAGTGACATGTCTCGCTTAATGTCCGATAGTGATGGCCGCTGTCTCGTAAAAGTATCGATAATATATCACTGCTTAAAAACTAAAGGGCCACAAATCAAAATTGCACTTTTTACAGGAGAGCTAATCGAAAAAAATTAAATTATTCTTTTCTTATTAGATATATATCAAATATATGCATATTATACATCGTTTGAAGCGTATTTTTAAGTAGCATTAAGTACTTTTATAATAAACTGAATACTAGATGAGATATTAAGCATATAAGTTACTTTGGAAAATATAAAGAATGATCTAAATATACTAAATATGGAATAAAACAACCATACGTCTTTTTGCAACATACAATATGAAGGATTGTGATTGTATTTTTGCATTTTTGGATTTTTTGTTTTATGGCCCTTTAGTTTTTAAGGAGCGATATGGGAATACAATCGAGCACTTGATAAGTGCTTAATAAAAATATTTTATATTAGTTAGCTGTTGCACGCGACATCGCCCGTGTAACTTTTTAAAATATTATAGCGTATGTTACTCGCTGAAAATGTAGCTTTCTATAGGCAAAAGAATTTTCAAAATCGGTCCAGTAGTTTTTTTAGTTTATTCATTACAAACATACAAATCTTCTATCTTTTATTAGTATTTTAATTTATTAAAATGTTGAAAAACTCAATGCATGGATCTTCGTGAATATAAATCACTTGAAAATTTTCTTCTTAAATGTCTAAACATCTAGAGTTCAAACGAGTTATGCTGGCTAAACCTTATTTGCATTTATTTCGTGTGAAACCGGAGCGTGGAGCTCGTTATCATCATCAATCAATACTAATAATAAATCTGTAAGTGTAGGTATTGTATGTATGTATGTTCCTCCATAACTCTTAAACGATTTAACTGAGTTTCATAAAACTTGGTAGATAAACATATCGACGTACAGGACATACGGCCATTAAAAATCTGTTACTGTTGTGATGGGAAAAAAAATTATATAAGATTATTCCTCTATTTTTATGCAATGTTGTGTAAAAATTTCAAATCAATACGTCGGCTAGTTTTCGAGTTCGTGAAGCATACACAAAGCAACATAACATTTTTATATACATACTAGCTGGCGCCCGCGACTTCGTCCGCGTTGAAAAAAAAAGTAGCCTATCTTGTGTCCCGTACGTCTAAATATTTACCTACCAAGTTTCATGAAAATCAGTTAATTCGTTTAAGAGTTATGGAGGAACATACATACATACAATACCTACACTTACAGATTTATTATTATTATTAGATTTATACGTAATTGCATAATAATTCTCTAACAATAAAAAAATAATTAAACTTAATCCCAACTAAAGAGAAAACTAATGAAACAAAATGCATTGCATGTTAATTACCTCTTCGTTATGCAATATTTTATTACTTGAAAGTAATAAATTTGTCGGGAATTTATCGACAATATTTTATCGACCTGAGAGCGTTACTGGCACGCGAACTCGTAGCCTTTTCTGCACGTCGGTACATGTCTAAGCTTCAGGTTATGGACGCAGATCTACGTCAAGTGACAGTCTGTCGTTTCACTCAATTTTTAATATAATGGGTATATAAATAGGGTTTAAAACTGAACAAATACGCAATCTAGAAATGCAACAAATAACGAGTTAATCTTATAAAGAGAGAAAATTTTGTATGTAATGAATAAACTCAAAAACTAAAGGACCAATTTTAAAAATTCTTTCCCCTATAGGAAGCTGTATTATCGGCGAGTAACATAGGCGATTTTTTTATAAATTTACACGTACGAAGTCGCGTGCTAGTAATAAAATTTTACAATTTGTTTACTTTAAGAGATTGCCCATATATATTTTGATAGGAATTTCACTAATAACGATAAATGAAGAAAATGCATCCCTGCTAAGCTATTATTATTGCCGCGACTTCGCCCGCGTTTAAAAGTAAGGGATGTGTAACGCCTGACTAAATGTGTAAAGCAATATAACGCCTGACATCTTTGCTGTTATAAAATTTTCAGAGGTTGTATCTTTATTTTTAGTAGATAGCTGGTGCCCGCGACTTCGCCCGCGTTGAAAATTATATACTAAAACCTTCCTCTTGAATCACTCTATCTATTAAAAAATCCGCATCAAAATCTGTTGCGTAGTTTTAAAGATCTAAGCATACATAGAGACAGACAGGCGCGAAGCTACTTTGTTTTATACTGTGTAATGAAGTCTCCAACGAGACAGATTTCTCTGCCAATCTTAATGTAAATATCGCTGGGCTATGATTTGCATAATCACACGATCATCTCTCGCTAAATGTGTTTTTATAGGGTCAGTTTTATTTTTAGTCAAATTTTTAGTAGTTATAAGGTGAAAACAGTGAAAGCTATTTCCTGTTTGTTTAATAAAAAGATACCTATCTATATTTTACCAGGCTATTCCATTATATTGGGGAATCTCTCAAGTGTTCATTAATTTATAAAAATTAAACATAACATAAATCATGGTTAGGGAATAAAAGCACATTCTTTTTAATTTTGTCTAAAACTACGTATTATAATAATTATTAATTTAATTAAAAAGGCAATTGTTACCCTGTCATTTTCTTATACAAATAAAAAAAATAACATCGTATTTTATTTTATTTTATTTGGGAAACAAAAAATTACACTATGGGCCTCTTTCACAAACTACAAGTAAAGTGTTGATTAGTTACTTTTAGAAATAATTTTCTGTTATATTGAATTATGCACTTGGTTTACTGCATCATTCGATAGTCTAATATTTTTTTATTATTTTTGATTTAATGTTTGGAACGTTTACCGTACAAACAAAGGTATATCAGCTCCATTATCACCGGTTACCGGTGACTTTAAATGACAGTTTGGCCTAATTGATGTTTATGAAAGAGGCGCTATATATAGTAAAATTTAAAAAAGATATTTATACATAACATCGAACTACTACAACATGGAACACGCGTGCCATACAAGACACAACGAATTTTATGGAACATTTAAAAGTGACATATGCGTAGAGCATGAACTGTCATTTAAAACAAAACAAACATAATAATAAGTACGTAGTTTAAAGAAAATGTGATTTTACGTCAACCCATTAGAGTTTAAAATGAAATAGTAGAAGTTGATCGTTACTTCCATTTTACCATTGACGCGTGAAGGCAAGAGTCCGCCGTGATTCTGTCAAAGGCGTTCTTTTTATGTGCCGCTTTGACATTTGTGACGCATGAACAGCGCAATCAACATAATTTTCCACGAATTGGTAAACTAATTCAACATAAACATCTGTCTGTCTGTCTTAACATTAAAAAACATCAATTTTTTTTTTATTTTTTCCAAAATTTCTTTTATACAAGCCTTGTCATATTACGATTACATTAATATTACGAACATAACAAAAAAATCAGAATTTTTTTAAGAAAATAATATATGTGCGAGACGACTACTAAAAACATATTTCAACTAGCTACACGCTCCCGGCTTCGGCCGGGTTCAAAATAAAAACTATCCTATCTTTTATGTTGGACCAAATTACACATAGTTACGAAGTTTTATTAAATTCGGTTCAGTAGTTTAAGAGTTCATTGGCGTCAAACAATGTGACACCAAATTTTTATATATTAAAAATTTAAAGTTGGCTTTTCGCACATTTCGTACGAAATAAAATTGTGCGAGACGACTACTAATACAAAGCATCAATTGTTAATTCATACATATATGAGGCAATTGATTTTTATTTATATATATTTTATTTATTAGAAGAAAAAAAATTTTTTTAAGAAGAATCATTAAGTTTTCTTAAAAATGTAAAAAAAATATTATCAATCACTAATCACATTAGTATTCAATCTATAATCAAGAACATTTTAGTGTTGCGAACTCTTCTAATTAGGCTAAACTGACAAAATCTATAGCCAAAATGACATAAGTGGCTAACGGTTTGACTCGTTTAAGAAAGACGTTATTTCCGTTCGCAGAATCGATTTGCGAATGTTCCTTTTAAGTTTAACATCGGCTTTTTCATTTATATTGACATACGTATCGATTTTTGTGTTTTACATCAGTTTACATACAAAATAGTAGTTATAGAGGAACATACAGTACACATGCAATACCTACACTTACAGATTTATTATTAGTATTGATGATATTGATATGATATATAAAAACTAGCTGCTGCACGCGACTTCGCCCGCGTTACTTTATAAAATATACCCTATGTCCTTTCTGGTGTCCCAGACAACGTGTGTTCAAAATTTCATTGTGATCGGTTCAGTAGTTTTTACGTGAAAGTGTAACAAACATTCATACATCCTTAAAAACTCGCATAATTATAATATTACTACGGACAATATAAAAATTACATGTCACGTTGTTTGTCCGCGATGAACTCCTAAACTACTAAACCTAAACTACCTAAACTACTGATTTTGATAAAACTTCGTAACCATGTTTAATTTAGTCTAAATTAAAAGAAAGAATATTTTTTTATTTTAAACCCGGGCGAAGCCGGTAGCGTGCAGCTAGTTTCTTAAGAGCGGGTATAAAGAGAAATAGCCAATCCTAGATTTGAATTTTATCTAAGTAAACAAAGTCCAATTTAAAAACTTTTTCAAAATAGATAAATACATTATAAATGAAAGTGAAGACTCGGACAGAAAACCTAATATAATGAAATTTTCTCGATAGAAAAAAATCACCAAGTGAACTCTCTTTTCCATCGATTTTAGTTTTATTTTCAAAATGACACACATTACAAAGCTAAAAGTGTATCAGTAATTTCACTTCACATATTATCTAATGCTTTATGTAACAATTTTTCATTTGACATTGTAGTTTACGAATAATTTGACATTTGACATTGTAATTACCTAATATTTTTGGCACTTATAACATTTTTATTGAGCGAGATGCACTCTCTTCCGTCGCATGTTGTGCGTAGTTCTACGTATTTTATGTCACTGTCATGTCCAAGGGGCCACGCGAGTGAAATTACAAATTTTGTTTGCTTTATATGCACTCTTAAATTTATTTTTTATTTTCAACGCAGACAAAGTCGCAGGCATCACCTAGCTAGTCTATCTATATATTGTGAAAGCAACAATGTTAAACAGTTAAACGAATCTAGGTTCTAAACAATCTATTCGTCGACGGATCATCTACGTGGCTTGGGACTGTGAGGTCGGGTCGCGGCGGGTCCTTCGCAGAAACTATTAACCCCCGGGCGGCAGTTAACGGGTTATAATGGACTAGACAGATACTGTCCCTTGCGCTAAAGTATTTAGACATTTCTATATACCTACACTTCATAAATACATGCCTGCTCCTAAACTATAGATGTTGTCATGACTATGGAATGAAATACTCATCAAGCCGTTCAAACGTTTCGTTCAAATTCTAAAAGAGGGGTGAACGGGAAGATTTGTGTATAAATAAAATTTCCGGAAGCAAGTCGCTACTTTTCTATAAAAATCAAACAAAACAATTGAAGAATATCCATTTTATATGTTGACTGTATTATTTTGCGCGTAATATTTGTGTCTATGCGCGTGAAACTTCATTTTCCCAGTGTTCGTGAATGCCCCCCTGAGGCGTCCCTTCTAACTTACAACAAATTACTTAACTTAACTTCAAAGGTAATAATATCATCAAGAGGTCAGGACTTGAACCTCATATATTCATAGAAAACAAAGTCCCATATCTACTAAAATGAGTAGTTATTACGGAACAAAATTGTCCTAAAAATACCTCAGAATCTATTCTAACCTAAGAATATCTAGAACGTTTAGGCGTTCTAGATATTATAGATTTTAGTCGCGCGTTATGGCTAGGGAGCCCACGATGCTAAATGTGTAGTCACTCGAGCGTCGTGGGGACCTATTGGACTTTGAAGATTGGATGGTAAGAAGAAAAAAAGGTTATATGAAGTTTTTCATTTCAGCGGTGGGGTGAGCGTCTACAGGCGTTTAAAATTTTGTAGGCGATGTATTTTAAAAAATCCTCCATATAATCGTCAGATTAAGAATCAGCACGATCAGGAATTTAGGCTGAACCGTCTGTATGAAAATCTGACGCGCTCGAGTATTACAAAATGAGAATCGTCAAAAATATTTTTTGCATTTTCAAAAAGCTGCCACGGAGCTTGCGTTACATCCGAATCGTCTGAATTTTAAATGGGAGCTTAGTTTAGGTTCACTTAACATTCCCTCTAAAAATCTGACGCGCTCGACTTGTATTTAAAATTTTACCCCCACCCCCGCCAACCCCACCAACCAAATCGTCGGATTATTAAAATTCACATTTTTCAGCATGTAATTAATCTACCATAGCTTAATCTGACGCGCTCGAGTGACTCCAGAAATCCCCTCTTGGGCTCCCCAACCATTACACCTGGTAGGGGTACTAAGTATCCTCCCTGGTAGGGATATCACTGATTTAGATGAAGGCGATAGATTTTGTTTATTTCAACACAATTCTACTTCTTCATCTAACCTCACCATCGGCTCTAACGGAAGACCAGCGCAGGTTTCTACAACCTGCATTGTGCTGAGTTGGAGCCGGTTTGTGGCAGGGTAAGTTTTTATATGTATCTATGTCCTTTGTTGCAAATAAATTTTTATTCTATTCTATTCTTCTGACTTTCATTTTGATCGGCTTGTTCTAAGGCTTCTAAGGGATAAAAAGCTTATAACATAACTAGCCTATAAAAGTAAGGGATGTGTAGCGCCTGACGAAATGTGTAGAGCAATATAAGGGTCCTCGCCCACTAGGCAGCCTGGCTGCGGCAGCCAAAATATTTGCGCAGACAGTTATGGCAGCCAAATCGACGACCAGTGGTCACCCAAACGTCAAGCGATACGAAAAAGTTTGAAACATACGTCTGGCTGCTACGACAAGTGCGCGGAGAGTGGCGGCAGCCACATACATTTGGCGGTTTTCCATTAGCCACCGCGCGGCACGCCGGGGCTTCGTTTTTCCACTGAGCCGGTGTTGATCCGTGATCGGCCGGTTTACGTCCTTGGTAGGGATGTCGTCTACCCGCCCCGCGCACTCACACACGCACACGGCTACAATTCATATACAACACACATGCAGTTACGTCGGGAGTAGAGGTTTCGATCCCGGACGATTTTTCTAATCCCAGGATTTCGGGATATCTACAGTTAATCCCGGGATTGTATTGGTAATAGAAAAAAGTAACAAAAAGACAGTAAAACATATCAAAATCAACTTTTTATTTTAAATCTTTAGTTAAAACTTCAAAAAACAAAACAAAATTATGCTTTCGTCTGATAAAATAAACAAACTAGGCACTTCTGTAAATAATTTATGAAATAGTTTCATAAATTATTTACAGAATTGTCTAGTTTGTTTATTTTATTTTACAATAAAGGAAAAAAAACAACTTCTTAAGATTCGTTTAGATATACTATAAAAAAGACTACATGTTAAAGGATCAATGTTTATAGGTACTCATATTTTAAATTAAATAGACTAAAAACTTTATAAATTACTTATTTAAGCCACGAAAATAAAATCAAAGGAATAACAACGCATCCAACGTCTCATCCGAAAGCATACTTCGCAATTTGTTGCAAAAATACGAAGAAGCCGAAAAAGCGCGTTCAGGCTCGATGGAAGTTGGAGGAATCGTCAATAAATTTTTATAAGTCTTCTCCAAATTATAACCTCGTGTGGAACTAGCCTCATAAAGATTCATTTCTTGTTTAATGATCTTAGAGAGATCACTTATATAGAAAAATATATCAATCCCGAAAATCCCGGGATTTATTAAATTTAGTCCCGAAATATGACCGGGATCCCGGGATCGAATCCTCTAGTCGGGAGTCAAAAGCCGGGCCGTGCCGGGCCGTGCTGGGCCGTGCCGTGCCGTGCCGTGGCTAATGGAAAAACGCCCATTCGCCTAGTCGCAAAACTACTCGGTCTGGCTGCGAGCAGCCAACGGGCTGCTGCGCAATCAGGCGCGTTTTATTGGCTGCCGCAGCCGGAGATTTGTGGTTGCCTAGTGTACGGGCTCCCATACACCGTCATATGTTCAATTGGCTGCCGCAGCCTGGCTGCCTAGTAGGCGATAGCACTTACGCCTGACATCTTTGCTGTTATAAAATTTTCAGGGGTTGTATCTTTATTTTTAGTAGATAAAATTGCGCGACTTTGCCCGCGTTGAAAATTATATAATAAAACCTTCCTCTTGAATCACTCTATCTATTTAAAAAAACCGCATCAAAATCCTATGCGTAGTTTTAAAGATATAAGCATACATAGGGACGAGACAGACGGGAAGCGACTTTGTTATATACTATGTAGTGACAAACATACAAAAATACAATCAAATCTTTCCTCTTTCTAATATTAGTAGGTATAGACAAACATACAAAAATAGAAATCTTCTCTCTCTATAATATTAGTATAATCAAGCGCAACATATGTATGTATATGTTGAAACGAAAGCCCACAAATACACACGTGGGCGTTCGGATTCGTGCCCGCGGCCCACTGATTTACAATACAACAACACGACAGCCGGTGCCTATAAATCTGGGACTTTATCAATATAGATAAATCCGAATTGCCGGAAATAGAAGATTTTCACACAAACATACACAGAAACTAGAGGTTTACACCTCTAGGAGAACTTATTGGTTTATGGCAAAGAATAAACGTTAACCGTGAACATAATATGCTTAACAAATACATCTGCGTATATACATCGCTATAAAAAAAAAAGAACAAAGAAAAAGTATTTTATTTATTTTTAACGCAAAAACTTTTGAAGTAAAAACTTCTTTAGGCAACTTCTTCGTTGGGCATTTTTGAAATGGGAAAAAACTATTGTACTCGCGACCTGTAACCGTAACCTAATCGTGTAACGTAACCGAAACCTTATTTAAAAAAAGAAAAAAATTTGAGTTGGGAAAAAAACCATTGAACTCGCGACCTGTTACCGTGTAACAATGTAACCGACAGCTCTGTATATAAGTATGTAATTTCCTGACGTTTCAAAAAATAACACGTAATTGTAAAACACGGCACTCCCGGAGTGCCACTGTTTTTTTTTTTTCTATGTTAAGGGCGACCACACAGGCTGACGGCCCACTTGATGGTAGGTGGCTACCGTCGCCTATAACACATGCAACGCCATAGGTGCATATTAATATAATATATTATAAGTAATTATATTAATATGTATTGAAGCATAATGTAGCCTGTAACGCGTAACGTGTGACATGTGACATTTTACGATAGGGGCTTATAATATATGAAATCAATTCTTAAGGAGTAAACTCCAATAATCGCCTGTACCACTTATCCCCATCAGTAGTTACTATTATGCATTTGTTCCTAATTTAATTTGGTGGTAATTAATTGCGTAAGCGTTTTCTGTGCAATAGTTGTGTTTTGAAATATATTTTTTTCTATATATCTCAAAATAGTATTGCGTCAAAATAGTAAAAAGCTCAAAGAATACAAAGCGCACTATTGTTCGTTTGTTCTTCCCCATTTCATAAATCCATTGAATATGTGACCTTAGCTAAACGACTGAAAATTATTAACGTAAACAAAATTTTATAACGCGACTACTTCGTTTTCCGCGCGCAAGTTAGTTACCTTAAGATCAGCGAGTTTCACATTTTGTTAAGGTAACATTTTAGCGTTATATAAACTTAATTACCAAAATACCAATATATACTAATATAGGGAAAGTTTGTGAGAAAGAATGTATACACTTATGGCTGTTTGTTACTCTTTCATACTTATCATAAATTTATTTTTTTCTATTAGAGATGGGTTTGAGCTCACCCAGAAGATGCCTATTCACTCGTTTTGAAAAGATTCTGTTTATATGAGCTCAGAAACACAGACAGAAGATATTCTAAAAATTATGATACCACATAATTTATTTAGAAGAACTAAGCGTACAGAAATCTCAAAGAGCGCGAGTTGAAGTTGTCGCGTTATACTTCATCTTTATTGTATTGCCAAAGAGCTGTCAATTGTCACTTTCATAATTTTAAAACGCAAATTGTTGACGGTTTCGCAACCACGACATACGGTGACTATATATGTATATAACTTTTGGTAGGTACATTATCCATAGTGCATATGAACCGTATTAGCTACTTTTGTTCTAGCCCAATCGAATTAGATCAAAAAAGAGGCTGTACGGAAAAAAATGCGAGTAGCAATTTTCTTTCGGAAATCGTTCCCTGAGACCGCATGGTCCGATTGCTTCGTCCGATTTATCGGACGACGCGGACATTTTTTTTCCTGTTACTCCGATTAAAGAATCGTATTTATTTAATAACAAATAGATAATGAATGAACAAAACAACTTTTCTCTTGATGGGGGTCACTGGCAGTCTACATTTCTCATTGGAACATTGTTGTGTCTACTGCAAGCTACAATTAAAATTATAACTTAAGCCCCGACTATCTATTGAGCCTGAACACGCTATATCTGTTATAAGTTGCTGAGGAGTTGGGCATACCGCAGACTTGATGCTGCAGCATCAGTTCAAGGTTACTCTGTAATGGAAAACTGAAGTAACAGTATACCAATTTTCATATCAATCGAACCTGTGAAAATTGGTGAGAACCCTTCGTAAACTGGGAAATAGGTTGATGATCTTCAAAAGCCTAAATAATCAAAAGTCTTCGTAAACTATACTTAATTATTTTTGTAAATACCAACTAACTATAGAGAAAATAATATTACGAGTATTAAAATGTATTTAACAATCAAATTTTCTTTAAATTAGTTTTAATTCTTTAATTCTTTTTGGCGTTGCTTGTGTTATAGGCGACGGTAACCACGTACCATCAAGTGGACCGTCAGCCTGTCTGTCCACCTTAACATAAAAAAAAATTGAAATAAATTATATTCTTTATTTATACAGTAAGAATTAAAATAAATTAAGAATAAGTTCTTAAAAGTCACGTTAAAAATTAACCACCAGTTGTAAAATTAAAGTTCGCTGTAATAACTGGTTTAGTGCTAGATAATAATAACCGTTAACACAATCTTGCAACAATACGTGTATAGTTTCTATGACAAGCAAAGTCAATTGTTGACCTCTAACCCGCATATCGGTTAGTATCTCATTAACGGAGCGGTCAAATAGCAGGGGACGGTCTAATTCACGAGCGATAGCGTTTATAAAAATCTTGTCTCTAGTGACGCTTACCAATTTTTTCAGTAAAAACTTTTTTTGTTCTTTAACTAATACTTAACTTACTAAGGGTGGGTTACATTACACCATCTAACTTTAACGGTAACCATATTCAATCCAGCCGTTAAATCTTCGCTTAAGCCTAATATGCGTTGCACCATTTTTACAACGGTTAAAATGACGTCATAACTTAACGATAACCTTAACCGCTCGATATTGGCCGGTCAATGTTATTGTTTCGGTAACTGTGACAGTTTTGAGACAGGTGACTTTGAATGTTGCCATATTAAAAAAAATATTACTACGACAGCCTAGGAAAATTACATTATTTTATAATGGCAACCCCTTTATCGGTGACGAACAATATTATGGTGCAACATGCGATTGTTTATTTCGACTGTCACCGTTAAAGTTACCTCTAAAGTTAACTTTGACCGTAACAATAACCAAGCCTACGGTTCAACCCACCCTTAACTTAGTTAAGTTACTTAACTTTAACTCTGCCTTTTCACTGTTCTTTAACTGTTGTTATAGAATTTTTTTTACGTACTAAAGGCCTCTTTCGCCAACCACAAGTAAAGTGTTGATTAGTTACTTTTAGAAATAATTTTATGTTTTATTAAATTATACACTCGGTTTAGTGCATCCTTCGATAGGCGAATTTTTTTTGAAGTGAAAACTTGGGTCGATAGGTGACTTTGGGTAGGGAAAAAATGTATAAGTTCGCGTCAGCAACATGCTAATGCTCACAGTTAATGCGCGCGCAGCTGCCTGCGTACGCGATTGCATATACCCGATATTGCATATACCCGATTGTATGTATGTGCGTTGGACGCTCAGTTTTTAGTTTTCACTTCTGTCGGCATTCCTCATGACTGCCTCCTATTTTTATTATTTTCTTTTTAATGTTTTGGACTTTTACCGTACAAACAAAGGTATATCAGCTAAATTATTTCCGGTGACAGATGACTTTAAATGACGGTTAGCCTACTTTACAGATGGTGCAAGAGGCCCTAAGCATTCTTATTTAATTATCAAAATTTATTTATCATTTTAAAGATGACAGTAAGAATTTTAAAATATTTTTAACACGAATATCTAAATATATAAGTTTTATAGAATTTGTAGTATATGATGATGTTTGAAAGTAGTATTTCATTTGAATAAATTATTTTTCAAATTTTTCACACACACAATTAGACTTTGCTCTTCATTATGCTGTCTATTTAATTTTTCAACTAGCCTTTGCCTGAGATTTCGTCTCCACCACTTTTTTAGATGCTTGTGGATGAATAAATATTTTTATTCAAATTTTATATATGCTCATATATTTTTGTCGGACGCAATATCAGTAACATCACACGTCGTTTTTTTTTATATAATAGATAAAAATATCATCATATTTTTCATATATCATTATAAAAACGGCATATACAAAACCTTACTCTAATATAACTTCCATAAAATCACGAAATACAGTAAAAATAATACTTATTATAAGTCGCAAATTTCTTTTGACTTGGACCACGAGCCGAGATCAGGTCAAAGGCCTTGTCAATGCTTCCTTCTATTTACTCGCGGACTATCGTTGATTTAAGAATATGTGTGTAAATTTTACGTTATTTTATTGCATTGCAAGCAATGGTTAAATAATTCGCATATATTTTTTTTCTTTTGAAAAACGGAATTGTATCCGTATACTAGTCATACACGAACCTTTACTGTAATAATATTACATTCGAACAATTTTTTGTTATGGTAAAAAAAAAATGTTTTTGAAGTGAAAATTTCTCTAGGCGCGTTGGGCATTTTTGAGATGGGAAAAAACCATTAAACTCGCGATATTGTCATTTAATGTAATGTAACCGAAACCTCTGTATATTTTCAGATACTGCGCTTAAATTTAATTATTTTTTTAAAAAAAAAAGAACGTTTTTTGAGATTGGAAAAACAATTGAACTCGCGACACTGTCATGTAATGGCCTGTTTTTTGTGAAGTTTAATTTTCAATTTTGACGTGCAGTCCAACGACATGTATTTTTTTTTGTTAATATTTGATAGAATTATTGGTACATCAAATATCACCATGAAAATGAGGTACTCTAATAGTACTAGTAGAGTAATAGTAAATCACATAGCAAATTGATGAAACTTATAACAATAAAACTCCTATCTGCAAAACTATAAAGATAGCATTAACTTATTTTTGTTTATTTACCAACATAACTCAATTTACCCGCTTAGCCCTCGAGAAAATATTCCTACGCGTCGAGCAGAGAATCGCAGTAAATAACCTTTTATTGTAAAAGGGAACATGGTAACTGACATTTTCGTACGCGACCACCAACGGGATAGTCTCCCGTTTATACATCACGCGTATACCCCTTTAATACCGAGTGTAATGTTATTTTATAAGAATGAGTATATATTACGAGATTTTACGAGCGTTGGTCATTTTATAAAACGTCCAGTTGTTATTAAACTGGGGATTTATGTCGCCGTAAACGTGTCGCGATAAGTGTGGGCAGATCTTGCCGGGGATAAAGGTTCGTACTCCTCATTTTAGGGTTCCACTTAATGGGTAACTAGAAATTGACGGGATACGAGATTTATATAGTTCGGAAAAGTCATGATCTGAGATGAGTTGATGAAAAGAGGTTTTTTTTTATTAGTAAGCGGTCTCTACTTGTAATGTTATAAGATTTGTGACCTAATCCATTTAAATTCTTACATTTTACAAAACACAGTCCTCAGCCTCATGACTGTGATGTATGTAAATGTATGATGATCTCAAAAAATACTTCAAGCTGGTTTCCATGTGGTTTTCACTAAGGGAAAGAGCGTTAAACGAACAAGGATTTTACATATAATTTGCAAAAAAAAATGCAACTGTACAATATCGGGAGCCATATTTTACCGAGATGGTAAAATAAAAGATCTTAAGTTAAATATACTTTAAAACTACGAGCACATTAAAAATCACAGCCCCTTTTCCTATAACCTGATGCAGCCAGTGGTGTAGTTAAAATTATTTGTTAGTTACAAGTTTGTTATATATTAGTTAGCTACGTTATATTTGTTTAAACATGTTGTATTTTATGCGTAACCCGTATTTTGGTTGCTCCGCCAAACAATTTTCTCAACAGAATCACGCATGTATACGCGTGCGCGGGGTCACTATAAAGTACAATCGCATACACAAATGTCTGTAATAAATAAAATTTGTGTATACACAATACACAAATATACTATAAGTAACTCTTATGAGCACTAATAGTCCTTGGAGTAGTATTATTTAAATTTTATATAATTTGAGAATAAAACCGCTATACATTTTTTATATGCTTTGCTCTTTCATATTTATAATTTTTAGGTTGTTTTTTGAATTTATTATTTACATCACACTAGCTTTGCCCGCGACTTCGAGTTGTTTTTTTAACATTTTTTCAATATAAAATCCTGTATGTTAATCTAGGTAATAAACTATCTATGTGCCAAATTTTATCTAAATCCGTTCGGTCGTTTTTGTGTAATTAAGTAACAAACATTCAAATTATATATTACTAGCTGTTTATAAAATACATATAGCCTATGTTACTCGTTGATAATGCAGCTTCCTATAGCTGAACGAATTCTTAAAATCGGTCCAGTAGTGTGACTTTTTTCATTACAAACATACAACATATTCTCTCTATAATATTAGTATACTCGTAGATTAGAATTCGGATTTGGTGTCTTCGAAGATGTTTTATGTCGATAGTTGATTGTCAATATTAAAATATTTAATTTTTTAGAAACCAATGACTGGATGTTTACAAACACACAAATTTAATGTACACATTGTGTGACCGACTGTACCTACATGTTCAAGTATCGAGTCACGGCAAACATCTCGCGTGAATTGCATAGAATTAGGGCGGACGCTTACGCACGGATAGACATAATTGAAATATTTTGTTACAAAACAACTTGCAAGCAAATGTTATTGAAAATTGTGGCTACCGAATTCGTAGAATACGTTGTATCGAGTTATTTATTTTAACATAATTATTAATCATGCGTTAGATCACCTTGCATGTTGCCTTCTGTTAAAGATTATCTCTTTACACATATAAAAGAAAATAGAATTTTATTATCTTTTATGCTTTCGGAAGAAGAAGAACATACTTTTCTTTTCGGTATTTTTAGAGTTCTCTCCACTTAAGAATCCATTTGCATATCATCAATCAATACTAATAATAAATCTGTTAGGGTCGGTCATGGAGTAATTTACTTTGTTTTCAGAAATATCGTGTATATAGGCTCTATACATGATACTGAAACTAAATTGATGATTTTTAGAATTTTTTTCTGTATGTATGTATGTATGTAAGTATGTATATTCCTCTATAACTCTTAAACGAATCAACTGATTTTCATGAAACTTGGTAGATAAACATTTAGATGTACGGGACACAGGATAGGCTACTTTTTTTTTTCAACGCGGACGAAGTCGCGGGCGCCAACTAGTACATATATATAATAAGTAAAATCAGAATTGTCACACGAATGCGTTATGTTATGCGTTATAGTTACGTTCTATTTTATTTTTTTCTATTAGAATATCTGAAGTTTCAGAGATATTTCAGACATTTACACAATATTATTTAAAAAAAAGAACAATGTTGTTCTTTCGGCGTGTTCGAATTGTGAAAATTTAAATTTTACAATCGTTCTATCTAATCGAAATATTATCGAAAATTTTAGAAAGAATACTTAACAATACATTTCTTAAAAAAACACAAAAATTTCATTATTTATAAGTTTATTTTATAATTTGAATTTTATAAATCTGAAATATTCTCGGGACTTTAATACTGAAATTAAGACAGACTTTTATTACCAAATTCTCCAAAGTGTAAGTTAATAAAACAGAATGGCCTGGTTTTCAATAATAGCCTTTTTATTCTTATTTAATAAATATTAGAATTTAGGTTTTTTGGAATTTAACGAGTGTTTTAAACTTAATTGGAAATTACGAGTACATGTAATATTTCTTTTAAACTTTTTTTTTATTTTGTTACAGATTAATCACATACGTACGAAAACTTTCATGAACGTCTGTGTATAAGGTAATTAATTTTGGTATTTACCACTTTTTTCATCTATACTAATCAATCAATACTAATAATAAATCTTTAAGGGTTGGTCATGGAGTAAGTTACTTTGTTTTCAAAGATATCGTGTTTATAGGCTCTATACATGGTACTGAAACTAAATTGACCATTTTTAGAATTTTTTTCTGTATGTATGTATGTATGTTCGTCCATAACTCTTAAACGAATCAACTGATTTTCATGAAACTTGGTAGATAAACGTTAAGACGTACAGGACACAGGATAGGCTACTTTTTCTTTCTCAACGCGGACGAAGTCGCGGGCGCCAGCTAGTTATAAATACGAAGCTTATCGAAGGAATAAATTTTAATAATATGTCGGCACTCGTGGTCTCCGTCACTGACATGTTTGTTGGACAACTTCTCAAGACATTTACAACTTTTAAGACATCAATATATAGCACTTACTAGTTTTACTGTCTTTATAATTTACTAGTTGGTGCCCGCGACTTCGCCCGCGTTAAAAGTAAGGGATGTGTAGCGCCTGACTAAATGTGTAAAGCAATATCGAACGCCTGACATCTTTGCTGTTATAAAATTTTCAGAGGTTGTATCTTTATTTTTAGTAGATAGCTGGTGCCCGCGACTTGCCCGCGTTGAAAATTATATACTAAAACCTTCCTCTTGAGTCACTCTATCTGTTAAAAAAAACCGCATCAAAATCCTATGCGTAGTTTTAAAGATCTAAGCATACGTTGGGACAGACAGACAGCGGGAAACAACTTTTTTTTATACTATGTAGTGATGTTGATAATCGGTCCATTAATTTAGGTGCCTATTCAATTTAAACAAACAAACAAACAAACAAATCTTTCCTCTTTATAATATTCTACCAAAATAACTACAAAGTGCAACGCAGTGTGCCAGCACTATAGCTATTTTTTCGATAATAATTATTGACATATAACATTAATTATACGTTTCTGAATCTCTTTCATTCATAATAACTCAACACAACATGTTTAAAAATCCTTGTACAACAATTCACTGTTACTTTTAAATGTTACTTAATGACATTTCAAATAAACTCAAGTACAAGTTTAGTTAAAAGCGTAAAGTTAAATATATTTTTCAATAATATTATAACTAATTATTACGTAACCATGCATTTGAGCGGAATCTTTGCAGAAGGTCAATGCATGCATTTTATATGATCACTATTACCTAGTTAGAATACAAAATACTAAATATTAGAATTAAGGAGTACTCCTTAAGATTTTGAATATATATCATGTTTCAAATATTGCGCCATCTAAACAATATTATTTGAAAAAAGAACAATGTTGTTCTTTCGGCGTATTCGAATTGAAAAAAATTAAATTTTATAATCGTTCGTAAGGAGTAAATTCCAGTCGTGTGTCGGAGCTGACAAACACAATTTTTTTTTTTTTTCAAGAAAAACAATTTATGCACATACTCTGTTACTTACCGACGTCAAAAAATTGTCACTAGAACTTTTGTCTGTTTTTCTGTGCACGCCATCGAAATACTACAATGGAATTTGCGTCGCAAGTGCCAAAGGGAACATAAAAAGAACGCCTTTGACAGAATCATGGCGGTCTCTTGCCGTCACGCGTCAATGGTAAAAGGTAGTAACGATAAACTTCTTTTTAAACTAATGGGTTGACGTAAAGTCACATTTTCTTTAAATTACGTACTTATTATTATGTTTGTTTTGTTATAAATGACAGTTCATGCTCTACGCATATATATGTCACTTTTAAATGTTCCATAAAATTCGTTGTGTCTTGTATGGCACGCGTGTTCCATGTTGTAGTAATTTGATGGTGCACGCTAATCTCAGAAACGGCTTAACCGATTTGAATGCGGTTTTCACTGATGTAGGTCTTGTAGCAAGCTTCCCCTAAAATTTAGTTTTTGTTTCATTGTAATCGGTTTACAAACTAAAAATTTATCAAGCGTATAAAAACCGCTCGTACGAAGTTGCGGTCACAGATTACATAATTTTCAAAGAGATGCGAAATTCCATTCGCCTTCCTCCTACTTAGAGCGAAGGTCAAGTATAAGTCAAAAACTGCATGTGGTATGCATATTATTATTTATTATTATCTATATTAATATATTCATAAATATTTTGAATCAATTTAACTCACGCGCAGCGATAATTTGTCGATAAAATGCACAGATAAGCTTAGCAAATACATAAACAAAAGGTATGTCATTTTAAAACGTCAAATATGATATATTAATTAAATAATGATATGCGGTACGAAAAGTGTTCGGATTACTTCCGACATTGTCAATTGTAACTTATATTAACACTTTGTCTAGGAAAATTTTCTAACATGACATACTGTTTGCGTCTGCTATTTATGTCGACTAAATTTGATTGATTAAGGCGGAAAGTATAGTAAAAAGTGCTCTGTGACATTTCAAAAAGAGGTGCTCATTCATTCAGATTCATTCAGTCTGATTTTAATATGTGATAACCACGTGATAACCAATATTCCAATAAACCCTTGTTGGTGAAATTATTCTAAGACTGAGACTCATTTTTGAGTTTATCGCGAACAGACAGACAGAGACGCGGCGGAGAATTTTGTTTTATAATATGTAGTGATAATTAATTAAATAATTATATTAATAAAATATTTACTTGCGCCACCATATAGAAAAGAAAAAAACCAGCCCACTTAATATCGAATATTGTATCTAAAACCGCTACCTGACTATTAAGGGTAAACTCGTTTAACTGGCTCAATTAATGTTAAATTAGTCCCTCATCTCAATCAATTCCGAGCAGAGTTTTATGAGTGGTACAAGTAACAAGAGATACTCGTAGTATTGTCACAGCTTTACAATCCATACAGTTGGGCAACGAATGTACTTGCACAGAGCAACGGTGGGGGCTGGCGCGGGGAAGCGGGGGCTGGCGCGGGGAAGCGGGGGCTGGCGCGGGGAAACGTGGGCTGGCGCGGGGAAGCGGGGGCTGGCGCGGGGAAGCGGGCGGCGCGGGCCGCCACGGCGAACTCACACAGTCTGCATTACCAAATTTCAAGGCTGGCGCGTACATGTTTTTGAGTTGAGTGAGCGGTGGCGGATTTTCCATATTGTGACAACCCTAGCACATCCTCGCGTGAGTGGCGGCGTCGCCCGACATCAAAGGCGTTGCCCAACTTTATGGATTGTAAAGCTGTGGTATTGTGGTGGCGCCGACTAAAAATAACATCTGGTTCGGAGCTTCCCCCAGAATTTAGTGGGACTGTTTAAAGGACTTATTCACTTGGGCGTGTATTTTGTATGAGTAAACATCACCACTGGTTATGTATTTACCGATTTACACGAAACCACTATAAAATGAGTGAACAACGGATTGAATGTAATAGGCATCAATATACTACAACTACGGACATACCTAAAACGGTACGGCAAAAGGTCTACTATTTATTTTAAACTCCAATGTGTTGACCATAGAAAATAGAGGCAAGGAGGCCCAACTATATACATGAGAAAGTGTCCCTCGAATACGCTCAATTAGGTGGCGCTTTAGTAGCATTGGTGTGTGACGCACTAGTATCATTTTATTTACGGTTATTTCAGGAACTACGCAACCAACCAATCATATCAAACACCAATGCTACACTAGCGCCATTCTGGTCAATTTATGAACTACTATTTAATGCTTTTAGCTTGCCACTTTTTCAGTTTAACACCCATGTAAGTTGGTCCTCCTTTATGTCCATAGTGTTGACGTAAAGTCACATTTTCTTTAAATGACATATGTAATATGTTTAGTTGGTTTTAAATTACAGATGAAGAGTTCATGCTCTACGCATATGTCACTTTTAAATGTTCTCTTCTTCTTCTTCTCTTTTAATGTCTTGGCTACTTTGGACTTGACGGACTTGTTTTGGAAAACTAAGAAAAATTATAGACTTGACTTGACTTGACTGACTAGTCTCGGTATCTGCTATTTTTTATTTTAATTTCAATTTTAATTTCAATTCAAAAAAGGCTATTACAAATTGCTATTTTTACTAATGACACTGGCAAAATCATCGAAGAAGATCTGATGGAGCCAAGACATTTAAAGAGAAGAAGAAGAAAGTTCGTAGTGTTATGGCCAAAGATTTAAATCGAATGATGCGGCGTAATCTCCTCGCGTCATACTAAAAACACACCAAAAATTCTTAACAATGGGTTGGACACAGGCGCTCAACCCAACTACAGTTGCACGCCAGCTACAGTGAGTGACGGTCGCTTGTTGAGAGCGTCGCTATCGTCACAGTCACGTTTGAAGTAAGGAATGTGTTGTCTGTGTTTAGACAAAGGTATATGTATTTTATACTTTTGTCTTTAGTATAATGTATGTTGTAACACACTTTCGCTAGTAATGCCGCATCTCTCGATTTAAATCTTTGGTTATGGCATTGTAGACTTTTTTCGTAAAGCGATAATGTGTCACTTTCTCATAACTTGGACCAATCCCTCTAGTCCCGTCCAGGAAGAAATTAACGCTGCAGTGAGCTCTTCTGGTTTCGCAATAGATCGGTATTGCGTGTCGGGAGCGTGTTGCTACGTTAATTTTATTATTTTGTTCGATTCCCGTTCGTTTCCTCTGTCTAGAAGGCATTTGCATTGAATTTATGTAGGTGTTTCTTACACTGGTTTATCTAATGTTTGGATTTACATAGTCCCCCATAAATATTTACGGTACACGTACATTTATTTTTCATAGAAATGCTCGTTAAAAATTTATTCTATTGCATAATTGGGATAGGTATTTTTTTTGTTTAAAAAAAGGTAAATATTTGATATATTTTTGACATGTCTCTCTGTATGTATGTGCGCTTAGATCTTTTAAAATACCTAACAGATTTTAATGCGGTTTTCACTAATGGAAAGGGCGTTAAGCGAGAAAAGTTTTTATAGTATAATTTGCAGAAAAAAATTGCACCCGTGCGAAGCCGGAAGCAGATTGCTAGTATGTATATAAAAAATCCTGTAAACATGTGTTCGCGCAAATGAAGATCCTTATTTATTTACTTATAGCTGGTGCCTGCGACTTCGTCCGCGTTGAAAAAGAAAAAAAGTAGCCTATCCTGTGTCCTGTACGTCTAAATGTTTATCTATCAAGTTTCATGAAAATCAGTTAATTCGTTTAAGAGTTATGGAGAAACATACATACATACATACATACATACATACATACATACATACATACATACATACATACATAACAATACCTACATTTACAGATTTATTATTAGTATTGATTTATTATTTAAATTTAACAAGCATGAAATCAGTTTTTAAAGTTATTGTGGTGTTAGTTTAAGTACATTTTTAATTAAGGTAATTTCGTTTTGTGTACGTACCTATATAAAAAAAGTTCCGCATCGCAGGACATTCACCCGCGCGAGTTGCAAACAGCAAAATGCTGAATACACTGCGGACCAAAAAAATGTGCAAGATGCACAAACGCAGAGACAGAACAGACAAAAATTCAAAAAATCTATTTTTTTTTACCTCGGTAAGTAAGTAAGTAACAAAAGTGTACAATTTTTTTTTTTATATTCAATGTACAGGCACGTATCGTTTACGATTTTATAAAATGTAAAGTTGCTGTTCGCCTCTATCTGTTTCTTCGCTAATTTCTTCTAAACCGCCCAAATTATTTTGATACGGTTTTCATTAACTGAAAAAGCGTTAAAACGAGGAAGGTATAACATTAGTTTTTTTTAGAATAATAAAGGCGTTTATAGTATTACGCAACATTATTACTGGCTATATAATTTCATTGCGTGTAATTTCTGGCTCGTATTGCAACCGAATTATTCAAATAACTAGATTTCAAGATTGCATCAAATGCACATTGCACTTTCTCCTTTTGCATAATTCACATAAATCGCCGAGTGCAGTGTACCTTGCCAACTAATGACGTAACAGATAAAATTTTAAGAAAGTGCTATGGCACAGTCCTAATACGAATTCTGTCGGGTTTACTGTCAAGCAAACTTTAATTACTTAAGTTTGTTAATTACTTGACAGAATTACCAGCATTTAAAACTTAACGAAAATACATTCTTGAACTATTTCTCTATATCCGTTTTACTGAAAATCAGCAATACATGGTGCAATACAAATTATTTCGTTATTTCAATTAATAATATGGTTTATTTATGTGTTTTGACATTTTAATACAATAAACAGATCAATACAATGTATATTATATTATTAGACTAACTGCAACAGATATTATAAAGGCAATGTGATTTATCACATGTTGCTAATTTATATAGGTACTAAAACTACGCAACCAACCTTGCTTAATTATCAATAGATTATTACAAATATTATGATATTTTGGCCGCCAGTGTACGTGCCTGGCTTGTTATAAATCCCCGAACGCATCAAGTTTGCGTCAAGCTGAAATAACGGTGTCGACCAGTCCTTTCTTCTGACTAACATTTACTCTTGGTGGCGCATTCTGATTGTGACTTTGTAAATGACCTAAATAATAAATATGTCAATATATCTATATCTTATGTCTATCTATCTCTATACATATAAATTTCTCGTGTCATAACAAACTCCTTGTAAAGTCGGGTTACGAAAACCTTCGTCAGTTTTCAAATTCATTCCTACCTATATCAAAGTTGTAGACTCTTAGTACCTTTTGAAACTAAAGCACTAAGCAGACAACGTTTAAAATGAAATTTGGGCATGTCTGATAATTGCCCTGATGCAAGCAAATGTCAACTTTAAGGTGACGAACCTTTTCTTACCCCGACTGTACCAAACTCCTCCGAAACGACCGATTTTTATGAAATTTTTTGTGCGAGAATAGGCCGTAAACTATTTTTATACCCCTAAGTGATAAGGGTGACCCACCCCAATTTTTTTTGGCAAATCAACGTTTGCCGGGTCAGCTACTATCTTATAATATTCCTTTCTAAACCATCAAACGAACTCTAACTTCTTTATATATATTTTTTTATATAATTTACAGGAAAGAATTATTGCATACTTGCGAAGCCGATGGCTCTAGTACCTATAAAATTTTTAAAAAAATCTCTGTATTTCCGCTAACTTCTTTTAATATTTCCAACGTTTTTCACTAATAAAAATAGCGATAAACGACTATTATAAGATTTGTATGTATAATCGGAAAAACATATTTTTGCAAAAATCCTGAAAGTACCTCGGATGATTACAAAATTGATTTGTTAGTTTTCTATTATCCGGTGTTTTGCAATTACTAGGATTTTTGCAAAAATTCGTTTCGTCCGATTATACTGCGACATATATAATTTGCAGAAAAAAAACAATGCGGCGACCCTACGATTTATGACGTTGTAAATTGAATTTTGTTCAAACATACAGTTAGACAAAATTAGGGACCCTCAAACGAATCAAGTTGCCATAAATCACATAGTTTCATGGGAAACGCTCCAGCAACCAGACGGACGTCGCTTGGACTGTGTGGCCATTAAACGGGCTTTTTTCGTCAAAATGGGACATTCACTGTTCTTATTGATAATACGGCACATTTATTAAAATAGTAATTAATGTTCTTAATAAATTAAAAAGTTATTTTAATAAATTGATAATGATAGGTTTAAGAAACTATAAAAACATAATTATGCAGAAAATACCAGGCATCTATTTATTGAACACTGGAAAATTCAGAACTGTAAAGAGAATATTAAGACAAATTTAAGTCTTTTTTACTTGCGATTAACAATTATTTTACTACTAACTGGCGCCCGCGACTTCGTCCGCGTTGAGAAAGAAAAAGTAGCCTATCCTGTGTCCCGTACGTCTTAATGTTTATCTACCAAGTTTCATGAAAATCAGTTGATTCGTTTAAGAGTTATGGAGGCACATACATACTTACATACATACATACATACATACATACATAAAAAAATCTAAAATTGGTCAATTTAGTTTCAGTATGATGTATAGAGCCTATAAACACGATATCTCTGAAAACAAAGTAACTTACTTCATATGACCAACCCTTACAGATTTATTATTAGTATTGATTATTTACTAAACTAGATTGTAAATAAAATTTTACAAACGCTCATTTATTCAAATTACACAATAATTGATGTAATACTAATTTCTTCTTTCTTGTTTCTTCTTGGTTACTGGGTCTTTTTTTGTTTTTTTTTTATTATCATATTATTTCTTGGTGACATTTTAAGTACACTTTTATAATTAATAATTAAACATTGATAATTATATTCCAGTACATTAATAATTATTAATTAAGGTACACATTATATTTTTCAAAATTAAATTTTTTTACTGCATTTGTTTAATTTATATGACGATCTTAACTGCGCTTTTTAGTCGCTTTCGCGAATTCTCAAACGCAAATGCACATTTCGTGGCCCAACAAGACGCTCCTTATTTGTCTTCAACCGATCGAGTACAGTTAGCCGCAATATTATCTCACAGCACAATAGGTTTAATCGTGCGATGAAGTCGTGACGTATACCAGAACTACATTGTCTGCGACCATTCAAAACCATGTATTTTTTAAGTATCGTCATGATTAAGCGGAATGTTTGCTTTTCTTTGTATATTGTTTAATTCTTTCATCAGATAAACTTTGAAATTTCAAATAACTGTACAGAAAAATATACTGCAAATCTGATTCGACACAAGTACAGCTATTCGGAAAACAATTATTATATTTACAAGATAATGTTGTGGAAGTGGCATTCTTTTATAATTTTTACCTTATTTGAGGAATATCATACCACCTAGCATTCGCCATGAGAATCTTCTGGACTTCTAGACTAACATCGGCATAGTTTTATTACCATCCAATAACTTGAGATGTGACACACACAGACACTCGCAGTATACTTGCACAAGTTCAATAAAAAATCCAACCCGGATTTGTGTCGTTCATTGTAAAAGTGAACTATCTCCTTGTAGCTGAATTTTAGAATAACGAGCTTTTTGCGAATTATAGTGTAGGAAAAAAAATATAAGCATTCATTCATTGTTTTCATCTATGGGATTTTAATGCAACTATTGGAGTTACTTCACTTTTATATTGAAAGTTATGACTAAATGTGATACCATTAGGCAAGAAAAGATGGTTTTAAAAATAGGGAGTTACACCACTTTTACAATGAACGACACATTTGTTACCTATTGGTGCGGGTGCTGGAAATATTGGAGCATCTACTACTCGAGTGCCCTAATAGGTCTCGACCTAATAAAAAAATAACACTAAATTCATTGAATTTTGTAAAAAAGTAGCCGAAATTAGGGCGAAGGCAAACGCGACGGCTGAGGTGACCCTGAGAAGTCCAGGGTGAGAACACAGGAAGATGAGAGGAGACAAGAGGAGAGGGAAAAGTCCTCTCACCCAACTAAATTACTTATACTTTTATTCACAAAAATTAAGTTATTTGATGTTAAATAAGTTTGAATCTATTGCAAATTTTGAAAAAAGGAAAACCTATAAACTTAGTCTTTCGTTGTGTCAATAATATACAAAAAAATCATGGAGATTGGAAAATATTTAGAAGTGGAAAAACATTTTCTCTTTTTGTATGGACGAGTACGTACTATTCTTCCCTCTTAATAAGGTGTCTCCGATTACGTCGGAGGATGTCTGGAATCAACCCATACTCAAAATAACTTGAAATGTACTTATTGGCAATACTGCGTTTACATTACAGAAGACCACCTTGTAATAACAGCATCTTTGCTGTTGTGTTTCGGTGAATGAGAATTGGAAAGAATTTTTTTCCACTTTCGAAGTAAATAGTCGAATTCATGCCTAATATAATAATAATTATTGCATGTATTGGAAACAATTAAATAGTATTCGTTATGTAATAATACTGTTTTCTGATGGAAACAAAACGCGGAGACGATGCGAAGGTCAATGTACATGAACAATAGCATTTCATTGATGTAACACCAAATAACTACTCGTACGTTACGCGCTGGCGGCTGCGCGAGCGCATAGTCCCGCGGCCATACTAAGAACCAGAGCAGATCTCTGCTATATTCAAAGGATAAATCAATATTAATAATAAATCTGTAAGGTCATGGAGTAATTTACTTTGTTTTCAGAGATATCGTGTTTATAGGCTCTACACATGATACTGAAACTAAATTGACCATTTTTACAATTTTTTTTTTATGTATACTGTATGTATGTATGTTCTTCCATAACTCTTAAACGAATTAACTGATTTTCATGAAACTTGGTAGATAAACTTGTAAACGTACGGGACACAAGATAGGCTACTTTTTTTTTTTCTTTTTCAACGCGGACGAAGTGCAAAGGTATAATGTTAACAGATAAACATTTGCCCCTAGCGAGATTCGAACCCGCGACCCTTTTGTTAACAGCTAAGGTTACTAGCCACTAGACCAGGGGTGGCGAACCTTTATGGATTAACGTGCCATTTTTTTAAAGAAATGTTTAATGAGGTCATAGACGTGCCGTGCCCAGCGAACAGAGACATATTATTTCGATGGCCGTGCCATCAAATAATTTTGACTGTAATTTTTGGAAAAAATAATAAAACTAAATATCTTTCGACTCCAAACTCTTTATCTTTATACACTACATTTACTACGAAAAATATACATATTTTTATGCCTCTAGTAATAAATTAAATGAAATTAAATGATTTCGAAAATTTGCAGATATGTATTTTATGGTTACTATATTCACAATGATATTTGAAAGTATGGAATTTGTTATTTTTAATTAAAATGCAAACAGTTTAGATCCGTGGCGTGCCCAAAATATTGAGTCGTGTGCCACTGGTTCGCCATCCCAGCACAAGAACAAACGTGTCGTCAAAACCAGGATGTCAATCAAGACCAGGCCATTGTTTTTTTTAATGTGTAATCTCACTGCTCGGTTTCGTTGGAGTAAAATCGTGCAATGCAACGGAAACGTCTCAGGAATCCGGCTGGCTTATTATCTAAATGCCTCTGCTGAGCACAGGCGAAAAATGCGAAAAATTTGTGCAATATCACACTAAATCGTTAATGTTTACACAAACCACACTAGTGTTATTAGCTACGTGATACCAAAAACACCGATTTAGTGTGATATTGCACAATTTTTTTGCATCTTTCGCCTGTCGCTAAGCAGAGGGATTTAGATAATAAGCCTGCGGGATTTACGGAACGCGCTCTATATGATTTGACCAATCAGTGACCAAGCATTTGACCAAAAGTTAAATATTAAAAATCGGTTCTGGCATACCCTACTCACTTACCGAAACACAACAGCACACATGCTGTTATTACACGGTGGTCTTCTGTAAGGGGTTGTTACTGCCCCAGACGGACTGCCCTAACTTTCAGCTCCAGACCAAAGCCAACTTTCAAAATGAACTTTTCAAAATTGACCCTACCGGAAATCGAACCTGGGAACCCTGGAACAGCTCGTCATATTTGATTTAGGTTTAGAAAGATGTTTATTCTCACAAAGAATTATTATACAAATTCACTTAAACTAAAAAACTAACAGGTAAAAGACATAAAATTCACATTGCAAGCATACTACCACACACATATATATAATAATTCAATAGTGAACATATTATTTACAACAAAAACATGAAAACGTTATATTAAAATTAATTAAAATATTAATTTAACAAACCTAAAACAACAAGAACTGTTTTTTATATTTAAGCAATAAATTTTTTTACTATTACTGGTTATACACAACAATAAACGAGCTCCAATAACTGTAGTTAGATTATCATAAAATTGCGCCGTAAAAGCAACTACCTACTAATGAAATATTTGTAATGGCTCGGTGTGCTTCTGTCCTTATTCGCGTCGACTCTTTAGTTTTTAGCACGAAATTACTGCACGTTTATGACATAACGGTTGTTTTATCTTTTCACAACAGTAGCCTCCGATATTGGCCCAGTAAACATTTTTCAATGGCCAGTTAACCTGACCTTTGGAAGGGTCATCAAATTTCATGTTAAAAAATGCTCTGTACCTCGTAGCTTCGCCCGTTTTGAAAGGGGATTGGGTTCTTTAGTATGGAGGGTTGGCATCATTTTTTTATCTAGCGGCCATTGATAAAACCTGTGGTGTTGCACAAGCATGTTATAATATGTAAAAGAATTGCTCCAAACTATATCGAACGAGAGAAATGAGGGTTTAAAGATACGAATTTTACGCCTGGTTGGTTGGTTGGTTGGTCAAGAACAATCTTCAAAACAATCATGGTGAACGGTCAAATAAATTTTAAATTCAGTTATTACGTATCTCTATTTATATCTATACAATATATTAGGTATATTTATGTATGCATTTTAGCACTAGTACAATTACGATCAGTACAAAATGAGGCGAATATACGTATGATGTATAACAACATTATTTTCTCTTTTTACAGATGTAACTACAGCACAATGGCAGCCACAGACGGCCAAGTCGTGGTAGCAGCCTCCCGGTGGTCCGATGAAGGCCACTATCTCAGGGAATTTGTCACTAAAAACCGCCTTCCTACTGTCGCTAAAATCATCAAAGGCCAGTATGGTGGGCTCGGAGTACCCACGCTGCCGAGTCCAGGACTCCAAAGCACTGCACTTGTAGTGTCAGCGGGAAAAAGGAAAAAAATCATTGCACAGGCCATAAAATTAAAAGAGGGTCGAAGAATGGTCAGCGTGGGCCCTAGAATTGCCATTCCAGATTCGTATAAAGGATATTTTGAATTGTTGAGTGAAGAAGGCAGAGCTGTTAGATGTATTGAAACTGTCGCTGAATTAGCGAGGAGGAGGCTTGAAGATGGGTGCTTGGTAAGAGATCCTGTCAGAGTCATTTGCGCTAAAACTGACCTAGAAGGTAACATAACTGCTGATGGCGCAAGGAACTTACCTGCTGGAGAAGTAATAATGCCAAGAGGCGAAACTTTTTTAGGTAAGAATAAATACTTGAAATGCACAGACTCTAAAGGAGATACAATTCTGCTGAGTCTAGACCAGAGAGGGAAGTTCTCGGCTGTAGCCAAAGAGGACAATATAAGTGGCGTGCATACAGCAAAAACTTTACTAACTAAACGACTGCCAATAACGGTTAGACTAGTACACGGAACACCACCGAGAGGCTTGAAGAGTGCCAGTCATTTTGTATCAGAAATAAGATTGTTATCGATGTTCGAAGAAGACCACGTATTTGCTCTACCGTTGCAAAAAGAAGGAAACGCCTTAATCGCTCTGCCATTAGCTGCGCCCCTAAAGATGCTAAAGTGTAAGAACGAAGAACAGATCAAAAACTTCATGGAATTCTCAAGGCTAGTGGAAAAATGCAGTCGTTTACTGGTCGATGTTGTAGACAGGATACATGTGCTAGATGGAAAATTAGGCGATCCTAAAAGACTTCTAAAGGCTCCGCTTAATGCTCCAGCAATAGTCAAAACTGGTTATTTTCTAAGAAGGAGCGCATCATCGGACACCGCAAACCAGCACAAGCATATTTCACGGCACAGCCACATTTACAGCAGTCACAGGGACGAGAGCAGCATCCCCGATGAGTATGATGAAATCGATCAAATCTACGACTACGTTAGAGGATTTGCTCCTCTCCCTAAGAACATAAAGGCTTCATATACGAACGATCCGAGTCCCAAGCACGAATCAGCGCCTTCATCTCCTGCAGCAACTCCAATACACATGCCTTTGATAACGGAAATGAAGCCGGAACCACCCCCCATAGAAACCATACCAACAAAGAAACCTTTAAACCAGAAAGCTGAGAAGAGAACACGCAAAACTGCCGTGACAGCTAAAGAAACTCCAGTGATTGTTTACAAGGAGAAGTGTTCTGTAGCTCCGGTACCTAATTTACCAAAACTTTTCGTCAAAAACAGTGTCAACAACAGCAAAAGCCGTATGGTTTTTAGACAGAAAAGTCACTCTCCGACCAAGGAGTCTCCTAGTCCTATTACTAGTCCGATACGGCCATTAAAAGGCGATTCACCGATCTTCAACATAAGATATAAGAGTCTATCGAATATTCAACAAGCAATGGAACTGGATGGTACTTTGGATTCGAGTCATTCTGGAGGCAGAACGTCAGGTGACTCTGGAAATGGGCCGAAACTTCCCGAAAAGAGGTCGAGAAAGTTGAGCCGGCCCAAATCCTTGACGAATCTGGTGTGGGAACTGAAGGGTTGTCCGACGGAACCGCACGAGAAACCAAAACCTAGGAAAAATGAGAACTACAAAAAAATTGGTAACAAATTGTCCTTGGGAGCTCAGAAGAGGGTACCTACACTGTATCTGTAAAATTTAGGTGAGTACATTTTATGATCACTATCTTTGAACACCAACTTGTTTAGAGCTTGAATTTTGAATTTCGAAAACATTCCCATCTTTACTAATATTATAAATGTGAAAGTAGCTTATAATTTTATAAGTGTATGTTACCTTTTGATGCCTTAACTACGCAACCGATCTTTTGATGCCTCAAGTACTTTTCCCGAGGGATCATCTATAGTTAAAAAATCTAACGCATGTCCAAAGTAATATCAATAACTATATTTATCAACTAGCTGGCGCCCGCCACTTCGTCCGCGTTAAAAAAGAAAAAAAGTAGCCTATCCTGTGACGTCTAAAAGTTTATCTACCAAGTTTCATGAAAATCAGTTAATTCGTTTAGGAGTTATGGAGTAACATACATACATACAGAAAAAACTTCTAAAAACCGTCAGTTTAGATTCAGTATCATGTATAGAGTCTATAAACACGATATTTCTGAAAACAAAGTAACTTACTCCATGACCAACCCTTACAAATTTATTATTAGTATTGATAAAATAAAATAAAACTATATAACAATAAAATAAAATACGCAAAAGAATTTCAAGGTACATCTTCCATTACCTGTCCTTTAAAAGCAGTCAGTTGACAAATACTTTCAGATATCTAGACTTTACTATTAGGTTTTCTATCGTTCTAAAAAATGTCCACAGTTAAAAGGGACATTCGAAACACAGTACGTTCATTAGTCCTCTGCGTTTATCTGCAACAGATAGACATTTACACATTTGTTAGTAGGGATTCTATTAGTGTTTACTTCATATATCTGCTGACATATCACGACTCGAGGCCGACAGACAAATTGCAAAACTATTGCCGCGTACGATGTTCTCTTGCCCTTTATCGATATGTTTTAATTAGACAAGGAAACAGTCATGTTTTAACTTTCTTTTGAGCGAGGAATGTTACAGAAAATATCTTTTTTCATAAGTAAACTAGCTGGTGTCCGCGACTTCGATCGCGTTGCAAAAAAAATATAACACCTCGATGCTTAAAAACTAAAGGGTCACAAATCAAAATTACACTTTTACAGGAGAGCTGATCGAAAAAAATTAAATTATTTTTTGTAAATTTTTTTCTTATTAGATATATATTAAATATATGCATATTATACATGATTAGAAACGTATTTTTATGTAGCATTAAATGTTTTAAGTACTTTTATAATAAACTGAACACTAGAAGAGATAAGCAACTTATAAAAAAATATCAAAATATACTAAACAACCATAACTCTTTTTGTAACATACAATATGAAGGATTGTGACATTTTTTTTTTTTTTTTTGTTTTATGGCCCTTTAGTTTTTAAGCAACGACCTGACATCTTTATCGCCCAAATGACGACAATGGCGCTCAATTATTTCATACGATCCCTCTTGAACCTAAAATTTTTTAAGATAAAAAGTATCCTATATATTAATCCAGGTAATAAACTATTTGTGTGGTAAATCTCATCAAAATACGTTGAGCCATTTTTGCGTGAAAGAGTGTTTGTTACTATCAACTTTCGTCCTCGCAAACTTTAGCAACTTTCGGTAGGTAGGTATGACGCGTATAAAACATTGTAGATGCCTCTACCGTCGTATAACACAATCTACAACAATTAACTCCTAAAATGTGCAAAATTCGTTATATTTTTGCGGATTCTTCCATAAAAACGTCCTAACTATAATGTACATTTCAAATTGGGTTATCAATAGGTTTAAATTTGGTTATATAAAGGTTTTTTCTAAAGTATTAGAATTGCTATAATATGTTTTGGCATTTACTCGAGTTCAATAAGTGGCGCGTGTCTTACATCACATTCTATTTTAGGTTATTTAAATTATTCACAGTAAGTTAAGACAACAAATTTTCCCAAATATCTATTACTAGCTGTTGTACGTGACTTCGTCCGCGTAACTTTATAAAATACTAGCTGGTGCCTGCGACTTCGTCCGCGTTAAAAAAGAAAAAGTAGCCTAACCTGTGTCCTGTACGCCTAAATGTTTATCTGTACATCTAAATCAAGTTTCATGAAAATCAGTTAATTCGTTTAAGAGTTTTGGAGGAACATACATACATACAAACATAGAGAAAAAAACCTTTCAATTAAATACAGATAAAACAATTTCCATTGTGGTACATTACAATTGCAATTCTAATTTAAATTTCCAATCTCACCGCAGATATAAAAATAAAGAGATAGGCTCGCAGACATGAAATAAAGTTAGCGGCGAACTTGAATGCGAAGTTCCTTAATTAAAAGCTTACGCGCGCCGGTTATTGCGTGCTAACTAACAATAAATTAATATCGTGATATATGGATGGCAACTAAGTCTCTGCAAGCACTGGGAGATACCTGTTTCGGTCGCCAGGGACTTCCTGCACATTGCACGGTCACAATAAGCATTCATTAAAATGTTCAGTTTTTGTTGGAGTCTCCTTGTTGCGTTTCTAGATTGCGTATTTATTTGGCATTATGTTTGTTCAATTTTAAACCCTATTTATATACAAATAATATTAAAAATCGAGTGAAGCGACAGACTGTCACTTGACGCAGATCTGCGTCTATAACAGACGAGAGATTTACTCCTTAAGAATCGATTTTCATATCTAACCTAAATTTTTTATGTATACTAACTATAGGTTTTGTAAGATGTCTACTAACACTTTGGGTCCAAGTAACCCGAATAAAGAATTTATTATTATTATTATTATATCTATACCAATATATAAAGCTGAAGAGTTTGTTTGTTTCTTTGTTTGGTTGTACGCGCTAATCTCAGGAACTACTGGTTCGAATTAAAAAATTCTTTTTTTGTTGGATAGGCCATTTATCGAGGAAGGCTTTAGGCTATATAAAATTTTGAACGCGGACGTAGTCGCGGGCACCAGTTAGAATAATATATAAGCCCGTGGTATGAAAATTTATAGGCGTAAAATCAAAATTGTCACACGAATGCGTTATGTTATGCGTTATAGTTACGTTCTATTTTTTTTTTTTTAATTTTAAAATATCCGAAGTTGCATAGATATTGCGTCATCTAAACAATATTATTTAAAAAACAGCGTGTTCAAATTGTGAAAATTTAAATTTTATCAAAGATTTAAATTAAATCTTTGAATTTTATTATCGTTCGTAAGGAGTAAACTCCAGTCGTTTATCGGAGCTGACACACACACACACAATTTTTTTTTCCTTGGTAAACATTATATAGTAAGTCTGTGTACATTTTTTTTGTTATTATGTATATCAATATAATCAGAAATTTGACCGTCACGTTTGTCTAGTTTTACAAATAAGGTATTAGTTACAAACGGGAGCAAACCGTCCTCATATTGAGCAAACAGTTGACCGCAGAGTGCGGTTTGTGTTGCCATATATAATAATAATATTACGAGTAGGTACGTCTACATAGAATTACGTATCAGACGCAGGTGAATCGAGAAGCGCGAAAGTTTTGACATTTACAAGTACCGGGTAGACGACGTCGAAACAACTTTTTGTCATAGATTGTTTTGTTTGTACGAATTGAAAACAGATGCGACACGTTACCTACATAGACAAGGAATGATTTGATAATACTTCTAGCCGCAGGACGTCCAGCATTCGCTTTATTCAGGAAACAAACAGTGATTCAGGAAACAAACAGTTATTCAGGACACAAACAGTGATTCAGGAAACAAACAGTGATTCAGGAAACAAAAAGTTATTCCCTGTGTAAACCGTTTTATATAAGGGGACAGAGAAAAGTTTTTGTGAATTTTCAAATAAGATCGGTCAGAATATAAATAAATAAATATCTTCACACATTCCACACAGCACCATCTAGTACTAAAGTAAGCAAGTAATGCTTGTATTATGGATACCAGACAGTTGATATAATACATAGATTACTTTTTTTTTTGTAAATACATACATATTATAAATACAAAACATCCATGACTCAGGTACAAAGGTAAAATGTTCACATAAAACATTTGCCCCTAGCGGGATTCGAACCCGCGACCGTTTGGTTAACAGCTAGGGTTACTAGCCACTAGACCAAACGTGTCGTCAAAACGTCAAAACGTGACCAAACGTCAGAAGATGCCTGGACCCGTCTATCTGCCGTTGTCGCTAAAGTTCTTGTCTTGTGGGTGGACATCATACGCTCCGCTTGCCAGTCCGTGGCATCCACTCGAGAGTCTTTCAGTACTGCTCACTGCCACTTCACTAGGTGGCGCTGCTTTATTCCCATACAAACTCACGTTAACGCGTTCGATGCGTTTGATCGAGTAAAACTCGTCGAACGCGTAAACGCCAATTTGTATGGGAATGAAGCAGCGCTACCTGTTGGCTAACGTGTAGAACTACTTCATTCTATACAAATTGACGTTTACGCTTTCGACGCGTTTGATAGAGTAAAACTCGCACTAGGCCCCCTGATCTTCTCATTACTGATTCGATCTCGCAATGTAACCTAGCCTTCTCCATAACTCGTTTAAACATATCTTAAGAGAAGACATCTAACATAAGAGGATTTTACCAATAGAATATTACCTTTTGGTAATTACCAATATTATTGGTAACTAGTTGGTGCCCGCGATTTCGTCCGCGTTGAAAAATAAAAAAATAACAAGCAATAAGCAAGCAACAACAAGCGCTTGACCACTTATTGCTATAACACTTTGCCCAGGCCTCAGTTTTTATTTTATTTTAGACTAGCTGGTGCCTGCGACTTCGTCCGCGTTGAAAAAGAAAAAGTAGCCTATCCTGTGTCCTGTACGTCTAAATGTTTATCTACCGAGTTTCATGAAAATCAGTTAATTCGTTTAAGAGTTATGGAGGAACATACATACATACATTACAGATTTATTATTAGTATTGATGATTGATAAGAGGATATTACTAATAAAATATTACCTATTGGCAATATCCTCTAATGGCTAACCTAAGGTATTTTTGTAGATAAATAAAACGTTCAAGAGTATAGAATGTCTGATGTTTTTAATTTTTTTATACTCTTTGACAAAAGTTTGCTGCGTCCAACACATATAACATTACTGACCTTAGCGATTTAAAATATTTGCCGAGTGTACATAAAACATTATTAATTTTAGCGACAAATAAAAAGCAATAACATACGGATGCACTTGACATGGTTTAAAAGTTAATTGAGAACAATAAACTCGTGTTTTTGACAACCTGTTCAATATTTTGCTGAACATTATTTTTTGGTTTTTTATTTTTTTTTATTTTATTGAAACCATGCAACCTATTAAAATAAATACACAATCCTATCAAAATTTTAACTTTGTAACGGATACAGTAAAGGACGCCTCAACCCAGAAAAAAAGGAGTTAATGAACTACTCGCCCAAATGAGCGAATTGTCATGTGTGATTTTACCTATTATTTTATTTTAATGGACAACTCGCCCACTAGCATAATGTACAGTCCGTTACATAAAGGTATTGAACGTATTTTCAAACTAAAATATTCCCATTTCTTACTCCAGGTACTTTTATTTTTAATAGGTATACTTGCTCGTGTTATAGGCGATGGTAGCCACTTACCATCAAGTGGATCGTCAGCCCTGTTTGTAACTTTAACATAAAAAAGGTTCACCGTTAGTAGTTTTAAAATGTTTCCATATATGTCGCTGCTTAAAAACTAAAGGGCCACAAATCAAAATTACAGACCCTTTTTACAGGAGAGCTAATCGAAAAAAATTAAATTATTTTTGTCTATTTTTTTTTTCTTATTAGATATATATCAAATATATACATATTATACATCGTTAGAAGCGTATTTTTAAGTAGCATTAAATGTTTTAAGTACTTTTATAATAAACTGAATACTAGAAGAGATATAAGCATATGTTACTTTTGAATATATAAAAAATTATCAAAATATACTAAATATGGAATAAAACAACCGTAAGTCTTTTTGCAACATACAATATGAAGGATTGTGGTTGCATTTTTGCAATAAAAATAAATTTGGATTTTTTTGTTTTATGTCCCTTTAGTTTTTAAGCAGCGATGTATTAACAGAGTTATAATATATTATATTTATAAAGCAAAAAAGTCACAGGTGTGACTCCCGTTCGCGTGCTGGGTGCGGCGGTACACACCCAGCTTAATAGTAACATTAGGGACATTGCATTTGCTAACACAATTAGTTCGCGAAAAGCTATAGTTAGAGTGGCTAATAAATTTGTTTTACTCCGCGGCTTTTATGCTATCAAGGTTCAAGGTTTCTTTTATGATGTAATTATCAGCAGACGGACTGACAATTGAAGACGTGAGTGGATGAAGGTGATATGTCGCATTTTTGGGTTTTTCGTTTTTTTGCGTTAATGAAGGATATGTCCATATAAATGATTACAGATCGTCGATTTAAGAGTGGGTATAACGCAAACAAAATTTGTAATTTCACCCGCGTGGCCCCTTGGACATGACAGTGACACAAAATACGTAGAACTACGTACAACATGCGACGAAAGATAGCGCATCTCGCTCAATAAAAATGTTATAAGTGCCAAAAATATTAAATATTAATTATTCGTAAACTACAATGTCAAATGAAAAATTGTTACATACAGCCTTAGTTAATATGTGAAGTGAGATTACTGATACACTTTTAGCTTTGTCATGTGTGTCATTTTGAAAATAAAACTAAAATCGTTGGAAATGAGAGCTCACTTGGTGATTTTTTTCTATCGTGAAAATTTCATTATATTATGTTTTCTGTTACAGTCATCACTTTCATTTATAATGTATTTATCTATTTTAAAAAATTAATTAAATTAGACTTTGTTTACTTAGATAAAATTCAAATCTAGGATTGGCTATTTCTCTTTATACCCGCTCTTAAGACATTTTTGGGAAATAAAAAGTTGAAAAAGGTGTTATGTTAAAGTTAATTTTAAAAAGCAAAGAGTGCAGAAAAGTTTACATTTGTTAATGTAAGAGGGAGCTATGTTCACTTTTTTTTTAATTAAATAATAGAAGGGTTTACTTGCTACCATACCATTAATATTTTAGGATGTTTACACAACTTTGCATCATAATTTAGTACAAAAATCAGTTCCGTGGCGACTTATCTCAAAAATTAAAAGTAAAACTTTAACCTCGATTTATTCAAAATTGGAATTATGCGACATACGAGTATCATGTTGTTACAAATGAACCCTCTACTATCAAATTGGTTATTAGCCTGCATGTTAACCATAAAAGAGACATATTGGTTTCCTGTAAAGAACATAAAGGCATCTTTTAATGTATAAGCGCCATAGTTTTTTGTGAACATGTCCATGTTGATACGTCTCAGTAAAAGAGCGCTCTATTCTCAACCAGAATTACTGGCTTGTAATTTTTGCCTTTGGCTACAAAATATATATATAGCCAGATAAAGATAATGTGAGGCAGCAAGAAGTATAATGCGCGTCAGTAGATACATTACAGATTGATAGACAACGTATCAAACCCGCATACTTTCTTTTATTTATGTACGTTATAAAGGTAGCGGCGCACTAGAACGATCGGCGTGGGGGAATTAGCAATACAAAATTTATGTGCAACTAGCTGAACCCCTCAGTCTTATAGTAACTTGGCTATCATAACAACGGCTAACTTCCACTTTAAATGTGACAGCGGTTCTCCTTAGCGAGTTAGTTCTCCTCGCTTTCAGCAGATGGCGCCGTAAAAAAGCGATATTTTTTTTCTCGCGATCGCGAAAAATTGATATGATCAATATTTAAGCCGGATTGCATATTGTGTAAAAATTTCAAATCAATCCGTCTGCTAGTTTTCGAATTTTTGAGTAATACACAAACCAACATAACGTAACCGCTACTCGCCAACGATAACCGCTGTCACATTTAAAGTGGCAGTTAGCCGTTGTCATGGCCAGCCGCTGACCATTGAACGTCAAAGAAAACCACAGCGAAGCGTAGTCGGGCTCAGCTTGTATCGTTATATTATTACAACAAATAACATTCACTTTTTTTATTTTCAATAAACCTAATTCGGAGAATCAATCCTTGGTTGAATTTTTATTAATTAACTAGCTGGCGCCCGCGACTTCGTCCGCGTTGAAAAAGAAAAAAGTAGCCTATCCTATGTCCTGTACGTCTAAATGTTTATGTACCAAGTTTCATGAAAATCAGTTATTTCGTTTAAGAGTTATGGAAGAACACATACATACAATACCTACACTTACAAATTTATTATTAGTATTGCGATATCTTAATTCGCAAACCAAATAACTCCTCTGAGGCAAAATTTACAGGGGAGACTAAAAACGTTATGATTTTTTTTGTATGACGGGAAAAGAAAAAAGACAATTTTACATTGGAAATTATGGCTCGTATAACCGATAGACCTTTTAAAAATTAAATTTTAATTGTCATTAAGTTTCTCCCGTATCAAAAAGTCATTTTCAACCAAAAGTGAATGCATGATTATAAAAACCCACCTCAGACCAAATACAAAATTTTAAGAAAATCAATAAAAACTGTCTGGTGTAAAAAAAATTAACTATATGATTTTTTTTCTTTACTATTTATGTTAAGAAATATTAAAAATATGGTATATTGGAAATTTCGTATAGAAATAATTAATAGCTTTTTTTATATTGATTTTTAAAGTTTTGGGATGAGGTGGTATTTTACAGTCATCTTGTACAAGGTGTTCTTACAATCATGCATTCAAGTGGAGTTATTCGTTTTGGGAATTAAGGTATCGATTGATTTGAGAAAAATGGGAACTGGTATAGTGCACTCACACCCTTAAACTGTACAAGGATATGGTAGCGACAAAAACTTGTAGTAGTACTTTTTACAAGACTCCTTCGCCTAGCAATAGACCAGTAGCCGGCTTCTATAAATATGTTTTGAATTATTTATACAACAACCAAGTTGAAACCAGATCAGCATTCTCCAGTGAGAAAAACAAACTCAAGAATTTGGTTATCCATACATAATACTTGTATGTATTGGGTATACTGGAATTTCTACATATTAACATTGAATTGGCCAACAAATAGTCATTTAAGTGACTGACATATTTGGTTGTATATCTTTATAGTTGACATGACTTATTTTCTTTATTATATGACTAACTTTTGCCAGCGACTTACATTTATCAGTACATTTATCTTGATGAAGGTTTCTGCACTGTATCAATTTTGGTATAGCTGATAAAGTGTTCCTATGCAAAATTTTATGCTGATAATTAACGAAAATCCCAAAATGCAATTTATCTCACAGTCATGCTTAAGTATATTTTTTGGAGTTTACTCCTTAAGAATCGATTTGCATATATACATATATGTATATACAGGGCGCCATGGAGGTTATATTTAAGGTACTTTCCCTTCATGTCGCATAGTCTTGGGACAAGCGATTTAGGCCCCATTAGCCCGCAAGATTCGCCTGAATTATTTTTCCCAACTGGCCCGAAAAAGTATGTCCCATTCGCCCGAACCCGTGGTATAAAAATTTATGGGAGTAAAATCAAAATTGTCACACGAATTCGTTATGTTATGTTTGATGTTATGCGTAGTTACGTTCTATTCTTTTGAATATTTTAAAATATCTGAAGTTTTAATGATATTGCGCCATCTACACAATATTATTTAAAAAAAGAACAATGTTGTTCTTTCGGCGTGTTCAAATTGTAATAATTTAAATTTTACAATCGTTCGTAATATAATTTTATAAACTCCAGTCGTGTGTCGGAGTTGACACACACAAATTTTTTTAGCCTTTCGGCATCGAAATACTACAATGGAATTTGAATCACAAATGCCAAAGCGGCACATAAAAAGAACGCCTTTGACAGAATCATGGCGGACTCTTGCCTTCACGCGTCAATGGTAAAAGGTAGTAACGATCAACTTCTACTATTTCATTTTAAACTCTAATGGGTTGACGTAAAGTCACATTTTCTTTAAATTACGTACTTATTATTATGTTTGTTTTGTTTTAAATGACAGTTCATGCTCTACGCATATGTCACTTTTAAATGTTCCATAAAAATCGTAGTGTTTTGTATGGCACGCGGGTTCCATATTGTAGTAGTTTGATGGCCTTTGGGCTTAACCTTAATGATCTTGGACACTAATCAATTAAATCCATGCGTAACCGCATCGAGTTGCTAGCACATGATAAGTGTATACCGTTTCATTAATAATAGAGGTTCATTAAAATCATTATTGTTATTAATTTATGTAATTTAGTTTGGAACCATAACTAGACTGCAGTATCGCGTGATGGCACGGCATCCGTTTAATATCAGACTATGTTTTCGCGGGAACTTCCTTTTTATTATAACTATAATAGCTGGTGCCCGCGACTTCGCCCGCGTATCTTTGTAAATCAATACTAATAATAAATCTGTAAGGGTTGGTCATGGAGTAAGTTACTTTGTTTTCAGAGATATCGTGTTTATAGGCTCTATACATGATACTGAAACTAAATTGACCATTTTTAGATTTTTTTCTGTATTGTATGTATGTATATATGTATGTATGTTCCTCCATAACTCTTAAACGAATTAACTGATTTTCATGAAACTTGGTAGATAACCATTTAGACATACAGGACACAGGATAGGCTACTTTTTTTCTTTTTCAACGCGGACGAAGTCACGGGCACCAGCTAGTTATATACTAAAACCTTCCTCGAGAACCACTCTTTTTGAGTTTTCGCCAACAGAAAGAAAGACGCGGCGGAGGACGTTGTTTTAATATGTTGTGATCATAAAGGTATAATTTCAACAAGTGTTGTGATAGACTTGCCGGTACCCGCGACTTCGTAGGCGTTAAAAATCCATACTAATATTATAAATGCGAAAGTAACTATGACTGACTGTCTGTTACCATTTCACGCCTTAACTACTCGACTGATAGCCATGAAATTTTGCATACACGTTGTTTGAACTTGAATACTGGCTGAATATAAATAGGTTAATTTTCAAATAAGGAAAAAGAAAAGAGTAGAAAATAATGACAGAAAAAATTTATAAGTCATGTTTATGAAAAATGTTGGTTTTGAGATTTCGTTGTAAAATGTACCTATATTTAAAGTTTATTTACTTTTTGATATATTAAGTATTAAAATTGTGGGAATATTGTAACATATGAAATTTGCACACACCATTAAACTGGTCTGTGCACTAAAACTGAGTCTATGTGACAGTGCATTGACAGCTGTAACAGGCTGTCAATGCCAAAGTCACGTCACATGAAGTTGAATAAAGAAGAAAATGTGCACATTGTATATACATCGAGTTTTATTATATAGTATACGCATTCATTTGAAGAAAAAGATATGAACACAAAAAAAATCAATAATACAAGAGTTAGGGATACAAGAAAGAACATAGGGTATACCTTAGTACTTAGTATGAATAGGTGGAACGGACGGATTATTTTTTTAGCTTGAATAATCACAAAGTCGAATAAGTTCAAGTATAAAAACTATTTATCCCAAAATAACAGAATCTTCTCACGATAAACTTAAAATATTTTAAGATGTGCCCATATATGTAATTGTTTAGTGTGTATGTACGACTATATCAAAGATAAAGTATTCTATACGTCTTCCGTCTCCGAGTCGTAATCGTGAATCTAAAAACGAAGATAAAATAAAAATATTTTCGTCTGATGCCTTAATGCGGAGTAGGTCGCATCGGTACTAGCGTAATGGATGTCTGTTACACCGTTATTATATTGTTACGACCGAACATTCTCGAAGCGTTTGTTTATCATAAACAAACAGCGTGTTGTTGTTTATCATGAGACCTGGGCGTATGGAAATTTCCATACGTAGAAGGAAGCTCTCCTGTCTCAGAGAAAACTGTTCCTTATGTTCGCGACATAAGGTTCACATTCCCTTAAGCCAGAAAGTTGTTTACGATGTTTGTTTTTTATGACTTGTTTACTTGTGTACGAGCTTGTTTACCTTAAAGTTTCTAGTGTTTTCCAAAAACATCGCGGCTGACTGCACGTGTATAAATACGGGTGCCATCGCTCGAGTGGGTCAGTTCTGCGACAACTAGCGATACGAAAACAACTCTTGGGAGCTTTTGCGAAGATATTTGCGACAGTGCATTGTTGACACATAGAGTGAATTATTTACGACTTTTGGCAAGTTTTACGGTTTAATTGGAAAAGCTCTGATATTTTGGAAGTCATCTTGGTCTGCGTAATAAATCGTGTTCTTACAACCCTAAACGGCATTTTAACTCACCCCGCACGTAACAACTGGTGTCAGAAGTGGGATGCCGTTAATGCCACGGGACGAAGGAACTCGTACTCCACGGACCAGGAGGCAAGTGGAGATGGATGCTGCGAGACATCGAGCACATGAGGAGCCGGAGGAAGGCACCGATGCTGATTTGCTTCCTACGGCAGTACCTACATCGAGCCCGTCGATGGACCTCGCTGCGCTGCTAGCTGCTGTACAGAGCATACAGGCTAGTCAAGAAGCCGCTCGCCGGGAACAGGAAGCCGCTCGCCGTGAACAGGAAGCTGCTGTGCAGAGCATACAAGCCAGTCAGGAAGCCGCTCGCCGTGAACAGGAATCTGCTAGCCAAATGCTGCTTTCGAAATTGGACACAAGCCTTGAAGTCATCTGCGATAAAGTTAAAAAGGTAGAGTCCGAAGTTAAAGGGGTCTCAGTGAAAGTCGAAGGCCTGGAAGAGAGACTCGACCAAACCGACACTCGCCACCAGGCGCTCGCCGAGAAAGTGCAGAAGTTAGTGACGAGGGAGGCAGTCTTCACTGCGCCGGTACCTACACAAGGTAGGCTGGACTTGCCACGGTTTGATGGCACATCTTCCTGGACAGCCTATAAGTACCAGTTCGAAACCCTCTCTAACTGCAGCGGCTGGACTGAGGATCAAGCATTCATGGCGTTGACTCTAGCCTTAAGAGGAGACGCCCAACCGATTCTGGAGCGACTCCCTACAGAAGGAAGATCTCTGCAAGCCCTACTGGAAGCTCTAGAGACACGATATGGTGACAAGCACATGGAGCACACGTATAGGGCTCAACTACGCGATCGCACGCAGAAGCCCACGGAAACACTCCAGCAGTGGGCTGACGAAATCGAGAGATTAGTTCGTCGCGCCTATACATCAACACCGAATGCAGTAGAAATAACTCTACTCCAAGCTTTTGTGGACGGGATAAGGGACGGCGAAGTTCGCGCAGCGGTACGTTTGGGTCACCACCAGACCCTGAAGAGTGCACTGGCACATGCTCTGGAAGTGGAAGCTGTGCGGCGTGACACGAGGCCATTCAAGGTCAGGGAGCTGGTAGCCGAGGAGCGAAAGCCTCGCTATGGCCCGACCTGCTATGGCTGCGGTGAAAAAGGCCACATAAGGCTGGACTGCCCAAAGAAGAAGAGAAAAAGGGTCTCAGAGATGGAGACCCAAGTTGACGAGGGGCAGTTAAACTAAGCGTTGCCAGGGCCGCGGGGCAGGCGCTGGCTGGGAGAAGGAAAGCCCCTGCTATTACTATCAGACAAGCTTCTAACGGAAACAGTTTAAGCATCGAGGGTACGCTGAACGGTAAAAAGTGCAGGTTCACAATAGACACAGGAGCATCGCGCACCATTGTAAGACCTGAACTCTTAAAACGAACTATCTCATGGAAGCAACGATCTCCAACATGTCAGCTACGAACAGCAACGGGCCAGCCAGTACCTGTCCTCGGTGACTCAGACGTGGAAATTGGAATTGGTAGTCAGTTGTACTCAAACTCAGTGCTGATTGCCAATATTACTGACGACTGCATATTAGGACTGGATTTCTTAAAAAATCACCGTTGTATTTTGAACGTCGACCAAGGAGTACTCGAATTTCCTGATCAAGAAGTTTTCTTAGAAGGCTCGACCCCATGTACACTCTATTGTTTAAGGGACGTCAAACTAGCTCCCAGATCAGAAAATCTAGTAATGACGAAATTCTCATCCAACGTCAAGAACGGGTTATGTGTCATTGCGGAGGATGAAGGAACACATCCTAATTGGATAATGGCCAGAACACTACTAATGACAAGCAGGATAGGCAGAGTAAGAATTTTAAATCTCAGCAATGAAGAGGTACAGCTCAGAAGAAACAGCGTAGTTGGAAAGTGTCAGGAAGTGAAGTATTTAAGACGTATAAGCAGTACAACAAACGCAGTAAATAGCACAGACTACCAGGTATCGCAGTTATTGGATTCGCTGAAAGGAAATTTGTCGTCAGTTCAGTTGAGGCAAGCTCAGGATCTTTTAATGCGGTTCAAAGACATATTTGCCGTTGGAAATGATTGCGGTAGAACAGGACTTGTGAAGCACAGAATAGACACCGGCGATTCAAGACCTATACGACAAAGACCTCGTCGAATCCCGTGGGCAAAAGAAGCTGAAGTTGCGGATATGATAAGGGATATGGCGGCAAACAAAGTCATCGAACCATCTACAAGCCCTTGGTCGTCACCTGTGGTACTGGTGAAAAAGAAAGATGGCACAACCAGGTTTTGTGTAGACTACCGAAGGCTGAACGACGTTACCAAGAAAGACAGCTATCCTCTACCGCGTATTGATGACACTTTAGATATGCTCAGTGGAATGGAATGGTTTTCTACCGTTGATCTTAAAAGTGGGTACTGGCAGGTGGAAATAAGTCCAGAGGATAAGGAGAAAACAGCATTCTCTACGGGCATCGGAAATGGACTTTGGCAATTCAATGTCATGCCGTTTGGTTTGTGTAATGCTCCCGCAACGTTTGAGCGCCTTATGGACAGAGTTATGGTGGGTCTTCTGGGAGATGTTTGCCTGGTGTATCTGGACGACGTAATCATCATGGGTCGTGACTTCGAGGAACATCTCCAGAACCTTGAAAAGGTGTTCAACCGTCTACGCGAGGCAAACTTAAAACTAAGTCCTAAAAAGTGTACCTTCTTCAGCAACGCAGTTAGCTATCTGGGGCACATAATCACTAAGGAAGGAGTTCAAACAGATCCAGAAAAGATCAAAGCTGTAAAAGATTGGCCTACACCAAAGAATAAAACCGAAGTCAGATCCTTCCTTGGCTTATGCGCATATTACAGGCGCTTTGTCAAAAATTTCTCAACAATAGCCAAACCCCTCCATCGCCTGACTGAAGATAAACAGGTGTTTGCTTGGGACGCAAATTGTGACAACGCTTTCAAAGAACTGAAACAGCGTTTATGTGAGTCCCCGATATTGGGCTATCCGACACGGAATGGAAAATTCATTGTGGATACGGATGCCAGCAACACGGGTATTGGTGGAGTGTTGTCACAAGTGCAGGGAGACAAACAAGTTGTGATTGCGTACTACAGCAAAACGCTTTCCAGGCCAGAGAGAAACTACTGTGTTACACGTCGAGAGTTGTTAGCTGTAGTGAAGACCTTGCAGCACTTTCACAAGTATCTCATTGGACGTGAGTTCACCTTAAGGACGGACCATGCTGCACTTAAATGGCTTCTTCAGTTTAAAAGTCCTGAAGGACAGGTAGCACGGTGGATTGAGCAATTGCAGGAATTCCATTTTGCAACAGAACATCGAAGTGGTAAAGGTCATGGTAATGCTGACGCTCTATCGAGAAGACCATGTCCTGAAATCTGTAAACACTGCAGGAAACAAGAGTCTCAGGAATCAGTAAAAATTATCCGTACCCAAGGATTAGACGATGACTGGTCTGGAGAAAATATGAGGAAGGCGCAAGAGGAAGATGACGACCTGCGATTGATCTTAGATTGGATAAAAAAGGGAGTGAAACCTGAGTGGGCGGATGTATCAGCTTCCAGTCCTGTTACAAAAAGCTATTGGGCTCAATGGGATAGTTTGACCCTGGAAGGCGGAATCTTGTGCAGGAAATGGGAGTCTAATACCGGACATCAGGTGACTGTACAGGTTGTAGTCCCTCGAAGTAAGGTATCTCCTCTACTACGTCATATCCATGATGGGGTGTCTGGTGGTCATCTTGGAGTGAAGAAAACCCTTTTGAAAGTGCGACAGCGGTTCTACTGGGTCCATTGCCGGGAAGACGTAGAAGATTGGTGTCGTAAATGCAACGCATGCGCTTCAGTCAAGGGACCACAGACAAGAAGTAGGGGAAAACTGAAGCTCTACAATGTAGGAGCACCATGGGAACGTATCGCTATAGACGTGGCCGGACCATTTCCTGAAACTGAGGATGGGAACAAATACATCGTTGTAGTGCAAGACTATTTCAGCAAATGGCCGGAAGTGTTTGCGACCCCTAACCAAGAAGCTAAAACTGTTGCCAAGAAGCTAGTTCAGGATGTAATCTGTCGGTATGGCGTACCTCTGGAAATACACTCCGATCAGGGGAGAAATTTCGAATCAGCCCTATTTCAAGAAATGTGCAACCTTCTCGGTATACATAAGACCCGTACGACACCAGCTCATCCTCAGTCTGACGGAATGGTCGAAAGGTTTAACCAAACATTGGAAAATAATTTGGCTAAAGTAGTCGACTCACATCAGAGAGACTGGGACCAGTACATTCCTCTTTTCTTGCTGTCTTATCGCTCCGCTGTACATGATAGTACTAGTTTTACCCCTGCCAGAGTGAATTTTGGACGAGAAATAAGACTACCAGTCGATGCAATAACAGGGTCTCCGCCGAATAGCCCAAGACTTGTGACGGATTATGTCAGCGATCTTCGAGAACAGCTGGATGAAGTGCATAAGCTAGTTCGCGAGTGCAGTCTCAAGACCGGTGAAAAAATGAAAACCCGTTATGATAGGAGATCAAACATCAACGGTTTTGAAGAGGGAACTCTCGTATGGCTTCATAATCCCTTCAGGAAAAAGGGCAAAAGCCCAAAGTTGCAAGCACGATGGGAAGGACCTTACAATGTGGTTACAAAAATCAACGACCTCACCTATCGAATCAAAAAGGGGCAAAGAGGAAAACCGAAGGTCGTACACATTGACCGTTTGACAAAGTATCACGGCACGAATGATGATCGGGACGATCATAACTAAGAGGGGGGGTAATGTTACGACCGAACATTCTCGAAGCGTTTGTTTATCATAAACAAACAGCGTGTTGTTGTTTATCATGAGACCTGGGCGTATGGAAATTTCCATACGTAGAAGGAAGCTCTCCTGTCTCAGAGAAAACTGTTCCTTATGTTCGCGACATAAGGTTCACATACCCTTAAGCCAGAAAGTTGTTTACGATGTTTGTTTTTTATGACTTGTTTACTTGTGTACGAGCTTGTTTACCTTAAAGTTTCTAGTGTTTTCCAAAAACATCGCGGCTGACTGCACGTGTATAAATACGGGTGCCATCGCTCGAGTGGGTCAGTTCTGCGACAACTAGCGATACGAAAACAACTCTTGGGAGCTTTTGCGAAGATATTTGCGACAGTGCATTGTTGACACATAGAGTGAATTATTTACGACTTTTGGCAAGTTTTACGGTTTAATTGGAAAAGCTCTGATATTTTGGAAGTCATCTTGGTCTGCGTAATAAATCGTGTTCTTACAACCCTAAACGGCATTTTAACTCACCCCGCACGTAACAATATTCTATAGTAATATTTTCCTAACATATAAAAATCACAGGTTTTTATATTTTTCATAATTTGATCGTTCACGTTCATCCATGAATCAAGTAAAAAACTAAAAAAGATTGGATCTAATTTATAAAAAAAAGCGAACAGAGTTCTGAGAAAAAGTTTTTTTAATTATAAAAATGACACACTAAAATGAAATGTCTTATGAAAATGGAAAATATAATATTTATAAGGTGTAATTGATACTTGTTCGTTAAAAAATACATAAATAAATAATGCAGTTTAAATTAATTATTTAACTTAAACTCCTCTATGCTGTAATTTAGAAAGAATGTAATTTAAAGTGATCAAAGTTAATCACACGATAAAACAACATTCTAATCCAACTTTACATCTTTTATATGATTTAGCCGTTTACAAAAAGTTGAAATCCGTCTGCTTTTTTTTTTTTTTTTTTTTTTTTTTTATTGTTTCCCCCCGGGGGTTACACCACCCCCGTGGGCCATATATTCACTCTGATTTACATATTGCTTCTTACATGCTGCTTATTAAGTGGGGGGAAAATAACAGTTACCCCTTGCGTAGGCAAGGGACCTTGTTCATCAGATTTGTTCCATCATTTCTGATTGGTCATCCTATTTAATTTTTATTCATCCTGATCGACACCGTTGCCACTTTGTGGCAGAAATCCGTCTGCTAGATTTGCTTCTTTTTTAGGTACAGATTTTCTTAATATGCAAAGATACCGTTCACAGTTTAACTTTTAACCATAACTGATGGCATACTACAATTAACATAACGATTTCACACTACAGTTAAATCACAGGCCAAAGGTTAAGCTGTAACCATATAAGAAGATTTACATACCGTTAGGTTACAACTAACTAAATAATTAATTCAGAATAATATTTATTACTCTCCGGTGTGATGCACGGCCAGTGAGCCTTTGCTAGTCCTATAACGATCTAACGGTCCTCACATACAGTACAATTCCTTTTTTGGTTTGCGAAACGGCGCTACATCACATACGCGTGTCAGAGAGAGAAAGATGATACTGGTATCTTGAATTTACTGTTGGTCAAGTGATACTACGCTCATTATGCGTAACCAAAAAGATGTATGCCCTGAAATTTATACTCCGGGTCCGGGAATTCGCGATTAAAGTCATACCTTACAGTCCAATAAAATACAAGCAAAAAAGTAAGATCTTTGGCTTACCAGTGTTGCCAGTAATAAAAAAATACATAAGCTTGCAACACTAAATATATCGAATTTGTCATGTACCGACTTCATTTTGGTACTACATTCGATGTAAAAATTAATTTTAAGTTTTTTTTTTTAATAAATCTATATAATTTTGTTTTGTGACAATCAAGTTTTTGAACGTCACAGGAGTCATAGGCTACTCTGATATTATATATAACAGTAACAGCACATTCACTGTTGTTTCACTGTGATCTGTAAGGGCCTTAACTGCGGAATCTGCTAATGCCAAATTCTAAAATTCCATATTCTTATTTTTAAACATGATGGTGTGTTCTAGATCTTTCTGTATTAATTTTAGAACTACTTAGTACTAAATAACGTTTTCGGAATTATGCTTTACTTATATTTATTTTCCTATGTTTCAAACTTACAAAAAGTATAAATATAAATAATGATACAAAGTAAAATTTTTATATTTCTTTTTTCTGCATTTCAGGTCTAGCCAAGCTGTCAAATAGAAGACAAAGCAACGCTTGGATTTGTATTCAAGAAAATAGAAACGAACAGCAACGTTTAATTACGAACGATTAATAAAAAAAGTTGAAAAATTATGCAATAATAATACATATCGATTAATTTCTCATATTTGAATCATAGACAGTCTGACAGGCAAAACTATCAAAAACTAAGTCGTCAGGTATCAGTTCTTGGAACATTTTTTAATTAAATAAATTACAATATTCATGAGAGAAATTTGAGTTATAATTAAAATGATGCCATTAAAAAAAGTTATTCTTCTAAATTTGTCTATGATTCAAACTTATATAACGTAGGTATCGATTACAGTCAAAAATTCAGATCCATAAAACACATAAAAACATATTTTTGATCTCTTTAAGAATAATTGTTATTTATGATTTTAATGCCATATTACGGTTTAATGTCTTTAGTGTAAGATTTTTTTAAAAAACCTACGTGTTAACTATTACGTTATTAGAAATGTCACTAGTAAGTTATGAAACAGCGAATTTTAATATCTATGAAAGTCTGATTAGGCCTTAATAATAATGGCCGCATGGCCATAACAAGCTGTCAAAATTTGACATTATTTGACGGTAGATGTCAAATGTGTTAATTTATAATCTGTGGCTTAATTCTTATTCGCTCAAGTTATCGGAAGATGTATTATCAAATTTATCCAAATTTTAAACTAACAATATATAATAATTTTTTACATGTTTGCTTTTGCGAATAATTCTAATTATTCAAAATGAATATTTTATCAGATAGGTAAGGCATTTATACACATTAAAATTCGCTTTATGAAATACTAAATCACTAATAATAATATGTGTAAAGAACAATTCGATATTTTAAAGAACATTTAGACGTAATAAACTTACTTTTTTAATTGTATATCTGAATGTAGGTATATTCGGTCTTGATCGATTTTATATACTTGATTGATTAAGTATTTAATTGTGCTATGGGTAATTATCTTAATTTCGTTGTTCTGCGCAAAAAAACTACTCATTAACACCTCTAGTGGGGGGAAATGGTACTACAATCCCATATTATAAAGTCGATTATATGGTTTTAATTTTTGCTCCATTATGATAATCAATAGCGTTTTCTTATAGCTATACTATGAGTTTGTCGGAAAAAGTCACAAATGCTATTAAATATATAGTTAAAAACAAAGTGGCATTATTACAAATGTATGTATATCATATACAGGCTGTACTTTTAACTGGGTCTTATGTATCATTTAACAAATAGTTTTGTCAGAATTGGACACATTTGAAAAAACTAGATTTATTCATATTAAAATACTAGCTGCTGCCCGCGACTTCGCCCGCGTATAAAAAATAGATAAATCCCTATTCTCAAACCTACCAAGTGTACATAAAATGTCACAGTGTTAGAGTATGGCCACTAACACTGTGACGAGAATTTTATATATGTTAGATTAAGAAAACTTACATTTTACCGAAATACATCTTATACAAGTAAAAATGTAATCTGCATAAGACTGCTTGTCTCAACATCTTACTGCTTGTTCCGTCAAACATCATATTAAAAGAAGGTCATCGGTTTTCTTACAGTTAAAGGAACAGCCTGTATATACACTGTACACTAATAGGTTTTTTTATGAAGGCTCTCACTTTTTTCTGATTTTTAACATTCATAAGGTTATGAACCAAATTAATTGAGTGCCTTAAATAAGTCTTTTAAGACATAACTAGGTATATATATCTAATAATATTATAACAAATCGTAGAGTAATTAAGGAAAAGTCACAAATTAATTTCATATCTTATAGAAATGTAGTAATCTGATTGTTTCAAACTTTATAATATATGTTTCTCAGGTTTAAGTTGTGAGTCCTTTTATTATAAGGGATTAATAATTTTATAGTCATTATCAAAATGTAATTGATGACAAAGTATAATCTGACGGCATTTTTCTTATTAAAATATTCGAATTTGACATAAGTTTTTATTTATTCTGTGGTTCTTTGAGTGACACTTATTGCCTTAAAAATGTATAGTAACCACAAATTCACTTGCATAATTCACCGAAATAATCGACAATTTACAACATGCATTTACTTACTTTAACGTGTATAATTAAAAAAAATGGAATGCCAGCGTGATTTTAAACATTTACCTAATTTACCAAGCTTTTTTTACATGCTTATATAAAAATGGCAGACTTGTACATTTATCAACATTATATTTTGTCCTACTATTCGCTAATACAAACCCACAAATCACAATGTAAAATGCATTTTTAAGCTTTAGTAAGCTGTTTCCTTCTAGGAAGAAACCGGCAACAAACGTCTGTATGAACTCGTAGTTGTTCTTTTTAAATAAATTTTCTACAAAAAAATATTAAATAATCCGATTAATAATATTAATAACATTGAATGTAAATCCGCATTTTCATCAACAAAATACCTAGTTTACTGTACTATAGTAGTGGGGATTACACTATTTTCTTATATATACTTTCATCTTAAAAAGAATTTATTTGTTAACTTAGTTTGGAAAGTCACTATTATACTCAACATTGTCAAAATCTTCGTTAAGATGTATTAGCGGGTAGTTGGTTAACATTATTAGATATTAGTATGAGAACCAAGGACTTTGTGTGCCTTTTTTTAATCCCTTAATGAAAGAGTATATTATTCTAAGATTCCATATTTAAATCTCTTGATGATAATGATGATGATAATAATAGATAATGAAATTATGTTAAAGCCACATTTCTGATATGTAATTATACGTCACACGAACTTTTTTAAATTACACTTTTTAAAAAACTTGATAAAATAACTTGGAGGTTCAAAAAAGTGTTCAAATTTGAATCTTCGATAATTTTATCGATGTTCACATAAAAATGTATGACTTTTCTCTTTTTATAATTATAAAAATACCTAAATATAATATTCAATTTCTGTATGTAGTTGTAGCTAGGAAAGTTTCCTGTTTTTTTTTTACTTAGCAACTAGCATTTTTTACTATAATATCGTCATTAGTTATGTAAGCTTTCATTGAATCGATATTTTCGAACCGATATGATCATTCTTACGAAATAAATAAACGAAAAATTAATAAAATTTATGGTTTTTATTTTGATTTCCCATAAATTTCCATAATTAAAAGTCCATAAAACCCTATAAAAGATTATTTTACTGCCCAGCAAATTGACAATATAATTTGTTAGCCAGTAGTAGTAGCATAATAAAAAATGCCCGCACTCGCTAGAGAGAGTAAAATATTTGTATGGAAAATTTATCATTTTAAGGGCCTCTTTCACCAACTAAAAGTAAGTAAGTTACTTTTAGAAATAATTTTCTGTTTTATTGAATTATGCACTCGGTTTACTGCATCATTTGATAGCCTCTATTTTTTTTTTATTATTTTCTTTTCAATGTTTGGGACTTTTACCGTACAAACAAAGGGATATCAGCTCCATTATCCCCGGTTACAGGTGATTTTAAATGACAGTTAGCCTACTTGACAGATGGTAAGAGGCGCTTATAAGTTACATAAAAAACTTACTTAGTTAGTAGGCAGCGCCATCTACACGTTCAAACTTAATAACAGGTAAGCTGAAAATTATTACAATAAGATGGCTGTGTTAGTTGATCTATATAGTAACAGATGGCGTTTATAATGTTGCCATTTACTTTTACAAAATTGCTTCTCGCGTATCCTCAAATTATAATAGCACTTTCACACTGGTCGAATTCTAATAATAATCCAGGGCCTAGCTTTAGTCCTGTACTGTAGGAAAGTTTGCCTATGGAGATTTTTTTTTTCAGGGTACATTTTCCAATTACATATTAGGTAACCTTATCAATTTTTTGTATAAAAAAATCTTAAAAAGTCTATCGAGTGGTGTATCAAGTAAAAGGGCTTTATTGGAAACATTTATTTTATTTTAAAAATTGTCTAGAACTATTTAACTAACTATCATGGTTGGAAATGATTTAATCCACCCAAATGGCCTTCGTCTCGTTGTCTCTGTGTTGCCAGTCTCTCGTCCTCATACCCATCGATTCCAAGGCCGAGTATTTCTATTAGCCTCTCCCCTTTATCCCCGTGATGTGCTATAAACATTTTCCTCCTTCTCAGTGAGATGTCAGGATCAAAAATCCAGGTCTGCTGGTCGTGAATGACTGGTAATCCAACTAGATTTGTCTGGATAAACGCTTGCAAAGGCCCTATTGGATTGTCGGCCGTCGCTAGTCGGTAAAACAGTAGAAGCATTGACAGTGACAGCTGAAAATAATAAAAATATAATTTAATAGGTGTTGCTCGCGACTTCTTCCGCGTAACTTTATAAAATATTATAGCCTATGTCACTCGCTGATCATATAGCTTCCCAATAATGAAAGAATTTTTCAAATCGGTCCAGTAGTTTCGGAGATTATTCATTTCAAACAAATAATAAAATCTTTCCTCTTTATATAATCTATATACCAATATATAAATTTGTTTGTTTGTACGCGCTAATCTCAGGAACTACTGGTTCGAATTGAAAAATTCTTTTTGTATTGGATAGTCCATTTATGGAAGACGGCTATAGGCTATAGAGAACGCGGACGAAGTCGCGGACACCATCTAGTCTTAGTATATAGAAGTATAGATTAAAAAAAAGTTAGAATATTTGTTTTTCAATCACGATTGAATCGTTGAAGGATTGTAAGTTGGAACATTTTGTTCTACTCGCGAGCAAAAGTATGGAACCACTTACTTGAAAATGGTTCCGCACGTTCTTGAGTACTGAATAATTTGTTAACAATAATAAAAAATTTAAACTTAACAGTTTAACCTTTAAAATGGTGCCATTTTTATTATTATTAACAAATTATTCAATACTCAAGAACGCGCGGAACCAATTTCAAGTAAGTGGTTCAATACTTTTGCTCGCGAGTATAGATTACACAATATACATTTTTTTTAGTAATTCCTGACGCCCGACCCAATAGATGGGTGTCATTATAAGTTTTACCTATGTAAGTATATGTGTGTCTGTCAGTGGCATCTTAATTTCCAAGTGGATGGACGAATTTTGATAAGGTTTCTTTGGTCTGAAAGTTGACGTGATCGAGATGGTTCTTAGCTAGCTTAGCACAAGTTTAATTAATTTGAATTTTTTCTCAACCAAAATGGAAAAACGTTTTGTTTGTAGCCAGTTCCATTATCCATACTCCTTACTAATATTATAAATGTGATTGTGAGTTCGTTTGTTTGTTACGCTTTCACGCAAAAACTACTGAACCGATCACCATGAAATTTTGCATACACGTTGTCAGAGATACAAGAAAGGACATAGGGTACCTTTTATCTAAAAAAAAGTACTGTTCGCGAGTGATCGTCTAAAAATATAAAGAATTGGGCGCCACTGACGCGTGGCGGCGCCACCGTCATCACAGTGATAACGATGTCAGGCGTTATTACTATATTTTCTTTTTCAACGCGGACGAAGTCGCGGGCACCAACTAGTATAATGTACGAAAGTAATCATATCTAGGTATACATTTAATAATGAATTATCACAAATTTTTATTTAACCTGACCGACACATTCGCAAAATTTTGTGCAAACGTCCAAAAATTTGTCCCTTATTGCTTTTAATTTTATATAGACTCTGCTCACTAGGGTTGCTATTCGAAACATTCACTACTAAAAACACAAGTATATCACTTAAAAAGCACAGTTTATAATTAAAATAAAATAAAATAAGAAATCTTACTAGGGTTTTGTTCATTTCTAGGGCAGTAATGGTAATGACTGCACGAGGCGACTAACGCAAACAAACTAGCGGAACAGGTGGAGTTCGTTTATTGCAACTTTTACATTTAAAACAGTTCAACCGGTCCATTCTCGTACTGAGCCAACGCTCGCTGAGAACGTGATAAAATGTGGATAAGTAGATACAGTGGCGGATTTACCAGAAGGCAGAGTAGGCTGGAGGTGGAGCCTAGGGCGGCAGATATTTGAGGGCGGCAAATTTGGCCAAAAAATTATTTTTGTGTTACAGAAATAATAGAAAAAATAAATATATTATTATACAAGTACCATCAACTTTGTTTTTGTATGAAATCGATTTTGTTTAGGAACCCAAATTAAACTGCTCTGAATTTGAATCGTCTTTTAAAAGTTGTTAGTATGGCCAAAGAGGGCCTAGTGCGAGTTTTACTCGATCATACGCGTCGAACGCGTAAATGTGAATTTGTATGGGAATGAAGCAGCGCCACCTAGTGGTTAACATGTACGTCTGCTTCATTCCCATACAAATTGACGTTTACGCGTTCTACGCGTTTGTTCGAGTAAAACTCAGCAATGTGCTATTATTTCACGGTGGTATTTCTGTACTGCGAAACGCAGTATGCTCTGCATGCTACTTTCCAAATCCAGACCAGGCCAAAAGTTTATTTCCAAATTTGATCCCGCCGGGAATCGAACCAGGGGCACCTAAGATATTAGGCAAGTATCCTTACCACTCATCCAACGGGCTCGTCCAAATAGTCTTCAAAAAATGATTATTTTTCTGTAGGTACTATACTCTATTTAATAATACATGTAAAATGATAACACTAAATTAGTGTTATCATTTGAAATTATTATATTATTATTAAATTATTATACAAACCTTCATAGTTTATCGCTCTTTAACTCTTCACCAACTTTCGCATTTATAATATTAGTTAATAAGATATGACAATAAAATAATCACGCAATATATAACAATTGAATATTTTGTTGCAGAATCACCCACCGCTAAGAATTACTTAATCATATCAACTTCTACTTAATGCCGTTACGACATCGGCCAGTGTCTTCAAATTATTATATTTCGAATATTTAGCAACTGCACCTTGAGTCTCTATGAACTTTGGCCTTGTCACATAACGTAACGTGTCGTTTAGTCATTTAAAAATGAAATTTTAATTTTTAAAGATTACAAATATTTAAAAGAAAAAAGTTTTCACAATAACTTATTCTTACAATCAATGCTTGAAGAGGTTGTTTAGACGCTTCATTGTGAATCGGCCAAACTCTCTAATAGGGATAGGGAAACAATTAATTATAATTATGACTTCGTTAAATCAGAATATTTAAGTATTACTTGTAAAAAAATAAAACTATTTTTACATTTTTCTGGCATTTTGTTTATCCATTTTTTTCGTTTTTGTAATTCTTTTAAGGATCAAAGGTAACTACCCTATGTCCTTTTCTGTCCTCACAGTTAGGGCGTGAAAACGAAACAAGCCAACAAACTCACTTCGTATTTACCGTTTACGAACCAAAGATAATATATTATTATTTAGATGATTCCCTCAATCAATGACATTTATATTTTTAAATATTTCCCTCCAGGTTTATTCCCTCTTGAAGGATATATTATTTCGATGATTCCCTCAATCAATGGCATTTATATTTTTAAAATATTTCCCTCCAGGTTTATTTTGAAGGATATATTATTTCGATGATTCCCTCAATCAATGGCATTTATATTTTTAAAATATTTCCCTCCAGGTTTATCCCCTTTTGAAGGATATATTATTTTGATGATTCCCTCACTCATATCTCCGATTGGCTAGTAACTATGTCATGCGCACTAAAACAGCTGGCGTTTTACCAAAACAGTACTACAAATCGATAAAGTTGACAACTGTCTATGACAATAACGTGTGTTTACTTTTTAATAGTGACGATTATTAAAGAATCCCCTTAAAAATGATGCAAGAATATGACGATGATTTCTTTTTTGAAGAAGACAAAATGTGAGATTTATTTCTATATACTTGCTTTTTCACAGTGTTGTGGCAATTTTACATGTTTCCATGACAATATTTTTATCTTTGGTGGGTGACGTTATATCCTTCCCTCTTTATGTTGCAGAGAGATAAGTTTTGTTTGAGTTCTCGTTTGTAGTGCTCGTGTGTCTACCTACTTATTTTTCATTTATTTGTGAGTCAAACAATGTGGCAGCAAGGGCCCGGTCAGCTGTATCCGTATTACGATCCTAGATTGTATCCGCCATCCTATCCTTGCTCGAGCCTGTATGAAGATAAAATGTACATGCATACGTATAACCTTTTATTATTTATTTAATTGCAAATAATTTTATATAAGCCAATAATTTATTTAAGTTAATTTAGCAGTCTTAAGCCAATAGTTTATTTAAGTTAATTTAGCAGTCTAAGCGCCTCTTTCACAAACGTCAAGTAGGCCAAACTCACCATCAAGTAAGTAAAGTCACCGGTAACCGAGGATAATGGAGCTGATATATCTTTGTTTGTACGGTAAACGTCCCAAACATTAATAAATAGAAAATAATAATAAAAATTCGGCTATCGAATGATGCAGTAAACCGAGTGCATAATTCAATATAACAGAAAATGATTTCTAAAAGTAACTAATCAACACTTTACATGTAGTTTGTGAAAGAGGCCCTAAGGGCGATTTTTTTTTTATTATTTTCTATTATATCAAAGGTATATCAGCTAAATTATTCCCGGTGACAGGTGACTTTAAGTGACGGTTTAGCCTACGTCAAGTAGGCTAAACCGTCACTTAAAGTCACCTGTTCGTGAAATAGGTGCTCAGTTAAGTTATGACACTTCTACATTACTTGGCATACTTACCGCTGTTTTTTAGACACTCATTTGGGATATCTTAATTTCTATAATAATAATTATGACTTGGCAAAACACCTATTTACTTTTAATTTTTGATGTCGCCACAGAACTTATTTTTGTACTAAATTATGATGCAAAGTTGTGTAAACAACCTAAAATATTAATGGTATGATAGCAATTAAACACTTTTATTATTAAATTTCAAAAAAAGTGAACATATCTCCCTCTTCCATTAACAAAAGTAAACTTTTCTGCACTTTTTGCTTTTAAAACTAACTGTAGGTACACAACACAACATTTTTCAATTTTTTATTTTCCAAAAATGTCTTCAATCGACGATCTTAAGGTCTGTAATTATTCATATAGACATAATATTACCTTCATCAGAGCAAAAAAACGAAAAAAAAACCAAAAAATGCGACATACCACCTTCATCCACTCACGTCTTCATTTATTTGATAATCAAAATACATAGTAGATTATTCTTTTTTTATTATTGTCCTGTTCATTTGCCAGGTCATTGTGCCACTTAGTGTGTGTGTGTGTGTGTGTGTGTGTGTGTGTGTGTGTGTGTGTGTGTGTGTGTGTGTGTAAATGCGTGTGTAGTGCTGTGTATATCAAAGTTGTTGAATTGGCGTTTCCATAGACTCTAACTAATCTATCTATATAAATAAAAATGAGTCACTAAATGTGTTGTTAAGCGCAAAACTCGAGAACGGCTTGACCGATTTTAATTCTGTCTTCACTCGTGGATAGAGGGATAATCAGGGAAGGTTTTTACGTAAAATAAAATGCACCCCGGGCGAAGCCGGGAGCGGGTCGCTAGTATAAAATAACTGAGACATTGTTTTACATTATATCTCAAAACTTTTTGTAGTGCAACAAATGCGATGCGATACTTGGCATTTTTTTACAATATTTTATATTTTTTAATGTACCTATATTATTTTCAAACGATCCTTCTAAATAAGTAGGTACCTTTTTCTGTACGTATAAGGTTTATGTCCTTTTCTGTATCTAACAAAATGTATGCAAAATTTCATTGAGATCACTTGAGTAGTTAAGGCGTGAACGCGTAATAAACGAACTCAGTTTCGCATTAGTGAGGATTATAGCTATAGATTTTAAAGAAATATTCCGTGCGATTTGTCCGGTAATTACTTATTTTAAATTTGTACCAAGATCGAGCCATTTTTTTTTACATTTTTTTATTTTTTTTTATTTAGCAAAACAAGTGGAAAATCTACAAAATCAAAGTTTGTTGTGACTGTTGAGGAAAGGTAAGTCTTAAAAACCATACAAAATGTTTACCTTAATTACACTAGAAATATATTTTTTAATATTATATTTCAATGTTTAGTATTACACCTTGTGTGCAAGAAACAATTGGCGAAGAAAATAAACTCGAAGTGTCAAAAGAGTAAGTATCTATAACTAAGACTTTACTAGCATACTTAGCATATGATTACTAGCATACTTACCTATACTTAGCATATTTTCACATATCGATAGTTTTACTATCTGATTATCTTTGGATGATGGTAGATGGCTACCGTCGCCAGTAATACAAGCTACTGTTAACTGTTAGCTGTTAACCAAACGGTCGTGGGTTCGTATGTGTGTGTGTGTGTGTGTGCGTGTGCGTGTGCGTGTGTGTGTGTGTGTGTGTGTGTGTGTGTGTGGGTGTGCGTGTGCGTGTGCGTGTGCGTGTGCGTGTGTGTATGACCACTAAATTGACCATTTTTAGAAATTTTTTCTGTATGTATGTAAGTATGTATGTTCCTCCATAACTCTTAAACGAATTAACTGATTTTCATGAAACTTTGTAGATAAACATTTAGACGTACGGGACACAGGATAGGCTACTTTTTTCTTTTTTAACGCGGACGAAGTCGCGGGCGCCAGCTAGTTATGCAATATAGACTTAAGTATATTGTCAAAAGGGACTCCAAAGATGAAATTGAAGAAGTGAAAGAAGAATCCGATTTTATTTTCAACGACATGCGACGAGATAGATTCATGATATGTCATCAGGAATTGTTGTAAGTTCCTACTAACGAGTATATATAACTCGTATATAACTATTCACACTTGGTCATACTTTGGTACCGTCAGCATCGACTTTTAAGCACAAATAATAGAGAATTTTCGTAGTTATGCCAAATGGATTAAAAAAGTACTTTGAATATTGTGAAAATTGCAAAGAAGGAGATCAGACCATTAGTTTTTAATTTATTTTCGTTTTCTTTTTTATCCTTCTTAATTGGTTCTTCTTATGAGTTCTATTTTTTTAACTCTTTCAATTTGTCATTAATTTTATTTTTTTATTTTTTATTTCGGTGGTTTAATTTTAGACTCAGTTAAGATAGTTTTCCAAAAAACCCTAATTGATAATTATATTGATTCCAATTTTAAGTTTGATTTTAATTTTATTATATCTTCATAATTTTGTTTCCTTAATTATTGAAATGATAAATTTAATCGAGAAATATGAGAATTTAAAGTTTTAATATTTTATTTTATTTCTTAAATGTTATTGTATTAATTATATTAAATTAAATATAATAATAGGTAATAAAACATTTTATAAAATAATAAAATTCTATACTGATGGTACCAAAACATGACAACAGGGCCCTGATTCTGTATGACAACTACGATTCCACATTCTTGTCTTACTTTTTTCAAACCACGTCAATGTCTTGCCTTGTCGTGTCACGGAATTCTTATGTCTCTATTCTGTATGCCCCAAGACAAATTATCTATGGAACGTTATGATTTCACAGAAACCACAGTATACTATTGTATTTATTTGACAATTCCACTGATGAGTGACGTGGTTTTGAAGTAAGGAATCGCGAAATGGCGTTACAGAATCAGGGCCCAGTTTAGTCATATCATAACTTTCATGCACCGATAGTTCCATGACTCATCACGATTGCTCAAATTTGTAATAGTACAATAGTACTAGGCGGATTACTAAGTAGATGTGTCACAATGAAAAAAATATTGCCATAAATAGAAACGCTCATTAAATAAATTAAACTCATTAATATAATTAAAATAATCTTTAATTAAAATTTTTTAACTAACCCCCATTTGAGCCCAAACACGCTATAATTATATCTGCTGTAAGTTGCAAAAGAGTTGCCAAAAGTCATGGAAATACCATCGAAGTAACAGTATACTAAATTTCACATCAATCGAACATGAGGAACTTAGTGAAATCACTTCGTCAACTAGTAAATGTAAATGAGCTGATGGTCTTCAAACTCTTGAACAGATCTTCATACATTAGAGCTACAAACCATTTGGGTGACGTCAGCTTTCAAACGAAAAAAAAAGTATCAAAATCAGTCCATACGTTTGGTAGCTACGACGCCACAGACAGACACAGACACACAAGTCAAACTTATAAAACCCCTCTTTTGCGTAGAGCGTCGATCGGTCGCTAAAAAATGCAATAAGCTATCGCTAGTTACATAATGTTGATCATTTTGTATTTTTTTTCTTTACAGATAAAGAAGAGTAGAAGCTAGATCCAGTAGAAACGCCAGAAAAATTTAAAATTAGACTAATAAACATTTGGACCCTTAAACGTGTAGTTATTTTTAATGTAGTTTATCCTAACATCCTATCCTACATTAGCAGCGTTGTGGAGTGAATTTTGATTTAGACAAAATATCCTGGTAGTCCGATTAATCGAACTAGCCGGGAAAAAAGTTCATTAAAAATATCCTTGTAGTCCTATTAATTGAACCAACAGGGAAAAAAGTTCATTAAAAATATCCTTGTAGTCCGATTAATCGAACTAACCGGGAAAAAAGTTCATTAAAAATATCCTTGTAGTCCGATTAATCGAACTAACCGGGGAAAAAGTTCATTAAAATATCCTTGTAGTCCTGTTAATTGAACTAACAGGGAAAAAAGTTCATTAAAAATATCCTTGTAGTCCGATTAATCGAACTAACCGGGAAAAAAGTTCATTACAATATCTATGTAGTCCTGTTAATTGAACTAACAGGGAAAAAGTTCATTAAAAATATCCTTGTAGTCCTGTTAATTGAACTAACAGGGAAAAAAGTTCATTAAAAATATCGTTGTAGTCCGATATTAATCGAACCAACAGGGAAAAAAGTTCTTTAAAATATCCTTGTAGTCCGATTAATCGAACCAACAGGGAAAAAGCCATTAAAAATATCTTACATCGTTGGTGAAGTTTCTATTGATATAAAAAACAAATTAAAAAGTAGTAGGTATGCTTGCTTGATTATTTATTTCTTAAACTTATGATAATTGTGTTTTAGGGGTATGACTGTGACGTCAGGTAGCGTCATCCTGGGCAAGGATGAGAAGAATTTAATAGGGATAAGTATTGGAGGTGGCGCCCCCCTCTGTCCGTGTTTGTATATTGTACAGGTACTTGAAATAATATTCTTATTCATATCAGTAGCGTACTAGCTCTCGCCCGCGACTTCATCCGCCCCCTTTTTTCTTAGGCTTTAAAATATTGGAAGAGAATAAATAAATTTACAGATATTCGACAACACACCAGCAGCTAAAGAAGGTACGCTGCAAAGTGGCGATGAACTGGTCGGTGTCAATGGACAGACGGTTAAAGGGAAAACAAAAGTGGAAGTGGCCAAAATGATACAGTCAACTAAGGTAAGGTTAATGTCAATCAATATTAATAAAGTGTATGTTCCTCTTTATAAAATATCTAACTAGGTTTTACCCGCGACTCCGTCCGCGTCCGAACGCTCCCAAACGTCACAGGATTACCCGCTGGACTAATCTGAAGATTTTTTGAAAAATTAGTTCAGCGGTTTCAGAGATACATACATACATACATACATACATACATACATACATACATACATACATACATACATACATACATACATACATACATACATACATACATACATACATACATACATACATACATACATACATACATACATACATACATACATACATACATACATACATACATACATACATTTTTATTTAATTTAATAATAATAGTAATTTTTATCTTTATCACTTTTTTTTTTTAGGATGAGGTAACAATTAATTACAACAAGCTCCACGCAGACCCCAAACAAGGTAAATCATTGGACATAATTATGAAGAAGATGAAACACAGGCTCGTGGAGAACATGTCTTCGGGTGCAGCGGATGCTTTGGGCCTTTCTCGTGCGATTCTGTGCAACGATACTTTGGTAGCAAAATTGGAAGAGTTGAGGGAAACAGAAACGACATATAAAAGGCTTGTAGAGCACGCTAAAAGGTAAGTTCCCTCTTAGCGATTTAAAATTTGCTGTTTATTCATTTATTCCCATTTATTTTATACTAGCTGGTGCCCGCGGCTTCGTCCGCGTTAAAAATGTTATATAGCCTTCCTCGGTAAATGGACCATCCAACACAAAAAGATTTTTTTAATTCGAACCAAATTAACGCGTTCAACCAACAACAAACTCTTCAGCTTTATATATCAATCAATCATCAATCAATACTAATAATAAATCTGTAAGGGTTGGTGATGGAGTAAGTTACTTTGTTTTCAGAGATATCGTGTTTATAGGCTCTATACATGATAATGAAACTAAATGGATGATTTTTAGAATTTTTTTCTGTATTGTATGTATGTATGTGTATTCCTCCGTAACTCTTAAACGAATTAACTGATTTTCATAAAACTTGGTAGACAAAACGTCTAAACGTACAGGACACAGGATAGGCTACTTTTTCTTTTTCAACGCGGACGAAGTCGCGGGCGCCAGCTAGTCCAATACTAAAATAGAAACATTACTTGTTTTAGAATGCTCAAATCGTACTTCGACCTCCTACAGACATACAAATCGATTGGCGATATATTCTCAGCTATCGGCGTGAGAGAACCGCAAGCGAGGGCGTCTGAGGCGTTTACTAAATTTGGACAGTATCACAGACTTTTGGAGCGAGATGGAATTACAATGTTGAAGGCTTTGAAACCAGTATGTATTTCTTCAGCATTTGTAACATGTAGCTTAATTGCCTTTTAAAGGTAAACATACAAACATTTAAGGTTTTTAAGGTGGGTGGTAGACATACAAACATATCGATACCTTAATTCGCAAACCAAATAACTCCTCTGAGGCAAACTTTGCAGGGGAGACTAAAAAATGTTATAATTTTTTTTTTGTATGATACGAGAAAAGAAAATACAATTTTACATTGGAAATTATGGCTCGTATTAATCGATAGACCTTTTAAAAATTAAATTCTAATTGTCATTAAGTTTCTCCCGATCAAAAAATAATTTTCAACCAAAAGTGGAGTTATTCGTTTTGCGAATTAAGGTATCGATATAGAAGCTAATAATCGTCTATAAGCAATAGCAAGAAATACTACAATAACAACAATAAGAGTCGTGTGAAATAGTTCATATTATATCACCGTTATGTCACTATAAACTAACAGAGATCACTAATAGCAGTTGTTCAATGCTGAAGATACATACTAAGTACTCAAAACAAAATATTTTTCTTCTAAAATGAAAATGTATTACAGTATGCGCCTATTTCCCAAACGTCAATTAGGCCAAACTGTCATTTAAAGTCACCGGTAACCGGGAATAATTTAGCTGATATACCTTTGTTTTTACGGTAAACGTACAAACATTAAATAGAAAATAATAAAAAAAAATCCGCCATCGAATGATGCAGTAAACAGTGATATGTTAAGTAAGTACTAGATTGTGCACTCCCTAAGATTTCTTACTAAATTCATGTTCCAAATCGGAAGGTGGGCGGGGGACGGCACGGCAGTAGTGTCAAGGTCAATACGTCAAGTCGTAGACAACTGAATATTAATATGGCCGACCCGATAAGCACGTCGGTTTTAACAAATTAAATATTAACCTATTAAACGTTTCAATATTAATAAAACTTACCTATGAAACGTCACACCAGCAGTTTTACCAATATTTTTTGTTGTATTTTTGCAATATCTCATCACACAAGATGGTATTTTTATTGGTTTCGAAAATAATAACGCGCCTAATCTCTACGAGCGCGTATGACAGACTGTGAACGGGTAGGACATCGGAACTCCAATCACTTGGAACACTCATTGCGTCTTGAGTGTTCCATCTAGTACGTAGTACTTAACATATCACTGGCAGTAAACCGAGTGCATAATTCAATATAACAGAAAATGATATCTAAAAGTAAGAAATCAACACTTTACATGTAGTTCGTGAAAGAGGCCCTAACTGTATAATGCATGTCATTTTGATGGATGGATATGTTTAATGTAAGGTTCCTGAAAAATCGAAATTAACCGCGAATCGAGGTGGGCCCTATATTGTTTTGAGTATATATATTTTGTCAGTCTCTTGATGATCACAAACACCCCTTTGTCGAGTATTGGCTTTGAATCTGGAACTGGCAAGTAATAGAAACGCGTTTCATAGTAGTTTGGAGAGCCTATTTAGTAGCAATGACCAGCCCTTACAAAAGACCACCGTTGTGTTTCGGTGAGTAAAGGATGGTAGATCCCATTTCTGTATGAGGATCTCTTATCCTTAATCGTACTGTGGTCAGTAGCGCACTTGCAGTAGGTACCTGTGTCGTTACTTGAGCTATAGGTGATGGTAGCCACCAAAGATTTAGACACAGATGCGCCCTGTGCTTCTGAAAACTGTCCACGTAATATGTCTGTATGCAACGTGAACCGCTCACTGCTTTCTACAAGCGACTAAGGCGAGAAGAGTGAGCTCACTTTTCCCAACGATGACACATTTTCGGTCGTCTAAAGATTAAATTTTTGGTAGCCACCTATCATCAAGTGGAGCGTGAGCCTTCTTGACGACCTTAATTTTAAAAAATACCATAAAATTAAGACTGTGTTGATATTTTTTAAAGAACGCTTTTAATGATACCTCTACCTAGATATGTATACTTTTAGATCCTGGCGGATATGGGCACATATCTGAACAAGGCAATTCCAGACACTAAGTTAACCATTCGAAAATATGCGGACACAAAATTTGAATATCTCTCCTACTGCCTCAAAGTGAAAGAAATGGACGACGAAGAATACGGTTATAACGCTTTACAGGAACCGCTGTACAGAGTGGAGACTGGAAACTATGAATATCGGTAAAGTATAACAATTTTACCTATCATTTTATTGGATACTAGCTGGTGCCCGCGACTTCGTCCGCGTTCTCTATAGCCTATAGCATTCCTCGATAAATGGACTATCTAACACAAAAAGAATTTTTCTATTCCAACCAGTAGTTCCTGAGATTAGCACGTACAACCAAACAAACAAACAAATTCTCAATTCTAACCAGTGTTAGAATTGAAAAATTATTTTTGTGTTGAATAGTCCATTTATCGAGGAAGGCTTTAGGGTATTTAGTGTGAGTTAAAAGGGTAAAAAAAATAAAGCTATATATTATACTTATTTAGATTAACGCCATCTATCGCTCAGTGGCAGAACTATTAAGACAAACAGTCGGCGAAAAGGCGCAATAAGTGTTGAATAGTCCATTTATCGAGGAAATCTTCACTAGTCACTACATAGTAAGAGTATAAAACAAAGTCATTCCCGCTGTCTGTCTGTCCCTATGTATGCTTAGATCTTTAAAACTACGCATAAGATTTTGATGCGGTTTTTTTTTAATAGATAGTGATTCAAGGGAAAGGTTTTAGTATATAATTTTCAACGCGGGCGAAGTCGCGGGCACCAGCTATCTACTAAAAATAAAGATACAACCCCTGAAAATTTTATAACAGCAAAGATGTCAGGCGTTATATTGCTTTACACATTTAGTCAGGCGCTACACATCCCTTACTTTTAACGCAGGTGAAGTCGCGGGCACCAGCTAGTAAATAATATTTATATTACTTATACTTTTCAGTTTGATCTTGCGTTGTCGTCAAGACGCGAGAGCTCGCTTCGCCCGTTTAAGATCGGATGTGTTGGTCAAGTTGGAATTGTTGGAGAATAAGAAAACGCAGGACGTCGCCTATCAGTTGAAGAGATTCATAAACGGCCTCGCTGTCTATCATAAGTAAGCTTATTTGTATCTATATGTCTATGTTTGTCTATGTCTATGTGTCTCTTATAACATGTGCTTCGAAGAGTGTACTCAGGAGCTGCATGAGTTCATCATGGTTTGTTTGTTACGCTTTCACGCAAAAACTACTGAAGCGATCACCACGAAATTTTGCATACACGTTGTCTGGGACACCAGAAAGGACATAGGGTACTTTTCATCGTTCAATGCGGACGAAGTAGCGGGCACCAGCTAGTATATAATGTAATATGTGTATGAGAGGTGTTTATGTAATTCTGGACTATGTCTATGTGTCTTTTATAAGATGTACTCAGGAGCTGCATGAGCTCATACCACCTTCCACTTTCTTTCATCGGGCATACAGACGTACGGCTGGTTACCATCCTCATCTTGTCGAAATCCCTCTTTTTCAGATTTAGCTCTTTAAAACATCCTTTATTTAGCGCATTGCAAAGGCTTGGAACTCCTGAGCTCATATAGCCCAAATATTTTAAAAGTTGGAGTGAAGATGCCTAATCTTCTGCTGAGTGATAGTGCTGGCCAAAAGCAAACCCATTTCGCATTCAGTCCATTACAACCAAATCCCAAATTGCCTGAAATGTGAATACGCCTGAATCCCAAATAGACTGAATTTTAAATAGACTGAATCCTAAATCGTTTGAACCGGAAATCGACTAAATCCCTAATAGACTGATTCCCAATTAATTCGCCTAAATGCCAAATTGACTTAATTTTTAGTCACTATTAATGTAAGCCGCACATTTCTTTAATTTTTTAAATTTTTATGTTAAGGTCGACAGACAGGCTTACGGTCCACTCGATGGTCGGTGGCTTCTTCTTCACTTTTTTTTTAATTGATGGTAAACTATAGATAAACATGCATAATATCCAATAATTTTTCAATTTTCAATCTTCAAATTTTTAGCCAATTTGGTAATAGGGCTTTTCGGATTTCAGTCAAAATGGGAATCAGGCAATTTGGGATTTGGTTGTAATGGACCGGAAGCCCCATCTCTAATAGAAACCACTTATTCGCTGCTCAAATGTGAACTTAAAATAACATTGAAGGACGTGAAATTAACTTTTATGTCTTTCAATTTTATTTTAAGTTCCTGGCTTTTGATTAGGGAGTTTTCCAAAAATGAGCGTTACTAGTACAAATACCTACGATACCTTATTTTATATGTTACCTGAGTTACATGATGAAATTGAGATTTGTTAAATCTATCTACACTATTATTATAAAAGGGAGAAGATTGGTATGTTTGTAATGAATAAACTCAAAAACTACAGGATCGATTTTGAAAATTCTTTCACAGCTAGAAAGCTAGGTTATCAGCGAGTAACGTGAGTAGCGGTAATTGATAATTTCAAAAAACTTATATTAATTTTGAAAGCCATTATTGTTATAAATATTTTGTTATTATTAAACAGTTACGAGTATTATTTTACTTACAGAGAAACCGTGGAACATTTGAAAGAGAATTCAACATTGTTTCCAGTAGAGGTGGACCTCTCACAAAACGCCTTCCAGTACAAATCTACTGCACAGATTGTTCAGGTCGGTGTTCAGATTTTTTTCATGTTAAGATCGACACACAAGCTGACGGTCCACTTGATGGTAGGTGGCTACCGTCGCCTATAACACAAGTAACGCCATAGGTGCTGATTAAGGATAAAGGATAGGGTAATGGGCTCTGATATCCCTTACTCACTCACCGAAACTAAACCGATTCACTGAAACGAGATAATATAGCGCTTTCTCATTCACTCAATTCCATACAAAAGACAAGGACAGCAAATCTTGAGTGGGCGTATACAATAAAATAGGTGAACGTTCGCGGACGAAGTCGCGTGCAACAGTAATCATCAATCAATACTAATAATAAATCTGTAAGGGTTGGTCATGGAGTAAGTTACTTTGTTTTCAGAAATATCGTGTTTATAGGCTCTATAAATGATACTGAATCTAAATTGACGGTTTTTAGAATTTTTTCTGTATGTATGTATGTTCCTCTATAACTCTTAAACGAATTAACTGATTTTCATGAAACTTGGTAGATAAACATTTAGACGTACGGGACACAGGATAGGCTACTTTTTTTTTTTCAACGCGGACGAAGTCGCGGGCGCCAACTATTAATAAATAATACTGTTAAATATCTTACAGGATAGCCAAGAAGACGATGAAGAAATTGATTACGGAAGAGAAATAAAAGAGTATCACGATATAGAGGAATCTAATGAGAGTAAAGTCGCAAACAGACGTCAAAACAAAGATAAAGATGATACGGACTCCTCAGAGCAATTGTTGCCGGGCTTAAACACGTCCGCAGCGGACGACGGTTCGACAAAGAATGAGAACGATATTGACAATTTGACGTTACTCGCTGAGCTGGGATTGGCTGATACTAATTTGTCAGAAGACTTTGGCGATTTTCAAAACGGACTTTTAGGTGATTTCTCAAAAAAAACTACTGAAGACGACATATTTGATAAGTTGTTGAGTGATTTGAATATCGAAAAGTGATGTTTTGTATTAAAATAGCTTGTGTTAAATTTATATAAATATATAATTACCTATATAATTTTCATTAAATAAAGTTATGATATTAATTCATGCTTTAGTATTTTTTTTATAATAATAATAAATATATCTACACCCTCGTATAGACGGTCTTGAAATGTGTTGCAGGCGACGGTAGCCACTTACCATACAATCAAATGGACCACAAATTTATACTGTTTAATTTATTTTGCAAAAACTTAAACAATTAATTTATATTAGTAATTTTTATTTATAAATAAATAATTTGTTGAAGGACCTAGTGATTATTGGTTAATTAATAATTGTGGGTTTAAAAAATAAAACGATCATAAGTAATTTGGTTTTTATAAAATATTAATTATATATTTCAGTCTCAAAAATATACCTAATCATTGGTTACGTAAGGGGTTTCATTTATCATCATCACAGTGATATTATGATAAGTACGACATATCATTTCATCAAAAATATCATTAACATTTGATCATTTCTTCCAAGCCCTCTTCTGGGCACAAATTCTTTATAGATTTTCGCAAATCACTTGTTACATCCAATTCTATGTTCCAAATGTTCTCTGCGTTATGATTTTGATTTGACCATTTCTTTAAGAGCGGGTATAAAGAGAAATAGCCAATCCTAGATTTAAATTTTATCTAAGTAAACAAAGTCTAATTTAATTATTTTTTTTAAATAGATATATACATTATAAATGAAAGTGACGACTGTAACAGAAAACATAATATAATGAAATTTTCTCGATAGAAAAAAATCACCAAGTGAGCTCTCATTTCCATCGATTTTAGTTTTATTTTCAAAATGACACACATTACAAAGCTAAAAGTGTATCAGTAATTTCACTTCACATATTATCTAAGGCTGTATGTAACAATTTTTCATTTGACATTGTAGTTTACGAATAATTAATATTTAATACTTTTGGCACTTATAACATTTTTATTGAGCGAGATGCGCTATCTTCCGTCGCATGTTGTGCGTAGTTCTACGTATTTTGAGTCACTATCATGTCCAAGGGGCCACGCGGGTGAAATTACAAATTTTGTTTGCTTTATACACACTCTTAAGGCAGAACTAGTCGGCGGCTCGAACTCATCGGTGCGTGTAGCTAAAATTCATTCTGTCTCACACAGCACAATGCGCGGGAAGAGCAGTCGAGTGAGATGCACAATGATTCATACCAAATAAAATCATAAACAGACCCTTGGGCATATACTCTTTTTGACAAAACTACTGCATATATCTATTTCGTGTGAAGTTATTTGAACTCTTGAATAACTAATCAATGTTTGTAGGCAAAGTATTTTGGAGTTTTTGTACACTAGAGTGACCTATTCACCCTCAAAGTTGCATCAAAACTTGTGTTAAAATATGGATTTTTCAAGGATCATATCTTTTAAATTAATACTTTTTTTTAAGTTTGCATAAAAACAAACCTAGTTAACGATAAGATAAATCGGTATCATATTATTTTTGTAAATTAAACATAAAACAGCGAAGTAATAATCTTTAAACGTTTGTATGGAGGAAAACTGACTTGTATGACTCGATACAACAGAAATACTTATAATAAATATAATAATATAATATTTTGAATACTAACAGAGACAGCTGTTAAAACTTTTATTTTATCTTTATTGCTCACACATTTTTTTGTCAGGTGTTGATTTTTTTATTTTAATTTTTAGATGATCCCTCGGTAATAGTATATTTTTTTAAGATGAAAGGTACCCTAAGTCCTTTTCTATATCTCTGACAACGTGTATACAAAAATTCATAATAATCCGTCGAGTAGTTAAGGCGCAAATGCGTCACAAACAAACACACTCACTTCCGCAATTATAATATCAGTGAGGATGTAAGTTTTGAACTTACTAGATATGTTTTTAAAAGGATTTTCTACCTAGTTTAAACTGCGCCTATTCTCATCAAAATAGGCATAGGCAATCCTGCCCCTAGAGCCTTTATTAAATCTCGCCCTTTGAGTCCGTGCAGTTTTTGAAAATAATAACTCCTCATCTTCCCTTCGTAGGGATCAAATATGATTGGTATATTGTCTTGACTGAGTTTTATCATTTCATTTATTTGTCTAAATAAATTTTTTTGCTCGTCCATTGTAGGCATTATATGCAAAAAATCAATATTTTTCAATTTCTCCAAATCTATTGTGTCTGCAATCTTTTTTATGTTGGTAGTAGCCGCTTGCGATAATGTTTCTATGTTGGTACTAATCGTTTGTTTCAGTTTTTCAAAGTCAAAGTCAACAGTTGCTCTTGAGAGTTGTAGTCCGATTAAGAATATGGCCTGAAATGTAAGAATTTAATTAGTGTTATAGTCCAAATGTAAGTTGCCAGTAAAGCGACGCGGTTGACGCGTGGCAACGCGTCGTCACGTGACCTAAGTGCTGCCGAAGTTGCCCAAAATGCACTTCTGGTGGGTAGATAAATAAATAAATATCTTGACACAATCCACACAGCACCATCTAGTTCCACATTAAGCAACTAATCGCTGCTTAAAAACTAAAGGGCCATAAAACAAAAAAATCCAAAAATGTTTATATTGCAAAAATACAATCACAATCCTTCATATTGTATGTTGCAAAAAGACTTATGGTTGTTTTATTCCATATTTCGTATATTTTGATCATTTTTTATATATTCAAATGTTACTTATATGCTTACCTATATCTCTTCTAGTATTCAGTTTTTTATAAAAGCACTTAATGCTACTTAAAAATACGCTTCTAATGATGTATAATATACATATATTTGATATATATCTAATAAGAAAAAAATAGACAAAAAAAATATTTTTTTTTCGATTAGCGTAAAAAGTGTAATTTTGATTTGTGGCACTTTAGATTTTAAGCAGCGTAATGATTGTATTATGGACATACATACATTACTTTTTTGTAAATACATACACATAATCTATACCAATATATATAAAGTTGAAGAGTTTGTTTGTTTGTTTGGTTGTACGCGCTATTCTCGAGAATTACTGGTTTAAATTGAAAAATTATCCGTTTGGTTAATAGCTAAGGTTACTCGTACGTACACTTGACCAAACGTGTCACATAATTTGTAGAAAAAAATTGCATCTGTGCGCATTTGTCACACATTAGCACAAAAAAAAACTTTGGAATTTTACCGAACTTTTCCACATCAAACTTCAAGAGATAAAACTTTATTGATGTCTATAAAATAAAGTCAAATACAAAAAATTTAAGACGAACAAAAATTTATTTTAAATTTAATTTTTACTTACAAAAATAACGGCCCTCATGATGTATGAGATTGAATAGTATGGTCCATAGAAATATATGCAGCCTGATATAAAGGTTTTGGTATGTTATTTCATTATTTCGCAGTACTATTCTGGAATGTTTTTTATGTCTTACTTAAATAACACTCAAAAACCCATGTGTAATTTTTATCTAAGTGATCTTTTGTCCACTTAATGGTTGGTGGACATAAAACTTTTTTTTTTTGTATTTAATCGTCCTTCTTGTATTTGTACTTCGAATTCTATAAGTAGATACTAAACCCATTTCGATATAACTATAGTTTGTTTTTTAATCTCAGACAAAAATGACATTACATTTGACATGCATTACATACATTTCATGTCATTTTAATGGTATTATATGCAAACTTGGCATTTGCATGTGTCATTTTTGTCTGAGATTAAAAAACAGACTTTTGTTACTAATATAATAGTAATTCTATTCTATTCTATTCAAATATAATAGTAAGTATTGACAGAATCCAAGCGAACATTCAGCGGAAAAATAAATATAAATTGTCTCTTGAAATTAAATAAAAAATAGTTATACTACTTGGAAAAAAAAATCGATACTTGGGGTATTTAGTTTATTTGAAAAGATCAAAAAGATGTTTCTTAAAGATTTAAAAACAAGAAGAAAGCGAAGTTAAAAAAGAAAACCAAACTATTAATTTTATTGTCATTCAATAAGATTTTTCATGTTGAAAGGCTAGACTTGAAAGAAAACCAACCAATAAAAAACCAATAAAAAAATATTCTCATATACAAAACAAATATTTATAACCAACGAAAAAACAGCTATACAGAATACGGCTGCCAACGAAAATGTTACAACTGCAAAATTTATAAAAATTCAAGGAGCATCGTCGAAGAGCCAACACCGTGCATTGTAATAAGTATTGACATGATGATGGATGGTGTTATATGATGTAATTATTATATAATTGTTATAGCACGTGTTTCTATTTGTAATTATACATTGAGCTGGACAAATTAGGCCTAATAACACAATGTACGCTTTGGTATCATCATCAATACTAATAATAATAAATATGTAAGGGTTGGTGATGGAGTAAGTTACTTTGTTTTCAGAGATATCGTGTTTATAGGCTCCATACACGATACTGAAACTAAATTGACGATTTTTAAAATTTTTTTCAGTATGTATGTATGTATGTAAGTATGTATGTTCCTCCATAAATCTTAAACGAATCAACTGATTTTCATGAAACTTGGTAGAGAAACATTTAGACGTACAGGACACAGGATAGGCTACTTTTTTCTTTTTCAACGCGGACGAAGTCGCGGGCGCCAGCTAGTATTTTATAAAATTACGCGGACGAAGTAGCGTATAAGAGCTTTTTTTACGTTATTAAGGAACAAACATCCTTACATTCTTACACTTTCTCATTTATATTAGTTCCGAGCCGAGCCATTCCCATTCTTACTATGTGAAAACTCTTTTTTAACAAAAAATAAACATTCTCATGGTCTTTTCTCATGGATGCCATTGTCAGAACTGGACCAAATTAAAATGGGACCACACGGGAAGCACCAGCTTTCAAATAAAAAAAGAATCATCAAAATCGATTCACCCAGTCAAAAGTTCTGAGGATATACAGTCGAATTGGGAACCTCCTCCTTTTTTGGAAGTCCGTTGAAAAATAGTATTAAAGTTTGAAAGGAGAAATGAAAACACCAGTTCTTAATAAAAATGTATTGAATATGCACAAATTATTATTGTTGTATAGCCTAGCGTTATTAGCAATTAGTGCTAAAAAAAAAAAAGATTATTTTTTTCTAATTTTCGACCTTATGCATTTAAACCTTACTATGTTTATTTCGATTTTAATACAAACCTTACTCTAACGTGTGATGAAAACAAAAAAAATACAAAAAGTTAATAGAGATACCAAATAAAATGCGGAAATAATCAATTTTCCGGATGATTTAATTGACCTTAAAACTCCCAAGACAGTATTAAACAAGATTTTTTTTTTTAATTATTATTTATTAAATTAAATAATATGAGAAATTATAAATTTACACATACTTAAATAAAAACAAGTTATATACAAAATCATAATAATTAAAAACCTGCTCTATTTTCAATCCGACACCGAAATATCTATCAATATTTGGACTAAAAATTATTTTTAAACTTTTTTTTTTGAATATTTAAATCGTAGACATCCATAATTTTTATCTGAAAATAAACTTCAAAGTTTTTATATTGTATTAATTGTACTATTGGTTTTTTTTTTCTATTCCCACTAGTTCAATTGATGGAACTATTGGGACTTTTAGTAAAAACTTCTTTAGGCTCGTTGGGCACTTTTGGAAGTTGATATTGATGTGAATTATTATTTTTAGATAAGTTGGGCAATTTTAGGGTGGGGTTAAAAGGGAGCAAACTCGCTGACTTAGCTATCCTATGACTATATTTTTTTTTATTTGTCAATTGAACATTTTTATTAAAATGTATGAAGATTATATAATTATGGAACTTCAGAGATCATTTTAAAATATTTGAAAATACGAGTAGAACGTAACGCATAACCCAAGGGCTTATATATGAAATCGATTCTTAAGAAGTAAATTCCAATTAATTAAATTTTCGTTTCAATTCAATATCAATGTTTCGTTTGATTGTCGTGCATTTGTATTTTGTAAACTACCCACTTTTTGGATTATGTGTTGTATTTGTTATCTTGTAGGTGTTAAGCATTTTTTTTTACTTTTGTTCATTTTGTCTACTATGTTGCTTGTAATGTGAATTATGTTTGTTTGTAATAGTTTTAATTTAAGTTCTCACGTAAGTGAATTTGTACCTAATTCTTTGTGAGAATAAATATATTTCGATACCTTAATTCGCAAAAGGAATAACTCCACTTTTGGTTGAAAATAACTTTTTGATACGGGAAAAACTTAGTGACAATTAGAATTTAATTTTTAAAAGGCTATCGGTTAATACGAGCCATAATTTCCAATTTAAAATTGTCTTTTTTCTTTTCTCGTATCATACAAAAAAAAAATATAACGTTTTTAGTCTCCCCTGTAAAGTTTGCCACAGAGGAGTTATTTGGTTTGCGAATTAAGGTATCGATATGTTACTATGTGACATAAGGTTAAATCAAATTCAACCAAATCAAGATTAGTGAACTCCCTATTTCTGTATCAGCCTATATTTATTACATATACGAATACATAAGGTCCTACTAGTGGGCATAGGCCTCTTTTAACCTTTCGTGTGCCAGCGCCAGTGTTTTAGCCAGCCAGCCAAAACATGGCTCATTCAGTCCAATCAGAACCTTTCATTCAACTGCTATAATTTTCAACCGAAATTAAATCTTATACTTAAGGACTTACATGGGAAAACGTAAAATATCGCGTGAAGTAAGCGCGACGCGGATCCACTTTCCGGCACACGAGTGGTGCACAATTATTAACGTGGATCCACGTTCCGGCACACGAGTGGTGCACAATTATTAACGTGGATCCACGTTCCGGAACACGAGTGGTGAGCAATTATTAACGTGGATCCACGGTCCGCCACACGAGTGGTGCACAATTATTAACGTGGATCCACGTTCCGCCACACGAGTGGTGCACAATTATTAACGTGGATCCACGTTCCGGCACACGAGTGGTGCACAATTATTAACGTGGATCCACGTTCCGCCACACGAGTGGTGCACAATTATTAACGTGGATCCACGGTCCGCCACACGAGTGGTGCAAATTATTAACGTGGATCCACGGTCCGCCACACGAGTGGTGCAAATTATTAACGTGGATCCACGTTCATATGAAGGGTTAAATGTGACGAGGTATGGGCATTATGGGCAATAGTCCACCATACAAGCCCACCTGAAGATTGACAGGAGGACTTCACATGTTAATCTTCTAGGATAAACCAGTTTTGTCATCATGATTAATTTATTTAATGTTAGAGCAACTGATAATTAATTAGTGAAAGTAATTAATAAGTTAGTTTGTAATATTTATTAATTAATCATTAATAAATGTGTGCATTACTTCACACATTTCTAGCTTTAAAATTCATTATATAATAATTTAGATGGTGGTGTTTTTTATATGTTAATGTCGTCAGATAGGCTGACGGTCCACTTGATGGTATGTGGCTACCGTCGCCTATTACCAACCATAGTAGGATTAAGGGTGAGGTATTGGGAAGGGATAAGGAAATGAGCTATGGCATCCGTCACCGAAACACAACAGCACTAGTGCTTTTTTTTTCAAGATGGTCTTTTGTAAGGGTCAGACTGCGAAACGCAGTGTCCACAAAATAATTTAAAAAAACAATCGTAATAACAACTTATATGTAATAAGACATTTTATTTTATTTTCATGTAAACGTCATCAGCAGGTAGACTGATGGTAAGTGGTCACCGTCGCCAACAAGCCAAGCCTAGGTAACTTTTTTAATTATTTTTTTTCATAAAAAAATAGATGTCTGCAATTTAAACGTTCCTTTCTAAGGCAAATTCAAATTTATAAATAAGCGAGATTTTTTTAACAAATTGAAAAAGTTCACATACATACATATGTTATATACAACGTTTATATATGTATTATATAATAATATGCTATCACTCTGTGGGTAGATTTGAATATTTATTGGAGACGAGATTTTGAAGGTAGTTTTAAATTACACGAAATTTAAAACCACCTTCAACAGTGGGAAAAATTATTATTTTTTTTCGGACAAAATTTATAACCACCCCACAGAAGATCTAAGAATTATACAGGATGTTACAGTTTATCTATCACATATGAAATAGCAGCAAAGCAAAAGATTGCATCCTCTTTACTCTATGTGGCCCACGATTGCAATTGTGCGATATCATCGTCGTCTTCTGAAAATTTTAAAAAAACAACTGTCAAAAGCTCGTCAAAAAAGTGTAGAAATTAATAAGTGGCAATACTTATCAATACTAATAATAAATTTGTAAGGGTTGGTGATGGAGTAAGTTACTTTGTTTTCAGAGATATCGTGTTTATAGGCTCTATACATGATACTCAAACTAAATTGACCATTTTTAGATTTTTTTTCTGTATGTATGTATGTATGTATGTTGCTCCATAACTCTTAAACGAATCAACTGATTTTCATGAAACTTGGTAGATAAACATTTAGACGTACGGGACACAGGATAGGCTACTTTTTCTTTTTCAACGCGGACGAAGTCGCGGACGCCAGCTAGTAATTTAATAATAATAATCACTACATAGTATAAAACAAAGTCGCTTCCCATCTGTCTGTCCCTATGTATGCTTAGATCTTTAAAACTACGCATAGAATTTTGATGCGGTTTTTTTTTAGTAGATAGAGTGATTCAAGAGGAAGGTTATATTATATATATAACTAGCTGGCGCCCGCGACTTCGTCCGCGTTGAAAAAGAAAAAAGTAGCCTATCTTGTGTACCGTACGTCTAAATGTTTATCTACCAAGTTTCATGATAATCATACATACATACATACATACAGAAAAAAAATCTAAAAATGGTCAATTTAGTTTCAGTATCATGTATAGAGCCTATAAACACGATATCTCTGAAAACAAAGTAACTTTCTTTATGACCAACCCTTACACATTTATTATTAGTATTGATTCTCAACGCGGGCGAAGTCGCGGGCACCAGCTAGTAATAATAATAATAATAATATCTTCAAACGTTCCACACAGCGCCATCTAGTTGCACACTAAGCAACTATAGGCTTATATTATGAATACCAGACAGTTGATATATTACGTAGATTACTTTTTTTTTTGTTTTGTATATGTATGACATATTATACATATACAAAACATCCATGACTCAGGTACAAAGGTAAAATGTTAACAGACATAAACATTTGTCCCTAGCGGGATTCGAACCCGCGGCCGTTTGGTTAACAGCCAAGTTTAATAGCCACTAATGAACTCACCTTGGGCTGGTTTGGGTTTGCTCGGCCTGGGCTTATCACGTACCAACTCTCCGGCCGGTACGTCCGGCAGAGTGTCTGTGGGAACTTTGATGCCCAGCATCTCCTTGTCCAGGTCCTCCTGAAATTCACACGGTGATCAATTAATCAAAGGAAAGTGGTCAATCAATCAAAGGAAAATGGTCAATTGATCAAAGGAAAGTGGTCAATCAATTAAAGGAAAGTGGTCAATCAATTAAAGGAAAGTGGTCAAGTGATCAAAAGTGATCAAACAATCAAAGAAAAGTGGTTAATCAATCAAAAAAAAGTGTATGTTCAAAGGATAAGGGATAAGGAAGGAATGGGTAGGGGTAATACTCCCTATTTTGTTTGTAACATTTAAGATTTCCCCATCATACCTCGGTAAATTTAAATTCATAATGGAGAAACCTAATTGATAAATAAATATTTTGATTTTGATACCTGTTCCAATTCCTCCAACTCTTTCTCCAGTTCATCCTCATCGACATCGTTGCCGAAGGCCACATTGTTGCTGATCGCTTCCGTAATCTCTCGAGAGATGTCGTGCTGTTCCGCTATGTCGTCCATTATATCGTGAACCTTGTCCACGTCGCTGTTCAAATTAATTCATTTTTTATAATATATAGTGTATGATTGAAGCTTCAGCTTCGGTCAAAAAACCACCTTCTATGAAACTATTCTATATTGAAGTTTTAAAATCCTTTATATTATTAATTGTAGCTTGTAGCCAATCTTGAACAAAATTTCTTAGAGATTGTAAGCCTTCCGCTTCAGCCAGAAATTGACCTTCGGTCGGACACTATTATTATATGCATCACAATTCAGATAGCTTTCGTTGCAAGTCAACCAATTTGTTTTTAAACTAGCTAGTGCCCGCGACTTCGTCTGCGAGGTACACAGATGAGGTTGTAGTAATAGGGTTTTGACTTAGTACTTGTCTAAATAGAGGTCATTATTATCATGTTTATGAAACTTACATATCCTTGTGAGCTAGTTTCATAGCGTTGGCGGCTTCCTGCATTGTATTCAGCACCTGTGCATTTGTGGTCGCACCCTCCAAAGTCTCCCTCTGAGCCTCGATTTGTGAAAGGGTCTTATCAATCGTTACGAGTTGCAGTTCATACCTCTTCTTGCGTTTAAGAGCGGCAATTGCGGCTGAAAGATCCAGTAACACGTTCTTTTTACATTCCACCCAATTAATACAAAATATAGTCCGAAAAGTCATACTTGTGACTATTAATTTGCAGTTTTCTTTATGTAGAACGTAGGATATAGAATATAGATAATTTTATAGAATTTCTGTTCTTTATGACAGAATAAGAGAATTATGACTACAATCGACGACCAGGAAACAACTAAAACCATCAAACAATGGAAATGTTATTGCATGTACACTGAGCGACCGACATCATCAAAACATTTTCGTTTTTTATTCCTATTGATTTTCAACAAGATAACTATTTTAGCAACAATTGTCCATAGCTACTGTTTTTTTATGCATAAGCATAAGCAAAGAAAATGTTGGTTCTTATCTAATACAAACATCCCCAAAGCCTACAGAAGCAGAGCATTTAAAGCCTAATCAATTTAAAAATTGTTCAAATTGCACTTTTCGACTTTGATGAGCCCTTTGTAACCATCCCGTTATAGAAGACCACCGTGAAATAACAGCATTTGTGCTGTTGTGTTTCGATGAGTGAGTAAAGGATGCCGGAGCCCATTTCCCTAAGTCTACTATGGACAGCAGCAAATTTGCTTGTGTTATAACTTAGAAGTGACAGACGATACCTACAATCAAGTGGGCTATCAGTAGGTCTGTCGACTAGTGATGTGAGTGATGATCCAAATATGGATATTTGGTGTCATATCTGCAGATACAGATATGGATCTTAACTGTCTTACTCAATTGGCGTCAGTATGGTAACTCACTATGATAAATGTTTGCAATATAAAGGTGCCCAATATTTTACTATAAGAAACTAGCTGTTGCACGCGACTTCGTCCACGTAACTTTATAAAATATAATACATTCGTGTCTGTGAAACCATGGAAATACACATACAAAATTTCAACCCAATCGGTCAAGCCCTTTAGTAGTTATGTGAAAAAGATAAAGAACGGAAGGATAATTCTTACTACCCATTGTCCTATTACCCGTTTTCCCGTAGGAATGAAGTATTTTCCCGCAGTAAAAAGTAGCCTATGTTCGTCAGGGATAATGTCGGCTTCTAATGGTAAAAGAATTTTTCAAATCGGTCCAGTAGTTTTGGAGCCTATTCAATACAAACAAACAATCAAATCTTTCCTCTTTATAATATTAGTATAGATAAAAAGTAATCTGAATAGAATTTAAGTTTTTCGTTGCTTCCTAATCACCTATTATATAGAACTAGCTGGTGTCCGCAACTTTGTCCGCGTTCTCTATAGCCTTCCTCGATAAATGGACTATCCAACACAAAAAGAATTTTTCAATTCGAACCAGTAGTTTCTGAGATTAGCGAGTACAACCAAACAAACAAACAAACTCTTCTGCTTATATAAATATGCTGATTGAATATATAAATATTGGTATAGATTACAAAGATATCAAGAGGGAAGTTGTAAGATAAGATGACTATGTGTATAGGGGTTTTAAAAGGAACTACTACCTATCACTATAATTATATATATAAAAATTACGTGTCATGTTGTTTTAGGCCAATGAACTCCTAAGCTACAAAAACGCTTTGGATGAAACTTCGTAACTATGTGTGATTTGGTCCAACTTAAAACACACAATTGTTTTTATTTTGACCTGGGCAAAGCTGGGAGCGGGTCACTAGTGGTGACATATAAAAGATTTTTAACTATAACTGACATTACCTGAGATATCATTAGAAAAATACAGACAGGTAATACAGATTGAACAGGTAATAATAGACTCATTAGAATTATACAAGAGAAGCAAGGTCATATGTGTGTCAATAAGGAACTAGTGAAACAATATTAAGTACTTTATTTCTCTTAATTTATTACACATTACCTCTCTTGTTTTTGGTGCCATGTTTTCTAGCTGTTTGTACTTCTAATTCGATCTTCTTCTCTAAAAAATCTTGCTTCTTTAACAACAGTTCCTCAGTCTCACGCAATTTCTGTATCGCTTCGTGGGTCGTCGGACCCTTTGGTTCCTTTTTCCCTCCGAACAGTTTGCCCAGAAAACTCATTTTATAATCTTAAAATCTATAATTACTGCTAAAGAAACACCAATTATATGAAAAACACAATTGCGAACAAAATTTGAGGTATATTTCTCTTTATTTAAGGCAGTATGCGTCATCGATCATCATCGACATAGACAACAATCAACATTGTAATTAGGAAACGTTCAAAATTCATGTATTTTCTATTTTTTATTACTGTATTTGTATAAATTCTGTAATTTGTTTAGTCTTACTTATGTGAAACAAATTGCTTTAAAGCAGAAATTTACTTCTTTGGAGTACATTACAATAACTACAAGTCCTAAAAGAAGAAAAATAAATCAAATTAATTTTTAATTTGATATCATGAGAACTTTTCCAAATGTGTCTCACTCAGTCCTTTGTTTTGTTTTGACATTGACAATCACGCTCACAGATAACATGTGTATCACTGTCATTAAGGAGGGTAGAGATAAGGAGCGCCATCTTACATGGGTGTTAAATTGAAAAAGTGGCAACTAAATGTAACAAATAGATGGCGCTAGTGTGAACAGAGAGAGTTTGAGAGTATGGAGAGTATGGAATGAATGTAGCAGTAGTTGACGGAGTGAAGTGCGCCGAGTTGAATTTTGGTTGAATTGTTTACTGTCACTAGCCTCACTAGCGCCATCAATTTATCGTTTTTCGACGATTTAATACTCGAGATTGTCCTCCTTGTCTCCTTAACTGTCATGCAATGCAAAGGTAAGCCACAAGGGGCCCTAGACAAAGTGCCATAACGATAACGATAACGAAGTTCGATAGTTATAAATGTATGGGAAGTATCACGTGATTTAGCGAAGGCATATGTCAATCCCATACATTTTATTTTTAGTGAATCGAATCGCTACGGAGCGAATGCAACTTGTCTAAGGCCCAAGGCACTCCGTAGGGGTAATAGTGTTCTGTGCTCCGTATACGTACTCGAGCTCGAGCCCTCCTCATGAGGAGGTGGAACTATCCTCATAGACACCTGCGTGTTTCCCTAACACAACTACTCCCTAGCGAGAGGTAGGGTATGTTGTGCAAATTTATTTATCCCTCGTTAAAAAGACCACAAACTAAATAGTAAACTGTTAAACATGAGTCAAACTACCAAGTATAAGTATAGTGTTCTGTGTTCTCACAGCTGTCAATGTCATTACTACAAAGAGCATGATTTTGATTTGTTTTGTTTTTCAACTTTTCATTTCACTTCACCATAGTTTCCTTCGTCGTACATACGGTTTAAAAATTTCTAATTAACTTGGTTTCACTGAGGTTTTTTTAACTTATCCTAAACATTATAAAGTGAAATAACTGAAATGGTTCGCGTGATAAGTCAAGAGACGTATGATGAAGTCATAAAGGAAAATATTGAAGATCTCGAAATGAGTCCCGAAGAAGCTATAAAAGATGCTATAGCTCAATTTGAGGCTCAGGTATTTTGATTGTATATTTTGTTTGGTTTTAAATATCTGTAATGAAAGATGAGACTTTTTGATTAAATCTTCTTTTTTTGTTACAGGGTGTTGATTTATCAAACATTATAAAGGACCTAGTTCTTGGTTCAGGCGATGATCATCTAGTAACAATTACATTTAATAAACTAAAGAAACTGTCTGATGATAATGAATTTGATGATGATTTGCTTTTAAAGGAATTGAATGTTTTGAAGGTAAGTTATAAATGATTATTCATAAATGGAAACGCTACATTCTTATTAGATGTACAAACACAAACAACTATATTTTATACTAACTGAATCGACTGCCGTAACAACGGCTTACTTCCACTTTAAATATGACAGTGGTTCTCGTTGGTGAGTTAGTTCTCCTCGTTTTCGGAAGAAAGCACAGTAAAAAAAGCAATTTTTCTCGCAATCGCGGTTATATTATTACGCGAAAAATATATATGATCAATCCTTGAAGTTGCATATTGTGTAAATTCATTGGCTAGTGTTTGAGTAATACACAAACCAACACAACATTTTTAACTAGCTGCTGCCCGCGACTTCGCCCACGTAACTTATATACCTTCCTCGAGAACCACTCTATCCATCCCAACGGCATGAAAATCTGTGCATAGTTTTTGAGTTTATTGCGAACAGACATGGCGGAGGACTTTGTTTTATAATATGTAAGGATGAACAAGATATGAGCCTTTATATTTTCTTTTTCAGGAAGAATGTAACAAAGATCTAGCACGTAGAGTGAGAGCAGGCAAAGATGGTGTATACCCAATACTCATTAGCTTATTAGCCAATAGTCACAAGAAATATTTAAAAGAGAAAAATAAAAAAGATGAAAAAATGATAATAGCTTTATTGAACACACTGACAGCCTTAATGGACACACAACCAGATCTGTTGGATCAAAAAGGAGTAGATTTGATCAAAAGGTATTGTTATCACCCTCTACTTTGGGTACATTAATTAAACCACTTTTTGTTGAGTCCCAATACTTTTATTGACCGATGGATACATCAGAACTACAATTCCAACTATAAGGTGCACGGACATACAACATCGACATCTCTTCGCGAACACGTTTGTTCAACTGACTGATACCCTTTCAATCTCATGACACCGAACGAATATTTTGGCTTTAAGTTAAATAAATTTTCTTTGATATTGTAAATTTCAGTTTGCTTATCAATGTGGAAAATGAAAATATTTTGATAGCAACCCTTCAGTGGACCGGTAATTGTTGCGTGAAACATGAAATGAATAGACAAAAATTGTATGGAAAAGATTTGACTCAAGTTTTCAAAAAGTGGTTGAACTCGAGTCAGGATTTAAAGGTAAAAAAATCTAGCTGTGTCTAGCTACCTCTACATAAAAGTAATGTAGCTGTTGTCTGTGGCTTTGCACGCAAGCTAAAATATTTCAGCTGTGTGCATTTCAGCTGATTTCCCACTTGATGGTAAATGGGCAGCCAGGCTAATTGCCCACTTGATGGTAAGTGAGCAACCATCCTGATTGCCCACTTGATGGTAAGTGAGCAACCATGCTAATTGCCCACTTGATGGTAAGTGAGCAACCAGGCTGATTGCCCACTTGATGGTAAGTGAGCAACCATGCTAATTGCCCACTTGATGGTAAGTGAGCAACCAGGCTGATTGCCCACTTGATGGTAAGTGAGCAACCATGCTAATTGCCCACTTGATGGTAAGTGAGCAACCAGGCTGATTGCCCACTTGATGGTAAGTGAGCAACCAGGCTGATTACCCACTTGATGGTAAGTGCCTTCTTTCACATATTGACGCAAAGGTTACAAATGCGTTTCCAACCTTATATGGATAAGTTGATAACCCAAAATATTTTTTTGCAGATTCAGATCGAAACGCTCCAAGTGATAAGAAATTTGACTCTCGACGATGACGTTAGAGTGGAATTTGGCAAAGCACACGAACACGCGAAGGAAATGGGTGTTCAGTTATTGGAACCGCTCATGTTATTGCTCAAAGGTTACTTTTTTTTTTGGAGTATACTTTAGAATCGATTTTCATTTATAAGCCCGGGGTGTGAAAATTTATGGGAGCAAAATCAAATGTCACATGTAACGCGTTACGCGTTACTGGCTACAATATCCCTCAATACAATATATAAGTAATGTTTTAATTATATCTTCGAAGCTGACACACACTTCTTTTTAATATTTTTTTTGCATCTGTTTTTATAAAAAAAAATTAAAAAAAAAAAAAAAAAACATTTTTCCTAGTCATATTTTGTTTAATTTCTTCATGCATCCGACTAAACATAGTATTTGTTAACAGGCAACACCAAACCGCCCCTGGTTTCGGAAATAATGCTTACGATGGCAACACTGTTGGTTCGCCACGAGCTGTGCTCTATGGTGGCTAAGTGCGGAGTAGAACCTCTCTTCACAGTACTGGCTGACAATTACGACGACGGAACTGTCATACAGCACGCCGACAAATTGTGAGTATAACTGTCCCATCTGTCTGCTACGTTTTCACGCCTTAACTGCACAACCGATCATCATGAAATTTTGCATACACGTTGTCAGGGATATAGGAAAGGATATAGGATACCTTTCATCAAGAAAAAAAGTACTGTTTCCGAGTGATTGTCTAAAAATATAAAGAATTGTCGTCACAACGATAACGATGTCAGGCGTTATTATATTACTCATAATATATTTTCTTTATCACCGCGGACGAAGACGCGGACACCAGCTAGTACCAAATAAAAACACACAATCAAGTATAATATTATCAGTATTTACATCAAAAACTGTGATATTTTAACTTGAAAATAGTTTATCAAGTATTCAAAATTATTTGTATGCCAGAGTCGAACCTTTTGGCACAGATTTACAGTCCATACCATCAATCTACTAAAACTATGGAATTTGCGTGACAAATGTCAAAGCGGCACATAATAAGTACGCCTAAAACGTGAGGGGGCTAGAATTATTTCAATAGTTTCAAAAACCACACAATTTCTCGGCAGATTGAAAATACGATCTCAAAAACAGACAACGTTCGTTGTCTATGTAAAGCGACTTGTTTTTCACAATAATCTCGTTTTCCAACAAAGATCTCTCGTGGATAAGATTCGCTCTTATCTTTTCCGTTTCAACATATCTGTTGCGCAGTAAACTCAGACTGTCGTTCAAGTCCCTAACTTCCTCAATAAGACCAATCAGAGAACCTTCTCGACAATTTTCAACGTTAGGCCTCATATGTTTAGTGTTCAATCTCGTTTGAGCAACTTGAATCCTTTGCATTAACTTTAAAATTTCCTCGTGTAGAGTCTCCAAAATATTCTCAGTCTCTGCAATCTTCTGTAAAGTCAAACGCAGTTGATTCTCAAGATCTATTTTCACCTGTTGAGTTTGTGCTATTCTCTCGCTCAAAGCCTTGTTGACACTGAGATCTTGTGAACGAAGATCTCTCGCTGAATTAATTAAAACCGCGTCTACCTTAGCCCTCAACGCTTTAGATCTGTCTATGGATTTTTTGAATTGATCTAAAGTGTTTACAGTGTAATATTCCCAAGAGGGTACGTCCGATTGTCCATCACACAGTCTAGTGACTCCCGAGGACTCTTTCACGTTGACTGACTTGGTTTTGAGTTCAACGTTTTCATTTTCATACTTGAACGCCAAGAATTTATTGCCCCAGTCTTTTTCTAGAGCGTTCTTTGCAGCTATGTTCACGTCCATCTGATTTTCAACATCTCTAAGCAACTCTGCATGCAGCCTCTTAACGTTCTCTATTAAGTTTGACTCGGCGAATAGTTGTCTTTGAGGATTGTCGTCTATTAAGTCGTTTTGCATTCTATTACAACGCAGTTCCAAGCATTCGTTGGTTACATATTCGGGTATTTTCAAAGTGTCCATTGCGTTTTTCAATTGCTGTCTCTGTATTTCGAGAACAGATATCTCGGCGTCTATGTCTCTTATGGCTCTCTCCAATTCAGCTTTCCAATAGTTGATGTGTCGTGAGCGATGTTGCAATTGATCTGTGCTCTCGCTGAAATCGTTACACGAAGTCTGGTTAACTTTGACAATGCAGTTTTTGGTTATAGAAGTGTTTTCGTCTGTGACGCCTATAATGTCGCCTTTTAAGATTTCCGCGTTGTGTTCGTCCCATTTTCTCAAAGTATTTAGGCCGTGAGATTTCGTGCCGAAAGCTAGATAGTCTTGACCTAATGACATTTTATTAATTTGAAATCAACTAAGTTTTTAAAACTAGAAGTGTTGGTTGGTTATAATGATATCGATTAAGCTAAATTTTATTCCATATAGCAACGCAACAATAAAGATTTAACCATAATGTTGTTATGGTAACGGAGTTGGCTCACAATTCGTTAAATTGTCAGATATCTTCCAATTACATTTTTAAACAGTATAAAACAACGTCGCTTCCCCGACTCTGTCTGTCTGTATGTGCGCTTAGGTCTTTTAAACTACAAAACGGATTTTAATAAAGTTTTCCACTAGTAGAAAGAGGGTTAAACGAGAAAGGTTTCTATATATAGATAATTTCCAAAAAAAATCTAATAAAATTCTATTGTAATTTTTTTGCTGTAATATCAAAATGTAAAAAGAGATTTTATGTAGAGTTTTGTGAATATAGAACGGTCTTTCTTTGCGACAATAAATAATAAGCTAAATACATTGAAGTATAGCCGACCAGAAAAGTACTTTATCAGTTTCGATAACAAATTCCATTCATATCAAAATTCGCTAAGGCTTAGATTTAAAATAGGTATTGATTACTGATTGACATAATTGTCACTTTGAATTTTCAAAGGAAAACGGACCTTATCATACAAAGAATGTTCAATCTTAGGGTAATAAAGCACTTAAATTGTCGAATTTACTAGAACTATGGCCATGCCAAAGCGGCACATAAAAAGTGCACCTAAAACGGAATCATGGCCACTTCTTTTACCTAAAACTTAAAACGGAATCACAAGTAATCACTTCTTCTATTCAATTTAAAATTTTAAACTCCAATGTGTTGACGTAGTCACATTTTCCTTAAATGACAGATGTTTGGTTTGTTTTAAATGACAGATGCTTTACGCATATGTCACTTTAAGTTCCATAAAGTTTGTAGTGTTTTGTATGGCGTGCGGAACCCATAGTTGTGGTACATTGATGGCTAAATATGTCCACTGTCTTTTTATGAAATGTATGAAACTCTCAGAATAACAGCATTGGCGGGCAATGACGACGTGAAACGTGAACTAGTCAAGAGCGGTATGATTCCAGTCATCGTATCGCTACTCACAAGACATTCGGTGAGTTTTTGCATCATCGAAGTTACTTTCATTTGAATTTCGAACATTTAAGTAATTTTTGCCCGCGACTTCGTCTGCGTCGAAAAATAAATAGCGCCTAGTAAAAAAAAACACATGGTAATAAGTAATAAATTAATGGTCCCTAAATATTATTAATGTCCGTTTGATGAGTGGTAAAGGCAAGGTTGCCTAACGTCTTAGGCCTTGTTCAGATGAGGCGAATTACGCGCGAGACTATTCTTGATTGCGTTCACAAAACGCGAAACACGCGCGAGTGACATGGGCCGGCTTCTAATAAAATAATGTAATCTGAACGTGCACTCGCCCTTGCGTTCGCGTGATTACTGAACGCAACAAGGAGCTCAGAGAATCTCGACTCGCGCGCACTAACGCGCGAGAGATTACGGCGAATGACATACGTATCACGCGCGAAGAATTTCCCTCGCGCGTATCATGCGAACGCGATAATTGTTCGCCGTGTATCGCGTAATTCGCCTCATCTGAACAAGCTCTTAGGGGCAAAGGGTTCGATTACCGGCGGAGTCAACTTTGGAAATGTACTTTTGCAACCCCATCACTGCCTTATCCTGTATTATATTTGCGCGTTGAAATTCAACGCGGACGAAGTCACGTGCATCAGCCTAGTGTGTGTGCCACAAATCGTTGCTTAAAAACTAAAGGGCCATAAAACAAAAAAATCCAAAAATGTTTTTATTGCAGAAATACAATCACAATCGTTCATATTGTATGTTGCAAAAAGATTTATGGTTGTTTTATTCCATATTTAGTATATTTTGATAATTTTTTATAAATTCAAAAGTAACTCATATGCTTAATATATCTCTTCTAGTATTCAGTTTATTATAAAAGTACTTAAAACATTTAATGCTACTTAAAAATACGCTTCTAACTATGTATAATATGCATATATTTGATATATATCTAATGAGAAAAAATTAGACAAAAAAAATAATTTAATTTTTTTCGATTAGCTCTCCTGTAAAAAGTGTAATTTTGATTTGTGGCCCTTTAGTTTTTAAGGAGCCGACATGTTGCCCTTAAAAATGAGTGGGTGTTTTGCAATGCAGAATAACCCAACAACGACCGCGCTCACGCTCAAGTGCATGGCCGCGTTGACGTTGCGTGAGCCAGATCACAGCAAGCAGTTCCTAGAGAACGGGGCCCCCGAGGCCATCGTGGGCTGCATGAAGGTCCACAAGGACAATGGGAACGTTCAGGTATTGCAACATTACAAACGCTTTTCCTACAAATCCGTACTTAATATTGTATATGCGAAAGTTTGTATGGATGGTTGTTACTCTTTCAAGCAAAAACTACTGAATGGATTTCAATGAAACTTTTTTAAAATAATATAGCTTATACATAAGAATAAGACATAAGATACTTCATCAATTAATAATAAATATATCCCTCCTTTTCGCACTAACTATGCAGGGAATGCCTTTTTCAGGCGGACATGCACTTGTTATAATAAAACTTTAAAAGACTTAGACATATTTTCTATTTCTGTAGCGAAGTTCAGGAAGAGCTTGGAAGATTTGTTATTACGTTCTTAATTTGTGTACTCGTAAAACTTTTTCTTTGTTGTATTTGAAACGTCCATTTGTACCACCACTTGTAAATATTGTGTTATCCATGTAAAATTTTCTTTGAAGTGTCGATTTGTACCACCCCTTGTAAATATTTGTATTAGTCTATGGTAATATAGGTCTTATTGTTTCTATTTTTTGTATACTAAGTTGTGTGTGACTGTCTTTGCCTTAAATAAATAAATAAATAAATCTGTAAGGGTTGGTTATGGAGTAAGTTACTTTGTTTTCAGAGATATCGTGTTTATAGGCTCTATACATGATACTGAAACTAAATTGACGATTTTTAGAATTTTTTTCTGTTTGTATGTATGTATGTATGCGTATGTTCCTCAAATTTCATGAAACTTGGTAGATAAACATTTAGTTATAATAAAAAATACCGTGCTGCGCGAGCGCTGTGGATAAGGAATGGGATGATGAATGTATATGTTTTTTTTTTAAAGAAAAACGCGTGTTGGGCCATTCGCAACATGGTGGCGAGATGTCGCGAACAAAACGCCAAGTTCCACGAACTGGGAGTGGAGGCAATTTTGAACAGGAGTTACGAGAAATTCAGCAAAAGTTTCGGATTCGACATAAAGTCCGCCCTCAGGGACCTCGAATGCGACGTCCAATTGGACGAACAGTGGACCGGCAAAGGAGTCCAAATGGACCAATAGTACACCAGTGAAAACCACATCGAAATTGGTCAAGCCGTTTCCGAGATTAGCGTGCACAAACATACAGACAGAAATTGTAAAAAAAAAAAATTTGACAGTACATTGATGTACTACAGGTATAGATTTCGCGTGACAAATGCCAAAGTGGCAAATGAAAAGTACGCCTAAAACGGAATCGTGGCGGAGTCAATGGTAAAAGGTAGTAACGACCAAGTTCTACAATTGATTTTAAACTCAAATGTGTTGACGTAAAGTCACATTTTCTTTAAATGACAGACGTTTGGTTGGTTTTAAATGACAGATGATAAGAGTTTATGATCTTACGCATATGTCACTTTTAAATCAATACTAATAATAAATCTGTAAGGGTTGGTCATGGAGTAATTTACTTTGTTTTCAGAGATATCGTGTTTATAGGCTCTATACATGATACTGAAACTAAATTGACCATTTTTAGATTTATTTTCTGTATGTATGTATGTTCCTCCATAACTCTTAAACGAATCAACTGATTTTCATGAAACTTGGTAGATAAACAAATAGACGTACAGGGGACAGGATAGGCTACTTTTTTCTTTTTCAACGCGGACGAAGTCGCGGGCGCCAGCTAGTGTTCCATAAAGTTTGTAGTGTTTTGTGTGGCGTGCGAAATCCATAGTTGTAGTACATTGATGTAACATAAGTAAAGTGTACTTGATTTTTTTTTTTAATATTTATCCATGGATAAATCTTATATCTCTATTCCGCTTTCCTAATTAAAAAGCGCTAATATAAATAATAACTAAAATTAATAATAAATTTTATTCCCACTTTATATAAAGACATTTTGGTTAAGAAATTTGTACGCATTATTTATTTATTAAAACAAATCTAACATATTATTCTCTTGTGTTTTATTTTATTTTTTTCTTAATGTTAAGCTCGACAGACAGGTTGCCCACTTGATGGTAAGTGGCTACCGTCGCCTATAATACGAGCAACGCCATACACATTCGAAACAAAATTTAGTACACATTCGTCAGATCATTTTATTTTTCCGTATCCTTCCAGTACATGGCTGGTTCGAATGTTTAGTCAAAATGTATAAAGTTTAATGGTTAAAATGTTGCAGTGACAAAATGACTAAACTTCACATTATTATAGGTCGAACCGACTTATAGTACAGGATCCCACTGCTTGATCCTGCAGGTATCTGTTTTTTTGATGAAATTAATTTTAAATAAATCTCGAGAATGTATGCAATGGATTAAGGATAGGTTGCCTTGTAAAAATTAGCCGCAATTAGCTGTAATTAATTTTAATGTCATTAATTTACTAATATAACTTGCAGCTATATGTTTTTTTAGTCAATTTCATGTCATTTGAAAGAAAATGATGGAACGAATTGAAATAAAAATGGTTGCCAGCTCTCAGTCGGATTTGATTCGAAATTAATTCCACCTTGTTGGAAATCATTAAAGCAAAAAATGTTGAGAACTATTTTCATAAATTGCATGTGGCAAAATGCAACTGAGCCAAATTGTATCACCTTCAATCCAGAAGACTACGGTTGGTCAGTAATTGATGGGAATTAATGACATTAAAATTAATTACAGGTAATTGCGGCTAATTTTTACAAGGCAACCTATCCTTAATCCATTGCATACATTCTCAAGATTAATTTAAAATTAATTTCATCAAAAAAACAGATACCTGCAGAATCAAGCAGTGGGATCTTAGACTATTATGACGATGACGAAACCGCATTCGACAGATTACGCTTTCGTCAGATATAGGGTCAGCGCCGACGGACGGAGTGGCGGCGAAGAGACTAATGCGCTATCATTTGAAAATCGACTAGTTACTTCAGTATGTGATTGAAAGTGGTGTAATAAAAAAAATAGTCTCGCGGCAAGCGCGGTCGAGCGGCACTCGGTGAAGCTTCAGCTAAAGAAACTAAAGTCGATTTTCAAATGATAGCTCATTAGTCTCTTCGCCGCCACTCCGTCCGTCGGCGCTGACCTTAGTCCAATCAAATTACGAAATCTTCACATAAAATTATATAGTTTGGCGATTGTTAAGGATCTATCGATCGATTCTGAGCATACATTTCAATAATGTACAAACTAGTAAATTTAATTTAGAAGAGAAAAGGTCTCTACAATTTTTTGCCTAATACAAACCGTTCTCGAGATATCGAATTAAACGCGTTTTTAGTGAGATGGGGTACAGCTGACCTTCGGAGAACCCCTCAAATTGGAATTTATGTTCAGAATGCAACCCCCTATCGATCCCTAAGAATCCCCAACATAATTTTATGTTTGATAAACCCATTTTGAGCCTTAATTTGATTGGACTAATAACTACAATATTTGGACGAACCTTTCATAATTTATCAAATCTCGCATTCAACAGCCCTCATGCCTCTCCTAAGTCATTTTGTTTTAAATGTAAACACCTACTTGAATAATAAGCTGGCTACGCATTTGACATTTTGAAAACTAAATTAATTTTTTTTGAAAATGGATGACGATTGTATTTGTTTTTTTTTTTTTTTTTTTTTTATAAAGGGTGTACCTGGAAAAGTGCATCCTTATAAGATTACAATCTAGTCTAGGACTAATGAGTAATTTTAATATAACTTAAACTACTAATTGCAATATTTACTAAGAATAATGTCCATTAACACGATTCTTATTGTCTCTATTAAGGGGAAAACACTTTGTTATTGTGTTCTTTACAAGTAGCACTAACTTCACTGCATATCACTAGCTTGTCACTGCACTAATTCAAAAGACATTTTGTTATTGTGATCTTTGAGAATATTACTGTATTATCACTACACTAGTTCAAAAGGTTTTGTCCTTTTCAGTCGTCTAACTATATTTGTGATATCGAGAAGCTGAATAGCTTCGACATTCACATGATGATGAAGTCTTTTTTGGTGAGCCTCTGCATATTTCTTGATAACTGTAATCACGGGGTCTATCTTGAGATCCCTATGAAGGTCGTCGTTGCGGATATACCAGGGTGCATTTACAATGCATCTTAGTACTTTATTCTGAAATCGTTGAATCATCAGAATGTTGCTATGTTTGGTACAGCCCCATAGCTGTATCCCATAAGTCCATACCGGTACGAGAACTTGTTTATACAACAATATTTTATTATGTACTGACAACGAAGAATACTTTCCTAATAGCCAGTACATTTTCCTATAACGAATTTCTAACTCGTCACGTTTTTTTTTTACGTGAGCTTTCCAGCGAAGCTTAGCGTCCAATGTCATGCCTAAGTATTTGGCTGTATTCTCGTACGGTATCGCATGGTTGTTAACGTATACCGGATGATAACTATAGGGCTTGTTTGTGAAATCTATGTGAATAGATTTCGCCTCATTCAGTTTGATTCGCCATTTTTTTGTCCAATCAAAGATGATGTTCACAGCTTCTTGAACTTTTTCCACTGCTTGTTTGTGATTATCACCAGTGGCCATTATGGCTGTGTCGTCTGCGAAGGTTGCAATTGTATTATTTTCTAACTCTGGCATATCGCAGGTGTATAGTAAGTACAGAAGCGGACCTAGTACACTACCCTGTGGGACTCCAGCTTTTATTTCTTTAAGTTCTGAATATGAACCATCGTGTCTTACCCTGAATGTTCTATTCGATAAGTAAGACTCTAAAATATCTGCAAACTGCTTCGGTACCAAATTTCTCAGTTTTAATACAAGGCCTTTATGCCAGACCTTATCAAATGCTTGTGAAACATCTAGGAAGACTGTAGAACAAACCCTATTTTCTTCTAATGTTTTTTCTATGGTAGTGGTGATTCTATGTATTTGGTCTATCGTGGAATGTTTTTCTCTAAAACCGAACTGATAGTCGGGAATTAATTTTCTGTCTTCTATAATCGGTTTCAATCGTTTTAGAAGTAATTTCTCCCATACTTTTGAAATGATTGGCAGCAGGGAAATAGGTCTATATGACGTTGTTTCGTGGAGCGGTTTTCCAGGTTTTGGTATCATTATAATTTCCGCAACTTTCCACATGTCTGGTACATGTTTAAGTCTGAAAGTGGCATTGATAATGTTGGTCAGCTTTACTATTGCTTTGCGTGGGAGGTTTCTTAGAACTTCTCCTGTAATAAGATCGTAACCAGGAGTTTTCTTTAGGCTTAGACGTTTAATCTCATTTTGTACTTCTTTTGGTGTAACGAATCTTATGTCTACACTGTCATTAGAAGTTTCATTTACTGTGATATCACTCACGACTTCTTCATTAGGCTGAAAAATTTGCTCTAAGTATTCAGCGAACTGCATTGCTTTTTGCTCATTACTTCTAGCCCACCGTCCATTAATATTTTTTATCGGGGGAGTGTGCATTATTGGCTTTTTTATGTTTTTAATAGTTTTCCATAATGAGTAATTTGTTGTACGGTCATTCGTTAAACTACTGAGATAAGTATTGATACTTTCTTCTCGATGTTGCTGGATTAAATTTTTGAGCTTTTTTGTAAGATTGTTCAACAGTCTTTTGTCTTGTGGATATCTGGTTTGTTGCCATTTTTGTCGCTGTTTTCTTTTTAAAGCTACGAGATTTATTATTTCTATTGGGTACTGATTATTTCTAACAATTTTTTTAAAGACTGGTGTATTATTCCATGCACACTGTTGAATATTTGTTATAAATTGGCTTACACTTAGGTCAACTTGTTCTGAAGTTTTCAATGGTCCTTTCAGATCGATAGCTGTATCTAAATCTAATTTGAAATTTTCCCAGTCAGTGTATATATTCACTAAGGTGGGATTGTTCTCTTTTTGCACGGGCATTTCATTGAGAGTTAGCATTATTGGCGAATGATCTGAATTCATATCATGACCTGCCTCAATATGAATAAAGTTAGAGGGTATATTTTTGGTAATGAAAAAGTCAATTAGATCTGGAATCTTTTTGGGATCACAAGGCCAGTACGTGGGACTACCTGTTGATATGACATTACAGTTTATATCTCTGATAGATTGTAATAGTTCCTTTCCTTTTGACGTAGTAAGTCTAGAGCCCCAGTGGGTGTGTTTTGCGTTAAAATCACCTCCCAAAATGAACCTGTTACCCAGATTTCTTAAAAGGTGTTTGTATCGTTCTGCTTTTAGCAAATACTTTGGCGGACAGTATATGGCTGATATTGTGATAGGATATCGTTTGGTTTTGACATAGATTCCTACAGCTTGTATGTCAGCATCTTCGAATTTATGACTTTCGTAATGATATATATTATCTTTTATAATAATGGTACTACCTCCTTTTGCCTTATTATCAGGGTGTAGTGCATGATAAGCTTTATAGCCTCTGATATTTAAATAAGATTCTCTAGTGAAATGAGACTCTGATATGAGACACACATCAATATTTTCTGTATTTAGGACTATCTGTAGTTCATCTTGATGTTGTAGTAGTCCATTAGAATTCCATGCCATAATTTTCAATTTGTTCGCCATTTCTTTTGCATTGGAATAGCGATGTTAGTGCTATTTTCAAGTTTATTAAGTCTTTCATCGAACGATGATAAAAGACTAAGGATCTTATTAAATTTGTCGTCTATATTGACTTAGACATTGTTTGTGGTTGAAGGTCTGGCTGTATTCCTTTGGTAATTTGTGCAAAAGTTAAACTGTTTGTAACAGGTTGACTAACACTTTTTTTTGTGTTCACCTTTGGAACGTGGACGGCGGGTATCTGCTTATTTTTTTTCATGTTTTTATTTTTTATTTGTTGTAGTTCTTTAGCGACTACACAACCTCTATAATTAGCAGGATGAGGCGCCCCACAATGCACACATTTGGGCTTTACATCTGGTGGTTTGTCACAGTCCCTTGTTAAGTGTTTGCCTGTACACTTGACGCATCTCGGCTCTTTGGAGCAGTATTTTTGCGTGTGACCAAATGCTTGGCATTTTTTACACTGTGGTATCAATTTGGTAGATTTAATTGGTTGTATATCTACTTTACATCCCAATATGGACTTGATACTATAAATGTTGTTGATATTTTCATCTTTGTGGAATGAAAGCATGAACATATTGAGAGGCTGCTTGGTTTTCCAGCTAAGTTTGTTGACCACGTCCTGGATTTTATATCCTTTGGATGTCAAGTCTTCAATTATTCTCTCTTTTAGGCAAGAAAAGTGCAAATTTTTTGCCATTACTCTAATGGGTCTATCTTGTTTATTTTCATATGAGTACCATAGGCAATTGTTTAATAACAAAAGTTTAGTTATGGATCTGTATGAGTCTTCATTGGAGGCGTTAATTTTAACATTTTCACTATTCATCATTTTTACTGAAAATGAATCTTTAGCTACGCTTTTTACTAAGAGGTCATAGAAATGTTGATAATTTTTTATATTTTCTACTATTATAGGAGGTGGTACAGGTACCTTCCTTGGTTTTTCCTTCTTTTCAATTGTTTTTTTAGATACGGTATCTTCTTGAGACGGTGGAGATAGTGACAAATTTAGTTTCCTTTTCTTCCTGCTCTTTTGACGTATCCACTCAGTTTCTCTTGCTAGTTCATCTTCGTCAGTCTCATATTGGACTGCTTCTGAAGGCTTTACGGTACAGGGTTGTTTGGACAGCTGACTCTGAAGATTTTCTATTTGAACTTTGAGGTCTTCAACCAGTTGCTCCAACTTCTCGCGTTTTTTCTTTCCCTCTATGTAAAGGTTATACAATAGATGTTCTGTTTCAGTAGTAACTGTAATTTCCTTTGGTGAGGCCATATTCACTAATTAAACGTAGGTATAACTACGTTTTAACATTTGCTTACACAAAATATGCGTGATTCAATAGCGGTATCTGGGTCATCGCGACGACTGCAGTCAGCACAACGTGACCGTTGCTGCTGCGCTGTCAGCGCTTTACTTAAACACAACGTTAAATAATCGACGCGACCGTTCACAATGGAAGTAAATCAATCACTGAATTGTATTTGTTAAAAGCAAAAGATTTATTTAATTAAACTAGCTCGAAGTTAAAAACGGACATGTGAGTGAATATCAAAAAAATTGTACGTAACACAAAAGAAACACAATGGAATATTAACATTTCTGTAACACAAAGGAATATAAAGGTGCATTATACCAACAGTGTATTTGCTTACGGACATTATTTTATTTTTTACATTTTGTATTTTAATTTGACTTGAATAAATGTATTTTATACTAATCAACATTTGACATGACGCAAAACTATAAAGTTTAACACATTATGTAGAATAGTTAAGGTAGTTAGGTATTTAAAAAATAAACAACAATAAAATAGTTTAAAAATCTTATTTATATTATCACTAATTAAAAATCTTAAAGAAAACAATCTAAAATGCAACATTTTGCAAGTAAAAACAATAGCAGTTTCTCCGGATTTTCTTGACTCAACTTTTGTCGATACCTTCATTGTCTCTCTGCTCCAGAAAGCACAAATTGTAACTATGGTTCTATCACGTAAATATACACCAATAGAGATAATTATATAATTTTTCACATTAAAAACGGAAAAGAAAATGCCAAAATAGATTTTTTAAACATAAATGAAAAAGTATATATTTAGTTAGGTAATGTAAACTGGTCTAAGTCTATTGATGTTTTTATATTTTTCGTTTTAGTTCTTTTCTTTCTAAAAAAATTCTTTTTCTTTTTTATATTTAAGGCTTTTTAGTGCAGAGTCTATACATGGGCAATTTCGTACTGTGCTCCTCACGGTGTTTTTCTTTACAGTAAGTAAGAGCGATAAGTTAACGAAAAAATATGCAATCGAATGGCGAAAACAGCTTTCAAATCGGATCAGTAGTTCTTTATAAAATCGCGAAGATACATATAAACGAGAACCAACTTTTTTTAGTCGGTTTAAAATAAAATAAAAACATTACAAAATTATCATGAATTAATGGATCACAATGAATTTTTATTCATATAAATTTAATATTTTGAATGTAGAAATATACAACGTAAATATATTCAGACTACAACGTACATTTTAAAACGAAAAAATGTGTCACACGAAAGAAACATAATGGAATATAAAAATTGCCAATGTGTATGCACCCTTTTTTTGTGTGGCGTCACCCAATGGAAGCAAAATATAGCCTATCAAAACAAAAAACCACGCGCTACAAACAAAGTAAAAAGATTTTCACAATTCTTGTCTATCACACGATTTACTTATTACAAATAGTATCATAAGATAATATGTCTGTAGTAAAATCATTAAACTTACCTGAGATATTGCGTAACACAAGTAAATATTTTACAATGCAACAAAACGGTAACCTTACAATTCAAAGCAATACAGCAAAAGTAAGGTGGCTGACGTTTTGTTTTGTGAGGTTGAGTGGTAAATCGAGTGTTTCCGGATGTAAAAAAATAGGGATGCGTTTCGAAAGTGTATAACAGGACACATAATATCGTCACACAACGGTCGTCACACAAGGTAATGAAATATGGAGACATCAGTTTTACTTCAGTTTTCTTATTTATTACAACGTTTCTAAAGAAATAAAAAGGTTTCTTATGCACAGTGATCGTTTTCCAAGTACACTTTATAAAAAAAACTGTGTTCGATGGATTATGAAAAAGTTATAATTTTTTTCTTTTAAAAGTACCACGGGAGACACTACTTTTTTGTATGACAAAAAAAAACTTCACTTCATTAGATTTGGTTTTTATTGTATTCCTTTGGACTAATTCAATTGATCTGGTATTTATATACCAAAGAATGAATATTGAAGCGCCTTTTTAAAAAATATGGCTTATTTATTCACCATAGGATTTTTTTACACCCGTATTAATATGGGGACATTGAGCTTTTTCAAAATGTACAATTTTTTTGATATCGCCTCATGTGGTCCCTTCTGTTACACTATTTGATAGAAACTGACGACCAAAGCGAACTAAATTTTCATAAATTTCGATTTCTGACGAATGTGTACTAAGACATCACATATGCTATTATTTCAGTGTTTTTTTAATGGGCTGATTACTGCCACTAGTCAGGTTGCCCAAATGACTGAAACGCAATGTCTCAGTATGTTATAATAATTTTATTACCTAGCTAGTGCCCGCGACTTCGTGCACCTTGAAAAATAAAAAAGATATTTATATCATTGCTGTTACTTTATATTTTAGATGATCCCTCGGGAACAGTACGTAATGATAATATTAAAAAGGTTCATACAAATAAAACAAAAGTATATTGTCTTAATTTCTTTTATTTATTTATTAGACAAAACAAACACAAATATTTCTGAATCTGTTTAAAACTATGACAATTTCTCGAATCATTCCTATTAATTAAAAAAAAAACTGTTCTAATACCAATCATTTTGATTAAAATTATCATAATAATCATGTTTTATTGAAACTTATTATAAATTATTTCAATACACGCAATTTAAAAGAAGAAATTATAGTCATTAGGGGGACGTTGAAGTATTACGTAACGCAATTTGGGGGAGCCCCCTCCCCTTGTAAAATGTTACGATGTTTTACTAGGCGCAGGAGGGGAATCCCCTCGAGTGTATTGTACGTCATTTTTATTTTGTTTTTCCAATTTGACAACCCTTTTCGTTGGTAAAAATGGTAACTTGGTTGTTACGTAACGTTTAGGGAGGGTACAGAGAAACGTTACGGCGCGTTAAGAGGGGGGGGAGGTTTAAAATTGCGTTAAGTGGGGGGAGGGTGGGGGTCAAATTTGCGTTACGTATTACTTCATAGTTGAAATTCTCATTCAAACAAAATTACACAAAACATATGAAAAGAAAAATAAAACTTAAAATCGATATCACAATACGTAAAAATAATCAAAGTATTAAAAAAAACTAACATTTTTAACAAGAAAATTATAATAAAACTTCTTATAATATAATAATAATAATAAGAAAATTATAATAATGATTATAATCATATGTGAAGGTACAAAAAAACCATAAGATTTTTGGCATAAGCAACTTTTGTTGTCTATTTTATTTTATTTTTACTTTTTTACCCCCGACGTCCGACGCAAAATGGGGTATATAAGTGACCTGTATGTCTGATTGTTGATCTTTTTTTTTGGTTTAATCTCGATGGCTAAGAACAAGCCTTAGCAATAATTTATGAAGTTATTTTTTGACATTTGAAGATCATCTACAAAGAGATCATTTTGCTAGTTATCGAAGAAAAATTACTTCCACAGATTCGATTCGTGTGGAAATATTGTTTTCGATGCTATTTCCCGTGACATGGTAACCTTGACGAGATGCTAGTCTGCAAGACACCCAAATCCTCAACAACTTAAACGGACATATTATTTTTTTTTTATATACAAATTTATCGTATATTTAAAGCTAAAAAACCTAACCACTAAATTGTACCTTTACTTTCAGGTGGGAACATTAGGCACCGCCGGTGAAAAACAATAGTATATAGACCTAAAATATTTAGTAAGATGAAGTTTTCCCTAAATTATTGATACGCAGAGTATCGAAATACCATATTATAAGGAGAATTTAAAAAAATCGCTGGCAATCAAATTATATTGTGGTTATCAAACCAAAATTTGTGTTTTTAGCATATTTACCGCTTGGTTTTGTAAAAGTGGTCGTGCCCCTGGCCAACCATAGCGCATCTCAATGATTCAAAAATTAACATTATACAAGTAGAAGAATTTGTCGTATATGTATATCCGGCTCTGGCGAAATGAACTCGAAAATATTTGTCGGATCAATCCGAGTCTAGCGACTGAAGGGTTAATAATAACATAAAATGTCAATTTCAATAAGCCACATTTTACAATGAAATATGTACAGAGTAAGAGATACCAGAGCCAATTTATTTTATCCTAACTGTAGTCGGCATCTGTAGCTTTGCTTGTGTTATAGTTCTTAGGGAACGTACCCATACTACGTGACCCGTTCAAGGGGGGGAGGGATGGGGGGATCCTCAAAAATACCATACTTGGTCATAGGGAGGGGGGTGTTCTTGGTCATGTTTTTAGGCATTTGTCAGGTAGTCTGTTTTTACATAACTTTTTTCTTCTTGATAATATATTTGTCGCGTCCTAAAAAGAAAGAGTGGTCCAACAGCTAGCGCTCTAGCTCTTTCCCGCGCTTACCAGAATATATGAAACGTCTGTAGCCGGACCGCCAGAGGGCGACGCACTTGCCTCAGTTCGGCGGGTAGCCATCATAGGGTCAGCACCGACGGACGGAGTGGCGGCGAAGTGACTAATTTAGTTAACAATTTAAATTCAACCTAAAGTGCTCCTGAATACGACTGTATTTGGTACAATGAAATAAAATGACGGCGAGCGACTCAAAGCGCGGTCGAGAGGCGCGCGGCGAATCTAAACAGTCGTATTCAGGAGCACTTTAGGTTGAATTTAAATTGTTAACTAAATTAGTCTTCGCCGCCACTCCGTCCGTCGGCGCTGACCCTTAGAACTACAGAGACGTGGACGGGGCTAAGTATTTGGACCGCATGGTCAAATAGTATTGTTTGATCATTAATAGAATGTTTATTGAGAGATATGTGCTTGGGGGACCTTGAAATCGCCCACTAAGTGAAGAAATAATAAGAACGATTGATCTCACTTCTGATTGATTCCGACATATTTTTATCTCGTAATTGTAGGGTATGCACGCACTCTTAGGGCCTCTTTCACAAACTACATGTAAAGTGTTGATTAGTTACTTTTAGAAATCATTCTTTGTTATATTGAATTATGCACTCGGTTTACTGCATCATTCGATAGCCGATTTTTTTTTATTATTTTCTATTTAATGTTTGGGACGTTTACGTACAACCAAAGGTATATCAGCTCCATTATCCCCGGTTACCGGTTATTTTAAACGACAGATTGGCCTAGTTGACGTTTGTGAAAGAGGCGCTTAGTGTCAAGCGGCAAGCGCCGTATTAATAAAGACAAAATTCTCATTATTTTTACTTTCTGTTTACATAAAATGATTCGAAAACCATATTTATGAATTACTACGTGAAAACTAGAGGGGGGGGAAACCTACTTAATTGCGATTTTTTTTTTTAATTTGCCGGATATAATAATATGAAATTTACAAGGAATTCCAATATGAAAAAGAATTAAATTGCGACGCTTTTAATTATCTACAAAGATCTCTCTCTTTGAAACCTCTTTCTTCATTAAAAATATCCCTAAATCTAAATTTAATACCCTTTCGAAGTTCAAAACTAATCAATAGACTGGATTGTCTTTGCTCTACTCACAGTAATGATTAAAAAAAAAAAAAAAAAAAAATTTATATACATATTTACATCATATCTATACAATTTTGTACCATAAAAAAATATGATTTATTTTATACAAAAATATTCGGTTCTCAGTGTGAAAAAGAAAAAGAACTGGCCTTTTGCAGAAACTTGTGGCACTGCCATTTCTTGTAGCTCATCAGATTCTTTCCGTTCATTATCGTGTGAACTTTTATCCTTGAATTGTATTCTAGATTTGTTAAAAGCTGGAAAAACAAACGAGACAAAATAAAAATTTGTTTTCCATCTTCTCTTGGCACCATCAAACTACTACAACTATGGATTTTGCTTCACAAATTCCAAAGTGGGACATAAAAGTACGCCTAAAACGGAATCATGGCGGAGTCAATGGTAAAAGGTTGTAACGACCAAGTTCTACTATTCATTTTAAACTCCAATCTGTTGACGTAGTCACATTGTCTTTAATGACAGATGTCAGAGTTGATGCTCTACGCGTATGTCACTTTTAAATCTATACCAATATATAAATCTGAAGAGTTTGTTTGTTTGTTTGTACGCGCTAATCTCAGGAACTACTGGTTCGAATTGAAAAATTCTTTTTGTTTTGGATAGTCCATTTATCGAGGAAGGCTATAGGCTATAGAGAACACGGAGGAAGTCGCGGGCCACCAGCTAGTGTTAGTTTTCCATAAAGTTCTTATTGTTTTGTGTGACCTAATAGGCTAAAAAAATACATATGATCGCTTATTAGGATTAACGCCATCTATCGTTCAGTGGCAGAACTATTAAAACAAACAGCTTTAGCTCAACAAGTCGGCTAATCACCGCGAGAACAAGCGATAATCAAAGTCTTTATAGGCTATATAACATTTTGAACGCGTACGAAGTCGCGGGCACCAGCTAGTGTTTCATAAAGTTCGTACTGTTTTGTATGGCGTGCGAAATCCATAGTTGTAGTACATTCATGCTTAATCTCTCGTCTGTCAAGTGACAGTCTGTCGTTTCACTCGATTTTTAATATTATGGGTATATAAAGAGGGTTTAAAATTGAACAAACATAATGCCAAATAAATACGCAATCTAGAAACGCAACAAATAAGGAGTTAAGGGTCAGCGCCGACGGACGAAGTGGCAGCGAAGAGACTAATTTAGTAACAATTTAAATTCAACCTAAAGCGCTCCTGAATACGACTGTATTTGGTACAATGAAATAAAATGACGGCGAGCGACTCAAAGCGCGGTCGAGAGGCGCGCGGCGACCAAATTAGAGCCGTGTTCAGGAGCACTTTAGGTTGAATTTAAATTGTTACTAAATTAGTCTCTTCGCCGCCACTCCGTCCGTCGGCGCTGACCCTAAAAGTAACAAGTCAGTTAACTGACCTTGGGCGTTAGCAGGAAGTACTGGTCGTTGTCACTCTCTGTGGTCACTTTGACGAGGAGCTGGAGCATTTTCCTCTCGTTTATTGGATCCATTCCCTGGTTTATCTCATCCACGCATCTATTTTTTAAAAAAAAAAAGCTACTCAGTTCGGTACGAAAACCTTCGTCAGTTTTCATATTCATCCTTCAATTTAACACTTAGTCTTAGTACCTTTTCAAACTAAAGCACCGAGCGAACAAAGTCATAATAAATAAGTAAATGTCGACTTTTTTCTTACCCTGACTGTACGCAGCATCTGTCATGATGTTGCCATTACGAATAAGTTGTATAGCACTAACTTCACATGCGTTCTCACGCAGTGTCTCCATATACACGGTAATTAACCGTAAATGCACCGTAATCTGGTTTTGATCTACCTTTATTACCTTGACGGTAGTTGTACTGTGAATCACAGTACATGATCACAGTCTGTGATCATGTACTGCGTAAAACGAATCTCAGTCAGTCAACTTAACAAATTTTTTAATGGCAACACTGCTCCTGGACTCCATCGTTGCCGAGAATTCCAGGAAAATCCCCAATATCTAAAAAAAGTTTATCCACGCAATCTATTCTCGTCCTTATTTAAATATCGGAAGGAGTGAAATTTGCAGATCTGTTGCTAATTTATCATTGTTCCAACGCCAACGAGAGAGAGAGAGAGAGAGAGAGAGAGAGAGACTGATATTTGATTTTTAAATTAAGCGATTTAAATGTGTACACGGCTTTTTTAACAAAGAAATCGTTCAAAATGTTGTTTTTTCCTTTGAAAAATTACACGGTACATTTACACGCTACATTTTTAGCAGATTCACCGTATATTTGTCTAGAAACACCATATTTTTACCCTTGCAACACGGTAATTATCGATTCACACATGGAGACACTGTCTCACGTATTATAAAACACCCCGTTTTTGAGTCGGTGGCTAAAACTGAAAAGAGAGAGAGAGAGAGAGAGGAATGGTACATTGACGAACCTGAAAGGCACTGTGGCGAGCCTTTGCAAGGCCATAAGGTACATGGCCGTGGAGAGGGCTCTCTCCCCTCCGGACTGCGCGTGTCTCGTCAACTGCTGGAGCTGTTCCGAGGTCCGGAACCGGACCATTATGCAAATACCATACTTATCGAAGTCATCCTGGAAATTATAACGCGACATTTAGGGCCAGTTTTATAACGAACCGTTAGTTAAATTTAACTATTCGTTCGTATTATAAACAACAACTGTTCGTTAGTCAACAGTATAATTTGATAGCCAGCGTAATTTATTGGCTCGTTACTGACTATGATAGGACTTCACCTGACTGCTTTGGAAAACTAAGAAAAATTTATAGACTTGACTTGACTGACTAGTCTCGGGATCTACTACTTTTGATTAAAATTATAAAAAGGCTATTAAAAATTGCTATTTTTACTAATGACACTGGCAAAATCATCGGAGAATATCTGATGGAGCCAAGACATTAAAAGAGAAGAAGAAGACTATGATAGGGTCGGTTTATCTTACGTATCGTTTATTTTGACAAGTGACAAGTTGAGGTTAGAAAATATTAAAGTTTAGAAATTTTAGAATGTTATCAATACTAATAATAAATCTGTAAGTGTAGGTATTGTATATATGTATGTATGTACCTCCATAACTCTTAAACGAATGAAATGTTTTCATGAAACTTGGTAGATAAACATTTAGACGTACAGGACACAGGATAGTCTACTTTTTTCTTTTTAAACGTAGACGAAATTAGCTAATTTTTGTAAATAAATGTGTTTGTAATGCGACACTTGAAGACTACAACGAAACCATCGACAATATTATGAATATTGTCGTGTCCGTAAAAAATACGCCGCAGTTTAATAAACTACCGAATGATTAATTTCTTTTATAGAACCACCGTCAGTAAACGTTAAATGACGGACCGTTAACCGTTCGTTACCAGCACTGTAACGAACGGGAAAAAGGTATGTCGTTTATAAAACTAGCCCTTAATATGCAGTTTATATAAATAGTAGCTGCAAATGATCTAAATACCTTCGGCTTGAAGCAGCATTTGCTTGGGAGAAGCAGTTCAACAGTTATTTATTCATCAAATTACCTTAAAATTGCCTTGTATTACATAGGTAATACCTATTATAAGTTTTTTGTTTGTAAATAAAAATAAATTGTTACAGACACACTTTAAATATCTTTCCAGGCTAAGATTATGAAATCCTGAAACAAACTTATATCAATCTTTCTGTCAAATTAAAAAAAAGACCACTTACATCATCCCCTCCCTTTTCGAGTTTAATTTCTCCTGCGCAATTCAACTTGGCGAACATATCGCCAAAAGTTTTATCAATTTCGTTCAACAAACCCTCTAGTGGCGGCAACCATCTTGCTCTGAGGAACAATTAAAACATTTCTAAACTAAAAAAACGATCTCACATGCAAAATTGAACCTAACAACCTGTGTGTTTAGGTGCAATATTGAATAACAAAGGAATTCAATCAGTTTTGTATGGAGATTAGACCATGTTCTAGTCTAGTTACCAGAGGCTATAAAATTCCAAAAAAAAAATAATGCATTTTTAAAAGTTTTTTAAGATATTTTCACTTCTTACGAGCAGTCCTACGACTGACAGTACTTTTTTGTATACCTGTAAAAAAAAACCATAGACACTTACTTGAGAATTTTCATTTTGTCCTCTAGTGTTTTGTTAATGTCACTGGAACTGTTCACTTCGGATTTAAGTTTCGCTATCAACTTTTCACGATCTTCGTATTCTTTTATTACCTAAAAAAAATAAAAAGTTAATTTACGTGGACACGCTTCACGCTAATTTCCCTTTTAATGTAATAAAGACTTTAATGTTGGCTTAGTGATTAGTAATGGCGAAACACACTAGGCGAACGCGAAAGCTGCAAGTATACCTTTAACAGTAGGATTAAATTGGGTATTTTTGAAATTTAGGCGCGTTGGGCATTTTTGAGATGGAAAAAAACCATTGAACTCGCGACCTGTTATTGTAACGTAACCGTGTAACCGACACCTCTGTATATTTTTAGATATTGATTTTAAAAAAGAACTTTTTTTTTTGAGATGGTAAAAAACCGTTGAACTCGCGACCTGTTATTGTAACGTAACCGACACCTCTGTATATTTTCACATATTGAATTTTTAAAAAAAAGGAAATTTTTTTGAGATGGTAAAAAACCATTGAACTCGCGACCTGTCATTGTAACGTAACCGTGTAACCGACACCTCTGTATATTTTCAGATATTGAAAATATACATGAAGATGTAGCATTGACGAGTAAATTAGACAAAGATAAAAGATATGCTACACTAGCGCCAGTGTGGCCACTTTTGGAACCCTTTTTTTTTCAGTTTGATTGTCATAATGATGAGTCGGTTGTCCATAGTGTGAACTCACAGTATCGTCGCCCTTGTCCATGCAGTCCCTCCTGGTCTGCAGCTCGTAGCAGTGCTCCTGCAACGAGTCGAGGTCCGCTGGCAAGCCGGCGAACTCCTCCTTGTAGGGGAAGTCGCGGTCCATCGGTAGTTTATCGCCGCATCCCCTCTTCGCTTCGATCAGCTTCTCCTTGGCGCTCGATTTGGTTCGATTCAGCTGATTCTCTATGTTCTCCAGGGTTGCCTGTGACGAATTTATTTTTTATTATAAAAAAACTAAATATTAACAATAGATAAAACATTGAGAAGAGACGTATCTATGCGTAGTGTATGTATTGTGTACCCTGTGTACCTAATGTGCGCGTTGATTAATGCGTGCAAGCGCGCGTGCGTGCGTACGAGCGAGCGCGTGTGCGTGTGAGCGCGTTACGTGCGCGTGAATGCGTGTGCATGCGAACGCTTGGCCGTGTAACGAACGCGTGTGCGAGCGAGCGGGTGTGCGTGTGTGTGAGCACGTTGCGTATGCGAGCATGCGTGCGAACACGTGTGCGTGGGTGCGTGCGAGCGAACGCATATCTGTGTGACGTGCGTGAGTGCGCGCGAGCGCGTGTGCGTAAGCATTCGCACCTTGATTTGGCTTGGCTGTGTGGTAGCTTAGTGGGTAACGCCTGCGGCTAAAGAAGGGTCCGTTCGGTGGGATGCCGAAAGAAAGAAATATATTACCTGTGCGTTGCGCAGCTCATTCTTCAGCTCTCTCAGTTCAGCCGTCTGCTGTAATATACCGTTTCTTCGTATTTCCAATTTTATCTGTAATCGAGAAATTAATTGTCATTTATTCGTGTGGAGAAAATTGTTAGTCATCCATTGTCAAAAAGACGAGTTGACGATTTAAATTATGTTAATATAAATATTCTTAATAATATACTAATTGAAGACGTGAGTGGATGAAGGTGATATGTCGTATTTTTGGGTTTTTTTTCATTTTTTTGCGTTGATGAAGGTAATATGTCCATATGAATGATTACATACCTTAAGATCGTAGATTTAAGACATTTTTGGAAAATAAAAACTTCAAAAGTGTTATGTACGGTTAATATTAAAAAGTAAACTTTTACTTTTGTTAATGGAAGAGGGAGCTATGTATGACTTTTTATTAAATTAAATAATAAAAGTGTTTACTTGCTATGATACCATTAATATTTTAATTTTTTTTACACAACTTTGCATCATAATTTAGTACAAAAATCAGTTCTGTGGCGACTTATCTCAAAAATTAAAAGTAAAACTTTAACCTCGATTTATTCAAAATTGGAATTATGCGACATATCACCTTCATCCACTCACGTCTTCAATTGTTAATGGAATTATTCTTTTTGGAGTTTACTCCTTAAGAGATCCATTTTCGAATATTTTAGAATATCTCTGAAGTTTCAGAGATATTGCGCCTTCTACCAATATCCCTGAAACTAGAATATGTTATGTAAATAATACATCCTTGCAAAAACTTGATGGCGCCGGTAATTATTCGAACAGAGATGGCGCAGATATTATTTATGATAAATAATTTTATAATTTTTATTATTAATTTTATAATCGTTCGTTCGTAAAGACGAGCCAGTCGTGTGTCTGAGCTGGCACACACACTTTTTTTTTTACTTTAATAATCACTAACCTTGCATATCTCCCCGGCTGTCATCTTGCTGTGCAGGTTGTTTATGGTTTGAATGAGTTCCTTTTGCATCGTGCATTGCTTCAACGTCACTTGGCTCTGGTTCCTCCTCATCTTTTGCCTCTCCTGTTGAATGTTGAACGAGGGCTCGTTCTCTAAGTCCTGCACTTTCTTCGTCTGAACCCTTATTTGAGCACAAATTGTGCGAACCTGGAACATTTAACACGTTCACTGCCGAACCGAAATGTTGAACTTATTGAATGTATTTCCCTAGTGGCCAACAAATACCAAACCAGAAGCCAATAACGCTGCGGCTGCTATTTTATTGTTCGTAGCGATGCCCGATACGTATCGATATTTAGGTATATCGATACAAATGAATGCGATATATCGATATTTTTTATCGATACATCCCGATACGATATTTTTCTGTATCGATTCATTTCACGGGAATATCGCTTAAAAAATATCGTAACGTACCGCGATTGAAATATGATAGCTAACCAAGCTAATTCAGGTAATGTAAAATATGATTTAGTTGATTTATTATAAACTGTGCTGTGTTTAGTTAATCTTTTGAATTTGATTCTTTCCGCTGCCATGTGAGGTCATTTTGTTTTTTATTAAAAGTAATTTGGCTGCAAATGCTTAAAGGCAACATCACAATGTGAGTTCACTTAAAAAGACACCATAAAGAGGCTTTGAACAATCAATCGAATTGATCAATTCAAAATATAATTTTATTTGATGCCTTGTAATTGCTTGTGTTACTATAGAGGTATTATTATTAATATTACATAGTACATATTTGACATTTTAGACATATTTGAAAATTTATAACATACATTTATGTAATACTAGCTGGTGCCCGCGACTTCGTCCGCGTTGAACGATGAAAGGTACCCTATGTCCTTTCTGGTGTCCCAGAGACACACACACACACACACACGCACGCATGCACCACACACACACACACACACACACACACACACACACACACGCACACACGCACGCACGCACCACACACACACGCACGCACGCAACCCCCTCCCCCCCCCACACACACACGCACGCACCACACACATACACACATTCACTCACACACACACACACACACACACACACACACACACACAGAAGCCTGTCTGTCGACCTTAACATTAAGAAGGAATAAACTAAGTGGTGATACCATTTCAATGCCTTCGTTTATCTTCTTCCTCTTCGTATTGAATTCGTTCAAATTCATTTCGAACGTCGCCAATTTGCTGTCGATATTTTGTATTTTCGTTTTGTGCAGCGTAGCGGTTTCTTCGAACTTCAATAACCTGGAAAAGGGTTTTTTTTTTTTCAATATAACAACAAAACCACTACATTAAATCTATACTTTTATAAAATCAATTTTCATGACATACTATATTCAGTTTTCTAGCTAACCTGAGCATCCGCTATGGATTTTTTAAAATTTCAACTCGGTTCAAAATAAATACTATTATAATAGTTCGGGGGAAAAGATTTTTCTTATTTTAGATACAAATACAAACTAGCAGGTGACAGCGACTTCGTCTGAGTGTAATATTGCTATTACACTTTTGCCACACATTAGTTTTTTTTTTTTTTTTTTTAGTGGATGAAAGGTACAGTCGGCCGCATAAGTCGATTAACACATTCAAAAGTGCAAAACAACTGAACACTCAACGCACCATAAGTCGTTGTCACGACTAGAGAACAAAATAAACTTTACGTACAAACGATCGTAAAAAGCTTCAGTAAGTAAGCAAGTTAGTAAGTAAGTTGAGTGTTCAGTTGTTTTGCACTTTTGAATGTGTTAATCGACTTATGCGGCCGACTGTACCCCTGTATCCTTTCCTGTTTCCCTGACAACGTGTATGAAAAATTTTATGATGATCGGTTAGTATTTTAGGATTCAAGATATTTTTATCATAGTTTAAACATTTGATTATAACATATTGCCTGCCATTTTGTAGGCAGTAACGTTAATTCAACTTTTTTGACTCAAAAAACTGATCACAAAGCCATCTTTTGATGTCAAACCAACATCTAGTGGCGTTGCTTGTTTCATGGGCGACGGTAGCCACATGCCATCGAGTTGACCGTCAGCCTGTCTGTCGAACATAACATAAAAAAATGCATACTCACTGATTTTGGAATTGCTCCAGCTGTTCAACGTCCAAAGTGTTGGCGAGGAGTTTCGCAGGTCTTATCTCTATGGTTGAGCTGGATTTGACTCCGCTGTACGCAGACACTCGCACAGTGAACCTGTGGTTCTCTGAAAACCAGGTGTTGGTTAGGTTATACATAGAAACCACCCTCTTTCCAATAGACACAATCAGAAACAATATCCGTTCACGGTTCAAGAAACGTAGCGGTTTCAACAAACCACTAGCGCCATCTGGCGATCTAAATTAGCAACATGTAAACATGTACAAAGGGAAATATGAATACGGTACCTGTGAAAAAGAATGTGATGTTTTGCGGCACGTTGCCACTGTTGTTGTACGTGTGCTCGTTGCCGATCGGGATGCGATGGATGTTGTACTGGCGACACAGGTAACGCACTATCGGATCCGGGGCTGTCAGCGTTTGTGACAGGTACGTGTAGAAGCCCAGGTAGCTGTCAAAATAAGGGGACAAACCATAGTAAAATAACCCTGGCAGCTGTAATAAGGGAATAATGTCCACTAAAGTAGCTGTCAAAAGGGGATAATGTCAAATATAATCAAATAATACAGGTAGCTGTTAAAAGGGGATAATGTCAAATATAGTCAAATAATACAGGTAGCTGTTAAAAGGGGATAATGTCAACCATAGTCAAATAACCCAGGCAGCTGTAATAAGGGAATAATGTCCACTAAAGTAGCTGTCAAAAGGGGATAATGTCAAATATAGTCAAATAATACAGGTAGCTGTTAAAAGGGGATAATGTCAACCATAGTCAAATAACCCAGGCAGCTGTAATAAGGGAATAATGTCCACTAAAGTAGCTGTCAAAAGGGGATAATGTCAACAAAGGTAGCTCTGTCAAAGAGGAATAATGTCAAATATAGTCAAATAATACAGGTACCAGTCAAAATAAGGGGACAATGTCAAGAAAGGTAGCTGTATAGAGTAATAATTTACTCTCCTTACCTTATTTATTTTTTACCCTTCTGCCAAATTCTCTTAACAAACTGTCCAAGACCGTCTGAAGTAGTTTTCACTTCAAAAATATGAGGATTTGAAAAGTTTTAAATCTTCCCCAAATTTTCGTAAACACCAAAAACTTAGTCAACTATTATTGCAAAATAAATTAAAAAAAAAAAAAAAAAACTCATTCGACGGAATTTGAGTTCACCATCCCATGCTAAATTAGACATCTTAGGAAAAAAAAATTGTTTTTCACCTTAGTTGCTGTATATTATTTGGTTGAGGTATATTCCCAGTCTGGCTGCAGATGGCGTTGACCCTCTTGAGGCCGAGTTCCTGCCTTACTTTCTGTAAGAACAGGTTCATGTCCCGGCTCGACTCGAAGGTGAACGCCACCAAGTCGCGGGCCGGCACAGTGGACTCTAGGTACCGTGCGAACTTCGCGTCCATGAAGTTTATCTGAAACGGGAGAGTGACAAACGCGTCAATGTACTACACTACACAACTGTGGATTTCGCACGCCATATAAAAAAACCCTAGGAACTTTATGGAACATTTAAAAGTGACATATGCGTAGAGCATCTGTCATTTAAAACAAACCAAACATGTCGCTGCTTAAAAACTGAAGGGCCATAAAACAAAAAAATCCAAAAATGTTTTTATTGCAAAAATACAATCACAATCCTTCATATTGTATGTTGCAAAAAGATTTATTGTTATTTTATTCCATATTTAGTATATTTTGATCATTTTTATATATATTCAAAAGTAACTTATATGCTTATATCTCTTCTAGTATTCAGTTTATTATAAAAGTACTTAAAACATTTAATGCTACTTAAAAATACGCTTCTTACGATGTATAATATGTATATATTTGATATATATCTAATAAGAAAAAAAAAATAGACAAAAATAATTTAATTTTTTTCGATTAGCTCTCCTGTAAAAAGTGTAATTTTGATTTGTGGCCCTTTAGTTTTTAAGCAGCGATGTGTCATTTAAAGAAAATGCGATTTTACGTCAACACATTAAAGTTTACAATGAATAGTAGAAGTTGGTCGTTACAACCTTTTACCATTGACTCCGCCACGATTGCGTTTTAGGTGTACTTTTTATGTGCCGTTTTGGCATTTGGGAGGCAAATTCCATACTTGTACAGTACTTCGATGGGCAAACACAATAAACGTGACAGAACAAAAATAAATAGTTTCTACCCTCTTGTACTACAATCAATCCAAATGGGTCATCGAGCATATACATATTAGATAGAGACTGGATGTCAGAGCCTCCGTGAGGGTAACATCAACTTTAAATTTAGCCAAATGCTAAATTTAAAGTTTTTACTTCTCACCTCAAGCATCATCGGTTCGTAGACATTACTCTCGAAGACTTGTCTATTCTCCCGGAGCCACATGACCGCCTTGTAGCAGTCTTCGCTGTAGTTCCTCAGCACTTCCAGTCTCTTGTTGCCCGCATCCTTCATCCCTCTTATCCTGGGATGGCCACGAAAATTAAAACAAAGTGAGCCCTATCCATCTATCTTAATCCTATCAAGGACCACCAGGCATTTCTTTTCTTCTGATGTTACTCGTGTGGTTATAGACGAAGAGCAAATTTAAATGTTTTTACATAAATCCTGATCCCTTACGCTAGACCACAATCAAATAAGAGATCATGTCGCTGCTCAAAAACTAAAGGGCCATAAAACAAAAAAATCCAAAAACGTTTTTATTGCAAAAATACAATCACAGTCATTCATATTGTATGTTGCAAAAAGACTAATGGTTGTTTTATTTCATATTTAGTATATTTTGATCGTTTTTTTATATATTAAAAAGTAACTTATGTGCTTATATCTTTTCTAGTATTCAGTTTATTATAAAAGTACTTAAAACATTTAATGCTACTTAAAAATACGCTCCTAACGATATATAATATGCATATATCTGATAAGAAAAATAGACAAAAATTAATTAATTTTTTTTCAATTAGCTCTCCTGTAAAAAGTGTAATTTTAATTTGTGGCCCTTTAGTTTTTGAGCAGCGATGTGTTGATGTTTTAAAGGATGAACACGTTCCCCTATTCCTTATCCTTATCCCTTATCAGAGTAAGTTCTAAAAACATAGAATAAGGAAGGCTAACTTTGTACTAAATCTAAATAATGCCCTTTTAAATCTCCTGAAGGTTAGAACAGACCCCTACTGCCTGATCTGATATGAATCACGAAGAAAATAAATGATTAATGTTCAAATGAATAATCAAATTACAATTTTTTAGCAGGTGGGAAAATTGTACAAGTCTTTGTTGTTTAAAATTAGAAATTTGAAAATTTTATTTACAATTATTGAGCATAAACGGATAACTATTACAAAGAGGACAGTTTGTGAAGAAAGAAACATTTCATCCATTTAAGAGGAAGTTTCATCCATATAATCCATATCCATATAATAGCTACGGCGCACGACTGGAGCTTATTCCTAATTTTGGGTTTGAATTTGAATTTTGACTGAATTTTCAATTTGAATTTTGACTCAATTTGAATTTTTAACATCCAATTTGAAATTTGACTTTAAATTTTGAATTTGAGTTTTGACTTTCAATTTGAATTTTGTCTCAATTTGAATTTTTAATATCCAATTTGAATTTTGACTGACATTTTACTTTAAACTTAAATTTTGACTAAATTTTGAATTTGAATTTTGACTTTCAATTTGAATTTTGACTCAATTTGAATTTTTAATATCCAATTTGAATTTTGACTGACATTTTACTTTAAACTTAAATTTTGACTAAATTTTGAATTTGAATTTTGACTTTCAATTTGAATTTTGACTCAATTTGAATTTTTAATATCCAATTTGAATTTTGACTGACATTTTACTTTAAATCAGTCAAAATGTCATAAATAAAGTAAAATGTCAGTCAAAATTCAAATTGGAATTTTTTCAAAGCGAAAGGTACGTTGCGCAGAAAAACATAACACTTTTTATTTAACGCTCGTTTTAATTTTACTCCTCCTAAAATTTCCATACCGGGGTCTTATATGAACAATCGATTCTTAAAACTCCAAAAGTAAAAAAAAAAACATACATACTTATTCTGATACAATCTAACTTGAGGCACGACGTTGTTGTCCAAATCGTATTGCACTTCGAGTTTCTGCTTCTTCAAGGTCTCAATGGCAGCGTTCGTTTTCATTATCGGCTTCTGCAGTTCGGCTAACTCCATTCTCACTTGGGCTTCTGTAAAACGCGAACTAACCTCAAAAGGACAAAGGGACTACTAATCGACCAACTAGTCCCCTACCTGTGGACTAATAAGGATAAGAGATCTTAACTAACGCACGAAATCACAGATACATTACAGTTATTCACAATGGGTCTGACCGATGGGTTTGAAAATGACTATAAAACACACATAATATCAGAACTATGGTTATGTACATGTGAAAAGTTTTTGTTTCATCAAAATCGATGCAGTATTTCCGAAGTTATTGACACCGAAACTTCGGTCGCTATTCAAATTTTGAAGTTCGCCCGTGCTAAGTGGATGACGTCACAAGGGCCGATGCTAGACGCAAGTTCATAGTAAAAAGATAGATTTGTAGTTTGTAATTAATTAACTCAAAAACTACTGGACCGATTTTAAAAATTCTTTCACCTATAGAAAGCTACGTTATCAGCGAATAATATAGGCCATATTTTATAAAGTTACGCGGGCGAGTCGCGTGCAACAGCTGGTAACATTATAGAGAGAATAGATTTCTATTTTTGTTTACGAGTATAATGATTAAACTTAAAAACTACTAGACCGATTTTAAAAATTATTTCTCCTATAGAAAGCTACGTTATCAGCGAGTAACTTAAGCCATATTTTATAAAGTTGCGCAGACGAAGTCGCGTGAAAACAGCATGTTGATTATAAATTATAAAAATATTCTTAAAATGATTCTTGAGCGGGACTTACGACAAAGATTTCCTCAATACTTTCTGAAGTTATCGGGTTCAGAATATCTTAATGAAGTAGGTATCTTGCGGGTCAGTTCTTTTTGTCTACGTTTCTGTACTACAGATCATTCATTTGTTTTAACTGTCTCTCGACACAAAATGTAAATGTACGTTTTGTTGTATCAGCTAGGTTGCGGTTTGCAACTTTACTTGCAACTTTGCTTTGCAAGCATATACTTGGTTGTAAGTCATCCTCATATCATAAAGAGTGTAATAGGTATTTTTGTTAGTATACTAGGCAGGTAAGTATATTTGTATAGGGAGAAAAGTGACGATGTCTTACACACTAAAATAAAATACGTGTGTGACGGGCTTCATGGTCATCCACTTTTTATGTCTTTTCGTATCCATTGGCACTTGGAAAAATAATTTAGAAGGTGTGTGGATGGTTGAATTTGTACATAATATATAGGCACTATATATAGGCACTATATAATATGTACAAATTATTAGTATTTTTTATTATTATTATTAGTATTTATTATATGGCAAAAGTAACGGTCATTATTTAAATTTTCAAATGCTCCGGCGCCACTGACCTATAATAAGCACTGGACTTTTTGTACTTTTTGTACCATTTTGAATTTTTTGAAAATTTTGACGTATTTTTATTCCGAACCTGATAACTTCAGAAAGTATTGAGGAAATCTTTGTCGTAAGTCCCGCTCAAGAATCATTTTAAGAATATTTTTATAATTTATAATCAACTTGCTGTTTTCACGCGACTTCGTCCCCGTAATTTTATAGTCTATGTTAATAGCCTATGTTACTTGTTGATAATGTAGTTTTCTATGGGTGAAAGAATTTTTAAAATCGGTCCAGTAGTTTTTAGTTAATTAATTACAAACAAAAATATAAATCTACTCTCTTTATGATATTACCAGCTGTTGCACGCGACTTCGCCCGCGTAACTTTATAAAATATACCCAATGTTATTCGCTGATAACGTAGCTTTTTATAGGTGAAAGAATTTTTAAAATCGGTTCAGTAGTTTTTGAGTTAATTAATTACAAACATACAAATCTCTCTTTCTTGCATCTAGAATCGGCCCTTGTGACGTCATCAACGTTCGCGAGTAGTATTAAAAAATTTGGGTGGCGCGCGTACTTTGAACGCTTATAACTCGGTCATTTTGTAAGATATCAAAAAAATAAAAACACTGCCGTATTTGTCTAGTGAGCTATATTTGGGGGATATCATTAACTAAAATCGATGGTCAGACTCATTAGCACTGTTATTTCACAGTGATTTTATATATTAATGGACTAACTAGTCCCCTACCTGTGGATCAATAAGGATAAAGATCTTAACTAACGCACGAAATCACAGATACATTACAGTTATTCACAATTAGCACTGTTATTTCACAGTGATTTTATATATTAATGGACTAACTAGTCCCCTACCTGTGGACTAATAAGGATAAAGGTCTTACTAACGCACAAAATCACATAACAGTTATTCACAGTTAGCATTGTTATTTTACAGTGATGAAACAGTGATTTTATAAAGAGTCACAGTAATGTTACTGTGACTGCAGAATTCAGTGATCTCTGTCAGTCATCGAAGTACTACAACTATGGAGTTTGCGTCACAAATGTCAAAGTGGCACATAAAAAGTACGCCTAACGATAGGCGAATTTTTATTATTATTTTCTTTTTAATGTTTGGGACTTTTACCGTACAAACAAAGGTATATCAGCTCCATTATCCCCGGTGACCGGTGACTTTAAGTGACGATTAGCCTACTTGACAGACAGTGAAAGAGGCCCTAAGTAAGCTATTCGAATGGTTGTTGTGACGCCCACATAAAATTTTGACCAATCACTGGGCTTTATTTTCTATCGTTTCGTATATACGCAACGCTCCCGTTTGCATTGGTTTGCTCTTGGCTAGGGTCCCTGTTTACAATAGAATCCGGATTTACATTTACTAAATGACAAAATCCCTTGCCGAATCTCTATAATGAATTAATAACGACTATTCGTTTATTACGACCATTTTTTGTGATCTCTTTAAGGTCGCTATAACCGATTTTTTACTGCATTCAGTCTAACCGATAGTAGTCGTTGTTATGGCCTCTATGTTTTGATGTTTTTATTATTTTGACAATTTAAAAATTCCTATTCAAATTCCTCACAAAATATTATTGCTTTTAATACATAAATATTCCTGTTTTATCTTTACATATTACAAAACAAAGTCCTTCGCCGCGTCTGTCTGTCTGTCTGTTCGCTATAAACTCAAAAACTACTGCGCCGATTTTCATGCTGTTTTCACCAATGGATAGAGTGGTACCTAGAGGAAGGTTTTAGTACATAATTTAGCAGCTAGTCAAGAATAGACGTACCGTCTCCAACTTTTTCGGTTAAGGCGTTCTTGTCCGTGATGAGTTTGCCCAACTTGGTTTTTGCGTCGGCCACTTCCTTCTCCCGGTTCCTGTGCCTCTCCAACTTCTCCTGGAACGCGGTCTCCAGGTCTTTCAACGAGTATTCGAGACGTCTCACCGAATCTGTCGTTTCCTTCGCTTTGTCCTTGAGACTGTGCACTTCTCGGGTCTAAAATTTTATACACCATTTCAATCGATCAAACAATTTTTACATGTAAATTTGATAAAACTTCGTAACTATGTGTAATTTGGTCCAAATTAAAAGATAGGATAGTTTCTATTTTGGACCAGGACGAAGCCGGGAGCGTGTAGCTAGTATTAAGTGAAATAGTACTCACAGAATTCAATTTCTCTTGCTCCAATTTGCTTATACCAACTTTTACAGATTCTATTATCTTCTCCAAAGGCTCCGTTTTATTTTTATGAGAATTAACAATTTTCACTGCTTTCTTTTTGTCATTATTGTACTCGTCAACTTTCTCCCTCAAGTCTTGATACTCGATCCAAAGTTTTTTCTTTTCGCATATATCTATCTCTTTCTCCAGCTGCTTTCGTTTCTTCATTGCGTCAATTACAATTTTTAATCTGAAATTTTTAATTGGAAATTTTTGTAAGGGCCTCTTTCACCGACTACAAGTAAAGTGTTGATTAGTTACTTTTAGAAATAATTTTATGTTTTAGGACCTCTTTCACAAACTACATGAAAAGTGTTGATTGGTTACTTTTAGAAATAATTTTATGTTATATTGAATTATGCACTCGGTTTACTGCATCATTCGATAGCCGATTTTTTTTAATTATTTTCTATTTAATGTTTGGGACGTTTACCGTACAAACAAAGGTATATCAGCTCCATTATCCCCGGTTACCGGTGACTTTAAATGACGGTTAGCCTACTTGACAGACGGTGAAAGAGGCCCTAAGTAAGCTATTCTAATGGTTTTTGGACTTTACTTGACGTTTGAGAAAGAGGCGCTTATTAAATTATGCACTCGGTTTAGTGCATACTTCAATGGGCGTTTTTTATTTTAATGTTTGGGACTTTTACCGTACAAATGAAGGTATATATATATATATATCAGTTCCATTATACCCGGTGACTTTAAATGACGGTTAGCCTACTTGACAGATGGTGAAAAGCCCTAACACATTTAGCTAATCATTAATGGCAGGGCACACTGCGTTTCGCACTCATTTGGGCAACCACCCTCTTACAAAATTATTATCATACTAAAAGATATGTTTAATTGAATGCTGAAATGAAACCAGTGTAAGTTTGTGAGAAGAATTTTAGTAAAATAAACACATGTAATAATAATACATAATAACACCAAAGGGGTAATTCCATGGTAACTCATGTTACATTTTTACTTCCCTATTGAAACTAACAAAGCTAGCATACCATATTTATAATTATATCAACTACCCCCTTAATGGAAATTTCGTTGTTATAAAGCATAAAATGTGGGTCTCGTTTTATTTTGAATTTTATAGGTTTAGTTTTTTTTTAGGTTTCAATAAAAATTGTTGGTAACTCACGTTACCTTTGGCGATATTAGCTTTTAGGCTAGTATGTACCCAATAAAAATTCTGTTCCGTTTAAATTAAATAAGAATATTAAAAATCAAATCTGCTTTTATTAAATGTCTTACATATGAGATCATTAGCAAAATTAATGGTTTTAGAAACACACAGAGAATTAAATAATGGTCACTCACGTTACATGGATTTACCCAAAGGGTTTAATTAGGAAAAATAGAAGTCTTGTATGAAAAGTGTAGTTTGCGTTGAGGAACGAAACATTAGGGCGTTATAACTTACTGACCTTCAAAAAAATATATTTTTAAACTAAGTCGCAGGCACAATCAAATTAAGGTAATATTTTAAGCATTTTTTTTTTAAGTTTTGATAGAACCTCACCTCTCGTTGAGTCTGATCTGCTCCTGTATGACTTGGGCATTGTTCTGCATCTTCGTGGAGAGACCTCTCTGCTCGTTCCTGGCCTCTATCAGCTCCTCAAGCTGAGACACACTGTCGCTGCCACCGACCGCTGCCAGAGTGCTTCTGAGCAGCTGCTGCGGGTCCATTTTGGAGAAATCCTGCACTCGGTCTTGAGGCAACAGTTGACACAGATTGTCCACCTGAAATGCATTCATTATAATTCCATTAACAATTACAAGTAAAGAGTTGAAGTTACTTTTAGAAAATATTTTATGTTTTACTAGCGGCCCGCTCCCGGCTTCGTCCGTGGTGTAATTTTTATATTGTCCCTGTTATACATCCCCGTTTATCCCGCTTTCCATAAGTGAAATTCTCGAGTTTTAGAAGCATACACAAACCAACAACATTTTTATATACTTACTAGCTGGTGCCCGCGACTTCGTCTGCGTTGAAAAAGAAAAAAGTAGCCTATCCTGTGTCCTGTACGTATAAATGTTTATCTACCAAGTTTCATGAAAATCAGTTAATTCGTTTAAGAGTTATGGAGGAACATACATACATACATACATACATACATACATACATACAGAAGAAAATTCTAAAAATGGTCAATTTAGTTTCAGTATAATGTATAGAGCCCATAAACACGATATCTCTGAAAACAAAGTAACTTACTCCATGACCTTCCCTTACAGATTTATTATTAGTATTGATTGATTGATGCATTCTGTTTACTGCATTCTTTGATAGGCATTTTTTTTATTATTTTCTTTTTAATGTTTGGGACTTTTACCGTACAAACAAAGGTATATCAGCACCATCACTGATTGGTGACTTTAAATGACGGTTAGCCTGCTTGACAGATAGTGAAAGAGGCCCTTAGTGTATAAAATAGAAAGGTGTTTTTTTTTCTAAAATATTAAATTACTAGCATAACTTTTAGACATAGTTTGCGGCTAGAATGTTAGTTTTTTTTAAGTGAAAATTTGGACAATTTATTTATGTCACAGACAAACATGTCAATCTTATAACACCCCATTTTGATACTTATAACAACCCATGGGGGGTAAAAAAGTTTAATTGACCTTAATTGATGTAGTTTAACACTCTTGAGTGTTTGTTTTATTTTTCTTATAATACTTTGTATACTTATACTCATACTTTGTTTTATTTAAAACTAGCTGTTGTGCGCGACTTCGTCCGCGTAACTTTATAATATACAGTCTATGTTACTCGCTGATAATGTAACTTTCTATGGGTAAAAGAATTTTTATAATTAGTCGAGTAGTTTTTGAGTTCATTCTTTTCAAACAAAAAGTTACATTGCCAATACAGATTATTTATTTGATAAGATTGTCATTTTGAAATAACAAATGGAGATATCAAAATTATATTACCTGTATATTTAACGACGCTATAAGCTCTTGCACCTGCTTTTCTCTTGCACTTTTATGATTTATGAACCACGTTGAAACATCCTTCAGATTGAACGATCGGGTTATGATCACATTTCTCTCACCCTCGTCTTTGTACAGCTCTATCTCAATGGTGGCTTCTTCGCAACCACTTCTCACATAATCTGATATCTGGACACAAAAATTAAGTCTTTTAAAGTGAATATTTTTTCAAATTTGCTTCCATTGTGGGAGGAAATTCAAAAAAGTAATGATAACAATATCGGAGTATACGGTTCGATGCCATCTATCGTCTCCGTCCAAAATTTAATTACACAACTCAATAGCAAAAGGATCAAAGATTTTTTTGGTACATATGGTATACTAGTTGGTGCCCGCAACTTCATCCGCATTCAAAAGTTATATAGCCTAAAGCGTTTCTCAATAAATGGATTATCCAACACAAAAGAATTTTTAAATTCAAATCAGTAGTTCCTGAGATTAACGCATTTAACCAAACAAACAAACTCTTCAGCTATATATTGTAGTATAGATTCAAATCCGTTCGATATATACATACATACAAACAAAATATTATGTCAAAAACATACATAAAATAATATGAATACTCTTGATAACCAGATGACTGATGTTGAGCAATGTGTAATTCTTACCAAAACAATAAAATATTATTATTATTGTGAAATATTATTCATTTGAATGTAGTTTATATATCCAAAAAAAAAAAACTATATTAAACTAGCTACACACTCCTGGCGTCGCCCGGGTTCAAAATAAAAACTAACCTATCTTTTAAGTTGGACCAAATTACAAATAGTTACAAAACTTTATCAAAATCGGTTCAGTAGTTTAGAAGTTCATCAGGAAGAAACATATGACACATAATTTTTATATATATACTAGCTGCTGCCCGCGACTTCGCCCGCGTAACTTTGTAAATTGATATACTAAAACCTTCCTCGAAAACCACTCTATCCATTGGTGAAAAAAGCATGAAAATCGGTGCAGTAGTTTTTGAGTTTATCGCGAACAGACATACAGACAGACGCGGTGGAGGACTTGTTTTATAATATATGTAAGGATAAAGAACATTTTTATGTGGAAATTTCCACATTTCTATTTATCATTCATAGACAAAATAAAAAGACATAAAAAGCTAACCTTCTTGGCTCTTCCTATCACGCTGGTTTTACCGCAGAGTCCCAAAATAATGGCACAAACGAAAGTTGATTTTCCTGTGCCATTTGGACCTATTATCATATTGAGAGACGTTCCTGGATATAATTCAACTTGTTTATATGTGCTGAAAATAAAATGTACACATTAAATCAACTATTAAACAATAGGATAATAAAAAAGGCGGGTAAATAAACGTACACAAAGTTCTCCAATGCTATTCGATAAATAGTGCCGGCTTTCGCGCCAATGTTGTTGATAACTTTAGACATTTTCCCGTTAAATACACATCACACTAACAAAAAAAAGATTAATTTATATTTCAATAGTTTTATATTAAACAACAAAAGTGGAAAATAAAATTGGAAACATCTTTAAAACTGACAATCTCTGATATAAATGGCCTTGCCTTGCCTCTGTGACTGTTGTTGCTTGCCAATTTGACATAATTGACAATTGTGATAAGTTGTTGCCCGCATTAAAAAAATTAAAATGTCATAGTGCATTTTAAAATAGAGTGCACATAGAGTATATTTCACCATGAAAGAGGTTTCATAAATTATAAAAAATTAGTTATAAAAAAATTGTACCTCAATGGGCAAATGCTTACACAAAATTGTTTACTATTACAATATCTATCTTTAGGTAGAATTTCGCGGATTTCAAGCCAATAGGTATACATTGTTCATTTTATTTAAAATTGCATAATCAGTATTCATACGAGGTTTAAAATTTCTTCAAATTACACAAAACGTTAATAAGTATGTAGTTACAAAAAAAATTATTATAAATTTTTCTAGAAGATTAAGAACTGCGGTACGGCACCAGTGTCTTCTGATTTTTTCTTATTTTCTTTTTTCTAGTAATAATTTCTAGTTTTGTATAAATAGATTTTTACAATTATTTATAGGTTATTCAAAGCTTTATTTTTATTTCTAAACTGTGTTATTTAGTAATTGATCTGTTTTTTTTTTTTTTTTTATTATTTTATATTTAGAGCTTCTTTTTATTATATTTTTAGTAAGTGCGTGACCTCACTATCTTCTCTGTTTATTTTTCTGTGTTCTTTTTCACAAATATAATTTATACTTATTCTTTTTATTCTTATGTGTTGATATTTTTTGTCTCATATTTAAAAAAAAAGCAAATTTATAATCAAAATGATTACTTCATTTGTTAATCCTTGCTTATTGCTGTAACATATTGGTTGCATCATTTTTTGATTTATTTCAAAACACCAAATATTGCCAAAGTTACAAGCAGTCAAAGTTTATATAAAGTACCTGGGTCGAATATGGCCAGCTGGAAAATATGGCCCCATACCATTATTCCTAACACGAAAATTTGTAATAACCTGAACGCGTCTATAAATTGTCGCTAGCGTCGCATGTATCTGAACGGCGTACCTGTCACCCTTCCCGCGCGCCCGCTAGTCGCCCAGTGTCCATTAAAGTGACATGCTGTTGAGGTTATAAAGTATTGTCCTGTATTTTGTTATTTTTCAAATAAGAATTTTTGTTATTCACATTACGATGTTGCTTGACGATTGTAATTTGATATTTATTTGTTTAATTATCAAAGTAATACTGTGTTTTTCATTCGTGAATATAAAAACAAAAAAAATGCATGACTGTAAATATGGCCATCGTTTGACCATATTTACGGTACTAGATTACCTACACTTTCTTTTTTTTGTTTTAGACCATGGCACGCTATAATGCTAAAGGGCTTCGAGGTAAATGATCAGAACCCTGAACAGGAGAAGATTTTGGCGTCCCGTGTTTACCTATATTCGCCTATGCAATGTGGGATACCCATTGACACAGCGTGTACTACGTAGATGGTTAAAGACATTCTGTGATGTGATCGAAATAACATTTCAGCGTCAGGAGGAGACTTGATGGTGGGATGAGATTGGCGGAGAGGATTTTTAAAACGTCATAGGAATATCAGCAGACGAAAAACACAAAACCTAAATACCGCAAGGGCGCAAAAGTTAAATAAAGCAGTCGTTTTTGATTATTTTGCCAAATTAAAGAAAGTCTTGGAAGATATGACATTATGAACAAACCAAGAGAGTACATTTAGTAGCACCAGAACACGGCGAGAATGTCACAATAGTTTCATGTGGCAATCCTTGGCCATGCGATTCCGCCCATGATTTAAAGGCGACGCATGAAGCCAGAATGAGTAGATTTCTTACCAACCAGCTCAATTGCCCAAATGACACCCAAAAGAATCTCACTGCTGATTTTACAATATATTTTAATTTATATTGCTTGTATTGTAAAGATAGTTCTTTATTTCTACTGAATGTCGTCCAAAGAATATCTTTTAAATAAATGCTCCATTAAAACAATATACATTTTTATTTTACTTTATTTAGATGTTTTTATACTAGTAAATTCATACAGTAAATATGGCCACATATATGGACATATTTACCTCCAACGGCGGAAATATGGCCAATTTCTATTTTTATTTTAATGTTGAAAATACTGCTTACCGTTTAATGTCTTTGTATTTTTTGCCTTTGTTGTAAAGATAAATAGCCACTCTTCATGAATAAGTGTTAAAACTGGTTTGTTTTAGCTTTATTGTTATTATAAAAGAATAACAAACTTTAAGGTGGCCATATTCGACCCAGTTACCTTACATAACGTAGCCGACACTGGTCACGTCACGCGTGTTTTGTGCGTTTGTCTATCGCGCGCTCATTGACAGCTTGTAACTTCTATTCTATTCTAAAATGTAGTCTTTTTTTAATTTTTGTTTTTAAACTTTTAGGTATATCATTTTATAAAGTACTTACTAGGGTTAAACTGTGTTATAGCACAGAATAACTTTTCGGAATGTGCCTTGTTTGAGAGTTTGAGCCTGGTCTTTATCAGACTGAATCTTATAAAGACTAGAAAGATTCAGTCTGATAAAGACCAGGCTCAAACTCTCAATTATAGAATACTATACAATTACAGAATAGTATTATAGAATACTAGACGTATACTCACCTAACTTAGATACCTATAGTATATCCTAAGTTTCTTTCGGACTTTCTTCTCCGGATCGTCATCATCTAGGCGTGTTTATTTATTTTTCGAAATATTGTCATAAGTAGATATACGTTTGAAACTGTTTCTTTGATTTTTCTCCTATTTATTCTAGAACTAGCTGACCCGGCGAACTTTGTACCGTCACAAAATCATTGTTAAATAATATTTCACATCACAACATGAGTAATCGATTTGACAGTAGGTACTTACCTACAATTTATTTCTATAGTAATATCCTGTTTACCTATTGTTATTTTTTTTTCGATGTCTCACGATAATACTCGTAGTTATCTAACACGACTTTCTTTCATATCGATACCTTAATTCGCAAACCAAATAACTCCTCTGAGACAAACTTTACAGGGGAGACTAAAAAATGTTATAATTTTTTTTTTTGTATGATACGAGAAAAGAAAAAAGACAATTTTACATTGGAAATTACGGCTCGTATTAACCGATGGACCTTTTAAAAATTAAATTCTAATTGTAATTAAGTTTCTCAAAAATCATTTTCAACCAAAAGTGGTTATTCGTTTTGCGAATTTTATTAACGTATCGATACTAACCTAACGCTCATGGTGGAGGAGGCGGGGCTGTCTGTGACTATAGGCGGTGCTTACACTGACTGTGGGGGCGGAGTTTGCATCGACCGTTATGAATGGGCGGGACTGCTGCGAGCCAATAGGGAAGCGCTGTGAGACGATAGGGCGGAGTGGGCGTGGCCTCTGTCGAAGGGGCTGTGTCTAGTGTATTTTGATTGGACGAAAAGGGCGGGGCTTGTTACTATTGAAGATGCAGTGCGTTTGTAATTGTAAGGGGGCGGAGCTTGCTCCATTTATAGATAATTTTAAAGAATATTCTTTTAAAATCATTTTAAACTAGCTTTTTGTTAAATAACTTGTTTTTAAACAATAATAAACATAGTTTTACACATTCACAAGTAAACTCGTGTTTTTTTGACTCTGTATCTAACCTCTAAACGTGAATTTTCATACATTTGCCTATGATTAATCTCTCGTTTGTTATGGACGCAGATCTGCAAGTGACAGTCTATCGTTTCAATCGATTTTTAATATTATGCGCATATAAATAGGGTTTAAAATTGAACAAACATAATGCCAAATAAATTTGAACCGTTTATTTGTTATTAGTAAAATATACTTTTGGATACAAACGTTTATAAGAAGTTGTAAAGTTTAAGGTGCACTTTTTTTTTTTGCTAATTTTTCACATAAATTCCTATTAGGTACTCTGTATATATACATTATTACGATAGAAAAAATGAAAATTTATCTAATTTGATCAAATTTTTTATTGATTTGAAGTCTTATTATAGTTTTTTTTATTAGATATTGTCATTGCAAATTTTTCTTGCACTTAGTTATGTATAAATTGAAAATTGGTTCACATTTTGGAGTTATTTTTAAGTAAGTAACTTTGAAGATTAATTACTTTATACTTACATGACATTCAATTGCAGGATAACAACTTTAGGAGACTTTTTTTTATGAAAATTAGCCTACAATTTAAATTAACTTTTTATTTCAAAGATATTTTCAAAATTTAACCTTAATTTAATTACTTATTGATATTGTAATAGATAAAATTTAAATATAGTATGAAAAAATGTGTTTCTCGTATTTTAATCAATGGAAACACAAACATAGGTAGGTATAGGAAGGATTGAAATAGGATAGGTTGAATGAATAGGTAGGTAATAAGTAGACACGAATTTTTTTTTAATATATTTTTATTATAATAAATATTAAATAAAAATACAATTTCGTTTGGACATTTTTTTTATTATTTTGACTTTAAAATTCGACATAAAAATTAGTAAAAAAAATTCATATATTTGCTTAAAAAGTAATAAATAACTTCTTACAAATTACTTAGATAATCTAAATGTCACAAAATAGGTTTTTTTAATACAAATATTTATTTGTTAGTTAAAATTAACAATAAAATAAGTTTTGTTTACATCTATTGAAGTGCTTAACATATATTAATGCAGTTTTCACATGATTATTTGGAAAAATCGTAAATTGCAATATATACGAAGTCGGGAGACAATCGTTAGTATATTTCACTTATATAATACTTATTTATCTATTTTACATACGAAACTTAATTTCTAAATATTTATAACAATTTATTTAGTTTAAAACTCACTTAAAATGAATATTTTCAAACAAATTTATTTCACCTTATTTTATAAAATATCGAAATTTAATTGTTTAAACAAAATTATAAGTAAATAAAAGTCTTAATTGTATTTTTTTTTAGTTTTCTCAAGTAATTGCAGTAAATTCTTATTTCTTCTTTATTAAGTCGTAACTAGATTTAAAAAAAATATACAATTCAAAAAGAAAATTGTCTATTTATATATATTTAGTTAGAATTCTTGTTAAATTAATTGCGTTTAGTAAATTATTTTTTAAATATTAATTTAAATAGATATGTACTTGTTTAAATTAGGTCATGATGTAACATTCTAGATCTAGATTAGAGTTTAATTCCTTAAATTTGTAAAATCAAATTACTTACAATAGTTTTTAAATATTTAGTTTTTTTTTAAGGAATCAAACTTGTAAACAATTAGACGGAACAATAAAATTAATGCTTAATTTAATAAAGGACTAATCTATGAACATAATTATTATAACTGATTTAAAAAAGCTCAAGTGCTTTAAAAAAAATTAATTTTTAAAATTTACTTTTTTCAAAACTAATAATAAAATTTAAATTTTAAACACTCAATTCAATTAAGGACTTATCTATGAACCAAATTAACATAATTATTTTTTAAAAGCTCGAGTGCTTTTAAAAAAAATTAATTTTTAAAATTTACTTTTTTCAAAACTAATAATAAAATTAAAATTTTAAACACTCAATTCAATTAAGGACTTATCTATGAACCAAATTAACATAATTATTTTTTAAAAGCTCGAGTGCTTTTAAAAAAAATTAATTTTTAAAATTTACTTTTTTCAAAAATAATAAAAAAAATTAAAATTAAAATAGCACGTTCGATTCCCGTTAGGGTCTAGAGTGACGCTAGTAACTTGTTGAGAAGGTTAGTCCACTCGTTAGTCCACTAGTGGAGTAAATAGCGAGCGTCGTCGTGAAGGAGACAATTGGGCGGCCCGTGGTCGCTTGGTGTTTGCTCTGGTGTGTATGTATGTTATACTATATTAGGTATACGTATATAGGTTATTATAGAATACTTATTACCATATGAATTAGCGGCTTCTCTCTCTCTCTCCGTGTGTGTTTCTCCTCATTCTGAAAAATGCAAGGTCAATGTGTTAATATTACAGATATTCTTTTTTAATAATTTTCAAATTTATAAAGAAGTTGGACCAATTAATTACACGTTTTATCAAAATCGGTTCACTAGTTTAGGAGTTTTTATAGGTATATAGAGATATCAAAATATTTGAAATATGTTAACGATAATAAGAAAAAGAAGCAATTTTCATTATTTCATTTTAAACTAAAAGCTTGGTTATTTGATGTTTATTTATAATATATGAATAAAGTAATGCAAAATATCATGTATTATGCAACAATTAGGTACCTAGATAGAGAAAATATTATATAGGTATATTTAAATCACTATAAATAGTAGTTTTACTTCAATTTGTCCTTATAAATTTAATAGTGTCTAAAATAATTAAATTACAAAAAAATTGTCTATTGTATCAGTTTTTTCACTAATTTTGCCAGTAAACATGAATCTGATAAATTTCTAGTTGAGAAGACATTAAAATATGTAATGCGTATTTGATACAAACATAAACGAAAAGAACATCAACGGTCGTATTCTCAAATTGATCACCACTTAGCGACATCTAGGTGTTGCCACATAGACTAAACTGATCAATCCTCTCATTTCAAATTAATTTTTGCAGTTCACTACTCCTTAAAAATCGATTTTCATATAAAAACTAGCTTCGTGCCCGCGACTTCGCCCGCGTTATATAAAATTCTATACTAACACTGTGATACGACAATTTTATTATATATTAGAAGATTTGTGAACTTTCATAGATATTGCGCCATCATTTCAGTGGTATTACCACTGAAACTAGGATATGTCTAGAATAGAACAGAGATGGCGCTCATATTAATTAAATCAATTTATTTATTCGTTCGTTTTTTATTTAATTTTTTTTTTTAAACAAAGGTGGCACGAATGTTTGATTTTCATACAATTATTGTTGTAGTTCTACTCCAAATCCGGTAGAGGGCGCTTTTTTTTTCTTTTTTTTTTTTTAAAGCAACAGCTGTGAGGGAAAATGTGGTCCATAAAAATTCGAGTACTAAAAATAAATTCTGTCCGCAGATCTATATTGTTGTACTTACTTTTTTTTTAAAAAAAACGAAATGCTTAATAACGGAGTGTCAAAGTTGGCTGAAAAAAAGACTTTTTTTTATGCACCTACAAAACTTACAGAAACAATAATTATTGA